>CM058060.1:24802631-26201500 GCA_030157275.1 Cynaeus angustus
GGATTTTGTATTGTCCAGGTTGAAAAATGTCAATTAAAAAAACAAAACATGTACGCGGTGTATGTAGATACCCGCCTTCTTTCTATTTAAGGCCAAGGTCGTAATGAAAAGGCCTGTCTATCAAATAATATTTATAACCAATTTAAATATACACAAGATATAAAATGAAGAAAACATCTACTAAGTCAAAAAATTGTATATCCACCACCGTTGAAACGGCAGTTATTACCCTCGCTTCTTATAAACCTCGGTGATTCGCACCTCCGAATTATAATAATAGTCATCTAAACCTTGGTGGGTAACATACTGTTAAAAACTCATCTGGCAAAATATATTTTATGGATTGACAGACTCTTTTGCGGTCGTAAAAACGAATTTTATAGACATATCTGTCAAAATATTCTTTACTGAAGCATTTACATTTTATTGGCTTCTTGTGATCGTTCAAAAAGCTTATATGGACTTAGCTCTAATTTAACTCTCAAACACAACCAACACATGACATTTTACGTGCGAATGTCATTTGTTAACCTTACTTTTAAGTAACTTTGACGTAAGATCAAAGGGAATTTGCTAAATCAACCTATAAATCGAAACCGCGAAATTTAAAATTTCCGTTGATCGCTCATTTTCAGGTTTCATAGGTGCATGGTTTCTGTAATAAAATCTTTTATTATACTAGCCATTAATAATTGTTTTAATTATTTTTTATAGGCAACCAAACATACATTTAACATACGTAAAACAAACTGTCAAATTCTTGTCATGATTCATGAAGTTTCACGACACGCGTCGCCTTACATAGTTCCGGATGTTAGATTTTCTCCTGCATTTTTGGTTGCATAAATAACTTAATAATAATATTGAAGAATTTTTATATTTGTTATTTCACCAATATACGATTAATGGAAAAATATTGTAACCAATTATAGAGTGTTCTCTAGATTAGGTATGCAAGGATATACATGATTTAACCAGATTAAATGAGAGAAAAAAACGTTGACTTGCATTACGTTCGCAAAGATTTGGAAGACAATGTCGTAGAACAAAAAAAATAATTTTAACAATGCAAAACTTTTTTAATTTTAATTAATTAAATTTAAAATTTATATAATTCCTTTTTAATTAATTTATATAAATCTTGGTATCAACACCCATTGTTTATCACATAAATTTTATCTAATAAAAAATTGCTTTAAATCATTTTACATAAACTATCAAACTATTGCCTAAAAAAAACTAAAAAAAATGGAAAAAAATAACATGTGCCCGAAAAAATCAGACCAAAATAAAAAAGAAGCCCAGAATTTCAACTGAACACGTGCAATAATATGGAAAAAATGTTTATAAATTAAAATTTAATACTTTTTCTATTTTCCTTTATATCATGTTTTTAATAAATCGATAAAAAATATAAAAATTAATTTAGAAAATATATTTTGGAAAAATGGTAAAATATTTTGTTACCCGGGCTGTGCCTTTTATTTACTGCTTATCTTAGGAGGTGGGAAGAAAACTTTTGATGGACTACTTAAATATCAGCAGAGAGATCCCCTATCTGTATACAAATTATACAAATTTACTTTAGAAAACTCACCGGTTAGAAACCGAAAGAAAATCCCACACTATCTATCTATCTATCGCACACAGAAAACTAGCGATTACCTGAGTAATTGAGTCGCCGTGGTTGTTCATGAACGACGATGCTTTTAAATGAGCCCCCCTAATGCTCTGAAATAAATATGTTTTTTTGTTAAAATTATTAAAAACTGAGGGTTTCGGGGAATAATCATCAGCATTGTCATCCCAATTTTTAACGAAATTGGACTTTGATGGTTATTCTTCTGGACCCCTCAATTGTTTTAATAATTCTATAGTTTAACCTCTATATTTTGTTCTTAGGGGAAATTTCACCCGGGCCATCAAGCGTCCAACCCCCCTGGGAACGTTCAACGACTCCCAATAAAGTCCCATATTACATAAACCACAGCACTGAAACAACACACTGGGATCATCCCCAAATGCTAGAACTAGCAACCTCTCTCCTCCAACTAAACGAAGTACGATTTTCTGCATACCGAACTGCACTGAAACTACGAACGATTCAAAAAAAAATATGTTTAGACTTGGTCGGGATTACTTCGGCTTCAGAAGCCTTTGATTTACACGGTTTAAGAGGACAAAACGATAAGTTGTTAGATGTTGCCGACATGGTTTTAGTGTTACGAGCAATTTTTGGAGCAGCTGCTGCACAACAACCCGCTTTAATCGATGTTCCATTATGTGTTGATTTAGCCCTGAATTGGTTGCTGAACGTTTACGATAGTCAACGAACGGGACAGCTGAGAGTTCTTAGTTTTAAGGTAAAAACTTTACAACAGAAAAAATTGCTTGCTAATTGTTTCTTTCTAGGTTGGACTGACTCTTCTAAGTAAAGGTCATTTAGAAGATAAATATCGTTATTTATTTCGCTTGATAGCAGATCCTCAACAGAAAGCCGATCAAAGAAAACTTGGTCTTCTTCTGCATGATGTTTTGCAAGTTCCACGCCAGCTGGGAGAAGTTGCGGCGTTCGGTGGATCAAATATAGAACCCAGCGTTCGTAGTTGTTTAGGAGAACGAGAAGATTTAGAAGCTACACATTTCCTGGCTTGGTTAAAACAAGAACCACAGTCGTTGGTTTGGTTACCTGTGCTTCACAGATTGGCAGCTGCCGAAACTGCCAAGCATCAAGCTAAATGTAACAGTTGCAAACAATACCCAATTGTAGGCCTCCGTTACCGATGTTTAAAATGCTTCAATTTCGATATGTGTCAGTCGTGTTTCTTCGCCGGGCGTCTAACAAAAGGACACAAATTGTCTCATCCAATGCACGAGTACTGTGCCACTACTACTTCCGTTGAAGACATGAGAGATTTTACAAAAGCTTTAAAAAATAAATTTAAAAGTAAACGATACTTTTTAAAGCACCCCAGAATGGGATATTTACCGGTAAGATCAGTATTAGAAGGAGACGAATTAGAAAGTCCAGTGGCGTCACCTCAACACAACGATATGCACTCACGATTGGAAATCTACGCTAGTCGATTGGCAGAAGTGGAATTACGAGCAGCATCGCCAGAAGACGAACACCGTCTAATAGCTGATTACTGTCAAACCATGGAAGGAGGCCCAGCAAGTCCTGGCCAGCTAATGTTGGTTATTGACGAGGAACAAAGAGCAGAGCTTCAAGAAATGATACGAGAGTTAGAAGTGGAAAACGCAGCTCTGCGCCAAGAATATGAACAATTACAAAGAGGAGCAACACCTCACCCACCACAACCTCAACACGACGTTTTGGCTGAAGCTCGATTGTTGCGACAACATAAAGGACGTTTGGAAGCCAGGATGCAGATTTTAGAGGATCATAACAGGCAGTTGGAGGCACAATTACAAAGACTGAGACAACTGCTTGATGAACCTCCTACTTCAACGTTACAAACAAGAAGTGTCACAGCGTCACAATTGAATCAAGATACTCCAGGTAGAGTAAATCAACCACCACCACCTGCTGATCATCGCTAACCATATCATTTTATCATATCAATTAGTTGTAATTGCTTGTCTATCATGTTGTTACAGTATAATCATACTAACCATATCATAATACACATCAATGTGTTCGTTATTTCGTGTTTTCGGTGGCTAAATTAGTAGTTCAGGAGCTGTCATTTTCTTAACCCGTAATGACTCAATTATATGCATTATGGAGATTTAATGAAAAACGGAAACATTGATCTGGCAACTGTCGCGACAGATCTAGGTTTTTGTTTTTCCCATCATGAAATCTACGAATAGTTTTAAAGTGACTTATTATGGTTTGTGAAAATGACCCGCCAGCTCCAGGACTATAGATATTTATTTTATTAAAAATTGTTATTTTTTGCTAGAAATCGGGGTCTTCATAAAAAATGATGAATTTATTACATTTATTTACTTGCTTTTCATTACTGCCATTGAAGTTTAATAAATAATTTAACAAAAGCGTCGTTGTTTATTGTGATTATGACCTGTATTCGCTACAAAGGGAATCGTAGATAATAAGTTTTGTTAAAATTCAAATTCCTAGTAGCAGTCTGTGCTTCCAGAAATCTTTAATAATCATTGACTTTCAGCAAGCTGTCTTTTAGTTGTTATACAACTAGAAGGAAACCTGTAAGCTATAACTTTAAAATCTCAGTTTTAAATTTCAATCGCTATTTAAATTTTTTTCGTTAAAAATCCACGACCCTGGCTGATTTAAAAACCAGAAAATTATTAAACAGATGAAACTAATTTCTAAAATTAAGTTATTACTTTTCAGTTTTCAGCAAATTTTATTTATAGGGTGAAGAAAAAATTTACAACTTTTTATTTCTGCAATTCTAGCAATTTAAAATTTTTGCAAGGTTTCTATTTTATGTTCATTATTTATGCCAAATTAAAAAATTCTAGAGGAGAGACAAACTTTAGAAATTTTAATTTATACGGCTTACTAAAAATTTTCAATCTTTTTATTAAAATCCACAACTCTAGTAATTTTAACGGTATAATAATAAAATTTGGAGATACTACAATTTTTGTCAATTGTGCCAAGTTGAGAAATTCTAAAGCAGAAGAGACATGTTTTTAAAAAAATCATTTTTACGAACAGAAAAACTTTATTTTTAGTACGAACCAAAAATTTACGACTTATTTAGAAACTTGCACTTCTTCTAGTAGTTGGAACATTATAGCAATAAAATTTTGCAATTTATTTTGGACTAGCGTATTAAGCGTGCTAGAAAAAAATTGAAAAGTAGAAGAAGCAAATTTTCATTTTTAGAACAAACCAAAAAATTACGACTTTTTATTTCAAAACCTGTAACTCTAGTAGTTTTAACGCTACAACAATAAAATTTTGACAAGTTTCTACTTTCTTCTTAACTATGCCCAATAAAAAAATTCTTTAACAGGAGAAACAGATTTTAGAGATTTTTATTTTTAGGACAAACAAAAAATTCTTATTTGAAAACCTGTAACTTTAACAATTTTTACACCATAAAAACGATATTTTGCGAGGATACTATTTTGACTATCTTATTGATTGTGGCAAATTAAAACGAAACAACCAAAAGTGACAAATATTACAAAATATCTTTTTTGGGACGACCCAAAAATTTTCCTTTTTATTAAAATTCGCAACCCTGGTAATTTTTATTGCATTAAAATGAAATTCAAACATGTTATTACTTTAGACTTGCTTATTAATGGTGCAAAGTTATAAAATTGTAGCGCAGAAGAAACAAATTTTAGAAATTTCTATTTTTAGAAGGAACAAAATATTTACGACTCTTTTATTTTAAAACCTGCAATTCTAACAGTTTTCACGCTAGAGTAATTAAATTACATTTTACAAGGTTACTATTTTTGACTCTTATTAATTGTGACAAATTAAAAAAATATCCAGCAGTGACAAATTTAAAAAAAAAATCGATCCTGGTAATTTTAACGGTATAAAAATCAAATTCAAACGTTTTACTATTTTAGGCTTGCTTATTATCTGTGCAAACTTAAAAAATTCTACAATTTTACAAATTTTTATTTTTAGGACGACCAAAAAATTTACAGTTTTAAGGCTATGATAGTGAAATGTTACATGATTACTATTTTTAACTTCCTTATTAACTGTGCAAAATTGTAAAATTCTAGCATGGAAAAAACAAATTTTAGAAATTTTTATATTTAGGATAAACCATAAATTTACGTCTTTATATATTAAAACTTCTAGAAAAATTCTAGAAGTTTTAACAATGTAGCAATGAAATTTGGGGAGGTTACTATTTTTAGCATGCCTCTTAACTTTACCAATTACAAATTTCTAGAACAAAAGAGACAAATTTTAGGCTATATAGTTTTTATGCTATCATAGTGAAATTTTTGTGTTGCTTATAAACTCTTTCATATTATAAAATTATAGATCATGTTTTTAAAGTAAACATCTTTTACGTTATTTTTAAAGTAATTCACTGAGACTTCTAAGATAAAAAACTTTGACCTTCTTATCAAATAGTAGCGATAATGCTTTCCAGACATAACGAAATTCTGTTAACTCAAGACACAGTATTCAGTATTCTTATCACAGATGAATGGCCGTAATTTCTTTGCTTCTGTAAATGCCGTCCGGGCTAAAAGTGTTAAATTGTAAATTGAAAATTTTGACACCGAGCTTGTTGATTTACAGCTGATTTTTATCAATTCACCTCATGAACCAACGACTTTGAATTCTTCAAAACAATGCTTGAGATAATATATATATAAAAAAGTTTTATAAAACTTATATTAAGACACGAGTCCAAGTTTGCAGCCTGTAAAGAACACGAGTGCTCCCAAGTTTTATTAAACGAGTTTTTTATGCTATTTTTTCTAATTTTCATATTAAGATTTACGGAATTTTTTGACAGTTGGTAAAATCTTTTAAAGTTGACATTTTAAACTTGAATCAAGTAGACTAAACACAATGTTATGTTATTTTTTGGGCCTCCGTTCTAAAATAACACAAATTGCATTCGTCTAAATCCGCTTGAAACCGACCGTTTCGCGGCCTAGACCTGCAAAATGCACGGCCAACTACAGAACACAGAGTTTGAATCGTTTGAGGTTTGACATGCGTCGGCCGTAAGCTCTGCCAGCGTCTGCGACGTTCGATATTCGATAATACGATCGATGTTGATGAATATATCAAATAATTTCTCGGCAGTTTCCGTAATGTGCACTGGTGTTTCCATTTTGTAAATCATAATTATTTGTCAATGTCAAAAACTAACACTTACTTGATTCTTAATTTTATTGAAATTTATCCGAAAATATTACTTTTAACAAATTTAATCAATTGTCGGCCCAAAAAATAGTGTGTATCACACAGCCAGAAACTTATTTTGCAACAATTCGCTATTGCAGGCTGCGGCCTTCGGCCTTAGCCTGCAAACTACGCTCATAGTTGCAAAAGGTCAGTTTCTGGCCTAGTGATACAAATAACTATTTTTTAATTGAAATTGCAAGATGAATTACCTGCAGTCCACTAGGAGTACGACAAATTGCAGAAAATGTCACGGTTAATTTGCTGCCGATGAAAATTGTCTGTATCCGGCTTGAAAGTGTAAGCTTAAACTCACACTGACATTTGACATTTCGTGCAATGTGTGCTACCAACCGATTTTTTTTCTCTAGATTTTGCGTTTGGTAATGGCTTATTAACGCATTCAAAATGAGTGCGTTAACAGCGTTGTTACCACAGTAAATTAGAAGAAGTATATTTTCAAAATCTCCGTGGTAGGGTGTTAAATAAATACAAATTGACTGTAATAAAAACTTAATAAACCACTAATAACTTACATTTGTACAACAAAACAACAACGAACTGATTCGGCATGTAATAAACACTATGTGCGTCTACGCAAAATCGGCGTTTCTCCAAGACTTCGCAGAACAGACTCCCGGTCCTCTCCACCAATCATTCACATCTTCATAATGTCTATGTACTCTAGGTGCATGCAACATAGCACAAAGCCTACACCAAAAATACGTATTGATAAACTCTCCGGTTCCTTTCCATTTGAAATAGGAATTGTACAAAGTATTATCCTTATCCAGTCTATCTAAGTATGTAGCTAATTCCGCAGGACTAGCGAATTCATCTACATGAATGTAAGAACCCTCTGGAGCACTTCTTTGATAGTCTTCGGGCCGAGCACCCATGACGATAGGCAAAACGTTCTGTCCTAAACCATTTACATAAAATTTTTCGGTAATGTAGTCACGACAATTGGAATTTTCGAATGCTAAGTAAAATTTATAGTCTCGATCTAGGAGTTCGAAACATTTTTTATCGGAACGGGGACATTTTAGGGGTCCACAACTACCATAGATATCCACCGGGATGTATTTAGAAAGCTCGCGTGCATAGGCTAGTCTCCCATTACGAGCACCACAGTTCGATACGAACCAAGCTACTTTTTTTGTTTTATTGGCGCTATAGTCGCGGGGCTGTACTTTCTGGCGGACCTAAAGCAAAAAAGCTTTAGACAAAAAAAACACTTTTTTTAACTGTCTCACCTGAGGATCAAAATAAGTCCATCTTTCGTACGGAGCAACCAAATCACTGTCTCTTCGATACGTAGCTGTCCAATTAATAACGTCATGGAACTTAATACTTTGAGTGTGATAAGGGCATTCCAAAAAGTACATTATCCACACTTGATTTACAGGTCTGGGCACTGAGGGATGAATGAAGTGATCTTTATATAAAATGGCATCCGCATCACTGGCTCTGCCGCGGTCATCAGTCAAACTACAACGATTCACAGGACATCGGTGAAAGCTCCCGGAGCCTGATTTTTGACCCCAGGTGCCCAGACCATTGTAAGCGAGTATTACTTTTTCCGGACTGTCGAACCCTGCAACGTCACCGTGTTAAATCATAAACAGTTCGTGTTCGTGAAGCAACAATTTCCCATTAAATATTTACCCACCTTTGTAATCTTCTGGCACATACATAAGCTGATCGATAATTCTATCCCCATCGGTTTGATCTGGGAATAACCTCGGAAGTCCTTTGGTACCAGTTGGAAAAAGTGTGCCCCCTTGGAAGAACCACGCTTTTTCGGCTTTCTTCGCAGTTTGTTCGGTGACATGTTCTTCAACTACAGGTGCAGGAACTAAAGTTGTTAGAATAATTTCTTCACCGTCTTCTTCCACGGTTGGAAGTCTGGATTTTGTCGATGGCCATGTTAAACGGTGATGTAGAGTCACCAAGAGTGTCACACCTCCGAAAAAGAAGATTACTAGGCATAGCCGGCGAGCAGAGAGTCGCGGAGGCATCTTCATGGACACTCCATCATTATCTAATAAAAAAATTAAGATATTACGCAAAATGAGAAACATTGAAAGAAGATTCAGGGGCGTATGTAAAACGAAACTGGCGGCGATGCGAGATGCAGTGTCAATATTAACCAGAAACTGTACTTTACTTTTTCAATTTGCAATGCTGGTATTAACATGTAAACAAGGGGTGCGCATTTAGCTAATTAGGAAAGGCAACGACTTTGCATGAATTTACGTCTAATAATAAACATTTCTAAATTATATTAAAAAGAAGTGTTTGTTCCTGCTGACACTTTAAATTAAGACTCTGCTTTGGTAAATTCTGAATCATTTGTAAACTACCATTTGCTCTAAATGCTTTGCTATTTTAACAAAATCAATACTTATCTATCGAAGCAGGTGCTTATCTTGTACTATTTTAATATATCACTCCGTAATGAGCTAGCTGTCATATATTGACACCCATCAAATTTTCAGATAATACCCGCTGAATTGTTGAGTAAAGAAGCATTATCGGTTTTATATAAATTTGCTTAATATTTCCGATGAATTGAAGTTGAGAATACGATCGTCTTTTCATTTCTATATTCTCGTTTGAAAAATCAAAGTTGATCGATGATATCGTAATCTCCGATAAAATTGATCATTGATCTGATTTACAGAAAACACTTGTTTTAAGCGAAGAAAATTTGTTGGAAAAGGCCAACGTTTTCCTTGTGTTGGTAAAAAAATATTATAATGGTCTCAAATTTTCGATCCAAAGAGGTCAAAAATTTGTCATTAAAGGAGAAAATAAATTTTGTGTGCTAGTAAAAAAAGATAGAAAAAGTTTGAAATAGAAAATAACAATAGCCACGTGTTAATTTTTACATAAAGTTTGAGACCTTGGATTTTTTTTTTTTGAAAAAGTCATAATTACTTTATAATAATTTCAGATAAATCTTTGTATTGTCATAACATTAATCGTATACAAGTTGATTTGACAAGTTTGATGACAAATTTATTTAATACAAAAATTTATTCGCATATAAAGTAATAATTGGTCTTAACTTTTCTGCAATTTTTGTAACAAATTAATTCGTAAAAATTTCTCAAATCAACAGTTACTAATTATTTTCGGCTTGAAAATTCAACAAAAAAAAATTATTTTGAAGAGAAAATGTCATTTACAATTAGTGTATCTTTAATTGCGTCTCTAATTATTTCAGTTAAGTTTTTGTATTGTACCAAATTAATTGTTTTAAAATGATTTGACGAGTTTGTTATAAATTTATTTGCTAGAAAAAAATTCTACTAAAAAAACGTGTTGCAGCATGTTTATTCCGTGAACAAAAAATTCGATTCGACGAAATTCAATTTAATTGGTTAAAAAAATTTCTGTTCAACTGTCATATATAAAAAAAGTACTCTTAATTTTTCTAACGAAATTTTTATAACAAATTAACGAGTAGACGTTAAGAAATTTTTTCCAAAAGCAACAGCAACGTATTACTCTTTACGTAAATTTTGAAGAAAATAGACGAATTATTTTCGGCTTAACAATTCAACGAGGAAATTTTTACTGTTAACAACGCTAATTAACGTCAATTACTTTTCTAATAATTCCAATTTAAATTTGACTTAAGTTGATTTGACAAATTAATGACAAATTTCTTTAACGGAAAAATGATTCGCTGATAATTTTATTGACTGAAATTCAAGTTAATCAGTCATTTGATTGGCTAAAAACGTTCGTGTTGAATCGTTCATAAAAAATATTTAACTGATTCTTTTAATTTCATTTCAAAAATTGCCCTCGAAAATAAGCGATTATTGTTTGATTTGAGCTCACTTGCCATGAAATCTAATCTTATCCAGAATTTTTCGAGAATGTGCTCACATTCCACGCATGTCCACCAAAATTGTCCAAATCTGCTGAGATTTTTGGTTTTCGAATAATTGAAATTTTAAGAAACCTTTTGTGCTTTATGATCAAAATATGTTTATATTGTGTAACGTGAATTCTGCTCGAGAGGTTTTCGAGAATCAATAGATAAAAAGAAATTTATCATCATTACCGTGACCTAAAATGTAAAACTCTTCAGTTAAGAAAACAGTGTCAAGATAAAATGAGTTCTTGGGGAGCTAGCCACATTTTCTGTGCAAATAAACATTTCCTCCTACATTTTTTACGATTTTCCGCCTACATTATAACAGCGCTTTTATTGCATTTTTAAAATATGACCAGACAAGTAGTCAAAGTATTCCATCTGTGTGTATTTATCTAAACAAGCGTCTGACCTGACCTAATCTAACCTTGATTCTATTTTAAATAAACCAAAACGTCTTTATTGTATAACAATTTAAAAAACAACCATGCCCAAATTTTAACTACCTAAAATGACACGCGAATTATAAAGACATCAAAATTACTCATAAATTACATGAGGTGATAAGCTCACCGACGCGTGTACAGTCTTCACTTACAGACAAATTGTAACTCACATTTTTCCAAAAATTCGCGTTTACTGCTTAAATTAGTTATTACGTACCTTAACGACTCACAAAAGTAAAGTATTAGAACACATACCCTGCTTCAAAATTTGCGATGGTGTGCTCTGAATAAGCAATCAAATACCAACTGCAAATTATTTGGACACGTTATAGGAGAAATGATAAGATATAAAATGATAAGATAGCTCTTTGTTTACTTGAATGATTCGGTTTGGACAACTTTTTGTAGATTTAGAGTAAACAGAACAATGTAAAGCGGAAAACGATAAAATATTGATTGAAAGTGCCGCCTATCTTTATAACTTTTTGCTTAATTGCCCAAAAATGGTATGCGTATTATTGAAAATTTCATAAAACTAAGTGTGGCCTATTCAGATCTAAAAACTTTGTGAAGCAGTTTATTCAGTTTGATCTTTCGTACGTGTCAGTGTCATAATAATTAAAAAACTGTAAAACTTACTTTAAGAGGTTTTAAAAGTCAGCATTGTTAAATTTATCACTCAATTCGATTTTATCGAAAACTTCAGTCGTTCACATTTTTTAACCCATTTTTAATGATTTCGAGCACAGCGAACACAAACACTGTTCGCAGATTGTTAACACTAAATTTAATGATGATCGCTTTTTCAAGTAACGTTATCAATAGTTTGCACACAGCTCTGTTAATCAACTATTATTTATAAATAAAAATCCCAATTACTAAGACGAGTGTTGAATTAGTGATGCTCTATTTTGGATAATTTCAATTATAACAAAAAATTATTCGTGCATGAATAAAACGTGTTGATTAGAATTATAAGATTGTTGAGCTTCTCATAAAAAAGGCATCATAACGAAAAATGTTTTTCAACATGTGCTAAAATTTGTCCTTCAACTTTAGATGTGTATTTACACGATTAATGTATCACAACATCCGAATGTAAAGCGAGTAACAAGACCATAAAAACTAAAATTGATGATTAGAATTAAAACTACGAGAAAGGTGTCACATACCCGTACATTCTAAATGTTTACAAAACGTAAAAACTGATCTCAACAATGAATTCGGTATGATGACAAAACTGTCAAATTTCTTTTCGTTTTTAGCGTGTGACACAAATGGTAATGCCTTTAACGACAACTGAAATTGAAAACCAGAGAAAATTTTTGCGAAAAGTACGAAAGTTGATCGTAGGTTTGATTTAACTCCCCCACCAGAAAACCCTAATAAAATTTGCGTAATTCAGCACAAATTTAAGAATCCTAAAATCAAAAACATCAATAAAAAACCCCCGGAATAAATTAACCACAAAACGTGTAAAAACTCACTTACCATAATTTCGCAAATTTAGGTGTGTACCAGTCATTTATTTCACTTCAAGTGAACGAAAATTTTCTTCACTTTACAAATGAAGGACTGTTGATATGATAACTATTATGAGAGCAAGAAATTATGACCACTACCGTTGATAACAAAACCACATAAAAATCAAATGTAACTTACAACCTGATGACTCACCATTTTAGAAGAATGAAATTGCCGGCATGATCAGGACCTTCGGCCATGCTTTGCCAGCATCCACTGGCAGCAAGGAAAATCCATACTAAGGAATGGCGCAAGCGCTTAAAGGCCCTGAGGGAAAACGCAGGAAGCAGCAGGAAACTGTTTTTTCGACATGGCAATTTGGATTTAATAAAAGGCTCCTGATAACAACAAGATAAATTATGCGATTAATTAAATGTTTTGTATGGAACGAATGGAGAGGAGAGGAAGTTTGTTGCCTGGCACCTCCACCATTTTTGTAGCTGAACGGAGAGATAAGTATCCTTGGTTTTTTATCACTATTATTTACCACCCAATCAATTACATTTATTATCATAAGAAAAAAATGTGTTAATGCAGATTTATTACCACGGTATCACTAAAAGTGAAAAAAACTAAAATTTTGATTTTTTTTTTAATTTTGTTTGTACTCTTAAAAATAACTGAAGTAATTAAAAGAGCTTGTCTCACTAGTTTACTGCCATGTGAAACCTGAAATGGAATTGTATAATTTACGTGGTAGGATATCGTAAAATTTTATGGACTAATACCCATGAGCATTTCCCGATTTAGTAATTCGTTTTTGTAGCTTATTTGCTCTTTAAACTTTTTTATCGTTCGAGTTCAATAGTTTCTAGCTATTAAATGTTTTACTGCAATTTTTTTCCAAAAGCTGTTAAATGGAGGATAAAATTGTGCAAAAACAAGTTCATTTTACGGTGAGAAGGAATAATTTGCTGATAAGGGAAAAATTCCAAAGTCAACAGGAACGCACCTAAAATTGCAAAAAAAAAAGAAAACTCTATAATCATTTTACATCGACGTAAAGAAATCCGCGTTTCAGATATTTTTGTCGTCTGTTTTAATAGATGTTCGTCCAAACAAAATGTTTCCATCTATCGGTCAATTATTTTACAACTATCTTCGCAGCATGACTCCGCAAAATTCTGTTATATTTGACACAAGATCTTTTAGTAAAAAGACAGTGCCACCGTTCTACATTTGTGTGTAGTACACACAATAGCACATTATTTTATACTTTTATCAAATCAAGCCTCATCCATACTTACTCTGGTAAGATAACATTTCTGTAATATTCCCAGCTTAATCCGCATTATCTTGAATTACACGACATCGTGGTTTTAGCCGTTGATTAGTGATAACACCTGTGGGTACAACGTGTACCGTTATTACTTAATCTAAGAGCTGGCAACTGCAAAACATTTATGTAACAAAGGATTTGGACTCAATTCAACCACATATTTTTAGCTACATAAACATATAAAACTAAAATATAGGAAAATATAAATTCAGGACGTTTTTCACTATACGCATTCATTTTTTCAGACATATTATATATACATCGAAGAGTACGAGACATAGAGTACGTACCCCAAAAAAAATCGATTAGTTAATTTTAACGACTTAATTAACCAAGTTTTAATTTTACATTCCTGTAGGTACTAATTACCAGTAAAAATGTGTCTAGCTTTTTGTTTTGCATAGATATCGTTATCCACTGCTCAGCCATAAAAAAGTTGGTAATTAACAAATTAGATAATGTAAACCGTTTGTCTACGAAAAATTATTCAATTCAGTTTATTTGGTTGAAAGGTGGTGTTAAAAAAAAAGACGTGAGAAAAATCAAGATGGTAATTTAGCCTAAACTGTATGTTTTTTGACAGGACAAAAAGAGGGGTAAGTCGTTAGCTTTTGTCGCAAAATTTTTAATGATTTTTTCCTGATTACAGAATTGATGAGATGCATACTTCACACTGTTGGGTTTTAGGTTTTGAAATTTTGGCGCTCTTTTTGCGTTTTACAGTTAAAAGTGAATTTAATTGTGACTTCTTTTCAGATTCAACCGTTCAGCGAGAAGCAGTTTTTTATTATTTTGAGCAAATACGTGATACACTTCCATTTTTTTTTTTCGTGTAACAATGTCATTTTTTAGTGTTTCGTGGATGTAGGAAGGGTATTTATGGTTCCCAACATTTTATTTGAGTGCATTCAAAGTTGCTCACACCTGTTAAAGCAAACTTTAATTTAAGACACTTTAGACAATGAGCATTTACAAATCTAATACAGCCAACAATTAAAATAACATCTCATTGAGTACATCCATGAGAAAGTGTATATTTTTAGTCTTCAATAAATAAATACATCTAATTTAAAGTAAATAAATGTTTTTATTAAAAACTTTAATATATTAACAAAAATAAAACACACGATAATTTGATTTATTTTTATTTAATAAGAGGCAGTCACTCTGAGCGACAGCGGGAATGTTCTGTTGGGGATAAAATAAGAATCCCCCTGATTTTATGCTGACGGACGACCTGCGTCCGGCGAACAACCTGGGTGATATCCAATCGGTGATGCCACCATGTTGTGGGTCTGATGTTGCATTGAAAGACTCGCCATAGCATTAACAGTATCTTTATCGTCTTTCTCGTTGCGCACAGCATCGTTGAAAGAACATCCAGTCGATTTCGCGACTTCTTGTAGACACGGCCAATGAGCACTTTGTACGCTTATCACTTTCTGGAGAGCAAGAATGGCATTGCCACATGGTGCTCTCGATAACTCAGAAGGAGAAATGGGCGAGGGATTGTCACCGAGAAGGACTCTCACACACTCTTCTGCTGAATCACAAATGGACGGCAGATCGTAGCCTCCTTCAAGAGCTAGAACCAATCTTCCTCTCGCTAACTGCATCAGTTGACGAGTCATATACCCGAAACATGCCGATGATACTTTGTAGCCTCCCAATGGGGGATGATGTCCATCAGACGCATCAAACCCAGCAGATACCAAGATAATATCAGGGTTGAACTCGCGTGCAATCGGCATAACAACAGTTCGGAAAGCAGCTAAGTATTCGGCGTCTCCAAGAGGCGGGTTCAGACCACCGGACCAGGCAATGTTGACGTTAAAACCGAGACCGGCGCCGGCGCCGCATTCTCCCGGACTTCCGGTGCCTGGAAAAAAATTGCCGTCGTCATGGCGATGCATCGAAATGACGAGAACACGCGGGTCGTCATAGAAAATGTCCTGGGTACCGTTGCCGTGGTGCACGCCCCAATCGAAAATGAGTATCTTATGAACGCGATGTTCTCTTTGTAACACTCTCGCCGCGATTGCCACTGAATTGAAAAAGCAAAACCCCATCGCTTGTTGAGGCTCTGCGTGGTGGCCCGGAGGCCGCACGACTGCGAATCCGTTCCTGATGTCTCCTGTCCATGTTCGCACCGCCAAGTCGACCGTGCATCCCACTGCCATTCTTGCAGCCGGTGCCGTGTAGATTTCGTTCCAAGTCGTATCAGTGTCCACTCCGATTCCTCCACAAGGGAGGCGTACAAACGCCGTTACAGGAAGAGAGCTCAGTTTGCTCATGTCCATCTTGTGACGGTTCATAGAGCTGGTGCCGTACAGAAGAGCATGAGCTTCAGAATGACACGTTTGAAGTTCTTGCGTTGATGCTTTCCTCGGTCTTAACCTGTCACATCTTGAAACTAGACCTGTTTCGAGAAGACGAGACCAGATGCTTTGAAGCCTTCCAGCGTGTTCGGGATGAAGAGCGTTGTTGCCGCAAATGCAAGCGTGTTTCAACATTTGGCTGTCGTATGCTAAACCTGTGGTGGGAGTGGAAGACGCTCGACGTCTTGAGAGCGTTGGACCATCAGGAGCGCCAAGGTGGACCACTGGACTGCTCAGAGCACGCGACAAAGGTCGAATACTGTAAAAATCAATTTCAATTATAAAAGTCTGGTACTTATTAATAATAAAAAAATTATAGACACACATACACAAGCAGACAATGTGAAAATGTGAAAAAAAAATGTGTGTACTACTCGGAACAGGAAATCATTGTTTTAGACATGTTTACAAAACAAGCAATCAGCTAATGAAGCGCTCAAGTACATTACAATACATATAATTCCGACAAACTAAAAACAAAAACGCGGAAAACAGGTAAACAAAATTAGATTTAAATGACAAAACTTTGTATTTCTAGTGTTCTAGATCTTTAAAAATATCGTATATATTCCTGGAACTTTTGAAAAACAGATGATTTGTTAAGCATTCAATTTTTTTAAGCTCAAAAATGGTCAAACAGTTTCTAGTTTTTTCATTATTTCATTTTTAAGTATTTAACTTTTTTTAATTCTTCAAAGCGCCTATAGCCTTTAGCACTCATGATTCAATCAGAAATAGCCAAACTTAATTTTTATGACGACTACTTTTTTGGGGTCGTAAAAATGAATTTTATGGACCCATCTGTTAAAATATACTTTACGGACCGAACCTGAATTTCTTACAATTTGCATCCAAGACTTTGTTAGTTTCTTGTAACCGTAAAGAAGACTTTTTGTCTTTGCCGATTTGTAGGCGTCGATCGTAAAATTTATTTTTATGGTAATTATAATTTTCTTTTTTTAAACTTCTGTATAATTATTATAATTTCGATTCTAGAACGGAGGTGTGCAATATTTTAGTACTTGTGCTAGCTTTTAAAAATGCTTCTAAAATTCAAGTTTAAAACTTATTCATTATATTATACAGGTGTCCACGGTTTGGGATGAAATATGACCACACTGATTCACTAAAATTATTAATAAGGTCAACCATTTTCGTATATACAGGTTGTCAACTTTAAAATTAAACTCCCTACTTTATATGTATCCATTTTAATGCTCCATGAAGTCTAGTTAAAACTAATTAGTTAAATTAAAAAAAAAAACACCACCACATCCCTAGAAAAATATGCAAAATGTTTTTTTTTAATAAAACACCTATATGACAGTCATTACATAGAAAATACCAAGAGCTTTCTTAAAATGTAGAGTTATTAAGGGGATTGCCAATAATTTTAATAAAAAAATTGAAATCAATATAATGACGAGCGGCAATGTTGCCTATACAATGAATAAGTAAAATCGGCCAATAAACAATAGGTTTACATTGTATTCATAAAATTAAAATTTTCATTAGATTTCTAATAATATTTAATGTAAAATAATCACAGACTTAGTTTTAATTTGATACCTGTACTCATAAAAAAAAATGTAATAAATTATTCAATGAGCAGAAACCGAAACCGTCAATATAATGTAAATAATAAAGTTAGAAATAATGTTGGAACTGTTTTTTATCTTTTTCTTTTTACCGATTTTATGTCAGTGCAAACCGTCACCTGATTTTTTTTTCTCCAAAACACCAGACTTTTAAAAAGCTCTTAGTTCAATCTTCTCTTGTCAGTCTTAATTATCAATTTTAATCAATCAACTACAATCAAAGATTAACTACGTTGTCAAATAGAGGGTGTTCCATTTAAATAACAAAAAAAACAACACGATTTTGCATATTGGAACACCTGTATTAAATACCAACAAAATTTTGCTCACAGACCAATCTTAAAAAAAATAGAATAGATTTTCAGGTTTTCAGATATTTTAACGAGCTAACCGCAGTTAATATTGTGTTTGTCCGTATTTCAGTTTTTTGCTAAAAATTTAGGTAAACCTTGATATAAAGTTTGGGTCACATAACGTCAGAAATATAAATTATAGAATCCCAATGAGCTTAAATCAATAAAGAACGTTTATTTCCTTCGACTATTCTACAGTACTGTACCCCGACTAATGGAGCAAAATGGAATAAAATGCAGCGACGATAAATGTATATTTTATTCTCAAGATACCAATCAATCTATAATTTCCCACAATACCTATATTTATGAACAGGAAAAATAATTTCGAGAAGACTTTCCCGATTTGCTCCACGTTTATCGAAATAATCATGACAAATGATTACAAAACTGTTATCAGTTCGAATTATTATTCTTTATGGTTTCTTTTCTATTTGATGTAAATAAAAGCATCAAATTTCAGGCTGCTTCAAGAATCCTCAAAATGAGATCCAGTCGATAAGCGAAGTAACAATGGCGACGGTGATGAGAAAAGGAAAACCCAATAATTACAGATACTATTTATATCACAGAACGACCTGTGACAGTAATTAATACACTCGTAACTCGACGCTCGTCAATATCTGAACCAAGTAGTTTACGGTTGCTGTACGTCGCACGCATCGGGTCTAAATTTAGTACCATAATGAGGAAACCATTCGATAGCAAGAGAAAAATTAATCAAAGCACAACGTAACAACACAAAAACTAGCCTTCGTACTAGCAAATAATGTAAATTTTGTTGTCAGGAACAGATTAAAGCTATTATCGTCACCCCATTCATTGTAGGATGCACTAGAATGTCATCAACATAATGGACTCCTATTTTGAACAATACCCGAGTAATTATTTTATACAGTACAATTCTTCGCTGTTACGAAAATAAAATATTGCAGCCCGATTTTCATTGATTAGGGAAAAACTGTCAACGAAATTGGGCAAATGTTCCGAGCACACATCAGAAACTCGTTGAAAGATTCAATAATGAATAGGGAGAAAAAGCGGAACAAAGTACACTTTCTAAATTATTCACGATTATAAATTTTAACTGACGTTTCGAAATTGAATCGATATGAAATAAATCATACATACTCTCATTGAGAATAACCGAAATAAACCAGTTCCTTTTTTTTGAAGGTGAGCTATCGGTATTCTAATCAAGACATTCATAACCCTCTTATTAAAATTTCACGAAAATCGATCAGTTTTTCGTGAACACATGTCCGATCTATTATTACCGCTCATTTTTGTGGCCGGCATTTTATAATGGGTGTTTAATTAAAAAAAGCTCAGACGGACCATGAATAATTTTAGACGTTCATGAAAAGCCGGTTCGTCTAGTGTTGTTTGTTCAGCTTGAGAACTGTTAAAAACGGTCTATTTTTTTGCTGAATATCAGGTTTTCCTTAATTTTTTCACTGTTCATGCACGAAATAACTCCATTAAATATCTACATCTTTTTTGTATAAATTTCTCTGTAATTTAGCCTGCGACCGGCGGAAGAAGGACCTGTTACTTTATCTGTGTCCTCTATCAAACAACTTCGAAACTGCAAATAATTACCTCCGCGATTCATTAGCTCTAAGCTCCAAATCCCTCTGCTCTTGTTCTTCAGGCGGCGGTTGCGGAGGTTGCGGTACCGGCGGCGGTGGTCCCTCTAAAAGAGGATGGCCTAAAGGAAGAGGCGAAGATTGTGTCCTACCCAGCGGTCTGATGACCCCCCTCGACTGCTGAGGTTCTTGTAATTCACTAATAGTGTCTAGGGGGGTTTCTTCGTGTTCGCTTTCAATGGCCGGCAACGACGGATAAAAAGGTAAAGTTCCTGGCAACATCTGTCCTGTCAGCGGCATTCCCAACCTTGCTGTGCACGCTGCTCGAACAGCGGCTTCAGAGAGATCGGGAGAGAGAACGTGATGGGCGGCTAAAGATATATTGGGCATTGAGGGACTACTAAAAAGAGCGTGACGCTGATATTCTTCAGTCTCACATGGGGGACTCAGTTCTTTTGGTGGCTCTTGAGGTGGTGATTCGCTTGGGGGTAGGCACGAACTCAAAAGCTTCTTCTTGAGCGATGGGGGAAGATGTCTTTTACTCATGGGGCTACAACGTCGCTCCATCACGCGTTGTTTTAACCTCACTTTCAACAGATTAGGCTCGGATGCTAAAAACAAAAAAAAAGTTAGACAGCAAAAAAAAATCTAAAATAAGATGCTTAACTTAGAACAACGATCGACCGCTTATCTAAACGAAATGTTTATGTATTTTAAACTCAAAATAAACAAATAGTTCTATACTTGGCCTGACAATTTTCCGGATCACAACAAACCTATTTTTAACGCAAGCTCTTTCTAAATTACCCTAAAAATGTGGTTAAATTAGGTAATATTTTTCAATAATTACATCTGATAACGCTTCAATTAAAAGATGCATCATCGTTACACTTATATTAATAGACCTCTTAACCAAATTTCAAAACAATAAGATAATGAGGATAACACAGAGAACAATTAATCTGCACGCGAAAATATTATTGAAATAATCTACTTAACTTTTCAATCTAAAAAGTAAGTACTTATAAATCTTATCTCCATTACACAAAGCAATACATTTTTTCTTTTCTAGGAATGAGTCACTTTTGTACAACTTGTTACAATTTCTTTATTGCTAGGGGAGTTCCGGTAAAAACTCGCCTGATATATTCACAATAAACTGGTTTCAGTCACGTGTGTTTATATACAAAATTTGGCACATTACTTAACCGATCAAGTTTATTGAAACCTTGAACGAGATGCTAATACGATCTGTCCACTCACTTCTTCGGAAAATATAGCTGTCCTAAATTCTGCTTATCTAATTAAAGAAATGTCATAAACTCATTCATTTTTTTACGGTTTAACTTATTAATCGTTCATTATTTAAAATTTCTAAGTAAAATAGTCATCAATTACGTCTGTTTATGCACATTTATTCTTATTATCTGCAGCTTTGTTTGGTGTCTTCTGACGCACACTTTGTAAACTGATTCTAATGACGTAAAAAGATAATATTCTAGAAACGACAGAAGTGAAGTTAAGTATCCTGCGCTAGAATTCGCAGAAGTTACAGTCACTATCTTCGGAAAAGTTTGATAGAAACGCTCAAGTTAGACAGCTCGTTATATATTGCCTTATATCGACGTAAGAGCAAGAAAAGTACTCTAAAAAGTGATATCAATTCGACAAATGAACAAAAATAAATGTTATATCTTCACCCGTCTGTAAATCGATTTTTAAGGAACTCTCACAGTCATTGCCTCTAATTTTTGCTTAGTTCGGCTCACAGCTCCGCCCATAGGTCCTTTAAGGTCCCAGTTGGTTCCTAAATTCGTGATTATTAGAGATTTCGCAAAAATCTTTTATTGAAGGCAGACTATTTATGACTGAGAAAGTGATCAATAATTCACGCTTTCTTCATTATTTTACGGATCGTTGCTTTCAATCCTATGAATGAGACAAAAAAAAGCCGCGTTCATTTCAACCTTTAAACATTTTTGTATTCACAATCAAACATATGCGCACTTAGTTGCACATGCAAACAGCTCGCGTTTCTCACTAGAAAGCAAAAATATATAAAAATAATCTTTAAGGACATTTCTTATTGTATTCGTGTGTGCAAGGGTGAAAGACTGTTTATAACCGCGCAGTATGCGAACATAGGTATAAATAAGTTTGAGCTTTTTCCCCGGCCTTGAGCAGCAAATTTGTGTTCAATCAATACGAGAGAGCGTTAAAATGTTGCTAGCATATATCAAAACATACAATATCACGTTGATTATTGATTACTGTAATCATAATATTTTGCAATGATTATTTATTTTTAACATTTACAAAGTCACCTGAGTTTTTCTAATACCGTTGTTATTGTAAAAGTTACAACACGAGTTACATTCTTACTTGGTATTTATTTATTTATCTTTAGTTTCTGGATAATTTGTTGTTTGTGTATTTTCAATCATGACGATGATTTACGCGGAAAACTTTGAAATAACTTGAGGATATGTTACAGACAGCTACACAAAATCCGATGTCAACAAATACAAGCTCATCTTCTGCGATGTTGGTGGAAGTAAACAACGATTTTGGGACAACACGTACCTGTTTTACGTAGAGGAAAATCGTTGTTGGTTGTCGAGTCAGACCCTGTATCCATTCCCTCTGACCTGGAAGAAAAAAAATCGTCAAAATTAAACACCCTAATTTTTATTTTTGCAGACTTCTACTTAGGTTTATCAAAAAATGAAAGCATCTTATCAAAAAAGTCAGTTGTGACGCCAGCGAACTTCGAAAGCGTTCGTAAAGCGTATATTACTACATTATTCGGAAAAACCACCGTGTAATGTACATTTCAGTTTTGGCTCAGTTTCAACAAGTATTTTTATGAATCAAACCGAAATGACTATTTGATGTTATAATTACTCTAACACACTTCATATAAATAAACCGTCCAAATAAACTTCAGGTACCCTGCCTGTTATTTCATATTATCGTTACGTACTTTATTCAGTTTGCGTTACGTTTCTCCGGTGAATTTACCTCATGAAAACTTGCGTGCATGCCATAATTCAATATTTTATAATCTGTGCTCTGTTTTTAAATCGTTATATATACGCACTTTTAAGGTCTTTTCAAGAATAAAGCGTTTCAAAACGATATCACAAAACGAGACCACGACATTGTTTGAAAATAAAATTTTAACGTAACATACGAATTTTAAGTATCATTAACTCGTCAGCCCAGTTTGTTTATGTCAATTCTATTTTTGTCATAGATAAATTCACTCTGTGTTATTTTTGGTTTATTTGCTTTCATTATCGTAATATTTTTGCGTGACAATTTTACCCGCGAATGTGCAAAGTCAGTCCAAAAATGTTAATTAAAAGAGATCTCAAAGATGGTATTGTAGATGACGTTAATTTCCAGAAAACGACCGCTCAATTAACAGAATACTGATTACGTAAATAATTGGCTTCCTGACTGTGTTTTATAACGAATGGTGAAATATCAAAACTCGAGAACTCGTGTACGTACGTCAGAACAGTTTTCAAGAAAACGCCGGCTTTAAGAAAAGCCTCACAATAGTTTCTGGTGAAGCCCAATTAATTAATCCAACCGGAAGTGATCAAGGGTTATCACTGTGTGACATAACTTGGACGTTTATTGTGCCATTCTAGGTGATTAACCCTGTCGTAAATTAAGAATCGCAATGTATTTGATAAACAGAATATGATTTTGAGCAACGAAAGCGGGAGATTTTGCCAAGTTTCGGCTCATTCAGCTTCTAATTGTTGCTTTTGGCACAAAATTATTTCCATGCGAAATTTGTAAGAGCGCCATAGAAAATCACGTTTAAATCGACCATAAAACGGTACAGGTTGACGAAATTACACCGTTTTTTTCTTGACTAAAACTGTGCCTAGATAACGCAAGATTTACAGAACATCTTAACACTTAAGCAATCACGTAGATAAGTGTCACTGTCTTGATATTCATGAGATATTTTTAGAGCGATTTTACAATTCACCTTCAACCAAAACTATTTATAGAACAATAACATTTTATTGTAACCAAATTTCTATTATCACGGTCGTTCGGACGTTTATAAATCAGATTTATAAATGAAAAATGTTAAGCAGACTGTAATTTAAATAAACTTCAAATAAATTCATTCCACTTTTATTAGGTAATAAAATTCAATTGGTTATTTTTGGATGCTTAATATTTTTAAATACTTATTCTCAAAATTAAAAAAAAGCTTGTAATTACATCAATGTTAATTATGTCAACATCGTTTAAATTCTTCAAGGGCATTAAATATCTGTTTTATAAACGTGTATTAGCAAGTCCGAGGAATTTTAAATAAAAATTAAAACGCACCGAGCGGGATTATAGATAAGACCACTCAGACTGTCGATCAGTTAATCTGTATATTATGAGAATTTGAATAATTAATTATTACCTCCGTGTACGTGTACCCATAATTTAAAAAAAAATACATAAATGATTAAATCAAATCGACTAGCAGGTAATTAAGGTTGAAAAAATTGACAAGGCAACATAAGCAAAAAAGTCTAACAATAAGCATGTGGGGCAGTTTTGTCTGGCAGTTTAAAAAATAATAGAAATGCAATAATAATGCAGAAAAGTGTTCACAGTCTAAACTTCCGGGTACGTATACGATGTGATTCCAAAATGTTAGTCAAAAATAAAACCGATTAAATTTGTAAAAAACAACGAGGTTTGTTTACAATAAATGCAAAAGCATAAAATAACCAAAGCAGGCCGATTTATGTTTTCTGGACTGTAAAATATTATTTTTATCAAGGATTTCATCCACCTGTATCTGGATATATTTATTTGTGAAGTTTTGTGTGCAAACGGAGTAATTTTCAGATTTTTTTTCAAAGTAAAAAGTTTCAGCTTTGAAGGGATAAACAGGCAAATATTCATCCGAATTGCAAATAAAATCTAGCGTTAAACAAAATATTGATTTTCCTATTGGTGCTTGGTGAGGCAATTAGTTGTTATTTTATTCGATCCGGTGTATATGGCGGATAGAAATTGAAAGTATATTTGTTTGTTTTCGGTTGTGGGTTTTTAATTTTATTGCGAAATTAAATGTCATGAAGTACTAAATTCTTTAATTACCAATTCTTCGCTAAACAGCTTATGTACCGAGAATCGCTGTGAATTTATAATGAAAGCGTACGTCAATAAGAAGCCAACGTGTGGGTAGACGTTTTCATTGAGGAAAATCCATTTCTTTTCATCGCAAAATGTATAAGTAAGTATGAAAATAATTTGGTTTTATAACGCTTATGTAAAGTTTTGAGCAAAACTCGTCTGGAAAAAATCAATTCTTGGTTATAAAACTGAGATGTTTGTTATGAAACCAATAATACAGTGTCGGCGTTGTAAATCGATAACTTGTTTTATTAAATGTTGATGTAATATCGGCGGAATTTAATAATCCATTCTGCAAAGTATAAGTTTATCAAAACAAATCCAGCGAGTGTGCTTAACAGGTCCCTGGAAAAATTCCGATCACAATGAAACCGACTGCGACCTCATTGTTTACAAACAGATTTAAGGTTGGCAGGAATGCAAGAGTCAGCTGTTGCACTCACCAGCAGGAATTCTCCGTCCTGGACGTCTTGGAACATCCCGACGCTCTTTGCCTGAGAAAGGCCTGAAGTTTGTGCTTAACTTCGGTGGAGGCGACCGCACTCTCCTCATGTTTTTCTTTCTTGCGCAGCGCTTCCAGTTGCTCCCGTTGTCTCAATTCCTGCAACTGCTTCTGCCTCTCCCAGAACTCCTTGAGGTGTTGTCTCAACTGTTGCTCGTGCTGCTCCGCAAGGTGCTGCTGCTGCTGCTGGAAGTGTTGCAGCAGGATCTGGTGTTGGAGCTGGTGCTGCTTCTTGATCTGGAGGATTTGCTGCTCGAGCTCGCGCTCAGGCGCCTCTCGCTGCTGCTCTGCCATCCTCCTAAGCACGGTCCATGACACCGTCACCACAACACACACAGTCACCACTGGTGGCACAACGGCACAACAACTGTCAGAATTAATTCGTCAATTATGTGTGAGGTCATTTCGGTCGCAGTTGTAACGCTGAATATAGGAACACACCGCAGCAGCGCGGACGGAAGCGCTGTTGTCGGATCGACGATTATTGATAAGACGTCCGCGACGGCGGCGGTACCGTCAAGCCGAACGGCGAGACCTCGTACGGTGGAGCCGCGAAATAAGCAGCAGGAGTGTTAGCACTTTCCTTTTTCAACACACGCTTTTCTAGCTTTTCGTTCACCTTTTCTTTCCTGCTACACCTAGTTGCAACCTTGTGCGATGGACAGTGTCGTCCCATTGGAGCTGAACCACCGAACCAATTCCTGACTCAGCAGGAATTTTTACATGATAAACTACTTCACTTTGTGCTTACACTGTTTTTATTTATCTTGCAACTTATCATTTACCTTTAAAATACCGAGTAATGTACAGAGTTACAATGTAAACAGTTCTGCAGTGTTAACCCTCTAGTGGTATTCCCAATACAGATATTTAATTAAACAAGAAGTCGACTAACTTCTCATTTGAAAGATTAAAAATTTATTTACTATTTATAATATTATCCAAAAATACCTTGATATCATTCAAAAATTAGAAGTTAATCCCATATAATCTTAATCTCATATATAACTTTTCCAATTCTTTAAAAAAAATTACGTTAAAAAAATTATTGACCTAAGCAGTTCTTTGAGTAAACTTTTTTTTGCTTAAAAGATTCGAAATGAAGTTATTTAGAAAAAAAAAATCTGAGACTTATGCGTGAATGTTTTTTTTTTTAAGATATTTACAAAATTTACAGAATTTTGTAAATTCTGATCCACTTTTATCATATCATTTTCAGTTTTTCGAACAGACAGACACAATTATTAATATAACACCTCAACAATACTGCTATAATCACTTGGTTTATACAACTTTTGTTACTAAGGAATGGTACACTGCGTTGCGGTTTTCTAACTACTGATTGTCACAGTCTTAGTTTTGTACTTCAATCTTAAAAAAAAACAGCTGTCAACTGGGCAGACAAATATTTCGTAAGTTATGGTACTTACGGCAGGTTAGCATTTCAGGCCAACCGATAGACTGATAGACGAACGCCTGATCAGGGCTGGTTTCAATCTTTTAATGAGATTTTGACCTGTTTGCTTTCTAAACCTTAAGGTCGGTCTAAACTAGACTAAATTGTGAGGTTCGCTCAAGCCAAAAATGTTTTATTGGATATTTGGTATGACGTTTGTGCAATTATTTGAACTTGTGGACACTACTCGAGCTGAACGCATGCGTACTTTTGGTGCTAGAGTCCGTTCAGATAAAGAAATAAAAAAAAGCACGTTAAATCATAACATTTTGATAAATAACTTTTGACCACTGTATTTTATGACATAGATTTGTACATGCATAATCAGCACTACGTCATACCATTAACTGGTTAGTGACAAAAAAAATATTCTCTTTACGAATGCTCAGATGTCGGGTTCAGTTTGGGAGAATAAGGGATTTATAAAATCTACAAAGAAGTGTTACATTCTAATATATTAAAGTCATAAAATGTCTTCTTAACTGGTAACTAGAATATAAAAATTAATAAAAAATCCAATAAGTTATTTGTATGGGCCACAACCACTTTCGCAGTTAATTTGTGTAAATTTCAAGCAAATTATTTGAGCTTTTAGGCCGTCTTTTATATGAGTTTCGGGATAAATTTCCACACGTTCAAACAACCTCAAGAAATAAGAGAAAACCTATGCCAGACACTTCAGAAAAGGCAGACATAGAGCAAATATGTGCAAAATATAACCAAGACTATAGATGGCCACCTTCACTGTTGCAAGTTGAAAGAAAATGAGCCTGCCCAAATGTTGATATTTGACTAAAAATTTCCTTCTGGATGATATAGTTCCACAATTTGCTTTTGAATGGAGTTTTAAACGTTCACGGTTACATTAAAGAAGAATAGGTAATAGAAGATGTAGCCGCTGTATCAAATTTGTGTTTCAACAAAAACAAACCTTTGTATTATTTATGGCCGACCCTTTTTAAGATGAGCAGATCTCTGCCTTGAAGAAGGAACCGATTCCGGTCATATATTATGTATTGACCGAAATTTAACAACCAGTTTGTGGTACCTGAAAATAATTTGCTTTTATAATTATCTCTTTTTATTCCCACAAAACTTAACTTATTGCTGTAAGGATTATCTTGTTTTGTTTATTCAACTAGCATCATAACACTAATTTGACCCAAATTTTCATTGTTTTAGACAAATTTAGCAAAATTTAAGTTCTTTTATCATCATATTAATCTTCAAAATATTCTAACTCTCTTTGCTTGCAAAGTTTTTTCTCTATTTCACAGGAACCTACTCATTTCTGTTTCTTCTTTAAAACAAAGTTTAATGTATTCAGGCCACTTTTCTAGACAAATCTTCTATTGTTAATTTTTGGTACATGATCTAACTCTATAATTCGCTCTTCAAAATTATTCTTTGCTGAAATTTGGTTTTTCACTTCTGTAGCACGGCATTGTAAGCATCGTTTCCAAACATTTCTCTTTTTTGGTTATCTGTTCACATTTGCCCTTGTTTTTGGTGGAAACTTACTAGAGACTAAAAACTTACTTATCAATATTGAATGTTGTTAATTATTTAGATTTTTTTTATTCCTTCTTTACTACGCAATTATTGTTAGACACATTTTACTGTTATAAATAATTCTTAATTGCTAATTTTGTCCTTTCTGTGTAAATTCTTGAGCTTTCTTTTTCCTTCGTACTTTTTTATTATTTTTGGTAGTGTTCTGGTATCTGATCTATTTCTCTTCTTCCATATCAAGGAGTTTATGTCCTTTCTATTTTTTTCTAACCTGCCTAATTAGAGATAATAAAACAATAGAAAAAAGTGAGTTTTTTAAAATTTACTTTGAGCTTTTTTTCAATTGATTTATGGCAGGTGAGGACTAAGTTCCGTTTTTCGCCTAGCACAGCCGCTTTAACAACAAAAAATGTTTAAAAGAACTGCACTTTTTCTTAGTTCACTTTTTCTACAGCAGATTTGAATAACTTAAAACTCTACGAATTTAGGAAAAACGATGTTGTGCTTTATAAATTATTTTTTTTAAAACAGTGTTAATGTTAACACATCAGATTCATATAAAACATTTTTTACATTTCCACATCGTTGATTTTTAAAAGAGCTTTAAATTTTTTATTAAGTTTTATTATCAGACAGTTGAAGTGGGCCAGGTACTTCCGTTTGACAATTAACAAACCAATGCAGATAGTAGTTTCTTTAGGACCCCGTACAAGCTCCATAAGCCCTTAAAGGTTTACATTAAAAACTTCTAGTCTTTTGTCTCATTAGAAACGTACAAGATGAAGATTGTAACAAGAAATTGAAATTCAGTCCATAAAGCATATTTTGATAGATGATTCCATAAAATTCATTTTTACAGTCGCCAAAAAAAACTTTCAGATCGAAAAGTATGTTTTGACATGAGTCCATAAAATTCATCTTTACGGCCGCAAAAGTGTCCATAAAGTAAACGTTTATAAAGTGGTCGCATAAAAAGTTTTTTATGAGTGAATTGTGTGTGAGTCCGAAAAGTGTCTTCTTTCCAAACCAGTAACGGCTTTAATTTTAGAATGCCACAATGGAATCTTTACTTACTTTTTAATTTTATTTAAAAGTGTATGTAGTTTTTTTTTTATTTTGGTAACAGACTTTTACTACACCCGATACCGTATATCATTGAAGCAAGTTTTTTTTTTAATTAAACTTTGTCACTAAACTTGTTTTATATAATTCCTCGAATCAACGTCACCAACTCTTTTTCTTGCGGTTTATGTTTGGAATAAAATTTCGTACAAAAGTGAGTATGATGTTTACTGACAAACGGCAGATGCAACAATAACAAAACTTCTAACAATAAATCAAAGTGTTGTTATTGTTAATTAAAAATATTGTGTTTTCAAACAAGTGTAACCTTTGATAACATTCGCAAAAGCGTCAATAAAAATATAATGTACATAGGTCAAATAAAACGAGCACTTGTTCGAAATGAATAGTGAATGAGTAAAGATTCAATAATTCAATTTTTCGTTTATTTCAATATCGCTACGACTGAAAAATAAAAATGAATCCAAAAAAGGCAATAATTAAACCAAGTTACGTGACGACGAAAAAAGTTTGCCCGTTAAATTTAAATACGATTTAAAAAACATTTTACCGAATTCAAATTTGTGAGTTCCGCCGCTGTTCTGTGATTAAATAAGAGTTGGCAAGTAGAGTACGCAATCGCAAAACCCAATTCTAAATTTTCAGGAAGAAAATATTTTCGTTGGACGATAAAACCAAGAGGAACCTGTAAATAAATATAGAAACTAAATCCCGATCCTAATAAAAAAGAAAACTGGGGATGAAGGTAAACGAATCACGTGTAAGCTGCCACATGCAACAGTTACTCTGTTATTATCGAGTTTGCTCACACACGTGGCAACACGGTACGGAATGTAAAACACCAAGGTTGAGATAAAAATAGAAAATCTTTATTATAAATAAATCCATTTTTTCATAGCGATTCACAAATAGAGTTGGAACAGCAACGCACATGTGCTCTAACACTGTTGCGTAGCATTTTCGTAGGTTTTAGAGATTCAAATAGAATCTTCCGACTTATTATTAACCTAAGGAACTGCTAATCTAGTTAAAAATAAATGTTACTCTTCGCTAGAAAGACACACGGGGAGTAGAACGAATAATTCTGTTGATGACACTCATTTTATTCCCAGCTAGTAGTTTTTTTCTGGAGGGATTGAAAATACAATCTACTTAATCACAAGCTGTGATAAACATTGAATATGCTTTTCATACAGAGGACACATAATAAGATGATATAAAAAAAGTAAGAATTGCATTACTGCTTTTCTGCTTAAATTTGTTTACTTACGTTTCGTTCCTTGTGACAGCATGTTAAAGTGGAGTGATACTTATTCATTCATCGTTGTATACATGTAATATTCATTCCAAGTTCATTATAAAAGTCAGACGGGTAAATAATAAATAAATACTATAATTAAAGTTCAATCAATACCATGATTTGTGTTAAAACACAAAATGTACGAATATATTTAAGAACAAAAATTGCACGACACCTACAGAAATATAGTACAGAAATTCTTTTTAAAAGTATTTACTATTACTATTCAGCTGGGTTGTTTACCACTCACTAACTTTGCACAAAAAATAAGTGAATTTTGAAGCTCCAAAAATTATTTTTAGGAAATTTTTAAACAAACAGGACTAAAACTGTAAACCCAAAAATCTAGGATCTAACCTAACTTTGGATTTCAGGAATCATAAAATAAAATGAGGATTTACGCTACATTAAAATGTGAATCTTTCATGTAATCTTCTCAATATTCATACTCCTTAGACAAAAAATTGCTCCAAAACGTAAAAATTCGTAAAAAACTGGAATTTAAAATTGCATGTTGAACAATCTAAGGTGTCTAAAATTGCCACAAAAACTTTACGGATCTAAGAATCTTTGACTGAATTTTATTACATTCAAAGTTTGTTAATCTAAGAATATTCAAATCTTGGATTAAATATATCTAATTATTTGATTTTGATTCTCAGGATCGATATATATCGATCCTGAGAATCAAAATCAAATAATTCAAGACTCATAATAATTACAGTTTTCATCAACTAAAGTACTCACAGTAAGATTTAACTAAGTTTAGAATTTTAGAACGAATTACAAAAACGTCTGAATTCGTCAAAGAGAGTACCGCACATTTTCTAAAAAATATGTCTGAATTTTTTAGGATAAAATTCCGCCTCTAAAGTGATTTATAAATAAAACTGTTGTTATAATCTATTAAGTTCCAACAATCTGATAACATTATAATCACCGTTTCTAAAAATATAACGCCAAACTGATAATTTGCTTTGACATGCAAAATTTCTCCGAATTTAAGGTAATTCGCTCAGAGCGATATTACGTGTAACTACAAATAATATACATGATTTCAACTAATTGCCACAAAGACCTGAATTCTGCAGTTTTTCTATCATACATTGTCCCCACCATGATAAATTATGCAGAACCTTATTAAGTATGTTGGGTGATGACTCCAACTGATGATGACAAAAAAGATTCAAAAGAAACCGACAGTACCAAGAAAAGCTTGTGATGTGTCACCCTTCATATTTGTTGTCGGTATTCGATATCACTCTTAATATCAATTTTGATACCAAAATTAAATATTTTTTTTCGCTAGACCGTACAAAACAGAAGTTGAAATCGTTACATTTCAGTTCGTTATCACTTCTGAATTGTTTAAAAATTACTATGTAAATTATTTCCATGTCTTTATTAAACACAGAACAACAAAAAAAGAAATTATGGCAACCTTGTAGTTACATGAGTTTACAACGTTAACAACGAAACAGGAAAATTTGAATAAAAACAGAAAATAAAAGTAAAAACCTTGGTACCGTCAGAGTACCATGTTTTATGTTTGATTTACAATGAACTCGTTCCGTGCTAAGAACAAAGAGCGATTGGAAATGAACATGTAAACGCCTAAATTTCTGGTACGACGAATTGTTTTTGACTCCGTAAATCCCAGTGTCTCAAAAATGGCAGATTAGCTGTGGTACGACGAGTACCAGGAAACATTTCTACAAATGTGAATTTGCCAATTTTTTTCTGATTTCTTAGAAACGTTTGCGACTTATAATTATCCTTACATTATTAAACATAGCAAAACAACCAACGAAAACGTGAGAATTTTTTACCACTTTTTTTCTTTGCGCTATTAGAGTCACAATATCGAAGTTACTTTACTCATTTCTGAGTTTATTTAATTTAAACAAATGCATCGCGACAATTTGAGACAATTTTGTTAATGTATGCCCCATGACGTTGCTCAAAATATTCTCACTTCACTCCTCAATTTTTCCACCTGAGTTCTCTGGTACGCTTTTTTACGACGTGATTTCTACAAGAAATCGGCAGTTATTCAACTACACAATACATGTTTAAAAAGGAGTACCAAGGCCGAAGAGTTTGTCGAACTTTAACGTAATCACCTCAAACCGAATAACATTTAAGTATTCTAGCCTTCAAATTGCGCGAAAGCCCTCAAGCGATTATATTAACATTCAAAGACTCCATTAGATTTTACTGCCAAGACGGAGTTTCAAGTTAAGCGCGGAATAAATCATGTCACGTTTGCAAAGAAAATTTAGATTGGATGCTTCTTCTAATTTGAGGTCGTTATACGAAGCTCCCGTTAAGATGAGATCTTTACTAGCTCAAAGTTTTAACTTCATTCTTGCAAAACTGCCGTTTTTGCTGTAGTTTGCTATATTCGGGCAAGAGTGAAAAACCATCGTTGTGCTTGTACCTCTTTTACATTTTATTCATAAAAAGGTATCAATATAATGGGGGATTATAATAATAAAATGAGATGATACTGACAAAACGGAAATTCTTCGAATCATAAAACCAAAACAGGGATGAATTTGTACGTATGAGATATTTACAGAGACTAGAGCTTATTGGCCTTAATCTGAAGGATGTGTTTTTGCAATTGCTCTCAGAAAACTAATTTGTGCGCAACTCAACAAACCAAAAACTGGATTCACAGAGAATCTAAACAAAAAACGCTGCAAAAACACATCCTAAGGTTTTACACAAATAATAATTACGTCAAAACAGATCTTTGAAAAAACTGTACATTCTAGAGAGCTATCTATAGAGAGATTATCGTCGATATGTCATGCAGACCTACAATATCTGCTTAAAAAAGAAAAGAGTATCAAAATATAACTAACTAAACAATACATTAAACACGAGGAAAATTAGTTTCCATTGCACTTATACTAAATAATGATAAGGAGTACCTAAAGATAATTACAAACAAATTCTTAAGTTACAAAACTTACGTGATATTTGCATAATATAAATCCTACCAGTCAATTTTATAATTTAAAACTTACGTACTACAAGACACAACGTGTCCATTGCATTGAGTCTCCAAACTTTACAGGCATTTCCACTACCGTCGTGATGAGAAAGTAAAAAAATGCAACAACTATAGAGAATTTTTTCACAGACAATGGTGGAAACCTAAACTACTACTTTTAGTTTTGCGTGAATTCAGGCATGATTTTCTACTTTAGGAACATGGGTATTTTCGATGAGATTCTACAAATTCTGACGTCAGTAGTAGTAGTTTATCTGCGATTATTTTACAGTTACTTTCTATTATTTGACGCACTAACTATGAAATATATGCCAGAGAGTAGCATGGAACTTCTACTCAAACTCTAGTAAACAGCAATGAAATACATTAGACGCTTTGTTCACAGTAAGATCACACAATTTTAAAATTACGATCATGATAATTTCCTCACATTCACCTTTCAAACCAATTTGTAACCATTCGAGATCTCGAAAAAAGTTTGAACAAAAATGAATCAACTTATTGCTTCTTCGCATAATAAAGTGATCACGAAAACAACGAATTCTAAAACACAAGCCTTATACAAATTTCAGACTGAGTAAAGTACATATTACAACGAGCCATCGTTATGCTGGTCATGGTTGTTCTTGTCACAAATATGGTCATGTGAAATACAGTTTAATTACAAAATGAGTACGTAACACTACACGTCCTGCAATCTACAATCTATTCCTCACTTAAATATGCGCACTTAGCGTAACCGACTGACGAATAGTCCAGTTTAAGTCATTTAAGGATTGCCGTATAAGTGAATGGAAACGGGCTTACGTAACTAATCCTTAACTAAGTTAGAGAGCTGGGTTAGGTGGGCTATCACAAGGGCTTACGTTAGTGAGTTACAGCTCTTTGGCTCTTTCTTTTTGTGCTGTTTTGTGCTACGTACACAAGACAAATAACAATAGTTGAGTATTTTTCGTAGGCCTAACGGAGCTGCAGATATGTTCAGTAGGGCGTAAATCGGTTGTAACCGCTACGATAAACAGCAGCCTGAAACGAAAACTCTGTAATTTTTTTCTTACTTTGTTAACACCTACCCCATATCCGGCCATAGGCCCTATCCCATGTCCTAGATAAGGATCTGCATAATCTCGGCCGTAACCAGCGACTGTGGCATATCCTGCGACAGGCTGAGCCGCCCCGTAACGCGCCGCTACAGCTGTATAGGTGGCGGCGGCGGCATAACTCGCCTGTTGGGCAGTCGACAGAGGTGTTTTTAAAAGAGGTGTTGCGGCGGCGGCAGCCTAAAACAAAGAGCCATGCACAGCCATGCACATCTAAAGCCACTAGATGCATTCACATCAAGGCTGTGCTATGTACAACATACCACTTATTCAAAATCTACACATCTGTAGATTTTGAATAATTTCATATTTGATCGTGAGAACAAATATCAAAATTTAAACATTGATAAATACCTCAGATATTACATATTTGACAATGAACAGCATAGGCTTACATAAATCATTTTATTCTACCTTTTCGTTCAAAACCAATCGAAATTTTTGAGTTAGTTGCAAGTCACAAATTTAATAATTTATACTTACTAGTTATTTTATTGTAAAATCTACGATCTACGGAAGCCCTGAATTTTTGATTGCAGTTAAATGAAATGATGTTTTTAGGGGGTTGAAACAGGCATTGTACTAACAATAAGTACAGCTCAAATTATTAAATGTGACAAATGCTCCAAGAATTTTTATTTTATCATTCCTGCTCGCCCACATATTAAAGTTGAATTATTTGGATCCGCTCTTGTTACAAAAGAGCCTTTAGAGATAATTCTCTTAAAATTAATTCAAAACAAAGTCGACGTCAAAATTTTAATATCAAATTTCGCGCCATTACTTTCACTATCACAGTTTGAATCTTACATTTGAGCCAGTGTGCAAGTTATTATGTGAAAATTTAGTAATTTTAAGCGCGAAATTCGAATAGTGAACTTTTGAACAAATTTCTTTGCTGTGAACAATAAAAAAATCAACTTGAATGTACGAAAGAGCAGGAAAAAATAAAATAAAAAGCAGATTGTCCTACGTAGGACAATTCTCGGAACACTCTAAACATAACCATAAGCTATATGTAGGAAAAACGCGGAGAATATATCACAAAAAAAAATTTCAAGGCTAAAAATCTGATACCAAAATGTATAGCAGACTTAAAACAAAGACCTAAAGGCAGGCAGAATATTGACTTAATACATTTTGGTATGCAAATTAATAACTAGATTTAAAAAAAAAACGTTCAACTGGTGAACTGAGACACCCGCTACAAAAAGTAGTATACTTAGATGAAAAATTTAAGTGATGCTAAATGATGTTTTGCGTATAAACATCCAACGTAAATATATCAAAGAGTGATAAAAGTCATGACAAAAGTCGAAAATAAATTCAAGGATACCAATAATCTTCTAAAATAAATTTATGGAGGAGACAAAAGTCATGGTATCAACTCCAATTCAAATATAGTGACTTTATGAATGCTCTCTGTAACATTTGGAAATAAAACTTAAGCTTTACCGAAATTGTAGATCAAAACCTCATTCCAGTCAACAAAACAAAAAATGATCTATAAAACTTAGCCGATAACTCAGTCACTAACTTTATCTTTCAATCCGTTATTGAAACTCCATCTTAAAAAAATACATGCAATAATTACTTCTGTGATCATGATGTTCTATAAAAAACTAAGGTTAAAAATGACTTAACATTTAACGAAAGAATTTCAGTAATATAAATCATAACGATGATTTTAAAATTCAAGAAAATTGTTAAATATCAGCCACAAAGTCGGAGATATATATCAACGGCAAATTAGTTATTCATGTTTATGTATGTAGCTCAGTGGGAAACACCAGTATGATTGTAATCACATTTTATAATTACACTTTGCAGCTAACTTTTAACAGACACTGATATTTTTAACATAAAAACATCTTGCAACAATTTGTTTTGCAACGAACACATCAAAATGTACCAGTTAAGAAATTTTACTACCCATCACAGTAGAATATCATTAACAAAAAACACGATTGCGTGTAGAATGACGTTGCAAATTCCAACACCTACTTTTTTAACTGAAGGAAACAATTACTATAAAAACCGATTTTTTACAATCATTAGATATACTCAATGGTACCATAATACTTAAGACGTTAGATCGTCCACTTTGCTTGCTTTTTCTCTCATCACAATCAAACTGTTGCGAGACATTTCCATTGCATTTGTGTATATTAAAAGTGAAAACATAATACACGTGTGATTACATCGTTTTCGTCCGTTTTCTTCCTTTACTTACTTGTAGTCTATAATTCGGATCAGCCGCGTGTGCCGCCAAAAAAGGGTCATAATAAACACTGCCATCTACTGGTAATGTATTGAGAACCGGTGTATACCCATGCAGGGCCCCAGCTAAAGGAGTTGGATGTCTCGCGAACGCTGCCGCGGCTGCTGCGGCCGCCGCTGGATATGCTGCTCTAGCTCTTCCTCTTTGGATTGCTGCCACTCCTGCTCTTAGTGTAGCATCTGACCATTGTATCACGGGAACTACAAGAAAAATGCTAATAGGATAATTCGACAGATTTGGATACATACCCGCTGGAAGTGTTGGTGGTTTCTTTGTTTGTACTCTTGCAGTTGCATTGTTAACCTAGATGGGGAAAAAAAACAGCGTAAATATGGGAATTTACTCAAATCTAATACAACCATTTGTTTTATTGTGCATACAGTTGCAAAAACAAGTGATTATATTAGAATCGGTAAGGATGTCTCCGTGTTTCACACTTCACATTCCTCACCACGGCCTAGCATTTACATAGCTGCTCTTTCTTAACTATAAAAATCATATTACAGATGAAATCTTTACCTAAGTTAAACTAAGGTATCAAATTTAAGTAAAATAGAGCCTACATTTTCTTGTTACAGATTTAAAAAAAATGAAAATTTATCACAATTCAAATATTGGTCACTCAAAAAATAGATACAGTGTAATATGACTTTTTTACAGGATGACTTAGAAAAATAAGTTTTGTGTCACAGGCGTTGTAAGGCATTAATATTGAAAGCAATCTCATAGTATGAAATATTAGCCAACGAAAATAAACTAAATTTATTTTTAATTCTTGATTAGCTGCCAAAACATGAGACTATCAAACAGGTAAGTAAAGGAAAATTTACATTAACTCTGATATGACTTGAGGGTGAAATAAATTTTGCTTGAATTAAGACGACTATACACAATCCAAATTAGGACAAGTACCGACGATTTTCCAGTGGTGAAGTTGTGACGTCACATTTCACAACCTGTAACAACTTGTAAAAGGTACAGACGTGACAGTTTAGAAGCTCAAAAATTCAAAAACAACTTTTAACACCTATCAGCTTTTTTCACTGGATGAAGTATTCTGTTTTTCTAATTTGCCGTTGTAATAAAACTGTTAACGCATTCAAAATAAGCCATTACCAAACCCAGAATCTACAAAATTTTTTTGGTTGGTGACACATTGGAAAAAATGTCAGATGTCAGTGTGAGTTTAAACTTACAATTTCAGGCCACAGATACAGAAAATTTTCATCAACTGTGGCACTGTAGCGAAGTGCAGATAATTTCTGAATTCATCTTGGAACACTAATTTAGCAATTTCACTTGGAAAAATGACAATATCATGCCTACTTGACTCAAGTTTAAAATGTCAACTTTGAAAGGTTTCACCAACTGTCACAAAACTCCCTAAATTATTTTTAAATTAAAATAACATAAAAAACTCGGTTTATAGCACTTAAAAGCACTCATCCTTTACAAGTTTTTTGATATACTATTTTCTAATTTGCTGTTCTAACAAAACTGTTAACGCACTCATTTTAAATGCGTTACTAAGCCATTACCAAACCCAAAACCTAAAAACTTTTTTTAGTTGGTAACACATATTGAACGAAATGTCAAATGTCAATGTCAGTTTAAAGATATTTTTAAGTGATACAAAAATTTTTTAGACAGTGAATTAGCCGTGGCATTTTCTGCAATTTGTTGTACATATTTCTAGTATTCATCTTGAACTACAAATTTTGTAAATTTATTTGGAAAAAACGACAATTTTGTTTAGTCAACTTTGAAATAAAGGTTTCACCAGCTGTCACAAAATTCCCTTAATTATGGAATTTGATTTAATGTTAAAAAAAAAGTAATTAATATGTATATTAGAAATAATATGCATAAAGTACTCGTTGTATGAAACTTAGAGCACTTATCCTTTACAGACATTCGTGTCTTAATATAAGTTTTATAAAGCTAGTTTTCTACTTTACTAAACTACAACTTGAACAAGTAATAAATAGTTACAAGAGCCTAGCTCTCTAAGATGAAACTTTCCATGGGAGGTTCTTACAAACATTAGTTCGCTCAATAATCAAGCTTCTTAGACCAAATTAAAATGATCTTTAGTTTGAGATCTTTCTGCTTTTTCTTTGTGATGATGTTGGTAGATAGTTTTGGATGGTGTATAGTAGTCAGTTGACTTAAATTAACTTAATCTAAACTTATGAACTAGATGTCTTAAAGCTAAGATACGTGTGGTACTTGTGGCTGGAGCGACACCAAGGCCACCACCCCGACTCGGGGGCCATGGCGTCGCTCCGCTGGCCTTATCCACTTACCTCCTCGGCGGCCCGTGAACGGGAGGGAGGGGGATCGGAACTACAACTGTCGCGTCATCATCGCAAGTTCGCAAGCCAATTAAATGGCCGACACGGTCTAGAGACAACGTACACACATTGGAGAACCGACAGCTGAGAGTGACTTACAGAACTGATACTGATAACTGAGAGTGTGTGCGGCAAAAGAACGTCAAAACAACACGTGTGAAGCGGGGAGGTGCTACCGGTTAGTCACTAAAGCCAGCAAGCCAGCCACACGGGGGTTTTGACCTTGTTTTACCGGGGAGGGACGGGACAGGCCAGTGCTACACGTAGAGCTATATCATGCACACCTCTATTTTTCTTCCCTCAACCACGGTGCCGTGTAGTCGGTCTCGTGCGCGCTCCGCATCAGCACTATTTGCGAATGTTACAAAACCGAACCCCTGCATGCAGAGACAGACAAGACATGCATTATAAACAGCTCTTCAAACTCGTGCAATGACATGATGACGTTAGACATTAGACATGCCTCTGTCTAGAAGCCTCATTCCACACTCGCTCACTAGTCTTGGCTCTCGGGTTAGACTACTTTACACTGTTAAGCCTCAAGTCGGCGGCGGCATTCTCTCCACGCATCATCAACGTGACGGGAGTGCGCCAGTGCGCCTAGCTATGTACACTACCACTCGCCGCCTCTCTGCTCATATCCATCTACTCGAACCGTCACGCGTCACCCCCAACGGATCGGGGGCGAGTGGACGGCGTCTCTCTCGCTCGCGCTACGATGATCCCCGATCTGTGTGTTTCAGTGATAGTAGACCCGTCACCTTCGCACGACTTCACCACACTGAGAAAGATGCCGAAGTTCATTTCCTCTACCTTGATGGAAACATTACTCGATTCGAAAACGAAAACCTATTTCCTCCAAGAGCTATATGCATACACCATCAACGGGGAAAATTACAAATCATCACTTCCGACACTCTCCTCCTCCAATCAGATCGTTTTATTTGCTTCTTCCTCACCTGAACGCACTAAAGTTAAAACATTACTATCTTGAATGATGATTTAGTTTAGAAATCTAAGGCGATTGTTAGGCACACAAGGATACAGAGATGGACCACTGTTATCAACTAGCTACTTGCGTATTATGACCAAACATGATTCCCCTTCGGTTCTTTTCTCAGTGAGCAAGGTACGAAGGTTTCAAAGCCTAAACAGCTAAAACACACAACTCAAAGCCACCGTTTGAAACCAACACAGAACAGAATACAAACAGTACGGGAAACTGACAAGGCAGAAGGAACTAACAGATTCGAGCCTGCACTGGGGCACTCTGTACTTCTTCAGGTGATGGCCTGCAGTATCTTTACTTTATACTTTGCAACTCACAAACCTGCAGTAATCTTCCTGAAGTTAGACTTTAATAAGTAAATGGATATGAAGATCGGACAGATCATGTCAAATCAAAGACGAACTCAAATAGCTGCTACAGCACAATCATTATATGAAAAAAACCAAATCTCACTACGCCATCATATGTCATATGTTTAGTAAAAGTCATCAAATTGCACTTGAACGATATTTGTATATAAGATAATACGTATGTATTTGTAGTAAATAACATGCATCATATAATAATTACACTGCGATGTAAAATATATTGTGTGAAAGAGCCTACTCAGCTTTGCTGCTATCAAATCTAAGGTGTTGTTATTTACCAGGGTGTTAATCACTGAAAAGCCCATAGACAAGTGCAATATGCCCATACAACAGTCTAATTTTAATTGTGCCAACCAGAAAACATTTAATGACAGTCATAAAATATTTCTAAGGTTTTACAGCACTCAATTTTCAAATACTCATGCATATAAAAATCTGCTACTGCTGCCCAACATCTTTGTTTATCATTTCTCAGGTTATTTACAAACACACTAGAATTCAATTTAATTGCTACTACGCATTGGTGTTCATTATTTTTAACATCGTTCTTGCTAACGAACCTTGCCATGGATTAACAACAGACACTAAAGGCAATTCCTCAGCCCCAAATGGACCTAATTTTGCTCTCACAATATGTGCAGAAGGTAAAACAACATGCACAAGGTCACCGAGACTGTTAAAACATCAAATAAAAAAAAAAGACAAAATAGCATTTACATCAGCTTATTTCTGTGAATCTTCAATTTGCTTCCATTCTTCACGTCTATGTTAACACATAAAGCGTCTATGTAATCTTCAGGTTCTAAAAAAAGCACATAATGACTTTAACAAATTCAATACAACATGCAAGCACGGGTTGCAACCGGGACCAGCCTCATGTAAATGCTCGTAGCTAGTTTCTAAGTCATTTTTAGTGCATTTGGTTGCTCATGTGTAAGATTTATTAGTAATTACCCGGTGTTATTAACCATGAAGAACAAAGTGTACCATTAATGGTACGTTAATAACAGTTCTGTCAAGATCTAAATTAAATTATGCATTTTTCTACGAGATTTATAGTCAACAGTATCTAGGAAACTAAGACGTGTTCACTTCGAATACTGTGACTATAGTTTTTAGTTTTGATAGCAGCTTCTTCTCTTTTTAATGCAAAAACTCTTGTCTTGTCATTCAGAAAAAAAAACGAAAAAACCATCATGCTTCAAATAACATGAAAACAAATGTTAAGATTTTTAACTTTATGAAGCAAAACTGCAAAATAAAGTCTATTAAATATGTACAATGTTAACAAAGATGAAGATAAAAGAAAAACTAAACACAACACAAAATGGCAGAAGAAACAAAATGGCAGTATTACATGATATCTAGTTAAAGTGATAATGCACAGTCTACAGGCTTTAAAAAAGTGACTAAAATCCCCAATAAACTCATTTAACAATCTTACATAAATTGTTAGCTACCAATTTCCTGAAAAAAAACATGAACAATGAATGTAAATAAATAGCAAAACAAACTCATAAACAATAGTTATAATGCTAGATTAGTTTGAAAGTAGAACTCCAGACAAGTATACATTTATAGAATTCAAAGAGTTATTGCAGCAAAACAGATAATTACAAGTACAACGTGTGATCAAGAAAAGCGGGTTAATTCGGAAACTAAAAACTATAAGGTATGAATACAGTGGCACTGACTCGTCGGAATGTTAAGAATGTGTGATGTAAGAAGACTAGACATCAAAAATAAAATTGAAAATCTTTTTGTAAAAATATTCCAAAAGAAAGTGTTTGGAGTATTTTTAAGTGAAGAAGTTTCTGCAATAACCTATAAAAAGTTTAATAGCAACATAGCTGGCTCAAGATGGTACTGTATTTTTTATAGAAATGTACATATTAACATACCTTTGATCCTCTTTCGTTGAAAATTATTTCTACGTCGAGTATTGGGCCAAATTGCTGAAAAATACAATACAACGTTAATAAGAGACAAAACTCCTTTCCACAGAATTAAACTGCGATTTTTATCCCGCTAATAAAGTTAACCTCGCTGTAATTAAACGTTTCAAGAAAGTATCTGGATTCTATCCAACTCTATAAACGAGCACAACAATGACATATAAATCTGTTATGAATTTATCTTGCTTAAGTACCGAACGTTAAAAAATACAAACATGCATCTGTACACACTCAAAACTGTCTCGCAATGATCTACAATTCGATCTCATCTGCATTACACGTTTTTCCAACTTACCCCGAACATTGCCCGGAGATCCGGGTCTCTAAACCGAAAAGGAATGTTTGAGACATGTAACCTCTTGGGCTGATTCTTCGCGGGGTCTATGGCTGCAGGCGTCCCAGACGTGCTGGTATCAGACGCTTCCGACGTCGGCGGCGGCACACTACCATTCGTCTCTGTTTCTTGGGGTTGTGATTCGCATTTGTACGGTTGTTGGTTCTGTGTTAAAGCTGGGCTATTTACTATACTGACTGTTGGTTGTTCTCCGGTGGTGGTCGACTGAGGCGGCGGTGGACTAAATGGTGGACCCGTTCCCGTTGCTGTCGTGCCCGTTGGCGGCGGCAACAAAGGTACTTGGGTTTTTTCGTCGGCAGGTTTCACCTCGCCGTTTTGTGCAGGGAAACCTGTCGGCGTCGCCGCTCCAAACGGCGCTGACATACCCGTCTGAACCATGTGCTGGAAAAAGATGGATGTTAAAATATTGAAAAAAAATGTAACGATTGTGCAGTTGGAAGTTGTTGAGGAAATGTTTCATCATTTCCCTTTGCGGTTTCTATTTGAAATTGACTTTGGATTGTGTGAACGTTTCACTTAAGTATGTGCTACATAATAAAAGATTTTATCTATAATGAGCCAACCCTAACAATTTCTCCCACTATTACTTTGTTAATAAGCTACAGTGTTTCAGACAGTTATAACTACTTAACGTAATAAATAATTAAAGAATCATTTTAATTACACACTTTTTACTTTTTGTATCATTGGATGTTAATGAAAGTGAAAAAAGTTCAGTTGGATATTACCAACACAAAGAACAGAAAAATACAAAGATAAAAAGAGTACAATTGCATGAATCGATTTCGGAGATACCTGAAATCTCAATTCCGATACAAATGCAAACCTCAACTATCCAAAATGAAGACCTCATTACTAGCAGCTTACACAGATCTGAAGCACAAAGTCGTAATCCGATGTCAGCTATTCAAAAAGTAAAGATTGCAATCCAAATCAAAAACCAGAAGTTTGGAAACGTGGCAAATTTTCTCAAAGTAATTTTTCGTTTTGTGCTCGTCATAAATTTATACACATAAACACCAACTTCCTATTTTCAAATCCATTATTCATAGATGTAAATTTTTCAACACGTAATCCAACAATTATTATCAAATATTAAAATACGTCGAATTCATAGCCTTAGTAGTAAAAATCAAAACACTTTCAATGCCAACAAATAATTTTATAAATAATTCAATTTATAAGCGCACAATTTACTAATCCAATAAATTCAACACCATAAAGCTACCGCGCCGACTTGCCGCAGATTTTTATACCCGACGAATTTAATACAGCATTTCAAATTAAAAAATGTCGGCAGTGTCGGATTCATCGGTTTACTTTCAGGATAAAAAATATGAAAATAAAATAAACAGAGGTGTGATCTTCACGGTAAAAAGTGAAACAAACCATCACTGAAACATTTATCCTTTCAAAATAAATTTTATTTACATACACAATTATCTGTAGAAACCTTTATGTTAAATTTATGCAGCTTAATTAGGGTGGAATACGTGGATCAAATGATAACGCACACGAAAACGTAAATGTGTAAACTCATTTCATTCAAAGTGTGTCACAAAGAAAGAAATTTATGCGATACCTACAGTGGATTCCATTTAAATATATTTTTGCGAAATGATCAATCTTTTTGAGACGTGTTCGTCTGATATTAAATAATCAAAAGCTTTGTTCTGAGACTTAGCATAACCAAAACTCAGCTGTTTTCTTTTGTCTGCTATTTTTAACTCTTCCGCTAATCCACCACATTTTCCACAGATGTGTCCATGGGAAATGCTAACGAACATCGCAGACAGTCACACTGATGATCTCATCTCGCAATTAGCCCTCTGAGAACAGCATTACCACAATTGTTTGGTAGCTTTTAATAAATTTAACCGAATTAAGTGTCTAAAGCTCAGTGATGCTTAACCAAAAGTATTGTGTATAATACTATGGCGCGCATCACTACCATTCACGCTCCAACTGTTGGCAGTATTCACAGTGAATTATAATTAGGTATTACCAATCAACGAAAATATGCAATAAGGCATTAGGTTTTACACACTCAATGCCAGCTTTTCTTAACTGTAAAGTCGCTACAGAGAATGTAGTTTGGTGGCAATAAATTTCTGGTATTTATAGCACCTATATTAAGACCAACAAGAGTTGACTCCATTCAAAATGAAAATGTCTTAAGTAAACAAAACACGACCACAACCAACATATTAATATTTTCGTGGTGTGCATCCGGCGGAAATGGCGGCCATTTATATATAAATTTCTCACCTGCAAATTCAACTTGGGCGCTACAAAGAATTTGAGAGTTTTAATAAAAGAAAAAGGTTGCGTTAAATCGGGTCAAATGTATAAACTATGATAATGTAAACCAAATTTATCATTTCTGTTTACTTTACAATTTCCAGTTATCAATAAACCGAACTCAAACAATGTTATTCTATTGACGTGATGCTATTAGAACAAAGTTTCCACGAAAAATCAACCACAAAAAAGCGACTGATCCTAACGTTGGTATTTTCCTGTTTATTTTGAAAATTGATTTATTTCCAAGTTTTTTTCTTCAATAAGCTTAATTTCTGGTAAAAAATTCAGAGCTTTATGATTGAAGTTTCAAAAAATTAATAAAAATTTGGTAGCACAACTTTGATACACCAAAAAAAAAAGGAAAAAACTTTACAGAAAATTACATTTTTAAAATTTTAAGTTTTGACATAAAAGCTCATATTGTGAAACTCTACGCAATTTCAAAGCTTAAGGGCACAAGGAAAATTTCCAGGCAATTTAAAATGTTAAGATTGTAGAAAAAAAAAAACAGAAACTGAAGAAACTTTTGATAAAAGTTGGAAATCCGTGGCTCCAAGACGTTAAAATTGGAGGCTTTTTAATGTTAAAAAAAAAAACAAAAACTATCCGTGGCTCCAAGACGTTAAAATTGGAGGCTTAATGTTAAAAAACCCAAAAACTTTTGTAGAACTGCAAATAAATGGATTTTAAAAATTCTGCGATTTTAATCCTAAAAAGCTCTTTGAATTGCCTCAAGAATTTATTAGATAGTTAAAAATGCCCAGTTTTACAGCATCAATTTTCTCAAATTTGTCTAGCAAATTACAAATTTCAAAGTGGCTTGTTATTCAAAATATTTTACAGATGGTAAATGAGGTTGTGCAAAATTTAGAATTTAGAAATTTTAGATTTATTTTTAAACTCAAAGAGGTTTTAAAACTGAAGTTCGAAGATACGAAGGAAAAAATTGAGGAATTTAGGAAAATTCCAGGCCATCTGGAATCCACGAAAAAATCTCAATGTTGATAGAAAAAAATTGGGAAACATTCTGTTTAGTTGTGTATGCCGAAACTGAACGATCTGGAATATTTGGCAAACTAGACAATTTAAATTTAGAGAAAATTGGACACAAAAATACTCATATTTTGAAATTCTATGTGGTTTCCAAGTTTTAGTATACAAAGCTCAAATTTTGGGATTGAAAGTAATTTTCAAGATGAGGATCTAAAGCAGCTGAAAAATATAGAGAAAGTTCAGGCCGTTTCAATTAAAAAAGTAGAAATAATTCCGACTATTTATCTGTCAAAACTCAAATTTTTGCCAAATTTGTTTTTTTTTTTAAATTTATTGTACCCTTTTTGACTCCAAAACAACTACAAAAACTGAAATTAATAACTTATTGCTGAGAACTATTATCTACTCTTTATTCTAAACCTTATAGCTCAAAAATTGCCCAGTTTTACTATGCATTTTTCTCAAATTGGTCTGCCAGTTTAAGTTTTAAAAATATATTGAAAATATTTACAGTTTTCGAATTTAAAGATTCAAACTCACGAATTCGCTGAAAAAACAGAAATTTTGGAACATCTGGCAATATCAGCGGAATCACATAACTAAGAGAAATTGAAGATTCAAACAAGCAAATCGGTGGACAAATTGTAGAAGTCTGGAAGCCCAGAAAAACCTTCTTTTACGAATTTTAGAGTTTTGCGTACGTGGTGTGTTCTTATAGCTAGCAGAAGAATTAGTACGATTTCAGAATTCCCTCATTAAATTATATTCTAACGTTTTTTTTTAGTCTTCATAGAAATAACTCAAAAATATTCTTCTAATAGCTATTTGCTAGCTTGTCATCTCTATCTCGACAGTTTGAGGTTAACTGGTGTCACTGTTGATACGGCACCACTTAAATGTCAAAATCGATAGAGATAATGCTACCAACATCTCAAAATAATAAAAAAATAAAAAAGTATTTTAAAAAAACATTAAAAGCATTTTGTTGGTGTTCGTCTCCGAATTTATTCAAAATATCCCATCTTCGTCGGTAAACACATCAATTTCAACACAACTCCCCTAAGAGGCATCCATCAAAATTTAAGTCACATTACGAGAAAGCGCCATATAAAGAATTTCGTCCCTAAAAAATAAAGAATACAACCGCAAACCGAAGAGAGCAATTTTCGTTCTTTGTTGACACAAGAGCATCAGCAATTTCCAATCTCGCTACCGGTATTAGATAGAGAAGCACAATCGACCCATCAATATTTGATTCACGATTCTGCTTCGGATTCTGTAACTGAAACGACATGAATGCTAGACTCGCTAAATCAATGGATTAATTCGTTATTCTGTGTCCGTCCGACGCTGCTCTGAAAAAAAGCTCAAATGGAAGAATGGCGGAGGATCAGATTAAATAAAAACTCGCAGTAACACTTTCGGAGAAATTATTATCAAATGTTGAGGAAAAACGTGACTTTGGGACTGGTTATTTTTCAGATAATGACTGAAAAAATAGGCTCAATGCCAAAAGTGGGTCTGGATCAATACAGGTCGGCCACCTACAGACCAATGTGATGTAAATAAATCTCTTGGAGAGTTATATTTTATATTCTAGTCGTACCATTTTTCACCAAGGGGAAAAGCTCCATGGCCGACAACTGGAACATTCAAAGTAACAAAATTGGGGTTTCCACGGAGGAATTCTTAGTAGTACTATAATAAAACCTTCTTCCTTCCAAGACGTGTTCCTAATTGTTGATGCATATCATTTCCGTCCGTTTCCGCTGAGGTGCATCTCTTTGTTATTAGATTTTTGTATGCATATGAGATATTCAATCCAACCGAGCTATCGTCCCGCATTAAAATTATCCAGCGTGCAAAGGTCATATGCCCGTTTGTTAATAAAGAGACTGATTGAGGAAGGCATGAAATGTAATTCACTTCCGGTTCCCTTTGTTTCACCTTCCACCACCATTTCCGCATCCTCTATCATTTAAATTAGTAGACACAGTATTTAAACCCTATATTCCCTTTATTTGCTGCACCGGATGAACAAATTTGAATAAATCACCCAGCTAACCAGTCCACAATTTAAGACGAAAAAAACTGTTACTTAATTTTAAGCGAGTGTGTTTGGCTGACCTTAATATTTTTATGTGAGACGCGCAATTAAAATGTTTTTCCGTAATATAATTTACTGACAATTTTTGATATTCAACCGTTAAACTTTTCGTAACGTTTATGTGTGTTTACAAGCTGAAATTGGTAGACATTGTGTACGAAAATTGGCAATCATTGAACATGCAATAAATTATTAAGTGTCGTCAAGATGAACGTCATGAATACACAATCATTCCTACGTACTCAAATTATAAAACTAATCTGTAACCCGTTAAAATGCGGCGAAAACAAATCAAAAGTAGGTGATTCGACTCTCCAGGATGTGAAATTTAAGGATCCCAGCCATAAATCTTTCCGTTAAATACGTAACGTTTGTCTAAATGATACGGTTCGTTTTTATATAAGTTTTCCTCTGACAAAATGTTAACGTATGAGGACAAGTAACTTTCTAGTGATGACTCAAGTTACATTTAATTTCACAAAAATCATCCAAGTAGAAATAATTAGGATACCTCTCAAAATTACAAGTTTAATTAGGACTTTTTTCCACGTTACGAAAACACATACCAAATAATTAAATTACCAATTAGCAGTGATTAGCGAAATTGTTTCAATTTTAGCTGTTTTGATGTAGAAGTTTGCTCTTATCTAAACTTCTTTCTTTCACAAATTCTTGGTTCAAAATGTTAACAAGAAAAACGGCCATTGTTTTTTATTCTTCCGTGTACTCGCATTTCTCTGAAAACCGATAGCAATCGCCCAACAGAAAAGGCAAAAATCGAACAACCTTGAAAAGAACTAACCAAGATTCTAACTAAATCATAGCTTGAGAAACCCTAAATTATAATAAATAAAATTCAGGTAGATTTCGAGTCAAGGTTTTGTATTTAGTTTTTGTAGATATACTTCTTTCTAACTTGTTTACTCATTTCTACAATTTTTTGGTTAAAAAATTTTATATAAAAAAATAGCACACCAATTGTTATCAACTAGGAATTGAATTCTTTTTAATCTTAAGAATTTTTATTTACCCCCTAAAAAAATTATAATTTTTTTTGAAAATATGACGATTTTTTAACTTGCACACTTTTCCTTGATGGAATGCAAGTACTAAAAATACGAAAATTTAAGAATCTAAAAAACTAATTTCTGATAAGTTTTACAAATCTAGCACTTAAAAATCTAAATTTTAATAATCTTACAAATAACTTAGAATTTAAAATTTCAATATTTGTTACATCATTTTTAAAATAAACTTATAAAATATTGTATTTAGGATCTTAATAGATAAATAGATAAATCTTTAAACTGAAAGCTTTATAATCTAGAAGCTGAATAATTATTTAAGATTATCTGAAATAAAATTTTAAACTCTCGAATCTTTAAATTCCGTTTATCTACAATTTTCGAAGTTGCTTTAGAATCTATGCATCCGTTGTAATCTTTCGTGGTTTTGTATTTTTTGAGATTTTTGTACCCTTTTATTGCTCCAAACTCCAATTGTTCTAAATTATTTATTATATAATTCTATAAACGAAATTTCTAGAGATTGAATTTTAAAAACATCAGAAATTAGATATTTCACATTTAATTCAAAGCTCTAAAATTGTTTTAGTGTAATAAAAAATGTTTAAAATCTTTAGAATTCCAATGCTAGCCATTTTGAGAACTTCTAAAATTATCGGATCAATCAAGATGTAAAAATTTGTACAAGATAATTTCAGAGAATAAATCCATAATTTCCTAAAATATTTAAAAATTTTGGTAATGAAAAAACAGTTCGATCTTAAATTTTAAATGTCTAAAAAATCCTGTAATTTTTAATTTAAAAAAAGTTTAGGCCCTCTGAAAATTTAACATTTTTTTACTGGTGAATCAAAAATTCTAAAAATTAAAAAACAAAAAATTTTCTACTTTTTAGACTTTTTGAATTCTTCGGATCTTTTTGAATTTGTGGATCACTTCTGTTTTATTCAAATTTTTCATATAGATATCCTTCTACTTCCTTATCCTTCTACTTTTAAAAATTTTAAACTTTAAAAAAAACTTTTAAAAAAAGTTCCAACGATCTAAGAATACAAACTCTGCAAATTTTACAGAACTGCATAAGCATCTAGGACCTAATGTTTGAAATAAACTCTCAAATATTTCAAACCATAAACAAAATAAAATTTGTTATTAACATGTCGAAAAACAAAGATAAAAATTCTGCTCTTGTATATTTAACTCTCAATTTGTATTTGTAAGCTCGACGAATGAAGCAGTGAAGAGAAAATTTGTTATTTTTGCCGGAACTGCCGGTGAACAAAGGTTATTAGCAATTTACCTTGTTTGTTTTTGGATTTTTTGGATTAATTTTTTATACTCAAAAACACCATAAATTGAAATTAGTAAATTTTTAAAAATTTAGCTTTATCAAACATCTTAAATTCGGTAAAAAACGCCCATCTTCATTTAAGTCTTTAAAATTAATCATTAAAATAATTTTAATTAATAGTAAAAATATCATTAGGTTAAGTTTTTCCATTAGTAAGTATTTTATTACATGAAATCGATACGTAAATACATTTTAAAAGTGAACAAGTATTGCTTCTGCTTAATATCTTTGCGTGATAAATTTTCCGTTCATTCAATTATAATTTAATGAAAACATTCTCTACTAAATCCTCAGAAATTTCAGTAATTACGATTCGTTGTTTAGAGCCGGCTGCAATTTTATTACACGAGTGCGCAGTTTCTATCACCGCAGTGTGACAATTGTTAGTACTAGTAATTTTTTCCAAATCTTCCTAGAATACTATCTTTAGTGTTGTTTCCCACGCGGAGCGATTATTTTTACTTTAAAAACGTAGCACAATTCCACCAACGACCGCTAATGTTCCTTTGATCAAATTTAAATTTCGAGAGCGCACTCCTAAGTAACCTTACCCTAATTAAACCTTCAAAGACAATTTTCACGTCGAATGTCGACATCGCACGACAACGTGCACACCTCGATGTAATTAAACGTCGCTATTAAAAGCTGCGGCTCAAGTCTGAAATTCCTCTTTAAGTCTGCAAATCTAGATCTACGCATACCAAATTTTATTTTTTTATTTAAACTGGAAGGTGTTTATTGCTTATAAAAAAAACTCTTAAAAAAGTATCTTTTCATAACAAAGTTAAATATAGAAAATCGCGATTAATAAATTTAAAAAATAACGTTCTTTTTTAAGATAAACTGATTAAACCCCTTGATCTAAAGCTATGTTTTTGCTACAAAAATATACATGTGTCGGGTATTTTAAACCGTTTTATAGGTCACTTGCACCAACGAGACAACAGTATGCACCACAAAAGAACGTCAATCCTGTTCATTTATGTCAAAAGGAAACATCAGAGGTAATCAATATTCCTACGCTTTCATATTTCGACCATGAAAATAGACCAATCAGTATAAAAAATTTATCCCGCCAAGATAACCATGCGCTTTTAACTTTTGAAATAACTACTAAAATATAAGGAGGTAAATCAAACAAATAACGTTCCTTCGTCACATCAATAGCGTGACAAAACGTCGGTATAAACGAGGCCGCCAAAATTCCATCGTTAAGGTAAAAGTTGCGGATCTATATAATCTGATTAATTACGACTTTATTTACAGTTAGGAGACAGAAGAACCCACCGAGCTTCTTTCCTCCATTTTCGCCAACTTCTAAAAACCATCCTCATGGTTCGTAAATATTTTATTAGTGTCCTTAATTCCAACTTTTCTTGCACCTCTAAAACTTAATTAGATTTGTCGTTCCCAAAGGAAATGATATAGTAGTCGGTTTTCCTCCCGGGGATAGACGTTATTTACCTGGAACGACTGGGTCCAAGATGCTCAAAACCCATTTCCACCACAGCAGCCGCCTACACCCTTTTTAACGACGAGGGGTGGCGCACCCAGGAGCTGTGTTGCAAGACCTATTTTCAGCTTAGAGCGAGTCGAGGGCGAGATGGAGATGAGAGTTATGATGAAAATCGTATCAAAAATTCAAAAACGGAACGAGACGAGCATATTTTAAGGGTGGGGACAATAGGATCGAAAAGTAACGATTTTGGACAGAAAAGTAGGGTAAATAAACCACGGAGGTGAACAAAAAAAAAGAGGAAGAACTGAATAATGAAAGACTCGTCAACCTAAATTTTTATCAGACAGGAATTGTTTGGAAAGAAAAAAAAACAACACTCCTTTGGGAATTTTTACTACTGACTTTGATCAGACTTGAGAAAAAGACAAAATAATTAAAATTTGGCAACGGATTTTGTAACCAGAGAATTTCACATTAAATTATTACTTTTATCTCTAACTAAACTTCACATTGTTATCAGTTAATAAATTCCGATTCGATGTAAAGAACCTCATTATCTCGGAACCTCTTAAACTGAACTTTTTAACCCCAGAAATAAACAATTTTATCACTCAAGATACGAGAGTCTTACACAAAGACGTAAAAAAATTACTCAATGGCCACGAACTCAGAAAAAGACAAATTACCATTTAATGTCACCGCTCGGACGTCTTAATTAACAACAATCCCGACTAATATAGCTGACAAACAGAATTGATTGAACAATTTCACATATACTCGCACGTCTTGACTACGGCTGTGAACACGTTTTGTTTATTTACTGATCGTTTGTCGAACAAATATACAAATGAAACGTTCAAACTTGGTGTTTAACGAATTTCAAACAAAAACGGTAGCATAGAAAGAAAAGCAAACATAAACTGTTATTGCTCGATTGCGTTTATGCACGTCGACAACTTCTTGTAACCAAAAGCAAAACATCTGGGACCCGCATGTCTCCATGTTCGGTGGTGATGAATTGGAAAAAATGTGTTTCCATGCCTATGGATCGAAAGTTATTATCCAATTAGTGTAGTTAGTGGTATTGTTTCATAGTTTAGACATAAATCATCGTTGTCTGACGTGCAAGACACTTTAATGTACGAAACTTGACAGTGTCAAGGCAGGTACGCAGTTTTTATGTTGGTACCGATGATTTTATTAGAAATGTATCTGGAACGAGGAATATTCCAAAAATAATGCCTAACTGATCTACATATCAATCATATTTATACAACTTGTAACAACCTCTGAACTGTCGTGATTGAAATATGTGATGAGTTTTGACGATAAGAGTAATCGATAATTGGTTTTCTTTTGACAGGACCCGAATATTGTTCCGTAACTCCATCAATACAGTTCTGCTGCTTTTAGAAAATTCTAGCAACAAACGTCGTTACAAAAACTTGGATGGATGAAACCTTCTGAAATATGTACAACGACAAAGGCAGAAAATTCCGCCGTAATTGGATGCGTCATATTCATGCAAATTAAATTTAATGCATATTAAATAAGGAATTAGTATACAGAGATACGAACCCGATTGATCTACCCTGGATTAAAACTTTGAATGATTGAATCCCGCTGAGTTATTAATCGACAATTTGAAAAACCTCCAATGATGAACGAGTATTTAAAAGTTTTCACTAATCTCTTCATTAGATCCCCCACCTGAATTCCAAATAAATGAGATTTCTTCCTTCTCCAACACTTTCTGTTTTTCCCCGAGAACACACAATAGACATTTAATTAAAATAGCAAGAGAAAAACAATCTACTGAAAACAGTAAACCGTGAAAATCCATTCCACAGCAAACTTAATTACTGCAAACCCACTAACAGCCATTGTCATCCCTTTTCAAACAAAACCGGAACTGTTTTCCACCGAGAATTGAGAATAACCAAAAGTTGCGAGAATGCGCATCTAATCAATGCTATTGGCAGAAAATTGTAATAACATAAACACACTTAGTTTAAATTAAATATAAACTGTAATACCGGCATAAAATGTGTGCATCGTAAATTATTTTAAAGAGAAATTTATGCTTCATCTCATCGTGAGTCTCCATACATTTAAATCCGTATTTTTAGATTAAACTGTGTCAAAAAATTCGACGGTTTAATGAAGCTGCGATGAAACGAAAACTGTTGGCTGTTGGTTATTGAAGTCCAGGGCCACCACATGTGTTTTAAATTCCGTTCCAATCAAGGCAATTTAACAATTACAAAAGCGACAAAGAGAGTTGGCGAGGCGAGCTATATTCATCATGGACGAGATGTTACACACACATTTTTGTTGGATGATGGTATATGAGAAGGTAGCGGTTTAATGGGAGCTCTGTAGATATCGAATTGTTACACCACTGATAAATTATGTTCATTGTGATGTTATCAAATTTCTAAAGTTTTAACTGCTAGAAGCGACACAACTTTTCGCTCGAAATGCAGTAAAAACTATAAAAGAATTCCACGTGTGTGCTGTAATAAAAATTCCTGATATGTGGAGTCCAAAGGCTTCTTTTGTCTGGGAAAACGTGTTACTATTTCTAGGAATTTTAACAAAATACTGGAGAAAAAAAGAGAAATTTTTGTTATTTTTTTTAAGTTAAAAAAATCTCCAAAACATTTTTGTTTTTTCTCTGCTTATTTAGACCCGGAAGACTGAGCTTATTTATTATTTGAAGCTTTTTTATGATTTTTTGAGGACCGGAAACAAATTCACAAATATACAGACGTCCACGACTAAGCAAGAACACGAAACAGACACAAATTAGCTAAAAAAAAATAAGATGAGAAGCAAATATCTGACATATTTGCAAAACCAGACGTCATTTAAATTACAGTTGTACGGAAACTTGTATACAACTTCCCACAATATTATTATTTCACTGGGTAATTAAAAAAAGTTTTATTTCTACACCTACATCGACTTTTCTCGGTTCTATTTTTAGCCTTTGTTATGTTTACATTTAGCTAAATTAAGAGAAGTCACTGATTTACGTTTTCCATAAAATTTAATTTTCGCCTCAGGGAAAATTAATGGATTCCATGTTTTTACGTACAGTTAACGAGGGAAATTTTTGGCGGTGAAAATACCCAATCAAGAATTCCCGAATATTAAAAGACGGTAAAACTAAGACCTGTAAAAGAAGTACCTTAAATTTAATTTTAACGATAAAGAAGCAACGCCACATGCTCATTGTTCTTCAAGAAAATCCTGACATGATGATTGATGAACGGAGTGAATATTTAACATCAGACCAAGTTGGTGAACACAATAAGGAAAAAAAGATTTATTTTTCTTTGTAAGACAAGCAAACGCATATCATGTTGGGAATGGGAAGCCAAACAAAGGCGGATTTTCTAGTATTGTTAATTGGTGAAAATGACTGAAAAAAATATTATACAAATTCTAGTTGAAGGTAATTTTCTGCAATTCTTCGACTTCATGTTTTTCGGAGATGAGTTGTATGTATTAACTCTGAAATAGGGGTAAAAATTTCTCAGTTTTGTAACAAGGGAACTCTCAGAACAATCAGTGACTAAATTCACAGAAAAAATTTTTCTTTCAACGAAAAATCCACATTTTACGAAGTTATTCTAAACAACTTATGACGGCATCAACCAGCTTTTTGAATTTAATGGCTTACAGCTTTATTAAATGAAGATGGCTAATAATATAATACAAAATACTAAAATGTAGAATGTGGGTAGATATCATGTTACCTTTTATCGGATGAAATTGAAGATTTTTAGTATTAATAAAAACAATGTTTTCAGTTCTTCTTTTTTAGAAATTAATTTAAGATTTTTATGTTATTTTTCCCAAAATCGCTTTAAAAATTAAATTACGGCTCGACGAGTTGAGATGTCTTAAAATGTTTATTTTTACTTATGAAAATCCATAATCTATCCCCCGTACAATCTAACGGCCGTTTTTAGATCCAGCATAATTTAACCGAATTCACGCACTCCTGTTATTAAAAAAAAAAACATGTTTGAAATGAAAATATGAATATTCTTTGTATTCAAGTTGATTTGGTTCAAATCAATAATTTTCAACGACTTCTGTCTTTTGTGAATGCGAGCAGAAATAAGCAGAATCCTGAGACATAAACAAAAGCATTTGGATCAAAATAGCTAAAAAAATTTCCTCTTCGACGTAGTTGTTTATTAACAACGTAGTTTTTATAATTTCCCCTATTTTGTGGTAATTAAAGAACGATTATAAGACGCGTTAACAACAAAGTTAATTATGTATTCCATAGTACGAGACAAGAATAGGCAGATATTTTAAGAGTTCCCCCTAAAATTCAAGTTCAATGGTTGAGATGAATGTCCGAAACCCTCGTAAATTTACATGAATCACTCTGAAATTTTCGAGAAATGTTTTAGAATCTGCGTGATCTAAACATAGAGATCTTTGTCTGCACGCTGCATTTTTCATAGTGGCGTTGCTGGAAGCAAACAAACAACATTTCAGGCCTGGATAAGCTCAAGTGCAAATAACGAAACCCGTCTGAAGACAATTCGGAAACAGATGTGAAGAAAGAAGACGGGGAGTAGTACGATCGTTAGTTAAAGGCAGAGGGAAATCGTCTTTCTTCTCCTGCAAGGGCGTCCAGATGCGAGATGCTATTCTGAGCCATGTGCGGTGCGGTTACTTACCGGGTAGTACATTCCCTGAGGAGGAAGAAAAAAGGCTCCGGCACCCCACAGTTTGGCTGCTTGTTATAGTCCGTTGCACATAAAACCACTGCACGAAGCAAAGCGCAATTGGCACACTGTATATGTTTGCAGCTGGTGAGCTGCTTCCACGATCAGTTTGGGCTGTTGTCTATAGTCTGAAATACGAACAACGCCCGATCAGGGTGCCTTGGCTCAACTACCCCGGCTGCCGTGGCGGAGGGGCACATGCTGAACCTGGAGGTGGGGACGATCAATGAACGAGACGAGAAGCGCGCGCAGGCCATCTTCCGAACGCATCCTCTAGGTGCTGAGAACTGGTGCGACGGAGATAGAGAGATGTTGGGTCGCCTCTGAGAGGCCCCGCCAACATAACCTTTCGAAAACTCAATTTAATTTTGGAAAATCGAAGACGCCCCACCTATACACCCTTTCCACCTAATTCAGTCTTGGCGTTTTTACAAAGGTCTTTGGGAGGCGCCAGCGAAAACTGACCATGGATGACGAAAATCAACTTTGATGGATGACGGCGGCGTAATTCAATTTCATACTATAATACTGCGACGCTTCTTCGGTAAAAGGATCGGTGATTAATAACTTTAATGAGAATACATTTTGTGCCGCTAACGGTGAACACGCAGGTTTTTTTGGTTGTCGTCCATTTACATTATTTGTTCGCGTTTAGTATAACAGGCTAAAAACCTTTGTTTGCTAATACAGATGCACGGATGCAATGGTTCCCAAAGGGGAGGGGTTAAAGCTCCGTTTAGACTACAGCTGCTCAATTGAAAATTTTACACTCACCAAGACCTTTTCGACCATGTTCAAAACAGCAGATTTTTTATATCTACAGTGAAATCCCTCTATAATTAAAACCAAAAGAAACCAACACATGAAAAACTCCAAAACTCGTTCGGTAAAAACCATATTCAAGGATCCTTCTTTGGATAATTGTGCCCTCTCTAGAGAGCGTTAAACCAATTATCCCGAACAAGAACCAAACAATTCCAATCTGACAACAAGAAAAATAAAAGTAACGTTAGTAACTGTTAGAACAAATGAGAAATCACTTTTACTTATTAGGGAGGCGATCCGAAGGATAACGCATAAAAGAGATTTGCTCTACCGTATATTCCTTCAATTTGCCACAGATTTAAATAGTTACCGTTACATAATACAAACAAAAAAAACATAATTTACCATGAGGCAAATAACTATGAATCGATTTATGAAACTCAAAAAAGAAAAAACCGAATTTCAAGTCTTCCGCAGTATAAGGGAAACGGCGATATATCATATCCAACAATTTGTCAAACAACACGAGTGGTATGCTGTAAACGTGCATTTATTTCAACAAGACACTATCTTCTTATTTCATCAGTTTACAGAACGGAATGTACAGTGGCCGGCAGATGATTTTATGGAAGCCATCCAAGAAATAAGACTCAAATCAAGCAATCTCAACGCAACAAGTAACAAGAATTTGCGAGATTTTTCAAAAGGGTTTGGAACTAAAGACTTAAGATCATTTCTCACAACTATTGATCAAACAGAACCTAGTTGTGTTTTTACAGTACAAAAAAGCGCTCCAACTCCGAAAGGTCAACACTGAATAATCACTAACTTCTTTGTGGTCATAATTTTCTGCTTCAATCATCACCACATGTGCCCCCTTTTCTTTAGCAAAAAATCCGGTTTGTACATGTACATGAGAATGAGAATTAAAACTGACCAGGTTATCAACATTGCAAAAAAGCTTGTAGTTTGATGTTTTTTGGTTGTGGCCAGTACCTCCAATTAAAATAACAGTTATTGTAACAGTTCCAAAAGAGACAAAAGAGTATCAATCATGATATCGTATATTTAAGATCTCTGCGATAAGTCAAACGTTTTCTTACAATGTAAAATTTTGCATTTAAAGTGAGTATAAAAAATCGGCGGTATTTCTTGTCAAACACAAAATACACTGTGCGTTTATCTTCAATTAACTTACCTCTTTTTACCAAAGTTACCACTTGTAATTTAAATTTTCTACCGCAACGATAGGTGTAGTCCTCAGTATCATTTTTGTATGCATAAATATAACTTGTTTATGAACGCGAAAGTATGTAATTTATTTGGAATCATAATTAATATAAAAATAATAGAAGGAATAGCCTGTGATTCTATTTCCGACATCCTGTATATGAACGGAGTAATAACAAACATACATTAATAACAGACTCTGTTCACCACTAGAAAATATTTTACTCTAGGGAACCCCCGATCAAATGATTCCCAGAGATGGGAATAAATTGTCGATAGATAGTTTCCCGAAGGAAAATTGTCGTAGTTCAATTCAACATTCAGGAAACAACTTGAACTTTCAAAATAGCAGTTTTTGCTACAAAATAAATAGCTTTTTGTAATTACTTAAAACTTCTGTAACAAATTATTTTGCGAGAGTAGCGGCAGAAACGGTTTATATGGCCAAAGTGACTAACAAAAAGCAGAGCTCATTTTCAATTTCGGGTAATAAAAAAAGTTGGGGTCCAACGGACTGGTGTCATTTCAGGTAGACGACCAAATTGGAGAACTACTAAACCTTTCTTATAAAGCCCGGTTTGGTCTGGATTATTGAGTTCCCAATTTGTTCTTTCTTTCTCCTACAGGCTTAAAAAAATACTTGATGATGTCATGATCCTGCCACAACAATGACAGTGATCATAGAAAATATTTGTCAACGGGTGGCAACAATCTAATAAATACATAAATCTCTTAATCTGTGCTCGTCAATCAATTCAATTACAACAAAAAAACAAGAAACTGCTTAAGAATCAATATTTTTTAGTTCCAGTTACGGTTCTGGGTTCATTTAACACACTAAAATGCAACCAAGTTCTTTCTCGTGTTCATCATGAACCATACTTTATTTGAAAATTAAACAAATTTAATTACTGTAATTAAATGTCATTTCACGTAAAAACCAATACTCTAAGTAGGAAATTAATCAGACCCCGTAACACGCAATTAGATTCGGAATGCTCACCTTACCATTAACCAGAGATAGCACATCAACATTAGACAATGATATAAAAGTAAAAAAATGTAAATTACCCAAGATTTCGACAATAATTCCGTTTTACTATTGCACATGACCTTGTACCCAAAGATTCTTTCATATTTTTACATCTTTTCTTAATTACACAATGTAGTTTCACTTTTAATGTAGAATAGAATTAGTTATTATTATTTTTAATAAATTAATATGTAAAAACAAATGTGATATTTCACTGTTCCAATGACAAAATACTTAGTTATCGACAAATAATAGCTGGGTACTTCACTACTTATTATATCTTATGATGGGTTTTAGCAAAGGACGTTTAGCATACACATAAATTGAAAACATCAAAGAAAATTTCTCTGAAAGCTGGTAAGTCCGTTGACGAAAATTAATAATTCACCGCGTTATAAATGATTCAACCCAACTCAAGCGGTCATTATCAGTTCTTTCGGTGTGGTCAGGTTATAGAAATTACAAGGCCAAAGAAGTTCAAACTCATTGAAATTCTAGTCATTTGGAAAATCTTTAAATTCGCATTCTACAGCGACTCTTTTTGCGCTTGTTTATTTTTATTCGCCAAGTGACAAGAGTGACACTGATTGAAAAGGTCTTAGCCATTGCAAGTGGAAAAAATAGAACCAATGTTATTTGTTGATAATGTGGACAGGTTAAGTAAAACATGCTCAGGATAAATATCTAGGAAAAAAACATAAACTACAATATCTATAACGATTTTCAAACCAAGGAAAAAAGCTGTGTATTGATTACACTTGACTCAGGTTAGGAACTGACCGATTTTCTTTACTCTTTAATGACTTGTAAACATGAACTAGGCAGTGGACGTCCTTAGAAGAGTATGGCGCCACTAGGTATCATTTACTTGGTTTCCAATAATAATCATGATTAGGAATTCAATACAATTTGAGTAGAAACTTGCATCGTCTTCGCAATAAAATGAGTTCGAACAACGAAGCGGCTATTAAAACTAAATAAACAGACGTGCAGGCAGAAGAATAGAATAAGATTCCTGGGAAAAATCTGAATAAAGAGTAGAAATGAAAGAGATGAGAGACGTTGTGCTTCATAGAAATCCTAAGTAGCTTAACAAACAATAAAAATGCATTTTAGTTCCTGGAAGAGACCATGTTGCCTAAATAAATTAACTTCATAGTTTGAATCAGATTGGAAAAACCTTCATCAAACCAAATTAGTCAAAAATTACAGTTTTGTAGTAGAAGTTTAGGTTAATTTAGCTACTGCAACACAGAACAAATATGTTAAATTAATTGAGAACTTTGCAGCTGTGTGATATCTGTTGGCTTGTTTCCAAAGGGGTCAATACATTTTCTTTTAATTATGATTTGATAATGGATCTTGCATATTGATCGGTTGGTAAACACCCAACTAAGCGTACGTTGTATAATGAAAAAAAAGACATTCATATGTAAATATGGAAACCTCCGAAAAGTACGAAAGTGATATATTAAAAAGATAACTAAATTAAACAAAATTGGTTAAAATATGTATCGCATGTTCTAAAATTTCAACGTGGCAGTTACTGATTTTCAGTCAAAAACAGACGCTTCCCCAAATTTAATTGATAAAGCGTTAAAACTACCAGAGTTCCAGGTATCAAGAAAGTTCACTCTAAAACAAAAAAATAAGTTCTCTTTTGCTCTATAATTTTGTAATATGGAACAATAAAAAAAGTTAGCCAAAAATAGTAATCTCCTCAGATTTCATCGAGTAACTACAAAAATGGACTTGTTGGTTTGCTTTCAAAATAAAAATTCCTAAAATTTGTCTCTTCTGTTCTATGACTTTGTGATTGTTTGTCAATAAGCAGGTCAAAATAGCAACCTTGCCAAAAATGAAATTATACTTGCCCCCTTTATCTGAAATCCTAGCTACGCCTATGGGTCAAACTGGATGAAAAGAGAAAAACCCAGAAGAAAAATTGACTGTATCTGACGAGAAATTTTTCTTCTCGGGGAAAGTTATTTGAAATATATCCTAAAACGTAAATAAAAGTAACAACTAAACATAACCCCAATAATTGCTGATTTTAAATGGTAGTTATGTGATGTTTTAGGTGGATTTTTCCTTTTTCCAACTGAGACACCACTGGCGAAGTGTAAACAAGATGATCATACCCAAATGCAAAAATTTATCGCTTCCCATTCAGCATTAATTTCGCTTCTTAAGATTTCCAGGTAATTTTCATTAAAAGACATCGTTAACAATATTTTCAAAACGCACAAGAACATTAACATTAAAATTTTCAAATCAAGTATGAGTCTGTCAAAGAAAATCAGTGTTTGTTTACAATCATGCCACCCAGACCAAAAAAAAGTCCTACAAACGCATGTTAATAGCAGTAAACAAACCATAATAAGTGTTAATATCAAGCGTTCTTTATAAAACAAAAAGCGAGATTACACGCAAGTCAACATCGAAGGTCCAACAATGGTCTTGGTCTTGTCCATTCAGTATCCAATGCTACAGGTGCGCCCAGAGAAAAGAACTGGAAAGCTAAGTCGCACGTAACCGGTTTTCATGGGCGGATTAACTCCAAATTCTTGAAATTGTAACCAAAATTATACCGGCCAAACCAAAATCATGGTTTTCAAAAATCAGGAACCACATAAACAATTGATTGTTTTGACAGACGGTAACTAACCGTCACTAAGCACGCTTTGTTTGGAAAACAATTGAATTAATCTGTCACTTACCTTGACAAGTGATCGAAGATTTGACAGCAGGGATTAAATACGATTTAATTTGATTCAGATCACAATTTCCACGATGGCATCACTCGAATCAGCAAGTGGTTGCCGCGATGCACGACACAAATAATTGATCGAGAGCGATGGAGAATTTGTTGTTAGAAAGAAATGAAGACGACAGGTATTACGACAGTTTAGAGCGAGATGGACGCAAAAATACACTGCGTGCGCAGCTCTATCCCTTCATATTGATTTAAACAGCAATGTTCCTATAAAAAAGGCAGAAAAATGATCATTGCATTCATTACATCGATTCTAATTAGTGTGACTTATGGACAAAAAATTGCATACACCTTCCCGGAATTTCCATACAAAGAAACCAACAAAAACGTACTTTTTCCATACTAATTTTACCTCTAATAAATTTTTATTGCAGGAAGTAATGTTTAGAGAAGTCGAAACTGCCTGTGAACGAGGATGTTTAGGAAAAAACGGAGTATCAAAAGTCCTCTGCGTGAGACAGTGCGTCTCTCCTTCTTGTTATCGAGACCTATATCAAGCTGACCAAGTTGGTACACTATTCCTTCAAACTTAAATTATAAACGACCTTTTTAGCTAGAGGAAGGAGAGGTTGATGTAAGACTGAATTCCTTTAAAGGCTGTTTTATTCAACGGTACAACAGATCTCGCCCATGACTTGGCTAACATCGATATAGTTAACAACATTTACATTTCAAATTGAAGATATATTCAAGTGCTTCTAACCAAAAGGCGCAACAAAGTTTGATTCATTTGGGACGAGTTTGCACAATACATTTCGACTGACTTTTTTGCAACACTACTGGTGTGAATTTATTTAACAAAATAAAGAATGAATTATGCAACCTTCTTTTTAGAAGCCCCTGAGAGTATGCACGGTACAATTTTCTTTCTTATTTGTATTTAAAAGTAACGTTACATACTATTTTAGTAATGTTATTTATTTAGAATCTTGCCTTGCTGCATATTGTTCCAATTTTAAAAAGAAAACACCTACAACTGGATTTGAAAATTAAGTACCAACAGAGATAAAAATTAGGATTTCTTAGGAACTGGATATGACGTACAAAGATTTCTTTTGGCACTGCAACTAGAACTAAATCAAAGGAAATGAAATCAAATCATTCCAATACGCGGTGCATTTTGATGGATATAAATACACAATAAAATCATATAAAATCAACATTAAAACAAAGTTTCTTACAAACGCTAAAATAGAGCTCGGACACGGAAATGTTCTCAAAGGAAATATAAAATTATAGTACAACCCATTCACGACTTTTTTGTTTCAACCAAAGCGAAAGATGTTCTAGATTGTGATGCTGACGTAGTGTCAATGTGATATGTGGTTCAAAATTTTCCTTAACCACAAAATCGTGAATGGATTAAATATAACAAACTAGCCTTTAACTAAAACTACTTAGCTCTAACTGGAAAGTTCTCTTAAAATTTAACGTTATATTACAAACAATTCAAAAACCTTAAAGTAAAATGACTAGCACCAAAATGGATTTTAATTATCTTAAAATGTACGACTCAAAGAAACTCAATTGTTTTTACAAAATGCTACTTTTACTACAAATGAACCAAATCTCAAAATATCAGGATATTGTACCGAATTGCGAAGACCAATTTGGTAGTTCACACAATTTGTAGAATAATTTTAAAATGACACTATTTTGTCGGTTTTCAGAGCGATTCGGACTAAGTCAGCTTTCTGCTAATATCAGTTCAACACATGTTCCCTAAACCAATATTCGGAAAAATACCAAGTTTTAATTATCGGTTACATATCAATATTATACGGGTTCAAAACAGAAACAAGAAAACCTTTAAGAATACGCACGCAACCTCCTCCATGATCTACATTTATAGTGTGGTGTTGAAGCATTTTGAGACTTTTCTTTTTATAGTTTCCCCTTATTTTACAATACTATACAGAGTGTTAACTATAAAAGTAAGACACAATCTTTGGTTGTTATTCGGATGTTTTGTAGTGTGTAAACGATAACCTCAGAATTGTTTGTTTTAAAATGCTACATGAACACCGTACTTTAGATTACTCATTGATCACCCAAATCGATAAATCTTAACGTATTGTACGACAACATTAACCATAAAACCAAGAAGTAGCTACTTCATTCAGATACGAACATTCACCAATTCAACAAAATTCTCTAAATCAGTATATACATAAAACTGTTCAAAAAATAATATTTACTGTGTCAACACATTGTTGTTATTGTTTCTTTGGTGCACTTCTCTTTACTACAACAAAAATGCAAAAATGACCCGATCATAGCCACAACCAGGCAATAATACCTGAAAATTGCCATTTTAAAAATATATTAAATTAATAGAGCCTAGTGCTACACGACATCTATATTAACTTCATTGTATACCTTGTTAGAAAAAATAAGTCATTTAAAATATTCTAAATCGGCCATGTTCTTATTTAAACAGCACTAACGTGCACGGCATGGTTAAAGTCTGTAGGAGGTGATTCAACAGTTGGCTCCCCAGCAGAATTTTGTGTCATTTCCACCTGTTGTTGATCCTGTCCTTGAGGATTCTTAGTTTTGTGTTTTTTCCCCAAACCAGGTAGTTTGGGTAAGTGTTTCAGGGCACTTACTGAACCTCTTGATTTACTCTTATCAGCTTCTTCTTGTTCTTCAGTTATTGAATCTAAAGGTACTTCTGTCTGATGCTCATCCTGGATTGGAATATCATCTGCACACACAATCAGCAATGCAAAATTCCGTATTTTTCATTTATAGCAGCCAATTTTAGTTTCCAAGCCTGTTATACGTACCAGGTAATTTCTTTGTTCTAAATGATGCGTTTGTTATCATCGACTTCGTTATGCTTCGGGCCTGAGAAGGTCGTGGAGTTATAGATATTGAGGAAGAATGTTGGATTAGGTTCTTTATCGCATTTGCAGCCAGAAGGACGTCTAAAATTCGTATCTCAAGTACAAGTTACAAGAAGAATTCACACAAACCTGCATAGGTTTCATAATTCGCACGTTGTATAATATCATGAAGGGCCTGTATGGCCCCGTTTGCGCCTTTTTCAGCGCCGTGGTATACTGTATGGAGTAATTCTAAAAGTAAAGGACTAGATACAGGAATACGACAGGCAACACCTTGAGTATAACTACAATCACTATTTACTGAACTTCTTGCACTACCAGTGGAAGAAAATCCTTGTGAAACTAATCTGGAATCAAGGCATGCATTATTAAAAATATTAAACATATAAATCCAAGCTATTTTTATATGTGCGCGATGTGTAAAAATGTGTTTTAGACATTGATCATCCAACTTTTTTGTTAAGTTTGTCGTTCATTTAAGTACCGACTGCACAGAACGTTAAAAAAAAAACAATCTAGAGTTAAAATGGTGCCAGTGAAAGACAATAACTACTCGGCTCGTCAACGCTTGCCTCGGTCAACAATGTTATATACAAATACATGGAACGGGAAAATGCCAACACGCCTGACGTCTGTTGTCTTTTTAAAATATAGACAAGGCAACAAGTGGAATCTAAGCTAGACGAAAAGCAATAGCTTCGAGGGGCTACACAAACAACTCCTAATATATTTTCAATAAGGAATATAATCGCAAAAAACTGGAGACAGGAGAAGAATTATGTATTACGTTTATCGATCTGAAAACTGCATTTGAAACTGTTGGTGTAGAAACAATATAGACTCAAAAATATCAAAACACCTAAAACAAGCAATTAAAAGCATACAAGGGGGGTAAAAATCTGAGAAATAGACACAAATCAGACAAGATTGATATTAATAAAGGGATGAAGCGGGGAGATAGACTAGGTTAATTCCCATTTAACATAGTAATGATGATAATGGCTAGAAATTACTAAAACAGAAACATACAAACAACTGTAAGCTATAGAAATCTATTAACAATTAAAATAGAAGGAAAATTATACGTTGATAGCGATAATAGCAGATATAAAAAGCAAAATCCAGAATGTGAAAATGAAAATTAATGCCAAAAAAACAAAATAATGCTAATTAAACTTGGACAAAACAAAGGAAACGTGAAAGTAGTATAAATACAACAGAAATGAATAACATGAGAAAAATAATCCCAAATACGAAAATGGATAGAATTAGATTCAAGAAATCATAGAAACACACAAATAGAATGGACGAAGGCAGACTAATAACCAGCAAGAGAAGAGGAGACCAAGAAAGAGATATACCTACAATTATGAAAGAAAGGAGAAAGCAGAAGGAAAACGATGACCGAACGAATTACAACGGGACTCGTAGGATAAACAGATAACGCGAAAAAAAAAGAAGATGCAGTACAAAATATCTGGGACTTTCACGATGGAAATTTTGAGTCCCAAAGTTTACGCAATTATCAACTTTCGGGAATTTTACTACGTTTAAAACTACTGGGCTTTTTAAGCCTTGAATTAATTAAGCGGAATAGTACAATTTAAGGTTCATAATTACACAGATTTGTAACGTGATATCTCTACAGTGTTAGGCTTATCTCCCGCTGTGAAACTTAATAGGAGGTCGGTAAAAACAGGTCCTTGATTTTTTTTTAGTCTTAAATCGTTAGTTAAAATCTGATTCTAGATCTGGACAAAAATTATATACATAAAAATGTACAAAGAAATTGATCCACTTGAATAACTCTATTGAGTCCAAGCTTTTTGTAGAGATTTAAAGAAATCGTAGTATTTGATTATAGTTTGAAGTTGTTTTCTTCTGGCACAAAGAATTATTCAAGTTTGTCAAGTTAGAATTGTTGTTTACCTAGATATTCCCCTACAAGTATGTTCTACACCCTGGGTAATAACACTAGCTAAATGTTGGTTATACAAGAACACAAGTGCGGTGATAACACGTTGACGATTCTGAGCATTTAAACTTTCAACTTGTGGCAGAGGTCCCCAGCTCACTAATTTACTATTACATTCCTCCCATCTTCTTAAGGAGTTTTCAGCTATAAATGCAGGCTCCAAATTGTTTGAATCATGATATATAGATGACTGAGCTATACTTGGGATTCTAAATGATATTATTCGTGGCTGATTCTTTGAGTCTACTACCTGAGACAAACTATAGTTACTAACATTACAAGCTTCACATATCTTACCTCTAAATTGTACAAACCAACTAAAAGTGTCTGCACAGAGTGGTATGACTTATCAGATAAGTGCAAAAACACCAAGGTGGGTATATACTGAAGTGCAAACTTTTTTAACTGCTCCTCCCCCGATCTATAAAAACTTAACAACTGTTGGCAAATTCTATCCAGCAACTAGAATACACAAATTATTCCACCACCAAAAAAAGAGTAACAAAATCATACATTTTCTGTTTGGTACCTATAAGGCTCTGTCAAAATATCATAAAGTGCCACCATTACTTCATGATTATTTTCTTGCTCTGATGAATATGTGTGAATTTCGCTTTCAGTCAACGCATCATACTCTTCCATCCAATCCAAAACGAGAATATCTGCCATTATTGTCTCCTGTGTAATATAGAGTCGACTTAATTAAGGGGTTGCAACTTTGAGGTTATATTTTCCAAACGTAATCGAGGACATTTAAACTTTAAACCACTGCATACTAATATAGAACATAGTGTTAAGTAAATCTTATTTAAGTAGATCTTATCACTATTTGGCCCGACAATGAGAAAAAAATAACATTCAAAATCGAACAGCTAAAAACAAATCAGTAACTGTCAAACAATTCGGCGAATTTTGGACTGTTGGTGACCCTGACCCGCTTAATTACCAACATAATAAGTGTGATACGCGGCAACTATAAAAAATGATGTTCAAAAAATATACGTTACCATCGTACGAAACATTCTAGATTGATTAAAATTCACGAAACGAATGTACACGTTGTTTTCTCAACTTCAGTCAAATAATAGAATAGTTTATTATTCATGGGACACATCATCCAGGCTGCCATAAATAGACAGTTCATTAAAAGATTCATTGATAATAGCTAGATTTTAGTTCAACAGAAATTTATTACAACTCATTAAAAACCTGTAGTTTTTTTATTTAAAACAACGTAATTGTACAGTAGTAAAAAAGTAAGTAATTATAAATAAATACTCACTTAAAAGTCAGCCTGGTGCAGCTTGAAACTGTGTTGTTGGTAGAAATAAATAAAGAAAATTCCCGATTCATGCTGTAATTTTTATAATTACACTTCATTATACCAACAACGCAGGTTGGAACCGGATTTAATTGTGGATTTTCATCCAAGGTTCAATGTGCACGCCAGGTCAACACTTCAAGCAAAGAAATAAAAAAAAGCACATGATTTAGTTGTTTTTAAAAATCACAAAACTTTTCAGAATGAGAAAAAATATAAGTACTCCAATTTTATTACTACAGAAATCAAGAAATAACTTATTTCCTTAATTTTTGTTTGTTTCATAGAAATTATTTCCGTATCGTTATACAATACCAAGAAACAATTTTTCTTTTAGCTATAAACTTCAACATTAAACGAGTGTGAGTATTATAAAAATATAAACTGAAAAGAATAAATCCGCATAAAATTATAAGAATACATACATTTTCACCGATTTTATGATTTTTATAAACTGGAGTCCCATTTCAGCCGACATGTAAACATTTTTAAACTTTGATCATTAAACAGACATACTTACATACTAAAACCTAACACATTAAACTTAATTATACAAATTCGCGGGAAACTCTTGATCAGATAAAACCTCATCTTGTTCATGATCTGACTCAGGATCCTTCCTTTTCCTGCCATAAGCTCTTTTGCTAGTAACAGGAAGAGCGTCAGATTCCCCATGCAACAATGAATTTCTATACAACAACAAAGGCTGCCAGTCTTCACCTCTGCTGCTCGGCATTCCTAAAAACCTTATTGAGTACAAGTACGACTAAAATGTTTAATTACCTGTCGTTATCCGTCGATCTAAAAATGTCAACACAACCCTTTTATCCTGTTTCAACAACTTGTTTGTAAATTCCGTGAGAATTTCCAAGAACGGTAAATTTGGTGGAGGTCCTGTAGGATCTTCAGGTTGATCAGCTCCATTGACGGCAAATAAAATCCCAGCTCTGTGCAAAGCAGTAATCGCTTCACGATTTTTGACAGCATCGAGACCAAACGAAAGAGCAAACCGTTTTGCCAATTCCTACAAAAAAAATCAGTGAAACTGAAGAGGCTGTCTGATTTTTACCTTTAGAGCGAAAAACTCTTCGTTCTGTCTTGTACTCTTCCCGGTTGACAGCTTCTGTACTTCATGGAAAATCATATTTAAGCTCAAACACATCGTTAGAGCACAATTCACTTTATTTATTTCGCGTGCTTTACTCAAAGTTGCTTTAATGATATCTCCATATTCGTTGTAATATTTTACATAGTGTTTGAAAATGTCGGCAGCGGCTTTCGTTGGCATGATATTGTAGACAATTAATTTACAATAAGCTGCTAAGAAATTTCTCCGTTTGTGGAGTTCTTCAATTCTATGTTCATCATGTTCCGCGTTTTGCTCAGGAACAAAAACGTATGACTGTACGAATTCATTAAGAAGAGATTGGAGATTTCGGTCGGGTTGACAAGTTAACTCGGCTAAAGCCGACGCTGTGCTTGAAAGTTGTTCGCTGAAAACTATAAGAAGGTCACATAAACAGACGTAGGCCTCTTCTTTGATGGTGTTGTGAGGTGAACATCTGATTAACATTTGTGAAGCGTCTATGAAGTCGTCCAGGCGTTGGCGCATTTCTTGGATTCCTGGGCCTGTTAGGCCTCCTCCTTCGTGTTGGACTTCCAAGCCTCGTAAACCCCAGAGAAGACAATAAAAGCAGGCGCTTAAACTGTACTTTAGGGCGTCAGGTGGCAGCATGCTCTCTGTGTCCTGCAAAGTTGCAATAAACAGTAAAATAGTATAGTAAAAAGTAATCATAACTAATAGTAAATAAATAGCTTGTAGTTATTTCAACAGATGTTAAATTTTTATCTCTCGCTCAGTTGAAAACTAAGTTTGTTATTTCGAGTTTTTAAAACAAATAAAAATAAGCGATATTTTTTATTGCCTTGCGTCGCCATCAAGGCAATTCTTTCAATGTAAAACGTTTTTACAGTTTTTTGAGCACATTATTTTGTACTTTTTTTGAATTTTCAATGTAACATTCTTTAAATATACTGTTTTTTGATAAAGATTTCCTTATTTTGTGCAAAATCTTTACTATTTTAACTGTAGTATTTGTGCTCTATCTAAAAGAATCGTAAGAGACCCACACATCTGCATTACAGATTGTTATCTGCATCTGCAGCCCAAGCTTTGTTAATTTATTGCTGGTAAAAAATGTCTTTCGACCAATAATATTTAATTTTTCAAGATATTTGTGTTGCCCTCTTTTTTTTACACATTGCTTATTCACAACTACAGATAAGGCAACCAGATTACCCGCCCATTGAAAAACTGTTTAACTGTGAAAGACTCCAAAACGTATTAATTTCAGCGCACAGAAATAAAAAATAGCGAGCTTACTTTCACATCCTGAAACAGTGTGGTCCATAAATTCCACTGATTCAAATTATGGCATGCATAGAACATTGACACCTTCTTCAAAGAACTGACGACGTTGAAAATTTCGTCAGCGTTGGGGGTTTCTTCACCCAGCAGTAAATTTCTCCAGTCATCTATAGCTTCTTTGTAGGATACCACAATCATGTCCACAATTGTGGATCTTGCTACATCACACCTTGTGTATATTGAATGCCCTTCAGTGCAGAGAATTTCCAAGGTCTTGGCGAGGGTTTCTAACACCTAAGAAAAAGAGCCAATAAAAGTTTTAACCCGTTTCAAACGTAAAAGAATTGTTTGTACCTCTGGCTCATGATGAACCTGCGCGATATGCTTCAATTTAACCAACAGCGACTGAAGAGATCCTTCTTGCCTCCCACTAGTGTACAAGTCCAGATCGAAATACTGTGGAATACTAAGCAAATTCGCCAATTTCTCCGGATCCGCTGCATACTTATCCAAAAGCGGTGGCAAAGTCACAATAAAATGCTCCGTCAACTTCTGCTTATCTTCACCCGCTTGTTTCATTTCTCTCAATGACGAAACTCTTCTTGTGGGTCCTCTACCAACAGGAGCTTCGCCTGTAGCCGCTTGTTTAATACAACACACCATGATTTCAATCAAACTTGTTTCTTGGCGATTATCCAACGGTTCTTCCTGAGGTCCTGGTTCTTCCAGTAACAAATCTGTCATACATTCCCAGTCTTTCATCATTGTATTGGATTCGATAAGTGAGTCTACTAAATAAGCAGCGTGTTCATGTAACTCTGACTCAATAAAAAATTGAACCAAATCTCGTATGAATGGAGTGTTTGGTAAACGACGTTTACCACGCTTTGTTTTGCCTACGTCCACATCCGCTGGTTGGAAAAGACGTTCGTTTAAGAATTCTCCTGCGGCTTGAGCGACAGCTCTATGAGATGAATAAACCAATTCATAAACGTGTTCACAATCTTTATCTGTTAAAATTTCATGATGGTGTTTTAGAATCGAAATCACGAGTTTCACAGCTTGCACTGCGACATCGTATTCTTTATCCAAAGTCATTGCTACAATCCTATCTTTGAATTTGTTGGTGAAGAGTTCAAGCTTTCCTTTGAGCTCCTCGCTTGCATACAGAGGCTGCAAAGCCTGTAAACATCTCAAGCGCACTTCTCCAACTTTATCATGCAATGTCCACCCAATATATTTCAGATATGAATCGTCCAAGAAATTTGCGTGGAATTTATGCATCCATACGCCAATTTCTGTCATAGCTATGGCTCTTATTTCAGGTAAAGTGTCACGATATCTGTGTACAAAAACTGACTTGAACATGTATGTTAGCATGTTCTTTATTTCATCCATGTTTTCTTCTAGTTCTTGTCTCTTTCCAAGAAGAGCCTCTAAGCGATCGCTAGCGCGCTTTTCTCTGGTTTTCTGTCTTTCAGCTTCGTATTGACGTTGGGTGTTGTCCAGATTTACAGAAACTGTTAAAGCGACGTCGACGAGAGCCGTCATTAATTTCATGGCGCCCAAAGTTGCGGTGTGTCTGAAGGCTCGCACCTAGGGTAAAATGGACTATATAATAATATAATCCAAATAATTCATTTTTTTTTTTTTAATTGAATGAACAAGAATGATCCTTTTCTTAAGAAATGTTGGCAAAATTTATGTTAAAAACGTAATACACTTGTTTTCTAACTTACCTGAGAATCTGAAAGTCCAGTGAGTAAAGAAATAACATTGTCCATTAAAAACTGATCATAAATTATAGAATATTGACACTGTTTGACCAAAGTTTGGACAAAATCACAAAAATTTTGCCTGAATTTTTTCCATGTCTGGCCAGCCATTATAAGTGGATATTCCCCAGACTCTTCATCAAATTCTTCAGTCATTCTCCTAATTATAGCAGCATGTTCCATAGTTGCTTGCATTTGTTGAGTTATCCTTCCTTTACATCCAGCAGCATTTATAAAAAACTGCATCAAAGCAATAAGAGCAGACTCTCTATTGACCTGAAAATCAAACTTAACAAGGTAAGCACCCACAAGAACTAAATTACCTTATAACTTTCTATCCACTCATCAACAATATTAGTCAAAGACACTTTACTATTTTTGATGTAATGATACAAAGATGTTTCGTCTTCAGTGCTACCCTCCACGTGATTTTTGCGACCAGGTGGTCGTCCTCTACCACGCCCTTTTGCAGGTGGACCTGCTCCAGTACTCGTCGGGGAATAAGACGGGGCTGACGGTGGTGGCAAATTTGTCTGCCCTCTTGCTTTAGATCTTGTGATTCTCCGCATTCCTGGAGTTGGAGGCGACTCAAACATGCCATCCGACGATGATGTCCCTGCTTGCTCTCCGTAAGCTTCAGCTCCATATAAGTTTGCGTGGCTGTAGCCCCCGTAACTGTCGGTTTCGACTTGAGGCGTCATGGGATTTTCGTAGTCAGGAGGAGGCTCGTCCATCCTTATTCGTTTGCCACCCCGACGCTGCATTTTTTCAATGCTAATTGTCCTTTTCGTTAAATTTTAACTAACAATTCATTGTGTATGTAAACAAGCTAGAAAGATGCCGCGACCAAAACTGTCAATACTGTCAACTGTCGTTTGGTGTTACCAATCTAGAAAATTCAAATACACCAATCAACTTAATATTTTTCCGATTTTTAAAACGGAAAATACACCTGTCTGGAATCTTCGACTCAAAATTTAAATTTGTTTAAATCTGCCCTTCGTTTGAGCTCCATTTTTTTATAAACATACTGTGGATACCTCATGGCTGGTGGCCCTTTTTGACAATTGTCACAATGACAGTTAACCTTAAAAAAAGTGGTTTGTAGAAAAAGGTTAGAACAATTTGATAGCAATCTTTTAATTATAATTTTTTCCATTAATACTGGTTACGACAGTAACTTAACACGAAAAAATTACTTTTTCAGATAAGTCTTTTCCATCATTTTCCATTCTAAAAAAATTAAGTCCACAACGTGTTTACAAAACAAGCATGGATTTGGGAGAATCTCAGTTACAAATTCGTTTATTAACAAAACAGGAAAGGTACGCTCAGATTTTTTCGTGGTTTCACATGTTTATTTGTCTCTGTTCTTTTTTAGTTTTGCAGTACCAGATGTACCCTTAGCTGTTCCTTCTTCTATTGAACACAGCTCCTTAAATGAGCTAGTGAACCAGTTAATAAGAGAAAGCAAATCTGATTTTTTGAAGCCTAAAGAGTTTGATTTTTTAATATTAGGAGAATTGTTAAGAGTTCCACTTGAGGAATACTTAAAAGATCATAATATTTCAACTGAGGCAACAATTGATATTGAATATGTGGAAAGAACTCCTGCACCAGAGCCTCAAGACTCACTGTTACATGATGATTGGGTATCTGGAATTCAGTGCGCCGATAAATGGTATGTTTTCATAAAATCTTGATTTTTTAAAGTAAAGTATTGGATTATGATCATACTGTTTTAGGATTTTGACTGGCTGTTATGACTATTCTGTAAACTTGTGGACTTCACATGGCAAATTGGTTACTTCCCAAAAGCAACACACAAATATAGTGAAAAAAGTATCATGGATAAAGCAAGGAGACCCTTCTCAAGGGTTTGTTAGCGTTTCCCATGACCTCACTGGGTTACTGTGGGCTTGGGAACCTGGAACAGACAATATCAGACCAAGAATTGCACTAAGGGGCCATGAAAAAGGCATAGACAGTGTAGGAGTAAGTCCCAATTCCCAAAAACTAGCAACAGGTGGATGGGACACTAACTTAAAAATTTGGTCATCATCTTTTGAAACTGATGAAGAAGAACCTGCAAACAAGAAAATTAAAGGACCTAGAAACATAATCACGAGAACACCACTGCATACTCTAAAAGGACATAAAGAATCTATAACAGCTATCAACTGGATTGATAATCATGTTATTTCCACAGTTTCAATGGACCATACAATAAAATTTTGGGATGCTGAGTTATGTGGTATTAAAAACGAAATAGTTGGACAAAAGGCGTTCTTAGGAGCATCCTGGTCCTCTTTAAATAATACTTTACTAGCTTGTTCAGCTGATAGAAATATACGTTTGTATGATCCAAGGACGTCTGAAGGGTCAGTTGTTAAAACTACTTTTACTTCACATCTTTTATGGGTTAGTTCTGTGGAGTGGTCAAAATATGATGAGCATCTTTTTGTGTCGGGAGGATATGATTCAGCTGTTAAAATGTGGGACTCTAGGTCTCCCAAAGCACCACTTTACAATTTAGAAGGCCATCAAGGACAAGTTTTAGTCGTGGATTGGTCTAATAATAAGTATTTGGTGTCTGGAGGCAGTGATAATAGTGTACACATTTTTAGAAATACGTGTATTTAGATGTTAAATAAAAACGTAATCATGAAACGAGTTTTTATTATCTTCTTATAAAAATGGGATATAATTAGAGATGAGAAAAATCAACGGTTTTAGCGCCAGCTGGAGAACGACGAAGTCCTAGAAATAAAAAATTAGCTAATCATCTATTTAAAACTTTTTTTTTTTACCCAGAGAACGGTGCACTGGATGGGGAATTTGCGGCTTGCTGGGCCAAGTTTCCAAATCCTACAGTCGGTTGGTTAGCCAGGTTACCAAAACCACTGCTTGGAGAACTTGCAGCAGCCCCAAATCCGGGACTTGTTGAACCGAAAACTTTTGAGGAAGCTCCGAATGATGGAGAACCTCCAAATGATGGTGTTCCTCCAAAGCTCGGAGCACTTCCAAATGCAGGTGAGCCACCGAAAATAGGCGAACTTCCAAATCCGCCAGGTTTCTGGAAATTCGTGCTTGTTCCAAAACCGGATTGTCCAACGGTTCCAGATGATCCACTGCTAAACGGACCCGAAGTAGCTTGTCCGAAAGTTCCAAACGAACTTTGACCAAATGTTGGTTGTTGGCCAAAACTAGGCTGACTTCCAAAACCACTTCCAAAATTTTGCGACGAAGAACCGAAGGGTGCGCTGGAACTACCACCAAAGATGGAATTGCTTGATGATGTTGCAGGACTACCAAAAACACTTTTGTTTTCAAACGGATTAGGAGTAGAGCTAGCACCAAAGCCTGAAGTGGAAGTTGTGGCCGCCGAACCAACGTTAAGAGTTCCGAAGCCAAATGATCCTCCGGTGCTAGGGTTTGCAGGAAATGAATTCTGCTGTGTAGTTGGGGAAAAAACGCTCGCTGAACCAAAAGGAGATTGAGTGCTTGAAGTCGGGGTTCCAAAAACACTTCCTGTCGTCGCCGTCCCACCAAAAACATTTGCAGACGTTGTAGTGGGTGCATTACCAAAGATGGACCCACCGGGCTGTCCGAACGTTGTAGCAGGAGCCCCAAAAACAGTCGAGTTTCCGAAGGAATTAGACGAGCCAAAAACAGATTGTCCGAAAGTACTGGGAGTTTGATTTTGACCAAAAACGGAAGTGGTTGTGTTTGTGGTGCCACCAAAAATGTTCGATTGATTGCTATTTCCAAATACAGCATTCGAACTCGTGGCTGGACTACCAAATAATGACGGTTTCTGTGAGGAGTCTCCGAATAACCCAAAACCTTGCGACTGAGACGTTGTAGTTACTGGGGAACTCCCGAAAATTGACTGTGGAGCTGTAGATGTCCCAGTACTACCAAAAACAGACACGTTGGGGGCAGAGCCAAAAATTGATTGGGCGGTGGACGGCGTAGGAGCTGGTCCAAACAAAGAAGGAGCGGTAGTAACCGGAGCCCCAAATAGCGAAGATTGTGTGGTTGGAGTTCCACTTCCAAAGCCACTAGATGTCGAAGAAATTGTACCGAAAGGTGACGACTGTGTGGTGGTGGTGGGTAAGTTATCAAAACCTGAAGATGTTGAAGAACCAAATATTGACGCTGAAGTTGTTGTCGTAGCAACGCCAAAACTAGGCGCAGTAGTAGAAGGTGTACTACCAAAGATAGATGACTGGGTAGGAGTCGTTCCACTGGTTGTAGTAGAAGGTGTGCCACCAAATATTGATGGCTGAGAACTAGCTGTAGTAGAAGGCGTACTGCCAAAAATTGACGGTTGTGAAGCTATAGTTGTAGAAGCTCCAAAGACACCTGCTGACGTTCCAGTGCCAAAAATCGACGACTGTGTGGTCGTCGTAGGAACTGATGTGGCAGCTGTGGCAGCAAAAACAGACGCCGGTGTACTTGACACGGTTGAAACTCCAAAAGCTCCTGTTGCAGATGTAGATGGTACACTTCCAAAAATAGAAGGTTTACTTCCTTCACTACTTCCAAAAATTGACGGTTTATTTGACAGTGCATCACCAAAACTAAATTTGGTCGCACTCGACACAGCTGGAGTACCGGAAGTGGTAGTAGGCGAGCCAAATATGCTAGACTTTGATGTAGTCAACTGCGCACTAATGATTCCGATAGAACTCGCAGTAGTAGCTACAGCTGAAGTACTTGGAACAGTAGTAGTGACAGTGGAAACACTAGATGTAGCTGTTGTAATAACAGCAGCGGTTGTCACGACTGTTGCGCTAGTAGTTGTCAAAGACGTAGCCACTAAAGGTGTGGTTGGCTTGGTTCCTAAAGAAAATGTGGGCACTTGTAGAATGGTTGTTGTTGGACGTTGTGTAACGCTCGTAGCGGTTAAAGTGCCTAACAATGAAGTTGTAGTTGTTGCCGGTGTAAAACTAGAAGATGGCGAAGCAGAAACTGCTGGAGATCCAGTTTTAAATGCACTTCTAGCCGAAGTAGAAAAAACTGACTGTGCAACAGTTGTGGCTTTAGAATCGCTACTTGAGGTAGCCTGAGTTGTTGAACTTAAATTAAGAGTACCCAGTTTTGTCACAGAAGGTGTTGGTGCGACTGTGGTAGTTGTCTTTGGAGCAAAACTAAATGGTTTACTAGTCGCTGTAGGCAAAGATTCTGATTTTTGAGTTGCTGCTCCGAAAATACTTGTCGTTGAAGGTGAGTTAAAAGAAAAAGTCGATGCTGAAGTGGTGGTAAACGCAGATCCGAATATAAGACCAGAAGTCGCAGGGGTTTTAACAGCTGAATTAGCAGCAGCGTTCGCAGAAGTTAATGAAGTTAAGCTAACATTAGGAGTAGCTATCGACGTTGGTTTCGTGTTTATATTAAAAATAGAAGTCGTAGGTTTAATATCTGGTTTTGTAACACTAGTTGATACACTTTCCGTAGTGAATGTGAGTGGTTTGGTTGTGTTCATAAACATGGATTTTGAAACAGCCGTATTCTGAGTACCAAAGAGAGACGTTGAAGTACCACCAAATGAAAATGGTTTAGACAACTGATTGGTAGAAATAGTGATGACAGGATGATCAGATTCCGCTAAAGTTGTTGCGACTCCAAAACTCGGAGTTATTTTAGCCACCGACGTGGTAGTTACCGTCTCTGACGGCGCAGCCTTCACCACCGAAGCAGGCGGGGGATTGCTCCCAAAAGCAGTAGACACAAAAGCCGAATTTGGAGAGCTTGCAATGATGTTTTTTAGGGGCGCGAAACTTTTTTCGGGAACATTTGAAAAATGTTTGTTTTCAAATTTAAGAGCAAACTTTTGCAAACCTTCAATGGGGGTACTGGCGGTGAAACTAGAAGGAATCTCAGATTTGGAGATCGTGGACTTTGGAGTCGACGGGACGAAATCCAGCTTCTTTGGAGGCAATTCTCTAAACGCCTGTGTTTTTGGTGATAATAAATTATACTGTTTCAATTTCGACGCCGGCGACGCTTGAATAACGAACGTAGACATCTCCGGCTTCATCGCTGAAATATGGGAATATTCTCTCTTTTTCAGAAAAGTACGCAAATTGTGCGCTTTTTTTTCATTGAAGTTTTTCATTCTGTTTCTAACACGTTCATATTGAATTCGGCACATGTCTTCAGGATCCATTGTTAGTTTTTTCAATTCTTCTGGTAAATCTTTAATGTCGTCGACGCTTACTAAAAGAGGCGGACCCAAAGCAGAACGAGACTTATTCTTGAGTCTGCTGGCAATATCCTTCAAGACGTAGTTCTAGGGCAAATTAGTTAGACTAAATTAACTTGGTATCAAAACTTACTTGTTTTCTCACAATCGCATTCTGTTTAACCATAGTTTGAAATATCATCTCCATTGTTGGGATTTGAATTTTATGTGTTTTCTTACAATAATCTTGGAAATTCTCCCACTGTTCATCTAACGCAATATGAGCTTGAGAAATTTGTGATTCTAGATAATAATTGGTGTGCTGAATATCAGCAAGCTGCTTTTCCGACGCTGAATCTAATGGTTGAGCTCTTAGAAACATCATCATTGATTCATCTTCAGAAGCTAAATGACGCGATTTCGCCTCTTCATACCAAGCCCATGATTGCAAAAGATTCTGTTTCAGAATATGAACCTACAAAGAGTTTAAAACAAGAACGATTTAATTTTCTACAACCAACCTCAGCACTTTGTGTCGCACAACTCTCCACAACTTCATGGAAAAAGTCGTCTAGAGACTTTGTACTTTCAACTATTTTCACCATATCTTCATCAGACCCTAAATTTAGTTTTAAAGTTTTTCCTTGATAAATAACAGCCTTTAACTCAGATTCTAGAAAGACACACTCTTCTTTTACCAACTGAGCAAATATTCTTTCAGCTTCTTCTTCCGCTTTTAGATCAACATTAGTTGCTTCTGTTTTAATCACATCTTCTCTAGCTTCTGGTTGGTTTAACTTCATTATGTTAGATAATTCTGGAGCAGTAGTCACTACAGGTTTGGGCACTACTGAAGGGTTTGCAGAAGTTGATGGAGGAACTTGCAAGATTGGAGCTGGGACATTCTTATTTTCGTTACTTGAAAGAGACTGGAAAAGTGTGGAATACTGTGAAGGGAGAGTTGCTTGGGTTGGTTTGTTTCCTGATACAAGAGGTGTTACAGTAGCTTGACCACCAAAAAGATTTAAAGGCTGTGTTTTTAGAAGATTCAAGTCTTGACTGCTTGTGACCTGAGGTTGAGATGTAAATAAAGTTGAAGGAGTGGAAGTTGAACCAGTTGGAACTTTGGGGCTCTCAAATGGCACCTACAACATAATAGTTACTTCAGTCAACAAAATTGTGTTTTGTTACTTTAGTTGTTGGTGGCACTATTGGTTTAACTGGTTCTTTAGTGGCTACATTTCTACTTTCATTTTTGAAGTGTTGCAACCCACTGGCGTCTTTGATTTCATCAGGTGGAGAGCACACGCTTGGAATTCCGGGCTTCAGATTAATAACATTAAAACAACATAAAGTCCCATGGTGTGAAAACAACAAAAGTTTGGGGGCAGGTGGTAAGGTTGTTTCTCCCCAAGGCACAGGTTGTGTACTACCAATATCTAAAGCACAACCAACTGGTAAAGTTTCTTGGTGATTGGCGCTAAGAGGTAACTCAGCGCGAGCAGCATCTCCCATGATCCATTGAGTCCAACTTTCACCAGCATTTCCAAGAATACCAACTTCCATACTGTTTGAAGATGCTGCCATTAAAATATTCCTGCAAACACGTCTTTAACTTTTAAAACATTAATTTATTTAAGTTACCAGGTTGGCACCAAGGTCATGTAGTATTGAAACGGTCTTGTATTGCCATTACTGTAGCAGATATCATCATAATTAATATAAGTAGGGTTTCCTGTTTTTGGGGCGTCAATCACAATAAAAACTCCTTGACTGTTTTGATTTACTGGTTGAAAAACACCAATAAACTGGTAGTTGGATATCCATTGTAAAGATTGTAGTGTATGTGGTTCTTTGAGCGGTGGAGCGTTAATCACTTTCACTGCTTTTAAATCTGGTTTTAATTGTGTAATTTTGCCATCACGAGAACCTACAGCTATTTGTTTTCCTTTGGGGCTCCAACAAAAGCAGGTAGCTCCTGCTGCCGCTGGTAATTCATTAATGTCAATGCCTGGACTTTTAAGTTCATAAATTCCTGTAACAGTGACTTAAAACTGATCTTAAGAGCAAACACATTTACCTAAAGTCCCATCACTTTTACAAGCAGTAAACACAGATGCTAGTGCTGGATTCCAACCAACTTCTGTTACATGTACTCCTGGAGTAGGAGATAAACGAAGTTCTCCAATTTTCATAACTTCTTGTTGCCAAAATGACTTTACATTGTAGAATAATGCACATGGGCAATTATTGTTCTCAATAATTACTGCTAAAATGGTATGGTCACAGTTTACAGAGACATGTGATGGGGGCGACGGTATTGCTAAAGTTCTTCTGGCGTAATCAGCCTTGTCACCATCAGCTGTACTGTACTTTTCAATCTCCTTCAGTTGAATTACTATGGCGAATTTAGTTTTATTGATCGTTTTAGGAAAAAATAAGAAATACCTTGAATGGTTGGAGCATTGATGCCGACAAAAATTAAACCAAAGCGACTAGCAGGGGCCACTAAACTGCACTGTTTAGGAAAATTGGAATTATCAGTGTTTTCGAACACTTTAATGCGACAACATAATTTAAATTGAAGGTCCTACAATTGTTACATTTTTGGAAAGCCTTTAACATACTAAATTACATACCTGGACGTCTACTGGATGTGGGGCTGTCTTGAGCATTGTAACGAATTAATTTTCAATTTCTTGATTACGTGATTTTCCTAACTTGCATTTCGTTAGAACACAGACTAAAAGATATAAAATGTTTTTAAAAAATGTAGTTGAAAAAAACACAGTTGCAGTAAAGCTATGGTTACGTTTGTAGGTTAAGTTTTGATTTTGACAGGAAACCCGCTAAATAATACATTGTGCAAACTCTATAGCACAAAATTCCCTAGATAGAGTGATTATTTGTGCATCGAGGGCGTAAGCCCGTAAGCGGACTATTGTCCCTAGAATGTTAAAAATACAAACTGTAGATACAAAGGTTTAATAGTAAAATTAAATTACAAAATATTAAATTAGTTTTCTGGTTCTGCTACAATTTGCAGTAAATTACTTGAGACTAATGCAGCTTTTGCAGCTAGCATAAGAGCCCCCTGCAATTTTAAATGCAAACAAACCAGTCACAAAAACAATAAAATACAAAGGAGTAAGTGTGGCTGAAGTAACCTGAAAATGATTAAACAACGTAATACAAGACGCTAAAAGATGCGATGCGACTACAATTCCCACATGTAACTTGTTATTATTGTCCAAAGCATTGAAGAAAATCACCCCCCAAAACGTATGTAACAATATAAAACAAAGCGCAGTCGCAGAACTCGTCAAAAAGAACATTTCACTTCCTGATTTCAACCCCATTGTCCCTGGCCCAATCGAATCAGCCAACACATTTACTAGAGAAAATGCTCCACTTATAATTCCAAAGCCTAAACCACTGACATAGGCTAAAATATGCTTATTTTCTATAAGTTGAGTGCTGTCATCGGTTATTTTCTTCAAACCGTTCTCTGCTTTACGGAGAATTTTATAAATAATATAACGAAAAATCTCTTGGAATAGTACAGAAAAAATGAGACCAAAAGCAAGGTCTTTGCGGAGAGGTACAACAATGTACCACCACAGCGATGACAGGAGAAGAGACACCAACCAAAAAAAAGCCGCTGCTATTAGGATTATAATCCTGACGGGGTCGTGAATAATGGTGAATAAAAACATCGCAAATGCGGGGCCAAAGGCTAGGAAAGTGCAGCCGAAGAATTCTACCAACGTCATGGTGGGTAGTTGTGATTGTTATTCTTCTCAAAAAACACAATATTCTTGGAAAAGACAGTTTCAGATCAAATCCTGGGGCGCTGAGCAGTGAAGTGGGAAATCTTCCTATCAGAGTCTAAGTGGTGGAAGTCACACTAAAACTGAGTCCAACGTCTCATTCTTTCTGAATTTCACGACTGTAATTACAAAAAATCCACAAAATAAATAAACTTAAAACACTCTTGGGCACTGATTACTGTCAAACATCTGTCAAAGTTGACATTTGTGACAAGTATGACGTTTGACGTTTGGTAGGGTTTGCTAACGGTAACCTCTAAATTTATCATTAGCCTGGGCTCACCGTAAGGCGATAATCCGGCAATCGAGCTACTTATCCTTATAGATTTATGGAAATATCATTCTTATTAAACAAAACTTCCATTATCCATCGTTTGGTAACGTACAACTGCGTTCGTTTATGAATCATAAATTCGAATAAGTACAAAAATGGCGTTCAACTTCCCAGCGTTGTCTTACATTATTGCACTAATAGTTGATGCTTTTCTAATATTTTTCTCACTGTTCCACGTTATTGCGTTCGATGAATTAAAAACTGACTACAAAAACCCGATCGATCAGTGCAACAGCCTAAATCCTGTGAGTACTAATTGATTTGTAAATTCCGTTCATGATTACTCAGCACACTTGAGAACACAACTTATCTGTTTTTTGTTACAGTTGGTGGTGCCAGAATACGTACTTCACATCTTCTTCAACATTCTTTTTGCTGCAGCAGGCGAATGGTTTTCACTACTTCTAAACATCCCACTAATTATTTACCATGTAAATAGGTACAGAACGAGACCAATAATGTCAGGATTAGGAATTTACGACCCCACGAGTATTATGAACGCAGATGTATTGACGAGATGTCAAAGGGAAGGGTGGATTAAACTTGCTTTTTATTTGTTGTCCTTCTTTTACTACCTTTATGGGTATGTAATAGCTCTAGAAAGTGCTCATGATCACACGTGATAACACTTCTTTGTATCTTGACACTCTCTGGTCGTTCTAAGACACTAAATTTGTATGATATTGGAACTGTAATAATTTCTTATTATAAGGCAAGTTACATCATTGACGACATAATAATTGACAAGGCTGTGTAATTTTTTAAGAATTTTTATTTTCAGTGTGATCATGTGCGGTAAATTTTGGCCACGTTTTGAATGAGAACCGAAATCCTTAATGAGTATGTTTGTTGCAGAATGATTTACTGTTTAATCTCGGCGTGAGTACTTGTCCCTGCCAAAGAGTTGTGAAGATCAATAAAAAACTTAGATAATTTGTAGGTTGGTGGAAGTGAATAAAAGAGGATTTCGGTTCTTATTATTATGTTGTGTATTAACTAAGAATGACGTATTTACATAGTAAAAAGAACCGATTTCTTTTTGTGATTTATTTCCTTAAACATGTTTTATACATCTTTTGTTATGGAACCTTTTCAAATGTAACATTTAACATATTAGAAAAGATTTACAACACTATTGATACATTTGTTACTTTATGTTCTTAAAAGTTAATAAAAAATTATAATTACTCCAATATTTCAATACAAAAGTATAAACTTGTAATATAAAATGCAACATTTACAATCTAACAAAACATAATATTTTGTCTTTGATATAATGAATCCTTTTGGTGTTGCTTTGGAATGTTTTAAAACCTGTTCCTACACTCTAACATTGTACTAAAATATTCTTAATGCTTTTGTTACTTTTGGCAAGTAAATAACCAACTAAATAACTAATTACCCAACTTTTCCAATAACCACTCTTCTGTTAAATCTTCAAGTTCTCTGATCTCAAAAGCTCTAAGAACATCTGCTTCTCTCTGTAGAGATATTTTAGAACCTGCATACATCATTTGAAGTTCAGCATGGCTATCGCGAGGGGTGAAATAAATGAAACAAAGAGGATAAGAAATTCGCCCATCTTTGTGTTCCTGGCGATAAGACAAGATGATGTACCGCGGTTGATGACTCTGCAAATTCTCTTGCAATTCTTCAATTGTTATGTCTTCAAGTTTTTCATCAATTATTATCTGCTGCCTTTCACGGTCGACTTTCACTGAAACAAAAATTATTAAAAAAAAACAACAAATTCAACAAAAATTACATACAGATCAGAGCAGCGGTATCTTGGGCTTTACGGAATCGAAATTCTTTTAAAGCTTGTTTCACAATATCTGTGACAGCACAGATATTTACATTTCCTGACTGAAAAGATTTATTAATATTAAATACATACATTTTTTTTATAAATACCATCTTTGGAGTTTGACAAGTTGAGACAGTCGTAAAATAGCACCTATGACAACCAGAACAATGAACATTGAGCAATTTCCTGTTTTTTTATAAAAGTTTATTAGAAGAGAAATGGGTTTGTCCGCTAATTTGAAACGGTGCTAGGTATTAAGATGCTGGTTCTAATTGAACAAAAGAGAACACAATTTTTGCTATCACACTTAAAAAGGATAACAAAAAACAATGAAAAGGAAAAGTGCTGGTGCAAAAACTGTGAAGTAGATGATAATTGTTCGAATGTCACATCAACAACTGTCAAATACAAACAAACTGTGGTGATTTTGTTGTTTTTAAGGTGGTGCACTGAGTCAGCAACGCCACTGATTGTTTGGCGGGCAATATGAAATGGCGGAATATCATCCTCGATAACGGATTTCAGTAGAATTATTGTGGTAACATGAGTGCGTTTGCATCGCTAGTGCAAATCAGAGAAGACTATGAATTAACTATAAAATTAACATATTGATTATGAGCACATTATATTTTTTTCTTATATCCATCAAGTAGACTGGACTAAAATTCAGAAACATTCTTACTATAAAAACTTTTGTATCCCGAAAATAGTTTTCAACTAGAATAGATATTTGCGTGCTAAGGGCATTGTACAGATGTATATGCTTACTTCGAAGTTTTATAAGCCCGAGGGCAGAAACATCATAATGCCCATAGTGCATACAATATTTTATCTGCACTGTAATTTGGTACAGCTATTTATGTAACAAGTGGAAAAAATTGGTGATTTCCTTATGCGTATGTTGATCCCAAAACCAGGCAAGGCTGAATTCCGTCAGCACAAAAGTGAGGAAATCTTCTATTTTCCTACGTGTTACATACAAGGTTTTACCTATTTTCGCCTTGAAAGGGTTTGTTTTGTTTTTGTTTATTTTTTGCCAAAGATACTATTCCCACCGAATGGATAAAATAGCATTTATGGACTGAAATTAATGGCAAAATTAGACTTTTCCCCACAAAAATATGTAGATAAAATCGGTTTTAATTTATACAAATTGAAATGCAAAAAATAGCAACCTTCATATTTCTACAGACATTATTGCATGTATTTTTTGCGTGAATATCAAGTTCAAATGGAGGAAGCTCGCCTACAATACAAGCTATAGCTGTATATAAAAATGTAGAATTTTGTTTTCTACTCTTGTACAAATAGTAATAATAAAGTTAAATAAATATAAATAAAAAATGTGGATATTTGAATAACTTAATTGAAATAATTATATTCAAACGTATTGAAAATTTCATTTCTAATTTATAAATGAAAATACTAATTTTTTATTTGAAATTACTTCAGTATTTAAAAAAAAATGCTTCTAAAGTTTTTTGACTGTTTAAAAATGTGTTGAAATACAAATTTCAAAATTTATTGATTTTTTCAGACAAACATAATTTGATAAAAATCAGAAAAACGCATTATTTCCTTAAAAATTTTAATTAGTCTTTTTTGTACTAAGAATTTACAGATATTTATAAATAAGTTGACCAGTGGGTTTAAAAGCACAAAATTCCCTAAATTATTAATATTGAATAATGTAACATTGAGTTGTTTTCAAAAAAAAATATTTAAAACTTGTCCAATTTTTCAAACAACAAAGTAAAATTAAAAAAGTCTTGTGGAATTCTAAACAAAACGCAAAAATTTACGACTAAGTTTTTGAGCGTTTTTATTGCTCGAAATGTATCGAATGCACAATTTTGCTTTCTAAATTTTGAAATTCGATAATTTTGTGATATAAATTCAACTCCACAAAGATGATGCCCCGGTTGTTATGTACTTGATCATATATTTTTTATATATTTGGAATTTAAAATAATAACAATAATTAATAGCTGATTGAAATTTTTTAATTATTTGTAACAGTTATTTTGGCAAAAAACAGATAACTCTTGGATTTTTCATTTTTTAGCAATAATGACTGCAAAAATTTCAAAAATAGTTCTAAATACGATTTTTTTACATATAGAAGTTACAAATTGACCCAATCATATTTTTTCTCGTTAAAATTTAAGTAAACTTAACCTACCTTGTTCTTTTTACAGTAAAGAGCATAAAAATGAAATTGAAACATAAATTAAAACATTTGTTGCTGAGAAATTAATTAATATTTCATCTTCTGATAAGATTTATGGTATTGACTGGTAAACTTCTAAAGTAATTTATAATACCCAATACTTCGACATGAAACGTTTTTTTACAGATAGTAGTAGTCATAAACAGTCAATAACAAAAATTTTTTTATGGCGATCCTGGATATCGCCTACAAGAGAAAAATTATTGCATGAAATAAATTACTTTAGGGGCAATTTGTGATTTACCATAAATCTTATGTTTCAACTTGATTTTCATGCTTTTCATTATAAAGAAGAACAACGTAATAAAAGTTATCCTCTGTATTGCTTTTGTTTTTTTAAAAAGGGTCTAAAATAAAAATTCTCCAAGTTGACGTAATGTAGAAGTAATTTGAAAAGGTAAAAAAAAATCAAGTCATGTAAAAAAAATATCACTTCATGAACAGTTTGATAACTGCATCTAAAAATTTCCAGAGCTTGCCCACCAGGAAATACAATAACTGCCATGTTTATCCTACTCACTAAAAGACATCTCTTGCAACCATTACCACAAGCTATAAACTAAGACATTAGTGTCCAGTTCCTAATAGAATAATGATTTGTGCGAACCAGCCAATTTGCTGCATATTTGCTGGTGAACCCGCCAAGAGTCACGTTACTAAATACACAAACACCAGAGGAAACATAAATCCCGCACTGTTAGCTTTTTTTAAATGACGTCGTAAATTTCAAATTGGTTTTAAAACAACAACAAACCGGACTCCGTTCTGAGACCCTTCGCCTAATACACATGTCCAAGAACACGCGTCTGATCTTATGACCTGACAACTGAACTGGCTTTGTGAGTGAAAATAAAATGAAAATTTTATTGATTGAACTAAATTATGTCTCGGTATACATGGGTCATTTCGGCTATTAAATTTGTTGTTTTTAGTCAAAGCTACTGTGCAGCTTTCACATTTTTGGATGCCCTTACGCAATAATAACTAGTTTTTAACAAGATTTTATATAGTGTGGTCGTAGATACAAGTCACTTCAAATAACATCCTCAACAACTGGACCACCTTGTTAAATCTATCAAAGTTCTAATTGAAATGAAATTGGCATTTGATGACATTGGTTTTTGTGTTTGTTGGGCAATTTATTGACAGTTGCAAAAATATATGTTTTCGTTCTACGAGGTCAGAGGTCGTGATTGATTCGAAACCTATTATAATCCGGATTAATCCAACGATAACGGGATGAAATTTTTCCTAAAATCATTTTTCGCCTTCGGTTTATCTGGAAAGATATAAAATCAAGGAAAGCAAAACCTTTTAACTTTCTTTCGTGAAAACTTGCTCACAGTTTTTGTTTATTTTTGTCATGAATTCTTCAGCTTTCGAGAAAATATCTGTAAGAAGACAAGATTTCATGTTTAAGATAAAGTGTTATTTTAAGAGGTTTTTCTGAGACTTCAGCTGAGATTCTCCGATTTCCATGACACTCCAATTCTTTCTGACCATGATGTATGTTTATTTTATTTTTATGAAATCGAATTCGATGTGTCAAGGTTTAATACCTATGAGTCATGTCACGTCGTCTCAGCAAAAATGGCCTGGACGCACGTATTGAACACATGTGAAGAGTGAAGTAGAAATATTTTTTTTATCTTTTCACATTGTGAAATCTCAGCGAGTGCTTCTTGAGCTTTTTAAGCAAGTTTCTGGCTAAATATCGAAACAAAGGAAATTCCGATTCAATTTTTTTGATAGTTTCTGGGATATTCACTGGTCTTTTCAAGGAAAAAAAAAATCAGATAAATTAGACTTTTTGTTGATGCTTCTTCAATTTCCTTAAAACTTTGGAAGTAATTGGATGTTGGTTATATTGGAAGTTATCCAGATCAGTGAATCAGTGTCGACAGATTCAGTAGAAAAGTAGTATCAAGCACTATCAAATTTTTCATTTTTGGTACATTTTTTTCCTTCCGATTCTTTTATTTTTGCTACTTGAATTTATTTTTGATACGTTTTAAATACATTTGTTAGTTAAATAAGAGAACAGGTGTAAGTAACACTAGCAATTTTTCAAAGATTTTTGTGATTTTTTTATTATCGTAACTTTTCCATTGTTAGAACCTACAAAATCAGAGCTTACGGTTGAAATAACAGCTAAACCAAAATTTGCTTCCTTTTTACTTGTTAACCAATTTACTCACTACTCAGTTGAATGATTTGTGGCACTGAACGAAAGTTATTAATTACAGGTCTTTCCGAAAACGCTTACTTTTGCAAACTTTGTATCAACGGAAATATTTTCGATTTTTTCACCATAAATCTGTTTTCTCGATCACTATGTGTGCGAAAAAAATACAAAGAAACGAAAACTAAATACGTGTGCTGAATGTGCTAGAGTACCGGAACTTTAGAAATCCTGAAAAGGATTAGAAAAATAAACTATTGGTCTAAAGTCCTGAAAAATCAAAACAAGACTTCGAGAAACTTTCGACTGAAATCGATTTTGGGGGTCGATCCTCATGTTTTTTTTTACAATTAAACACAACTGCACAATTGCATTTTTAATAACAAAATGAAGACAAGAGAATTGAATCAATTTTTTAAACTTTCTCAGAATTTTTTTCTCACCGATTAACCGGATTTAATTATTGATTTTTCTAGCTATAAACCAATGAAATACATAAATAGGTAGGAAAATAGACCAACTGTTGTTTTTTTTGGTGAACGTGTACTTAATAAAGGCGTGTCTGGATGAAATTGTGAAACACGCCCGTCAACGCTATTGGCAGTGATGCACGCCCTCGTTGGAGCTAGTGAAGGGGATTGTTATTCTTCTAATGCCTTATTTTGGAACAATTTACGAGGAAAATAATTTTTTTGTGTAAACTGGAAAGTTGGGAGCTGCGTTATGAATTTTAAAAACGCGGGGCAAAATTGTTGTGTAGAAAATCTTCGCTTTAATGACTGAAAAATGTTTTTTGTTTTTACTAATTTCTTCCGTCTGTCGCCTTAGGTCCATCAATTTCTTCAGAATGAATTATAAGCAGCCTACTTTTAATGTTAGTAGGTCACTGCAATTTTTGTCATTTCAGCATTACTCAAAACTTGACTTGTAATGACACACTTTGAATTATGACGTACTTCATCTTGCTAAAAGTATTGAGAAATTGTCCTGATAGGTACTTAATATTGTTATGCAATGAGTAAATTGATAAATACTTATTGATTTCTACGATAGATTCAGTGTTCCAGTTGTCCCACAATTATTATTTAATTCGATTTTTGATTATAGGTCGTGTGAGCAACTAAAAAACATAAAAGACCAGCACGCCATACTGGAAGGTCGGACCTAATGATACAAAATTTCAAAGATCAAGAAATGAACGTTAACAGGACGAAAATGGAAGCTTTCTAAGCTTTGAAAAATTGGAACCAAATTTGTCGGGATCTAATTTTGAAAGTCGCAAAGCTGCAGCTTGGCAAATAGGTAAAAAAAATATGGCACGTCGATAACACCAAGTATTCCCAAAAGATCATGTAAAATTAAATTATAAAAAAAGTGAATTAAAACTTAAAGATGGACCAGACGGTAACAAATATAAGAAACGGAATTTTGAGGTGTACCTATCATCGATTTGTAAGGATAGCGAAGAATACCCAGATATTCTTAATTTTCGATTAATTCCAGTTTGGGGAGAGCATGGACGACATTTATTGGTCTTTCACCAAGATGATGCCCCAATTCACAAAAGTCAGCATGATAAATAAATTGGTTAAATAATCACGCCACGTTCGCCAGATTTAAATCTCACAGAAAATGTTTTAAGAATTATTGCTATAATGCGTCTTTTATTTTTCAATGACTGAAAAACAACTTTGGACTCTTATTCGTTGTAAATTGCACCAATCTACGTAATTTTTATTGTACAATATTTTTTTATAGAATATGGCAAAACTGAAATCCAAAATACCTTTAATGAGTTTAAAAAAAAAAATTGATGCTTCTATCGTTATGAAACATGAACAAATTAAATAAGCGACCACATGATCTAAGAAATCTGAGGACAAATAGATTTTGCAATTTTCTATATGATCTACCAATTTTGACATTTAAAAACTACTGAAAAGGACCAAATGTCAATTGACAGCCTTGCATATCCGTTCAGTATTCATGCACAGAGAAAAATTTTTTTTTAAATTGGGGATGAGCATCCAAAAACCTAGAAATTAAGACCGTATAAAATCTGAAAATTTTAAATATGGGAAAATAGTGTTTAATAAGATAGAATTTATGACAATCTAAGATCGAAGAATTGAAGAATCTAAAAACCTAGGATTTGAGAAAAAATTAGGTATAGGAATTTAGACGCTGAAAATCTAAAAATTTTGACTTTCTAGAACTTGGGTATAGTGCTCTAGGAACTTTAAAAATAAATATGATATTCCTGTAAATATCTTGAAATTTGAAAATTTTCGCCATCTAGGATCCACGAAACCTAAATCCACCGATTAAAATGTGACACTGTTAATTATAAGATCTTAATTTCAAAAATTTGAAGAATCACCAGCTGACAATGTTATTTAACATATAATGTACATACTCACAATTTGCAATTTTCGATAAATTGAGAGGCAATTCACGAAGTTTGATAAGGCAAATAGATACAAATTGCAGCGCAAATACAAAAAAAAAATAAAAAACAATAATAAATTTGAAGCAACTTAAAACTCTAAAAATCCTTGTCAACTTTTTATTAAATAATTTTATGAATATTTTATTTGATAAACTTGAAATTTAAGCAAAATTTTTAATACGTAGGTTAAAGTAATCGATTTGATCATTTATAGGCGCCTACGCTAATTACTATGCATTAAGCTGCTAATAAATTGCAATCAGTTTGTAAATTCGTTTGCAAATCTCTCGATAAGGACTTGCAAGCTCATTGCAAAGTTATAAGTTCGGTGAGAATTTTTAAATTAGGTGAATGGCTCCCTGAGGACTAGAATTTGAGAATTGAATTTAAGTTGCATTTAGGAAAGGAAATTTAACTACATAATTTTTTTATCAATGAATGTGTACTCAAACCCTACTTGAAATACTTATTAATTTTTCAATTCATTCAATTTACGTATACAAAAAAGATCTTGTGTGTTAATCTCAAATATGATACTTCTAAAGCTGACAATTTAGGATCCTATAAAATGTGCATATAGATAGATATACCTACCTAATATAAACTATCCACATTTTCCATATTTAGAGCATAAAATTTGAAACTCCCAAATATGAGTGCCCAGTTTCAATCTACTCATAATCTGGAAGTATCAGTTTTGAAAGCTTTGAACCCAGAAATATTTAAGACTTGATAATTCAAAATTTCAAATAAGAGAACCCAGAACTGAATATTCTCAAATAAGAAAAACTAGAGCCGAGATTTTTAAGTATGAATATCCAAATTGAGAACTTAAGACCTTGGAAATTGAGAATCTAGAATTGAAGCAACATAATTCTAGTTATGTTTGACCCAAAAATCTTATTTATGAGAATATAAAACTTCAGAATTTAAAATCAGCCACATTAGAACAATTTTAAGGATTAGTATACAAAAGTCTAAATTTTTTGAAACATACGATCGCAGAGCCTTAAATATGAGAATTCAGAACCTGACAATTTAGAATCATGGATTCCCAGATGTATATGTAATTTTAAGAGTATAGGATTTGAGAATCTCAAATATTAGAGTTTTGAGAATTCAGATACTCAAGTAAGAGAACATGGATAATTGAAAATTGTGGAATCTAAAAATTTAGATTTGAAGTGCCAGCCAGCTTAAGACCTTATACCTAATCTCGAATCTAGAATCTGAAAAAATCTAAAATTTGAAGGATTAGTATCTAAAAGCTTATATGCTGGAACTATAATGATAGACCACAAAATCTCTACTATGTAAATCAAGAACCTGAGAATTTAGAACTAAAAAATCTAAAAATCTAGAACTTGAAGAGACAACACCAAAATATGTATTTAAAAACTAAGAATGTGGCTTACAAACTTTTCGAGTCTCGTAACCTAATAAAACTGAATATTAATGGTCTTGGTATATCTCGAATCTTGACTTTTCTGAGGGCAATCGCACAAAATGAAGAATTATGGTTCCAAACTTCACACAACGCAAAAATAAATCAAAAATTATACGATTTGTTAGTGGTCTAGTCATTCTTGCCCACAGTGTTTATGGCCCATCGAAAATAATAAACTCTACAGCTAAATTAAAATTCGATTTAAATTAATATCAAATTTGACACCTATCGTATCCACAGTGTACAATTCTGTTTTGAAATAATTTTAAGAAAAATTAACAAAAGCTATCGAGAAAATGCTTATTAAAATAGGAACGACTTTCGATACAGTAACTTCCTGGTTCAATAAATACTTTTTGTCGAAATGAGTACAACTTTTCGATTTCCGTCACAAGTTTTTATTCTTGCATGATAAAAAGCGTAGGCAAAAACCACATTTTTATGAGAGAACTCTTGTCAGTTGGTTCATTGTTTCTAACTTATTAATTCATTCAAAATATACTCCGTTACCTATTATTTAACTCGAAACAATGAGCTATTGAATTAGTAGAGAGGTGTATGAGGCAGAGGAGTTTAATGTGACCCAAAAATCCACTTAAAAATGATTTTCTATTGGTCAATTTTGTGCCACCTCTAGAATATGTTAACCAACTTAAAATCTCAGTCTTATCTGTAAGAAATACTATCTATGATCAGAAGCAGGATCGTCGTTGCGAAAAAGCATCGTTCCACGATCATCTCCTTTCGGTTAATTTATTGAATTATGCTATTCACCCTAATTTTTTATCTTTTCTTTTTGGCACTGACTGTTTTGAGTCACTTGGTAGACCTTCCAGACATTTTTCCTTCCTCGTGGAGATTTTTCGAGGAAAAAAACGTCTTCCGCGTTCACGGATCCAGGTGGCAGACATCTTTTCCACGGTCAGATCTTTTGTATCTTCCCCTTTCAGGTAGAAATCGATGGTATAGTCACTTTCAAGATGATGTGAAGACCAATGAAGTGGCTCTTCCTACGGAGATACCCGCCAATATTCCAGGCAGAACCAAGGCGGTGCTTCGGAAACAGAAGTGGGGATTTTGTCAAGCCCCTGAATAAACCAGGTTATCCCTACTCTACTTCAGTGTTGTGTGAAACTTATGTGTGTGAAAGTAACATGGTTAAAGTATCCGTCGGTTGTCGTTTTAACGCAAGTACAAACATATCAACATATAAAATCTAAAACGATTTGATTTAAATCGGACCTGAAAACTTGGACCTTGTTGATATTGGTGGAAAAAATAAACGTGGGATTGTTGTGGTGTCTTTGGTGTAAATGATCCGGATTTATTTTAATAATAAGCTCGTTTTATGGTGTTTGTTTAAAATAGTAATCGTAAATAAATAAACATTATTAATGATTATGTTTGTGTTGTGTTCCTGAACTGTTGTTGTTTTATTAGACTTTCTTAATTTCGCCATGAATGAATTACCTGAGATTCTTAATTTTGCGGGACGGTCCATGCATTCTTCACATAGTTTGTCTACTGTACCGGTGAGTTTCCATGCATTCTTCACATAGTTTGTCTACTGTACCGGTGAGTTCAAGGGGTACCATATTTTAGGCACTTTTGACCATTTGTAATTTTATCTCGTTTATACTAATTAAAAAATTGGGTTTAGAGTGGGCCGTGGACAATGAAACGTGTCTGAGAGCTCTCAACACACTAATGACTAAATCCGCTCGAAAACTTCATTAACATTTGTTGGGTCCTTAATTGCCCTCTGGAGTTAAAAACATAGTTACGGCTTAAACCCGTTTGTATGAGTTTAAAATCCTGTTAAAATCGGGGAGGATCGCAGCTATGTTATCACAGACGTGCGTATCCGTCGCATCGAAACTGAGCGAAGTTGGTTTCAATTGCAGAGCTTTTCAGGGTTTAAAAATAGTTGGATGTGGTGAATTGAAGTAAAGAAATTACAAGGTTCACTTGATATAGTGATCTTCTCGTGGTTGGTGCGTGCTAGTGCTATTTTAGACTTTGGAATAAAGTCTTCACTACCTAAGAAATTTTGTTTATTCTGTTATTGAATTGTTAGACCTACTTCAAAATCAAAAAGAATTTTAAGCCGTTTTACGAGTTTGTGCGCATTTAGTTCAGTGGGCTCGATAAATTTTCACGAATTTTTTGGTAACATTGAGTCCAATTAAAAAAAATGTGATTTAAGACCTTCCAATTTCAAACGTTGGTATTTTAGAGATTGTGGAAGCATTTTTTGAAATATTAAAAAATGTCTCATTTTTCAATACTAAGTCAAATATTAAATTTTTGTGTTTCTGGGTTTCCTTGTTTTGAATTTTGAGCTTTTTTTTTTGCAAATATTTCATTTGTTTTGAGAGTTTTACCATGAGGTTTAATTTTTTTTTCAGATTCCAATTTACAATTTTACAATTTTTTGTCAACATTTGGTCAGATTTTGGGAATAATTTATTAATTTATTCAAGTAGCATAAAAAATCAACGGATTTGTGTAAAAATATTTCCACTTGATCATAGCAACTTCATTTAAATCCCACCAAATGTCTATGGGAGATTGATGGATTGGCTTTATTGTTCGGTTTTATTTTTGATTGATTAAGTATAGATTTTCTTGTTGACATAATTACTTGTTTCTGTTTTCATACACACCCATTTTTGTTATTCATTGCTGATAAATTCCATCATTATTACATATTACGCCCGAGCATATTTTGTTAGGTTCATCGTAGAAAATTAAAATTTTTTGAAAATGTTTTTATTACTACGTGAAAACGATCGTCAGACGAAAATATTAATTAAAAAAACATATTTAGAGCTCTCGCTGTCACTTGTGTGCAAATTTCACACTACAGAAAAAAAGTGTTCATTCGGACCTTAATTTTTTTTGTTTCCTAGTTTCTTGCTTATTTATGTTTTAAAAATGATAAATCTCAATATTTATAATGAAATACTTGCCGCTTAGTTTCCTCTAAGTAAAAATACTTTGATTTTAAAATTCCAAACGCAAAAAATTTAATTTTAATATTAATTTTTTTCACGATTTGATTGTTTTCTAACAGTTTCTAACATTTTTTTTTTTAACAATAGGAGGAGAACAAAACCATTGAACCTTAAAGCTGTTCAAGATTTTGGAACAATCGGTGCAAGTATTTTTTTGTAGCAGAAAATTGTTTTAGAGAAATTTATAATTAGAAACCTGTTCTTCCAAATCGGTTGTGATAATAAACTGAGAACTTTTTTTTTTTAAATAAAATAGGTTTTTACGAGCCCAGGTTGAGACAGGATCATTCCCAGAATAGTCACTAAAGCAAGTTTTTTTTTTTAAATAGTCACTGGTGCCTTCGGTTAAAACACCTTATTGCGGAACACGTGCAAACAAAAAAAATCTCAAACTTCAAAAACTAACTTTTTAAAGTTAAAATAATAATACTCTTGAGACAGTCTATTGGTAATTATTTTCTGTTATGAAAACGATAATGTTTTAAACTTAAAAAAATTGATTTAGACAGTCATTTTTTTCTGTTAATTTCCGATGGGTAAGAAAACCAGTCACCTTTTGGTCCCGGTTATTCATTTTATGAAATTTAAATTTCGATTGCACGTTATTATATACCTAATAATTTGCTTGCAAGAAAGAAATTTTATTTTGAACGTTAAAATTATTTTTTTAATAACCCTCTCATTGTTCTTATTTTCAATGGGTTTCGTTTTCGTACTTTACAATCAGCGCATTAAAAATATCGGGTTAATCACGTAATAAAGAGTAAATTAATGAATGCTTATAATACTAAGTTTTTAGGTTGGAACAAAACAACTTGTTTATGACCATAGTTGGATTATTATCAGCAATTTTGTTGGAAATGATTTGAAAATAATTTTGCACATGCGATACAGTTTTAAGAGTTGTTCTTTTTGACTTAAATAATTTAAAAGAAAATTTGTGTATGTATTTTGGATTTTAGGATACTCGTAGATTCTTTATTCCACATCGTAGATTTTCTAAAAAAAGTTCCTTAAAACTACGTTGCATCCATTTTGTCTACCCTTCGATACCAACTTTATCAAGAAAAGTGCTGTTTCTGATCTCCGTTTATTTATTTTTGTTTGGCTTGTTTTTGTCGCAATTTATGTGCCTACGTCAGTGTCGATAAGCGCTCTGTTACTATCAATTTTTTTTTTTATTGTTATATTTCGGAACTTCAAGTCTGAGCAAAGAGAGAACAGTTTTTTCACATTCACAAATTCTAAGTTAAAAAAAAAAAAACGTCAAAGTTTAGTGAAGTTTTTCAGTTATCTAGGCTTCTCTTTACACCTAAAATTATTATGGTCCAACTCCAAATAAAGTCGTTAATTTATAGAGTCGTGTAATCGTAAATTACAACTGTCAAATGAATCGTTTACCGAGTGGAAAAATGGCACTAAAAGTTATTTCTTTATAAATCAAACAATGGTCGTAGAGGGGTGATTTTAGAATGTTTTTAAAGTTTATTTGTATTTCAAAAAAAGAAAAAAAAACGTTGCAATCATAAACTTCAAGGCAAAAAATTGGTTCTGTCTGAAAACACCATCTGGAGGTTCTGTGCGGGTAAATTCAAAACAAGTTCTGTAACTGTTAATTTGCCAAGTTGTCTTATTTTATTCTAGCTTTCTCTAGCTATTAAAAAATATTTTGTGGCACATTGTGGTTCAAGTTACTAAAAATATTAGTTATACGTAAACGGTTTGGGAGTGATAAAATTTAGGGCATAAAATTTGAAGTTCACATATTTGTATTGGAGTGTTCATTACAAATTTACTTGCCCATTTGCCATCTTTTGGGATAAAACTTCTTAATAAATTTCCCGCAAATAGTTTTATTTCTTAAGATGAAATTGTTGAAATTTTCATTTTAAGACAATAGTTTTTTTTACCCAAAAGCAAAAACGCATCTGTTTTTCTTTTACGAGTATAAACAGTTTTTTTATATTGTTCTTACGCACTGTTTAATAAGAACGTGCATTAGTTTTAGAGCTAGTTCAAACAAAAAGCGGGATCCGCGCGGTTTAAAACGCGGGAAAATATCCAGCAGAGAACCGGTGCAAAGTTTTCATACACCCCAGCTCAAAGAGGGAAATCGAAGAAGCAACATGCCGGTAGTTGATCTTAAAAAATTAGGCGAACTTGGCTCAAAACATTTTCAATATCAAAATGTTCCCGCTGTTTTTTTCAGTTTAGTATCATAGCAATCAATCGTTAATGAACATATCCAAAACGCATTGCCTCCGCAGAGCAATTAGACACACCATAGAAATAAATTCGCACGAATCAATTTTCCGGCGGTAGAATGGCGGCAACCGCGATGATTTCGCCGTGTCGGCGAAGCTAGCCCTTAGTGGAGAAAACTCGCCCAGGTCATTAAATATTTCAATTTTTTTCTTGTGTTATTTTATGTAGAAATGACATTTAGCAAATCCTTAGAAAAGTTGATATTTACAGAGTTAAAAAGTTTTTTTTTTCATTATTTACAGGAATGTATTATCAGGATAAAAAGGATCCTATACGTTAATCCAGGACATGGTCAATCTGTGTGCCAAATTTTATCCAAATCCGTTCAGCCGTTTATGTGTGATTGAGTAATAAACATTTAAACATCTTCACAAACTTTTACAAAAATATGTTAGTAGGATAATTCTTACAAATTAACAATTTTTCTACAACTTTTAAAATTCCAAACGTAGAAATTTTGGACGAAATCGTCTATACCTCAATGTTCAGGAAATACCTAGACCAAATGTAATTTTATGAAGATAACAAAAGTATGCTTAGTTTTAATGTATAAAAATGTTTTATTTTGAAAATTTAGAATCTTTAATTTGTACCATTTCTATTATTTTTTAAAATCCATCAAGTCAGTAATTAATTAATCAATCAAAATTAATTTCAAAAAATGTACCCGATCCATTATTATTCTTCAATAGAAATTTGATACCATTTTAATGATTTTGATTTCATTTCCAACAATTTGATGAAAAGTGGGAATATTAAAAAAAAACACAATTTTCCAAAATTTGACAAAAAAGACTTAAAATTTTGGCAAATTAATAGAGCGAGGAAAAATTGTAACTAAGCTCGATATTCAAAAAGTGCAAACACTCGAAAAATTCGAAAATCACAGAAATGTAGTATTTGTATACTTGTCCCAAGGTATTGAATATAATAAACAAAAAAAAAAAAACTCTTTATTATCTTTCAAAAGAAATTTTATGCTATTTTAATGATTTTGATATCATTTTCCAACAATTTGATGAAAAGTGGGAATATTAGAAAAAAAACACAATTTTCCAAAATTTGACAAAAAAGACTTAAAATTTTGGCAAATTTATAGAGCGAGGAAAAATTGTAACTAAGCTCGATATTCAAAAAGTGCAAACACTCGAAAAATTCGAAAATCACAGAAATGTAGTATTTGTATACTTGTCCCAAAGTATTGAATATAATAAACAAAAAAAAAAAAAAACTATCTCAAGAAACCCTTGATCTATACAATTTTCATCATTTTGAATATCGCTCCAACAATCCCTAAATATCATTGTCTAAAACTGTCCAAAAATTACAAAATTTTACCAAAAAATTATTGAAAATTTTTTAATCTACTGAATTTTTAAAATTTCAAGGTCTCAAAAACCCGTGGCAATGTCCCAAAATTATAGAAAATCTCATAAAACGGTTCAAAATTTATTTTGATTTTCATGTAGGTGCAAAAAACCCACACCATTTCTTTTAAACAAAAATAATTATGATTAAAGAAATAAATCTCTGCAATTGAGCTGAAATATAATATTGAATTTCTTAGCTCGTCTAAAATTTTATACCAATTTAATGTCTAGATTATTAAAATTTTATACATGTTAATCTCTGAATTTGAAAAAAAAGAAAGTAAAACTGTTCTAAATTCAAAGAGTGTAAACTCCAGAAATACCCGAAAATTACACAAAAACCCAAAATTTTGAATATAACCAAGTAAAAAAAAAATGTAACAGTGCTTTATTTTTGGAAAATTTTAAGTCGATGCATTTTTAATTATTTATTAAAAACTAATGCGTTGTGACCGAAAGTAATTATGAATAGGCAATATTATCTATCACGTTTTGCAAGATGCGTAAGTTTTGTTAAATTGAGTGCAAAATTTTTGAGTGGTTAATTGTTGGATAAAGGTTCTTGTCATAATCTTATCCTGTCGTTTGGCAGACACAATGCAACTCTATTTTGTGATAATAAGCGCGTTATTGAACTAGATTAGTTCAGGTATTGAAGTTATTGTATGAGCTGATATGACAAACTTAAACTTAAAATTAACAATCGGGGTATTAATAATCAGTGAATAGTAAGATACGACCGGAAATTTTCTATTAATGTACCGAGTGTTCCAAGATTGCATTTGTGACATAATATATCGGGAAAAAATTGATACCCATTGAACAGCAACTTTATTAATTTCGCATGAATCATTTTGCGTGAGGTCTTGTTTATAACATTGGTGGAAACTATTTTCAGTGTATTTCTTGCTCGGAAACTATTACGAAGTTTATGTTCTGCACGTGAAGATTGGCGATTACTCGGAAACTAAAATAAAGCACGCACAACTTGTTAATAAATTTGATTTTTTGTTGTCTGTCTCATTAATTTTCGTCTAATGGGAAATCAATTATGGAATTTTAAAGTATTCGTTAAAACGTGTGAAATGAAATTTTAGCGACATCGATATCAACGTATAAATATCCACGATGTGAAATGTAAACAGCCGCGTTTCAACATGCAAGATTCACATCAAAGTTTTATGTTTCAGTCCATTCAGCATTATTCGCAATTTCTCGTTTTTTTCTTTCTCGTTATCAGTGTTGTGTTATTCATATCTGTTGTACTTGTAGTGTATTAATAATGGTGTGAAATTTGTAACGCGATCTTGTTTATTTTTGGTCTATAATAAGGCGTTGATTAAAAATATGACTCATTTGCAAGAAATCCATGGATTGTTATACAGGGGGTCAGAAATACCATGAAACTGACCGAAGCTGTATCAGAAATGATCAACCTCCTGAAGTTGAGAACGACCCATTCCGAAACGTCTCAATTTGGTTAAAAACAAAAAAAACGTGTTCAAGTCGTACGGGGAATTTCATCACTGATTTATAAACAATCGTATTCAAATAATGGCGGTTACGGATTTTGGACAATTAGTCGCGATGGTAGAGACAGATTTGCTTGATAAATAACTTAATTATGTTGGTTGTCATGCTGTCATATGCTGTGAATTAAACAAATCACGCTCATTTACTTTGTTGGTTTTAGTAGGAGTTACGAATGTGTCCCGTCAAATTATTAATTTACTCACATGTTTGTTAAAATCGTTAACGTTTAACCATGAAAATTATTATCTATTTGCTAAACCTTAGATTGTCGGTGACTAATCTGACAAATACAATGATTTTTATTGTTTAAATGATTGCTATATTTCTAATTTTAGTCCAGCCTTAATTGATACAAGCTCAGTTCCACAAAGCGCCAGTTTCGAACTGATTAGAGCAATCTCTAGCAAAAATTTATCTATTCGCTCAAATAAAATTTCGATAAACTCCTGAACTTTGTTATCGTTAATTTGATATTAACTCACATGTTTTCTCATAAATATAACAACAAATAACACGAAACTTACTTTTATTTGTGGCAGAATCTTCCTCTCGTGAATTTTTCGAGCTTTTCGATCAAGGGCATTCACAAAAATAGAATCGAATACTTTCCTTCTCGATGATTTCGGTTTTGGTTGGTCATTTCTCCATCACCACATCCTTCATAATCATATTAAATGATAAATATCATTGAATCGTAACAGATTTTGTAATTTTGTGTCTTATCTGTTTTTAATTCAGCAGTGTTTTTACATTCCCATAAAAATCATCTTGAATGACTTTTCTTATCAGGAAGGTTTGTTTTCAAGTGAAGAATTATAATCATACAAAATAGAATTACTAAGCTAAGGTCAATGCGTTCGGCCCAAAAAGAGATTTTAATTATCTTGTCAACTTTTTATTAGAACTTCATTGTTTTATGTTAATTGAATAATATTTACAACAATTGTATTGCATTCAATTTTAAAATATTTAAATTCAATGCTCATTAACTTGATGTCGTCAGTGCGATAAATGTTACAGAAGCTTCCGTTTTGAAATTATACGGTTAGATACTATTTCAGCTGGCAAGAAATTGACAAAGATCAGTGAGAACCAATGTTCTGGACGTTCTGGCTGGGAAGCATTATATCAACAGTAAAAGTCATCATAACTCACCTGTTACCTCACCTTGTAATTAATTTAATAAATAAAACAATTCAAATGATCTGCTTGGAAACACATTGTTGTAGTCTGTGTTATCACTTTAATACGTTTCCATTAAGATACTTCAAGTTCGTTACGGTGTGTACAGAATACGGCAACTTCTTTCGTTTACATGACTTGGGTTACACTAGAGAAGGGCAAATTTTTTGAAAATAAAATCTTTAATTTGTTCCCTAAATTTGTAATTGGGTTAAAGAGCGACTAGAGCAAGCTAATGGACAATAATTAAAATTCTGCACATTGTATTTTGTTTATTCAAAGTTTACACTAACCTTTATAGCAATACGCCCCAACAACACCCAAAATGCACCCCACCTATCGAGAAAAAACGACTAATTAAACAAAACAAGGTTTATTCTAATTAAATTTTTATCTTTATTGTTGAGTAGGTGTTGTCTGGAAGTTTTTTAATAAATCGTAAAATCATTCGACTTAAATTGTAAAAATGCAAATAATTGGATGAGATACAACAATTTAAGAAGACAATTTTTTTCGAGTGTTTTAGGACGTTCTGAAGGGCTCAAACTCTCTAGATTTTTTACAAAAACACTTGTTAAAACTGACGCGCGTTTCGACAACAACGCTACCATCATCAGGGCGATGATTAAACTCAGTTTAGTGTGTAAAGTGTTGGGAACACCAGGTAGAAAGGTATAAAGGCGAATTATTTCTTATTGGTTTTTAATAACAAAAAAGTGTAAAATTAAAAAAAAAAAAATCTATGACGTTTCAAATGGAACAGCATTGTGTTGTAGCGTCATCAAATGGAGAGTAGAAAGGGTTTCTAAAAGGGCGTGTTGCTAATTTAGAGACAAAAATGAATATGTATACTCTAAAATCAGTTTTTCAAAAATTTTCGTGTAAGCATGATTTTGCGTCAACAGACCGAAGAAACTTTCAATTATTCTAATTTGCCATTAAATTTCTTCGGCGACATTCTCTAATTTTTTTTTACATATTATTTTTATCAAGAAACAGGAAGGGTTCCAAAACGTGGTGCCCTAACAAATTCTTTTAGTTGGGCGGGAATCTTTTCACCCTTCATACATACATGGCTACTATAATAAAGAATGCTGCACTTGCCTCGAAACCTGCAAAAACGCAATAATTTGCTTGCTTTAATCGATTTTTTGATTGCTACTTACACCTTCAAATTTTTGTTTCAAAACTATAAAAAATCGTTCAATTGATGCTCATTATTCGAGAAGAGATAAAGTTAAGTGTCTCGGATGAAAAATAAATCACTAAATTGTGTAAAGTACTTATCATGTTATTAATAAAGAAAAGATTGATTTTGCATTGTTAATAAATTAAACGAACGGTGGTAAACATTAAAAAAATTCATTTCATCGGATTATTTGATAACGAAAAACAACTTACGAAAGTAATTAAAGATTAAACTTTTCAGCTCTAACAAAAATAAAAGTTTTCTTGATATCGTGTTACAATTTTTCTATTGAAATTTTGTCAGGTGGCAGAGCAGATGTTGACATTCCCGTTTTCTTCGTTGTCGAGTTCTGCATTCACGGAAAAAGCATATTTTTTACCAAGAACTATTTCTAAATACAGAGCGAAGGCATTGACTCCGTTAGATGCAGTGAACATAATTGTAATCAAAATTTCTTGAAAACGCCCCAAATGTGCGCAAATTTTGAAATCTTCTTTGACTCTTCGTGCAAATGTTCGCTGAGTCAGGATATTTATTATAAGACGTAATTCAAGCCACATTCCTGACTATCGTTGGTGTTATCTTTTTACATTGTTTTCTATGGAAACAATAATGCATATTGCATCTTTGGTCTAAATTTACAGAGCTCTCCTAAGCGTTTATTACGAACGTTCACGTTGACTAATATAACAAGTTGGTTAGTTACGTCAACTTTTTTTATTCATGTTTATTTGCAAAGTTGCAGAGCTTCTATTGTTTGGCGTCATTCATAAGGACGACAAGTGCAGGTGCATAAAAATCTTTTACTTAATTTAATGCTATTGACGTTACAGGAGAAGAAAAATAATAAAAGGTCAATTTAGTCATTGGTGGGCGAAAAATATGCGTAGCATTGCAGTCTCTCTTCGTCTTGACTAAATCAGGAAAAATATTTGTATTAAAAAATTAATCGTGTGAGTACAAAATTGTTACATAAAATTATGTTTATATTTTTACTTTGCATGCGGCTAAGTGGGTCGGTACATTTTTCAACTGTTGATTAGTCATCAGTTTTGAAGATTTTGCAATAAATATTTTGTAACTGTTTTTCCCTTACTCAATTAGCAACAAGCAAATATGGACACGGCAAAGATTAATTTGTGTTATATCAGATTTGTGCCCAGTAGTCGTAGACCCCACATCTATAACAATGGTAAATAATGAAAGTTACATGGTTAATATAAATATTCTTACCTATAGATATTCATATATGATAGATGGTTCCATATTATGGAATTGAATAGGTTGTTTACTTTCTTTGTTTTCTTCAACCTAATTTAAACCGTAATGCTTGATGTTCTGCTCATTGAATTTATTAGGCGGCATATCTAGAGGTTCCGCCAAGTCTCTAGACCACCCTGTAAGTAATCAAGAAGCACTATAGCGTGTAACGCAACTGGAATGATCGCCAATCAATATAATCGCCAATCAACATAATCGCCAATCTCACACTACTTGTACTTCAGAGGATACGATTCTTCCGTAAACTTAAGATGTACCTATTATTGTAATTGTCTTTAATTACTGTATTCAATTTTAATTTTATTGCTTTCTATTAACAAACAATGCAATAATATGACTTCCTTTTAATAGGTTTGCATCGTAAAGATTAATCAAAACCAGATCAGCCAAGTTTGAAATTTTCTAAAAGTGCATAATTTCTAGTGCAGTGAAAAGAATTACCCAAAAAGTCTCGTCCGACGAGTACGAGAGTGTAAATTTTTTAAAGATCGAAGACTTAAGCAAGTAATCATGAGCTATGACATCATAGCGTTTCTTATTCTTTATTTATCGGATCTATTGTTATCACCAGAATTTAATACGGGATATGTGGTTTCTAGTGTTCCCTTGAATGTTTTCCAATTAAAACTAAAGTGAATTATGGATGTTATCATGTTGGCTTCGATTTTAGTTGGTAGTCTTCCTAAAAGATTGATTTGAATTTTAAAAGAACTAACTGCCGTTATCAGCTTTAGGGCCTTAAAACTTGAATTAGTTTGGTAGCTTCACGTGTTAGTTTGAACATTAATTGATACAAAGCTGTCATTGTGGATGACAGTTTTGAAATGTTAAACTTGATGGTCAACGGGGCTACCAACATGTTTTAAAGCTCCAAAGTCTGCTACGAAGCTGTTTTTATACGATCATTTCGAATTTACGCACAAGGATTTAATTTAGAATTAATTAGAAATTTTTTTTAGAGTAAATGTAGCCATCAGGTGAGTCTGTTTCATTTTATTATCATTTGTTGATATATTTTTGGGATTAGAAATTTTATCATTTTTTAACTAAAAGCTACTACATTAATCAATCTATTTTAAATAATAATATGTAATTAATAAAATATAACGATTCCTTGGAACAATTCACCAAACATGAATGTTGGTATCCAATTTACAATAGTGGTACCGTTTTTTGGACCATTTACATGATTTAAGACATTTTTTGCATAATTATTTAGGAAAAGCCCCTTTCTTAAAACTTTTTAAAATTTGACTATAATTTTCTTGAAAAACCATATTTAAATGGTAACCAATAAATAAAAAGTCAAATTGCACTTCTTTTACGCAGAATTTCACGAAGACTTCACAATACCATCATTGGTTGCTGAAATACACGATTGCATTTGCGTTAAAACGACGAAAATTTGTCGATGTAGTATATCGGAACAGATAAATTTGGGTAGTAATAAAGCGTCCAGTAATCAGTTCGATTTTGTTTAGTAAAAAATTAGAAATGAGTAGAATTTAATTAATTTTTGCAACAAAATTGAAATTATCAATAAAAAAAGGTATTCTACAGTAAAAAATGGAAATTATGAGTAAAACAATTTTTTAATTATAAAGTGCGCTGTAAAAAATTATATGTTTACAGCATTTAAAGCCAATTTGCACAGTAAAAATAATAAACGTTCAGAGTAGCTCTATCGGCAATATCAGTAAGAACACTAAGCGGTTACCTTTTACTTTCACCATTAAAAAAAATATAGTCATGTAAAATAGCATAAAATGCTGTAATTTTTGCAATATTCAATCATTTTATAACTCATCAATCACTTGCATGAGCGCCTATTTTTTTTTTTGTAAAATATTTATTATCACACTGAACTTTTATTTTTTTTATTGAACTTTTATTTTTTTTCCTGACCATCTATTATTTTACTGTACAAATATTGATTTTACTGAACAAAATAGCCTGACGTTTCAATACAATACTGTGCAATCAATTTGTTCGCGATAAAATTTGCGATGCTTCAAACGGCAGACTCTAAATACCAGAAATCCTGCTTTCATTTAATTTTAAAAATTCCAAGTTTTATCGAAAAATTTTCGGCTCAAAAAATAACCTAAGGCTTCATTTTAAGAAATTTCGGAACCTTTGCTAAAATACTGCACCAATTGAGACGACGTTTCACCAATTTATAGACTTTAACATCTTCATCTTCTTTCGATGTATATCCCATTTTCTCGAATTTGACACAAAGCTTTTATGTAGAAAAAAATTCTCGAAGTATCGGTTCCAAAATCGCCTCGTTGCGATAAATCAAATAAATACAGGCTTACTCTTTTACCTCGAATTTAAAAGAATCCGAATCTGCTGAAGTCAATTTGAAAGAAATAGAAAAAGTTAAAGCTGAAGCAACGGGGAATAAAAACGGAAAAGAGGTTTGCTGTTGAATAAATAAAAATGTGAAGTGAAAATAAACGTTTTGCGTAATATTGCTGAAAAATGCGGTGAAAAGCGTTCATTCATAATAAAAATCTTGTTTGGCCTATATATAATACAAAAATCTGCTGTGTGAAAAAAAGGCAAATTTTCAAATACCACCAAAAAAAAAGGTACAATATTTTACGCCATTGACAAATTTCTAGTTGCTTTTTATATTTAGATATATACTTTTTTTGTATTGCATTAATTTTCTTTTTTTTTCTAGGATTTACTCACCAATGTACCAAAAATTAAAGCGGAACCAGATGCTGGTTATTCGCTACCACCTTTAACGTCTGCATTACCACTTCATAATCATAGTAGTAAGTATTTGTCAGGATTAGTTAGTGGGTAAAAGTTTAACATATTTTGGTTTCTCATTGTTAAAGTTAAATGAGACTAGTCTTAAAAAAAAAAATGGTTTTTGTCGTTTTAAATTAACTCTTAGGAGAGCTGCGGCACTGGGTTCACGCATATTTTTGATGTAAAATATTTGTTTTTGTATAGAGAACAGACGAAATAAGTTCTACAATTCTTTGTTATTTATTAAAAAAAAAAATCTACATAATTTTCTTGTTTTTTAAACTTTTACAATGCAATAATAATTCAAAATACATTAAATCTGCTACTCAACACTGAAGTTTTTTAGCGAAAAAAATTTTTATGGAATAAATTTGCCGTCAAACTTGTCAAATCAATAATCAATACAATTAATATTGATACAAATTTGACTGGAATTATTAGAAAACTAATTAAAGGTACAGTTATTATCAATGGCATTTTTCCCTTCGAAATAAACATTTACTTTTCGAATTGTCAATAGTTCGCGCTCCAATTTTTTCTTCCAAATTTGTGTAAAAATCGTCACGTTCGTTTTAACAGCTATTCGTTAATACGTTCCAAGAATTTTGCCGAAAAAAATTGACGACTTCTATTTTATATACGACAAACTTTGTTTCGCATTTTGCACTTTTTCTATTTTCACCTCGTTGAAAATCCTAAATCGTGGAAACAGCATTGGTCAATGGTATTAGGCACGTGACGTTCGGGAAAACGTTCGTGGTGCAAGGCATTCGGGGAGAACGTTCGACGGTTCTCGAACCTAAAACTAGCTCGACATAATCTGAATTTATAAAATTTGACAATTTAAATTGTCTTGCACGGAGTCTGACGATAACTGATATGCAAAAATGATCAAAACAGAAAAAAAAAGCTGTCGTTTTTGTTCTGTAACGTACACATTTGGCATACAGTGGCGCGGATATTTTGAACTTTTGTTGAACCAAAAATGACCCAAAAATTTTGTTCCTTTTGTTGGAATGATAACCAAAATTAAGTTTTGGACCAAAAGGGGTAGTTTTGGGTAAATTTAATCAATTTTTCTTCGTAGTCCAAATTTTTTCCTATACATAATTCATTTATGAACGGTATCAGCAAATATTACATAATTACGTATTTACGATCTCTTTAACATATTTATAAACTTGACCATAAATATTTATTTATCCGTAAAACTTGAGACCTAAAGATGGGTTTACACATCTCTGGGTATCTACAAATTTCACTTCGTTTCCATGTAAACTAGCATTGTTTTTATGCTTTTTTTTGCCTAACTGACGTATTATCATAATCCTGTGGATACTAAATCACATTGGTCTTATCAATTTTTATCATTTACGCAGTAACGCAGACATTGGTCGCGTAGTTGTTTACTCTGCAAACTGTTTCATTTGATCACTGCTCTGTTTTTCTAGAAAACTGCTTACACGTTACTTTAAGTTATTTGAGTTCGAAACGCTCATGATTTTGTGATTGCTTTTATTTCAATTCGGATGTATTTCTTACTTCAGTTCTTCCTTCTTATTTTTTTAAACAGTTTAACATTGAACAGAGGTCTGATTTCCCTTTTCATAGCACATACAAAAAACTGCGAGTGGACTTAACCCAACGTTTTATCAACTTATTTGTAAATAAAGTTACGGTTTACGCATTCCACATCTAAATATTTACGTATTTATGGTCATGGTTAATATATTTGTGTTTTTCAAATGTAGCAACGCCAATATCATTCTTGAAAACTGAAGATGACGTCTCCAACATCATCACGTCATAGGCCTTGCCTTTTGTCCCGGTGACCTAAGATAAGCTTCGTAAAAGGTCATCATTTCACACCAGCTTTGCAAGAAAAAAAATTGAAAAACACGCATGACGAGTGGCGTAAATCCCAATTTCTCTCGCGAAATGATAATAATACGAATCTGCTGTTAAACATAAAAGATTGTGTTTTCTCTCAATGTATGGATATTTACGCAGGGAATACAAAATTGTGGTAAGGGATACAAGAGATTTGTTTTTTTCTAACTTGGTAGATGCAAAGAGTTGTAAGCTTTCGTGAAAATATGGTTTTCCGTGTGTTTTTTATTTTTTTACCTTATTTAATGTACGTTCAGAGATGTTTATTTTGATGTTCCCTTGGGCAGATTTTGCTGGAATTTCTTGCTAGACTGGGAGCTTAATTGTAGCATTTTGAAAATACTCAACATACTGTGGCATACAACATTTCACATTTGTAGAATTCTATTAGCTGCTGTTTGGTCTATGTTAGTTATTTTACTAAGTTATAATTTTGAATTTAAAATCAGGCAGGAAGTAATAAAATTATATCCGGAAATGTAACAATAATATTTTTGTTAGTTAATTAATAAACGCCCAGTTTTCCTATTAATGTACAACCACTTGTTTAATTGCAGGTGGCAAAAGAAAAATCTTTTAGACGTCCCATATTGAATTTCACTTGCAAACAAGCAAATAATTAGTAAAAACGTCCTAATTGGATAACTGCAAAGTTAACCCCGCATTGTATAAAGTTACAGGATGAATGACAGCTATAATGGTACAGCTCCCTCCCTGAAGCCACTCATTAGGCTCCATCATTCCCCAAAGCGTGTTATTGATACATTTGTTTACAAAAGACTCTTGTTTTATTAGTAGTCCATTTCATGCCATATTAGAGAAATATTTCACAAATGAATGGGTGAAAATGCTATGAATGAGCAGTTTCAAATGTACCCACGTAGTTTGTAAATAGATAAGGTCATATGGAAAATTTTGATGGAAATAAAGCTGCCCCTTGGCTAGTTCCAAATTATAAATCAATGGTTTTTGTGAACAATTTCAGCATGGTCATAAACGACCTTTATTTAGAGAAGATAGAATTTTTAAATGCCAGTTATAATGAGAAAATTGGTATTGAGTATCTACAAAAATTTGGAACTTTGAAATAAATTAAGCAGTAGGTTTTTTGTATTACTTTTAATTAACATAAAATAACTGGAACAACATAAATTGACGTAAAAGTTAATTCTGCGTTGCAATTATGAATCGCAAGCAACTATTAAATAGAACGTGGAAATTATGACAAAAAATTTATATTCAATTACAAGTTTGAAACGAGTGCCATTGCAAATCAACTAAAATGTCAAATATTTTCAATCGATATGAAGAAATACCTACAAAATGGTAAAAATTGAAATTATGTAATACACTTTAAAAAAAATCAAAGAATTTGAAGAATACAAAAGATCCAACACATTTCGAAAGGATCTGAACAAATTATAGTATATAAATTTTGTAAATAGAATTCAAAAGGTAGGGTAAGACTGCTAAGAATCGAATTAATTTAAAAACAAATGTAAAGAATCTAGGGAAGCTGAAAGATAGTCCAAAGAATTTAGAAAATTAAAGAATATAGAAAGCATCAAAAACCTTGAGGACCTAGAGATTTTAGAAAATCTAGAAATTTAATGAACGATTCGAAAAGCACGAAGAAACAGAAATGTAAAGCTCTTGAGGTCGAAAATTTTATGGAAACTAGAAATTTCAAAGAATTAAAACAGGATTTGAGCAACAACAAACTAGAAAATATAATGTCACAAGAAATGCTAAAAGAAAGTCAAGGATTTATTGAATAGAATTTTTAAATGTAAGTATAGATTTAGAAAACTTGAAAAAAATATGGAACAGTAATAAAAATCTAAGAAATGTACAGAATTTTCCGCTACTAGACAATTTGAGCAATCAAAAGAATCCACATAGGATCTAGAAAAACTTAACTTTTAAAAAAATATAAAACGTAAACCATCCAAGAGATCCAAGAGATTCAAAGCCTGCAAAAAATCTAACGCATCTGAATTGTCGATGGAATGCAAAGAGGTTATAGGAATGTCCTTCGTGATAATAAAATAAAAAGATTATTTGATTCGAAAAAATCAATTAAATAGAATATATAAATATTCATGGTATTGTAGCTGCAATAATTTAGTGTATGAATGTATTCCAATGCCAGCATGTTTTAGTAAATTTTATTGTGTATTTTCCAGTCAGAGCCTCGATTTTTATGTAGAACCTGAGAATGTTATATCGTACTCATAATTCAATCAACTTTTATTTGCGCCGTGAGCTGATACTATAAAAGATGAAGTAACGCAAAAGATTTTGTCAAATGATTACCAGCATTGTTTTTGTCCAATCAATAAATATATCAATAAGAACATCACTGATCTAAAGTGAATCAAAAATTGATTCGTTGAACATTCCGTGGACTATTTTTTGTAAACTCATTTATTTTACCAACATAAGCTTTGTCAAACTGCACAGATCAACTGGCTCTGAAACGCAAATTCACAATGACATTCACAATTATTGTTTATTGCTTATTGCTTAAGATTCGATTTTAATCACCCTTCCATAAACAGGTTTTTAACTATTTTATTATAAGTGGTAGCCACTTTTATGGTTTTGATATCTAAAAAAAAGTTTTATCAAATCGTGTTTTTAACAACTTGTTTGAAATAAGTTCTAGTTAATCCAGTCTCGCATTTATTTTTCAAAAACTAAATTACTGTTATTTTCAGATGAGTTCTTCTCTCTGTAAGGAGCTTCCTTATTTTAGTTTTGGTTTTGTTTTTATTAATTTAATGGTGTTCTCATTGGTTTGTTACATTTTACCCCTTTACCCAACCGACAAACAGCTAAAATTACCCAAAATTGCTGTGGTGGACGAGCACCAATAGTCTGTTCCAGACACCAAAGGCATTGTTAATTTCAGTAGGTGGAAGAAATAAATCGTATTGTAATATTGAGTTGCATGCTTGAAATCTAAATTGGGCCTGTTTATAATTGAGATGTAAGTATAGAGAGAGTATAGACTGATACTCCCTTGGGAGTTGCGAATTTTAACCAAACTGGAAGAGGCGGAGCGTTATCTAGGTCATTTATTGTGTGGGAGAGTTATATTCCCATGGGCGGATCAAAATCTGCCTAAAATGTAAATTACGTGGCATCAATAAATGTTTCCGAGTGATGAAGAGTCTTCCCCGGCGTGAGCATAAAAAAATGTAGTTTTCACGTCATGGGTGTTTTTTTTTTTTTTTATAGTGACCATTGCATTGCTTGGTTTAATTTCCTGTCCAGGGCCATTTTCTGGTTATTTTAGATTTTATGGCTTTCAAACACATATAGACGGTAATTTTAACATATAAATGTGAACCTTCTGTGGTAAGCATGTCAGTGACGGAGGGCGAGGTAATGGCCCGAGCAGGACACGTTCAACAGCTGTACGTGGGCGGCTAACTTGGCACTTTTCACCACGTTCACTGCTCCTTGGTTGTGTTCGAACACCGTAGCACATGTCCATAATCTCAAGTCGATTGCACTTGCTAAATGCCGTCGTTTGTTTGCTAAAACGTGCTTCTTGCTAAGAAAATCACGGCCCACCCTTGACTACGTGAGCTTTTATTTTGATGTTTTCGTAATGTACAAGGCACTTACACGTTTATTATATTCCATGTGTTGTGCAATAAACTCTCATTACGTGTAGATTGCAGCACGAGCTCTTAATCTACAGCCAAAAACAAGACCACTTGGAATAATTTATAGCTACGTCAACCGTCGTCCTAATCGCCAATTAAGTAAATCATTTGCGATAATTGACAGTGATCATCGCTTCATCACAGCGTCATTGAACGGGAAAATTTTGTTCATAGATACGAACTCGTTCGATAAGCTTCAACTATGGAAAAAGTACAAAAACAAACTGCAAAATTGTGTGAACGTATGCAAAATTCGACGCCATTGGTTGTTCTACTGTTTTTCAGGTTCTCCAAGAGACAGAAAATTCATTGGTCAAAAAAAATCATTTAGTTTCGACAATTTTTTATAAAATTTTAATGGAAACAGTCATGTACAAGGTTCCATTTTTTTCGTCCCAAACTTGATGTACAAATTCTCCTGAAATGAAATTAAACATGTCAATCTTTTTTTTAACAAAAGTAGTAAAATGTGGAAGTGACGTCTAGCATAGTTCGACTTGATTTAATAAGCTACAAATTGTTTTTCTACTGAAAACCAACTTAGTCTGTAAAATTATGTCGTAAAATTTATTTTCAGTCGCATTTCTCCAGGGTCGTAAATTTCATGCAAAATTCTAGAGAGCATTTCAATATCGATTGCAAAAAAACTTCCAATTTCCGGCGTTTGAAAATCATCAAAACCGAATGATTCATGGGTTTATAGACTGAACTGTATGTTTTTGTGAATACTTTTCTCGTTTTAAACATCTGTTTCGCTAAAACTAATCACAAAATCACGAGTTCATCAATAAAAATTTCAAACTTTAAGTCCCAATTGCGGAAAAGCTGCCTACAAATAATCAAATATTCAATTTCATTTCAATTCTTTTAAATGTTCTTTTTTATCGACGCAAACATAATAAAGGCCTTGCTATGATTTTATATCTTGCTCGAAGGCTTTTAAAACAATTGATCATGATCACCATCTCCTGTGCATTTAACGGATGTATTTTCGCTGGGTTTTATTGCTTGGAAATTCTTTAGTTCGTATTTAATGAAGCGACAAGAAAAATCTAAAGCAAGTTGACTATACCTTTAAATGTTCGAACATTGTGTAGTAAGTAAATTTATTGTTCATGCAGTTTTCAAGTATCAATAAGGGATTTTAAGACACTTCGCGGTTTAGGCCTTTAAATTTAAAAAGAAAAATATTGATAGCAACAATTTTGCGGATAAAGAAATTATCTAAATTGACTTTTTAAAACCTATTGCTATTTCTGCTTAGAAAACTGTAAAATTTTCGTTTATTAGCCTCGTTAAATATTGGTGGTTTTTTTATATTGTTCCTTTTACCAATTTCAAATTTTTTTGTTTTCTTCAAATGATCCTGAAATTGCATTTTATGATTTTTCTAGTAACGAGTTCAAGTTTTAACTTTTGAAGTTTTGGAATCTTAGTAGTTCAATTTGTTAATTTTTGAAGAAGCAAGTTTGATATCGTCCAAGTTTTTTTGTCCAACTTTGGATTTTTTAGAGAAACATTTTAGGAAATTCATGAGATTTAAATGGTCACTTACACAGACAATCGTTAAAATAAAAAAAAAATTAATACATAAAACCAAGGAAACCATTGATTCAACAATTATTGTTGTTAAAATGTTTAAGACTGCTACGAAACGTGGGTGCAATAGCTATAAAACTCTTTCTAAGCATTTTAAAGGTATTCAAAACAACTTGAACTTTTGATAGCTTAAAGTTTGAAATTTTTCGTAATTTATAGTTCTTAAGCGTTTATATCAGGAAATTTGAATATTTTAAAATTCTTTGATTTGTTTAGGAACATTTTAGAAACTATCCCAAGTATGGATTTTAATTGTTTGACTCATTAAAGAATTTTATAAATAAGTTTCGTGATTCTACGGTATGTTTTATTCCTTGAGCTATTAAAATAAAACTGAAGAAAAAAGTGATTTCTTATTAGCATCTATTAATTTTGAAACACGTAACGAAAGAGATTTTCACCTAGTCTCCTGGCATATGTACAAACCAAACTCTGCACCTTATAAAGCCAATGAGATTAAAAAGACTGTCATCCAGGAATTGATTGTTCTCTGCAAAATTAAACGCAACTCAAATGAGTTCCTTTACCAGAGCAGCACCGAGAGCTAATCGGGCGTGTTATTGCTACCACCGGGTGCGGATGAATTCGCGTTATTTCTGTTTCTTTCGGCGATCGTTATTACCACAAATAAACGACAGACAACTTCCACAAGCAACACGTGAAATAGTGTAGCGACTTAATATTTACTCTTTTGAAAGATTATTAGCAAGTACTCTGAAGACAAGCATCGTTTGATCTCGAAATGTTTATTTATAAAATCTGAGTGCTTCGCTGAAGGAGGCCCGACCATCTTGATTATAAATAGTCATGTTATCATTCATGACCTGTTACAGAATATAATGTCAAATTTCATAGTAAACAGAATGATAATAGTATCTGTGACTGCACACTTATGTATTTAGTTTTAATGTGTTTTTTTTTTTTATTTATAGCTGTGGCCCCGACGTCGAATTTTAGTACAATAAATGGAGGAAACACCGGTAGCACGTTCACAGGGAACGGGAATAGTAACACGTCTGCTGATTCCACAGAAGAACCTGTTAGAGCAATTAGTGCTAGTTCCAATCGTTCTCCTCAACCACAACCATCGTCTGCTCCGACAAATTCTAGTACTAGCAGCAATAGCCAAAGTAAACCTCCTTACTCATATGTAGCACTGATAGCAATGGCTATCCAGTCTTCGCATTTGAAACGTGCAACATTGTCAGAAATCTACGCATACATCACTGCGAAATTCCCCTACTTTGAACGAAACAAGAAAGGTTGGCAGAACTCGATAAGACACAACCTAAGTTTGAACGAATGTTTCGTGAAGGTTCCTAGAGAAGGAGGTGGTGAAAGAAAGGGCAACTATTGGACCTTGGACCCTCAATACGAAGACATGTTTGAAAACGGTAATTACCGGCGACGAAGGCGGATGAAAAGACCTTACCGCGCTCAGCCCTATCCAAAAGCCTTTTTCGGAGAGGCTTTGGGACAACATGGGTTACCTTTAGCGCGGAATATTTTTACACCTCCGTCTTATCCGCCCCCATATTCTCGATACGATACTGCCACGTGGCTGGGGCAATCGCAATTGGCATCGTACACTGGTTGTAACACTGCCGGAGGATACTCTCAACAAGGATATCCAAGCCCTGCAGCGTTTAGTCCTTGCGGTGTGAGGCAAGAACCTGCAGCTAGATATCCGCCTTATTGGCCTCCCGATTGTGAGTACCCCCCCGGCCCCCACAGTTCGCCCCCCGCTGATCCACAGCTACTGTTACAGTGGTGACTTCAGTGAAGGAAGAGCCTAGCAGCCCTACCTACCCAAAGTGCTTCATTTAAGAACAAGTTGCCGATATTAACTACTTCGGGGCAGTGGAACTACACTTTCCAGATTTTCAATTTAAGAACGCGATTGCTTCAGTAATTTGTTGTTTACTCTAAATTTACACATTCAAATAGAAGCACTAATACCGAATACATTAATTTTGTTTATTTATATTCCGTCCGATTCGAGCAATGAGATCTTTTTTGATCAAGATCCTTGTTTATATGTATTTATGTATGTAATTTAATTATATGTTTAACAAATTATGATTTATTTGACGATTACAATTGTTTTCATTGTTAATTTTCTTTACACTTTACTAATGTAATAGTGCAAAGTTTTAAATAAAATTTCTCAGTAACGTTTACTTCATTTTTTACTAACACAAACAAAAGAAAAACTTCACATATGTACATGAGGAGAAATTTTGTGGAACAGCTTGAACTAGAAGTTACTTCAATTTAATAAAAAATATAATTATCGCCCCTGTTCGGATTTTGTTTCTCTTACTTCGGAGAGTTCATTTTCTAAAAGGTGGTGAAATATAAAGCTGTGCAGAATACTTCAAAAAAAAAAAAAAATTAACTAACTGTAGGAAGTACTCGTATAAAAAACAGTAAATTTTGACAAGTAACTGGTAGGTGGGGTGAACCACTAAAAAGTTGTAAATTTAAGTTAATCTTACGTGTTGACAATCAAGATTTTCACACCTAAAATCACAATGGTCTATTATACTTATTTCAGTTCAATAATTCGACACCACATACGCAGAAAAAACCAGCGTAGATTTAAAAGAGCTTATAATATTCAAAAAATTTTTGTTTGCTAATATCAGATTTAGCTAAATATTTTCGGAAAACTCGACAACACTCGTACATGTTATAATTTGACAATGAATTCTTACACATTTTAGCAAAAAATTAAATGAATAAATAAAAAAAAAAAAAGTTAAATTGAAAAGTGCACATTTTAGAAATTACAAAACTGTCGGTTCGACACAGGTAAAAATATTAAGCGATTATAAATTTTGTAAAAACAGAGAGCTTCAATTTTAACATTTTTTTTTTATATATATTTGTTTAGATTTTATCGATTTTGATCGTGATATTAATTTTGTTTTAAATCGGCAATATTTGGAAAATTAGCATCAAAGTACATTATAAAAACTCGACGCGAAATTCTATCTTAAAAAAATGCATTTATGGTAAGAGGATAGATCAAATAATTAAAGTTTTTAGAAACCCAATAAAAAAATCCCTTTGAGTTAAATAGAATGATCTAGCCTGAATAACGGGTTTATTTCGACTTAATTCGTTCATCAAATTCAGAAAGAATTTTGTCGTGGTGGGCTGTTGCCCCATCTTGTTGAAAGTTGAAAGTTTCAAGTTCATCATCATGAACCTCATTAATAAAAAAAATAAAATTTCCTGTTGAGTTATGGTCGCCTAAAAAAATAAAGATTAAAAGTTTATACTCTTCGGATGGGTTTTTTTCAAATAAATTTCTTAAATTTGCGACAATTTGATCAGTCTTGTGCTGTCTTCTTTTCTTCCATTACTTCCTTTTTCTCGAAAAATATCGAGTATCAAAAAATAGTATGATCCACAACTTTCACACTGGAATTTCATTTCGAATTTTTTTAAGACGAATCTGAACTGCTGAACTCCGTCGATTTTACGTCTTCGATGATAATGAAATTCGACAATTAACGATTTTTGCTCGTTTGTAAAAACCATAATCTTGTGATACAGGTCAGTACAACTTCCGCAAATGTATAACTAATTAAATATTTATTTGGTTCTGAAAAGAAGATTTTTTTTCATGTAACAGAGCTAAAAGCTATAACGAAATACCCAGAAGTTGAAATAATGACAGATAATGATTGACTTTGATGTATACATTTTTTTACACGTATTAATTGGAGTATTACTATAAACATTTTACAAACTTTACTCATCAAATTGTTAGGATAAAAGCTTTAGATAACTGTAGCTAAATTCTAAAATTTCTAAAAAAAAATAACAGTAAATACAAATGGCTACATTGTATTTAAACATATTTAATTTTAACTTATATCCATAGATGAAACTTTCTACGGAAATGTCTACATTTTCACAAGTTAAAAGCATTTTTCTAATTTACTGTCGTAACAAAATTGTTAACGCACTCATTTTAAATGCGTTAATTAGAAACCAAAATCTAGGATATTTTTTTCGGTTGGTAACACACATTGAACGAAATGTCAAGTGTCAGTGTAGGTTTAAGGTTATAATACCAAATCGGATACAGAAAATTTTAATCGACAGTAAATTAGCCGTGGTATAATCTGAAACTTGCCGTATTTCCTGTGGAGTGCAGTTAATTTCTGAATTCGTCTTGGAATACTAATTCTAGTTTACTTGATTTTAGTTTAAAATGCCCACATTGAAATGAAGGTTTCTACCAACTTTCACAAAACTTCCTAAATTATATGATTTCATTTTATTTGTAAAAAACAACGTTTTGTAAAACTAGTTTTTTTTAATATACCATTTATCAGTGTAATTTGCAAACAACAAAAATAAAAGGAGAAATGTTTTAGAGCCAATGCTCGAAATGTCTTTGACAACTTTGACTTTAAATTTGAAAGTCAAGCTGCCAAAATAAAACTTAAAAAATGTTGGCCACCTAACAAAAAGAACTCGAGTCATTTACAGTCACTTGGTATTAAAAAGTATAAGACAGGAGGCTTACATTTTTTTTTGAGATGTTGGTAGCTCCGCTATCTGTCGACGTTTGAGATTTCAAATAAACGAATAGTGACCACGAATATATCAATTAACTTCCGGCCATTAACAAGCAGTGATATCAATACTTTAAAAGTTTAACTTTATTCGATCGTAAAGTACAAAGGAATTTATAAACTATAAAAAAAAAAACAGATAGTCAATTCTTTAAATAAATTTTGTGTTTTTTTAGTTTTCAGCTTTTGGAGAATCCCATGTAATGTGATATCTTCCTGAACTGGTCTAGAAAAACGTTATCTAACATTTCAACAGAAGTTTATTAGCCATTATGCAGTATTATAAAATTGTATTATCAAAATCTGTGACCAAAAAATAAATTAGGCAAGCAGTATATAATTGGGAACATTTTGTCTTTATCAAAATAATTAAATTAAAACAAAAATAACAGGCTTTACTTCCCAATTCGGATAACTGGGGCATCTTCAAGAGGTCGTTAACTTATTAAACGACCGAGTTATCAGTTTGCATGAAATTAAAATTTCATGGACAGGAAACATTTCAGTTAGATACAAGAGCAACAGCTGAGGAAAAAAGAAATGCCGGATACACTCCATATATTGGTGACTTCCACCCCAAGTAACACTTGCGCAACACTTCACCGAAGCCACCCTCAACTACTAAACACTATTTACAAAACAAGATATTTCACTCAAACATTTGCCGACAACGAACTATGCCCATAAATCATGACTCAATCTTTAAAGTTTACCGCCCAGATTCACATCGAAAGTAGGTGTACAAAAGAGACCAAATTATATTTACAAAAGATTTCGCACTAGATTTGATAGTAATTAAGCGTTTAATGTTGTGGGTGGGCCAAGACACTCAACACGAAAATATCTCCCGAGGAAGACTAAAATAAGTCCAATAAATAACCATTAAGCTCGTCACGAAAAATAACTCGAGCTTCTTACACCGACTGGCCAAAATTCAAGGGGTATACAATAAAATTTAATAGACAGAATAAACATGCCAAGTAAAAAACCTCGTTAATGCTCGATGCAATTAAATAAACCTAAAAATTTAGAAAAAGTGATTGACTTGCAGCACGAGGATTATGAGAAGTTAAATAGTTGTTCACTCGTACTCAAAACAAACAAGTCGTGAAATGTTTAGTACGTATTTTGAAAACTGTCATTTGGGATCTTTATGTTTACTAAACGAAACCGAACGTTTTAACAAACACTCATCTCTGTATCACAAACATATCGTTGGATAGTAAATATCATTTTTTTAACGACGAGAGTTCAGATTTATGTTATATTTTTTACTACAATCAACAAACAAAATGTACCGTCAACTAATAATGATTTTCATTGAGAAGCCTTGAATTTTCTTCCTTAGAATTGGAGAACTCTTGCTGGTCACTCGTTATTTATTCTATTACAGTACCTAGCTGTTTCTATCTAAGCCGTAAAAATAAAACAAGAAATTAAGTGTTAAGTGATGCGACACAAGTTGACGTTGTGACAAACGTGCTGAGTTGTTGAAACATCCAACAGGTGCATTTTACATTATCACACCTCTAATAATTTATTTGTTTCATTGTGTAGGCGACTTGCCACAGCCATTACTTAACTTAACATTGATATTTATTTTTGAATAAAACCAATTTGCAGCAAAAATAGAGAAAAAATGCTTAAAACGATGTCGGAACAGTTCGTAAATATTTCAAAATTGACGTAAAATAGGTTGTAAAATGTCTTCCGAGACTGTGAAAACAGTTTTAAAATAGTTAGACTTATTTATAAGAGAAGAGGTAATATCAATAAACTAGCAATTTAATTTTTTTTTGGAGATGTACATAAAAATTACATATTACAAATTAATTCACTGTTTCACAGTTTAGAAGGTTTTTGGATGTCACTACAAAGTGTTTTTCTTAGTTTTTGAAGTGTCTTCGGATGCTCAAACCAAAAAAAAATCAAATCTTTTCCAAGATATCAAGATGCTTCAGTTTTAAATGAGATCTCATATTTTGGATTATTGAATGAGTTTAATTCTCTTTAAAAAAAATTTATAAGTTATATTTGTTTTTTTATGAGATTTTAAGGAATTTAAGAAGTGCAGATATATTACATAATAAATTTAAAGCTTTTAAAATATTTTAAGTTAGTGAAAATATAAAACAAAAACAAATATAAAGAACTGAAATAAAGAGAAATACAGAGTTTCGAACTTTAAAAAAAAACTTTGAAAATTAAAAAATCTAAGAAGTTTGAAAAAGGCTAGGTTATATTCCATGGCATATAAAGACTACAAAACACTAAGAAATTCAGACAAATTAAAGACACTAAAAGTTAGAAAGTTATAGAATAGGAAAAAAAGACATAAAATGTATAAAAAATGTAGCAATACTAGTGAATTTGAAAAACTAAAAAAAAATAGGAAATCTAGGAAAACTAGGACATCTAAAAAGTTGAGGGTAGGCAGAAAATTTAAGAAATATAAGCTTTTAATTTATTTTTAATGTATCTAAGAAAATTAATCTAAACCTTTAGAACATTAAAGGAATGAATAAAAAGAGGAATGCAGAAAAATTTAGGCAATATGGTAAAAAAGAACAAAAAAATTGGAAAATTTATAGCATATGAGAAAAAAAAGTAAGAACTGAAATGTAATATAATATAAGAGCCATAATAAAATACATGGAAATAAACAAAATATAAAGATACTAAAAAATGTAGAAAAATCAAGAAATCTAGAGAGTTTTTGGGATTTTATAAATTGCGGTTTCTAAAATAATTCGCTTTCCTAGATTTTTTCTTAGATTCTTTAGGTTTTTCTGAGTTCTAAATTTTACTGAAATTCGTAGATCTTATAGGAAATCTACACATTTTTTATAATCAAAAAAATAATTGTGAACTGTTCTTTTTCTTCAAATAATATTTTTCCGGTCCCCGATTTTTAAGAGAACATTTGTACAAACTTTAACTTTAAAAAAGTTAATTTTTTCAAGTTTCAAATCAAAATTTTTATGGATTATTAGATACAGGTTGTATTTTTAGGCCTTTTATATCTTTATATTTATAATGAAAGTTTTCTTTTACACTCAAACTCGTAAATTCATTGCATTCAAAATTTGTTGATTTTGAGCCTCTTTCGTCATTTAAAATTCCAAGATCTCAATTTGTGATTCCTTTGGTTTTGTTTATTGACATCTGTATGTATATTTATCCAATTTTAACTTTTTTCTTTAAATATTGTCAGTTTCATTGTTGACGTAGACTGAATTTTCAATTCACCGTTGGATTCCTCGCGAAATTCTACGTAAGATAGGACTAAATTAATCAAAATAAATGCACTAATAAAAAAGTTCTAGGGCCCCAAGAGATTTTTCGGACCCATATTTGGGTACCCTTTTTTTCGATGATAACACGATAGAATCCTGGAACTTTTTGCGTCACTAAGTAGCTCCCGTGGAGTTCTACAAACGTGCAAAAACTCATACCGATCTATGGAACGGTGAGGACGATTCTAAAAATCTCCATCGATTGAGTCAGAAATTTTTTCGAAAAATTTTGCCATTTTCGAGATCGAGTTAACACCGGATTCTTAACATTTCGGACCCTAGAAACAAGATAACGACGAGATATTCAAGATATCTCTTCAAATAAGAAAATCGTCGAAATATCGAAATTTTTGAAGTTCCTATGTGCTTTTTTTTATTTTAAACTTTTAGATTCTGAATCAGAGGCCGTTTTTGCAAAATTGTTCTAACAATTTTTAAAAACTTTAGGTTAATAATTTGGAAAACAAAGCAATTGAAAATTTTGGGAAAAATTACGAAAATTTTAGAAACTCTACCTGAAAAGTAAAACCTTAAATTTTATAAAATTTGCATCTTAATGTGATTTCTGAAGCAGAAAATATAAACCAAGAATTTGGAAGGAAAATCAGAAATTTTGCCAATTTTTTTTATGTTCTAAAATGTAATGTATTAATCTATTGAATAAGGAAAATTGGAAATAAAATTTAACAAATTTCTAAAAAAGAAATTTTTGGTCTGGAGTTTTTGAGAGAATTTAAGGATCTGAAAACTGAGAATTTAAATTTCTTACTGTTAACCTTATCATTTTAAATAGAAGTTAAAAGAAGTCTAGAAGAAATGACCTTACAGATTGGAAGGAAAGTAAACAAAAGAGATCTAACATTGAAGAAAAGAAAATACGTTAATTAAAAAAAAAACAAAGATAAGTTAAGATTAACAAAAATAAATAAGTTATAAGGACAATAAAAATAGATTGATTTTTATTAGAAGTAGTCAGTGGTTTTAAATATTTTTAATTATTTGAAAACTATTTTTCCAGATGGTTTTGAATTTCTCCTAGCTATTTTTTACCACACTTTGAACTAACAGTTTTAGCAAACTAGAAAAAAATTATCAAAAATACCAGATCTTTTTTCTCATCTTTGTTATTTTTAACTAAAAGGCATTGCTAACATTTTTGTGAGATCTCGTAAAACATAACAAGTTAAAAAACTATTTAGACATTTTAACATTTTTCAACCATCATTTCGTTTATAAATCGTCCAGTTTGTAAAAACTGGCGGGGTCATTTTGTGCCCCATAAATTATTTTTATCACTTCATTAATAATAATTATATATTTTGATGTATATTTACAAATATATAGAACAACTTTATGAATGGGCGAACAGGTTGAAAGTGTCAACAAAAGTAAAGCCAATTTTCAGTAATTGACACCGTACCATCATAACGCAATTTTTTAGTATTTCTTTTCGTTTGATCCCCTTTCTACAGAAGTGATTTGTGGCGATTGAAATGCTCTGATACTTTTAACGCCTAAAATACAAAAAGCTTCTTCTGTCATCCTTTAAACATCAGCTGTTGGCAGTACGTCTTGCGACCTACGCTGTCAGTAACTAGTCGCTGCTATTTTAAAAGAATCTCGCACCAAGTCACATTCCCGGCTAATCCCACAGGACCCCAAATCTCATTAAGATATATGAAGGAAAAATTATGGGAGACTACTTTAGCAGTCGACGCAATCAGCTCATGATCGAGGAAGCATAATTTCTAGTTTTGCTACTTTTTGAAATAAATGCAGAGAATGTGGAGCACTTTAACATTAAGTGCAGACATGTAAAACATTAATAAAAACTCAAGAAGATTAATTTTTCACAAGAGTTGGCCCCATTTCTCTTTAAAGGGGCCATCTGTCGTCGGTAGAATTTAATGGAATAGAATTTGGACGCAGTTCTTGACCATCGCGATAAAACATTGAAATCCGCCGTGTAAAAATCCAACTTGAAGTGAGAATGATGAGAGTCTAATTTTCAAAATTGCCTGGAAATTATTCTGTACCGTAAAAATAAATGGTTATGTTTATGCAGTTCGCACATTTGTTGGCCAATTTAACCAGTGTAAGCCTCAAAAATCCAAACAAATAAAAGTGTCACCATCACGGATTTATTCGGGAGTACGAAATTAGCTCGAATCTGTATTAGACTGGTGATAAATGTTCCTCATTTGCCGCCTCGACAATTTGTAGACGTTTAGGAAAGCCGCTTTTTTTCTACCATAAATCTTGCTTTTAATAGTCCGGAATGTTAACGTGTGAGTGTCATTAGCTCTCTCCACACTTTCTTTTGTGTTAATGTATTCTTTATTTTGTTCAAGATGGGGTGGAATGTTATTAAGATGTTTGCAGCTTTGTGTCCACGTTCTAATAAACAGGAAGAACTGATTTTGGCTACGAACAATAAACAAAGATGTAAACAAACACGTACAACTAAATTTATTAGAGTAGCTTGTTTAAATCAAATTAGAGATGGCATTTAATAGGCTATAAAGGACGATGGAAATTTATTAAACTCGACGGGACACGAGATTTTTTTCATAAATCATTCTAATTTTAAAATGGGACACTATTTTAATTCTGCTGATTTTGTGAAGCTAGATAGATTTTAAATCACCGTGGTAAAAATGTGAGTTCAATTAGGAATTTTAGCTGTATTAATAATTTTTTCTATATTAAATTATTAACTAAAAAACAATTTTTTTGATTAGTAGTAAAAAAATAATCATTATTGGCCATATTTTTGTATTATTTACGTCTCTCCTTCACGTGTTATTGATTTAGGTTAATAATGTATAAAATACTTCATTACATGTTTAAAAGCGTTCAGATTTGGTGTAGGTAGATGTAGGTTCCTAATCAGTAAGTGATTTTTTTTTTATAACGCAACGGTGGAAACTATCGATCAAATTGATTTGTAATCGAGTCATCCTTGAAACCGAAAACGTATGTCCATTTATAAAGGTCAAGTAAAATGTTAATTAAATAATAAGATTTTATTGTGAAAAATACGTAAATTTTCAAGAAAAATACATTTATTTTGTTCGACTTTTATATTAAATAATTAATATTTTGTTTTAAGCACAAACGAGGTCTTTGTCTATCTCCTCAATGACACGTCGCAACATAAACGTATCAATCGCAAAAGACTTACGTTTTTGGTTCCAAGGATGACTCGATTACAAATTATCTTGATAGCTTGATGGAAAATCTCTCTAATGCGCACACACTTGGGGATTTTGTATTGCCTAAGTTGGAAAAGGTCAATTAAAAAACAAAAAACGTTCGGGATGTATGTGGATATCCCTTTTCTTGTTATTAAAGGCCAAGGTAATGAAAAGATGTGTTTGTTAAATAATGTTGCATTATTTATAACCAATTTAACTATAAACAAGGCATAAATTGAAGAAAACACCCACTACTCAAAAAAATAGTATGTCGACCACGGCTGATATGACGGTATCGGCTTATGTACTATTATACCATGAGAAAAACAACTACAAATGCTACTTTTTATGTATTATCGAAAATTATGGTCAAAATATGAAAATAAACGCGGTTTTAGACCAAATAATGAATAGTTTATAAAATTTACTTCAAATTTTAACTAGATACAATAATAAAAACAATACTTTACAGGGAAAACTACTGAGCTACCGAAATAATAGCACCCAAAACAAAAATTTTCATCAGATCCTTAATTAAACAAAGAAAGAATTTATTGACAAACGTTTAAAATTGAATTTTGGGGAATTTTTGTGTAAGAAAATGTAAAAGTAGAAGTTAATTTGGATTGCATGAATATTTTTTTCAGCTTCATTTCCACTTCACCACCATTTATTTCCACTAATTTGTTGGAGTAAAATTTAGTCACATTTAATTTAATTTAGCCCAAAAACTTTTTTTGTAGTATTATTAAAGCAGAAAAGAGTGAATCTCCAGGAATAATCGTAATTTATTCTCTTACGAATGATGTGACATCTGTTGTTAATATTTTGAACAAGTTGAGTTGAGGAAGGAAGAAAAAATAGCTATTTATGTAACATGGCTTTACAGATGATAATATTTTGAAGAGGCCGAGGAGGCCGTTTGGTACATGAGCGCAGCGAGGCTTACGAATCGGCCGAGGCAAAAAATCATCTTGTTAACGGTAGAAGTGCGTACAGGATTCCTCCAGCGATCACAAGAAACTAATAAAATTTAATGAGTCCATAAAATTCAGTTTTACGGCCGCAAATTTTCTTCAGTTCGTTATGTATATTTTGACAAATGAGTTCATATAAATCATCGTTACGGTCACAAATGAGTCCGTAAAGGAAACTTTTATAAAATAGTCGCTCAAAAAAAGGCTATTAAATTTAGAATTTAAAAGCAGAATACGAATATAATAAATTTAGCTTTCTAACTAATGTTATATAGAGGTGATAAAGTTCATTGGTAGTTTGAAAAAAAAAAAACAAAATGCATATGTTGATCATAAAAAAAAACAGTTTCCTGTAAAACCGTAATCTCAATTTTTTTTTCCCACATAGATGGCAGAACTCCAGTTGTCAAATTTCTTTTAACCTCACTTATTTTTTGACTTAACCTTATTAAAAACTTATAAAAATGTATCCTTCGTAACTGTTTTTTTTTGGATTTTATATGCAATGCAGTTTTGTAAACAAAGACCGTTTCTAAATAAAGCTGTTCACCGAGTTGCTCAAAACTTTAAATCTTTATCTAATGGGAACCTAATTTTGGGCATTGAAACTTCTTGTGACGATACAGGATGTGCTATTGTTGACACTGAAGGGACTATTCTAGGAGAAGCTCTAAATTCACAACATTTAATTCACCTAACGTAAGTTTGTTCTCTTCTTTCAAGCATGTTTTTCAATCAATCTTCAGAAATGGGGGCATTATACCTCCAATCGCCCAAGATCTCCACCGAAACAACATAGAAAGTGTAGTTGCAACAGCGGTAGAAAGAGCAAATATCAAATTTCAGGATTTGAGTGCTATAGCTACAACAGTGAAGCCTGGTCTTCCTTTATCCCTCACAATTGGAATGAAATATGGCAAGTATCTGTGCCAGCTTCACAATAAACCATTTATACCAATTCACCATATGGAGGCTCATGCTTTAACTGCGAGAATGCACAACAGGGATCTTCCTTTTCCTTTTCTTGTGCTATTAATCAGTGGTGGTCACTGCTTGTTAGCTGTAGCACAAGATGTTGATAAATTTCTGCTTCTGGGAACAACAATGGATGATGCTCCTGGTGAAGCTTTTGATAAAGCTTCTAGAAGAATGAAACTGAGAAACATAGCTGAATATTCTGAACTGTCTGGAGGACAAGCAATTGAATTAGCTGCTTTAAAAGCAGACGATCCATTACAATTTAAATTTACAGCACCACTGTTGCAGTATAAAAATTGTAATTTTAGTATGGCAGGATTAAAAACGCAGGTCCAAAGACATTTGTTTGCTGAGGAGAAGAAGCATGGTAATCACGAATTACTTTGTATAGATTTATTATGTGTATATTAGATGTTTCTAGATGTACCAGCTGATGGGCTCATTCCTGATATAAATAATTTGTGTGCTGGTTTTCAACTGGCGTTGACACGTCATTTGTGCCACAGAGTTCAAAGAGGAATGATCTACGTCCAGAGAAAGGAAATTTTACCAAAAGATAAGCAAATTTTGGTAAATGTTGCTATAGAAGTCTGAATACTCCATGTTTATATTTCATTATAGGTCGTTTCTGGTGGGGTCGCATGCAATAATTACATCGCAAAAGCCCTTCAAATAGTTTGCGACGAAATGGACTACAAATTCGTCCGACCACCACCAAAACTTTGTACCGACAACGGTGTGATGATCGCTTGGAACGGAGTTGAACGATGGAGGGCAAACTTAGGAGTTCTACACGATTTTATGAATGTCGAAATCGAGAAGTCGTGTCCTTTAGGTGTCAGCCTTATAGATGACGTAGTCAAAGAAAATATTAGTTGTAAATGGGTCAAGTTAACTCAACTGACTCAGTCTCAGAAATAAAATATTTTAGTAAGACCATTTATTGTGTAAAAATTACACTAACCTTGGTCCTCTCTCACTTATATTTTGCTTAATTTGTTTGTAAGTGTCATAAACTTTGGAGTCGTCTTCTGTTTCTAATTGGGCAAAAATGTCTAATAGCCGACGAAGTCGTTGTTTTACTAGTTCAACATCAGTGCTACTTTCTTTGGCTGAAATTGTTAGAATTTCACTAAATTTTAAATGTAGTTCTGGCTGCATTTCTTGTGGGTATTTTTTTGAGGCGTCTGCAAAGAGAAGGTGAGTCAAAGAAAAAAAAAAATTGGCGAAATTACCTGGTAAATTACGTAACAAATCTTGAATTTCCGCGTGCTTTTGATGGCTATTTTCTGTGTCCATTTTGTTTATTACTAGCATAGATGGTTTTTTTAACAAGTCTTTATTGTAAAGTTCTAATTCCTGAAAATAGGCTTTGATTAATTTTTTTGTGTTTTTTTTTTCAGTCTTACTTTATTTAACAATAAAATAGTCTCTAAGCAGCTTCTGTGTGGATATTGTGGACTTAGCTGGAACCCATTTATATCAACAACAAGCAACAGCAATTTCGTCCTTTCAACGTGCTTTAAAAATTTGTGCCCCATTCCCTTATTTGCATAAGCCCCTTCAATAAGTCCAGGTAAATCAGCTATAGATATTTCCCGAAAATCGTCAAATTTTGTTATACCAATATTAGGCCGCACTGTTGTAACTGCATTAAAGGTAAATTAGTAAACAATTTTTTTGGTATAGACACTTACAGGGATAGCTCGCGATTTTCGGTTTAGCGTGTGATATTGCTCTCAGTAATGTACTTTTACCAGCATTAGGAAATCCAACTAATCCAACATCTGCAATTAATTTAAGATCAAATATGACTGGGTATTCTTGACCTTTAGTTCCTAAAAAACCATTCTTGGGATTACCACCTGTTCCTCCTTTTGCTAAAAGTAATTCTTCTCCTTCAGCATTTATTTCACCTACAAAAAAAGTATATTTTTTTTATTTTAAAGTAGTTCACTCTAGTACCAAGTTTTTTTCCTAGTTCTGTGATGGCTGACACTCCCACGGGAACATCAAATTTTAAATCTTCACCACGAGGTCCTAGTATAAAATTATGTGAACTGTGTTTTCCAGGTTTTGCTGCGTATTTCTTCAACCTGTTTTGTTTATATACTTGTTCCAAGCTTATATTTTCTTTGCCTACAGCTATGACGTTGCCTCCTTGACCTCCAACTCCCCCAAATCTACAAATCAGACGCTGTAATAAACATGAGATCTAAGTTTTTGGGGTTACTTTGGCAATCCGTTTCCACCTGTGCCACCAGAAACCACGACTTTAAGAGAATCCCGAAAACCTTCCTTTAGGTATTTTCTCGACATTTTTGCTAGAAGCGCTCTTGAAACAAAAACCATTTTTCCTTTAAAATTAAGTGATTTCAAAACAAAAATAAATGTTTGTGACTTAACCTAACAAAAGTTAACCTCAAAGTGTTAGAATCTTGAAGAGGTTTACAGGTTCCTGTAAATTTAGCACTTCTATTTTATAATTTTGAATTTTTAAATTGAAAATAGGTAGAAATAAATGTGAGCAAGATAGGCATGATATTTTCATTAAAAATAAAAAAAAATGGCCTACATAACTAAAGATATTTATTTAGATTATTGCCTGTTACAAATTGACACTAATCAAAATAATCCTCAATATCTATATCAGGATTTAAAATATCGTCCCCATAAGGAGACAAATCTAGTTGATTTAGAATTAAATTTTCGCACATCTCTTCTAAATCAGTGTCCCCTATAAGAACAGCCCCTTGCAACTTGTTATTTTCCAAAACAAACTTAATGTACTCTTTCTCTTTCGTCATTCTTAACAAAATTTCATAGTTAGTGCCCAGCTTCTGACCGTTATACAGTCCCAACAGAATGACTTTGTAGCCAAAAAGTTTCGTTGAATGAGCAAATATTTCAAAACAGAAATCTTGCAAAATTGTGTCCTTGTTGAAATGAGCCGACATGCATTTGGCAGCATAACATCCCATTTGTCTAGCTTGAGTCCACAACTTCATCTGGAACCAGTGCTTAGCCGGAGGCCAGTTAGCGCTGCAGATATCACCAGCGGCGTAGATATCCTTAAGGGTCGTCTGCATAAATTCGTTTACTTGAATTCCACCGTCATCTGACTTGGTAAAGGCATTTTTAGAGTGGAAATTGGACCGTGGTTGTACGCCCGTAGCGGAAACTACAAGATCACAAGGGATTTTTTCGCCGTTTGTCAAAGTAACGGAGATTGGAAATTCACCGTCGCCTAAAGAATTGACTTCAGCTATTTCTGATTCATAGTGGAGATTTAGCGAACGGGTATTAACGAGTTTGCTGCCGCTGATGATCAAATTTTTGTACCAATCAGGGCCAAGAGCTGCTCCAGATTTCTTAAATTCATCTTCGTTGTAACGCATTCTTTTACTGATGGGTTCTGCAGAAGGACTCTCTTTGTTGAGTGCCGGTTGGAAAAACTCAGCGGCTCCTGGGTCCACAAATGTTGCTGATATGTGCTTGTCCCTGATAACCCAATGGACTTCTATGTTTTGGACTTTGAAGACTAGTTCTGAGGCTATACCACCGTTGCCTACAATCACGATCTTCTTTGCTGATTTTATTTTCTCCACAAACGTTTCTACAGAATCGGTGTCTCTTATTCCTAGAATTTGTGGAAATAGAGAGGCTTGGGGTATCAGTTTTGGCTCTGCCCCTAAACACAGACACAGAAACTTATATTTAATATTGTTTGAAGTAGTGACTATGAAATGTTGTTCATCATTAACTTCTAGGAGAACTTCTTGTAGAACCGTGATATTCAAATATTTTTCACTTAGATAGCTGGAAGTTGTTTCTTTAATATCAAAATCCGTTAACGTTCTCGTAATTGCATGTAAATTTGTAACAGTTTTAATAAGAGAAGATTCACTGACTAAAATAATGTTTTCTTCTGGTTCTAAGAACGCCAAAGTTTCTGCGCAACTAACACCAGCAATGCCGCCTCCAACAACAACAAAAGTGGCCTCCATTATTGTTTCAGTTGTGGATAGTATTCAGAATAGTCGTAATGCCGATGAGCCACGTCAAAAGTGATGAAACCAAAGTCAAATGCCCGTTTTATACAGATCAACAATTCTTGATGTTTCTTCTGACACAAGCCGGTTTTTGAATAACTCAAGATGCTTCCAGTATGTGGACAAATAAACTGTTTCAGCAGATCCACATTATGCTCGTTTAGGACTAAGTACTCATCGCGACAAATGGGGCATGGATTACCACATGAAATTTGACCTTGACGAATACAAGTTTTTCGTGTTTTTCTGGGAGGAATCGACCCTTTGTGGTTTCTTCGGTACTGCACCCACACTGGTTGCTCCCCGTAGGTTTGTTTATAAGCGGCACTTTGGAGGTATCTTATGCTGGTTTCAACAGGAACTTCTTTGGTTCTGTCTTTTGTGATTTCACGAATTTCCAGAGGACGCTCAGAAGTGTTTGTGGTTTCTTGGTTGTTTTTCAGTACTGCTGAGGTTAGGAGGGTTCTTGTCCATGAGGATTTGGGGAAAATTCTTCTGACAAGCAACGAGGTCGACATTTCGAGGTTAGAAAATTGACGCTTAAATTTTGGTCGAATGACAATTTGAAATTCCACTTAATTTGTAGACGTCTGTCTCGCGATTGGTGGACATTAAAAACATGTCGCCAGAAGTATTTGCCGTTTTTGTTCAAATTTCGATAAAGCAGAAAACCTAATCTGAAAAATTTATGTCACAAATGTTTTTCATTATTTAACATTTAATTTTTTTAAACCGTTTAAACGTCTAATCAAATGTTAGAATTAATAAGCAGTAAACCATCATTTTAGGTCAAACTTCGGTGAATTTTGAATTTTTGATTTTTGCGTAGACACTACATAATGTAAACAATGAAAGAGAACTAGAACATTTTCAAATTTCACGCCTATTCATTAATTATTTCCACTAACAATGAATCATCTTTGATCTCAAAATAGCAGATTACTCCTTACTAAATTTAGCCAGTCTTTAAGAGGAGTCAATACTTTCGTAATTTTCTCATTTTCCCGCGATTTATTTTTCGGCTAACCAGTCATTACCAACATAACGATCCAGTTTGCATGAACATTTTCGGACATAATCAAGGGAATTTTGCTTTTCGAAGTTTGCTATTACCCGAGATCGCACTGAGTTTCCGTTGCTTGTAAATGGGTAAAATAGGTTCTAAAAAAAAGTTGATCTTTGAAAAATTAAGAAATAATTTGAGAAATCTTCCTAGATAAGTCCGAGTCAGAATTAAATTCCAGTAAAATTATAATAGCGAAAATCGTTTTGGAGAGAATCTAGTGAGCAAGCGCACTCTGTCAAAAGTCGGCCATGTTATTTATTCCCGTTTCCAACTACGTCGAAAATCGATTCATTTCCGCTCAAATCATGGTAGAAAACGTACATCTCGCATCTTTTTAGTGACAAAAACTGCAATTTATTTGAGATTTTGACGTAAATTATATCCAGATCTTTGGAAATAATAGCGTAAATCATTTATATTAATCAGATAAGTTGTTTTAAACGAATTTGCACTAGTAAAAACGGTTTCGTTTCATCGTATTGTACACGTAATGGAGGACAGGGCGTTGTCTTCACCTGGGTAGCTTAATTTGTTTATTTATTGAACATTCTGTGAGACGCTGCGTTTATAAATGAAGAATCCTTCACTTTTGGGACAATGATAGTGTTTTTATAGTAGTGCGACAAAAATAGGATAATTAAAAATGGTAAGACGTCACAATATTTGTGCGTAATAAAACCTGTTGATGTACAATGTGTTTTCATACAACTTGAAATCTGTAGCTTTTTGCCGGTGAATTTGTTTTTTTTCTGAATTTTCGGGTCATTTTTTTTTTGTTCCCATTTTAGTCATTTAGACGCCATGTTGCTACGTCATCGCGTTATTTCTGGGTCACTTGATCTGACATGGCGACATTTTGACGTTTCGTGTTTTAAAAAATTGTGTCTTTTACAGCCGCGCATTGATCCACTGCAGCTGCTTAAATGTCTCTCCGTTCTTTTGGGCCCCGATGGGGGCATTCTGTCCCGAGACGAAGTTCCCCGTCTTGTCAAGTAAGTAAATTTTTTTTGTTGATTAACTTCCAGAAACAGTACTTTCTTCTTTCAGCTTAATGACAAAATTTTCCAAAAAGTTAGTTAGTAAATGTGTGTACATCTTGATATTAAAAAATACAGAACAGTCTTTGGTTAATTTATTTATGGCTGAAGGGGGTTGGAATTTGATCCACACTTGGCTGCAAGATGCAATACATATTTCTAATTGGGATCTCGTTAAAGAGATCTTGAGTCTGCTTTTAATTACTCCAGTTGATGTAGAGAGGTTGAAGTCTAATAACATTCCTAAATTGGTGAAAAGTTTGTCCAGGCTTGATGAAGTTAAAGGTAAGTGCTTTTTTTTTAACACTTGGTTTTATGGTGACAAAGGTTGTTTTAAAGGAGTCCAAGAGTTGTCAACGCAGCTTGTTCATGACTGGTTAGTGATAGTCAAAGGAAATAGTAAAGTTGACGACGTGAAAACGGAGCCTATAAAGACTGAAGGTGTTACCGACGTTACGTCTGTTGACCACGTCGGTAACGACACTGTAGACTGCTCACAAATCAAAGTTACACAGGATACAGCTGACTCAATACCTACAAACACATTTTATAAAGTTACTGTAAGAGACGGTAAACAAGTTATCAGTAGAACTGCTTCTGTTGACAGCGCTGAAGAGCCTGTAACTACAGAAGGCCCGCTTGAATCTGTAGATGACGATAAAAAAGAGTTGAAAGAAAAGAAATCTGACGATAAAAAAAGTGACAAAAGTAAATCTAGAAGTCGTTCTAGTAGTAGTAGTTCATCAAAACATAGTAGTTCAAGTCGCTCAAAGAGCAGTAGTAAAGATAAAGACAGAGACAGACATAAATCAAGTAGCTCAAAAAGTAGTAGTAGGGACAAAGAACGAGATAAAGATCGCGATAAAGACCGAAAAGATAAGCATAAAGCCAACGGTGCGAAATCTAGTAGCAATAGTCATAAAGGAGATAAAGAAAAACAGGCGGAGAAAGATAAAGATACTCTTGCCAAACTCAAACCACAAAGCATTGATAAACTAGGTAGAATTCCCAAAAAGACTGACGAGAAAACGAAAGAAAACAAAGAAGTGAAGAAACCGACGATGTCTATTGAAGTACGAAAAAATTCAGAAGATCGCCCTAAAACTGTCAAAGTATTCAATTCCAAGCGTCGGTCTACGGGTTTGGAAGAAGAGGCAAAACCGCCACCTCCACGGCCAACGAAGAAACCATCAGTAGTACTGCCAACAATTCCACAGAAGCGACCATCACCCGTTAAAGATGTCCCAACGCCTCCGGAGAAAAAAATCAAAATTGAGATCCCGGAACGACCAGGGGCTATCAAACTTATCCCTCCAAAACCAAAACGTAAGTTTAAAATATACAGCTACTTATTGGGTTTCTTTTATTTTACAGGGCCACCAGCGAGGGGAAGTTGGACAGGCGGCCTTTGTGTGGACCACTGTTTTTCTTCTTTGCTGACTGACCTTACAGGGAATGGCAGATGTCTTCGCAGATTATGTCTTTCACTGTTATACATTTTCTCAGTTACAGTCAACATCGTGTTAAAAATGCACGAAAAATTACTTAAAAGGGATAGGGATAGTGATTTTTGCGTGCATTTTTTACGTTGTACCATATTTGTATAGCATTAAAAATACATTTTCTAATTAACGAATTAGTGAAGAGTGTCAGAAGAACAGTGCATCGTGTTTTATTTTTTACTTCTGTAAAATACAATATTTTTTGCAGTAGGTGCGCCGTGTGGTAAGTTCCCACTTGTAAATTTTGTAACATTTTAAAACAATAAATAAAAAGACCTATCAAAAGTTAAGGTATATAGGCAGGCCCTTTCCTTCCTAAAATTCGTTAAAATGCAGTTTTCAAGACTGGTTACATGGTGAAAGCTGTGCAACTGACTTGCTGACCACAAAAGTGAAGACGATATTTGAAGGGCTTTGGTTGGGCGTCGAAGACAAGAATTTAAATCTGTGGTGCGCAAAAGTGATAGGTCCAGTTTGATAACTGAGTAAACAGATTTGTTACGCTGTTTTGACAAGGTTAATTAATTTTTGGAGCAGTTTTTTTTTCAGTGATCAACCAGCGTCTAGAGCATTTTGTTGTTTACGGCTTCTTCCACACTTCCGTTCTTCTCTGCCTCTGAAGGTACCAAGGTTCCGGCGTAAGTATGGAAAAAGTCAGTAAACTGCAAGATGTACAAATAAACGTAATAAAAGAACTAACCACAGTACAAACTGAAGGTGCACGTTAGTAACGAAACGTAGGGCAGATTACACGCATGCGCCAGGGTGCTCTGGGCAGCGGGTTTCTGCAAATGTGCAAGAAATGTGCATTCTAAGAAAGAAATACGATTACTGATAAAAATACAAGGTTGCAACATCGCAATTTAGATATTTTTCGATTTTGTTTTCACGTTATGTCAATATAAGGCATGTGACCATAATTTAGTGTTTATTTACGTATACAGAATTTAAAACGAACCAGATTGGGCCGAAAAAGGATGATGTCATTGCTTTATACTTAACAGTATTAACTATAGAATTATTTCTTTCGATATTTGAGCTATGGTGTTTGGTATTGAAACTTGAGGCAATTCTAGACGAATTCACCGTAGTGTAGTAAACACTTTTGGGCATTTTTGACACATCACTATCTAAATCTGTGGAAGAAGGAAGAAATTTGCCAAAATCTTTGGTACCAAACGTCAAAGAAGTTTCAAATTTACTTTCATAATCATTTTGATCAGTTTATTTCTTTGGAATGCTGATGGTTGTTATTAAACTGGATACACATAGTGTAAAAGATACGCACTAAACAACTAAGAAAGAAATACCTCATTGTTAAAGAATTAGTTATATTTAGTATAAAAGAGGGACACATTGTTTAGGATCAAACTTTCTTTAATTTGTATTTAATAATAAACGAAGAAGGTAAACGATGCAATGGTGAACTGTTACTTCTTACTTCAAATTCTTCCTCGAACTATATGATTCATAAACATGTTGATAATAACTGAGAATATGCTTGTTATTAAATTCTTATATCATTTCTTCTTGATTTCTTAATCTAATTCTGCGTTTCTTTATAGCATCGGTTCTCCAAGAAAGTGATATCTTCATGGATGCTCTGGCAGCGTCGGCGACGTCCAAGAAAGAGCCAAAGAAGCGGAAGCGTCGACCCAGTGTGTCAAAAGAAACACCAGGTTCACCAACAATTCCACAAGAACCCCAAACACCAACCTCCCCGGTTACTTCCCCTATTGGTCTAAAGAATATTGCTGCCCCCAACTTCTATCAAGATACTTTACAAAATGATCAAAGTACGGAAGATTCAAAGGAAGAATCTCAAGAAGAAAACGTCGAGCGTTCCGGTACTCCAATTGAAACTGAAGTGGAAAGGCCTAGATTGGAAGGAGGACTAAAAGGAGTTCTTGTTTATACCAAAAAGAAAGGTCCTAAGAAGGCTGTCAAATTTAATGATAACAATTTGACTCAAATTCGCTATTTCGAACTTGACGAAACGGAAAGAGTGAACGTTACAAGGACATTTATGGACATGGCAAAGATGGAAATGACAAGTGAAAGAGAAGCTTTACAGATGTCGAGGAAGTTATCGAATGAGGATGTAATGGAGCCCCAAACCATGTGGAGGTTACCATTCTTGATAGACCAAGCTGATCCTTTAGCAGCTCCCGGTTGTAAGAGTTTAGAAAAAGACATTCAATTCGCTCGTGAAAAAAGTGTGCTCCAAGCTTTATACTTCGATAAACGGAAAATCCCCGACAGCGCCGAAGAACCAATACCAGAAAACCACCAAATGAGTGATCCCATCATCATTCCATTGGAAGACTCGGAAAGTCAAGAAATGGACTTGCGAAATACTCCATGGCCCGAACCGAAAGGTTCGCCGCCTCCGATGCAAGACACCATACCTCCACAGATATTCACAAACATGCCGATGCCATTCCAGAACTTCCCTCATGGAGGTCCACCCCAGTTCCAGGGAATGCCTCCACGATTTGCGCCTCAGAACGGTCCCGGTGTGTTTGGAGGTCCTCCTAATATGATGCCGAACGGAAATATGATGGGTCCCCCCAACATGGGGCCTCCGCCTGACATGATACACCAAGGACCACTCAACCCCAACGCTTTCGGTCCTGGGCCAGACAACTTCAATAATCCGATGATGAACGACGGTAACTACCAAATGCCTTTCAATCCTCCAAATATGGGAATGTTCCCGCCCAATAATTTCAATATGAACCGTGGGGGCGGCAGGGGAGGCTTCAGAAGAGGCGGCAATAATAGCGGACCTTGGATTCGGATGAATGGACCGGGACCAGGGAACTGGAACAATCGGGGTGGTGGCGGGAGAGGAAGGCTTTGTAAAAATGTTAAAAATCACGGATTTTGTAGGAACATGGACAAATGTCCTTTTATACATCCGAAATAATTTGCCAACGCGGTTTTAACAAGTGTTCATGTGATACATTAAGTTTAAGGGTGTGTAAAGCGACTTTTTACAGTACAAATTTACTTGATCATGGCCGGTGACATTTCTAATTGAGGATGTTGTCATCCATTGTAATTTATTCAATTGTGATTTAGCACTAGTGTAAATGTGTACAGTATATACCTATCTCGCACTTTGTGTAAATACTTATTATTAGGTATGTTTATAATGCTGTATATTGTAAGTTTTTGTAAAATATGGTACTATGTTCATTTTTTCAAGCGAATTTAATGTGGCGTTAAATAATAATTCAAATGACTATTTATCAGCGACATTTTATTTTATACTTATTTTTTAAGAAACGACTATTTTCATTTTTTAAAATAAATTTTAAGGCACGGAACTTTATTAAAACAGAAGATGTTTTTAATTTTAAAACCTGATGGCCCACTAACATTTTTAATCCAAATAAAAACGTCAAAAAAGTTTCTATAAACGGTGGTAAAAAATCTAAATATAACTACGCTAAAATGCGGCGAATTTGGCGAAATGGGCGACGCCAGCAACTCTATTAATTTGGAAATGGTTCCTTATAACTAGTTAAAATAGCTCTGTTGGTAAACATATAATCAGGATGATATTACGGAAATGTCTGGTTGAAATAAATATTGTTTATTTGCTATTGTTGATACAATTAATTTAAAGTATTTTTTCTTGGTTTGTTTGATAATACAATTATGAAACTTTAAGTGAGCGTAAATAACAATTATAGACGTATTGCAGACATTAACCAATGTTTATGACTCTTATCTCATAATAGTTTTTCATATTTTATATTTCATAAATTCGGAAAATGGAGGCCAAATTTAAATATTTTTTATCCGAGGTATTTCTCATTATAAAATAATTGAATTTCGTTCTGTTCCATTTGAAAAGAGTCGATCAATAATAATAACAGTCAACGAACAGAAAAAAGTAACCTAGAATTACACCAGTATTTCCAAAGCAATAAATAATGTGCTATCAATATTTAGGTAGATTTTACGACATATTTTTAAAAAACAACCTATAAAAAGTGTTGCCAGAAATTGATTTTTACATATAAAAGTGTCCCAGAATGGTCCTTTTCTGTTAAAGAAACTATAGTGTCATAGATTTTAGTTTTTTAGTTTTTAAGGAGCCATTTTGCTAAACGTTTGTGTTATGATAATAAATTTTTGGATTCCCACTGAGTGAAAATGTGTTTCGTGTGTTGCAATCAAAGACGCGCGCGCACTTGGACTACTGTACCCTGCTTGATTTGTTCACGGAGACCACCAAAGTTGCATTTATCGTCCAAAGATTAAAGTTACAAAGTAAACAAGGACGGTAAAATATCCCATGACTTACAATGTTATCATTTTTAGTCAGCATCGTCAGGTAACGCCAGTATTGATAACTTTGAACTACTTTAGAAATCGAATTAGGCAATGAACTTGCACCCTCACGCGACAATTATCCAGACAAAATCAATAAATATCGTTAAATATGATTCAGAACTTACTTTCTCCCCACACAAAATTGACAATTACATATTCATGATGATTTGTCTGTTTTTAAAATCCTGCGCAAAACATGAAAACACGGTATCTACAAAACGCGCAAGCTCCCAAGCTCGTATTTTCACTGAAGTAGACATAGCAGTAGTCAGCTGGTGTAAAGCAACGTGCTTTGTGTTTCATAATTGGCGTTTTTACGTCCTCGTAGTGTAAAGCTGTGTTTTAAAATGTCTAGATTTTTAGTCATAACGCTAAGCTGACATAAGTCGCGTTATGTCATCCCTTCGACTTGATCACTACGAACGGGCCTAATCCAAACATTACAAACATTAAAAAAACTTTGACTTTTGTTGGAAAATTGTGAAAATTCGTGTCGTATTCTAGACAAAAATGCAGCGTTGGTTTTTCCTCGAGGAGCCCAACAACGCCATTGTACGCGGTACTGCAGGGGATGACCTGCAACATGGAGACAAGGCCACTTCGAAATACCCTCCCCGGAACTGGCTCTTCCGAACGCGAGTCCCTAATCTGAAGAAGGAAGAAGTGGTATGTGTCACGGGTAATGTGCCAGAGCTGGGCTCTTGGCAGGCCGAAAAATGTCTCGCCTTGGAACGAGAGGGTGAATCCGACATATGGTCAAATACCCTCATGATCCCTGATAAAGTCAGCGTGGAATACCGTTATTGCGTTTGTGTGATCGTCGAAAGCGGTCTTCAAGTGATTGTTAGAAGTTGGGAAGCTCAGTTGAAGCCCCGGGTCATCCAACCCGTCGAACGTTCGCCTTCTCCAACCGACGAACCTCAGCATTACGGAGAATATGATGACAGCGAAAGGGTGGACAGAGGGTGGCTTAACAAAGAAACGGTAATACAGTTGAAGTTTTCAAATAACCCTTTAACACTCTGGCGCCCTAAATACACCAATCGGAAAGTCTTTATCAAAGTCACCCCTGTTGGGTTACTCCGCCACCCTTCGAACGTCCCTAAAACCATGTCCGAAGCTTTAGAAGAGTCCCTAAGCGCGGATACACAAGACACGTTTGAAAACCCTAAACACGCTCTTTGCGAAGTCGCGAGTCTCAACGGCGAAGACTCCACGTTCCATCCTCAACCTCAATTCGGAGAAGAATGCAAAGAAAAGGACATGTTGATATTCCAAGCCTCGGTGTTGTTCCCAGCAAACGTCGCTTTTCTTATAGACTTGTATATTTATAGTTCGCGAAGGGATGAAAATGAACCTCCTCATCACGCAGGGTTTAGTTATTTGCTTCCAACGGTACTTCAATCGTCGGAAGGAAGTGTTGTGTTACCGGTGACTAGCATCAAGCACCGACCTCTAGGCGAAATTCGGATCGATTATATCGTTATTAGACCCATGCCTAACTTTAAATGTGATATGAGTGTTTCGTATGCCAGACATTGGAAGAAAACTAGAGCTGGTTTGGATGTTGGTCATCGAGGCTCAGGATCTAGTTTCAAAACGCAGAATTGTGCGGAAGTTAGAGAGAATACTATTGCTAGTTTGAAGAATGCGATTGATCATGGAGCTGACTTTGTAGAGTTTGATGTACAACTGAGTAAAGATTTAGTGCCTATAATTTATCACGATTTCCATGTTTGTATCTCGATGAAGAAGAAAAAGCAGCTGGATGAGAATGACATGTTAGAGTTGCCCGTTAAGGAGCTAACGTTTGATCAGCTGCAGTTGTTGAAGGTAAAAACTTTTATGTCTAACATGATAATAAGTTGGTAGAGAAATTTTAGGTCTACGAGCAGATATAATTTCTACTATTACCATTAATAGAGCTTTGTTATTTGTTTGTAATCGTGCAGATACAAGGTCAACAAGCAATCATAAAGTGAACAATGTCATACGATGGTAATCATTTCTACAGAGGCTCAATTTTTGTCGGTTATTTGTCTATCTCAAGTAGTTTATTTTATTACTCCGGAGTAATGTAGCTATTAATTAATTTAACCGAGAAATAGGCTTCAGTTTTTATACCACAATTACACAAATAAAAAGTAAACTTATGAGTGGCTTCTTTGAAATTGTTTGAATGAAATAATGTTTAGCCCGATTAGAAAATTTCGAAATACTAGAAAAAAGACAGGCGACTCATAAAAAATAAAATCGAGATGAAATTGAATGAATGAACTTAATCTATAAAATTATACACTTTGATTATCGTCTTGATACAAAATGTTTTTCCTTTTATTGTGTTTTCAAGTATATTATCTTGTTTTTGTTTGACGGCAGTCGCAAATGTATTCAGTTTGTTATTACCATGAGAAATTTAACTGTAACGTTAGCATTTTTTATCGTTTTGTCTTTATTTATCAGTGTGACACCAACTAAGGCATTGTGTCACTTAATTCCCTTAATTCCTTTAACGTCACAATCATTATTAAAAAAAAAGGACTAGTCAAGAAATACATAAATTGATCTGTAATGTTGCTTTTCATTGATAAAATAGCACACATGTTTCAAATGTGTAAGCATTTTTTAATAAAAAATGCAGAGCATCCAGTTCATATTTCAGCAGGATTAAAGTTATTTATGTCTTCATATTTCGAGTGAAATTCGTTGAAAAATGATACTAATGCAATGGTGTAATTTTCATAATTCATTAGCTGTTTGACAGAAAAATAAAAAAGAGTATTTAGTTACTAGTTGCGAGTCTTTAAGACCGCACAGTTACTTAAAATAGTTATGAATTTATTTCTACTTAAATATTTTGATCTGAATTGAATTACGGTTTTAAAAGTCAGGAAAATGCTACATTTCTGTCGGAACAATGTGGTTTTGTTGCCATATCGCTTATCTGTCGTACTTGCTTTGTATTCGCTCGTATTCAAATGCCTTCAATAACTATAATTTTCTATTTAAGTTAATGTTAACCATTTTATTATCTGACTGATTAGGTAATTACAGTTCAGTTGTTTTTGTGAACTAATTGCGAAAGGAGTGTAGAATCTGTCGAGTATAAATGAATAAAATCTTAAACAAGTTAGTAACTACTGAGTCAAACAGGTGATATTTCATCGTTCTATCTAATAAGTACGCTTAGTCTAATTACAATACAATAGCTGTTTTCAGTTCTATTTTCATTTCTTAATACGCTCGTACTTAACACTCTTTTCTTGATTGTAGACGTATTGTAAACATCTGTCATTACTTAGAACACTTTATCTGTGTCGGCTGTTCTAGTTCCAACTAGATATATTATCTATTTGCACGTGAAGTCAAGGTTATGATCCCAATATGCATCATATGATATTATTAACCATTTGCAGCAATACTAGTTACAACTAAGTAACTTGTCTACCAAAAAACCACACTTCAGATAAAGTAAAGCAAAAGTTACTTGATTTGGATATTCTACATTTACTATTGTTTTTGACTGCGAACCTACAGATTCGTTCGCACTTTTACCGATTATTTGATTGCTTATTGGTGAAAACGAGTTATTTTGAGGTCGCTGTAACAGCCAAGTGACAAAATTGGACTTGAAAGTTTATCACGCGATTTTTTGTTGCCAACAGATGGAAACCATGGTGCTCAGGTGTTTTCTACGTCCCGAAAATAAGAGCTAATAATAAAAAAATGCATTTGTTGTGATATTAGAAACAGAAGATTATTTGGTCATTTATATTGTTGAAACTTTAATGATTTTTTATACATGTTTTTTTGTAATCAGTGATTTATGTCGTCAATTTAGGTGAAAATGTTTGAATTCGACCTTGAGAATGTGTTTTAATTTTTTATCTTTAGTTTGAGGTCGCTCATTTTTCGCGTAAAAGTTGCTCGTATCCATCTGAAAATAGCACGCAGGAAAATTCACTGTATCTACGTACTTTTTGCTGTACGTTTTTGGCGCTTGCTTATATCAGATATATTTAGGCTTTTATTTGCAGCTAAAGGACAAAGTTCTGAATTGTTGTGGTTGTTGAACAATAAAAAATGACCTTGAGGATACGCCAAAAAATTGTCTCTTTGTTATCAAACTAATTAAAATTTATGATGCAGGTTTATCATGTAACCGAGGGCAAAACGAAAAACCCACGTTTCTTCGACGATGACCTCGAAGATCACCAACCGTTCCCAACTCTCCAACACGCTCTCGAAGTTCTCAACCCCCACGTGGGTTTCAACATCGAAATTAAATGGACGATGGAACTTTTGGATGGGTCATATGAGTTATATCACCCGACTGACATCAATTTGTATCTAGACACAATATTGGAAGTCGTTTTGCGCTATGGGGGCGAAAGAAGGATCATTTTTTCCTGTTTCAATCCAGATATTTGCTCTGTGATTCGAATGAAACAGAATAAGTACCCTGTAATTTTCTTGACGATTGGAGAAAGCAAAGTTTATGATCCCTACAAAGATCCTAGATGTTGGTCGGTTCCAGCAGCGGTGCAGTATGCAAACATGGTTGAATTGTTAGGACTTAGTGTGCATACGGAAGATATCTTGAGGGATGCATCTTTGGTAAGTTGCCGGAGATGCTATAAAAGTTCGTTCTGTTATTTGCGACAACAATGGACGAAATTGTGACTAACTTTCTGGAAATTGGTTTGGTTTTGTTTATTTATTGCTAATGTACAAAAGGTGAAATGTGAAATTCAAATAAATTGTGATAATATTAATATGCCAATCTTTAAACGATATCTTCATGTCGATAATGAGGTAAGGTTTTATGAGTTTCACGTTTTAACTTTACAAAATGAAAATGTGTGGTTTCTTAGGAATATATTTGAGTTTGAAATTCAAACAGAAGTATTCGAAAAAAATGACAGTGGAGTTCATGGGCGTAGCTAGAATTTTAGGCAGAGAGGGTCAAATAAATTATAAATTAAAAGATTCACATTTTGGATATTTTTGATTTTAGAACAAACCAAAAATTTACTTGTTTTATTTGTAGTAGTTTTAATTCTATAGGTACGTAAATTAAGAAAGTAATTTTTTGTGACTTGTTCATTAACGGCGCCAAATCTCTTAATTATAGAGCGACGAATCATGAATTTGTAACATTTTTTTTTTTGAATTTTAATTCCCGTGGTTTAAACGCAATCGCTATAAAATGTGGAGAGATTACCATTTTGGGTTTTGCTTATTAACTGTGCTCAGTTACAAAATTATAGAGAAGAAGAGACATCTTAGAAACTTTCACTTTTAGGACGAACCAAATTTTTTTAACATTTTTGATTAAAATCAGTGATTCTTCCAGTTTTAACTTGATTGTAATGAATATTTGAAAAGTTTCTACTTTTAACTTCGTAATTAAATGTGTCAAATTATAAAATTGTAGAGCCGAAAGGACAAAAGGTAGAAATTTTTATCTTTAGAACATTTTTTTTAACTTGTAAGTTAGTTATTTTTCAGGTTATTGCAATGAAACTTGAGGAGGTCCTTTTTTGACTTGTTTATTAACTGATATGTTTTAAAACTGTAAAACAGAGAGGAGAAATGTTAGAAATTTTTATTTAGAGGAGAAATCAGCATTTTTTATCAAACTTGTAAGTCTGCTAGTTTTAACAATATATTAAACAAATTGGGGGAGATTTTATTATTTTTACGATTTTTGACTTGTTTATTAATTGTTTTAAGTTAAAAAATATAGAGCATAGGAATTCCGATTTAGAAATTATTATTTTTAAGGAAAATTATAAATTTTTATTAAAAGTTTGAATTCTGGTTATTTTAACTTTATAGCAATGAAAGTGGGAGAGGTTATTATTTCTGACCTGTTTATTAACTGTGCCAAATTTCAAAGCATAAGAGACAAATTTCAAATTATAGACCAGAAGAGACAAATTTTTAGAAAAAAAAATCGAATATTAGAAATTGTAATACTTTTAATGTAATAGTAATAAAAATTGGAGAAATTAATATTTTGGCTCTACTTATTAACTGTAACAAATTACAGAAGTATAAAGTGGAAATGACGAATTTAAAAAAAATAATGTAGACGGAATTTTTTTAATTGTATTTCCTGTAATGTCAGAACATTAGTAATAAAAACTGTAGATTTTACTACTTTGACCTTGCTTATTAACTGTACCAAATTACAAAATTAGAGTACAAGGGACACACGTTGGAAAAATCTGTAATTCTATTAGTTTTAACGCCACAATGAAATTCCGGAAGTTACTATTTTTTCATAATACTCTTATCAGCCCCATTTTGGCTACGCCCATTCTTAATTATTGTAGTTAAATTATACATAAGCATACATTTCTAACTTTGAAGCGCTGCAAAATTTATTTATCTCACAATCAGAGCAAAATAATTTGTTACACTTTAGGACTGCATGGTGAGCTTAAACGATACACATTCCGCTATTTCCCCCCTTCAGAATAATTAGGCCAGGTTAATTTTTACTTGTTATGATAATAACCTGCCCTACTTTGTTCTGGAAGGCAAATGAGAAATATCGAGCGTTACTGACACGAAAATACGGCATAAGAATTCCGAACACTTTTGGTAACCCAGTCGAAATTATTTACTATCTAAAGATTAAACAACTATGAATGTGAAGCTGTACTGTGAATAATTGGAGGAATATATTTTTTAGATATGCCGATAAACGGTTAATGAAGAACTTGATGCACATAAATATAAATACAAGGGAACAAGATTATGAAGGAAACTAATAGGGAATTGATTTTGTAAGTATCAGGAGAGAATTATTGATTTAACTACGTACGACGGACGGTATAAGATGATTTAGAGACGACGTAACAAATTAGACAGACCCTGATGATGCTTGCAGAACAGCGAAACGAAGATACGGAAACTAAAGCAATGGATGCACATTGTATGCAATTGGTTATTTTAAACAAAAATGCAAACGCACGGTGAATAAGGTTATAGTTTAAGACATCTTTAACACGTGTTTAGGTTTAATTTGCGTTAATGTAGTTCGTATTGTGCACGAGTCAAAATTTTAACGAACTTCTTTTTTCAGGTGTCTTTTGTGAAGAGAACAGGTTTGATAGTCTTTTGCTGGGGAGACCAGAACGCTGATCCTGCAACGATTAAGTACCTGAAAGAACTAGGTTTGCATGGAGTGATTTACGACAAAATTTATCAGTACTCCAGTAAAGAAGTCAAAGAAAGTATTTTCTTGGTTGAAGCTCGAGAGTCACAGAAAGATTTGATCAGATTGGCAGCAGCTGCTGCTGAAGCAACACCAGTGACTCCTCCAGTTAACATCCTTAAAGAACAAGTTTTGGATATAGAGAAGGCCAGAGAACAAGCTGGGGATAACTTTTCCACGGCTACGTCACTGGAGAGCTTAGACAGTCAGAATTCGGATTATGAAAAAAACGGCACCGCTTAAGGGTTTTTTGTACTATTAGATTTATTTTTGTTCCAAGTATTACCTCAGTGAAGGAATGTTCAAACTACTAAATTATTGTAGCGTTATTTCCATAAATATACTGTAAGAAGGTTGTGATTATTTTTCGAGTTTAGTAGATTTGTTATTTTTAGGCTAACCAGGGTTGGTTTTATTCTTATTTCAAAGCATTCTGGAGTGTTTCATAACTGTATTCATTGTATACATCGTCGATTTGGATAAACACGGTGGTTCGACCAAAGAAATTTTCTTTTTGATTTTAATTCGTTTTGAGGGTTTATAGACGAACGAATGTAATTTTACTTCACTATTGTGATATAAATAAATCTTCCGTCATCTGCTTAATCAATTTGATGCTCGAAGTTTAAGAAGTATATTAAAATAAATATTAGACCTATTGTAACAGTTTGCAGACAGCAGCGCTACTTCATTACTTTTAAGCTTCTAAGAGTAGTTATTTTAATAATGGCACGGTGCTGTTTGCAAATTGTAACCGAGGCGTAGTAAGGCAGAAATGCTAGAAGTAGCAATTTTGCAACATTTTAATGAACAAATAGTTATAAGTAGCTGCTGGATTTGAATAGGAAATAAGGCAAAAATTTCGTGAATTTACAAGAATTATAATTTGATGTTTGCAGATAAAATGAGAAGGCCTGTCTTTTCGTTATTTTTTAACATTGCATTGTATTATATTGTGATTCATATTTGCGTATATTTTTCTTGTTTGTTCTGCAACATTAAAAATCAATAAAGGAAACGTGTTGAAGTATTGATAGTATTAATAATTTAAATGTTTGTTTCTGTTTCAAATATTGAACAAGCATAAAGCGTATTATTTTTCCAGGTCAGTTTATGAACAATTCATTAAATCATGTTAAAATTGCCAAAAGCTTGAATGCAGGCTTTCCCATTTCCCACGAATCTTATGCTGCTTGAAAACCAGTATTTTTATAGTTATCGATAAATATGGACACAATTAAACTGTATTTTCCAGACTGTATTCTGCATTTTTTTGGTTACTCGTGATGTAGAAGTTGTAAAATCTGCATTTGTAGTAGTAAAACACCAGGTAAATATTTCATTTCAAAACATCTCAAGAGTTTTCCAAATGTACTGAAAGATACAGGCTGGTTGCAATTTTCACTAAAAGAAATGTTTTCACCATGTAATAGACATATTTTTTCACAGTTAGTATGAATTGGACTAGCTTTATTGTGGCACAGTCTTTATAATGCAATGATTATTAGTGATTTTAAACCACTCGTGCTATTATGGAACAAGAAATGTTCATAACACTATTAATATTCATTCATTTTTTGTTGTTTGTGCATTGTTTTACAAGTCACGTAATTCGCAACATTCAAACTTGAAATTAATATTGTTTCTTTTAGAAAATACTTACTGATCTAAGCGTTTTTAAACATTGTTGGAGTTTTCGGCCATTCTATGTCAACAAAACGTTTTTTTGTACTTAGTTGGTAGAAAAAAATGATCAAAAACATCATAAACAAACGTTATTGATCACAAAGAGAGCAATTCTTTTGCTTTGCAAATTTTGATCGAAAAAAAAAATATTTGTGCTTATTTACCTGAGATGGGATGGTTGGTTTAGGAGTTTAGATTTTAATTTTGCACTTACACTTTACTACTTGCAGATGTGATAATTAGCTCGAGGTTTTTTTTTTTATATTATAACTACATTGATATCATCTATCACTTGTCGATTTGAAGAACTCTGTTGAAATAGTGTAGTACAGGTATAAAGGGATAGATGTAGCTATTGCATTTTTTTTTAGCCATTTAGTGGACATCTGTATTCTAACATTTTAAGATCTAAGAAGAATCCAACTTAAAAGTGCCATGACTGAATTTCTAGTAACATTATTAGACAACGACGATACGTTAAGTGTTCTGAAAAGTTCTGTGCACTTTTTGACCTCACATGTTACAACCAAAACTCTATTTCTGCAATAAAGTTTTATCATGGTTAAATTTTATTCACTTCTGTAATACTGTAGCGTAATTTTACAAATATGATGAAAATCTAGAAAGGAAAAACCAGTGAAAAATTAAAATTATCTGTGAAACCTATCAAGACCAATAAAGACATTTTACTAAAACATTGTTTTTTTTTTTTCCAAGAAACAGCTTGTTAATTTTTCGAACATGGAAATGTGCGTGTGGTTTTCTAGTGAAGTAGTTGACGGAGCGCAAAAATTACAAGGCCATGAAAGAAATATGTTTGTAATTATGTTATGTGAGGTGAGAAAACGATTATGACTTCCGGATATTGAAGTGTCTAATTTTCACGCTTTAAAAAAAATAGATCAACTTGTATGTGATTTATGTAATAAAATTAATTGATTATAAACTGCTCTTGTTTCTGTTATTCTTAATTAATCGTGCATTGAATAAAAGATAATTTTAGAACGAAATGTTGGTTGGGTTTTAAAGTCCCGGCGCCTCCACCATTTTCGTGCCCATTTACATAGTACTGATAAATTTAAACGTCTGCAAATTATGGTGTGAAAGCAAGCTTGTTAACTTTCATTTATAACCTACTTTTTAGTTTGAAAAATTTTGTGACTTGAGCGTACAAAGCGTTTTCTTTAATGATTTATTATTTTAGTTAAAGTAAGAGTTTAGGTTTCGTGTAACACACTTAATATTTCCTTATTAGTAATAATTGTTACCTACTTATAATGCCTGAATAACCTACGTAAAATAACACTGTTCTACTTAAATATAAAGGTCCTGCAAGACTGTCTTTATCTAAAGGTTGAACATTGATATAAACCAATCTCTGGAAAAAACATTTACGTCATATTATACTTATGAATGATATTGCAATCAGAATCAATAAATTAATTACAGTAGGTAAATAGAACATTAGTGCAAATAAAGATCATGCAGCATGCATGAAACATGAGTTTTGCTCCACTGATCTGACATGCACAACTTGCTCCTACTATAAAACTTGGAAATATACAATAAAACGGTTATTAAGCGTATTTTTCTCGGCCCAACATGTATTTCCGCACACTAGTGTTAATTTCAAGTGTCGTTCAGTGTTTTTCTTCAAACAACCCAATCGGATTCCCCCCTCATAAAATCCTAACAGAATGTGCATTATCCACCACCAAACTGTCGTGCCTTGCAAACAAAACAGCCAAAATCATCGAACGCGCAATGGATTGGGACATAACTCTCTTCGACGGAATAAAATTCCTTCGAAACAAAGAAAAACTTCACCGTAAAAGTGAGCCCAGAAGTGGTTTCAGTCGTCTATCCACCGCGTTCACGAATTTTATTAACACGCACTACTTCTCAGTGGATTTAACTGAAGATGACCATGGTGAAGCTCGTATCGGTGGAGAAGGAGAAGGAGGTGGAGGAGACAGCGGTTTTGGTGGAGGCGGTGGATTTGGTGGATTTGGTGGTTACTCAGGGTTAAAAAAAGAAAAGAAGTTTGCCCAATATGCGTTTATGGTTCTTTTGGGGATTTTCGGTTTAACGGGACCTTTGGTGATGAAGACTTTGGCGGTCATGGCAGCGAAGGCTTTGATTGCGAGTAAAATGGCATTGATCATTGTTGGCTCTGTTGCTTTGAAGAAGATTTTTGAGAAAGATCATGAGAAGACGTCGGTTAAGGTGCATACGATCGGCGGGGATGATGAGCACGATCGGATTTATGCACCTAGTAAGGCGACTTCCAGCAGTTGGTATTATAATCCGTATATAAAACCGACGTGATAAGGTTAGGTAGGTTAAGTAGATTAAGTTTAATTTAATTAAAAAAATAATTTATTGTCTGCGTCTGTGTTGTAATTTAATTTTTAGGTGTAAAATTGTATTTATTTCTTGATTTGATTTAAGTTGGATGTTTATTAAAAGACCAAATACATTTTTGTTTTTAGGTTGTTTTAGTGTCAAATTGTTAATTCTTATTTTAAATCTTATTGTTATTTTTCTTAGAGTTTGTTAACTTTATCATAAAATGTGAGAATTGATTTACTATAAGTTGATCAATTTGATAGCATCGTTCCAGTTTTTAAGTGGAGTTATAGTTCTGTTCGCTTTTGGAAATTCGGATTTAGTATTAAACGATTGTTTAAGTTGGACCCCGCTCGAAGCAAAAAAGAAAAAAGTTTGAATCGAGAAAGTCTGTTAAAAAGTTTACAGAGTCAGCGAGATTGTGGTATAGGAACGTGTCTCTTTCAGACTCGGTATGAATTTGTTGTTGGCGGAACATGACGGGCCTATTCATTTGCGGTGTCTGTATTAAGCCGAAAATAAGTGGAATGCAGAGAACGTATAAAGCGCCATTCAGCGTTCAATTACGTTCTGTTAAAATTTAATTTGTGCCGACGAAATGTAACTTTGTTTTGTGCAGTAAGCCGGTGGGAAATGATTCGCAGTTAGATATAACACGTAGATAGAACACTTTAATATAATTTCCAGTTGCGCGGTTTTGTTCAATCCCTTCGGAGTTTGCACGTGCGTATGCGGCCACCAATTTTCCAACAGAATTACGTTCCATCGGAATTACACAATCCGTTGGTACTCTGCCATCTGCGGGCTTTCATTGCGCTCATTTCTGATGTCTGACCGGCCTAGTCTGGATCAATTAGTCTGATTCGAATATACGGCCAAGTGGATTCCTCATAGGTGCCGTTCTGGAGAATTATCGGCGATGACCACTGTCCCTTCTATAATCTAATTTAGGCCATTATCTGCCCTCCGACAAACACATCCATCAACCTAATGGGGGCTGCTACAAGCTCTGGGAACCAAACAGCGGATCTAACAAAAAACAAAAATTTTCTACTTCTGATTTCCACTCTTAACGGAGCTGTTACCTTTAGAATTATGTATTTTCTATTCTTAGTCGGAATGACCGAAAAACCACATAAAACATGCAGAGGGGATAACACGGAAAATTTAACCCTCACGTCATATAAAATACCTTTTTATAGCTTATCGTTGTAAATAAAAAATAAAACAACCTTATTTAAAAGTTAAAGGACATGTTATCCACGTCGTGTTGTGTTAGTTTGCGACATTTCAGTCCTTAGGGACTATTCAGGGTCAAATACCGGTGCTAGAAGGACCTTACACGATCAATTATAATTTCAACAAACACTGGTCATAAAAATTTTACTTCAAGTTGCCAGACCTGCACGCCTAAGGACTGATACCAATTTCAGGACAATGAGAAATTTACACTGCACACCAAAAGTGTCCACCTATTGTAGACATAAATTCTTGCCAATGATAATAAGAAAAAAAAGTATTTACGTTAAATAATTTAGTAATAAAATTTAAATTCTTAGATTGATGATACAATGTTATTTTTTTTTGGTTTGAATTGACAAAAAATAATTGGGTCTGAATATTTATACGTTTTTTTTCCAAAATTTTTAGCTTTTGAGCATCAAAAATTTATTTTGCACCTTTCAGATTAAACCATTGATCGATCATTTCAAATCGCATTCAGTGTCGCCAACAGAGGAAAAAAAAATCACAGCTTGCTCTCGAACTAACTACATTTTTGTCATAAATAGAATATTTTAAATTTATTTCTGCCTCGTATGTGAAATGTTTTGGTGATGTCACTCAGATAGCGACGGCGTGATCTGTGCACGTGGTAGAGCAGCGACGCTGCTCGTCGACGGCCTATTGATTACAGTGTGCATGCTAATGCCGCGAGAACAGTACGCCTCTGGTGTAGGGTGCAGCGTCCCGAGCGTCGTTCTCATCCGCATCTTCCTTCGATTATGGTAAGTCCCAGTGAATACATCTACCATTGTTCTGTAGTACACCCGACGCCCGCCACCGCTGTTATGAACGCCGTCCAATGACGATATACAATATGATATGAGACTCACGTGTGTATTGATCGTTGCGCCGACGCCACCGACGCTTTCTACGACGCTGCCCGACCAACCGCCGGCCAATATTATTTCATATTTGAGCTCTATTGGCGACGTAGGGTGCTCCGGTGGCCAATCCAAGGCGACTTATGATATTTCATAAGTTCCAGATATGATTGGTGGGCACCGCCCCCTTTGTAATATACTGGCGTCGAGACGCCATGCTGCTAAAATGAACAGGTTCTTGATCCTGTTATAAATAAATAATAAAAAACATTAAAATTAGTATTTACTTCCTCTTGTGGTTAATAAGGAATTCAGCAGTTTCATTGTTAGAAGATTGAAAATGAAGAGTAAGAACGAGATCAACATTTATATAAAAAAAATTCTTTCAAGCACAAACATTTTATTTTCTTTCTTGATGTTACGTGCTTGTAATAAACGTAAGTAAACTTGTCGAAACCACTTAACATCTCCTTCGCCTAGCACCTTCGGGTCCCAAAGGAGATGACAAAGCTAGAGAAAAATGGACTGCTTTAGATACGATGTCCAGTCAAAGGAATTGTTCGAGATGGACTGGATCTACGATGTTGATATTGCATTTCTCATTCTTTATAATGCAACAGGAGAATGTCCTGTTGGAATCGAATTGTCACAGGACCGTAACGACATTATTTACGACCGTATTAAGACAAAGTTTTTAAAGTTTTACCAGTAAACTATTTTATAAAACGTTGTTATAATGAAACAGAGCGCTGTAAATTTAAAAACAATACAGTAAACAGAGTAGTTATGTCAACTTTAACTAACTTTAAGACGTTGTAGATGTACATTTTTTAAACATGTGAAAAAAAATCATTGAGCGAAATAAGCTCAAAAAAAAAAAAATTATCTTCATTTGATTTTTGATCAGTTTTGTAATATACAGATTCCAGTATGAATATTTTTGTAAATAGTAAAATTTTAATTTTAATTTAAAAAATGTTTAGTTGGCGATTTTTTAATAATTGAAGTTCAATGTAGATTTTTTCCAGTTCGATTTTTTGAAATGTTTAAGAATTTTTGAATTGTTAAAGTATAAATGAGTCTCAATTGTTATTCTTTTTCCCATTATAACTTTTCAGACATTTCTAGAAACTTTCCAAAATTTACAAACTTTAAACAATACAAAAATGTAGATTCTTAAAATGTGTATATATTTTTTAAAATTTCCCATTTTTTTAAACTAGCTTTGTGCTAGGAGCTAAGAAAAAAATTACCTATTTGTAAATAAAATTTTAAATTGTTATCTAAATACAAAAAAAGATAAAAATAAAGAAAAAAAAAATGGTGGATGCGCCCTGTTCTATATTTCATAATTTAATTTACCGCGAGCTTTGTTGTACAACAAATGGTTTTATTCTTGTAGATTTTTTTAAGACAGTTAAAAAATAATAAAAATAGCAAGAAATTTTGAATAGCATTTTTCTAAAAAATTTAGTTAAAAAAACGAGATGATTTCCCAAACTTACATTTAGATAATGTCTACGTTAGGATCCTACTTTTTTATTATTTCACAATAGTAATTCAAATGATTTCAAACTCAAAAATTTACTTGTGTTGTTTTATGGTTCTAGGTACTGTAAGTTTTTATTCAAATTTAAAAAAATACCCTGTTAATTACTACTACTGTATATTGTCTATAACATAATAACATAAAAACAACCAGTAAGCAAAATTCGTACTAAAAATATAAACAAACATAAGAAGAGATAAAATTTGTTAAAATGTATTTTATTTTTCTGTGTACAAAACAACCGAAGGATGCACTATGGTAGTGGTTATTTTTTAAATTTAAAACTGTTAATTTTTTTCAATCTGAGAAATTAAAGCTTTAAAAAATAGTTCACAACTAAAAAAATATAATAATAATAATAATTTTTATATATATTTTATTATAATGTTGTCCAGAAATATGAAATTACAGCTTTAGCAATTTTTATAATTTAAATACAAAATAAAGATGTGTAGACGTGCTAAAAAATCGAAATAAAAAAATGCGCTTTTGTTATTTTTAATACAGTAGAACCTTTCTATAATGAAAATTTAAAGAACTATCAAATTTACTCGTTATAAGGAATTTTCCTCATGAAGCAGTTATAAATATAGGAAAGAAACTTGCCCAAAAACGTTAAAACAACAAATTTATTAAATAAAAATATCTAGAATAATAAAATGAAAAACTAGAAATTGCTAATGTAAAATATTTATATGTAAACAAATTTGTAATTTTTGTTTGCTTTTGCGTATTACTTGAAAATTGTTTATTATTGTCAGTGTTTTCTTTGATTGCAAATAATGTTTTTTTTAAGACGACATACTTTTCACTCACATTTGTGGCTAGGTAAGAATAGACAGGTAAGAAAAAATGTAAGAAAAAAAACATTCTAATTTAATAAAACTAAAACACGTGTAATTTTTATACTATGCTGAAACAATTTTTTATTTCTAAACTGAGGGTCCAGTCAGTGAGTAATTTTGCGTTACAAAATGTGGGACAGTGATAATTTAGATCATGTTGTTTAAATAGTGACTTTGATGAAAAATACGAGTAAAAATTTTGTTAATTTGCACCTTTTTTCGACTGTATTTCAGTTCCTGTTAAACTTACAAAAATGCTATAAATATAAAAAAGTTGCAAAATTTTACCCTCTATAACTTTTATTTAAACATTTTTTTCATATGATGAATTGTTACCGAATTATTCTGTGAAAACTTGTTTTAACACCTTCCATTCAACATGGGGCTCACGCTCACCGCCCCCAAGATAGAAAACTTGTATGTTTTACCAGAGGACTACAATATATTACAAAATTATTACTAACCCACTTTTTGCAAAGCAGTGTCTTTTTGGTTCTCAGCTGGAATGCGGGTCGTATTTTTTTTTAAAAGCAATATAAAAACTACATCAGATTTTTATCCAAAAACTGCTAGTTATAATAAAAGACTGTTAATAATAAAAATATTTTTTTTATAGGGAGTTTTATTGTGATTTATTTAATTAAAAACAAAAAGTCTGCCAAATAATAGTGCCATCAAGCTTAATATTTACAAGTCAAATTGACCAGAAAGTACAAAATTAAATAAAATTTGCTTCAGGTTTTTTTTTAAGCACTCAGCTTTTGGAGCAAGTGATTATAAAAATTGCTGTCTATTATTATCATTTAAATATGCCGTTTTCTAAAATGGTGGATGCGCCGGGTCCATTTTTTTTAAATCCCCAAATGTAAACTTTGACATAAGTTGGGATTCACCCACAGTTTGATCGAGCTTTTCTTTGTCGCTGCGGATCTCCACAATCCGGTCCTGGCTAGTATAGGGTGTTGGGTGCGAGTCCATTCCCTATCACCCCTGGGAAAGCGATGCGTGTGTGCACTGCCAAGTGTTTGCTCAAAGATGTTATTGATTTTCAAGTTGTGCGGGCGCTGTCCTGTCCAGCAGCTTCGGCCAGGCTCCATCAGCGCGCTAAATTGAAATCTTTCAGATGTGTGCCGCTGTGAGGCTTTGTGTCGCCCCAAGCTCTGTACTCCCAACTCCCTGTCCTCACTCCTCACTCCCAACAGTAAATATCGTTTCTCTTCCATAATGAGGTCCGGCGCTGTCCAGCCGATTGCGCGCGCGCGCTTCTCGCGACTTCAGACGCAAAAATTCAATATTAATATCGGTGGGTGCGAGAGTCGGGGCGGAGTGAAGAAGTCCGCATTGCGCCACGTTCGCCAATGGCAAGACGGCCGACCCCGCGAGCTATGAATATGATGGATTTATGGAAGTAATAATCACCCCAGCGGCCATTGGCTGAGGAGGATGCGTGGGGTTTGAGAGATGCGGGGTTGATTTTCATACAGAAGGTGCTTGGAGGATAGCTTTTGGCACAGGTGGATGATGATGATCTTAAGTGCACTTAAGGATGGCAACCACTGTGTACATTTACTCGTAGCTAGCCACTATCACCTACAGAAGACTTTTTGTTTATGTTGTTCCTATTTCTTTTCCTTCATTAAATTGGGCTTACATCTTGATGACTACTTAGAAGAGAGTTTGAAAATGTTGTTATATTTGTGGAGGTCTAAAAATAATTTACGAAAAACCCCATAAACTTTTCCGTTTTCCTCCTAATTGTCCTAATGCAACTTCAACGCCTCTCGCGGGAAAAATCGAATCAAAACCAACACAGTTCAACCCCAAAATAACATTCGCTCCCACATTTTTAATTACATCAATTTGTCCGAAATGACGGGGCTGGTTTGAAACAGGTGGAAATTTTATTATGGAAAAAGTTCCTCTGGGTCCCGTCTCGTGACGATTTGTGTCGCACGTAAGTGTCTTTTGAAGACTTCAATTCTTGAGTACTGTTGATTACGAGAGATCTAGAGTTAGAACCGCCGATATCGTCCTCCGATTTGCATATCATTGGGCTACCTGCGGAAGACCGCGGCTCAATTGCCTCATGTCAAAGACGGCGTTCATTCGACCGGAAGTAAGGAACTCCTCGTTTTCCGCTAGGACTGCTTTGTTCCGTCCGCATGATCTGCATACCGACGCTATCGTATCAGGTTAAGAAAATATACGTAGAGGAGGATAAAAAGGCAACAATTTTAGTAATAAAAGCATAAAAATGAAACGGACCTTCGAGTAATTAAAGATTTGATGTGAAAAAAATGGTGGATGCGCCGGGAACATATATAATTGCTAAGAGTACGTAGAATAATTTGGCAGTCGTCGGGTGGCTCCACCACTTCAGAAATAAAACATACACGGAATGGGTAAATATTGTATAAAGTATAAACTTTGTCGAGAGTTTGAAAGAGAAGTAAGTGTTTTCTCGAGCAAGAGTTTTGCGATTTTAGTGGTATGTTTTCCTAGGGAATATGCAGTCGTCGTCCGGTTGGATTATTTAAGACGACAGTGCTATGCCCCGCAGATTCCTAGCAAATCTCATCCTTTAAGCTTTCTTTGTCATTCTACATACTCTCGTATTTACCTTTCTCCCAACGTCGTCCTGTACGTAGCTTTGGGCTAAACGAACTAAGAACGAAGTTTTAGGGATTTCAGAAAGCTTGCGATAAAAGTTTAGCACTGGACATCGTATATAGTATTGACCAAACGAAGACTGGTAGAATTAAATCATTCACCCTGAAGGGAAAAAACTTTCTCTAAGATATAATTTCGTTTTCGAAGAACAGTGGGATTTTTATTTGTACCTGACGTAGTACATCAAAGAGCAGCCCTTCTGAAGGTAAATTAATTCTGTCAGATGCAGGGTGTGCACCAACCGACGTGCACGAGTGGAATTCATGATTTTATTAATAGATGGCGTATCGAATAAACATCTGTGATTTGTAAACGTGTTCTTCAGACCGTCAGTTTCAGGTTTTCAATTTTTAAGCGTAGTTCAATTACTTTTGATAGACAGTTTTACCAAGTTTGTTTTAGGGTAATGAAACGGGGAGAGTAGAATTAAAAAAAAGGACAATCAACACAAAAAAGGAACAAGTTGATTCTTACTGTTTTTGTAAAATGTATGAAAGAAGTGAAAGATTTCGGGGGTGGATATTGCACGATTGTCGGTCGAAGTTTTTCTTGGCGCGTCAGCGAAGGAGAAGAGGTGAAGGCTGTAGATGGTGGTCCAGGTGGGGGAGGCCGCTATTGTATATATTTCTTCCTCGCCCTTGCCCCACTCGGAAGAAAAGCACTTTCATAAATCTGGTGCGAGATATATGTGCTCACAATTTCCGGGATCCGGCCATTAAGCTGCGCCCGGAGCGAGAGCGGAGCGGTGTTAGATCCACCATTTCCCGTCTACTTTATTTGCTGTTTGATTTTGTCTATATAATATTTAAACTCGAAGCAGAGACGGACAATTCCGAGAGGCACATCCATTTCTCGACGGTCCATTGCGCCACGTCCAACTCTAATTCTCTACGAAACAAAGAAAACAAGAAAATCCGCCGAGAACTCTGCGTAGATTGAAAACGGGAGAAAAATGACCGCTGTCCGGCGCCTCATTCCGTTAAAGGAAAACTTATCAAAGTTTGATGGCCGCGCCTCGAGATATACCGCCGGCACATCCTGCAAACTCAACTTTCTTGATAAAAGAACAAATAACTGAAACAAAAGTTTGATTCAGAGCCTGCAAACACCTGGATGTATAAAACTCGAACATTTTTACGACGTTTACATTTCTTTATCGTTTTCCATCACCTTTCATCTTCAATAATCGAATTAAATCTTTATGATTCCGGGTTTTATTACTCGACTAAGATTTATCTCGTATACAACTTTTTCTAAACTTTTGTTTACCATAAATCTAATCGTGTACACAATTGTGGTTTACTTCTTGTTTATAATGTTAAAATTCTCTTTTATTGTTATCTCTTGCTCTTTTCTTTCCGCGCAAACCCAGGAAAATTAGCTCTTCACGAGAGACTTCTCCGGTTAATCTTTGTAGATGATACGTGTTGGTACTTCCAACGCGTGGCCGGTTACCAGAAATTGAATTTTACCAGATAAGAATGGCAGTCCGGGAGTTCTCTCAAAGACTTTTCGAGAACGGATATTGACAGCCAGAACAATTGAACGCTCGCAAAATGAGATAAAGGAAACAAATACAGAAGGTGAAGTAGTGGGTTGAAGTAAAGGGGATACAGGAGCGAGGTCAGGGGTCGAAGTGCGGCCACGCCGACCCACACTCAAGTTCAAACATAAACACGTGTGTCTGACCGTTACCCGTCCAAAAGGAACTTAATTATCACAAACACCACTGTGATCGGGGATTTCGTTACAAATACTTTTTATAACGGCTCAAATGTACAATTAAGAGGAAAACTGTTGAAAATCGATAATTTCAACGCTGTTGTGTGGAAAAACTTTACTGGGTATTATGACTGCTGAAAATGGATGAGGGTGGAGTCAAGTTCAAGCAGGTTCAATTCTACTCATTTAGGGTGAAACTAAGATTCTCTTTCTTTGTATTTATGGGGGTTTTTTATTATCCATTGCATTTCTAATTCTCATTGTTAGAAATTTCTATTCTGCACAATATTTAGCAAGAGAAATGTGACAAGAGTTTATGTTGTCTAAAAATTACTGACGTGAAACAGGAAAAAAATGATAAAAAAATCTGTCTCGCTATTTTTTTACTCTTGATAGAAAATTTAAAATTCCCGCCGCGCCCTCTGTTGTGATTCGTCCACTTTTTTTATCAAGTAGTCACCGCGCGTCTTTTTTTCCTGTTGGAACTCAAATTTTGGTTTCGGAAACATTTTCGTGAAGACTTCCGAGAACGTGGCTTATGGTGCAAAGTAGGTACATTTTTTCAAAAATTGCTCAGAAATTTGGAATTTAAAACGTTTAAACGGAATCATAGTGTTCAAAACCAACCAAAAATTGGGTCACTCAGGTGGTGGTTTAACGAAATTAGGTTGGTACCGTCGTGTGGTGATTTTCGTCTTATTGACATTGATTTCTTAACCTCAATTATTTTAAATTTTGTGTGGTACCAGGCTTTAGGTCTTTTATAGAGTTTGTGAGGTTAGTTATTCTATTAAAAAAGTGACAACAGGGTATTTGATGAATTTTCAAGCAATTCAAAAGTAAGGTACCCCTGTTTATGTGTTCTGTCTAAAATTTTTATTCACACTGTCATTTATTTTGCAGGTGAACAGTTTTTTTCTTGTTGTAAGATTGGTGTAATTCATATTTTTATAATTTTATATAAAAATTAAAAATTACAATAGTCGTGATTAAAATAGATGGAAAGTTTACAATGATTTTAAAAAAATTAGAACAAATTTGTTTTTGCATATACATTCATTTCTATCGGTCCACTTCTTTGTATATTGTTTTTTTTAAATTGAGTGGTATAAATTTGCGAAATAATCTCTTATCTCTAACGTGAAGAGATGGTGTAAGGTTAAGATTTTTTTTTATGTTTGTTGAATACTAAAGTAAATATCAAATAAAATTTGAAGTTTAAGACAGTCGACCAGAGCTACCAATTTACAACGGAGAAAGAACTAGGATGTAGCAGTACCAACATTACATTTTATCGAGTGGACCGATACAAAATTCAGCAATAGACTTAATGTTGTTAGAATTTAAAAAAAAGCTAGGCAACTATTATTAGAAAATCAGATGCCAGCATGTTTTTTAATTTAAAATTTTGCAAAATTTGATGTGCATAAATATTTTCACAATTTGGTGCTTTTCAAAACAAAAAGAACTGAAAATTATGCACACAATATCGAGTTAAAGATAAGGAAAAACTAACATATCATAAAGAAATAAACAAATAAAAGTGACAGGTTTACTACAAAATAAAAAAAAAATCAAATCAAATTAAAATTAAACGACATCGAAGTAGGCTTTGGAATCTATATTTTTCTGATAGCTTTGCTTGTCATCTTAAAGTAGTTTGGGGCTAAAAATTAATATAAATGGATTGATGTTATTGACTTGTGTAGATGATAGTTTAAGGTATTGTTTTCTTTCTGGAAATCTTATCAAATGGGCTGAAATGTCAAGTTAGCAATAGTAATTACTACAATAGTTTCAAGGGTTTTTCGCATCTAATTTTGAAGGACGTCCCAAAAATTACATTCTAATCTCGTACTTATTAACGCTCGGGACATTAATCTAACGTAACTAAATTTTGCAAGGGACTAATCCCTTGGTTATTAACATATCATCCATTTATTTTACATAAAAGATGCAAAGTTTAGTCGCATAAGGTATATGTTAGACCTTGGTGTACGTATAATAACAGGGACATTAGAGGAAGTTGCTAGTAAATTTAGGGGTTGGAACGACGAACATTTAGGTAGTTTGTCAGTTTTATAATGTTCGATTGAGAACACTTAAGGAAACTGAGTTAACTATGCTCTCTATCAATTTTTGAGTAACATCTTGTTTCAAAAAGAATGCATCAAATTCATTGTTAAGTTGTGGTTTTATGTTTTTTCTATCTAATTTCTGATCGAAAGCAGGGCTAGAGGCAATACTGATGATGGAGACAAGACTTAAAAAGTACTATAGCCAAGATATCCTAAAGCTAAGTAATTTTGGAAAAAGTCTATGAAACAATGTTTATTGGTGGTCTGCGTTCTTGGGCCATAGGGTTCATAAACGTTAATTACAATGTTCATGAGAAACATGCAAACCTTACTATTATTGTCGATGTTCTTGAAACATAGAAATAATGAATTAAATCTGAGACAGCATGTGGTTCATACCTGTCATTCTGTCATCGCTAACTGTCATAGTCAATGCCAACTGAAATGTCCGTCACGAGTCCTAAAAATGTCCATCAGCGGTACAGCCCGAAACATAAATTTTGTCTACTTTTATGCATAATTCCAAAATTTAGATTAAATTAAGACCATGCTTTCAAAATAGAAGTATTATTAACCAGCGTTAAAAAAAGGGATCAGCTTACTTATGATTTTTTTTGTAATGTGTCATAGAGCACATGTTGAAATGATATAAATATATAATTGTGTTCCTAAACTTGTGGAAAAACCACAGACCTTAAAGACAAATTAAATGCAATTTTCAAAGGAAATTATCATAAACAAAAAAAAATCTAACTACTACTATCACTGTCACTAAAGTCATTTCCAGTTAAGATACCACATACTGAACCTTCAAAGTGTAGCTAAGGAGACTTTGATCTTTTTTTTTGAACGCACGAGATCTCAAACTCGAAAACTAGCACCATTAAATTTAACCTTAAAATTTGTGATAATGATGACACAAGTTGAATTAAACAGTTTTAAAAGTACACAACTCCATTCCGATCATACAACTGCGAATATTTTTAGCTTGTTTTGACCGTTATTTATGCAACTCCAAAAACAAAACAAACAGTTTGTAATTATTCGCTTCTATTCTAAAACTACATTTCAGCAATATAGTCGCGATTTTTTTTCAATCCTAAACAGGATAATTTGCGTTGGACTTTCAAATTTTAATCTCCATTCTCCCATTTTTAAGTTTGAGTCTTGAATTATAGAAGGTACTTTCTGGTTTATTTTGACCTGTCAAATTGAATTTTCGAAGCTGTATATGCGTTCTCATTTGAAAGCTCTATAAAATATTACAACTGGAATTATTTCAGATAATTGTAGTACACTTTGAAAATTACCGAATCATTAGTTGGAACTGGCTTCAAGCTTTTTTTAAATTAAATTAAATTTTTAATAGTGACTAAAACAAAAACAAAAAAAATATTGACACTGCCTCTGCACGATATCTACTTCAAATTATCCATACGAATGCACATTAAAAAATAACGGTTATGCCATAAAGTATTGTATTCGGTACACCTTTTGAACTTTTAAAGAAATCATGAAGTATAAGGGGTTGCCTAAAACTAGGGATAATTGAAGATATCTGTGGTGATCGATATTGATCATTACAACTTACGCACAGTACTTTCGAGTTTGTTTTGGAAGTATTTCTTCCAGGTTTCTGCACATTCTCTTTACTTAATTTATTGATTTTAATCTATTATTAGAAAGATCTTCTGATCGTTCTGAGAGCGTAAGTGTGTGGTAGCTAATGAGGATCTGGAAGTCTGCAGAGGACGTGCATCGGTGTAATTATCATTTCGGCGCGAAGTGCGAGCATCGGGCATAATCTAATAATTGGGAGTAATTCGAGAGTGCGACTGTCAATAGCAGTTATATATCGATTGGGTGGAACATTTGTCATAGTGTGGTGGGTGCCGAGACCGGGACTGGCCACCGGTCAGTGAGGGGCCTCGGGGGGAAGTCGGGGGTCCGTCGGAGCGCAAGGGGAAACTCTCTGATCAATACCCAGGTCTACCGCCGGAGTGCCAACAAAGCAACTATAACGGATTCTGGACTATTGTTCATCAGGAGATAAAATGAGAAAATGGATTTTCTCTCCATTCCTCTCGTCTTGTTTCGTTTCGCTGTTTTATATGCTTCTTCTCCGTAACGGTCCTTCATGTGCTATAAAAAGTAATGGAAACATGTCTTGTGATTAAAGAGAGTATGATTCTTATTAACAAACGTCAATGTACAAATAAAAAAGAGTAATTATGAAAATGTATATCTCGAGATGGTATTAGCATATTGACAAGTTTTTGAGAGCTGTTTTAGATCTTAAGAATACTTCAACATTTCCGAATTAAAATATTTACATCTCATCGCTGTTGATTACATTTCCAATTCTGAAATTAATTTTCTCCGAGTAAAATGCAAAATCACAAGCAATCTCGAGTTCTAAAAACGAAATTATTTCTCCCCATTCACTTTGTCTCCGGTTGGAGGCGAATCCAAATACTCAATCATTCATGGAAATGACGGATTTTAATGTTACAAAGTTTTAATTCTCCAGAAGAGGGTGGATGTCATTGGAAATATCTCCACATTTCCATTTAAATGTATTCAGGAGTTGGCCTGGTCGCCTTTCAGATGTCGAAATTACTCGGCTTTTTATATCTCCGTCGAGAACAGTATCAAAAGTTAATTTGTGGTAAAATCTGAGGGACTGCCTCTATTTACTCTCTAATGATGGAAATGCGCACTTCTTTTCTTTCGTTTACGTTTTATATTTATGGATGTTCTTTTAAATTAAACATGAAACGGACTCCAACTGCAGTTTGATGCCTTGTTTATTTTCTTTCCCTACTTACCAGTTCTCTGACAACTGCCACTGCCTACAACTCATTCCGGCTTTCTAAATCCTCTGCAACAACAGCAGAATTAACCCAAGAACCGTCTCAATCAGGATTTGTGTTTTATAAACACCATCAAAATAACCGAGATATTTTTACGTGCGTGGTTTTGTCAAAAGCTTTCATAGAAAAAAACTAAATATTTTAAACAGAAAACTTCTTAAACTGTTGATTTTATATACGGAATAAAAACTGATTATTTCACTTCTAGATCTGGCACTAGCTGATCTAAACACTGTCTAAATTGATAAAAGGTAAAATTCTGTCTTAGAAATTTAGTTTTTTTGTTGCTCATCGTGACTTGCGATTCCAACGTTTAATATCAAAATTAAAAATAGATTATTTAAATGCCGATTTACTCATTCAGTAGTTAAACTTCAGCTATACCAAGTAATCATGGCGTCTTGCCAGATACTTGCACAATGTCATTGTTACGATGTAATTTTTCTGAAACTCATTGGAAATAGATTTTAAAAAACAAATCGTATGGTTCAATTTTTAAATATGTCTGCCTACAGCCAAAGTCATTAAATCTGAATTTATTTTGGCTTAAGACGCTAAATATCAAATGTTAGTTTGGCCATAAATTTGCTAAATTGAAAAAAAAATTAATAACATGAGGGGACAATTCCTCACTTGCTATGTATGCCCGGTCAATTCGCGTAGTTATTAGTGTGTAAGCCGAGAGATTAAGCAATAACTCGATGGGGAGTCGTAAAACAGGGAGAGAAGTTGACCAGTGGTCAGCATCAAATTCTGCAGGAATATCAGTTACAGTTTTCAGAATAGGAATTACACCTCTCTGGTTGTCTCTATTCAATAACCGTTAAGAAACAAGGAGAGTGGAACGACGTGACGTAGAAATAATAGGAAATTCCGGAAATAAAAGAACAATGCACCCTTAATTCCTGTGCCTTTTGCAGTCGAGCACAGATGTTGGAAATTTATATTATTCATTACGTTTCTCTGTTTGAAATAGCTGTTCCTCCTCCTACTTTAGAAAATATTTCCGACTCCCCCGCAATAATGTTTTTGTATTGTTTACGTTAGGGTTTGATTTAGATAGATTTTAATTTCTATTTTAATCCGAACGTGTGAACATCTGCACCTATTGATAGAAGCCATGCTCATAACAATACAATGTTGACTTAAGAGATTATATCTCGTAAAACGTAAACCTATTTTCTTTGTTCATATAAATATTCAGGCGCCGAAGTAAAATATTTACGATTAGCATTCCTAGAATCAAAATTAATGTGGCTGTATAACTACGATATCGATTTGTTTATTTCACGAACAAAGCGTCTGTAAGGAACTCGAAAAATCCGATGTGATGGAAATTTATGTTGACAGTTCCAACCAACAGGTCACTCCTCCTGTCACATTTTTGACAAAGTGGGTATTTTTTGATTCTTACATAAAATATGAGATCGTGCCGATGTTGCATGATATAGTAATTGACCTGATTAAAGGGATCATTCGACCATTTCGATAAAAATACAAAATTCAAATATCCCCCGTCAAACACGTCAGATCGACCACTCAACGGAGACAGCTTGCGTGTTTAATGATGCGGTCGAACTTTTCATACGGAAATGGCATTGAAGGATTACATCTTTAATAAATAATTTCCATCCCTTTCGGTGACTGAATCCTGAAATTATTAGTAAAAATCCAACAAATGAAAAACGTTTTAAAAAGCAACGACGTAAAGAGACAAACAATGGATTAAAAAAACAAATTATTCACGCCACCAGTCGGATTATTTTTATTTTAGTAGCCAAGAAAAAAAACAGTACTATTTCCTGAATTACCCAGCAATTAAAACATTAAAATAGAGCATTATCACTTTGATATACTTTGAATCTACAAAAAGACCATATAATCAAATAAAACGGCATAGAAGAAGGTTTTTAAATTGGAAATAGGTTGGTAACTAATAGATTTCAAATTCCAAAGGGAGCTTAGACGTATCTTAGGACTTAAACTTAAAACAATCTTAAACACACTTGACATTTCACAAAACAAATTTTTTAAAAAGCTTATTAACGTACAATAGCTAATTGCATTAAAATAATTTATTGTTGTAATTATACATTCTAGAAAGTTGAAATTTTTGTAGTTTGACACAAAAATATTACTTCTATTTAATTTTTTCCTTATTTTCGTTTTGTCATTTGACACATTTAATATTTTTATTTTATTTTACCATTTTTTATTATTATTGCAGGTAATTGTAAAGAATTTAAAAAATTTAAGTTCGGACTTTCAAACATTGAGGTCAACAAACTTCCAAAGAAATAAGAAAGTTATAAGAAATTAAAAATAAAATGGAATTTTCGGAATTTAGTAGGTAAGTTGACACTGCTCTAAAGTTTTATAATTAAAAATTAAATTAATCTCTATAAGTGTTATTTATTTTTTGTTACATTTTGTGGTTTCTGCAGAATTTCTCATTTCTGTCGAGACTTTTGAATTCAAAAAAAAAAAAACATCTACTTATTCTTCACAGTATTTTGCATTATCAGTCTTGATATAATTTTAAAGCAATTGAAGAGATGTGATTATCAAAGAATTTAATTCTTAGTTCAAAAACGCAAGAACTCAAAATGTAAGAATTTTGGATCCTAAAAATCTGGTGTCAGAGAATTTAAGGTTCAAGAAACACGTTATTAAAATTTTAATAAACTGCATATTCTGCATATTATGCATAATTTGAAAAACAGCTTTTTTTCGGATATTTACTATAATAGATAGACAACTAAAATTGCTAGAAACTTATTATAATATTTAAAAAACTTAAAAAAAAGAAAACCTGCAAAATTTAAAGCTCCAAAAGTCCATTGAACACAAACAATCCGAAGAATTGAAATAGTTTAAAGAAATAAAAATCTAAACAATCTAATGGACGTAGATAATATAGAATATGTGAAGCATTCAAAGAATTTAAAAGAATTCTGGAGAACCTAGAAAATCTTGAGAATTTAGAGAATGAGCAAAGAAGTCTAAACCCCTCAGGAACATCCAATAATACAAAAATGGGAAATTTGAACAATGTAGAGAATATCAAAAATTAAATATATATAATAATATTAATAACAATATATAAATGGTTTAAAATCTCCTATGTCTATATTTAAAAAAATTACAAGAAACTGAAAAAACTGTTAATTGGCATTCATGCCATTTTAAAAAGCTTCTTAAAAGGTTAGAATCTCATTTATCACAAAAAAAACTAAAAATTTTCAAGAATCAAACAATAAAAGAATTTAAAAGATTAAATTCTGAAAGATCTAAAAAAATTTTCCAAGTGATTAAAAAATCTTAAGAATTAAGAAAATACCGAAAATCTAGAGCAATTAGATTATTTTGAAAATTAAAAATCAAAAAAAAAAATTAACAGAGAAGATTTTAAAAATAATTTAATCAATGTAAACGAAAAACGAAACTAAGTTAAAATTTTAATGTCAAGGATCTAGGACATAAGACGTAAGAAATTAAAGTCTACAAAGAACTTAGAGGTGGAAAGAATATAAAGAAGCTGCAAGGAATATACGACTCTAAAAATCTAAAACTGTCTAAGGCTTTTAAATCTGGAGACATTAGAAGAAGTCATTTCCAGGAATTCAGAGCCTTATAATCAGCATATAGAATCCAGGAAATTAGAATTCACGGTTTAAAAATCTAAGAGAAATTTTAAATGGGAAACCCAAAACTATCAAAATTTAATAAATCTAGGAATATGAATTTGAATCTATATTAGGATTTGGAATCTTGAAGAGTAAAACTTAAGGTTTAAGCCACTTGCACCGGCCTTTTTGGAATTAAGCAATGCTCAAGTTTTTCCCTACCTTTTACTACAATTATTATGGTTTCCTTGGTTTTAAAGAAATACTTAATTTTAAGTGATCCCTAAATTGATGGTGCAAGTGGCCATTAATGTTTTAGTATTTGAGGATTCAATTTAATTTATTATTTTTGGCTAAATAATTTTCTTGGATCTATTAACGATTCAATAAATTTGGTTTTGATGTGTATAAAAAATAAGTGCTGTCGTTAATTTGTTTTTTTTTTGACTAAATCCATTTATTTTTAACAGTTTTTTTTTTAATAATTCACTTTGTAGCTATTTTGTGGTGTAGTTTTTGATATATTTAATTATTTTTGAATTATCAATAAAAATTAGTATATATATTTCAATTAATAATATTCCAATTATAGTATATGTATTTCAATTAAAAAGCATGAAATAAAAAGCTGAATTAAAAAAAAATTATTCCTTATTAAAGTGTGCTTTTAAATTTTGCACGTTTTATGCATCATTGAATTAAGTTAATATATGAATTCGTCTGGAATCTCGTCGATCTAAAAATTCGAATGCGTCGCCTCGAAGCGAAATAACATTTTATATGCTTGAGTTTTCTTAGCAATTGCTGGTTTAATTTAATATCCCTCTTCGTCTGTACTTGGAACGGTGGATGAAACCGTCGCTTGGAAATAGGAACCTTATAATGTTTGTGTCACAATTATTAAGATTTCGTTTTCATCGCTGTGTTTACCTGCATTCTCGAGAAACGCGCCTTGGAAATTATTACAGCTCAAGTGGCTTTGGCTCAAATGAATTTACTTTATAGGCGAGAATTTCATTTTAGAGATATTAAATTGTTATAAGGGGAAACTCCAACTCGTTATATAGTCCGTATTAATGCGTAATTGCTTCAGCAGAAACACAATTTTGACGGTTTCGTCTCTGAACCATTACGCTCTCGTTCCAAAATTTATTAAATTAATCCCATTTGCGTCAGAAACAGCTGAAAGAAAAAAGACGTTCATGCAACAAAATACAAATAAAAATCAACATTTTACTCCGCAACTACCATATGCGCGTTAAAAAGACAGTTAGCGTCGTGGATAATGTTTCTCTTTCTCATGTTGGGGTAATTGTGAAATGAGAAGAGTGCAGACGATGAGGACGTTAGACTACAGCTTAAACGGACAATAAAAGTGCAGAACGTTCATCAATCTTAATGAAGAATCGATTGCCATACAAGGACGATTTGTTACAGTCCCATAAACTCTGCGTGTGTATGGAATCATAAACAAACATCCGACTTTTCTTGTTTTCCAACAAAAGAATTATGGTTGTTGTTGATGAAAGTGCTGGAAATTTCCTTGCTATCTATTTCATTTAGAAATGATGTGATTAGTTAGAATTTTCCAGTAGAAAGGACAACACCTGATCCGGGAGATTGCAGGCATGAAATCCACACGGTCATTTCACACCCTGCTGCCATTTGCGTGGATGATAACACCACCGACATCTAATCTAATAACCAATTCTGACCAGTAAATCGCCTGAGACTTGATTATGCCGCAACGATGGCCGATGAAAAAGGGAATAACCAGAGATCTAATTGAAAACCTAAATTGCGTAAAAGATGCAGCGTGAACGAGGAGTAAAAAATATCCACCGTGTACCAAGACAAAAACTCTATTTAGCTGGTTAATTGATCATTTATATGTTGTGCAAATTGGAAATCATAACTGTCTAAAAATTATTATTTTTAGTAAGTTCTTTGGCATATTTGTTGTTGCTTGCCGGATGGGTTGCATATGCTCTTGCTCTACCGGCAATAAAAACCTCGGTACCCAAGTTGGCATATTTTGTTTATTTTACTCATAGCAGTTTATAAATAATTCAATTGTTTTTGAATATTCTAAGTAAAGAACATTAAATAGAATAGTTTTTAATTTACAATTTCCATGTAACTTTATAAATATGAAAAGACTTCATTTCTAGGAAATAATTAACAATTAAAATATTAAAATGTGTTTATGTGCTAGTTTAATAGGAAACCGTAATAATGAACATTTCGTTAATTGAAAACCTGTTATTTTATAGTTTATTTGTTAATTATTTCGATATACATTTTACAAGGTAAACATACGTATAGCCGTCGATATCATTTATTTTAGATCTTGTCTATATTAAGGTAATGTGGAAAATAAATACAAAATTTTTGATTGTATTTTTTACAAATCAGTATATTGACTTTGTTCGAAAATTCTTGCAAATGTTAATTCCTATAGTAATAATAATGTTTTTAACTTATTGCAAGGTTTCAAAAAACTGGAAATTATATCAATTTTGTGTATTTTTTAAAACTATTCTGGAATTTTGGAACATGTAAAGTGTTAAAATGTTTAAAGTGTACAATTATTATTATCTTTTCTTAAACTTAATTGTAAAATGTGTGGACTTTTGAAATAAAGGATATTTTTATTACTTTGCTAAAAATATACTGAATACATTGTGTGAAACCTAAAAAATAGAACTAGAACGAATTTAATATCTAAGGATTAAAACAAATAAATCGAAAAATTGAAGAATCAAACTGATTCAAAGGTATATGATCGAAGACATCTAACTCATGAATTTAATGAAAATTTCAAAAGAGTAAAGACTAAAGAGCTGTTGGAATACAAATACAAAAGTTCGAGAATTTTAAGAATCCAATCAAACTAACTATCTAATCTTAAAACAATCCGAAGTATTTAACAAAAACATCGAGATATATTTTTTAAAAATATATGTCGATCTTAATCTATTCTGTTCTGTTAAAACCAAGGGAAGGGAAGGGTGAATAGAAGATTTTTACAAGCACAGTAAAGTTCTGCTTACCAAAAATCCCAAAAAGCAGTATCAGGCTTGACTTAAATACATTTTTTTCACAAATTTCTAAAAAATGTGAATATCCAAACTTAAGTAAAATATCTTGACACTAACAGTTGATTTATACAAGTCAAATAAATGTTATACAAAAAGCATAAAGCAAAAGAAGTAACAAAAGTTTGTAAATTTGTATTTGTAAGATTATTGGTGATTTAACTACTGGTTTTGGTTTATCTTTATTGTTGTAGACATGACATTTATTTTATGGTAACACTCAATGGCTTCAATGACATTACCCTTGGTTTGGGGTGAGGAATGTTAGAAATTTTGAACTTTGAAATGCGTCACACCATCAAGCTGCTATTACACAGTGAACTTTAGGTATTAGATTTTTTGTAAGAAAGATGCGTAGAACCAAAAATAAAAATATTTGCTCTTTTTTTTTTAGTTATTTAATTCCTCTGGATAGTTTAGATTTGTTGTATTCTTTTATATTTTTGGATTATTTGGACAATTAGGGTGCTTCGGACTATTTATATCTATTTTAGAATAGGTAATATTTAGATTTTATAAATTTTTGGAATTAAATTCTTTAGATTTTTAGTACCGAAATTTTTTATTTGTGAAATTCTTTTAAAAGTTATTAGTTTCTTTCACTTTCTTTGTTTAGATGTTTTGGAATCTTTATATCTTCATTCTTTCCTGAATTCTTTAGAAATTTGAAGGTATATTTTTGTAGTATTCAATATCTTATGAATTCTGTTTAGAATTTAGAGATTATTCATATTTAATGGTAATTCTTGAACGGTTTTGATCCTGTTGTTTTTTATAGCTTGGATTTTTTTTATTTTTTAAATAGTCTCTATTTATTATTTTGAACCTTTGAGGTAAATTCTTTAGAATCTCTTAGTTTTCTAGATTTTTAATGTTTTTATATTCTTTAAGTATTTTTTTGAATTAATTGTTTTTTGTACTGTGTGGGTTTTTTTGATCTGTGAATGTCTTGAATTCTTCGTAATGTTGATATTCAGAGTTTTTCAGTTTTTCAACATCTTCTATTTTGTCTAGATTTACGATAGTTTAGATGTTTTGGATATGATTTTAAGTTTTTTAAATTTTTTGCATTTTCAGGCTCATTAGATACTTACTTCAAATCGATAAAAAATTTCTTTATTATTTAATATTCTTTAAACTTTCTTTAGGTTGACATTCCTTTCGCTGCAATCGATTTATCTTGGAGATTTCTTAGATTTTTAAAACTTATTATAATTTTTGTTTTATCGAACTATTTATATCTTTTTTATTTTTGGATCTATTATATTCTTTATATTCTTGTTTTTAGATTTTTTTATGCTGTAATAGATATGCAACATGCTCTTTTGTCGATATATTTTTGTTTCCAACGGAATTTTTTAACGCGTCTACATTTGTACATAATACATAGAACATGAAGTTAGTATAAAATATGAAGGCTAGCTATGTCTACTGCCTGCGAATAAGCAAAACATTAAACTAGTTGTAAACATCTTTGATTAAACTAATTGACTCAGTTTCCATTTAGAATTGATAAGATCGATAAGATGTCATTGTTAACAACCACACGTATAAATCAAGAACAGATGTTAGGTTAATTAATGCATTGTAAATCCGTGTAGCCACGTTTCTTTTATTCCATGTAATCCAACTTTAGATATTATCCAGCTAGTGTTCGTATCTTTTCATTCTTAATTCTAATCGTTTTCCCTGCTTTATGACGTAGTAAAACGACGCGTCTCGTTCCCTAATGACGAGCGTTTTGGGGTGCAAGACCGAGATGACGGATGGATGAGCTGACACAGGGTTAATTTGAAACAGGAACCAGATAAATGTAGTTAATATAATAAAACCTCTCTCCCTCGCCTCTCACTTCTGAATAATTCGGCACTTTGTCAAAGATGTGCTCATCGGGGTGATAATAACGCGGTGTCGATCGGTCGCGTTAGTGGCTGCAAAGGCGACTTTAGCGCAGATGTAACATACATTTATCATTATTAGCTTTAAGAGTGGGGCGAACGATCATATTTTCTACTTTACATTGACAGGGGGCAGGCCCTAAGACGCCGCGGCCCTGAGACGCTTCTGTAAAAACCAATGGCGTGCGTCGAGGGGAAGGTTAAAATTAATAATCAACAAAAATAAAAGTTAAATCAGAGCGGAAGGTGTGCCGATGATTCTTTCTCAGGAGATGAGTGAACATCCATCACCGGAGGCTTCCAGCATTTATTCTCCGCGATGATGGAAGTGAAGCTTCTACAACATCCCTGATAAGAGACGGCAAAAAAGTCGAGCTGGATGTCTCGAGATACTTTATGTATAAAAGAAACGCGCAGACGAGGAATCTCCTCAGATCGCGCAAAAGCTTCACATTTATAACTAACCTCATCCATCTTCTTCTGCCGGGGGAAACTCAAATGCAGCTCAATTTGTCAGAAAATCTAATGCTTCAGTTTCTTCCATCTCTAGCGATGGCAATGCCAATGAAGGAGAATCGAAGGAAATGCATGCACCGAACGATACGTCTACTTTCAACGATTCTCCAAATTTCAATAAATTCCATCGAAGCTTCTATTTTTCATTTAACGCAGACTTTTTTTTCAAAAATTGTCTTCGACGAAACTTTCTATCTAAATCCTTTATTTAAATTTTACTGTCGAGGCATTTTTTCTTCCTCGATTTCAATTAGATTGGAAACAATGATCAAGGACATCAACCATCTAACAGCCCTCAAGTGGAGGGCGATATTGCCTAGTCTCCACATTGCACCGATATATTTTATAAGCGATGTTCGGCGTGTAACATCAGCCGCTATTTGTACTGCTGGGTCGAGACAAGCGCCATAAATTAGGAGATATCTAATAAAGTCGCACGGATTTATCGGCCCGTTGCTCAGATAAATTCCAATCACCCTCTCTATGCAAATGCCTTTATTGCAATCACGACGGCAAAACTCATAGTCAGTCATACACACCAGCCAACGTCGGAATCAAGAATTTTTACATATTAACTCTAAACCAATTACTTTATTGTAGGCTTGTAGTCTCGAAAAACGTCAAAGGATTTCAGGTGGGTTTTGTGTTCCAATAGTGAACGAGATGTGGATGTTAGGTAAGCGAGCAATATGAGCGAGAGGTCTTTTGACATGCTAATAATATCCTTGTCCGATTGGTACGCGGGGGTCTCGGGGGGTGCGGCCGTTCCTAATCAAGCTTGCAATGAGACGTTCCCCATGAATATTTACCAGCTAATTCAGTATTGCTTCGAGATAATGACAGTGTCTGATCAGCATCGCAGGATCGGTCTGCAATCTAAAGCTGATTATGCCGCCCCCGCGTCGCCAAATCCGGTCAGCGGTATGAAGAGATTAAAGTGGTAGATTTGCGAAATGCCCACATTAAAGTCGCCCTTAGAATTTTTAGGTAGAGGCATTAATTTGCTGGCTTTTAATGAAAATATTTTAAGTAAATATAAAATCAGAACGAAGCGGTACAAGAAAAAATAAATTTACAAAATACATTTATCTCTTTAGAGTAGTTGGACAATTTGTGTGCTTTAGACTATTTATATTTATGTATTTTTTTAAAATTTATAGATTATATTATATTCTTAAGATTTATAATACTACTGTTGATTTTTTTTTAATTTTTAAATTCTCTTTAAATTTATTAGGTTTTTTCACTGTCTAGATTTTTTGGAATTTTTATATCTTTTGGATTAAATGGGTTCTTTGAATGCTTTGCATTCTGTATACCGTTATTATTTCTTGAATTTTTAGAAACTTTTAGATTCTTGGATTCGATTTACTATTTGATTAGTTTATATTTGTTGTTATCTTAATGTTTTTTTAGGTAAAATCTTTAGAGTCTTTTGGTCTTCTAGATTTTTGATATTTTTTATTTTTTATGAATTCTATATCAGATTTTCGGTTTAAATTGTTTCCCTTGTTTGTTCTGCTTGGATCCTTTTGACCTGTGAATATTTTGAATTTTTTGTAATCTATATTATGAGTTCTTTGGATTTTCAACGTCTTCTATGTCATCTAGATTTACGATAGTCGGCAGCAGACGTTTAAATTTATGTGTCAATTTCATTTTTATGCTTTTCACTATACAAAGAACAAGGTAGGTTAATTTTACCTCCGTTTTATGGTTTTTAAGCAGGGTCTTGAAATACGATATTTTGACATATTTTGCATTTTTTTAAATGGAACAAATCATTCATTTCACAGATTTTCGTACACTCAGGAATTTTTTTTTTTCTACACTTTATAGAGGTAAACATAAAAATGCCAATTCTACATAAAGTTTTGATTTCTCTCTCCAATTTTTTAAAAATTATTATAAAATTCGTTTTTTACATTTTTTCTGTCTAAATATTCAAACGAAAATTTATCATCTATCTATAGAATTAGGAAAAACATTTTTTTTGATAAGTAAGACCGTTGTAAGCCCACAGTTTGCTACTTAATTTTAAATAATTAAATTAAATATTCTAGGCCTATTTATCAAAAAATCACAAGAATTCAAGTTAAAAAGTTATGAGATTTAGCGATTTGTTTTATTTTTAAATGGAAAATTTATAGGTTTTTTTTTAGATTTGCATCCTTTTTTTGTTAACAACCATATCTATTATCAGTATTGAATCAAATCAAAAACAATTGCATTTCTGATGACTTTCAGATCTGTTAAGGTTAATAGTTAAATTTGGAAAACTGGCAGTTCAGGTTGGTACCTGATCCCCTTCTCGTAGGAAACTAAAAGCTAACAAAGCGTCACTTTCAAATTTTTGTAAAAATAGATATTTTAAATGGAGTATATTTTAAAGTTATGAGTAAAGTGAAACGTTTTACTGACATGTTTTCGATATGTTAAAACACTCATTGAACAATGTTTTTAAATTGAGCAAATTTGTCTATTTTTTGACTCCATAGTTACAAGCAAAAAACAACAAATAAATAAAGAAAAAAATATTATTAATTTTGTGAATGTGTAACAGTTGTTGGCTGATAATTAGGACTGACGAAAACTATTGTGGTGGTGTCCATGGTATTCCGTTCGATCTAAGTAAAACTGCGACCGCTGTTACTGAAGATCTATTACCGTTGAAATCGAGAGAGCGATATGAAAAGACATTTAAAATCAAGTAAAAGTGTCTTGTAAAGTCTTTACTGGACTAGTCAGGGAAATTCAATTTCCTTGTGCGTAGGTGAACAGGGAAATGTAGTTTCTAAGATGATTACCGAAAAAAATTTCTTTTTTTACTAGAGAAGTTGTTTGTTTTTAAAATTTCAAATATTTTCGAAATTTTAATAATATATTAAAATAAAGTGTGTAAGTACTTTCAATTTTAGAAATTTAGAATTTTAGAAAAAACTAGATATGTCATAGAAATTAAAAAAAATAGATGTGTACTAGTAGGAATATTTTAGAACGTTTATTTTAACATTTTAAAATTTAAATATTTAGTGCTAATAATAGGAATGTCAAAAAATTTAAACTTGATATTGACCAAATGTCAACACAATCATCTAACATTTAAAATATAAACATTTAAACATCTAACATTTAAAAAATTATTTAAAAATCGTTTACAACATTGTGAAAAAAATTTGTTATTTTTCAATCCAATTTTACCGTACTAGAAGTTCAAATAGTGTCTACAAGAAACACTTACCATAATCTCGAAAGATCAAAGATTTTGACTATTTATTATTTTTTTTAATTTGTTAGAATTCTAAAGTCCATAAAGATCCATAATAGATAATAGAATAAAAATTTGATAGGTGCTGCAAAAATGCTTATTTTAAAAATTTTAAATACCGATTTAAAAAAAATAACAAAAATTCTAATTTTTATGGCATCTGGAGTTAAGTAAAAGAAAAAATGTTATAGAGATCTGAAAAAATATGAATGGACACTACTAACTCTGGATATTTCTAAAATAAAAAAGGTTTTTCATATTCTACTGTTAATAGCAGGTGTAAATAATTTCAATATTTAGTCGATATGAGCATTTGTTTTTGAAAATTTTTGGATAAAAATCTAATTTCAAAGCATTTTTCAATCATTTTGAAATGATACAAATCGGAACAATAGAGTAGAAAAATAATTTTTAACTTTGATTAAAGTAATACAAATTGTTTGTGAAAACCTGAAACAATTTTTTCTGATTCTTATTCTTATAGTAAAAAGCTGCTAAAAAAGTCCACTTTGGACATGAAATTCTACAAGGATAAAATCATTAATTGTTTCTTCAATTTGCTGTTCTTCAATTCAGTTTCACCGTATCCTATGTTTATTGTTCAAGTTATGTCCGTAAGATGTCTCTGCAAGCCTTGCAATTGCAAGTTCAGAATACAGCATCTTCGATACTTTTTATCTAGAGGTGTTCCTAAACGTAGTCTACTGCCAAAAACAAGAATATTTTTTTTAGAAGTAAAGGATAAAATATGTTTAAAAATCAGAAGAGAGTCATACAGTCAATTTAAAAATGTTAATACCCATCAATTAAACCGTCAATCTCTTCCGAACAACTGTTATTACAAGTATGACATCAATAGTATTTTCCATCGAGGGGTCCCGGAATTGATTGTCTCGGATTAATTGTGAGGCATAACTGCAGAAGATTAATCAATGGTCACCTAGCCGTAATTCCTGCTATGGCCGTGCACTAAACAAGCTGCAGGCAGACTTATATTGCCGCTATTAATTTGGAGGCGAAGCGAGGGACCAGCTCAGCACTCATACCTTATGTCTCTAACTGTATCACCGTGAAATAAATAGCGCACAATGCATTAATTACAACAACGTGGTGTGAGGGTCCGTTTGTCCATCCTTGTGTATGTATGAGCTATACTAGGGTAGATGCGAACGCCATATATTACGCTCAGCGGACGTGCAGAGTATTAAAAACGAAGCACGTTCTAGTTCGGACTGGAGATGACCGGATGCGATTTTACGATACCGGAGCTAGAATGCGAAAAGTAACGGTGAGTTTAAACTGAACGGAAGAAGGGCCAAAGTAGTGTTAAAAGAGTGCTGAATAATGGAAGTCATGGAAAAAAGCGTTTTTAAGGGAACTGCTTGTATATAGGTATTGAATGGTGCTAAACATAAAGGTGTTATTAAATGGCTGATGCAAAAGGTATGAAGATCATGTGTGCTTAGAGTAAATAAATGAAGATCTTGACCTCAAGTATATAAAGATGTTCACCCTGTACCTGTAGATATGCAATACAAAAAATTTAAAAAAGAAACGGGTTCCATCTTTATGGAGCAAGCTGAAGCCATTTTAGGCCGGAATCTACTAATTTCTGAAATTTTAAATTTGATTTTTTTTTCCATCTAGCAATGGATGTTTTAATTAAGTTATAGTAATAACAAAGGACGTGGGATTTAAACGTAGAATTACTCGAATGGTATACCCTGTATTTGAATACTTTATATATTTTTTTTAAACACTTTCCGATAACATAAAAATAAAAAAATAAAATAAAATTTTCATTTGTTTATAAATCAAAATGATAAGCTATAAATCTTGATGACCATGTCTAGCAAATTATCCTTTTTCTTTACATTGTAATGATTAATAGAAGTAGCAGAGTATTTTTTGTTTGTGCGTTTGAATGTACGGTTTCTATTGTATAAAGTCGTCTGTTTTTATTTGTATAGAAAAATAATGGTGGATGCGCTGGGTGCAGTTTGAACAGAGGCATCCGGGCGCCTTCGAAGGGTCAAGCTTGGATGATTTGTAGCCCGCAGAGCGCAGTACGGCCGCGCAGAGAAATGGACTGTCCACTTTGGACAGCTACGGCGTCTTTCCCCGCGGCCCGGAATATTGACGAGTGTTCCGGAGCTGCCGGACCACCGGAACCCCTCATCCCGGAATTTATATGATGTTCTCCCAGAGCCCAGTATTGGTCGACGTCGGCATCCAATAACCGGCGCCATTCCTGTCAAACTGAAAGAAACCGCACCGATAAAACATGACATACTGAAATGGACAACCGGAATCCATAACTCTTCCAGCCCGGTTTCATATCGGGCATTTCTTCATTTCCAAGTTGGGAAAGTCCCTTGGTGGTATTGGGAATTTGATTTTTCTTTGCTCGGTGATTCTTTTGCTCAGGCGGGGGCTTTTCAGAAGGAGATGATCTGAATTATGCATCCAAAGCCCATCACAATGAGATTTCCCCTACGGTATAGCCTCGTTAAATGTTAACGTCGATTGTAAAACTCGCCAGTTATAAATCTTCCGACCTAAATTATATTTGTCCGGAAACTTGTTTTATGTTTTTCCATTTCACATAAAGTGGATCACTTCATAATTAATGAGGACATCGACGAGCTAAATTCGCTTTTGGATTTCTTACCGTCCTGATAAATTCAACCTGAGAATTTTACTCCAACACAACCTAAATTAACTTTAAATATTCACAATGATCACTCAAAAATGTAAAGCATTTGTAGTTGGTTTACCATAATTACAATAAAAATATTTTTGTTGTGAATTAACATAAAGGACGTCGTCGGCTAACAATTTTTAAGGCTATAGAAATTTTTCTTACTTTATTTCATTATTGAGATTTGTTAAGTATTTACACTGCGTTAGATATACAGCAGAGTGTGGAAATAATTTTCAAAGAAGTGAAAACTATAACTTTACGATAAAGAGGAAATAAACTGAAAATTTCAGATTTTTTGAAACCTGGAAAATTTGTTTTTTGTGATTAATTTCTACATATCACATGAAATTTTAAAGTTTTATTCCGAAATCGTTAATTTGGCGCATCCACCATTTTGTTTCTGCATTTGGACTAATTAAACTTATGAGAAAATCGTCAACAAAATCACTTTCTTTCACACAGATCGAAAATTTGACAGATCTTTTACTGGCTAAATCCTAAAACTTTTAATCGTCGTATTGATAATGATAGCTTTCCTGTCGAAACACGCCAGCGAAATGAAAAAAATCTTCATTCTATTTTAAGAGTTTGAAACTTTAAAACATTAATTGGAAAATAAAAATTTTAATCTAAATTGACAGTGTTAGAAACACTGTGAATATTGGGCGTATTATATTGGGTCGATTCAAATTCTGCAGATTTTTAGGTTTTGATATGATATAGGATGTGATAACAAATTGTTTTAATGAAGAATTTTATTGGTTCTAAACGCAGCAAACATTAAAAAATAGAAAAGTCTCAAAATGCATATTTGCATAACAATAATTCATAATCTCAAAATTTGGGATTTTTAATTTAGTAGTTTTCAGGTTTTTGGTTAAAATATATAGTGAAAATCAATGGCGCATTTTTGAAGAATGAATTTTTCCAAAAAGGCAATTTTCTCTAAAGAAGCTGATTTATCAAAATAATGGAAAAGATATTTTAAGTAAATTTAAATTTAATATGTATTTGATTAAAAAACCTTTTGAAATTTCATTACTTACCTGGAAATAAGATTTTTTTATACATTTTTGATAAGTAGATATCAGTTGTAATAAATTAGATATCAGATTGGAACGTGACTATAAATTTTTCTCTACGATTGATTAAAAATTCTCCCTAAAACTCTTAATAAAACAATCATCCATACCATTAACTAAATTTTAAATGAATGTACATGATTCCTGTCGAGTTCCCTAATAGTCAATTATGCATAGATAATGGCTCTGCTTATACATAAACATAAGCAGCGTAGCAGGCATAAAGCAAATGACATGAATTAAGCATTATATCAATTTTGTGCCTGACGGCCCAGATAAAGTGACAGAAGGTCAAATGACATTGCCGGAGACAGCGAAGGGAAATCCACCCCTATATCAACACGAGCGGGGATAATTTCGCTGCTGTGTTGAGCCGAATCCTCTCTTTAAACATTCCTCATTATTTTGTAATTAATAAAAATGTCCAACAAACTTTTCTTACCACGTGTGGTTCAAACTTCGTTATTGATCAGTATTTTGTTTGGAAAAGTTTAAAACTCCGAGCTTCAAAAGTTGCCACATCAATCCATATAATATCTCAGTGAAACTTATTCTCAATGCGTTCTAAAAATTCCAAAACTGTCAAAGTTTTTCAATCTTGGAAATAATAACTCGTGAAACTTCGAGGACATTTAAATTCAAAAGTTCTATAAAACCGTTTTATTTTCCAATATTAAAGCGTGCATGCACCACGATGCTATATCAATAAAGTTGCGGAACAAAAATCCCCTATATTCACAATTCGAAATAAATTTTATAGGATGTTTACAAAATCAATTAGCGTGTGCTGTAAATATGCATGATTCGTAGCTATTATCATGACGTTTTGATTTAAAAATTTTGAATAACATCGTTACGAATGAATTGATGCAATCAGAAATTGATGGTCGGATAAAATTGGAAAAGTTTCACGTTTATGGAGTGATTCCAAATCAAATTGCTATTACAGTGTAAAGCATGCAGACATGTAATCATAACGCGGTGTTTACTTATTGATATCTACACGATAGCGTGACCGGAAACGAAAACTTGACGTCAAACAACCATATTGACAGATGTCACGCTACCCCGATACCACCCCGATTATGCTTTTCATTCTACACAATTACCAAACACGTGCCAATTATGAAATAATAGTGCCGATTTTTTTTAGTCTTGTTTGGTCGATTTTCATTATAGGGGGTAATTAACGAACTTTATCAAGATGTGGGAAACTCGTGTAGAAAATGACAGTATGCATACAGCGACATCTCGCAGTACCCTACTGGTGATATTCCCCAAGGGGTGGTCCCCTTTTATGTATAAATGTATAAATTCTCGATGCATGATGTGACAAGAAACAGAGATTTTGTAGCACGCATTTATAGGAATCAATCTTTATAAAAGTATCATATTGCGGAATTTTAATAATGCTATAAAAAATTGAGAGTTCGTTTCTATTTTCATTTTCCCAAAATAATGATCGTTATAATAATTCCCGAGCTACGTGAATCCATGCATCCATCTCTGCCAGTAGCTTATTTCTGACGAACGTAAGAAGAACGTTGACCGAACAAATTTATTGCCTGCTTTATTACTTTTTATTCGAGAATTTCATTGTACGTATGCAAATAAAACATTCAAATGCGTCTCGGAATCACAATCTATTGTTTCAAGATCGCCTAAATAAATGGCAGCTCCGCTCAGGGGCTATGTTGAACGATCCCGTCGTAATGCAATATTGATTTAAAGAATTCACTCCAGTACGGAGTTCGGAGACAAAAAACAACAACTCGTGTAATGCATTATCGCTATGTTTTAGCGTTGGCTAATATTATTTTTAGCGAACAAACGCAAAGAGAAAAAGAAATACTTCACATTGTTTTGATGCCAAGCTTTTAAAACTCCACCGCTGACTTCTGTTTTCCAGAATTACTTATGACGCTTCGGGGCACTTGTCTTGAACTGGCGTCTCATGAAATTGGATAAATGGATCCAAATATTTCATTTAAAGTGTCCCACAAACTTAGGTTCTATTATTATGCTGTTATTAAAATAGAGAAGTAGTAAAAGTTTTGATGTCGTAGATATATTTAATTAAATTATGTTTGTAAAACTTTATGTCGCTTTTTTGTTACTATGTCAAAAGTGACCAAAATTTGCTAAAATTTATAGAATTTACCAAGCACGAGATAGAAAAATAAAGGGGAAAATAAAGTTAGTTTAATGAGGTAGAGCGCCAGCTAAATTGCAGCTTCTAAAAGTTTAATTTTCAGGATTCTTTTTTTTTTATTTGTGTTTTTAAATACATTTTAAAAGGTATTTTTTTTCTCAAGAAAGATTCAGAATCTCAAAAAAATATTACTATACTCAAAATTTCAAAAACTTTGTTTAAGAACTAATTTCCTTTAAGTTTGTTCACTATTTATAGAGCCATAGAGTAATTTTTAGAGGTTTTATTTTTCAGATTTTTTTTTAATGTAAATGTTACAAGTTTATCACTTTCATTTATTTTTTCAGATTTATTGAATAGTTGGAGCGAGCTAAACATCAGTTTCTATAAATGCGCTTTTTTAGATTTTTTTTTTCGAATATTTCTTTAGGAAATGCAGAAATTTTCAAGATTTTTTTTCTATTCGTCGTTTAAGAAAGATCTACAAAATCTATAAATTTTAAAAATTTATACAGTTCCTACATAATTTTGAAAGAAAATTTGTTTCTCAGGTATTTTTTTTTTTAATTTTTGTTTTTTTTCATCGAGAATGATACAAAACTTAAAATTTTAGTAGTTCTGAGAATATGGTCTTTGTTTCTTCTGTATATATAAAGCCACAAATGAATTACTAGAAGTGTTGCTTTTTAGATTTATTTTTGTGTTTCTTCAGGAAATACAGAACTCGAAAGTTTATTATTTCAAAATATTTTTTTCAAATTATTTTATAATATATAGAGCCAAAGATCAGTACCTAGATGTCCTATTTTTTTTTTGTCAAATATGTTTTCAGAAAATGTAGAGCTTGAAAATTTGTAATTTGTAATTTCCAAATTCGTCCATTATTTACTTACAGCTAAACAGTTGGTAAATTTACTTTTCAAGGATTTTTCTTCTTATATTTTTTAGAAAGTAAGCGCTTTTTCTCTAAGAATCCTTTAGATTCTTATAAGTTTTAAAAAATTTGTTGAATTTTTACATGATGAGTTCTAACATTAATTTTTTTAAAATTAAAAATTTAAAGTTAAAATTTTTTTGTCTATTATTTATTATTCAGAAAATGTAGAATTTGAAGGATTATTAGTTCTAACCATTTTTTCCAAGCTCGTCCAACATTTATAAAGCAAATATCAATTTTTAGAGCTATTACTTTATAGATTTTTATTTTATATATTTTTTCAGGAATTGTAGAGTTTGAATGTCTAATATATTTTTCAAATTCGTCCAATGTTTATTGAGAGACAAAAAATAATAAAGTGTGCCATTTTTTACTTTTTAAGAATCTGTTTCTTTTTTTTTTATAGAAGTTTCCGATAATTTTTCAAGAATTTTTCTCGTGTATTTCTTTACGACCTGAGTGTTTCTTTTTGCAAGCCCAAATTGCACGAGTTCTGAAAATTTGATCTGTATTTGTTTTTCATGTATAAAGCCAAACATCAATTTCTAGAGGTGTTTACTTTTCAAATATTTTTCTCATATGATTTTTAATTTTCTTAATTTTCAAAGATCTTTCTCCCATATTTTTTTTTAAGTAAACACTTCATTCTCTAAATGAAGAAACTAGAAATCGTGAAAATTTTCTCTAATATTTATCTTTGGAGCCAACATCAGTCTAAAGAGGTTTACCGATTTTTAAGAGTTTTTTTTTCAGATTTTATTTTAAGAAATAAATGTTTTTAAATTGTAGTTCGGAAAATTTTATCTCCATTTGTTTAGTTTATATATAAAGACAAACATCAATTTCTTGGGGAACTATTGTCACATGTGTTTTCCGACATTAGTCAGATAATACGAAGATCCAAAGAGACAAGTAGTTGTAACTTTTCTTAGATGGGAAGATTTGTTTTAGCATATAGGCATTAGAGTGTCATAACAGGTATGTGAATCCTAAATATTTTGTGTAATATTATTTCTTCAGTAGGCATTGATTACCATGTCAATAACAATGACATAGGTTTTTGTCTAAATCTGTAAAATATTTAAGATGGTACGAACCCTTTTCTAAAAACGACAAAAAATATTTATAAAATAAAATAAATTGACGCAATTGAAAATTAATTACATATTCTGTACCGTGGATACAAATTTCTTGCAACACTTGCTGAGAGATGACCAGAAGAGTAAAGAAGTGGTTAAAGAACAAGTAACTACTCAAATCGCTGCAATATATAAAAGTTGCTCTGTAACATCGAATCAATTTAACGTATTCAGACTATGCATTTAGAATATCTATTTCCGTAGCAATCATTTAGCCTCAATATTTATAAGCGCAGTTGAACTCATACATAGAAGAACGCTTTATAATCCCCACGCACTGAACTAGATGGATAACACACACCATTTACTCTCTTCTCAACCCAAAACAGCCCGAAAAATAACCAGCCATTGTTGATGGCTACATTTTATTAGGGCAACCATATGGAATACTGATTTGCTGGGCTATGATAAAAGCTCCAATTGACTCTCGCTTTCACAATATTGCCAAAACATGTCATTTATTGAGTGTCGCTGGTTTATTGACAAAGTGCATTAGAAAATTAACTGCGGTTTTGATATTTAGGGGAAAACGGCGGTAAATTTTATAAAATTTGAAATGTTATAATCTAACGGTTTTGGAACATCAATAGCATTCATTTAATCATTATGAAGAGATTAAACGACATTCAACCTTTGAATGTGTCCGTACAGGCATGAAATATTCCTGGGGGCGCAGGGTCGCAGTGTAAACACGCACGAGGGTAACTACCCGCTATTATTATGATAACGCGACCACCAATCGGAGACATTCTTCCACACGGATGCGCTCATCCTGTCAGGGAGCCATATTGCCATTATTAAAATGTCCTTTCTTTAGGGATTAAAAATTCGTCCTGTTTGCACCGAGTGCGTAATCGTGTCAATTCGAATTGTATTTCTTTTATTAAAAATCAAAACATTTGTTGGAACAGTACGAGATACTGGTGAATGAGTCAGTCGGTCGCACCGAGATCGTCGAGCCGCGAAATGGAACCAGATGGAGCAAACAGTCGCAGCTGGGGCCGCCGTTATCCGATCTCCACGAAGCGGTGTCACTTACATCTCAATACTCCCTAACCGCTTCCTTGTTTACACGCGCGACATCCAAGCAATTAAAACATCCAGAACCGCGAGCAGGGTTTATTGAATGAGTTCCTGTGGGATCCCAATGACCATTTGCAAGCAAGGATGATGGATGCGGAGTTAGTCAAAAGGATGCACAGGATGTTCACTTGCACGCTATGGCGCTGTGTATACAAAGTCGCAAACTGTTTTACTGCAAATGCTAGTGTACTTCAGTTACCTTAAAATATGTTGTTAAAACAACATTCTAACCTGAAGAATGGATAAAGTGACACTTTTGTACATTGGGAATTGTGGTTTTTAGTGTCTCGTTTTCAAAAATATATTTTGCTTGCTGAGAAATTACCTGCTCCTTTTACATTTTTGGACGCAAATTACTTAGCAGCATCCAAATTTGTTTTTGAGTTTGCTACCATAAGCTCTAATTAACCATTCCCAGTCCGCGTCACGTCTGGTTTCGCCTCTATGCAAACATCATCAGCAGCTTGCAGATGATCTCCGGATGAAGTTGTCATTTCTGTCACGAGTGAGTTTCTGATTGCGTGGAGGCCATCATGCTGGACACGTTCGTCTCGAACTACATCAGTATCAGTGAGAAAGTCTTTCTCCATATTTTGACCGAAACCACGACGATCGATTACAAGCTTTGCTGTACGAATACGACGTCTTCCATCATGAAAATTAATGTTCCCCAAAGTATAATTTGTGGAGACGACTCGACTCGGCCCGCCTTGACGTAGTGCTGTATTGCAACGACGCTCCAGTGACTATAATATGCCCCTTAATTGTCTCGAAATGAGAAATTCGTTTCCAAGTTATAATTGGATACGCGCCACCCAACCCCACCACGTCTCGATGTCTTGCAAAGGCCTTACATATTTCTTGCTGTGTATCGTAATTTAACTTTACTTCAACCACTTTCAAAAGACGGCAATATTGACATTTGGATTTGACACCATAAATTATTTTCTATCAAAGCAGGACAAGATCCTCCACGTTCACATTTTTTTCTTAGGATTTTAAGATAATTTCGAGATAAGCAAGGGTTCCGGCTTGAACCCCGGTATATTTTGTAAAATCTGTATTGTTTCGCTAGCAATATACGTATACGTGACGGCGCTACTCATAAGGCAGGTTGCTTTTCTTCGTCGGAGAGGAGAGTATGTTTCGCTGACGCAGCTCGCAGGGATTGGAACAAGGCGCAGAGTAATAAAATAACAAACAGAGAGAGATGAGACCGCGCCCCATCCTGATAAAACATCACCACCTCGCGGCTTATATTGCGGGGTGGTAGTGGTGGTGGTGGCGGTGGTGGTAAGCATCACTTGCCCCACACACCAACGAACGATAGCCCTTCAGCACTGTACGGCTACTTTCATCTCTTTGCTTTTCTGCTCGGATGAACGCCATCAATGACTATTGTGCGTCCAGTGAGACTACTGCTTCTCACTGCTTTCCAGTAAAAGAAAATATTTGGCCATCTTCAAGTTCCATTTGTCTCAGAGGATTATTAAACACACGGACATTCCAATTCCAAGATGCAACTCTTCTCGGCCAATTCCTTTTATAGCTGACTTAAGTGAACGTTACTTGCACGACAAAGACCTGTGTTTTATTATACACGTACCTGTTGTTTAACACTAAAAGAAATGCTAATTCGTCAATGCTAAATTATTTTACTCACCGACCTTTCTTTTTTAAAACAACAGTGAGACACAAAAGATTTCAGACTTGCAAAATTTAAATAATTCTCAGAATTTTGTTCTTTGTTTTCTTTATCCTAATTAATTAATTGGAGAATTAGTTATAATGTTTACATTGAAACTGCTTTTAATGCTTAATGCTAATTAGTCATAGATACATTATAAATAAATTAGATAATTGAAAACGGAGTAATTTCTTGATGATAGATCTCAATGTCCTCATATGCTTAACCCCAACATCTTAGACGCTCCTCCTCCACTTCAAACAGAAATCTTCTGTCTCTTTAATCATGAATGTGTGGTATAGAAATCGCTTGACCACGATGCCGCTCGTCATAGCTTTGGCGGCAAAGGACGCGCAAGAAGCGTATCGACAGCGAGGCCGCTTGAGATTGCGTGATGGCCGCCAGAGCAATACTACCGCCGTCGGCCCGCCGCCCCCGCTCTACCTGCTGACCGGCCCTGCCCAGTGCCCGCCGTCTCCATGACGACCACCTCGTCATTAAAGCATCGCCTTATCATAACCGCGCCACCGACCCCGGCCATCTTTGGTGACCGCCGCCCCCTTAGGGCGCAAGTCGTTCAGTTATGAACATTTGTCATCTGCACACGGAAGTGGAGGCTGAGAGACTCTTCTTTCTCCAAAAAGGAACATCTCGATGAGTTGAACTTAATTAAGTGGAAGAGCTGGTTAAGAGATGATTTTTATTTAAAGGAGGGTTAGGTTTGACTATCAATCAATTGTGTTTTTTTTGCGATTGCAATATCTTATATCTTGAGAATGTGAATTTTGAAGTTTAAATTTAATACTGTTGCGGTTTGTGAGAATATCTCCACTTATCGTTCTGACAAGTAATTTTTCGTCGAGGTCATAGCAGATAGATTTATACCCGAAATTAGCACGGTGTGGCCTTAATGGTGTTGGGTTATGAGGGACCAGACCATTTATCATCACAGTCGCGAAGTAGGATTCGGTGTACGTCATTTATATTCTGTGTTGGTTGAATGGGGCGGCGGTGACGGTTCAAAGCCAACCGGCACCTGAACATTCATAAGTGATTTGGAAAAGGCAACTTGACTGCATCCACACAATGCCGCCACTCATTTATATCCGCACGAGCCAACATATAGCAATTCATTATGAAAGTGTCGGTGCAAAGAAGTCGATGGAGGCACGACTTAATCTTGAGCTAAAGTGTTAAAGCCATTCGAAGCAAAGTTGCAGGGGATTATCAGTGAAAATCGTCGCCGTGGGCACCATACGCGAAATCGTCGCTGGCGCGACGAACGAATATCGAGTTGGAATGTATGCTCAACTTAACCCGACACTGATGGCGACGATAAACATCCGTCGGTTCGCAACAGGTAACGCCACGCCGCACTTACCCCTCATTACCTCAGAAAAAAACCAATCGGGTAATCCGCGCTGCCAGATTACACAAAAACGGCGAGGATACTTGCTGTCACGGCTGAGGGTCAAAGGGAATGGATTCGTTTCTTGCGAAGAATTTATACACCAGCGAGTGTTTTAGCTATCTCTTCAAGATTCTTTTTGAATAACCAAATATTCTTAATTAAAACAAGTTCTTTTTTCAACATATTACACAATATTATTTTTTCTTATTTAAAAAAATTTTTCATATTAAAAATTTTCAAAGATTTGGGGATTTCTTAATTGTTTGGAAATTATGATCTTTTGAGATTAGTTATAATATTTATAAAAATATTGAACACTTCTAAACTTATTTAGGTCTTTGTAGCTAAATTTAAGACATTTACAAATATGAATTTAAATTGAAAATATGAATTTTAAACAATTTCAGAGACTTTTAAAGAAATCCTTTGTTAGCATACCTTTTAACAGCAAGAGTTCACTTTATATTTTTTTAAGCCTATGGAAAGAGTTTCTGCGGTGTTTCCAAGATTAAAAAATGGAAAAACAAATTATGGAAATTTTTAGAACTTTCTGTCTATAATTTGTGGAATTCCAGGTTGATTTTTGCATAGATATCGTTGAACTGGAGATAATATTTTGGCACAAGGCAACGCACAAGTGACCCTTGGAAGAGTGCCTGAGGCAACACCGTACGCACTAAGTCTTTTGAAAATATTGATTGCCGGCTCAAAACTCCATTACGAGACCCGACCCGTGCAAATACACGGATACGACGCCATTAATTAACGGTTAATTGAATTAATTACTCTCATTATTTCACATTTCGCATTGTTTGGAACGCGCCAGCAAGACACAGCTAAACCCTGATTGAGACAAACGGCCGCGGAGGTCATTCGACCAAATTGCTTTTTATTCCTGACGTTATCTAAACCTCTGTCTAGGTGTCTCTACAGTGCTTACTCCACTTTCGGTCTCGATCGAGAAAGGACTTCTGAAATATTCAACAATTCCTTCAACTTAGATGGGCCGTGCTTTTTTAAACAATACATTTCTGTATTAATTGTGTTTTTTTTTAAATATATTACTTGGAACAAGTTGTTTGGTCGATGGTCGTCGATGGCGTCGGTCGCCGGCATTCTCGAAAGACACATTGACAGATGGGCCCAGTGCAGATACAGATGTACGGTATTGTCCTGCTAGCGAGTGTGCCATTACATATGTTTTAATTACGGGGATCGATGGCGGTGCTTCCGAGATTTGTGAGGGCTTGCGTCGGGCTGCTCATAAAGACGCTTGGGGGCGGCGAGGGACGAAAGAGGAGCAGAGGCCCAGGGCTGAGGTGAGATTAGCGGGCGGCCTCATTAAAGTTGTGTAATAGCTTTGCGCCACCTTACGCCTGGCTTGCTTCGCTCAACTTTCATCTCTAAACAACACCGCAGCCGCCTCCAGATATTATTAACTCATATAGAATATCAGAACTTGAGTTAGAAGTAGATATTGCTTGTGATTTGGGGGTTGTAACGAAAATTGATGGAGCAGAGGTTGGGTGGAATTCCGAGTTCGGCTAAGGTTTTCCATGTTGACGAGGCAGTTATGCTAACTAAGTGAATAATAACTAGCTAGGATTATAGCCAGAGAAAATTTCAGGAAATATGCAAGTTCCGGAGAGGCTTCGGCAAAAACTCCACTTTTAACGAAAGTTGATTTTCTCATAGATGAAGAATTTAATCTAGATGTTTTTTGATTGTTTGTCGCGGAACAATGCCGCAAGGAGTTTTTGGTGAGCTAATTTGGTTTGTTTCGGAATACCTGCGCAATCGGCAAGGTTTGATCTGGCGTAGTACTTTATTTCACTTCATCGGTTGTAATAAATCCAAAGCGGGCTGAGGTGGACCGGTTATAAAAACACCTCTTCAGCCATTTAACTTGGCGGGCGAGTAGAAAACGGGCCCAAAATGAATCTTATCGAACATCCCATAAGTCTTGACATCACCTATTTCTTTCTTTTCGTTTTGTGTGAGCCGGGGGAGGAGACTTATAAATATACGTACCGAGGGAAAAGTTTCCCATTTAAGAAACCAAACGTGGCGCGTTGGTAATGAATGCCTCGCCATCAATAATCTAGACCCATTCTCGCAGTTTTTCGCTGCGAAGCTACTTCAAAACTAAGTTAATGTTCGGTTAGCAGTGAAAGAAAAAATTCGTTGAATCAAAGGTTGGTAATATTCGACGGGAGGATCCATATCGTGGATATCGGGGATGATCCTCGTATGCGCATCATCGTTTCTCCGCCTTGGAGGGCCATAACGGTGGCGGGTTCGCCGGCAGATGCTGCATCATTGAATAGTAATAAGATCCCGAGTGCGTGCTATAGAAATGAATTGCTTCTGTTTTATGTTATTGCTCGGAGCGCAGGTACCGCCCGGGTTTTATCATCCCCAGGATTCCGACCCATCGATTCTTATATCCGAGCTCGCACGCCGCTATAAAATAACTGATCTCGGGGCTAAACGACACGCGTGATTTGCATATGGAGTCGATAGCTTAAATTAAAAGTTCCCAGTAACGCCACCTACCGATATTGCTTTCGCCACCTTCCGGAAACATGGCATCGACAGGTCTCCCCGTTTGAATTTTAAGCAGTCATAAAACGACTGATGTTAATTTTTCCTTCCCGAATGTAATATCGCAGAGCCAAAGACGTGACGCGAATTCGACCAGAAAGGCCGCTGATTGGTGCGAACTCCTCCACAACGTGTACAATCCGCGGGACGCCTCTCTGGAGATACCTGACGCCCCTCGACTCTGCTTCGGTTCATCGTCTAATATGCTAATTTGTAGTTACTACATTTTGGGTTATGGCTAATAACAAGAATATGCAAATTTACTCCCCACCATGAATTTTAATCATGAATCTCTCTGGATCTCCTCCCCTAATCGACGCACTCTCAACCTGTCTTGCCACTTCTTTTCACCTCCAACTTCTTCGCTTTTAGCAAATAAACACACTAAGAAAATTTTTATTTTTACACTTTGATTGCTATTTTTTAATACCGTTCTCTAGTTTCACCTTCAACTTGGGTCTCTCGTTTTTTTGGTGGTTTTGTTCTATTTTCGATTTTTTACTTTTTAAATATTTTTTTATTTACACTGCCATTTTTACGGGTTACTTCCTTTTCTAATATTACTTAGAGATTTTTTTTTCCTATAGTAGATTTTAAAGTGGGCTCTATTCACTTAAATTTCAAGCTAACTTGCACTTTAACCTCAAGGATAGATAAAGTGATACTTTAACATTAAGAGTAGATAAAATACTTTAGTTTTAGTTAACTGCTTTTAGTTAACTTTACTACATTGTTATTTGAATGAATTGTAACATTAAAGGTACAATTAACCTTTCCAGAAATATTTAGCTTAGAAATAAAACTCGTATTGATAGTTTGATGGGTTACCTGCAATGTACTCGTAGCTGAACTTGTTTTGATCAGATTTTCGCAAAAAATCTGGTTTAAAATGACAATTTTTCTCGATACGGCATCGTCGATATAAATTTTTGCTACAGAGGATAATTTCCATTCACCTATTCTCTTAACGGTGACGATATCGGCACTCGTGTTTGCCAACATGGTAGCTGCAGAGCTGCGAAAGCAATGCCCAGTATATGTTTTGGGATGTAACAAGTTAAAAAGATCCGTAGCTGTACACAGTGTATTTATTCCTACAGCTTGTATGGTAGATTTTTTCTGTCTGTAGTTGACGAAGAATTTGCTGTGAGGAATATTTTTAGGTAAATATTTTCATACAATTTAAAAAAAATACTCCACAATCTTTATCGGGTACACCAAACTTTCTTGATCAATAGGTGAAACAATAATTATCGATTGGTGAACGTCATTATTGGAAACATCTAATTTGATCAATTCGTCCGTTCTGCAAACCCCGTGCAAAGCCATTACAGCAACAACCCCTAAGTTTAAAACTCCATTTTACATATCATTTCTCAAGCCTTGCAATTCTTTAAACATCTAACTTTCATAAAAAGATAAGAATCATCAACTGAAGCGTCTACCAAAAATGATTTCATTCTGTTAATATATCTTCAATTTTTTAGGTTTGTTGTATCTGTTACTTTGACAGTATTTTCATTTTTTTTTTGAAATATTGCAGTTTTCACTAATTTCACTGATATTATTTCCCATTCTTCAATTTTGAAACGCGTTGTACTCTTTCTTGTATATTTAGTGTAATTTTTGAAGCAATAACTTTACTTATTTACTGCCCTTGTAGGCTCTTCCTCTTCGTCTGCAGGCAATTCTATTTCGTTCTCGCTTATTGTATTTTCCACACTTCCAAAAAAAAAAATATATAACAAAAATTCTATAACAACCAAATATGGGTGTTTATTTTTAAAGTATTAAATTTAAATTAAATTTTTCTCTTTAAAATACGTTATGAAAAAAAAGTGTATTATACACGACGATGAAAGATTTTCAAACATCTAGTGAAATTAATGCAGTAGTGCATTCTCATTGGAAAGTTAAAGTAGTCTTTTATTGTCTTGTGTAATAAATAACTATTTCTCATACGTAATAAATAATAACTGGTCAGTTTTTTATGTTTTAAACTTTCTTGCCAACAGAGACACGTTTTATTTTTTTTTTCCAGTTCAGCAGGTGATTTCGCTCTAAACAGACACTAGAAAATCTGCACAAAATGAAGGTCCTTAAGAAGAACACTAAATTTTCCTTCTCCCCATTGTCATCCCCTGCTACACTCTTGAGTCTACCTCCTCCATTTACCACTTCAATTCTTTCAAATATTCCGAAGTAATATGTTTATGTAGCTACCATACACCCTTCTTCAGAAACAATACATCGCTTTATCACTAGATCGCCTATGTAGATGGCCTTTATCGCAATTACTGGCATTCGAACAGTCCCGCATTGTTATGAGAGAAACAAAGGAATTACGGGGGCATATTTATGTGTAATTTGGTGATGCCATGGCAACTGTCAGAGCCATGGGGCGCGTGGTGTCCGTTGTTCAGTTTCCACACTGGCTTAGGCCGCTTATAAATGTAATGTCAGCATAAACAAGATAAAGCAATGCAGAGGATAATCACACCCCGAGATATGCAAAGCGATTCCCGTTATTATAATCCATGAATTGCGTAATTCACCACCCCTGTAGATAGGCGCCCTTGGGCTCTTATCGGGAAAAGTACAATTCTGGCAAGATTGTTGTATTAGGATTCTTTTGAGACGTTTTAATTAATCTAAAAACGATTGATTAGACAAAGTTAAAAAAAACAGTAGCATTCTCCTTGACACGCAGAATTAGGAATCTACTTGACTATAAAAAACTGTGTAAACATTGCTTAAGATGCTAGCATTAAGATAAGTGCAGAATGAAATTGATATCACTTTTCAGTTCTATTTTTACAGATAATACGTGTCCGTATAGATGTTTTCTTCATTTTAAATGTAAATATTTCCAGGTGTAACGTTTGCAACAATTTATGATGATAGCTTAAGTGTATGCCGTCATAAATGTCATTTGAGCCGAGCAAATGAGTTAAAAAGGGTAAAGGACACATGTTTCAGCATGTAAATGGTCCTAAAGCGTACACTTAGTTCATGCAGGAACCGCCAACGATGTTATCGTAGCGTGCTAACGGTAGGTTGGCAGGTTATCGCGCCGTTTTAAAAGCTGATGAAACACGTGTTATTATGACGGCCAATGATTGAGTGTTGGTTTAACCCTCTCGCTTAACACCGCCTAATGAAGATCTGAATTATGAGCCACGCTTAATTAAAAGAAGCATCCAACGAATGCTCATCAGCTGCTTAACGTGGAATAAAATATGGTTTTAACGCGGGCTCTTTTTATGTTTTGTATAATTGGTGCAATTTTCCAATACCATTGTGAGATGTAGGCGTTTGTAGTTCTCCAATAAGACGGTATCTTTTGCGGAAGGAAACTGTCAATCATGTCAGAAGTCGTGATGTGCAATTTGCTGCAATATCGTGTTGGTCGATCTCATCCCGATTACCCACGCCCGAACCTGACGTTGTAATTGTGAGTATTTTCGCCTCGATTTTCATTTTTCTAGCGGAAGACCATAATTTGTGCAACACCGTGTAATATTTGCTTCACATTGAAACGATAATGCCTGCTCTTACTGGACGGGCCACTAAGCACGGCCTGTTTAACAAATCTCTCGTTGCTGGTCTTGCACGATATCCTCAGTCACTGCTTTCGGAAAGCATTGTTCTTTGTTTCGAAATTAACCAACGTTTCAATTGCTTTCTACTCGGGTTCAGAACGTCTTCTGTTAAAAATGTAGTTTAAAATAAAAATTGACAAAATTTCTGCATTTTCCCAAGCTCCACTCCAGCCTCGTCCTTAATAGGATTATTGCGACGAAAGCCCCATTATGGATCCATCCAGTATGACATAATACAATCATTTGCCGTCCCCGTTACGTAATGATAAGTGTCCATACGCACTTGATCGAGAATTGAACGCTTGGTACATAGGGTCGTGCCCTCTAACAACATAATAGAACAATCGGTGATTCAATTTAGATTTTTTTAGGTGTGACGATTATTTGACGCCTGTAACCACTCCATCCCCTCGTCGCGCGCTTTTAATGAAATATGTTCTCCATCGGGAATATGAGCACAAGGGCGTCGAAATGAAATAGTTTAACTTCAATAAGTACGGGAAATGTTTAAATCCAATGCATAATTCCCCCTTTATCAATTTATAACGTGTCAATATTTATGAGAGCCATTCGTACACGTGTTGAAGTCAGTTTTGACACTCCATGATCGATTCAGGTTTTTTCCCTGGTTTCAAGCTGATGGATGATGATCGACGAATGGAAATGGAAACTTATTATGCAAATCTCAAAACGAAATAAACGCTTCCTTTCATCTCCTTGTATTTTTTATAAGACGTACCATATTCTTGAACGAAAGCTTTGGTAATGGAAATTGTCGGAATTATCTCGCATCAAGGCAAATTTTGCTACTGAAATGGAAATGTAACTACTACCAAAATCATGCATTTTCTTTACCGTCATTCGGTAAAGCTTCAAAGAATTTAAATTGCCGGAATGGCCAATTGTAGCGACAACTATTAAAATGATTTATTTGACACTTTCACTCTCTTGTAAGTGGAGGTACATGTTCTAGTTGCCAGAAGAACATCATATGGTAAATGTACACACAATGCCGAATAAGGGGAGCAAATATTATATTGAATAGACTAGGGAATAGAATTGTCGCTATACAATTCAATTGTTCCTTGTTAACCCTACACCACACGGCCAGTCCTGTTTCAAACGTGCCCTACTACTCGAATCCTCTGCATTATTAATACGGTCCGCTGTTTTTAACATACTCCGTTCCATATACTCAATTCATGCATATTTGATATATTTACGTGACAAATTAAAAGCTCCCCTTCGAATTCAACTGGAAGCGATATATTTTAACTTGAAAATTCGATGAAATTCGAAGAAACATTTATATTTATGGGTACTTTAGGGAAAAATTCAATTCGAATTCTGGGGTCAATATTATGACATGACGCCGGAAGTAAATGATCGTAGAGATCTAAACGCATGCAGTTATCCAAATCAACCCCAAAGCTCGCATCATAACCGATAGATGGTCTTCCGGAATAGACAGGAAACTCTCTTTGGTTGATTAGGCACTTTTCATTATGATGTGACTTAAATTGTCGTCCATCACGCCAAGTCGTTTATTATGAATTAGTTGAGCGTATGTTCGAATAATTCACGATGTACACATGCAACGAGAATAACAAATACATACGACATGTACATATTTTATTGTATGGGAATCGAATTTTGTAAATGTGACAAAAATTGGACTTTAGTCTGGGTTGATTTTATCGTTCGAATGTAGATAATGTGAAACATTTTAACGAAAGTATCGGTAAATTCACGACCGTCAAGTTTCGTTTTGCGCCTTATTCTGTACAGTATTTTCGGAGTAGAAAAAATCCTAATTAGCGGGTTGAATCGTTTCAGGATAAAGGTTAACGCCTATGGGTAAATAATGTGAAAAACATCGAAGGCATTAAAATACAGTTGGTTATCTCGGAGGGTTGATGCGTCGGTGTTGGGTTGGTCCTGGGTGTTATCCGGTATTTATTTCCGTAGGAGAGATCTAAATAACCGTCGGGAAAGTCAGAGGCAGAGCATCGTTATTGCGTGGCTGGAAAAATGGCGTGTTATTCCCCTTATCAAAACATAAAACCGTCACGGCGTTGGAAATGTCCATTTTTACAGTTTCTCATTATGCGAGTCTATGAATAAATTCGCACTTTTCTGGAGCGTTACGTAGCGATCCACGCGGGTTGAAGACGAAATGGAGAATTACAGATAAGCTGGCGCACCGTATACGCCGTATAGATGCAGGGAATAACAAACTAGGCCATGTTTTACCCCGTGCTTCATCACTTTTATGGTGCGATAACTAAGAATGTTGAATACCAGGACCAGAGCGAGGAATATGTGTATCTGTAGAAGAAATTGCTATCAGCTTTATGTCCGATGCCGTTTGCACTAACCATATGTGATTTGTGATAAGGAACCACCACATTTGTTTCCAAAAAATATAGTTACGAAATGCCGCCAGAATTCAAAGCTTGGAGCAGTATACAAGCAGGTTAGGTATAAGCTCGAGGCAACATAAATTTTTCATTTTTTAACTTAAAAAAAAAGTTTATTATACAAAACGATAAAAGACCACTTTAATCATCTTTGACCAACCACGAGTGCATTAATTTCTCGAGATGGTTTAAGATCGTTTATTGTCGTGTACAATATACTACTTTTTTCGTAGCAGATTTTAAAGAGAAACTTTGATTTTATTTAATTAAATTATAATGTTATAAACAAATTGTTTACTTAGAGAGTTCACAGACATAGAGGAAGAGCTTGTAGAGGCAAATAGTGTACCATTTGAGCTGTCGGAATCAGTACACTGTGTAAAGTGATGATGACGATGATTGTCAATTTTTTGAAACTATCATTTTCGAATCGTATACTGGTCTTTCGTCGCTCTGCAGCTACGATGTTGGCAAACACAATGCTGATCTTGTCACTGTTAAATAAATAGGCGGATCGACATCATCTTTAGTATTAAAAAAAATGCTGTTTCAAATCAGATGTTTTGCAAAAAATTATAAGTTACAAGTTCTACTACAAGAAACCCACGAAACTATCAATGCGAGTTCTTTCCTAAAATAAATGTTTCCGGGACATCAATTGTACCATTATTGTTTCAATTAATTCAAAATAATACTGCACTAGAATACTAAGAGTTCAATTATTTTATCTACTTTTGAGGTTAAAGTATCATTTTATCTACTCTTGAGGTTACAGTGCAATTTTGCATTTTAAGACGAATGAAACATACTTTAACATTTGCTATAGAAAAAATTTTGATTTATCCAAACATTCGGCTTTACAAATATTGTTTTAATGATTGTATAAACTTAATTTAATTTGTTAAGAACGAAATAAATTACCAAACTGCTGTCCTAAAGTTGGTGTCGGATGTTTAATATGTAATTTTAGTCCTTCGTGGTAGTTCCACAACCGTTTTACTTTAATGCCTAAACAAAAATTCTATTCTGGAACACTAGCGCCGCACCAACTTAATAACACTATAACTCATTCAATAAACAAATAAATGATAAACCACAAAACAAGTATTTTTAGAAGTAAAGTCATGAAAGCAAACAAATTTTCCCCTATGGCTGCAGCGCCAGACGGGAAGATAATAAGATGGGACGAAAATATATTCGGCATTATGCTCCAACGCGGTCTTTTATTTGTTTTTTAGGTTTACCACGTATTCTTATTTTTGGTGATAATGAGCCACTATAAAGTTAAAATTTCAGACAAGTTTATTTTTAAAACTGGTGGAACCGAGTATGATATTTTCTGCTATTAAAGTAACGTTTAAGTGTGTTTATCCTTCGGCTTTGAGGAAGAGGAAAAGGTCGGGTGACATCTGAAGAAATTATTATAATGAAAATCAGTGCGAGATGCAGGCAAGATAGCAAACGTCTGGAAAGTAATCGGATTTGATGACGTTTATTTGTTAAACTCGCTGGTGGGGAAGTCCCGCAATCTTTCCCGTCACATATTTTAATATGTAAGAGGAATTCCAATAGCAATTCTGAAAGCTATCTCACATATCAAAGGAAGTAATATTTGCTGAATGGCCAAGAGGGTCAGCAGCGTGCAGAATATCTATTTACGAAGTGCGTCCTTTAAAATGGTCAGTCGCTATTCTCCAGAGGACTCTCCCTTCCGAATAATGCCCAAATTGATTGCACACACTACGACACAATCGCTACGATATACACATGTCGGAATTCGCCCCAAAAAGCTCTCATTTTATTTTAATTCATTTACTGAAAACGGTGAAATTATCAAATCTGGAATTCCCAGCGCAACGACAATATCGACAGCCCCAAAGAGACGGTGCATTACATTATCTGGACATTGGGGGGTAAATACGAACTTTGATGCGATGGACTTCAAGTACCTGCTCATCAATAATTCACTGACTCTGTTACATTTGCAACATGTGAATCACTAGTTCATGCTTCAACGAGCAAACTATAGAGGGAGTGGAATTCAAAAATTTAGGAACTATAATTGGATGATATGAAGTTTATCTTATTTATGCGTGTAATGGTACGTTTCCATAATAAGGTTTCCGTTAATTAAAAGACAGTCCGTGAAAATTAAGGAAGCAGCTGGAGTATTCTTTGTGTAGTTTTTGATGTGTTGTTGCAATGACAAATTTCCAACAACGGTGATAATAAAGTTGAAATATCCATTATAAGTTGTAATATGCGAGTCATCGGAGCTTACATCCTGTGATTGATGATATGGTTCGGTTTAATTTTGATCGGGATCTGAAATTAGCCATGCCTGAAGGCAATAACTCCATGAATGGGAGTTTTTTTATAATTCTGTTATTTTGTCTCACACTCTCGACATTTGTAGCGGCGTAATTACAACGTCCTTGCTATAAATAGAAAAGAAGGGAGACGACCAGACAACGTCGGATTTTAGGTAAAAACCTCAGAATGGAAAATGAGTACTTTAGACGCTGATGAAGATATAAAAGCAATTTCTAGACTTTACGAATTCTTTACGTTTTACGATAATGATTCTCTACATCTGCTAGTTGGTGGAGTTTCTTTTAGACTCGTTACGATTGTAAATTAATTAGAAATGCAGAAATAAGCAAGTTGAATGAATATATTTTGTCATTATCTAAAACATGCGTTTAGTGTGAGGCTATCTCGATAATTCCAGCTGTCAGCATATGTCACAGGTTCTCGCCCAGGTGGATTCTCCGGTAATTGGGACAATGATGCAGCAAAACTAAGCTTAATTGGATGTTTCAATAGCGTTCATTTGAGGGCAAGCATCATCGAGATGAATAAATCAAACTCGTATTCTCGGAACGATGAAGTCTTCGCGATAGCCGAGTAGCCAGGATGGCGCAGCGACTATCTGCATGTCGTGGCTTCGTTTTTGTTTCATTTCGTCGAGAAAATTGGAAAAATTTGCATGGGAAGGGTGGGAATCTACCGGTTTGGTTTTTAATTATAATCAATGGAAGATTGAATTGAACTTGTAAATAGATGGATAAAAGTGGCGGAGTTTTATTTAAAAACCTAATGAGTTGCTCCTGATCAATCCGTAATGCATGCAAAGTTAGGGGCGATTTAAATTGGTTCTTTGTTTTCATTACAAGCTGAGATCTCGCTACTGAACTCGCCTCTTCGTTTCTGTACCTACGATTTCGCAGAACTTTAGATGGCAATTAAAAAAGACTGCCTACTAAAATTTAACAGTTCCCAGTACCATACCGAACTTTTTCATCAGACTCTTATTGAAGGATGTTTGAAATAATTAATTAAATTTCTTTCGGGAGACTGGAATGTTTATGTGTCTTTTTTCCCTAATAAATCAGGTGCCAACACAGACGGAGCCCGCACGGGCCATTCCCACCGACCTCCAGGATGGCATTCAGCCCACATGGACCATTTTCAGGATTACCAACGACAACTGGAGCTTAAGTCTTAACTACTACACCTGTTTATATATATACAAGCATATTTTCTTTGCTGCTCTTGATATTGTATTTTGGAATCGATGAACTTTTCTGGTAGTTATTGTCGAGACAGAATTCTGTCACGTATTTACACGAAAAGCATCCAAGTTTCCCGTTTTTAATAACGCCGCTCTGACTCGGATAATAAACATTTACTCTCTTCAAATACGACCACTCAGACGCCCTATAAAATAATACGGCAGCTTGAGTTCCAGCCGATAACATCATACATACTAATACGGGTTTTAGCAAACATAGCAGGAAAATTTTGAAAGTCATTTCAAAACAAATAACAATAATCTTTTAACAATTTATTTTATTATTTAATGTTTTTAGGTTAGTTGTAGATGGCTAATAATTATATTAAGCATTTTAATCTGATATTAAATAAATAGTAAAAGGTTCAATAAAAAAAAGTGGTTGGCTCTTTTTTATAGTAAAGTGAGGGTATTTTTTTTTGTAATTTTAATTCTATTAGACAAGGTGCAAAATTAACTAATTTATCTAATTAAATTTAATTTAGATGTATTAAATATTTAAGGGAAAAATTTTCTATAAAAGAGAGAATGTTGTATAGAACACACACACGATCACTTTTGATAAGTGATAAGACTTGGTAACAATTTCAATCAGAAACAATAGTTTATGCGACGGTGCAATTTTTTTCTTTGATTCCAATAATTTCATATTGTGGTAAACATTTCCCTACAATTTGTAATAGGTATAGGCAAACAGAAAAATATCTTTTTTGTAAAAACGAAAAATTTAAAATGACAAAATATTTGAGGTCAAAAAAAATTATTTAATATTAACCAGTCTTATTTATGAGCATTATACACATGATCAATACATTGTATACCTATTTACGAGATTTAGTGTAATTGCTTTCTTACATTTTGTGATTAATTTAAATTGTTCCTGTCAAAAATGTGATCTCAACAGTAGTTACCGTGTTATTGGTAACGCTGAATATTGAGGCTGTTATTAGTTTTTTTTATTAGAATTTTTTGGGCCCCAGGCTTTGAAGGTGATGATTATAATTTATATTAACTGAAAGCATATAAAGAAGCAAGACGGAGATAATAAAGCATAAAGTCTTTTATGTTTAATATCGAACAAAAGAAGTAGTTATTTTTTGTTACACCCAGCCATCGAAAGTAATCGAATATTTTCATTTTGGATGAAAAAACGCATTTAATTTAGAAAAGAATCATTCATATTTTACCCAAGAATCAACAAAGTGGTGGGAATGATTCGACATTTTTGTTTAATTTTATGCTATTTCACAGTTCACACATCATCGGGAGCAAAAAAAAACTTCGGTGTGAGTAACCTTTGTTTGGAGAAGAGTGTTTAAATCTATTTTGCCACATCGATGGCTTCCACGATTGATGGGTATTGCTGTGTTTGTCTGTTGTTTTTTTTCTTGATATGAAACTAGGTGGTCGATAAGTTTATTCAACAATAATTCTTTTCACGGGGAAGGAAGCTATTAAATGGTCTTTGAGCATTCTAGGTAAAGCGAGATTAATAAACCTAAGTGCATGACAAACAAATTGTCACATCAACGGCTGTAGTTAGTCGGGTCATGCATCAGGGTTATAAAGTTTAGAAGACTCGTTTCTTCCATTCCATGTTTGTCCGGCTATTTTTAATTTCCATCCTTTTATTTCAACTTAGGAAGATTTACAATTGCAAGTTTAATTAAGAAAACGTTTTGCCTCTTTTTGTCGATACAACTATAAAAATTCCGAACGTTTGATTCGGAACGACGTGACTCTATGCTTCACAAATTTGCCTTTTGCTTTGTTTCAACTCACCGATAAACATTTCAAATTTAGATCAAGGTTCTAACTTGGGTTTTCACATTATGCGAGTGTAAATTTGCCGGAAGGTAACTGAAGGAGAAAATTTTGTTATTAATAAATTCTGTCAACTGTTCATTTCGTGATTTATAGCGGTTATGTAACTTAAGAAATGTGTTTATTATGCATTCGTTATCTAGGCATCTCGAAACCTAATCGCTTCGAAAGAATGACAAATTATGATAAGAAGGGGCATTGTTTCCTCTCTGAGAAAAAATAGTCGAGTCTCGGTAGAAGCGGCGCCGTGCTCAAAACGCAATAATTTCGTTTTTTGCCCGACGAATCCTGGATGATTGGCGAAGGGGACTCGAAACATGACTGTGAATGTTTATTGTTCGTCTTAAATTTTTCATGTCGCGTTCTAGCGATCGGACTGCTACAGATCCGTGGGGGGTTGGGGGAGGATAATTCATGTCACTTAACAACATCGACGGGGCTTTACGTTGGCAGTTTTATTGGAGCTCCAAATTGGATCGAGGCAACGTGTCGTTGGACGACGGGTGCACTCCCCGCATTGTAGAATTAACACCGTATCATTGATCACCCGGACTAATAATCCACTAATTTGTCCCGCACAGGCTAATAGAAATTGTCAATCCGAGGAGCGACTATTTCCGATACGGATACGGGTCCGGGACGGTCTGCATCTGATTTACTGCGAAAACACGATGAGAAAACACGCAATAAAGACCCCGGGAGACGGCCTTCCAGGGTACAGAGCTTACTGATTAAATAGCGACACGCCGGGACTGACATTTGGATATTTTTTCCGTCACACAAGCCACCGATTTCAGACCCTTGCTTAGATCGAAACGATTTATTTGCACTTTCATTAATTTGCTAATTTTTATGTATTCACAACTTTCTATTTTAAATGCGTCACTTGTTCAATACAATATCAGCCACTGCAAGTAAAAAAAATTTTTGGTATAATAAAATTTCAGTACCTCTCTGAAATAGATTCTTTGTACAGGGTACGCAACGCTTAAGTCTCAGCCTATAAACTCATTTAATTATCAAGTTTAACAAGTATTAACAAGTAATTTACTACATGGGCTGAAAAGTCCCTGGCCCAATAGTGAAAAAAATTTTTTTTGATAATTAAAAATGTAATTAAAATGTTCCAAGGATCCTCCAACATTTTGATCCCCTTCGAATAGTGGGATTGGTCAAGCTCTGCAAAACAGGCCTCCGCCTCGGCGATGACCTCGGCATTTGAGCTAAATCTTTTTCCCCGGAGGATTTTTTTTTGAGGTTCGGGAACAAATACTAATCGCTGGGGGCTAAATCTGGCGAATACGGTGGGTGGTCGATCAATTCATAACGTAACTCGGCCAATTTGACCATCGCTTTGATGGATGTGTGAGCCGGTGCGTTATCGTGATGGAACAGCACTTTTTTCCTCGCCATGTGCGGTCATTTCTCTTTGATTTTTTGGTCCAGGCGGTCAAGTAATGCAACGTAATAGTCGCCAGTGACGGTCTTTCCCTTCTGCAAGTAATCATTAAAGATTATTCCATGTACTTCCAAAAAAATGCTGACCAAAACCTTTCCGGCTGACTGTTGGGACTTCGGGCGGTTCGGACGGCTACTGCCGGCTTCCAGCCACTCAGAAGACTGCCGATTGGAGTCCGGCGTGTAGTGGTGGATCCAAGTTTCGTCTATTCACACGAATTGACGCAAAAAGTCCTATGTATGTTACATATTTTTTTTACCTAGTTTGCGACAAGAATTAACCGATTTCCAGGATAGACATGAAAATATTTCTTGGTACTTCTTACAAAAAACAAAGTTTTCGTTCCAACCCTCGATTTCGCGAACCGATTATGCTAATGAGGGTAGAAAAATTCGGTACTGTAAATTATTGTAGAGGCTGCCTATGGTTTACCAGTCAAAACCATAAATCTTGTTAGAAAACAAAATATTAATGAATTTATCGGCAGTGGATGTTTTAATTCATATTTTTATTTCATTTTTACTTTAAAAAGAACACGGCAGGTTCTTTGTTTGCCTCCAAATTATTGTTTTTGATTTTTGAAAAAGTGAATATATCTCACATATGGTTAACAATAAAGAAAATGTGATGGGTCAGTTTGTAGCTCTACATTGTTTCCATTTGTAAAAAAAATCGTATATATAACTTAATAATTAAATAGGTTTATAGGCCGGGACATAAGTGTTGGCGGATCCTGTTTTATTTGCGTCTTAGTTTCTGTGATTCTTTCACGCCAGATTCAACTAGGAATTCAATCTTTAAAAAAGAGAATGAAAATCTATAAGCGTGTCAATTTTTGGTACGAATGGTGCAGTATTAGCAGATTAGTAGAAGTTATAAGGAAGCGAACATATTCAAAAAGTTGAAAATCATCACGTGAAAAGACTAAAAAAATGTACACACTAAGTTGGAAAAACACGTTTTAAACTCAATGTAGCTTTCTGGATGTTTACAGGTATTTAATGTGTTTGTGGTCTTTGATTGAATAAATAAATGAAATTAACCTTTAAACAGCTTTAAACGTATTTATCACAAACTGTTTAATTTTTCAAAGTTTAATTGTAAAAAGCCCGTAAAAGCAGCGTTTTCAAAATGTATAATTTCTTTAAAATATTTCTCTAAAGGTTGTTTAATTTTACAAGTTCTGTAAGATTTACGAGTATAAAGTGTGTATAAATAAATGTTGGAAGTAAAAAAATAGAGGTAACCTAATTCTTAAAATACCGCCAATAGATGTTAGGAAATTATCTGGAACTTTCAAAAAAACGTTGCCCAAGTGATTTTAATTCCTTTGTTTGCGACTACCAAATTATAACTAATAAAGCAAGAAGATTATTTCAAACATGGAAAATCGGCATCAATGAATCGTTAATCAAGCTTGAAGCTTAACAACCAAACAACCGGAAACACACTATTTATAAAAATTTTATAACTCACCAATTTTATTATTTTTCGTTATAAAATCATTCATCTCAATCGAAGCCATAATTAGTCGAGCAAACCGTCATAGAATTTTTGCTGGGAATGTAACTTTTTCATTTCCTCATGTAATATCTTATAGATTAAAAAAATTCGAATCGCGTGCTTAAACGCTACATGCACGCGAAGTTAGCAACAACAGCATCAGTTGTCAGTCAAGTTGTATCGGCGGCCGTCGTCATTCGGTTTTTCGCACATGTTTCTGGCGGTGGTCATGTCGAGATGGTGACGGCCGATTGCAGGATTGACGAGCCGGCCACATGCGAAAAGTTGATACACTCTATAGCAACCCAGAAAAAAGCCAATAGCTCTGCAAATGGGTCTGGGTAGGACTTCGTGGGTGGTAGGCGACGGGACCAGCTATGATCCAATATTTATAACTCCTGATATCCTTTGACGGACGCGTTCCTGGCCTTGCTTCTTGTCATACTCGCCATAACTTCTTCTACGAGGACTCATCAATAAATCACATAAGATTAACACCAACCGCCCACTAATCTAGGATAGTTTGTCTAGTTTTTTAGGCGCAATCTGATTAATGAAGTCTAAAATTAGAAACAAATTGGAAGTGAAGGTGAAAGTCATTTGTCATTATCAAAATTTGGGGAAACTTGAGAGGTGGATCTATAAATAAAAATAATGATTAGCAAAGGAAACTTGCTTAGAGATCTCGGCGGTCACTGCTTATATTCTTCGACGTGTTTGTTAGAGAACAGATTCCTATAAGATCATGACTGATTGTATAATGATCAAACCCTGTACACCTTAACTTATTCCCGGCTACTCTGTCATTTCTTGTGATTGCTCATTTAAAATATAATTCAGTTTTCCGATAAATACGTCGGCTTTTGATGCATGCTTGCCGACTGCGACACGAATAGATATTGCTCATTTGGAACCATTTAAAATTCATTTCAATTATAAAAACATTTTTAATTGCTCGGTCTATTAAGCGCTTTTTCTTTTTATGCTCGTTTATTTTTTTAGTACGAGCAGCATTTTAGTTCTAGACTTTAAATTGCAGTGAGATTGATCATGGTTTCAGATTACAAATTAATAGAAAAACGCCGTGCCAACAATAATTAATTAATTTTTACTAATTGAGATATTTACCTTCACGCACTGGTTACTTTTAACTTTTACGCAGGCCTTTTCTGTTCCCGTTAACATTTGAATTGATATTCTCAAAACTTGTAATGTTTATAATTTTGAAGGGGCTTGATAACAGCACTATATTTTATAACAATATGTTATTTTAGACAATGGCTGCAATTGTTGGTTATGACAAAGTCAATCGATTTCGAGATAGAGAAAGAGAGTAAATTTATTGATCAATTATTACAAAATTAAATTCTAACTTCAGGCTTAGTTTGGTACTTGACAATCTTCACTCAATATTTTTTTGTCCAGCTTACTAAGGGTTTTGATTATTCTACCGTAATCTACGAGATACTAGTTACCCATTGGAACTACTTGAAGCTGGATTTATAAAGACTTTCTGATTTGGTAAAGAAACTGTTCAATATCTGATTAATGGAAGTTCATATGAATGATCCACACCGAACTTCAGCTATTTCTAATCACTGAATACTCATGTGCTAATTTTGCAATGGTTCAACTAAGTGTTAGCAAAGCAATAAATGTAGTATGTCGCAACTAATGTAATTAGTATTAAGTAATTAAAGTAATTAGTATTTCTAGTAATTCTTTCATTTAAAGATTTCTTTTTGCCATCTTTCGTAGATTATGTGACCCGGAACGCTGTTTTCGGTGTTTTAGCAATTTAAGCCCGGTCGCCTGTTCAAATTATCTTTTGTATTAGAAAATAAAACACAGTGATAAAAAATATGCTACATTCATAAAACAGATAGGTAGCACTTAACAGCTTGGTAACATTGCAAGTTTTAACGGTAACTTTGTAAAATGAATTTTTATAGGTATTGTTAAATGGAAGTACGAAATTGGATTTACTTTAAATTTTTCTCACTAATGTTATAAATAGATATTTTAAGGTTCTGTTAATTTTAACACAATAAGTACAGAATAGAGTGAATTGAAACTTGTTAATGTGTGGGAAGGTATAGAAACTGAAGTTAAACTTAAATAAGTAGTTAAGTACATAAATGAAATTTGTTTCAATGTTAGCAAATTTCGAGCTAGTAAACGTAATTGTGAGATGGTTTCTTTGGTTGGGAAAATTGATAAGCTAAAGTGGAAGGCTTATTGCTTTAGATGGTAATTTTGCCTAGGGGACCGCAGTTGTGCATTCGCAACGGTTTGTTTTATACTTGTAAATCCATTTGGACTGTTTAGTTGGAATTAGTCGGACATACTGTTATTACAAGACGAAGGGTAGTTAAATGATCATAAACTGGTTTAAATTAAACGCCTGCCATAAATTCAAGCAATGTTTATGTCACAATGAATTGTGGTGTGGCCCCAACAAAAAAATAATGGTACATGTCACTCTGTCATAAAAGTTATGGTCTATAAATCAGTTTTTAACTGAGTCTGCGAACCAGATCGAAAGATAGCAGTCATCTTCGTTTATTAACTAACACTATTGCTAATTTCCAAGAAGGTAAAGTGGTAATGGATTTATCCTTTCAGATTTTTGATAGGGGTTATTAAATAACTAATAAAAGACGATGAGAAGACGACCCCGACAAATTGGCAATAATAAACCACAAAAAGAGATAATGTCCGAGTCGCTATAAAATTATTTTCCTTGGAAGATAATACTTAAAAATAACGCCTGGATGCGTCGAATAGCTCCCCAACGACCGAAAAATCTCCAATGTCCGTTAAAAATAAAAAAAAAAGTTTTGTTAAGATTGGCAGCCCTGAGACCACCACAGCGAATAAATCTGCAAAGAGCGATTCTCATTGTCGCGACGTCCCCTTGGTGTCCACATAAACCATGGTCCGGGGACGTTTCCGGCACGTCACTACTAAATCAAAGAAGGCGCCACTCACCTGGGACTTACATCTAGATATCTCTGCATTCATCCCTTATCTCAGCCTACCTGTGGGGTTTCACCCGCTGTCTTACGCAAAAGATTTCCAAGAAAAAGAAATAAAATATCATTCGCTTGTGATGTGATGCTTTGATGATTGCTCACTTCACTAAGTCATTTTTTTACGCGAACATTCTTAAGTTGCATACTATCACGAATTACAGGTGCGGCTGTTACACTAGTTTCAGTTCAAGGACTGTCTAGGACAGTAAGTCGACCTGTCAATCAACCGGAACGTCATCGGCTACCGAATTATGAACACGGAATACGTACAAAGGAATCGTTCTTATCTGCATAGTTTGTCGGGAAATACGTGAGAAAATGTCAAGTGGACGCCTCATTAAATCTGTGTGCTTTGATCTAAAAATACTAATTTCTTCATCCAGAGAAAAAAGTTAACAAATAGATAATGAGAACATTGTTCTGTCATAATAAAAAGCTTTGATTATTATAAAACATTCGATTTATATTCCTGACGGAATTCTTGACGTTCTCTATAAATTAAAGACCTAAAAAGGCTGGATACTACTTGGAAGAGACCTTTGGAGAAAACTTGTCATTTTTAAAAATTATGAGATACCGTACTCTGCTGAGGCTAACTTAAGGGAACCAAATTGTACATTAATCTAGATAAGGTGAGATGCCAACATTTTGACGCTTAGACAAATCATCTTTTAATGAGAAATTTATGAAAAAAGAAAAATATCTAACGAGTTTTTGCTCCTGAAGAAACTGACTTGCAATAAATACATCTTGCTCTGAAACATACTTCGGTCATGGATATGGTATTTTTAGATTTTTTTGTCCGTCAAGCTTTTAAGAATTTTGGGAAACTCCGATTTTTTATCATTTTTATATCGCTTACGAGTTTAGTTTTTTTTTCAGAATGTTTATATTTTGAATTTCTCAAAATCTTCGGTTTATTAAAATTTTGCCATTATATTTTTGTCTTTTTTTTACATATTTATATATTTTTTCAATAACTTGAAAATTTCTGTAGGCTCAAGAATTTTTGTAATTTTTAGATTTTTTTTATAAAGATTTAAGACATTTTAAGTATTTGGAATTTTACTATTTCAAAAATTTTTGTTTTTCATCCTGTGAGATTTTTTAAAATTTACGGTATTATTGAGACCTTTAAAAATCTACAGTGCTTACGATTTCTGCGTTGCTGACAATAATACAATAATTTTGATCTTTTTTAACACTTAAAAAGTTCTGAATTTTTATTTTTTGAGTCTCAAAAGTTTTGGTAACGTTCTATTCAAAAATTTAGGAATTTTGGTCTTTCAGATTTTCAAAACATTTTGATTGATTTGATTGGTTTAAAATATATTTTAATTTTTTTATAAATGTTTTAGTTTGTTTATCTATAGAGCTTTTTAAAAATTGTAGCAGTCACATTTTTAATGATATCCAAATTTTAGGTTACTCACTATTTTGTTTCCTTATGTGCTCTGAACTAGATTTTTTATTCTGTAATTTTTTGATATATTCGTATTTGGAATAACTTTTCAGAATTTAAGTCTCCATATTTTTACGATTTATTTTTCGCTATCTTAAGAATTTCTACAAATCAAATAATTTTTGCGATTTTTTTATTTTATAGAAATCGAGGATTGAGCAAGATTTCAAAGAACACCGAATCTTTCAAAGTATTTAGAATTACACTAGTGCTACGAATTTTTTCGGGAATTTAATTTTTTTGACTTTCGCAAAATTTCAGTTCTACTGGGCAAAAATCATAATAATAATTATTATTGCATTGCAACAAAAAATGGGATATTTAATATATGTATGTTAAAAACTTCAGTAGTTTCAAGCATTTTTAAATTTTCGGTAAATAAGTACAGAATTAAGCTTTTTACAAATTTTTATTTCATGATTTTTTTTCTATACATTTATAATTTTTTCAAGAATTTAGATTTTTACAATTTTTATTATTTTTTCCTTTCAATTTTTGGATTGTTAAATTTTTTTAGAACATATGTATTTTTTACAAATACATATTCGATTTTTTTATAGCTGTTCTAAAATTTTAACGATTTTACATTTTTTTATATAACAATATTTTCAGAATTTCTGCAAATTAGAAAATTTTATAATTTTTTAAATTTCTATTTCTATTAATTTTAATAATAATTTGGTTTGTTCAAATTTTGCGAATGACCACCGAATATTTATGATCTTTTGGTTCTTGTTAATTTTAAGATTTTTTAATGTGTGCAGAATTTATATTTTCGAGAACTTTTGATATTTTTTATTTTTTTTGTGCTTTTTAAAATTTGCGGAGTCATATTTCGAAAGGAATCGATTTTTTTACGATTTTAATTTACTTTTTTATGTACTTGAAATTTTTAGTATTTTTTATTTCTTAATTTTTCAAAAATTTTGGATTATCTATTCAGAATGTAAGGTATTTCCAAATTTTTTTTATTAGGAAATTTTGCGATTTTCAAAATTTGTGTCATTAATTTGTATTAATAATATTTGTACAAAAATATTATTATTATCTTGTAACAATAATTTTAGAACTTTTTCATATTTTCGAAAGTTTACAAAAATTGTCGATAAGAATATACAGACATCCAAATTTTTACGATTTTTATAGTACTTTTTAGTATCTTTAGAATTCCTGTAGATTTACGATTTATGTCCTTTTTTAAATTTAATAATTTTTTTTTTTTTTTTAATTTTCTTGATTTTTTATAACATATTTTATCTTTGTATGTGTATCAGTGTACTATACATTAGATGAAATTTATTGTTGCGTTTCTCCAAACTATTAGAAAACGTTGTAATGGACATCTTTTGTCCATTTGTATGATAGAAGGAGTAATTCTTGGCAGAGAAGATAAAAGTAAAGAGCCCCCTGTGAACGCAAACCATTTATATTCCAAATGGATATTATTTAATGCTAGCAATTTTTCCCAGAAACGTCTGCAGCGACAGAATTGCATTAGTACAGAAAAGAAACGCATTTCTGCACATCTGTAATTATCACTTGTCGAGTCATAGCAAGTATATTTATTATGCACGGTTATTATATACCTGTTGGCAAATTTACGGTACGATAGCCCTTCCCAGAACCTTGCAGCATTTTTGTCCCCCAATTCTCAGTATGCAGGATATTAAAAGTTAAAGTCGTATCAAATTGGCTTAATAAAATTAATAAAGGTAAAGATGGTGAATGACGTGGCTTATTATCTGTCGAGATTGGATAGCAGTGGTTGGGTTCTTTATAATGTTATTTTGGGATCTTTGGAAATTCGCATAATTAATTATTTCGTGCCGGTGCTTGCTAAGGAGCGTCTGTTTGCCATCGATGACTCTTTGATAGTCTATAATTATTGTGTGTGCAGGTTTAGAATGAAGAAGACACGATCTAACGATTGTGTGATCATTGATAGCGTTCTGCATGCGACACAATGGTTGCACACACAGTTTGATGCAGTTGCACGAGATTTCCCACGGTGTTTCTCAAATTCGTTAACAATGAAGCTTGTATATCAAAAATTTCGTAGATAGCTTCTGGTGTGTATAATGAAATCAGCGCATTGTGTGCTTAGGAGGGTTGCACGATCGAACATTACGAAGCGAACTTCCATATGCAAAGCAGAGAAGACTACCAAAGATGAGAGATGAGTAAACGACAGTGATGATGAAACATGGTTTGCGTCTTAATCTCATCAAACATTAACGGGACGCAAGAGGTCGCGTCGCTTAATGCTATCTATACTGATTCGGTTTGTTAAAGAAATTTTCTGTCCCCCCAAATAAACCATGAAATATTTATGACCAAGAAAGTATATTGCATAAATCGGTAATTTGACCGCACCTGACCTGTTGTAAACAAACGTACGGTAAATCAATTATATACGATTCCACGTAGTAAAATGCAATTAGAATGCACACAGTCAAACGAAGCGACATAATAAAACAATATAAAGGAGTGTCCCATGCAAATATCATAACAGAAATATGTCATTCATATTTTCGCACGGTCTCTTTGCATACCATCGTGTTATCACCTGCGCGCCATATAAATATGAATGAATTAAGCTTTGAATGCTTGTAATCAACATGCGGTTTGATATCATCGCTTGCGGTGGTATACATCTAAATTCCACACACACCGCCCATGTTCGTGCATATTAAGTCACGCAAATCATGTCATGTGTATTTTATTTTTATCGGTTCTTTTCGGATTATCGAACACGTCTTCATCACTCATTTTCATTTGCCAATATTGCGTCGTAATGGATTCAACGGGGAAATTGCGACATTCGACGGCTATATCATCCCAATTTGCATAAATTTGTGCTAATACCGTACTACATCAGGTGGGTGAACGATTGAGGTATCGGGACATGGTATGGGCATGTCCGCTTGAACTCTCAACCCTTGCCAAGGATAATCTCTTCATTTTGATTAGCGGCCTAGCTATTCGTGTGCTAACCTAGAACTGCTGTTCTATTCGTATTTCATGGGTGTTACATCCAACAAAATTTAGAGATTTGCAATAGATGGTGTATAGAAATACAATATTTAGTTGTCAAACTGTTTTTAGAGTCTCTGTATCTGTTGCAATTCTTTGGATTTTTTTACATATTTTCAAGCCGTCGGAATTTGTTATTCCACAGATACCTACCATTAATTATTCATATCTTTTTTATTCGCTTAAATCGGTTGAATCTTTTTGGAATTCAAGATTTTTTGAATTCTCTTAGATTGATAGGTTTTTTGGACCGCTTTATTTAGACTCTTTATACTTTACTTATTAAAATTTAAATTCAAATTTTAAAAACCACGATAACAATGTAGATCTAACATGTAATTCCTTTCCGAAAATAGTGAGTTTTAATCAAACTATTGAAATCAAGTTTTACGAAGTTATCGATAAATTAAAATTACTTTTGGGTTTTAGGTATAATAATATATTAAAAAAACATTTTTTTATAAACTAAATAGAGACTTGCAACACGGCTGCGTAGTCAGGACTGGCGAGTGCTATTAAGTTTTATAAAACGTTTTGTTTATGCTATTTTTTCTACTTTACACATTAAATGTATTTTTTTACAAATAAAATTTAATTTGATAATTTAGGGAATTTTGTGACAATTGGTGAACGTTTAGTTCAAAATTTTGATCACTGGATATAAACATCACTATAAAAGTATGTAATTATAATTTTTAGGACTTTTAGAAATTTTACCATTTTCGAGGTCGAGTTAACACCGGATTCTTAGCATTTTGGACCCCAGAAACACGATAACGAAGAGATATTCAAGAAATCTCTTCAAATAGAAAAGTTGAAAAATCGTCGAAATCGCCAAAATTTTGCCCTTTCGACGCAAAATGCAACTTTCCAAAACTTTGGATGGCGATAACTCCGGAACTATATGTTGTACGTGAATTCCCGTGGTACCGTTGGATTCCTCGTGTAATTCTACGTAAGATAGAACCAAATTAACCACCAGAAATGTAATAATATAAAAGTTATAGGGGTTCTTACCTTTTCAAGAGATTTTTTGAACCAATATTTTGGCACCCTTTTTTCCGATGATAACACGATAGAATCCTGGAACTTTTTGCGCCACCAAGTAGCTCCCGTGGAGTTCTACAAACGTGAAAAAACTCATCCCGATCTATCGAGCGGTTCAAAAGTTATGAGGGAATTTCTAAAAATCAACAAATTTCCATCGATTGAGACAGAAATTTTTTCGAAAAATTTTACCATTTTCGAGGTCGAGTTAACAACGGATTCTTAGCATTTTGGACCCCAGAAACACGATAACGAAGAGATATTCAAGAAATCTCTTCAAATAAAAAAGTTGAAAAATCGTCGAATTCGCCAAAATTTTGCCCTTTCGACGCAAAATGCAACTTTCCAAAACTTTGGATGGCGATAACTCCGGAACTATATGTTGTACGTGAATTCCCGTGGTACCGTTGGATTCCTCGTGTAATTCTACGTAAGATAGAACCAAATTAACCACCAGAAATGTAATAATATAAAAGTTATAGGGGTTCTTACCTTTTCAAGAGATTTTTTGAACCAATATTTTGGCACCCTTTTTTCCGATGATAACACGATAGAATCCTGGAACTTTTTGCGCCACCAAGTAGCTCCCGTGGAGTTCTACAAACGTGAAAAAACTCATCCCGATCTATCGAGCGGTTCAAAAGTTATGAGGGAATTTCTAAAAATCAACAAATTTCCATCGATTGAGACAGAAATTTTTTCGAAAAATTTTACCATTTTCGAGGTCGAGTTAACAACGGATTCTTAGCATTTTGGACCCCAGAAACACGATAACGAAGAGATATTCAAGAAATCTCTTCAAATAAAAAAGTTGAAAAATCGTCGAAATCACCAAAATTCGGAAATCCTACTTTTGTAAATTTTTAAAGTTTAGACTAATTGATCTAATAAAAGATTTCTTGGTTTAAGATACCTAAAAAAACTCAGAATAAATGGCCATTTGCCTCGAAGTTTCTTAACATTAAGCACTACAGTTGTTTCTTTGATTTTTAGGAATTGCTTAATATTAGCTAATGTTGCTGCAAATGATCATAAGATCTTAAAAAGAAAAAAACTTGTAGAAACATATTGAAAACTCAAAGAATAAGTATTAAGAGATATAGATATGTTGTAACATATAAAAAGTTCTTTTTAGAATCCCAAAAATACTTAGTAGTAATTTCAAAAACCTTAAAAAAAAATAACTCGTGGCAAGTTCAAAACCCAAATCAACTTAGGATTAAAATTTATCAAAAATTTTATCATCTCAAAGAAACTCAACTTTTTAAAATATTCCATAATAGAACAGATTAGAAATCAAGAGTTCTGTTAATTTTATATTTTAAAGTATTGAGAAGTTTTTAGTTGTAGAGATTTATAAAAACTTGCCACAAAACTACTACAATGTTGAGAAAATATAAATAAAAATGGCCGGGAAAAATTCGAAGAAGGTAAAATTCTGGACATTAAGTCAAATTAAAGCCCAAAAAACATTAAGTTTAAGTGGCCGAAAAACATAGACTTGATTTTTTGATATGTATATTCTTTATTTGCCACATTCCAGTTTACTTCAATTACAACTCTTAGTGAAATTTTTAAGGATTCTACAGTTTATGAAATCTTTTTTAAAATTTTTAGATTCTATATTCAGGATCCAACTTTCGATCTTTAAAAGCTCTCAATTTTGGAAATGTCATATTCTATGGTTCTAGACGTTTTCGAATAAGATATTCCAAGATCATAATTTTATGTTCATTTTTAGTTTAAATTTTAAAAAGCTTAAAAGGTTGTGAATGTTTGTAGGAATTCATAGCAGTAAAGTTTCTAAAATGTTGTATTTAAACAATCATTTTTTTTAAATAAGCTATTGCCTAGTGTAAATGTATCATTATTACAATTGTGTTCATAGATTATATCTACTTTATAAATCTATTTCTAATTCAGTTTTATTTTAGACAAATGAAAATAGTTAATTTTTAACATTTTAACAGATTTTTGTGCAAAACATTCTAAATTGTTCAAAAAGAGTTTTATTCTAATTATAATGATTATCGATTTTTTATTAAATCAAAATAATAAAATAAAATAGAAGGAATAGTAAGACTACTAGAACTACTAGGAATACTAGACATGATTTAAATATATTTGTAGTAATGATACATTTAGACTACTCAAGAGCACATTTAGAGCTTCGAATTATCCAGATTTTTACATTCGCTGGAAGTGTAGAGTCTAATCTATTTTTGTTTTGTTTTTTAATTTTTTCGATTATGTATCTTGTTTTTGTTAGATTCTTTGACTTTTTTGGTGTCTTTGAATCCATCATTCTAAATTGTTTACAGTTTTTAAAAATATTTTTAATATCTTTGTATGTGTTCGTTTTCCATTTATTTCGATACTTCAAATGTCAGAACTTTTGGCATCAGATTTCTTCCAATTAGTTTATAAACGTCAAGATTTTCCAGCGACAAAGCCAAAGCCCAATCATTTTACTGTTCTTAATTTTTTAGTTCTTTGTCGGCATTTTTTTATTTCTATCGGAAATGACTGTGAAATGGCTTTAGGAAAAAATAACGGTGCTAACAAAGTCGTCATAAAATTTATCTAAAGTCTAAAGCAAGATCTAGAGCCAAAAAATGTTGCTCTTGTCTCCTGGGACCCCAAACTGTTAGATTTGCATAACGTGCTTAATTCACAACAGATTTATAGAATGTGAAAGGTAAGTCATTTCACGGTCGAAAAGATGCGGCGCGTAATCGTGAGGGAGTCCGAAGAACAATATGTCACATGCAGGTGTTTAGACAATCCAACATCAAAGCGATTCTGCGTCGTTTTAACTTATCTAACTTTTAAAAATGAAGCTACCAGTCTTCAATGCTGTTTCTAAGACAATACCGTGGAAATGAATTGGAGGTATTTTTACCAATGAACGTCAAAACTGAACCGAAGAAAAAGAGTCCAGGCGTGGCTCGTAAATATGTCAAAATCGGTGTTGTTTTAAAATGGGAAACAATGAGCCAAGGAGATTTGTGTGTCTGTCTTTCAAGTCGCGTCACTGCAGCTGTCACCCTAAACGCTGCCTCCGAAGCGACTCTAGTTTTTAAGTCAATCTCAACATTATTTTAAATATTACGTTTTGCTTCCATATTACAGCCTCCCTTTTACTGAGGCAATTTAGATAAAAATAAACTGACAAGAAAAGCGTATTTTATGCTACCCCTGGGATGTTTTTTGTTCCAAAAGTAATTTTAAGTAAAACAATTAAAGCAGAAATACAGATATGCAGATGTTCCGGATCCTGAATACAGTTTTAGCATCTATCCAATTATACTTTATTATTTAAACTATCAATCGATTAATGAAAGTGCATTGACCACCGTTTTTTCTTTGTTTGATTCGATCGAGTTTCGGGAATTTGTACAATTCGACTTTCTATGTATGATCATAAATAAATTCCGTGTTCGTTTTAATTAATTAAACTATTTAATTTGGTTCTATACCATTAAAATACTTACACATTTTGGTGTGTGTCTGTCTCGTTCTCGACCATAATAAATTCAGTTTAAAAAAGGTGAGGAAAATTGTTGTTCCCGTGAATAAAAGTAAATTAAGATCAAATAATAAAGGACCGTAGTTATAAGAATGGATGTTTATTTACCTATCCGTATCAAGATTAGCCACCTAGAAAAAATATATGAAACGGAAATGTTCTTCCATTAAGAGACCCTTTTGGGTGAACATTCAATTAATTCGTTACGAGGTAGAGTTTTGATCAAGTTTTTCGGTCCGAGCTTCGGTATCTTTTTATAATTAGTCTCTCCAACAAAACGATAAAATCTGACGTTATTTCATCCCCATCACCCCCTTATTACGTAACAATTTAACGGATGTTTGTCAAGTAGATTAAGATAACGTTACAGAATATAATAACACATAATGGTTCACACATAATACAAAGTGTAAACAAGACTGATCATATCGTTTGACTATTACGAGCATTAACTTATGGCGTAATTCGACTAAGTCCAGATAAAAACCGAGCGAAATGGGGTGCTGTAATCTTGCTAGATGAAAGAGGAATTTGAGTGGCGGATTCATTGTGAAGAATGGAGTGTTATATTGTTTGGGGAGTTTCGAAAGTAAATTAACGATAAAAATGATAAAAATCCGAATTATTACCCCAATGTAAAAAGGATGGAGATTCGATAACAGAAATAATTGTGGCAGCTGTAAATCTTGCCTCGTTTCCGATACCTGTACCTGTCAAGGAGGCCCTCATATATTATCAGTGACTTGTCTTTGACATTAACGCATGCCAATCGTACATCAGTAAAACACTCACCGGTTCAAACAACCCTGAATATATCGCAATTTTCGAAATTTTACTGTTTTTCTACCTCTTTTGATTTACAACGCAATTTTACAGTTTTCAACAACTATGCAGGTAATAAAAACATTATACGACGACGGTTTTTGGTGAATAATAAACTGGGAAAAAAAACGAGAAGATGTGCGATTTTTGACGTTTATGGCGGACGCAATAAAAGTTAAAAACTTAAAGGCCACGTCTTTATCTGGTGAAGTAAATTTGTCGAGTTATTATAATGCTGGTGTTTGAAGGTAATAAATCATGTTATGTCGACAAAGCGGGGTGAATTCTGCCTCCGCTCAGGGGGAGGCTTCGCTTATTTACTGATAACTTCATGTCATGCTGATTAATGGAAATTTAATGCTAATTTCGGCTTAGTTAGCTCGTTTAATAAATAAGGTTACGTTTTATACTGTAGAGGGAACAAAGCACCGTGCTTTGGATATTCTAATTTCCCACTTATGCTTTTACATGACTTTCATAAAGTGAAAAGACGTGCAGAAGTTTGTTTTGGGGAAAACTTATCGTTAAAACAATTTATTTAATTTTGAAAAATTTTAGCTGCTAAATTTTAGATTTTGATTGGTGTAAATTTCTAAATTTAAGTTTTAGATTTGGGTGATTTAAATTTCTTAATATAAGGTTTTTCCGTGCTAAATGCGACAGATCTTAGATTTTACAGGTTCTCAAATATTGCGTTTATTCTGAAATCATGAGTTCTATACTTTCAAAAAGATTTCGCAATTACTGAAAAATAGAATTTTCTTATAATTGGATTTTTAATTTTTTAAATGAAGACTTTTGGGCTTCCAATTTGCAAATCCTTTTTGAGATTGATTTTGAGACTAGATTTTTTAAATTTTACAGTTTAATGGTTCTAAGGTCCACATGTTTCAATTCATCTGTTTTTAAAATCCTTGTTTCTAGACTGTCAGATTTTCACTTGCAAGATTGTTGTATTTTTCAAGTTTTATAGATTTTAGTTTTATATTTTATAAGATTTATATTTTTATAGTTATAGATTTCCACAATTCAAATTCATAAAATATTGATTTTTAGATTTTGTTTTAGGAACCTATTCTCTACTTTTAAAAAGCGGTTAAACTGTAAATAGATTGGTCAGTGCCAATGTAACAAATTCTAATTTGGAATTTTTATATTTGAGTTTTAAACTCCACATTTTGAAATTATAAATTGCCGCAGACTGTTAGACTCTTCAATTTCAGGTTCTAGATATTTAATTCTTTGTGTGCAATTAATAAATTCGCAATTCTTATTGAAATTTTTAAAATAAGATTTAGTTTTTAGGTTATATTTAAGGTTTTTCTACTTTTTACTAGTTTCTACATTTTATAATCTAAGATTCTGGTTTGCCAAATTCTAATTTTTAAGATAATGAAATCTCCTTTCTTAAATTCTTAGTTTTTACTAAATCCTTTAAAGTTTTTTTAACTCGTTAGGTTCTTTAAAATTTATGTATTTTTTGTTTTTTTTTTTTGGGATCATTTCTATTTTTTAAATTTTTTTGGAAACTTTGGCTCCTTTGCCTCCTTTAGGTTCTTTGGATTCTTTGGATTCTTCGGGTTCTTTGGATTTTTTGGATTCTTTGGATTTTTCGGGTTCTTCGGATTCTTCAGATTCATAGGAATCTTCGGATTCTTCAGATTTTTCGGATTCTTCGGATTCTTCGGATCCTTTGGATGTTTTGGATGTTTTGGATTCTTTGCATTCTTCGGATTCATTGGATTCTTTAGATTCTTTGGATTCTCTGGATTCTTCGGATTCTTTAGATTTTTTGGATTCTTTGGATTTTTCGGATTCTTCCGATTCTTCGGATTCTTCGGATTCTTCGGATTCTTCGGATTTTTTGGATTCTTCGGATTCTTCGGATCCTTTGGATGTTCTGGATTCTTTGGATTCTTTGGACTCTTTGGATTCTTTGGATTCTTTGGATTTTTTGGAGTCTTTGGATTCTTCGAATTTTTCGGATTCCTCAGGATTTCTCGGATTGCTCGGATTCTTCGGATTCTTCGTATTCTTTGGATTCTTCGGATTCTTGGGATTCTTCAGATTTTTTAGATTTTAAAAAATATTTTAGAATTTTTAAATTTAGACTATCTATCTGTGTATTTATTTAGTCTTATTTTTTTAATTATCTTAAACTCTGCAGATTGCTCCGTTTTTAAACTTCTACATTTATTTTTGGAATAAAAATTTTTCTGCTCTTTAGTAAGGATTGTAAGCATCCTCAAATTTTCTTGGGCTGTTGAATTTTAAAACCTAAAATTTGAAATTTTATACTGAACATTTTCAAATGTTTATTCTAATTACTACAATACCAAGTTTTTTTTTAGAATTCTCTAATTTTTAAAGTACCTTGAATCCTAGATTTAACAAATTCAAGATTTCAGGATTTAAAGTTCTGGATGTTGGAGATGTTTAGAGGTCTCACAGTTCTTTTTCTCAAAACTATAGTTATTGTCTAATTTGATATTCTCAAATTTGTCTAGATGTTATTTGGAATCCAAAATTTAAGGCTGATAGATGTCAAATTTGAAATGACCAAATCTCAACTACTTTTGAATTCTTAAATGTTTAAATTTCATACTAAACATTTATAAATCTTTAATTGTAATTTAATTGTTCGTGATAGAATTGTAGATTTTGCAACATTCTGAAATTACAGATTCTAAATTCTTGATACATTTTACATTTAAAAATCCCCGGATGTTATATTCTCATATTCTCATAGTCTATCCATTCTCTTAGAATTTTTATTGCCAAATTTGAAATATATGAATGCTGTATAGTTACTCCAAGTTTTAGGCCCAACCTTCTAAGATACAATTAACTTTTTATTAATTCTTAAGATTACGTAGTTTCACACAAGCTCTAAAATACTTACGTTCTTTTATTTTAAACTTTTAAACTTTTGTGATTTTATTTCCAATAAGTATTCTTCGACTTTTAATTAGGTTAAAATAATTCGTTTTTTTATTACCAACTGTAATATTATATTGTGACTGTTTTTTATAAGCCTGACAAATATACGTCAGTTAATAACTCGGTAATCTTACACGCTACACGGAGACGATGAAATCAGCCACCTCGAGAAATGTACCGTGACACAGGTTATTAAAAAACCGCCCTCTCATCATATCCTCTGTAAATTTATTGCTGCTACTTGAACCAATTTTGTTATGAATTGGTGTTGAACAGTGGCAGCCGGCATTACAAGGCACATTCTCATGTCTGTTGGGTTCAGAATGCCCTTCCAGTTTCCATTCATAAGCACTTGGATGCACATGCCTGTTAATTTATTAGCGACCGTGCCAAAAGATTCATATGGAAGGCTTTTCAAATCTTTAATCAACTATATCTCGAATTTGTGGGAAAAAACTGATATACTGGTCAAGGACAAGTTATAAAAATGAGTTGTCAGAATAAAACTTTTTCTTGTTTGTTTGGGCGGTAGAAACCGTCCTTCGCTGAAATTCTCGATGAGTTATTTATGAAATATCTGAATCAGACAGGAGCTAAATCATGCAAAGGTATTGTGTTTATGGTAATATAATCCATCGGTTTCGGCTTTAAGAAAAACCGCGAAAGCATCTAGAATATTTTTATTTATTGTTTTTAATATGACAGTGATTAAGGACAGTACTGTGTCGTTTTAATTAGAGACCTAAAGGACGGTTGTAAATCAACATTTTATTCCCACACTATACCACCTATCAAAACAGAGAATTTTATAAATTTAGGCGTTAAAAGCAAGACAAAAAGTACCTGATTTAATTATGAGGTGTTTTAAAAGGGTTTCTGTTCGGCTCGTTTTTCTTTTTTTCATAAAGTCCGTTTTTATCTATAACTCGAGTCCTGAACATCGCCTCTATAATGTTCCGATGAGCGGGTTAACTATAAATTAGACATGTCCTGGCGTCTTATTACCTTATAACTCAAGACAAGGGTGTGGTAGAATCTAATTATCGCTTGAATCTATAAGCTTTGGCCGGTTGTTCCAACACGTACTTTGTCTTTCCACCAGAGTTTAATTATTACTTAAAAAAATCACCCCTTTATTTTCCTCACTTTCACGCTTTAATCACAAACACCCAACAAAATTGTTAATATTTTTATTTTATAGCTACGTGAATATTATTTTTGTGACTGAGATTCGACACAGGTATTCTTCATGGTTTGGTCACTGGAATAATATCAACCACATGGATCAGTGATTTTTAATATTATGGAAACACGTTTTTGTGCTAATCGGTCATTCAAAAGTTTGTTTTTATGGAATTTTTTTCTCATAGTACAAACTGTGATAAATTCGATGAAAAGCGGAATTTTAGAGATGGAGTAATTACGCTAGACCGGCGATGGAATCATTTTATCTAGAAATCTAGATTTAACTGCTGGCGCGGCTTGATCGCACACGTTTGACTAGTAAGAAAAATCATGATTTTCAGTTTTTCCCTTGAAAGAAATTTGCTTTTATAAAAGTGTTTTTTAAAAGGAGAAAAAAATTCATGAACGCAGAAGTTTAATTTTGATAAAATAAAGAAATACAGGTTATCTTAACTAAATCTCTTTAAAAAAATATGTCCAAGCATGTAATTATAATTCAACAATTAATCTTCTGCTTTTTAATTCTATTTGATTAAGATTGTTTTTTTTTTAAATTACCAACTTTAAGATGCCAAAATGTCATGAAATTACGTTATTTACTATATAATTTTGTTAATTTGGTTTTTACAGATACAGCTTCATTAGGTATCCATATTCTGATTAGCTAATGACCAAAAAACTTAAAAGTTTCTTCATTAGAATAAACAAAATTTCAGAATTTGATTTTATTAGTGCAAATTTTAAATTAATTACGCTGTTATATTAATCACTAATTAAAATGTGCTCTCATTTCCACAAAATTATCTTGTTATCAGAGAGAATTCGTTTTATAACGTTGATAAACAATTATTTCCAATTAAGAAGTACAGTAATTTTTAAATTGGGAACTAAAAATTCGGCAACTTTGGATGGACACGTCCAAAATTTCCAAAATTTTCTTAGTGTAAAAGATTCTAAATTCTAAATAAGTTAATTTAAATCAAAATGAAAATATGCTTACCAAATCTAAAAATTTCTAGAAATTTCAAGTTTAAAATTAGAAATAGGATTTCAATTTTTGAAAACAAAAAATTCAATCTCATCATGGAAGGAAACCTGAAATATTGAAATTATTGTGGTATCCAGAAACACTAAATTATAGTTTTACTAACAAAGCGTTTTTGGAACTCTGGAAAAATCTTAAAAAGTATTTTCATTGATATGGTAAGATATTCGCAATTCCTGGAATTTCGAAGAAAATCTCCAAATATATATATTTTTAAAAATTTAAAGAAATCTCAAGGAGATTTATAAAATCGTGAAAAATTAATATTCTAGCTCTTAGAAATTTGGTTTCTTAAAACGAAATATTTGGATCCTTTAGATGCTTTCTATTTAAATTTTTTGTATTATTTAAATTTTTAAAATTTTATAGATTCTCTAGCTTTCTATGATGTCTAAATGCATTTGATTTTTGCGATTATATTAGAATTTTTAGATTGTAAATGTTTTGGATGTTTCGTAAATTTTGAATTCTTTGTATCTTGTAATTTCTGATTTTTTTAATTTCCTTAATCTTCTAGATTTTCCACACCCTATAGAGGGTGTGGACATACATTTACAAATTATTTCTAGAGTAGATTTCGAGACTGTATTCTTTTTGGTTTTATATATATTTTTTATTAGTGAAATTTTATTAATGTAATTGTATTAATTGTCAACTTTACATTCTTTGAATTTCTCAGGTTTTCTAAACTTTCTAGTTCTTATAAATTTTTGATATTTTAAAATTTTATTGTGTTTTAATATATTATGAGTTTCCCATCAGATTTTTTAGGTTTTCACTAAATTGTTAAAATTTTTGAACAAGAATTATGAAAGATTTAACGAACTTTTAATACCTTTTGATGTTTAGAAAGTTAATTTTTTCAAATATATATTTTTTTTAAATTACTAGACTTATGAGAACTTAAATTCGTTTAAATATTTTTTTTAACTAAATTTAAGAACGAAAAAAATCTTAAAATTTTGTCAACATATGGACCTTAATGTAGTGAGGCTGTAAAGACGATGGGGCCTGCAAAAAAACAAAAAGTACAAAAAGTTGTCTCAACGGCAGAATTCCATAGAAGATTTTTTCGGCAAGCATAGGAAACTAAAATGAGAATGGGATTCAGTCCGTAATGTATATTTTACAAGATGAATTTATACAATTTTATAAATCTATCAAATTCATCTTTACGTCCACGAAAGAGTCCGTAAAATAAAAGTTTATGGCCTGGTTGTCCAAACAAATCTTATTTAAGACACAATTTTGCGCACATTTTTTTTTATTTGGATCTATATATATCGAATTAATAAAAATTACAATGTATTCCTAAAATCCATGAACTGTACTTTTCTTCCGGATGTTAGGCACATTAAGAGTATTTTCTATTTTACTTTCCCAGGCACCTAAGGAAGAAAAAAATGTTTTCTGCTAATTGAATTGGACCTTTCCTTTTTGTTTATAAACCCGTTTAATTTTCTTGCACCGCAAGTGTGCGGTCTTTGGTGGAATGAACGTTTATTAGGGTGTTTTCTTGAGAACCTCAGTTCCGGTTTGTGGTGGTCAGGCCACCTTAAACCAACACTTCCATGAAGGCGGAAACTTCCCTTAACTACACGCAAACTTCGGCCCTTTGACAATGACATTAACTTGATATCTGGCACTAATTAAGGCGGAATTCCGAATCTTCATCCTCAAGCTCTTTGAAGTGATATAAAATATCATAAAGACAGTGTCCCTGACCGCACACGTTGGACGTGAAATAAACATTTGAAAAATTGGCACGTATGGTCGGTACTTGTTTCCGATTTAAATTGGTTGATAAATAACCTGGGTAGGATTCCTGTCCGTGCTGGTGACAGCAATACACAGGCGGACACCTGACGTTCTGCTCGTACCATTGCCTTATACCTGGTCGAGGATGTTGATGGACGACCGTCTGGACCGGACTGTCATTTGACACCGTTTAGCATCGAATCTTTTCTCAGATCGACTTCATTTTTAAAAGATACTTATTAGCGGTGCTTGTCTAATCAAAGGTGGATGATGTTTAGACAAAGTAGAAATTTAAAGAGATATGAATGGAGTTTTACATCATTTCAAGGTATTAGATTTTAGATATACGTTTTTGGGCCTTTGGATTCTAGATATTTCCATAATTCGATAGAATTTAAATGGACACAGAGTTCATTGTCTATTAAACTTGTGTCGAGTCTATGAACCAAATTCTGAAATCGTTGTGACTTTTTTCTTAATTTAAATAATGACTGAAAACTGATAGTCTTTTTTGAATCTATGAAAATAGTCGGTCGTATTTGTGTAGAATGGCGGAAACTGCGCATTTAGTTCTGAAAAGTAGATAAAAACTCAACGTATGTTTGGTCAGTTTGCACACAGATGGCTGTATCGTGACTTTCAGGTTGTATAAAAGGCAAAAGTCGGAGCAGGGCACGTACGTATAGTGTACGTCAGAGCACAAACACGGACCGCTGTTCGTTGCGGCTCCCCACTGTTTGTTTACAGAATCGATTTCGCTTTTCGCCCTTATTGAATAGTTTCCGCGGCTATTTCACTCATCCTTCCATTTTATTAATTCCCTACCACCGTTTGTATAACATTTCGGTCTTCTTTCGTTAAATTCTGGAAGCAGCACACGTACGTATAAATTTATTACAATTCAACCCGTTCCAAACTTAATTTCATTAGGCTGCATTGTTTAAAATTGAAAGCTGGGGGAGAGAGAGATTAGTTAATTTATCATGTAATTTGGTGAATTTCCCTATTTTACAGTAGAAGGGCTTTTGTACTCCTCAATCAAATTATGGCCGTAGCAGAAATATTACCCGGACTTGTACAGCTTAACCCCTGATTCTCTCGTTTGGCTAATCCTGAGCTTTCAAAGAACGGTGCCTCATTAATTTATTAATAGACCGAAAAGCCGATATAGATAAATTTGAACACTTCGGGGTTTCCATAAAGATCCAACCAGGGCAGTTACGCGTGTGCCGTAAATTCCCATGCTGTTGTAAATGAGACATTTGTTTACATAAAGCGCGTGTTTCTAGTATAAATATAAGGCTTCTGGCGAGATGACTAGTGTTGTGTTAAACGTTATTGCACCGCACTAAATAACAACTACCTTATAACAGCAATAACATGGGGAAAAGGGGTTGGAGCTGTGTTATAACTTATATTGCTGCGGGGTGCCACAGTTATACCATGTCTTAATAACGACGCCGTCGCAGGCGTGAGAAATTAAGCAGTTACACGCATGCAATTTCATTAACAGAACGTCTAATTCCCAACAACCTAGAAGGCCAAACCTAGATTTTCTAAGCCTACTTTCATAGTTTCAATTTCATTGTTAATAAACTAATTTTTTTTTTTCTAATACCAAAAAGAACAACAAAAAATAATTGTAACTGCCTTAATTAGTTAGAATTAATTGAAAATGACCTGAAATTGAATAGTACAAATTATGTAAGCTGGACTGCTCTGAAAGTTTTCTTAAAAAGGCAGATGGAATTCATTTATAAATGTAGATAAATTAGTCTAAATTAATAATAATTAATCAATAATAATTAATTAGTCTAAATCATGTAAACTAAAAGGTTTGGGTTCAAATTTTGGAAGAAAATTAAAAACGTAACAGAAAGAAAAAAGTAAAACACTAAAACTAAGTTTTTATAGTGCTATAAGAAAATTTGAAAAGTTCAGATTCGGAAATCTGAAACTTAAAAATTGGAGCATTAAAAATTATATTTTTATAAAGATAAAGATCCTGTCAAGTTAAAAAATCTGAACATAGTTTGAGTTTAGCAAATAGATAACGATCCTAAACACATTTTTGGTTACCCAATGTTCAATTCAATCTCCTGACTTAAACCCAATCGAAAATTTGTGGAACAAGGTAAAAGACGTGATGCATGCCGTACCCTCAAAAATAAAATTGATTTATTATGATCTTATTTGCGAATGGAACGGCATTTCAAAATTGCTTATACTTTGTCATTGCAGCTGTTATTAAATCAAAAGGTTATACTACAAAATTGTATTAATTTAAATCATTAATTAGTGTGCCTACTGAAAATAAAAATCGTTATTATCTCCTCATGCAATATTTTTGTTTCCTACTATGGTTACTGAACTAAATGCGGAAAATCTGCAACAAAGTTTACGAAAACATCCTCATAATGTAGAGGTACACCAAATATTACAGCTTAAAATAAATATGCAATGGAATCTTCAAGTAGATAATAATTTCAAATATCTTTTTATTTTCCTGCTCTAATTTTGTTGTATTTTTATTATTTCTTGAATTGCTTATATTTAATTTCTTTGTTTTTTTTTTAACTTTTAAATTTTTCATGTTTCGAGGGTTGAGCAAATCTGTAAATGTTTATAAATTCTATAGATATTTTAATTTTTTATGCTTCTCTTGGATTGTTCGATTTTTTTGTGTGGGTTTATTTCACCGTAGAATTTTTTGGGTCCTTTGTAGTCTTTCTACCTAGATCCTCTAGATTTTCTCATCTATACAATATTCATAGGTTATCTTTGAATCTTTTGGATATTTTAATGGTTTAGATACTTTAATATTTTATGTTTTGAATGTTATTCATTTTTTATATTCTTCAAATATTTTAGATTTTTTAAATTGTCCAATTCTTTTTTAGTTTTAGTCTTTTAGTTCATTTATATTTTTTATTTTATATTTTCTTAAATTTTCGAAATACTATTCTAAATAAATTAGATATGCAAAATGCCATTATATTTTTTAGCTTTTTGTCGGCGTCTTTTGTTTCTGGAACGTTTCTAAAAATTAATTTTGCTACGAAAATTTGACAGTTACAGAATAACGAGCTTTAAAGACTTCAAGAGTCAAATTTTAAATAATTTATTGCGCAATGCCAGGGTGTACAAATAATTTGATGGATACCAATTTTTATATATAATGATGACTCAAACGCCACCGTGTCGAATATATGAGTAACTATGTGTACAAAAAATCATGTATATATTTCGAGCGAAAAGTTGCTTTATTGCCCGATCACGACAGCCTCGGCGCTTTTTGCTCGTAATATAAAAATAAATATCTGTTAAAATAGTAAGCCTTATTATTATTTGTAACTTAAATCGGCGGCTTAAAAGAAAAATAGTAGTAAATTTTATTTATAAAATTCAAAACCTGGCCTTAATTAGATGATTTAAAGTTTGAAAGTTTATGTATTCCAAAATTAAAAATTATTGCTTGACATCAAAAAATTAATTGAATTCTTGAGTGGTAGATAGTAAGATAATTAGGTCCTATTAAAATTTTGTTGTTAAGAATTTTCAGTTTGTGTATTTTTTCGAATTTATTGGTTTGTTGATTGTTGTATATTTATTCTTTGAATGATTAATTTTAACAAACAATTAAGTTATTTTTTTAAATTGACGGGTCTATTAAATTTTTGTATGTTTTCTAAATGTTCTGCCTGCATTTAAAAAAAAATATATATAATTTTTTTTTAGAATTTCATTTCGATTTTCTTGGATTGTTTAAATATTTTAGTTTGGTTTCATTGCTTCTATTCTATTTTTATGGTTTTAAACAGTTTGTATTTATTGTAAATTCTTTAAATTTCTCAATGTTTTTAGATTGTTTAGGTCTTTTTAGATCTTTTGTATACCTACTGATATAATCCTGGAATTCATAATTCTACTGTCGCTTTTTAGCGTCTTTTTTTAAGCTATTTCTTCTTTTTTTGTTGGATTGTTTGATTTTTTGTATTTTTTGACTTTATTTTACTTTTGATACTTTAAATTATTTGTAGTCTTTCTATGCTTTGAGTTCATTAGATTTTTTAAATTCGCTAGATCATCTAATTTTTTAATCTTTGGATTTTCGAGTACTTACATGAATTTTTCAATTTCTAAAAATTCTTTAGGTGTTTTTCGATTTGTTCTATAGTTCAATTAAGATTTACACAAAAGTGTGATTTATATATAAAAAAAATTCGAAAATGGAGTTGATTATCTACAATAAAAATTTACAAATCAATATAAAATATGATTGCTTCATTACAATTAAACTTGGATTTCGTTACTACTTTTGAATAGAATTTCGGGTCCAAAACTCAGATCTCAACTAATTCAACTTGATAGTTATTAATAAAGCTTTATTAAAAATTAACCAGAATAAATTGTGAAAATATCATTTTTTCCATTTTTAGATCTCCGAATCAAGGGTCGGATACTGAAAGGCTGTTGACCATTGGACAAAAGGAGCAAAATAAGGAAAATAATTACGTAAAATGTAGGTAAGTGACTATGTCAAACGAATAAATTAAATTTAAAAAAAATAGAAGAAAATCGACACACTTGCAAGACAATTTTAATATATTTTTTTTATCAAGATTAGCATTCACGAGTTTGAAAAAACTGTACATTTGATGATATCTAAAAAGTAGATCATTTTATTTATTTCTATAAATTCGTCTAGTTTCAATTTTCGCCTGTATCTTTAACTCATTCTAAATAATAGAGAACGAAAAGCAAAACATTCTTAGTTTTAAATAGTTTGCGGATTTCAGAATTGTAATGAAACAACATTTGCAATTTATTAATTGGCGAGTATGCAGAGAACGTAGGTGAAAAAACCAGTTTAAGCATCAAGAAGTTTCGATCATATTAATTAAAACAAAATATTTATGAAAATAGCCAGAGTCGGAGACCAGGTATAAGCGTTAAATATAATCCAAATGAGCAACTGTACCGATGATACAATCTTTGAAAGGCTTTACAGCCCCGTTTTGTCCGACAACATTATGTTGAATATTTTAAAATTAACGATTCCACATCCTTACAAGTGCAATAAAACAATTACTCGTGTGTAGCAACGAACGTATAATTGCGCAAAGAAGCCGAATAATGCAGGAAATTATGTGAAATGATATCGTGTGAAGCTTAAAACGGAAGGAAGGTGGCGTATCATATTCAGTAAACGATGAAAGCTTCTCGCAAGAATGTGAAGTTGTGGGAAAGACGCCGCTCAATGAAACCGAATATTTCACTTTAAAAGGTATTTTAATTTCGGGTGGGTTGACGACAAAAACTAATATTTACGACTGAGAAAATCGGGGGTATCATAATAAAAATTATATGTTCAGGTATTTATGGCCGTCGCTGTTTCATCAAGGTCGTACTCTACAACTTTACGGGGTCATTTCTTCATAAATTTTATGTCAGATGTGTAACCTGAGAATTTATCATTTTCATGAAATACAACGTTATTAAATGGATGAACGGAGTTGTAAATAACGAGCTTCACAACAAATCTTTCTTTGTTTTTACCAATAATTATGCATCTGACTACAATATTCATAAAACGAAAGGTAATATGCATACAATTCAATCGCTTCTGGTGCAATGTGGAAGTTAAGGTAATATCGACGCGCCTGCAATAAAGTTGAGTAAAAAGCAACAGTGTTTGCTATAACTCAATATTTATTAGAAAAACGTTAACTGAAAGCAATAAAAGTCTTTATAGGTTTTCCGTTAGCTGCCTCCCCCCGACGTGTGTTTAGTATAAAATTGAAATAATAAAACCCCAAAAACAGGAATGATGCATGGGGATCATTTCCCACAAGCCAGAATAAACAGAATGTATTTGCTTATATAATTGTCTGTTACTCGGTTTGTTTCTCATCGATTGCACAACATCCTCGAACACTTTATTTTCCAATAAACAGCCAAATATTGACTCAAGTATTCTTCCGTTTTCAGAAAATTTAGTTAAATTCATTGTGTCGGAATTCGGATTAGTGTTAGGTTGATTGAGTAAATTGTTCATCATGTTCATGCAATAATGTTTGCAGTTCGATGTATGTATTTAGTAACCTCGACTCTCTATACTAATGTACAAAGGGTTTAATCAGAGCCCGTACAGTGAGCAAACAGACCACTCAGTCAAAACATCATAGCAATCGGTTTTGATTAGATTTTGCACCTCCCCGTGTCCGTTTTAGTCTGATTATCAGTTCATCTCTCCGGTTTTCAAAATTAACAGTTTCAAAGGGTGCTTCCATTCAAGCTAAACAGATTTAAACTGGTTCTTTTATATATTTTTTTTAAGTTTCATCTAATTAAGTCGGATGGGATCGTTGGGTTTTCTACGTCTTTTTACGTCTTTGGTCAGGTTACTGATTAGATCTTAATACGAGCAGAACGTTGTCGATTTTGTTATCTGTTTTAGCGATGTATTTTATTTGTGAAAGGTAGAGATTTTCGTTTATAACGTGAATGAATTGACTAAACAAACTGACGCTTCAATTGTATTTCAATTACACGTAGATCCACACAGATTTCATCGCAACAAGCTACATTTATTAACGGAGCAACTCGACAAAAACGTTAATTATAATCGGCCAAACGGACCAATTTATTAACATTAACGGCACTCATTGAATTTCATAATCCATACATTTATAACGATACAAAATAAGACTAATAATTCCAACTTACAGGTGAGTCAAAGTCAATTTTATTTAAGTACCTACATCGTTATATTAAATAGATAATAATTTTTAGTAGGAATTCTGAGGGTAATAAGATACAAAGCCAAGACATCTAGTAGCAGCAGCGTTCAGCTGTAATTACGTTAGTTAAGATAGATCAAATTCTTGAGGAATTTCTTGACGTGGAAGAAGATCACAGTGTTGCCATGTTGAAATTTTTTGAAAAGTGCTTTGGTTCGCCTACATAAGTTTTGAAAATATTGAAAGTATTACAATTGCTCAAAATCCTGAACGACAATCTGAAGATAAATTAGCATCTTAACGTCTAAACTGAGTAAATCAGATAATAGGAAACAGTTTTGATATTTTAACTTATGCTTAAAGGTACGAATTAAAAAAATATTTTGAAGATTATGAAAAGTCAAGCATTTAATAAAGTCTCAAAATTATTGTCATGGAGAATTTGAGTCTTTTAGACGCCCTCTAGATTATAACAAATTTGAAGTTACGCTGACCATAAAACTTTTGGAATCTTTTGGAACCATTAAAATCTAACGGATTCTTGAAAATTTTGAACATTTTGAAGAAATAAAAAGAAATAAAAAGCTCAAAAACTGTATTTGGGTACTGCAATTCTTGATGTTGCAGGAAATTTTAAAAATAATCTGAAAATCTTAAGAAGTCCTAGAAATGATAAAATGTCTTAAAACCCAAAATTTTAAATGTTGTGATATTTTCACAAGGTAGGTAAAAATCCTAAAAATGACAAAATTGTCTTGACCAATACGATTATAAAGATTTTTAAGACTAAAAAAATTTTTGACACTCCGTAACATTAAAATAAAAAAAATTCTAAAAAATTACTACAAGTTAAAGAAATATAAAATTTCTGATAATTAATAATCTTAAAAACTTGAATTCTTTTATTCCAAAATTATATATTCCTAAAATCATAGAAATGTAAAAACATTGAATAATAAAAAAGTTAAAAAAAGTAAAATTTTGAAAACTGGAAATTCTCGGAGTTTTCAGATAAAAAAATAATAATTTTTTAATTGTAAAAATTATGATTTGGAGTTGTTAAGATTTTGACTACAAAAACATGTTTACATTTTTAAGTAATAAATAAATAAACTGATTTCGAAAATGTAAATTCGGAGCAATTAAAAATTGTGAATCTTAAAAAGTGCTCAACAGAACAAAAAATAGAAAAATTTTAGAAATTCCAAAAGATCTTGAACAATGTTTTTTTTGTAATCTGAAGATTTTTATGACCATAGAAATTATAGACAGTGTGAAATTCCTAAATCTATGATAATGCTGAAAATTATAATAAATCGTACAAATCAGCATTCTAAAGATACTGAAAAATCCTAAAATTGATACTTCATAAAAATTCTTAACTCTTCAAAATTTCAAATATTCTGTTAAAAAAATAAATTTACGAAACATGTCAGGGCAATAGAATTTAATTGAAAATTATAATTTTTTGCGATTTTTAGGGGCAGGTATGTTTCCAAAACACTGGAAAATTTTTAAATTGTGCGTAATGCAAAAGTTTTAAAGAATTTGAAAATTTTAAAAAATATAAACGTTATCAAATTATAAAAAAAAATAGATTCGTACAAATTCGGAACTCCTTAAAATCTTGGTAATTCTGAAAGTTTAAAAAAAGGACATAAAAACGCTAAAGTGGAAATTTATTTGGTTTATTTTCTAAAATTTTGAAAAATTTATATTTTTAATGAAATAAGAAATTTTAAAATTCAAATTGGTCGGAAAGCCTTAAAAATTTGGAGATTTTTGAAATCCTGAAACTTTTAAAAAAAAGTTTGGAGCATTAGCTTTTTCATATTGAGCTTTAAGGTCTACGAAATTTTAAAACCGTTGAACAATTTGAAAATGGTATGTAGATTTTTTTTTTACAAAATTATTTAAATTTTACATTCACATTATAAGAGACGCTGAATATTCGGAACTACGTAAAAAAATATATTCCAAAAGTTTTTTTTTTCTCAATACGAATTAGTTCGTTTAGCTGTAATCATTGTCCCTTTTCCGTGGCATAAATGTTTTTATTTTTTTTTCATTTTAGAGCTAGCGAAATGGCAACTATCGATATGCTTTGTGAGTGAAAATCATCTAATTATGTCAAAAGTACTTCATTATTTTTGTGTGTACATCGTTTCTTAATTTTTACTTTTTAAAAACCATCGGAATATTTGCAGAATTCAATAAAATAAATGGATGCCAAGAATGAGAAGTACAAATTTCGGCAGAAAATTTATTAACACGACTTAAAATTAATATGTTTTTTTTTTAATTTCAAGCAATAGTTCCCCAAGTTTGGAGAATTAGAAAATATTAAACATTTTTTTTCTAAGTTTTAAAAAAGTGCGAAATTCTGCACTAGCTAGCGCAGTAGTTATGGCAAAAATTGTAACAATTTTTGAATAAGTGCTGCAACTACTAGAAAAATACAAAATAATAATCAAATTTTTAGTCTATATATTTTTTTATTTACTACAGAAGAGAGATTAACTTAGGATTAGAATAAACGTAAGGAAAAATCTGTAAACTGATGAAAGTAACATTCTTGCGACATTGAATTATATCTACTTATCTGTTTATTGATAATTAATAGTAATAACAACCGCAACACAACAAATCAACCGCTTTGTTTCTCTTATGAATTTATTTTTAATCGGATTCGTTCGCTTTGACGCCCGAAAAGTGGATTAAGGTCTTTCAGTGATGTTGTTAGTCGAGTATTACCAACTTCAAAATAGAATTAAGTATCTTTTTAATGGACTCTTTATATCTCATCTGATTAAAGCCATGTGCCAACACAAGACACCTCAAATATACACATCATCAAGCGGACATAAACGCTACTCATGTGGTGCATATCTATCGATATTATCCGGGGAAAGCGGCGTGATTTGTCGAGGACCGCGGGTGCCCCCCAGGAGGCTCGTCTCACTGCAGGGGTCAACTTCCTCACACAGAGTCCCGCAGTTTATGGTATATGTAATTACAAGAGACACCCTCATAATTTCAGTCTATCACTTCCGTTAGACAGCCTGCAACTTCTGAACTAATGGGACATGTTTTCTTTATTCGATGAAAATTGCAAATGCTACAATATTAATCACGAAATGGCTCATGACATAAACGGCGATTTATCGCCTTATTATCCTTTATCTTTTAACCTTATTAGCAGGCTGCTGTATTTAATCAGGCGTAATTGAATGCTTTGTTTACGATTGTTTATACATTATGTTTCATAAATTTATTTATGTGGCGGTATGACAGCGGGAGCTTGTCACCATTTTCATGTAAATTGTTGCATTTAATTCGTTCATTATGTATTCATGTGTGCGGACGCTGGTTTAAAAGCAATAATTATTATCACGCTTTTTAGGTTAGATGAAAATGTAAAAGAGACAGTCCATTTTATCAACACATATTAATCTCTATGTGTGTAAGGTTAATTAACGGATTTAGAGAAACGAAGAGCATTTCATAGCTGATGAAAATAAAAATCGTGGCTGAAAATCTGAGCTTGATATTCTTACTTTCATTATTACGGTGTTGCATCGATAATTCGCACCGTCCGTGGAAAATCCTGCTGGAAGAACGACCAGAGCCTCAGATGTATGGTTAGAACTAAGAATTATCGTTATGTGGTGTTAATATATTCATACCAGAGGAATCGTAGGAGGTTGGGTGTTGTTGTGGGTATTGTCTGGTGTTGTCTCATTGTCGCTCCAGACTGGGTCGTAGCTCTTGTGTTGTGTTTTGTATTTTTAACTGCGTTAGTGTAAACAGCGTATTTAGTTATTGATATTGTGCCGTATACTCGAAGACATTCCTCCGAAAATAGTCCAGACAAATTTAGTGGTCCGTCGCGATTTTTTGTGGACAGCGATTATTTGAGCTGGTCTCAGTTTGAATTTGCCGATGACAAATGTGTTTGAAACCGCACTGACCATTAAAATTATCGAGACAGAACCTAAAACACAGTCGGTGTTTCTTCCAACAAAAAACCAACAAAAGTCTGGATTACCATAAGCATATAAATAGCCATAAAAAAACAAAACCCGATTCCCACAAAATTTAAATTGAATGCTGCATATTATATAGAATATTCCACCTTGGCATTCTGGAGGTGTCGTTAAAGATATATGCGATACTCTAAAATTCCAACACTGCCACTTATCTCTACAGCCATTAACGAAAACGAAAGTTAAAAGACAATGACGATGTTGATCTTTTAAAAATGGTCACAGAATAATAAAAACATGCTTTGATTTTTTTAATCAATTAAAAATCTGTAGCTCCTCTCATGAGACAAGAGGATAAATCTGGAAATTAAAATTTTAATCGACTCGGCTGGAGCTATTATTCTTTTAAATTTTAATTGGTACAGAAGGGTTGACGACGAATTATTCTTTCTTCTTCTTGGAATTCAGGGTCTGACCCTCCTTTAACTCCAAATGATGGCTTGTTTATAAAAGGGTGGTGTAAATGAGGAACAATTTCAAAACGATTCAAATTATTTCTTTAAATCTAACGCCAGAGAATAAATTGTCAGAGGGCTGAGATTCTTATCTGAGAACTCAACAGTTTACGTTTTTTTAACCAAGGTAATGGAAGATAATCATCTTTAAGATTATTTTATGGGTATAATCGTCACAATAATTTTATGACAAATTTTTACTTTGAATATTCAAGCCGACTGATAGAAGAAAAAAACTGTGAATATATAAAATTTGTTGGACAAATATTCCAGGCAGGTGTTTACCATTACGTTATCAACGCGTTGCAGTCGAGATTTGGAAGTGGATGCTATAACACTAATTAATACAAAGTTGAGAAGTGAGATTTACAAAAATGTCGTCGTTATATCTTTTCACAACAAGGCTGGGAACAGATTTAAAGATTTTTCTTTTTACTGTTTCTGTTGCTAAATTAGCGTCTAACACAAAATTTTTAATAACACAGTGTACCTCTGTTTTTTTTTTTTGGTGACGTGAAATTTAGATTTTTCAGCGTCAAATTGGATTAATTAAACAAAAAAAAGGTGAAGGTTTTTATCTGTGCGTTTTTTAAGTTTTCTAAAGTAAAAACTAAAAGAGGAATTTGGGTGAACGTACAATTCAAAAAATTATATTCGAATATCAGCTATAAGATTTTAAAAGTTTCAAAAAAATTGCTACACAACTAAACGCAAGTATGCTTCAATATTACAATGTTGCTAGAAATCTTAAAAATAAACTGAAAATTTAAAAAAGTTATTCTTGGAAATGATCACGTTCAGTCAGATTCGTTACAGTTCTCTAAAATTCTGATCACTAAAATTTGATAATCTTTAATGCCCTAAATACATTTCTTAGATTAGTAGTAGTAGTTCTGAAAACACAGAATTTTGAGATTTAACTTTTTATAAAGTAAAAATTCCCGAAATGAAATTATAAAGTTTTTTTAAGACAAGAGAAATTCTAAAAGTAATGGCAATTCCTAAAGTTGTGAAAAAATAGTACTATTCGATGTTTGCTAATAATAAAAATAAAAATTAAAAAGAAAATAATAAAAAAGTGGAAATTTTTAAAAAGTTTTAACCTCGAAAAATATAAAAGTTTTGGAAATTAAAAAAAAAGTCTTGAGGACTGGAATTTTTTTATTCTGAAAATTATAGATTTTAGAAAACTAGGATTTTTAAAGGCAATGAATAAATTTCAAATTATCTAATGCAAAAATTATAAAAATTAAGTGCAAAAAATACCAAAATTCTAAATCTATAATTACCTAAGATTTAGAGCTTTCTAAAAATAAGGTAAAAAACTTGAAAATGACAAAAACATTTTGAGAAAAGGAATTAGAAAGATTTTTAAGACCATCAAAATTCTAAAGACACTGTCAAATTCTAATATTGTAAAAATAGCAAATTAACAAATTTAAAAAAAAAATGACTACACTATAATTTTAAATAGATAGTCTAAATACATTTTTTAAATACGTAAAAAACACTCAATTTTGAAATTCATAAAAATAAAGAGCTTCTCAAAATCTTAAATATCCTGAATCTTTTTATACCTTAAAAATCCTGAGAATGAGAAAAAAACCTTTAGAGGAAAATAATTATAAAGATTTTTAAGACTACAGAAATTCTAAAAGCATTGTCAAATCCTAAAGTTGAAAAAATATATTACAGTTCAGTGTTTCTTTAATATACAAATAATTTTTTTTAAAATAAATAAAAATGTGAAAATTTTCTAAAAGTTTTACTAAGCTCGAAAAAAGTAAAAACCTTGAAAATTACAAAAAAAAATCTGGAGCATTGAAATTTTTTTATACTGAAAATTATAGATTTTTGAAGAATCTGAAGACAATGAATAAGTTTCAAATTATCTAATGCAGCAATTTTAAAAATTCAAAAAATACTACGATTCTAAAAATTATTAAAATCCTTGGATTTTTTTTGGAGTTGTAAAAAGTTGTAAAAAAAATATAATGCTTCTGCGTTCCCTAAAATTTTGAGTACACTGGAAATTGAAAAATCTTGAAAGTTTCTTAGATTTGTAAAAAAATAGAAAATGAACTAAAAAGGTTTTAAAAATTCGAATAATTCAAAATTTGAATTTGAAAGATACCCTCTGAAAATTATAAAAATTTTTAGACTTACGGAGATTGTAAAAACATTAAAAAAATTGTAAAATTGTCTGAATTGTTGAAAATGTCATAATTATTTGGAAACTGCAGTGTGATTGGAAATATTCTGAATTTGAAAATGCCAAAAACCTTTTAAGAAATGGAATTATAAAAATTTCTAAAACCGTTTTCGGTTCTCCCAAACATAAAATTAAAAATCTGTAAATCATTAAATTTTTAATACCACAATGTACCTATCTGTTTTTTTTCTTTGGGTGACGTGAAATTTAGGTTTGGGTGAAGGTTCATCTGGGCTTTTTACGCTTTCTAACGCAAATATTAAAAAAGTAATGTGGGTAAGCACAAGTTGGACGACTAGCAAAATTACCTTGTGCTTTCTAAAAAAATAAACTCAAAATTATAACATTTTTAATTTCTACTCTACATAAAATACGAATAAAAAAAATTTAATATGAAAAAGGACATAATATGTTAATAACTTTTTCATCCAGAAGCTTAATTGAGCACCTATTATAATAATTGCAGATTGCGCAACACAAAGCATTAAAGATATTAATATTAATAAGCTATATTTAACATAAAGTATATTCTTTTTTTTAACATTCCTCGTGCTTCTCTGAATTGTGTAATGTCAATAAATTTCGCTCGAAGCTAATACGTATAATGTGGATATTAATAATTGTAATTCAGTAGTTGAAGGCCGAACCCATTTTCTACAAATCAAATCGTAATTTCAATAAAACTCACATAAAGCCATTATGAGTGATGTGTTGTGGTAGTGTATCTTCTCTGCATACATAATCTGCACGATTTGCAGGACATCTATCACTGACATTACGGCATCAATATTAACATTCACATACCTGAAATATGATCGATTTTAGCATCAGAAACGAGAGTTGAGAGACTTTTTTGAAGGTAAATTGGGTTGGTCACAATCAATTCAACCATCCTATATTAACAAAGTCAACAATGTATATTATGAAAATTAAATCATTCTTTTATCGTTCACCGGATATCCTAACATTTATATTAACCGGAACTGTAAACTGTTTTGTTCCATATTGATGCGTTTTGATCATGCGCGATTTATACAACAAGGCCGTTTTGTCAGGTGTAATATTATAATAGTGGGTGCCGCTTTATTATTCCATTATAGTGTGATATGATAATTTGCTTCATAATGGAATGAATGGATTTTAAAACGCAGTAGATACGATCCACTGATTTCTATACAATTTTTAAATGGATATTTTATTTTCATCGTGTGCTATATGTAGCTATATTTTAACACTCGCAATTAATTGGTAATTAACAGACATTGTAAACATTTATTTAAGGTTGTAGCAAAACAAAGGCAATTTACTTACGTTTAATTTATTGAGCCAAATCCGTTATCGTGGGAAAGACACTCCTATAAACACGGTGACCACAGTTTTGTGTCATTAAGAAACCTAAAGTGTCTTTAAAATAATTTTCACGTATTTATAACCGCTACTGCTTCCCGCAATATTATAATAAGTGCATTTTATACCAGCAGTAGTACATACAAAAGAAGCTCGAGCAAATTTAACTTTTTAATATATCCGAATCATTTCTCGTCGTCCGAACTTTAGCCCCTTTTCACTTTTCAGGAATTTCTCTACTCTTGTGAGTTCATTAAGAGCCGTAGCAAGTGTTGTTGTCGAATGGAGAAGGGCCGTAGTTTCGCCCTTTTGCTTCATGCGAGTTGCCAGATGTACTCATCAAGTTCGCAATCAATGAGGTGACCAGCTGTTGAGTCCCATGGATGGACCTAAGAAAATTTTTCTTGTAACCATTCGTTCGATTAACATCAATTAATGTTCAGTTAAGTTCGTTAACAGGTAATTCATAATGACACAACATTTCTGAAAGGAAACGATACTTGAGTTTCTACTGCAACACCAGCAATTTGTTGCAGGAGCTTATGTTGTTCCGTACGACTGAGTTCATCACTAATTGGCTTTCCACCACATGTTATAATCTGACACGAAACATAATTGTGCAGTGATAAAGGCTTTGTTCTGCCGTGCGTGTTCATGTTTAACCGCCTCTCTGAACTCCTCCGATCCTCAGGAATATCCTATGCTCGACTTCTGTGGTTTAATAGAGTAGATAGATTGTTATCAGATCTGATTGTTGGAAAATGATGGATGTGCGTGGTGGTGAAATAAAAGGAATGGTTTTGTTTGCTTTAGAGATAATTAGGAGGAACCAATCCATTCTGTGAAAAGTCAAAATTTTGCGGAAGTTCACTGTAATTTAAGCTATTAATTAAAAGAAACGCCTAATCCATTATTTTCTTGCGTTATTTACACTACATAATAGCAGCATTAGATTAAATTCTATTGTTAAGATTTAGCCTTTGTTTCGAAAGTAATTATTACTTCACTTCAATGACTGCACATGTTTGTCATCACGCAAAAAATCTTTTTTCTGGGAGTGACGAAATCAAAATATGTTAATTATATAAGTGAACACTCACTTATTCTATAATTAATTCGAGCATTTATCATACGACTTTCCGATCGCTACTACAAAAGTGTCACAAAGCTTCTACCAAAGAAGATGAGAAACGTGTTTTCAAATTGCAAACTGTTTCATTTATGATTGCTTTCCAGTTTAAGTAACACGACGTTATCTGAGTTATTTTATGTCCTTTTTTGTTGACTATATGAATTCCGCGAATAATAAAAAGTAACGAGAGCGTGCTCAGCTCATCTCTTCCTGCATTATACTTGCCGTCATAAACTACCGATACTGTTTCCATATCTAAAAGCGGATTTATTTACAACCGATGCCGCTGGTTGTTGTGTAACGGCCTCCTCCGGGACTTTCATTCTGAAAAGCTATCAGTTATTACGGTCGAATTTTAACGATTTCCGGGCGATAAGTCCGGATCTCCGGAATCGGGCAACGATTACTTTTGACGGGTGCTCGCGTCCTCAAGTTATCCAGTCTTCGACCTTGCGCAGGTGTGCCATACTGGACCAACAACATTCCGGTAGATGTGAGTGGCAGACTGCGAAGCGCGCCCTGTATAAATCTTAATAAAGCGGCAGATATATGGTGATAAATTCCCATTTCTCTCGGAGATACGTCCTCATTTATCCTAACCGGACATGTCCGTTTACGGGGCTCCCATAAAGCACTTCCATGTTTCCGGATATCATCATTTTCATTTCTATAACCCCAATTTATCAAGTTCGCTGCACTTGCGCTAAAATACTTTTCGTGTGATCAAACTGACTGTTCGTCATGCTCAAGGAACAGCGATTCCTTCTAAGTGACAACGACAATTACCGGAAACGCTTACAGCTCTTTCTCTGTCAATATAATATAACGGCAGTTTAAAAGCACTAGAATATTCCTTTGCGGTTATTTTACACAAAGAAAAATTATTTCTAGTTGATTCAACAAAAATTAGGAAATGACAATAAATTTATATAAAAAATTTTTTGCTTTCGGACACCAAATCTGTTCCAGTTAAGTTCCTACAACCTTATCGTGAGCCACAGTAAACATATCAAGGAGAAAGTAGCTTTTATGAATATTTTTCCATCTATCTAAATCATACATGCCTGTAAATATTCAGTAAAATGTTTGGGAAAATTATTTTAAAATATTTAGTTAACCAAATATATTCAATAAATTTATTTATACAAATCAATGGCTTCCGGCCCGATACATCAACACTAAACGCAGTCAATCATTTTGTGAGTATCATTATAGATGTCTACGAAAACAGTTATTAGCGTAATATTCTGCAGCAATTCCAAGGCTCCCAAATGCGTCTACAGGATGTGTGTAAAGCACATGCAAATTTTTAATATCTAAATAACAGATTTAGAGATTAGGTCAATATGATAGAAATAAGCAGTTGGAATCAAAAAAATATTGCCTTTAACTAGGAATTTTGAAACTTTCTAGATTTAAAATTAACTAGATCATCTTAAGTGAATTTTTTCCACATTTAAAAAACCGAAATTTGAGAATTTAACGAAACTGGGTTTGAAAATTGAGGTTTTTTGTATTTTTTTTATGACAAATTATTAAATTAAAACTCTTTAGATTTTAAATTAAGTAGATCATCTAAAATTAATTTTCTAGAAAACTGAAACTTGAAATTTTCAAAAATTTAGGCTTAAAAACTTGAAAATCTTTACATATTTTTGATAATAAGTTATGAATTTTTAGAAAGGAGATTACCAAATAATTTTTAGATCTTAATAGCTGAAAAACGAGAAACACCAAAACCAATATAAGAATTTTGAATTTTTTAAAAATTGTTTTGAAATTTTAATTAATTTAAGTTGTTTAAAAAAGTGTATTAAAAATATCACCACTTTGAGCCAATACCAGCCATTTTTAACAATGAGCTTTAATTTTTTTTCAACTTTTTAATAAAAAATTATGAATTTTTGGAATTGCTGCAAAGTTTCTTTCTATTGATTTAAAATTGTAATTTTTTTAAGTTGCTTTAAAAAGGTGTGCCAAAAATATCACAATTTTGGGCCAATATCAGCCAAGTCAGTGTGTTAAGTACAAAAAAAAAACGTTGTTATTATTAATGAAGGGTATGATATTTGTGATAAACTTCGTGTTTATTTATTTCATTGTTTTCGTAAGATTTCTCATTTTTGCAGTTATTTCAATCTCCAAGTATTTAAATAAAGATTTTGATAAATATTCTTAGTATCCTTAGTCAATTAATTTCCACAGACATATAAATGTTGTCGCGCTAGCTTTTTAATGTATTACTAAAACTGTTGAGGATATTTTTCAAATAAATATGGCACTTTGGAACAAATGTCTAACGAAGTCTAAAATAAAACGAGTTTAAAACTAGTAAATAATTCACTAATAGCGACGGAATTTTGCTTTTGTGTTCTAGTCGTAAATGTTGTTTATTGTTAGATTGAAACATGATCTGAAAAGAGTAGTGCCAGAAATTTTAAAATAGAAGTGTGGTGATATAATTAAAAATAACTACTCATAATTAAGAACTAACATTCTTCGTTAGAACACTCGTGGTTTACCAAAACGGATAAAAATCAGAAATTTATTGTCACATCCGTTAAGATCAAAGATGAAGTCCCCTGAAAAATGTAGCATCGGTAATCTCAAAGATCCCTCGTCAGCAATGGCCCGAACTAATTAAAAATATCGTCTCCTTCTCATGATTCGGCATGATGCAAAGTACCATCGTTGGTGAGGGAAGAGCCGCGATTAGCATAGGACTGACCGTTCTATGTAGATCGCTGGATGCAATGACTGTTTAATTTTCCGGAAGGATCCCACAACCTTTTTTGCTCCTAAATTGAACCCTCGACGTCTATCAAAATTATACTCTCAAGTTCATATTGTGTCTATAGGGGGAGGAAAGGGCAGCTTTAATATGAAGATTGCTGGAATTGACGAGCAACGGGCCAGACTCACTTGGAGATGAAGTCATTTGCAAATGAACATCGCTTCCGTTTGGTAATCATTAGGGGCATATTCAGCGGGAATAATTTCACAAATTATTTCCACAGCGCACCGACGATGCTTTGCTGTTGCTGCCAGATTCGACTTCCACCAAGATGCGGAAATGCATAATTGATTCACAGACTCTTCATATTAATCAACTGATGAATTAGTTCTCAGATGAATACTGCTAAGTTATTTAATGGAAAGTTTACTCCGAGAATATTAATTCCGATGTCTGTAGGGTTGCTAAAGGAGGGATCATGATTATTTCATTTTTCATGGTTTGCTGAAGCAACCAGATACATTAATTTAAATTCGTCGGAAATTTACACGAGATGCTTTATAAGATTGAGAAATGTTAATATTTTACTTTTTTTTGGAGATATTTTTCTTGTTGCCAAAACGTTGGCAACATTTTTACCAGAAACAAGATGATTTAAAATAATACTCTTTTACTTACCTTAAAGAAAGATAATGGAATGTTAAAAGAGTAAAAGTTTAGTAAACTCGTAAAATTGTGAGCATGTTTACACGTTCGTTTGATTCAGATGGCTTTTATCCAATCGAAGCTAAACTAACATAAAACGTATTTTTAAGAAATCATCAATGTGGGTTGTGGTAATTTTACTATCTTTGAATTTAAATATTTTATTTAAATTTGCGGTGATAAAGCAACAGGAGCAGAGATAAGTTGCGGCTACTGAAATGTGGCCATGGTGCTATGTGGATTATGTCGTCCTTCTTTGGCAATGTGTGAACCGTGTACCGAGAGCTTTGCCATTTGTACTAGCTAATGGGTGCACTAAGGGGCATCTAGCGCACAAATCCTGTTAAATACTCGACACGAGGTGTCAACGTGCTGAAAGTAGAAGATAATTTCATAAAAGCTGCGTAATAAGAATGATCGGTTTGATTTTATTAGTACGCCTACTCGTGAGTCGAAATAATTCGGTTAATTTAGTTAGGATATCCTGGTAGCTACCTACAATTTAAACAGTTAACTGCTGATATAAATTATACAGTGGCATAACGATCGCTTGAGTATTTAAGTATTACAGATGAAATCCAGAAATCCATATGTTTTTGTGTGTTTATAAAACATTTCAACATTTAAACGAGTGCCTTGTTTGTGTTATGAATTCTATACCAGTCTATTTATTGAGTTCATAACATCGGCGGTTAAGATATAATCGATTTGAATAAATACACACTACATTCAGAGGCATTCATTTAGATTTCGTGTAAACGATTATCTCTAGGAAACTGAAAATTATTCACATTTCAATAATATTTACAGTCAATGTGCGTATATTGACGAGACCTCAAAAATTTTTGCGCAATTTCAAACATTCGGTTTTACTAACAGATCCACAAACCCATTTACCGTCCGTCATGTCGGGAACGCTTTTTTCCTTCCGCTTTGGAGCGTAATTTTTGCAAAACAATTGTTGAAATGTGATAAATCCTGCGTTGTCATGATGGCAGTCTGCGCAGCAGCCGGGCTCAGATATGGTTATTTTATTTCGCGACACTCCCTATCTCGGCCATAATTTGTGACGCTATGAGAATTTATGGTCTTTATTTTGTGAGCCAATTAATTAATTCTCGTTCGCCATGTTAGTTCTGTAGCAGCAGAAGCGGGGCCCATTATCCAAGATTGCAATGGCTTATAGCACGACACCGCCTATAAATCTCATTCGGGATTCTAATATTCGCTGCAAGAAATAAGAAGAGGCGTAATCAGAACGGGGCTGGAAGTTTCAGGTAGTACGGTGGCGACGATCGGTGAAGATGGGAGCGACGATGGACACGCTGCTGAACCGGAGGACGAGAAGATAGCGCCGTCTGCGAAGAAGTATCAGGACTTCATCTCACGACTCTAGACAGCGCGAGACTCCAATTAAGGCCCCGTTCATGTTATAACTTTTTTACTCCATAATTCCGACAGCTTTGATTTTCTAGAAACTATGCGATTAAATGGCAGACATGTTTTTATCTAGGGATAAAATCTAACTTTAACGTAAGAAAATTTCAATACGCTGCTTATACACATTGACAATCACTATTCACTTCAATTTTTTTAAATAAATTTGAATTTACACCATACAAATTCTGAATGTTTCTGATTCCTTGAACTTTGAAACTATTTGGAAATTTTTTGGATAAATATGGTACTTTTATTTCTTTATACCTATTCATAATTAAAAGGGTATACAATTCTGGTAAATTTTCTATGGTTAAAATTTGAATTGTCAACATTGTTCCTACCACTGGAGTACGGCTGTACCAAATCCATTTATCAAGGTTCAGTAGGCTGAGATTATAAAATCTTCAAAATATTCAACAGACTTTTACAAATTTCAAGCAACATTAAGAATTGAAGAACATTTACAAATTTAAGAACTGTGAATTTTAGGAATTTCAGCAACATCAAAATCTTGGGAAGCTTAAGGTCTTTGAAAAACTTAGGTTTTTTAAATTCACAAGTTTTGGGAAAACTGAAAATCTTGGAAAATTTGACTATTTCAGTATTTTTGGAAAATTTAAGGCACAGTTTGAAATTAATATGAGATTCAAAAATCAGTCAATAAGTTTGGAATATTTAGAAATTGAGTAGCTTAAAAAATGTCAGAAATCTTTAAAAAAATAAAAAAGGTTAAAAGACTAGTAATTTTTGAAAAAATCGAAAATTTTATTTTTTAAGGTTTTAGTTACCGTATTTAGAGAACATTGAAAATTCAATAATGTTTAGGATAGAAAGAGTAGAATTAGAATTTTTAGAAAATGCAATCTTGCAAATTTCTACTAAAGAAAATGTGACGAAGGGCATATAGGTCTGCATTTTCATAGAGAATTTTTTTTTTAAGAAAAATTGGCTTTTTATTATAAAACTTAAAAGTACAATTTAGAAAATTGTAAATATACAGAGACAGAGTATAAATAAAAAAAAAACTTCTTCGAAAATATGGCGTACCATTAGAAAAAAATTAGAAAAAAAATTGAAAAAAAGTTTTATATATATTTTATATATTAAATATATTTTATATATTTTTTCTAGAGAATTCAAAAAAAATATATTCCAAATTGTACTTTTCTTGAAAAAAAAATTCTCTATAAAAGCGCAGACCTATTTAGTTGAAATTTTTATCAAAAGAGTATCTCTATAAATATTAAATTACCATAAAAAATTTATGTAACTCGGTTTAGCCTATGAAGAGAAAAAAAAAAGTTTTTCTGTTTTTGTCTTTTTTTTATCATCATTCAAAATCTAGTTAACCTTGAGATCTAAAAACTTCAGAATCAAAGTACTTTTATAGAATGAACATACCCTGAAAGTATTGTTCAGATATGCTCTGGGGGCAAATTTAGCATTCTTATCTCTTTATGACCTTTAGAGCTTTTTTCCGTTTTTCATATTTTTGGGCATTTGCTTTGGGATGATTAACATTTTAATAAAATTTATTTAAATTTACTTAGTTTTCAGTTATTTTGTGATACTTGAAGGCACAGAAATGTAACAGTTTTGTAAATTCCCGAACTTCTAAGGTTTTTAGAAATTTTAAGAACCTTAGCTTTAGTCTTACTCTCAGCAACGATAATTTTTTCAAAAAAAGATAAAATGTGTAGAAAATTTGAAAAATTAACATTTGCAATGTTTTTAGATTATTTTTTAAATATTTAAGATTCTCACTATTTTTTATAATTATAAATTTTGAACATTTAAATTTATTTATTAGGGTAGTATTTTAAAGTCATAATATGAATTATAAATTCGATTTTTGAAGATTTTTTTATAGTTTTTTTAATTAAATCAAGATTTTGGAGTTTTTTTTAAATATTCGATAACCTTCCAGTTTGAAATTTTAGGGTGTTTTAAAATCTGTTTTTTTAAAATTGTGAGAGAAGTATAGAAAAATTAACAATATCAGCATTTTTAGAAAACTCAATACTCGAATATTTTGGAGAAATTTTAAATAAATTTTTAAAAAATTGAAATGTATTATTCAAAGAACCATAGAAATTTAAATTATAAAAAAAAATAAAAAAAAAGTAAAAATTATCTATAAAACAATAAGATAATAAATATAAAATCTGATATTAATTATTATTCTTATGATATATGAAGAAAAATTAATAGATATTTTGAAATAATATCAGAATTAATGTGTTAAAACTATAACCTAATAAATTTTGGTTTTTAATTTTAAATATATGTATAGTTCAATAGTAACAAAATTTAAATTTAAATGATGCGACATCAATTTTTTTTCGAGATTAATTTTTATATTTACTTACTTGTTAACTTTTTAGTAAATTTTTGTTTCCAATGTTTTACGGTTTTAAGCCATTTTTGCGTGTTAATTCAAATCAATTACAAGTTACATAATATTTACAATGGTGGTTTGAACAATTCTATAAATTTTCCTGTTGTTTAAAATTTCTATAATACTTCAGTAGAATTGCTACTCTAGGAATGATAGTTTGATGTAACGATAGAAGTGGATATAATTCATGTCACTAACAATTGTAGCAAATGAAATCTTTTTCCACTTATTGCTAATGTGTTGCGTTGTAAAAAATTCGACGTAAAACGGTTAAATGCAGGTTAACAGCTTTCCTCTATGCGTTCTTGCACAATAATTCATTCATTCAGGAAATAAAATAATTCCATGGCATTTTTTTTAATATTGGGCACAATTACTGCGTACAACGGTTTGAACTAAATGTGCTAGGCGTGTTTTACATTCGATTTGCATTAATTTCTATTTCCTAATCGTTACTTTTATGGCAGTCATAAAGTGCTTTCTTTTCAAACCACGGTAATCACCATGCGTATCAGTCTCTGCAGTAATGTAAAACAATTGCTCCCTATTGTAAGTATATATTTATGATACAACAATTAACAATGGTGTTGGTGTCGAGCAGAGTAGAGGAAATAATGGAAGTGAGTAACGGTAGTGCTTGATTGTGGGAAGCAAAGGCAATGGTTGACATCACCTCGAACGAATTGATTAATAGTAACGAACTGTCTGATGCTTGTTGAAAGCTAAATAAACTTGCTTTACATTAGCAGCGATTCTTCAGTAAGGACCTATTCTCAAACGAAAATTAAAAAATTCGAATTGGGATTCGGACGCTGTGCAAGTCGGAATTTATTGAACCACTCACCGACTAAATTGACTTTGAATTTCATATGAATGGCGCATGTGAGTCTGAATACCCAGTCCGGTGTGCTAATGACAATTGGCTACCGTGAAAGGGTTGTACAGTGCAGGCTACCCATAATGGAATCAAGCATTTACATTTACGGCTCTCGGATTAATACTCCCATCTCACCCTCGCTGCCGAACCCCGTTAGCAATTAATAAACACACTATCGAAATACATACTCTGTCTAAATCGGAAAATTATCAAACACTCTCAAAGCGACAGAAAATTAAACACACAAAGAAATAACAAGTGGCTTCAATGTGATCAGCGCTTTTAGGTATCAAAAAATGGCGAGCTTATAGATAATCCCTCATATTATCACTTCCGTCAAGTCTCTTTCTTTTGATTTATCTTTCGTCAAGACAAATTGGCCAAACGAGATACAATTTTCATTTTCCTCTGGCAGCTCGCCAGGTCTGATTCATCGCGGATCGGCAATCACCATTAGCCACAAACTAATGGTAATGGTAATAACAAGAACAAGGGACGTCTAATGATTGCAGCGTGGTGGTTGCAACCATGATCTACTCCGGAAACTGAAAAGTTTTCGCGAATTAAGACAGAAATACTAATTAGTCCAGTTAGTGGGGAAATCTGCTTTACAAAAAGTAGGGTAATAATTTATTTAAAATAAGGTATTTAAGTAGTGACTCTGATAATAAATACAAGTTTTCGACCTTGAATAAGGTGCGCAAAAGCTAAAAGTTGTAAAGGATAAAATTTCAGAACTTTTTTGTATGTATACTTTTCTTGTAAGTTTAACCGAAACTGAAATACAGTCGAAAAAAGATGCACTTAAAGATTTTTTTTAATAAAACGTTAAACTGTATTGTTAATAAATTTTTCAATAATTAATAAAATATGTTTTTTAATCATTGATTTATTTAAATTATTAGTACCGGCGTAAGTGAAAACTTAATTTGAAGAATGATACGAGTATGAACTAAAAAAATATAGTTTGAATTTTTTTTTTGACGGTTCTGGTCGATCGACATAGTCATCATCCTATAATTTGTCTTCATCACTAAGAACCTGGAATTCTACAGATAAATTTTCATTGCATTACAATGTTGACATATCAGAAAGCATTTCAATCCAGCTTTCCTACGTTTTACTACATCCTTTTTTGAGTTACAGGAAATTAGTTTTAATAATTTGTGCTGGTTGCTCTGTCATTGTTACTGGAAGAAGAGCATTGGTGTCAAATTTCCAGCTTCAAACTTCTGGATTTTTTTCAATTGATTGATACGTCTTAGACAACAACCAAGCAACCCTTGCGAAAGCACTATCACATTTATTCCAAAACACGTTAACATAGCAATAAAATATGCATACCTACTAAAATACGCCAGTATGAATATCAATTATTAGTAGTATTATGTTACAAAAATAATTTGATTAGAGTATTTGTAAAATTTACTAAAAATAACATAAAGTTTGAATGTATTTCAGTTTCAGTTGAATTTACTAGAAAAAACAAAAAACTAGCAAAATTTTTTACAACACTAATTTGAATATTTTTCTCATTTGACGAACCGTTACCGAGTTATTCTGTGAAAACATGATTTGTGCCCTTTTCATTTAAGATGGGGGTTCGCCCGCAACGCCCTAAGGTCACTACTTAAACAATGAAAATCATTACTTCCCCATCTTTTGTAAGGCAACAACCATTTTTAATCTCCACTGACTGGACTAAATCACGGACCACGATATTTTTTTGCATTTTGCAGGATGTTTCTACACATCCTGCTACAATTGTAATAATAAATATGGTAGAAGAAACATGATACAGTCGCATTAAAAGTAATTATAATAATAATTTAGTCACATCGACAGTGTTCGTAAGTCAGGTATGATGTAAGATGAAGATCCTTAACGATGGAAACTGGAAACCTGTTTCGTTGGGTTAAAAATTATCAGGTAATTGTTGGATTTCTTTAATATGGTAATAGTGGCTTTATAAACAGTTAAGCCCCTAGATAAAACTGTGATATTTCATCATACATCATCTATCCATGTAACTTTTCCCTATTCCTAAAAACCTTGCGGACTCTAGGGGAGTTTTTACTCAACCCCGGCATTTTTTAGCAGTAATAAAACTATTACATTAGTTTTTTGCGAGGGTCAGCGTGTCCCTTGACGAAGTGACCGTGATACATCAAGTAATATCAGTTGTCTGTGTAGAAAGACCCTGGAGCCCTTGGTGGCCATACATTTCAATCTGGACTGTCACCAGGTCTCGGCTTTTCACAGCCGTTTTCATATTTGTTTCCGGAACGAGGTACTTGAAAACTGTTGAAAAATTAACACCGCAGATGGCCTTTTGATTAGTGATATCATGTCACATTTTGGTCTCATATGGCAGGCGGTGCACATAACGATTAATCATGGTAACGGAGCCTATGTGCACGCGGTCCCATCATTAATAAAATGGACACTTGCACCGGTACAGGTACACAGGGATGAAGGTGTCAGAAGGGCAGAAGGGTTACGGCGGAACACCATAAATCAAGCGTGATGAAGTGGTGACATCATTCGAAAAAAACTTGCAATTGAAGACTTCGTCATATTTAAACGGGGTCAATTGTAAACTGCCTGAATTATATTCTATCATCAAAAATGTGTTAGAGTGATGGATGATGACGCATGAAATAAATAAATTATAGCAAAATAAAGTAGGCCATCAGTGTCCGACATAGGTAATAAATTATTTTTTCGACACCTATCGAAGATCGACAGGTAAGACAGTGAGCAATGTAATAAGAAACAGACACACGCCGTGTGGTTCTGTTATTATTTCCGAACACGGTCTGGATAAAAAGTCAAGCTATATTCCAGTTACAAGTACGGTATAAAAGACATGGTGCGGCATATTGTTATCCTTGCTCATAACAACCTCGATTATAATAGATTATTGGCCGACTTGCCATCTTGGAGTGATATGCCTAAAAATGGGCATGTCGCCAATTACATTCCGTATTTATGTAAACCGTCCAGTGAGGCTTTTCACGTACGTAGGTAATAATTAAAATACTGTCAAGATTTGCCATAAACGAAGTTTACGCAGTATTTATAAAGACGCGTCCATTTATTTACCCGACAAGAAAACGACCTGTTCAAGTAGCTATTCCAAAAAGAAGGCTAAAACACGTGCGAATTATACCACGAATTATAAATTCAATGACCACGTATTAATTTTGAGTTTTATCTACTTCCTCTGATAAAAGAACTATGATTGATTGTACGGTGTTGTCGTCAACAGGTGTTTTTGTCAAACTAGTGATAATCAAATATTCTTAACTTAGTTGACAGTTTTTGCAAGAAACTGCGAGTCGCGCTCTTAACCCTACTACCAAAAATTTTAATAAATACCTATCAAGCTGATGGATCGCTATAATCAAGAGATAATCTAAAATTTGATAATCGGCTTAAAAGCGCGCTAACTGAACATATAGAGGAGGGTTCGCAACCCTCGTCGTTTCAAAATCCTGTTTCGTAATGCGTCACATTCCACACTCACGCAAATTTATATATGCAGGCAGGATTAACAGATTTAAAATGAAAGGATTTTCTTCACATTAAAATATAGTGAAACGTAAATATATCGAAAACACTAAGCTAGGGTGGACATTTAAAGCTTTTACATGAAATGTACAACACGTAAAGACTTATCATAAAAACATTAGTTCATGACTTGTTTTACTGTGCTCATCTTATTGTTTTCATAAGTGGCGTCTTAAAAAAACAACACAGACAAAGAGCGACAAGCATTCATCTGACTAAATGAAAGGTATGCTCAGATTATTAATTCCACTATTATTGACTGGCCCCACAGTTTCAGTTACATTATTCAGTAATGGTATCATAAACGGTGTCATCGTTCGAATAGTCTGGTTTCGTATGCTAAGCACGTTGCTCAAAGACAGGGTGTTGAAAACGACGTCTGTTATGGTAATAACCCACTATAAATACAAATGGTGGGTTCCAACGTTACCGGAAAAATATTCACAAATATTAGGTTTTTTTTTATTTGATTGACAAACCTAATCCAGAGTCTGTTCAAAAATGTCAACTTGTTCTGGGCGTTTTGGCCTCCGGTTGCTTATTTAGCTGCAGACGTCAGATTCAAAGATGATTTTTTCTACTTCGCATCTATAAGCGAACTGTTACAGCACCTAATTGAGTGCTTTAATAGCTTCACTTTCATAGTAGTTTTCTAGTTGTTGTATCTAATCTATTTTCAAAGTTTGTAGTCAGTACAAATATCACTGCCAAATAAACAAAATAAACTTCAAAAAAAACAAAATTATTAAAAAAAAGTTAATTTGTTTACTGCCAGTTGAGCTACTTCTCACAATATTCAAGCACTATCATTGTGTGAGTTACAACAATTGCCTGTTGGTAGCTTTTTTTGGTCGTAAACTAACATTTTTTTTAAGTTAATTCATTGCTCATCAATTTATTGCAAATATCCTTGCACAATTGTTTTTTGCTTTAGGTATCTTTACAATTATGGAAACAGATTTGTATTCAATGTCATCAACAGACATATTAGTTAATTCTTTTGCATGCTTCATTGAAGCAAAATAGTAACAAAATAGTTTCAAAAATCAATACATTATATAGATCGTTTTTAAAATGTATAAACAAAATAAAGGTGGTAAATGTTCATAGTGAGAAGAGTTTAAAAATAAAAATAATTCTAATAAATGTCTTCGTTTCCAAGATAAAATAAAGAGAAAATTTAATCAATTTGTTCGTGCGCCACTGAAATAATAAGGCTGGCAGGCAGTAACAATGATAAAATATGTGTGACTTTTTCAAAATCTGAATGTCAGTGAGCACAATCGTGGGAATGGTGAGAAGAGAAGAATTTAAAGAAAGAAAATTTTGTAATTTGGCACAATTATTAAGTAAATCAAAAATAATAACCTGATCAAATTTTATGGCTATGTCAAAATGTTGAAATTTTTAATTTTTTAACAAAATGAAAGATTTTTCACTTTATAATTTTGTAGTTTAGTACAATTTATAACCGGGTTGAAAATAGTGTGTTTCTAAAATTTTTGTCTATTACGTTCAAACTACCAGAATTTCGGCTTTTAAGATGAAATGTTGGAAATTTTTGGTTCGTACTAAAAGTGATTTTTTTTATTTTTTTTTATTTTATTTTAAATTTGACACAGCAATCAATTCAAAAAGAGTAAAGTTTTCTTTTGTTTTATAATTTTGTTTTTTTCTCAAAATTAAAAAGCAAGTCAAAAATAGTAGGTTTCAGAAATTTTATTCATATTGCGTTAAAAAAAAAATCCAAGTTTTAAATTAAAATATTTAAATGAAATGCGAAAATTTTGAAACATTTATTTGTTTGTTTATATTTAGAATTTAATAATTTGACACAACTAATATTCATCTTAAAATAGCAACTTTTCCTAATTTGATTGCTATAGCGTCAAAATTATAAAAATTACAAATTCTAATATAAAATGTTAATTTCAGTTTGTCTTTACAATAAAAAAATTGTGAACTTTGTGAAAAATTGTGAAGTTTTTTTTGCTATATAATTTTGTATTTGCGCACTACTAATGAATAAGTAAAAAACTTGCGTTAAAACTACCAAAGTTTTGGGTTCTCAGATGAAATGTTCAAAATTTTGGGTTTGCCATAAACGTAAAAATTTCCAAACTTTGTTTTTTTCCCTCTATAATTTTCAAGGTTGGGACAATTAATATCAAATCCAAAACAGTAACGTTTCTCAATTTTCCTATGATAGCTTTAGAAGTACCAGCTATAAATTACAAATTTTATAAACAATGTTGAAAACAAAGGTTGTAGTAGAGAAGCTCTTCGTTAGAATAATACTAAACAGGGTGAAACTTTTTCCTTCATTGTGTTGCAGCGACTCAGTAAAAAAAGTGTGCACCATTACCAACCTGTTCATGGTTTGATTTATAATTTTTCTTCGGAAAATTGAAGATTTAAGAATGTTTTTTGAAGTTGCAAAACAAGGTTAATCATTACGTGCTGGATGGCCCAGGAGTCTTTAGAAGAGGTGCATAAAGATCTAAAATTTGTCAATTTTACATTATCAACACTGGCCAACGTTGCTCGATTAGTACAAATGACATTTGTCAATTACTGTTGCACAGATTCGATAAAAAATAAATCAAGCATAACAGTTTTATTATCAGTGTTGTAGAAAGTGCGCGGAACGGGGTTAATTTTCTCTTGATAATTTATAATTTAAGAAACTGTTATGCCACTTTACAGCACCTATCAAGTATGTAGTATTAATTTGGACATACATTATGAAAACACAGTAGGATTGTCTGCACTCATTTTTAACAATAATAATTTATTATTGTGACAATTTGAAATCTTTGCATCGTATTGCCCAGGTACGAAGTAAAAAAAAATATATAAAAAATTCATTCATGAGGCTACTATGACACTATGTGAATTTGCCTTGTAAAAATCAAACAAACTTACTGTTTTTAATTTGATAACTGTAAACTGAAAAGAAAAACATGAAAAAACTGTATATCTTATCCCTCAATTTTTGTAATATTCGATATGGATGACCGTAATCACCTAAGAGGTAATCCCCATCCGGTTGAGTTATGATATGACCAGTCAGCCGATAAAGTCGTAAATGCTGATTCAATAACCCATATACCTTGAGGGCGGTAACGGCGATTTCACGATACGAGCCATTTGTCAAGGGCCGGCAGGAATCATAAAGTTATTACAAAGATTGATCCTGGAGGATTCCGTTTTATCCTCGAAATGCTAAATGTAGATACCCAGTTTTTCGATTTGATCTGGAAACGGAAGAAGTGCTGAAACTCTTAATCGGCAATAAAAACCGCTGTCTGGCGATTTACGACCCCATTTGCATGTGGGTGCCTACAGTGCGCACCGATTACCATACGTCATAATGCGCGAGGCACCTGCCCCTGTGGGTGGGAAGTGCCCCCGGGCCCAGGTGGAGCGGGATGCCCCAGGAGATGGCAGTTTATCATCGGCTTGACCGAGCAGCTCCTTCCGCCTCCACGCTCATATTGTATGCAAATCGTAGGAATATGCACGCGGAAACGCACTTAATTTAAATTATTTCTAATGCTGGAACGGTGTCTTACAAGGCGAGCTCACCGGACCGACCAACCACTGCTTACATATCTGTAATTAGTAAGCTTGCATGAGTTAGGGGCAAGATGGCGGCCGGAAGGGCCCCGCGGGGCGTGTGGGAGTGCTGCGTCACCGCCACCGCGGACCATAACTTAGATCGCTATCTCCAGAAACCATAGGCACGGTTCACATTTCTCAAACGATAATTTCACCAGCTGTTGAATTTGTTAAACTTAATGTACTAGCACTATCTTTAATTGCTGACATGTACTTAATAACGCGGTTTAATAAGCAACAGCCCCCGGGGTATTATGTTTTGACAGCGCCCGAGTTGAGCAAACAAACGCACCTAAACGGTTTGATTTTTTCGAATACTTTTAACTTCTTCTTAAATTTGTAGAATTAAACATGAATTAAAATTAATAGAAATCAGAAAGTAAGCTCTACAAACATTCAAAAATATCGTCCATTCTTCATTTTAGCTTTTGTAAGATATTATTTATTATTTATTATTTTTAGCTATTTTTAAAAATTAATTGCTAAAACCGTTTGGTATTTTTAGTGCTTACAAAAAATCTCTGATGGTCTTGATTTTTAAACTGAAATTCTGGATATGGGGCACATATCGAAATTCTGTAAACACGAGCATTTTTATAATGATTCTAATGGAATAATTGAGCCAAATTACATAATTATAAAGCAAAAGAAATGCGTTTTAGAAATTTCTATTTTTAGGACCAGGTAATAATTTTCCACATTTCTTATTCAAATTTGAATTTTGAAATTTTTTATGCTATCGTGATAAAAGTTTGGAAGCTTACTATTTTTGACTCGCTTATTAACGGTTTTAAAATCAAAAAATATGAGGCAAAAGAAACAAATTTTAGAAACATGCATTTTGAGGTTAAACAAAATTTCCAACATTATTTTTTATTAAAATTTGCAATTTTAGTAGTTTTCACGCTATAGATGTGAAATTTGAGAAGCATACTAACTTTGACTTGCTTATTAATTGTGGCAAATTACAAAATTCTAGGGCAAAAGAAAGGAATTTTAGAAATTTTTATTTTGAGGACAAACAAAATTTCTGACACTTTTTACTAAAATTTTGGTAGTTTAGACACTATCGGGATGAAATTTAAGATGCTTAATATCATTGACTTGCTTATTTATTAATTGGGTCAAACTATAAATTTATATAGCAAAAGAAAATTTTTAGAAATGTTTATTTTGAGGCAAACTAAAAATTTTCAACATTTTTTATTAAAATTTGTAATTTTCCTGTTTTTAATGCTATCTTGATGAAATTTAAAAATTTTTTGATCTCGTTTATTAATTGTGCGAAAATACAAAATTATAGAGCAAAAGAAAGTGATTTTGAAAGGTTTCATTCTGAAGACAAACAAAATGTTTTTATTAAATTGTAATTTTAGTATTTTTGATGCTCCCGCGATGAATTTTCTGAAGCTTACTAGTTTTGATCCTTTTTTTGGCGTTTATTTTATTTGTTATTTGACAGTGATATTTGTAATAAAGCTATTAAAGCACTCAGTTGGGTGAAATTCGAGATTCTGTAAACACGAACACTTTTCTAAAGTTTTAGTATTTTTTCTATTTATTAGACTGTAATGTAGTAGATATATTTTACAAGAGATGAAAAGATGTTGGCAAAATAACTATATTCATTTCAAGATTAAAATACTATTTTTTCCACGAAATTTAATATTACATCGGATATTAAATTTATGCTAAATATGAAAACATAATTAAATTAGTAGACTCAATTTTTAGCGCGACAAAGCAACAAGAATCTTACTGTGAAATGAAAATATTTTCGCTTCTGGACAGAAAAATACTTTCGTTGCTAGAGAGATAAAATTTCACAGAGATTGTAAATCGTTTCACATAAATCATTTTCATAAATTTGTAATTTTTTTCAAGAATTGGTATAACTTGTACCAACTTATGGATCTTGACGCTTTTTTTTTTAATCAATGCAGATCTAATCAAATTTGTCTATCTTCATATACGACTTACCTATATAAAATATTCTCGTCTCCACGAATCAATTGCTTGCAGAGCAATTTCTGTAAATTTATGCTCGTTTCAGGTAGAATTTATATATTTAATTGTTGTAAAGCTGTTTGCAGTTGCAATTTAGAAATGTTTTATTAGGCGATGTAAGATTGAGAATTTCTCATTTTTTTTTATGTCTGGAACTTGAGGCACATATCAAAATGCGGTAAATGGCGTCGTAATGTTGATATCTAAAATAGTATTAAGAATCCGGTTTTATCTAAATGGAAAAATTTGCAAATTATGACTAAATATCTTTTTAAATTTTACTTTCGTGCGATGCTATACTTGAATTTAAGTTGTTATAGTTGAGAAATTGTACACTATTCAATATGAATATGAAGATTTTAGCTTTTACTTTAAACATTGGAGCTTACAGAATTCGCATTTTGTCATCAATTCTGCGGAACTTTTTTTTGGTTTCACGCAAAGTAGGTATGAAAACATTACCAGTGGAAATAAGATTTTGCGCATAAATTATGCTGTAGTTATCATAACTCTTTTAGCGCCTAGCTATTAATATTTCATGTTGGATATGCTAAACCGTTGTTTTGAGCTGAGCTGTCGTCCCTCAAGAAAGGTAGAGGAATCCTATCCGCAGCCTAAACTAATTAAAGTTGTGCCGAGCATGGTGCATAACCGAGAGCGGAGCGCAAAACATATAAATTACTTTTAATTACAACAATTTTATAATTTGTACTTGGCGAGTCTTGATTAATTAACTTTGAAGATTAATGGACACTGTAAATTATTATGCACATACCGGAAGATAAATACCACTAGGAAATAATTTTGGATGTGAATTAAGAAAGTTCCTAAGCCCATTATTTTTCGCATCCACCACTTCGTCACATCTGAATAGACAAACACATTGAATAAGTTGTCCTGCAAGGGTAGGTACCTATTCCCTCAGGATCCTCGCACTCAACGTTCCACTGTCCAAATCAGGATAGTCCCTGGAGCTTTTCCTCCAAGTCGTGATAAAACACAAAATATTCCTCGCGACAGCTTTTTATGTGACTTGTGGCAAAATCTTGAAACTTTTGACGGATGTGTTTTAAAGTGTCTTTGGAAGTGCCGTCATAAGTTGCGACGAGAATATTAGATCAAACCTCAAGGGTCGTATCAATAAGTCGACCAGAAATGGATTTTTCATCCGACAGACAAATGGCCTTTGGTCTACACCGCTCCCGACACGATCTCGCCCCATACACGAAGAATAGATGGGCGTATTGGGCCCAAATAATGTTGGAAGACTATGACGCACGTTAAGTGTTGGTAGCGAGCGAAGGACGTGAATTATGGAACGGCTTGTAGATATGGATTCTGTCTGTAACTAGTATTAGATAGGTAGGTATATGGAATGTCGATAGCTTTTATGATCGGGGCACGGTATACTAAGGGGAATAAAACTGATAAATCGATAAAGCATTTTTACTGAGACACGGAGAGTGGACTTTTTGATTACTTAAATACCATCGCTACAAAAAATTACAGGTGGACTTGGGTCTTTTTAATAAGCAGTGGAGTCGACTTTTCACTCACACAGTTCACATTTTTAAACGCCTCTAAACGGTATTTTTTTTGCTAAAAATTAAAAAATAATTAAATAGAACTCTTTTTGCACTGAAAAAATTGTAAGAATATTCATAATTGGCATACCGTACTGAAATTTGTGGTTAAAGAAATGATATAAGTTAAAAAAATATATATAAACTACAAAATTTTAATCAAACATAAACTTATAAATTAATATTTAACAGAAACGAAAGTCTTTTTATGTAGTTAAGTTCAACTCGAGCTGTACATTAAATAAAAAAATTCAATTTTTACTAAGCTAAAAAATCGTATTGTTTCATCGTCCACGTCGCTAGAAGGCCCTAAAAATCGTCTGTGTGATTACTTTACCTCTTATAGCTTATAAATTATTAGAAGTTTTGAAGCCCGTTTTTGTTTTTTTGAGACTAAACCAATTTTTCTAAAGTTTTTACGTTTTAAAACGTAACTTCGAAAAAGGTGTGCAAATCCCATTATTTTAAAGTTGTTGCAACAAACTCGATTTTAAAACTTAAAATAGTGACTCCCTAATGCGTGCGGATACAAATTGTAGCAATAAGAGACAAAACTGGAACTGGGAAAATCCACCATCCTTTTTCTGTTTTCGTAAACATAACCTGTCTTTAGAACTTCAGTGTTTTGACGCAGACATAGGGGTGGTGGGGTAAGACGGGGTATCCTATTTATATTTGAAACAAAATGCAAAACACGCGAAACAGTAATACTTAGGACAAGGGATGACCTCACCCTTCTCAGTCACTTGAGTGTTAATAAAGCAATAGATCGTAATTGGAAAACAATTTTTGGCAAGTTTGGATATTATTTTCGACAATTTTATTTGAGCTACAAAAATTCAAGTAATTGGAGGATTACTGTGTATTTAAGTACGATGAGAAGTTTGAAAGTCAAGAATTAAGATAAAAATATTTTAGAAAATATTTTTGATGGTGTAATCTCATATTTATTTTTTTTCAAATAAATGGGTTAGATGGTATAAATTCGAAATCAAAGAGTAACAAGATAAAGAGGAAAACGTCTAATGCTTACCCTTTTCTCCATACAAAACAGAATTAGAAGAAAAGGAAAATAACAAAGTAAACGTCAAAAAGAAAAAGACAGTTTAAAAAAAAAAAATAAGTCAAGTTAAGATCAAAAAAGTTCAAGGTAGAAAGCAACAAAGGCAAATTTTAAGATTCAATAGGAAAAAAACTAAAACAGGAAAGCGTTTAAAGCTAACAAAGTTTTATCTAAGGAAAATGTGCCAACTTAGACCATACCGAATATCCTTACCGCCATGGTTTGTACATATAATTTTAAAAAAATTAAATATACTAAAAATTCTATTGTGGCTATGCTGGAAAACAATGAGGACAAAGCTGTTTATGTTTAATTTGATTGTAATGCGTCTATGACTAATATTTTATCAATTGTTGATTTGTAACCAAAAAATTGAAATTATAAAAGTGTTATTTCATATCTGATTTTACCCCACATGGGGTAAGATGAGGCAAAATGATTTTTTCATTTTAGTCTTTGATTCTGCTTGAGTCAGTTAGGAAATGTTTCTATGTTATCAGGACATAAAAGACAGATTACTAAATTTTAATTAAACAAAAACTATTTTTCTTTAAAAATGTGGATTTTATTCAGTATTAAAATTTTTCCATACCAATTTCTTGGTAACCATACCCACAATAATAATTTCACCCGAATTAGTTAAATAAAAAGATTTAACAAGAAGTTTTATTGAACGATTGCCTGTTTGATGCTGCGTTAAAAACTTATTACGATAACAATAAAATATTTATCATAGTAAGTTTTTTACTGCAGTTTTGTCCATGTGTTGTTAGCATAATTTGAGTTGACAATTTGACGAGGTCAGTAGCTTTGCGATCCAGACTGTCTGCATTGTGGGAAATAGGAAATGATACTTGCAGTGAGTTGGGGCGTGTATGCAACAGAGGCATTTTCCGAAAGCTAGCAGTGATAAGTAGGTTAGTGTTCCCCCGGGCAGGCTCATGCCGAAAACTCGATCGTTCTTTCACTTACCCTCCGCAAATATAGAAAATGCAAGGCAAAGAGAGCTTTGAAATTTTAAAATCCTGAGAATCCTCGCTTAAATATTCCATTTTGCGGCTTTCCAGTAATGCCCTGACTTCTTGGTGGAAATATTGGCCGGCGCGGTTCATGATATTCATAAATAAATGAAGTGAAGCAGCAGATGTGCAATGCATCAAGCCAGACGAAAGTTGCCCATTTAAAAACAAGACTTCGCATTTATACTTGTCGTGGATAGTGAAATCTTTGATCTTTTAATTTATGGTATTATGAATGGGCTGAAGATTTAATTACGGATCCGTGTCGGTGATTTACAGATTTACAAACACACTCTGCTAACTCCTAATCATACCTTCGAGTGACTTGTAAAACATCATATTTAAAAAGCACTAAACATTTGGCGATTATGTAAGCTTGAAATTAATTAGGTAATAAACTGGCGTGTCATTACTTAATTATCGTTTTGATTTAGAAACAGAGTGGTGCAATTACCGCAGAATTAATCATCGCTGGGTAATTTGAGGCGACAGGATTACAAACGAAAGCTAATAAAAAATGCAAATATGCTAAAAATTGCCAACTTTTGTCCAATCAAGTTACTTCCACCAATTTCGGGTTTCTTTGTTTTGCATGAGTCAATGTACTTCTGTAGTTCAGTGTACAAGAACGACTGTTCTCTTTGTTTATTTCTCCATGGTTATTTGATCGGAAGTAAAGTGAACTACAAACGGTTTTCAAAGGAGCTACCGATAGTATGATAACTGGGCGTGGAATCAGACCGTTCCGAAGAGCTGCTGACATGATATTCACATTTGCTGGCAACGATTATGCGGTAGGAAGTGACATGGGCGTGATTCCCTCATAACCCAACACGATCGCACCATTACAACTGTACTAATATGTAAAACACGATTCATAACTTAATCCAAGGTGTTTGAGCGGAAATCGTCCTCATATAATGTCTGTTTAATGCTATGCAAAAAATGAGCTGATTTCTTTGTTGAAAATAACATGGTGTAGCGGAGCTTTAACGGGGACCATGGATATCGACGCGGAAAAAAACAGGAACAACGTTTTTGTAAAATTAGCACAGCTTACATGGCACAGTAAAAATATTGAGTCAGAATTTCCAAAGCAAAGTCTACAAAGACGTTACTTCTAAGCAATTCTGGATAACTTCCCCATAAGTAACATATGAAGCAAATTCCCCAGACATGACGGGCTGACAGCGCACTTATCATCTCACCCCGTGAGTTTTCCCGTAATATGATGTTATAGCCCGTCAGAGCTCTCAATCATCCTTGGCAGCTTCTCTCTATCACCTCAACGTTCATATAACATACATCTTTGGCCAAACACACAAACGCACAATATTTACGCTGAAATAAATGCGGCGAAAAAAGATCAAAGTTACTACGTGTGGAAAACTACACGATGATTTTCAGGTTTGTAAGTATAAGATTCTACAGGTGTAGGGATTGCTAAAATATCATATTGGGGGAAACTTGAGTACCAATACGTTATGTTTGGGGTTTTATAGGCTTTTTCAGTCGTTTCATATTGATATTGAATGGTGAATATGAGATTTATGACGGAATCGGCTTGAATTTGATCTTCTATCTCTGGTTAATAATGGAAGTGTAGGCGTGTGACGGTTCTTAATTGCGTATGCTAATTCAAAAATAAATTTCACTTATTTATTTCGTTACAAGACGGGAAGATAAGACATGAAAAATCGTTTAGATTCAGCCGCTAATTTAAATACAAAGTTGTGTAATTGTTTGCCTTACGCATTGCAATTAACATAACAATGACATAATAATAAAAGTTCGAGCAACGGTGTAGTGCTGGAATAATATTTAGACAACGAGCTGCATGCATGCTCTGTGAGTCTACATTTTTCGCTTAATTACCCGAACCTCAGTCGTAATTTTAGTATATTTATTTTATCTCCCTGATAATCTAAACTTCTTCCGAAAGTGAAGATGAATGCCTTTACAACAAGCGGGAATAAAAAAATTATGCGAGTATGCAAGACTGCAAATGAGTAAATTGTAGTAAACCCTTCGTTTGTATTAGCTTGAAATCATGGCCAGGGAAGAAGGCGAAATCGATGCGTCATTGCTGGGTCAGTAGTCTGTTCTTGCAGGAAGAGAACAGTTATCCTGCGACCCCATCGAAGAGCAATCGAAGCGTGCTACTGCATGATGTATTGCCGTTTTTTTATTATGATTCTACGTCACATATAGAATCAATGCGCCAGGCAAAAGTTGTAATAGCCGACCGATAATATCGCTTGATAGATCGCTTTTGATTCACGAAGGTGATTTTTATTGCAACGCTTTATATAGAAAGTTGAAAGGTTATAGGTTTTGCTTCTGCCGCTTGCTACGGTCAATAGCTGCCTTTCATATCAGCATCGAGCCCTGATTTATTCCACATGAAAACACAACGGCGGCTACAATTTAATTGCTACACTTTTTACCCAAACGAAATTTTTAATTCGTGTTTTTGTAAATCGTTGAACACGGTCATGCCGCAGAGGTTGCTGAAGGATTTCTTAGCTGGTCGGCAGAGTTTGCGGTGAGAGAGAATCATTCCAAATCCACAGTGCGGCAAATTGGAGTCGTATTTAATGTTGTTATTCGGATTACTGTTGGTTGTTATCTGTATCAGCCGCAGGCACTCGCACTTAATCTCTTCAGGAGAAGCCGAGATGCTGGCCGGATTTCCCATTGCGTACCGGCATATTGCTATTGTTTATCGCTGATGCCCTCTATATTGCCGAAGCACATATTGTGTCTTCTAAGCTCGGGCTTACGTCGATAACAAAACCGATTCTGACTTGCCGAACGTCTTCTTCAATTTAAATATTATTATTGATTTCAACCAATACACACAATTTTCTGCACAACGCCAACTTCGGAACGTTTGTCTGCCGTCTAAAACTGAAAAACATCGATTTTCAGTAGTTTTCACACTATCTGCTTCATGCTTTTAGCGAGTTCAAATCTAAAAAAAAAAACTTTTATTTTTGCAAAATGTGAATCTGCTATAATTTCGAAGGATTACTTGCTCGCTGAAATTTATTTTAAGGAAAACAATGCTTGTCAAAAATAATTATTTTTTCGTTTACTGGGCAGTTCATAATGTGTTATATTTAACATGGAATCCCACGCCAACATAAACACATAATTTGTATTGAACGAGACACCCGCAATATCAAACTTAAACAATAGAACAGTAAATCCAAGCTATTAAGATTCTGACAGACCATCAGCCGCTTTTTTCGATAAAATATTTAAAAACACACTAAGAGAATATTTGGCAAAACCAGCTAATTTGTCAGCTTTCATAAAATATTTCCGAGTAACCTAAATGTTTTTTGATTGTTTCGAGCAGGTGTATTGTTTCAAAAAACTCATTGTTTGGAGGTATTTTTAGGTAAAATATGTGGTATTCATTTGAGAAATTTTAAGGCTTTACTAAATTTAACCCTCGGCTGTAGCGTCTACGAATTTACCTACAAGAGCATATTCGGTAATACAGCCTGCAGCTGTCAGAACAAAATTTGAATAATTTAAGCAGGTTGCATTTCGTCGTCTTGCTAATGGCTCAATTTTAACAGCATTAATCATGTATTGTATGAGTCGAGGGATTTGCCTTCATTATTTGAGCTGTAAATTAATATTTCCTGGCAGCTTTTGATAAATCGTCCCGCGTCTGTTTCAATGCACATCGAATTTATGTGCACCATAAATAATACGAAGTGTTTCGCTTTCTACAATTAAGCCATAATAATGCAAATCGTCTGATAAAGTCGTTTGTATTATTTCGTTCATTCTCGGCCAAATGGGTAAAAATTAACACTTTTCACTCACACGTACGTTCATTATAATAACAATAATATGCTAATTTAATGTCGGTATGCGATAGGTATGCGGATTGTAGGTGTTCTCGATCATTCATTTTAAACTAAGCACGTAATAAAAGCAGTGGTGTCACATAAAAATTAGCTGCATACATGTTTAGACAAAAAGTCAAATTTTTGCTAATACTAACATTATAAGAGTTTACGCAACTTGTTTATGTGATGGCTGCATTATCTTATGAAAATCATTCTTTGCCAAATTTCTTCTGGTCAAATAAACTCCACTTGTTTGGTATTTTTTTTATTTCGAGGCTTATTTTTAAAGCCAGACAAAACTGTAATTAAAAATGAGGTCAAAATAAAAAAATACGAATTTTTTACTTCATGATAACTTTACAAGACCTACAATAGAACTGTGAGGGTTTGTTGTATTTTAATACCCACCTGTATGTCATTACCTCCAGCAAAATAGATAACAGTTAGACTTTACAACGTGCATTGTTTCAATTTAGCACAGAGCAAATGAATGTAAAATAAACAACGTGATTTCAATAACAGTATCCTAACCTTAATTATTTTATGACAGTGATTTTGTTGAAAACGCCTACACATTAAGTTAATCGCTTCAAACTACATAATCCCATCATGTCGAAAGCGCGGCTTGAGCTCATTGAAAATTTGAATATAACCGGGTCCCCCGAGGTGCTCTATTAATTATTTTATTGAGCGCTTAGCTTTCCAAGGGAGGTGGCATAATCCCGTGTCTCTAAGCAACGAGGCATAAGAGGCAATTTTGCCTGTTTTTGTTCAATGCATACGAGGAACGACGAGCTTAGTAATATGGAGATCGGATTGCGCTTTGGGCCTAATCCGTTAATAGAGCGTCGCGACCGTCCAGCAGTCATTTCACGCTCGACGCTCTCATTAATAATATCCCTAGCGTCGCTTTATAAGTGCATTACCCTTCGACGAAGACCCCTCAGGTGAGAAACGAAGTTGTAAAATAGTCATAAACTTATTAACTCAGGTTATATCGACCCACACTTCTTCGAAGAAATGACTTTTGTGTTGTATATACGTTCTTTATAAAATTGCAACAAAATGAATTTAAAAATGAGAAAAACGTTCCTAATTTATGACTTTTAAATTCAAAGATTCTATCCAATTATCGATTTTTTTGTTATAGTTTACCACAGAGTAACATCATCTCAAAATTAAAAATAGCACTTTTGTCATTCCAAATTACGAGTCTGGCACATTTTCTTTATTTTAACGTGGCAGCTGAAAAGGACATCTTTTCTAAACTAACACATTAATATTTTGTTATGACCGAAAGAATTTAAGATCTATCGTCAATTTAACATTTTGCTTTTGGATCTCACTTATTTAGCTGATGAAGTTGCCCACGATTTTTTTCCTAAAGGATAAAAAGTGCCACTTTAGTCCCTGTTTTTAGGCATTAAAGTAGTCTATTATTTAGAGAACATGCAAAACTGTAATTTTCCGCAACCTGCTCGTCTCTAATTTCAGTAAACCTGGTTCTATTTGTATGAACACCGATTTAAGTGTCACTTGATTCTACCGACTTAGGTGGATACTAAATTTTTTAAATTGTCTTCAAATTTCCGTTTTTTCCCCTTCTCTTTAATTTTGATCTAGATTCTTGATTAATTTTTATTTTCTTTCTGTGCTTCCATTGAGTAAGGATTTTATTTGAATATAGTTCAATAATTTTCTCAAGTATTTAATCAGTTTGAATTTAAATCCAACTAAATATGGATAATTTGGGTTCTGGCTTCTTCTGACATTTAAAGATTTCAGATTCAATTGTGCTTTAGCTACATCTTTTTTCCAATTAACATACATTTGAATTTTATTTGGCGTTTAATTTATTTATATAAATAATTTTAATTAATTCGTCATTCAGTGTATTTTTTGGAAAATTAGTACGTCCTGCATAAATTTAACTTATTATTTTATAATTACTCTGAATTAACTTTGGTTGGCTACCGTGGGTAATTGGTTCATAATTCGAAAATTTTGAAATGGTTTGGACAAACTCTGATTTGAACCCCTAATGAATTTGAACATTCGGTTTAAAGTTAGCTTTTTTTGAGTCGATTTGATTTGAACAAGACATTTTTAACTCTAGATTCTTTATCTGCTTTTCATCTAAATTGCTCTTCTAATCTCTTCGACTCTAATGTGGCATTATTTAAATTTTGTTTTAATTAGGCTTTTCTCAGTTAGACGTTGATTTAGGTTATTAAAAGTCTAATAGTTGGGAATCATTTCTTTGCGATTTAACTGAGCGTTACCCATGAATTTGATAATTTTCACTTGGTTGTACTTGTTGATTTACTCATATTTTGAACCTTCTAGAACTTTGATAGTTGGTACTGTATTTTTTCAGTTTTATTTGAAAAACAAAATATAAAGCTAATAAAAATAGTCAAATTTTCTTCCTACAGTGTAAATCAGAAACTTTTTAATTCGGATCTTACCATAGATCGGGTCGATTTTTGACAATTATTTACTGCCGATCTGTTTCTAACTCTAACTTTACTTAAAATTGGCTGTAGTTTTATTTTAATTAGTTTTTAAGTTGGCTTTCGCATTTTGCGCATTTTGCATTGTTACCAAAAGTTTATTTTATTTCTAGACGTGTATTTTTTGAGACGATCAACGTCTCAGAGATTATATCAAAAACGCTGTCATCGCTAAAAACCTGATTAATGCTAAATACTGAACTTGCTTCTGTCTCCTGTATTTTAACATGCAGGCACGTACTCGTCGGTGATAATAACTTTTTACTTAGTAAGTAAAGATTTACGTAATAGCTTATGACTTCAGTATGTTGTTGCAGCTTCCAGTCGATGTGTGGTCCCCTAATAAGGAATCAAGCTTACCAAAGGACCAACTGTTGCGTGCATTACACGATTCACAAGACTGTGAGTACCTATATAAAAAAATCGTAAAAACTATAATAGACGGTAAAATAGTATAAGATAGTTCGTGGCGTGTTTTCCAAAAATTTTGATGCCGACCTAGAAGTCTGTCCGTCCCACCAAAGACGATGGTCGTTAAATATGAATGAAGAAGCAAACAAGCGGTGTTGGTGACAATGCAGGGATATTAATATGAGTAACCAGCTCCAAAGCGTACGGTACCCGAGGTGCCGATATGAGATATCATCACCACCGACGCCGGAGGTCTTCGTCAAGGTTGTGTATGAGAAAACGTAATGTGCCGATAACCTCCGTCTTTGCAATTTCAAAAAACACACCTCCTTTTTACGTCAAGCCTTCGACGTAACGCGTTTGCTAGAAATTCCGATGTTAAGAGTATGATGAATCGACCCGAAAAAATTGTCACATATGAAATAATAATAAATAACGGCGAGTAAAAACGGATAACGAGTGCGGTGAGTCTAAAAACACCTGTTGTTTGTAGTCAGAGTGTGTGCATGCCGCGCATCGCAATAGCACGGCGGCTTGTTATGTCCAAAGTTACCTCCAACCCCGGCCACTTAAATAGAACTAGATCTACACACACAAAGAATTTGTTAACAGTCGTGTATCATGTCAATCAGACATCGGAGTCGTATATTTTTATTGATGCGATTGCACGAGGCGGTTGCGAAAGCTCACCGCTCTTCTGAAGAACTCGCCGTTTTCATCGGAGATCGTTAGACAACACCAACACTACTTTTTAAACCTCATACTTTTCGACACGAATCTTAATAACGATCGAACAAGGCTTTTTTCGCACATCAAATACGAAATCCGATGAAAAAGTGGACGTACTCGTTGCTGCTGTGACGACAACGAGACATATACAGACATAAAGGCAAAGAGGGTAAAGATGTGAATATTGCTCAAGGGACTAGGACGAAATATGAGAGGGTTATCTCTCACGTATACGTATAAAGCTCGATGGATGGAACGCGTCAGGTGCTGAACATAACCTTAATGTTAGAAGGACTGCTCCAAAAGTCCTAAATGACTGACGAGCAAAGGTTGTCGTATGCACTAGAAGAATAGACAGATTTGAAGAAGCTTCAAGTTTTCATCTGACTGCCTTTGGTAGTTTTAGAGAGCAAGTTTACTTTAGTTTTCTGCAGCTCAGTTGTTTAGCTTATTTTTAAGTTTTCATTTTTCTCTAAATGGTCTCTTATCAGATTTTTTTGCAATTTTGTACAATTGACTACGAAAAATTACTAGATTACTTTAAATTTGACTACCAATTTTTGTTCATTTAACATCAAAATCCCAACCTTGATTTATGTTATTTTATCTTTTCTCCGATTATTCTAATTTAACTTATTTTTCTATAAGGTCGATGTTTATAAATTTCCATTTTTGGTTTCTTCCAATTTAAAGTTGTAAATGGGTTTTAAATTTCTTTAATTCGTCTCAAATGTAATTTAATTTTCTGTGATATATCTATTTGCATGTATTAAAACCGTCAATGATTTAATTTAATGTTGGAATTAGTCAAATTTTAAGGTTAGACAGTGCATCAGAAATATTGGTTTTGGGTGATTTGCTTAATATGTTTGGGAGCGACATAAATGGAGTACGAAAATGTAAATTCTGCAAAATAAAAGCGGTGTTGTGAAATATTCTCATTGAGTTAGTATCAGAGTGTCGACTATAAAAGTTCCCTTCTTCTGCTTTATGGCCAAAGCAGGGGTTGGGCAAATAAATCAGAATCAGGTGTAGCAAGTACCAGGCATCGTTGCAGCTCCGCAATATTTTAGCTGATTGCATTGGTTTATGTTTTTCGCGTTTGGAGGGAAACTCAGCGCTCGTACTTAATTATGTGAACTGAAGGGCTGAAGGGCAAGTGGCGCCGTCGTCGATGAAACGTTTTGTGTTTCCTAGCGGAAAAAGTGCCACAATTCAGTAATAAATAGCCCGAGTCCATAGAGCAAGCACAAACCCGGGCAAAAACCGATGTAATCGTATGTTGGCCGGCATGTACGAGTCCCGTCGTGTAAAAATGAGTTGGTTAGTGGAGATCGTAAAGCACCTTGTGACACCTGGAAGGTCGAGCGGCTCCCACGGATCGTCTGCCCCACATTTTATGGTTTGGTTATCGACTTGGACGTCGGAAAGGCGTGAATCCTCTTGTATGTTTGCATTGGACGTGTGTACTTGTGAAATTGCAATATGTCAACGCATACTCGAGGGAAATATTATCCGGCGCGTTTATTGACAGCAGTAGATTGTTTGGCGATCTACTGGCCGCTGGACACCCGCTATAATTCTGCAGGGGACGTCACCGTCCAAAAAGGAATATTTATTTCGTTTCGCATAGTTTTATTTTTATTGGATATTGGATTCGATCGGATGGAAATTGTGATAGCGTTTTTTGCTCGTTTTAATATTATTCCTGTTTACTCCTGGGATTTCTCCATGCATATACACTGCAGCAATAAAAATACTTTTTAATTTCATGTTTAAGTTCATTTTATTCGTGTGTTATATTTTAAGGCTTGTATTTATTCCGTGCTATAACGTACTTGAAAAGTATTCAGCCAACGAAATCCTTGTGAAAAATGACTCTCAATTTAAAGAAATTCCCATGGAAATACCTCTATATGTTATAAGTAACTGCACAAGTGCACGTTGTTGAGAATAATAATCACCAATACACAATTATTTTCATTCAAATGCCAAACGTAAACATTTATTATGATGATTCAAACTGAATACACAATATCGTGACAATCGTTTTCCACTTTGATAACCAAAGGAGAATTCAGTACCCTGAAACGCAATTTCAATTTAGATGTGTTTATTAATCTCTCTATCAAAGGGACCAAGTGTAAAAAACAAACAGGGGTCATGTTAGGGGTAAATACGGCTCGAAATTATTTCCTATACACATAAAAGGTGTAACCAATCTGAATATTAAAATGGCAAGGCCTCGAGGTTAGGGGAAAGTCCGTCAGATTGAGGGTGGAGCGCTTTGTCATATGCAGCTTCCCATAAATGTAACACTTTATTCATCAACTTGTTCAGATTATTACGGGGGAGGGCCAGCTGCCGAGTGCATTTTTATGCTTTTTATCAAATTGATTTCACGGACTAATCCTCATTTACATAGGGCCGATGTGACATCATTGACGATGATTATTTGGAGAATTAGCATGACAATTTGCCATGAAGAAACTCGTTCATTTTTACGTCTAGCTAGGTAACAAGATAGAGCATTAAGTTGTCTTTTAATGAGTATTTTGAGCCAAATTCCGCCTTAAATCTGAGTGTGTCAGAGCTTGTACACGACCCTGTCGGACCCGTCATAATCTGATTCCCTAGAGAGCCAGTGGCATAAATATTTTATGGATTTACGTTGTTCAGTGCATTATACTTATCGTGTTTGGTATTTGATCTGTTGTGATGTTGGAGACACTTTTCGGAGCAGTCTCGGTTTTCCCACAACTGACTCTAATCGTGAAATGCAAGGAAATTTAAAAACAAAACCATTTCAGCAGGAAATTCACTGCAGTTGGAAGCAGCGTGGTAATTCGGTAGAAGTCGCTGATAAAAGATCAGGACCGGCTGCTAGGATCTTCACGAGTATCTTTTTGATCGAGGCTTTCACGATGTAACAAATCGGGAGTCATACATCGGCAATTTCTTTAAGGTTCCCGCGGGAGAGCCGGGTCCGAGAGCTGGACATCAGCGTATTCTCTTTATGTCTTCAGGAAATTATACCTTATGCGCTCCCCCCGACTCGGGCACGTAACTTGCACTATACCGCCTGATTTCATGTCGTCTACTTCAGCTTAGACGTTACTTTATTACAGAAGAGACGAACGAATTTACTTTGCTCTCAAGACATTTCTGTATAATACTCGGCTTTGAATGTCGTAGCCTAATTCTTTTTTTCTTTATAGCTTATGTCGTATACCGAATTTAATTGTCAAGAAATGTATATACCTACCAGTGAAGTTGGTTTAACAGACGAAGTCGGCCAGTCGTACGATCTCTTATGTTTATCTTGGAAACGAAGTGTTAATTGGCAGGAAGAGTGAACTCTTATTTTGATTTAGTGAAGGATGAAAACCTTACAAAACTGCTTTAAGAACGCGTAAGCAGCAAGGAACATTTTTAATTTTCTCCTGTTCAGTGAATAACAAAAATAACCGGAGGCAAATTTTCAACATCAGCATATTTCTTAATGGATGTTTAAGGAACTTTGCGATGTTTAAAATTCAAATGAAATCAGATCCTTAATTAACCGTTCTCGTTGTTTTAATTTTTGATGTACCTTATTACAAAAAAAGATTAATTAAAACTTTTAAAAAGTATGTAACATAATGCCTCATTCTAATTCAGTGCTAATTGTACCCGCAAATCTATAAATTATTTAACTATCAACATTTGAATTAATTAGTCTGATTAAAATATACGAGTGGATCGAAACACGCAAAAAGTTTTGCTATCTCCACAAAACTCACCAGACACGTCCAAGTGTGAAGCAATAACACCGAATTCTATCAACCATAAAAGGGGGTTTAATTGTGGCCATCTTGCCGTGATTGGAACATTCGGGGGGTTTCAGCTCTGACTAAGACGTCTTTCTCGAGATGAGATCAGATAGACACAACTCTGTAATGCCCTCTATAGGCTCGAGGGAATCTGATAATTGTTGACTTATAGACCTGTCGGTCAGTCTGTCTGATTTGTACTTTACTGCAATTAAACTTTGATCTAATATAGATGTATCTCATTAACTGCAATTCTTTATCGAGAGAATCAAGTTATCGATAATGTTATAAGTGCAACCTTTCTAATTACTATTACTTTATTTACTGTTACATTAAACATGTCTTGTTAGTGTGATTTTATGTCTTTGAAAGTCACATAAATATTGTTCACGTCCCACGCCTTCATCAGGGTTCAGGAAAAAGAGTTTTTGTTTCAAAATGTAATTAATTGTTTTTGTTTGTACGTTTGCTTTACCTGTTCTAAGAAAAGTAATCTGATAGAATTTATTTAGCATGTTAATTAAATTATTTCATTTGTAAGCTTGAAAAGAACCATCCACCCGCATACTTAAAAATTTTCTAAACCATTTTCTCTTAATCTCGAGATGTTTTTCAAATTTCCGCTTTTCTTTCTTTATTCTTCGCTTTCGGATTTCTTTAACATCGCTTAGGAAAAGCTTTTCCCAAAGCTTGGATCTTAACTGTTAATTTGAACTTTCAATTCTTCTATTCCAACTTCGGTATCCAAGTTTGGTCATGTAAAACTGTAAGAATATTCAAAAAGAGGTTTTCGTAAATGTTTGAAAACGTAAAAAAATTGTAAATGTATCGCTCACAAAAAATAACATGGGGAATGTCATGTTTCGCCCTCTACAGTTATGTTGTAAAATTTTCAATTGAGCAAAATCTCATGGTTTTGGCTTTCAGACAACCATAAATTGTTGGTATTAGTGAGCAAACTGGCATAAGTAAACGTAAACGCAGATTAATTAAATTGCTCATTATTGCAATATATTTATGATGATGTTCTTATGGAAGCTTGTGGTTCTAAATCTTTCATATGATGAAGCCAAATTAAGATATGTGGTGGAAAATCGATTACAGCATGCCAGCATTCATTTTGATCGTAGTTTCCTTTCTAGGTAGCTCAGCCATATTTTGCCAGAGTCTCCCGAGTAATATTCACATCTCCTCCACTGCCAGACCGACGCTTTATGCCTGTCTATCGCCATTCGTTATCAATGATTATAGTCTGTCGATATCGACGCCGTATAGGAAACGTCGGTATTTCGCCTTGAAAGTGGAAGTCTTAATGCTATACGATTGTCTCTACAATCCAGCAGCAGTTTGCACGATTCCGATTAGGGTCACAACAATAAAGCTACCTCAATATCGAGCTTTGGGTGTTTCGTATTACTGCATAAAACGGAAATAAATTTGTGGTAAATATTTGGAATGCAATTTTATCGATGGAACGAAACCGTTCGGTAATGGGTAGTGAAATTTGGCGCCCTTAATTATGCAAAACGTGGAACTATTAAAATGGAAATATTTTTAAGTTGCTATAAATGGGGACGATAAGCAATAAAGCTGAAATGACGACATTTATATTAGTGCATTTTATATGAAAACGGTCTGAATATCCATTCCAGCGAGATTACGTTGATGAAAATGTACAGCCATCGTAGCGCAGGATCTATTAATTAAATATGCAGTAAACATGAAATTCATCGTAAAGTGTCGTTTGCAAAGATTATATCCGCGCCGTGTATTCGACGTGGCGGCCCTCCACCAGGGGGCGGTGCAGCATATTAACTAGCAAGGTGCGAGGCAGAGAGACATATCTCAGTTCACATAAAGTGAATCCTCAAGCCGTTTTGTCGGCAGTTTATGCTTGGAAATGCAAAACCCCGACTGTTTTACATTTCAGTAAGCTCATATTTAATGGCGGAGTCTGTGAACTATATTCCCCCGGATCGGGCCGCATATGCTTCCCCTCCGTATACCAGATTTAGAGCAGCTTAGATTTTATGGAGCAAATGAAATTACATTCCCCTTTAAAATATGATGAGCTCTCCCGATAATGAAACCGACTCAATCTCGGGATATCGGAGATACCGCCTGCCTGTCTCGCGCAGCTTTTGCTCGCCGCCTCCGACCACCTCGCCACCCTCGCTCATTACACAATCACGTCGCACCACCTTAAAATACACGGCGACGCACGACGGCTTCCAATCATAACAATCACTCACTGATTGCGAACTAATCTCGAAAACTACAAACCCATTGTGGTGGCGGCGACAATAATTAGGCATCGATCCATTATTTTTCTACAAAAATATAATTAAAGCAGGCTACCAACAATACTCGTTAAATTGGTGCGACATATGCTGGCCAGTTCAGAGTCCTTTTTTTACGTTAAATTTGTTCGAAAGTAGGATACAGATTTATTAGGTATCATTTGACGTTTCCTGTTTGGAAACATTTTATTTGTAGTTTAATGCTCTGCTTTAATTACGAAGAAATTAATTAGAAAATTGTGGAACGCTTATTACGCTTTAAATGTTGACAAATACTGGATGTACATACTTAACGCACTAATTTATGAGTTACTAAAATTGTACGTTTGATTGACAATTTTAATTGATTCCCATACAATATTAATTTCGGGCTATCAATATCAATTACTATTAATTTGATAATTGGAGACAATAAGCAGCTACGATTAATTTTAGAATGTTCCAAATTATTTGGATCGGGTTTTAGGGTATAAAAAAGGATCTGAGATGTTTTTTAGAATGGCCAACTCGAAATAAACGGGTCTCGGCTGAAATACAAATAAGATTTTCTTCGATAGCTTTCACTTACTGTATTTCTATTTGTGCAAACTTTATTAAAGTTCGTAAATTAAACGTATATTTGACAGATGTATAGAAAAATCTGTCATTTTATGGACGTTATTGTCGACTTATAAACGGAAAAGCTAGTCCTAATTATTAGGGTTAAAGCCAGTCAAGATTTTTCCCATGCAGTGAGAGGTGGTTGGCTGTACGTAGACTTCAATGGTCGGCAGGCTTTAATCCAAGCCGTAAGACAAGCTAACAATCCAAAACTCGACTAAGCTCTGAGCGTTGGTCGCTGATCCGGTCGAGTTAGGGCTCTCAGAATTGCAACTGCGGCTCTACAGATAACACCTCAGATCATAGAATGTTCCAAATTGTTTTCAAAACAACTATTATATACCGTCAATCCGAATTAAGACAGAGAATCCTGCACGAGTTCAATAAAGTGGTCCGTCGAGATCCTTTACTGTCAGAAGTTAGATGCTATAAAACCATATAAGGTTCAGAGTTTGTAATAATAGCCCCCGAAAGATTCGATTTTTTTCAAGACTTATGGAACAATATCGTAAATGAAGTTTGGTTACGTGGGATGCAGGAATAAGGAAAGCATCAAACATTTACTTGTTTTATATTCACAGTGTGACGTGCGTAGGTAAATTTTATAACCAAAGAACGGAAATGAGATACAGAATTTAGAACACCTTTGTTTCTCGTAAACATTTTATTGAAAAAATACACATATGCTCGTGTGTAAAGTCAAAGAACAGGAAGTAAATTATTCCGTTCCCACCCTTCGAAGATTATCTCAGATTTAACTTATTTTATCCTTTCGAGGTGGATACTTTTTGAATTTAGGATCTTTTAGATGCCGCCAGGCAGAATTCTGTGTTGATTTCTAATTAACGGACTTAATGGAGTCAAGAGCAACGCACATCATTTCATTACCTCGCCAAGTTGCCTCCTCTGTTGATCATCTTTTCAGATGAAACTAATTAATTAAGTAATTAGCGACTAAATTATCTACAGCACTGCATCGTTAGCTTTTTTATTACACGAGATTTTCACTCTGTCTAGAAAAAGAATTTTGCTCATTCCACCGACTTTAAACCGATTAAATTAATACAAGTATAAGCTCATTTGAATTCATTATTACACTGAAAGTGTATTCTGATATTAATTGGTGTAGACGGACGTCAGAACGAGAACTGTAATCAGTGTCAATCAACATCCAATAGCTCTGACAGGCTATGTATCGGAGATACTGACAGTTATCACAGGGAAAAATGTATAGGGTTATTCTTCGCATTCCACCCTTACTATATAGTACGTATGTAGAATTTAAATTGAAAAAAATATTGGCCGACAGACCCTTCGCTGACATGTTCAACATTCATTCTCAGTACGATTATATACACTGCAATTTTTTTCGCTGTTAGGTAGTTTAATTTTCTTGACACTTAAATTACAAACATGTCAGTGAATAATGTGAATTAACTAACTCGACAATGGCAGAAAATTGTTGCATTTATTTGTGTCATCATGTCTACCATCACACGGGGCCCTACCGATAATTTTTAAGTTCTAATTTTAATATAATTGCAATTAAATTACAAGTGACCAAAAAAAGCTAAGAATGTACAAGATACAAATTCTTATAAAAATTTTCTATTTATTTGACCTGAAAAAAGATAAAAACTGGATATGCTTGAAACTACGGCTCCTAATCATTTGCAAATCAGCGAAACATTTGAAATTCTTCTGTCCAAGAATTTATATTCATGACCCATCAAATATTTGGCATATTAAATAAAAAATTCTCGGATTTCAGCTTCGCGAACATCATTTTATTATTTAATTTTTTTTTTATATAACAGATTTTAAAGTGTGCTTTATTTGGCTCAAAATGCAAGAATAACGTACACTTTATTAAGGGTAGATAAAATACTTTTGATTGTTGACGTTCCTAGAATCGTTTATTTTAGGAATACTGCACTTAGCTGTACTTGTAGGCAGATTTTCGCTACAAAAGAATCTGATTTGAAACGGCAATTTTTTTTGATACAGAATATTTAATATAATTTCATGCTACCAAGGATGATTTCCATCCACCTATTAATTTAACAGTGAAAAGATCAAACCATATTTGTCAATATCGCAGTTGCAGAGCGGCGAAAGCAATGTCCAGAATATGTTTTAGGATGTGACGTCTGTAGTCAACGAACGAAATTTAAAGTAAAGAAAGAGCTCACAAGGCCAAAATTTTTAAAAATTCAAGTAACTTTGATAGAAATCAGAATTCGATAGAGTTCCAAGTCGTTTACAAAATTGGCTACAGTATGTGACATCCAAATTGGACAAAATAACGAAAAAATAACTCTCAGGTCTTAAGAATTTAAAAATCTGGAAATTAGGACTGTCTGAAGAATGAGAAAAGAGTGAGAAATAAAGAAAGACGTCACAAGAAGCAAAATTTTTAAAAATGTATGTAACTTTGATAGAAATCAAAATTCAATAAAATTCCAAGCAGTTTATAAAATTGGCTACAGTATGTGACATCTAAATTGTAAAAATTCCTTTTAATAGTCGTTCAATTGGAAATATCTATGGGTAATAAAAAGATAAGAAATTTATGATTTTCTCCCATCCTCACACTAACCTTGCCTGTAATTACAAGAAAAATGTAAATTGAATGTGGAGTGTATGCAAACGCGCAGAAAGCTTTGATCGAAATTGCAGTTTATTGTCCCTGTTGAGTTCTTAACTATCACCATATTCATTCATTCATTCCTGAAGCTGACATCGTCGTAATAGCCGGCACATCCAGCATCCTCTAATTGTAGCAATAAAGTAACATACTTGCATATCTCAGTACAAACGCGCTGGTTTTGTGGAAAAAAGGTTGATATTTATATGCGACACGCTGAATATAAACATGAAATACCAACAAGACTGGTGACGAAAAAATCGCATACATATAATTTGAATTCTTTTATTTTATGCGCCAGAGAATAATAACGCGGCTGCCGCGAATAGTTTTGCGAAATTTACGCCGCGCGCGGGTTTCATCTCATTGTTCTCGATGAATATGCTAAGCGATTCGCTGGAATGCGACCGATGTTCTTCCATGCAGGATTTCTAAATCTAACTTTGCTTTCATATGAAGGAATTATAATGGTAGAAGGGATTTTAACGAAACTATTCTAATTATTCTTCTTTGAGGGTTGAAGATGAGGCGTTCCAAAACCGTGGTCCTGTAATTATAAACAAATTGTTTAAAGCTGTCAAATTTAAAAATATTCCCAGGGTAATTTGTGCGGAGATTTGATATGGAAATGACCTCGTGTCAAAAAAAGAGCCTACGAAAAGAAATCATAATTAGATAAATTATGGGTAATAAAATTATGTAGTCGCGCGATGAGCCGAATATGTTGTCCATCACTTGTCAGAGAAGAGTTACTAATTTTTATATCATCCATAACACATTAATAGCTTAATAAGCATTTATCTGAAAATTCGTCAATTATGGTGGGTTTAAAATTGAACATGAGCTTTCTTCAAATTACATCATGAAAAGTATGAAGTAATAGCCGGAAGCAGTTTCTAATCTGAGCATTAAGGGGGAGGCCACCTAATTGGCACACTGTGCAACCCCCATCCCAAGGTCGAGACTATTGTACGTGGATCAAGGATCAGGTTATGACCCTGCTCGCCAGTGACTAGCTCGAGTTTCCTCAGCTCTATCATTATATAAATACACCACTGGGAACTCTGGCATATCCCAGCCTGAGCTGTCACTCATTTATCTAAGACACCCCACTATTTAATCACTGCTATCATTATTGTTGTTCTTCGGCGAGATGCGTAATCGTTGCTTAATGATTACTGTCCATCAGACAGTGGATTTTGTGATCCGCTGGTTAATTGTCCTTCTTATAAACAAAAATAGCCATCAGTCCGAAGATCAAATCGAATCTATTAGCTTTAGATCCGAACTTGGTTAATCTCGGATAGTCAAACTTGGCGTGGTGGGCCAAGAACTTCATTAATCTACAGGATACAATTAATGGTCGAATTGCTATACTTAGTTGCGAATTTAATTGGGAACAAGTTTACGTTCCAATAAGGATTATCAAATTTTCGTCTTAAACCTTCAAAAGCGCCTAACACGTCTCATTAATTCCTATTTGAAGAGACGTACTCGTGGAAGATGGAACCACTGTTACGAGAAAAATATTCTTTAGACCCTTGTAATCCTACGAGGTGACAAAGTGTCGGCCACTTTTGGATTTTCAAAATATGCCGCCCTACAAAGGGATTATGTCTAAGTACGGATTCAGACCATGTTTGTAAACTTTTTCCGATATGATCCCCTCATTGTGGTTGCTCACATTTCCGTATTTCAACACAAACTTTGCTGTTCTTGCCGCGGTGGAATTCAAATAAAAAATCAAATAAAAACCTTATTAGCCGGTGATTTATTCCGGTCATAAAACAATATAAAATTTCCAAATACGATCGTTCTCAAATTTATTGTTTTAATTATTAGGTCCCACGAATGCTATTAAGCCAGTTAGAAATTCTCTTTTTTAACAATCATTAAGAAATTTACATAAATACTTAGTAGAATAGCTTTTATTTACGAATTTCAAGATACAGCAGGAAAACTTTAATAAATTCAAATTGGGAGCGCATCTTCAACTTGAACGGTATTAAACAAAAGTTTTGGGATCTTATCTTAATGTTATGCAGTTAATTAATACTCAAATTACCTAAACATAGCTCTAATTATGGATGAATATTCTTTAAAATACCCTCTTTAATTACCTTCATCGGTCTTTCCTCTCGATCCCTCTAGGAACTTTACACCGAGGGTTCAGACTAAAAAACATCCGACTTGATCGAGTTTTTAATCACGCGCATTAATTAATCGAGATGAACCTGAATAGAAATCAATGTAAAAACATCATCTCTAAACCTTTTCCTTTAATTCTCAAGTTAGGTGCAGCCGTCGCGATACGTACAAATGTGGCCAATTTTTCGAATGATTCCACAACCTGACTGCCACCTTTAATATGACCACAATTAAAGATTGCCATTTATCTAAACTCCAATTATTATTTTAAAATCAAACAAAAAAATTCTTAGATTTCGCATGCAAATTTCAAGAAATTAAGCTTTTACGTTAGATCTTTTGGTTCTATTTTTAAACCTCAAAAATAACTGAAACGTACACTTTTTATTTTGAAATATTTGACAAATTCTGAGATTCTAAAACTCAAATAAAATTTCCAAAATCTAATTTTCAAAATCCTGAATTTCTCAAATATCTTTAAACCATTTTTGAGTTGTAGGATGGAATATTATAATATTTTAATAACATATTTTTTAAACCTCAGATTTCTAGATGCTAGAATTGTTAGTTTTTAGTTCCTGAATTTTATAATTTAAAAGAATAACAAAAATACACATTTTTTTAATTTTCTAAAATTTATCTTGGAAACGAACCAAAATGTGGCTCATTTTGTGTTTTTAAATCTGAAGCTTAAATTCATTGTAATATACATTTCCTACGCTTGAAATTTTTATGTTGTTTTTTGTAATATTTATTGTTAAATTATCCAAGCTTAGAGTTCTTATGGGACTCTAAGATTTAAGGATTTAAAGTTTTCAAATCTCAAATAAACAGATTTTTAGCTGAAAGTCCTGGTGGGTTGTTATACATTTAAGAGACCCGTTTCAAAAATTCTTAGAAGCTAAATTATCATGTCTAAAATGCACAGAACTCAAATGCTTAAATCCTTGGATTTTCTCTTGTGTTTTATTTCTTTAAAAACTATTTATTTTTCCAGTTTTTTAAATTTTAGTTTTTAAATTTATGGTTTACTATTTTGTTCTAGATTCTTAATACCATTAGATCTATTGGTTCTTAATTTTTCTAATCCAACCCTGAAATTCTTTAAGTCAAATCTTTAAATCTAGATATTTCTTACACCTTAAGTTCTGCTACAAAATTTTTAGATGTGTAAATTTTCAAATTTTATTTCTTCAATTCATGAATAATGGAATTTGAAGACTAGATAAAAAGTATAAATTTTTTTTTCTCATATCGTTAAATTTAAAAAATGGGAATTTTGTAGAAAAGGAAAAATAATTTAAAAAAAATAAAATAAAACTTAAAGCGTCGATTTCTAGATTCCCACAAAATTAAAAAATTTAAATCTCAAGGTAAAATTACCTGTTTTCGAAAATATTTTTTTTATTTAATTGATGCTTTTCATTAGTGATACTAAACCGAAATAACATAATAACATAAGTAAAAACATCATCTCCATGACTTCTCAAGTAAGGTGCAGTCGTCGCGACGCGTATAAATGTGGCCGATTTTTCGATTGACTCCCCAACCTGACTGCTACTTTTAATATGACCACAGTTGAAGACTGTCATCTATCTAAAGCAGTCTGCCAAGAAGTGTTATTCATATTGTTATTTGTAACATTGTAACGTCTGTGATCTCTTATTCGTTTCTTTGCTCCGAGACATGTTCTGCTCGAAGTAGTTGATTTGGAAATGTGTAAAATAATTGCACGTTTGTTAGCGTCTCTGGTTTAATTTAGAAACCTCGCCGTAGTCATAAAAAATAGATATGAATGGCCGTGTGTTGGCAGAGTAGAAATAATCAACCAACCAGTTGTGTTGGAAGCACCTCTTGGGAATATCTAAACTCACCGGTTGCATATTGTGAATTAACAAAAAATATTTTTCTAAATAGGGAATAAAATCCAAAGCAGGTAATAATGAAAATATCCAACAATAAAATTGTAAATAGCGTCTCTTCGGGCTTTGAGTGTCACCGCTGTATATGCCTATCTGGACATTAATGGGGAGAACGAGACAAGAACGTTAATAACCTTTTTAATGCCTATTTCGAATTGTTTTTACATTTTTTATCGTTATCTCGCCGATGATAAGCAAATACAATCAAACTTATCTGGTTTCCATTGATCGCATCGTTTTTTGCCTAAAGTGGAGATTTATGTAAATGGGCCTATTCTTGGTTTCTAATTAATTCACACCTAATACAATAAACAAGTTAAACATCATAGATTCAAAGTTTCCAAAAAAAATATATTGACTAAAGTCAAAGTTTAAAATCTGTCTTTAAGTGTTAAAAAAATGAAGCTAGATAGCGTCTTGTAATATTTCTAGAATTAGATTAAACTGCGATATTTGAGATTACGAAATTTCAGACACCTAAACCTAAAATTATAAAAGATCGAAAGCCTAGAATTTGTCAGTTTGAAATGTCATGTTTCTCTAATTTCAATTTTGAAAAGATGCTACGATTATTTAATTTTAAATTGCTTTATATTCCTAAATTTTGGCTTTAAAAGCCTTAAAATCTCAGAATCCAGAATCTTAAGTTAACCGCAGTCGAATTCCCCCAGATTTCGTATACCTTAAATTTTAAAATTCTAGATTTTGGAGTTTTCATATCCAACTTTTAGATTCGTAGTTTGTACAGTTTAACTTTCTTAGGTTTTCTGTTGTTAAATCTTTGTTTTTGAGATTCTAAATTCTAAGATGTTAAATTTCAAGAATATGAGATCCATATTTCATTGTTGTTTGAGAAATGTATAAAATCTTTAATTTCCTAGGTGCTCAATGGCAAATATTTGGATTCTTTTTTACAGTTCGCACAATCTAAACCCTCAGATGGTTTTTATAACGTACTCATTCTCAGATGTTTGATTTTTGAGTTCTAAAATTTAAAAGGGTGAGAAAAAATGTATAACAAAAAATCCACATCTGTTTTCAAAATGAGATTAAAGACTTACAATCTGACCTATTTGTTTGTTTTTAAAATTAACTGAAAACTATTTTTTTTATTTTGAAAATATTGCTATTTTTTATTTTAATTTTAACACGTAATTTTTAAATTATTGAATTTTGGAGTCCTGAAGGCTTAGGTGCTTGATTCTCATATCCTAACATCCAAAGAAAGTTTTTAGAATCCAAACTCTCAAATCTATGATTTAATCCAATATTATTTGAGAATTTCACCACACAAATTTTTAAATCGTAGAAGCTGCATGCTAAGACTTTTTTTAAATTCACAGTTTTTATAACGTATTTCTTAGACTTTAGATTTTCACTTGCTAGAGTTTTTAGTTTCAAAAATTCCCATATTTTTAGTTCTTGAAATATTTAAGGTTTATTTTTGGAAGAAATTTAAATTTGGTTTATATTAATGTTTTAAACCTGAAAAATAAAACTGTATCTGGAAGTTTGAAAATTTCAAATTTTTTTACATTAATTTGAAAAATTTTTTAAATTGTCTAACCCTTATTCTTTTTAGTTCTTAGGGTTTTATATTTTTAAAAATAGGATTTGAGAATTTTAAAAACTTTGATAATCAAATTTTTAATTAAAAGTTCTGCAAATTTTCAAATTTCATTTAATTAGAGATTTTAGAAGTAAAAGTGTAAACGTCTTTTTTTATCTTAAAAATTTAATTTCAAAATCCCAAAAATTTGGGAATCTTTAACTTTATTAATAAGTAAAAAATATTTTTTGGTTTCTATAAAACTTTAAGTATCGTGAAAATTACAAAACTTCACAAACTGCAAAAAAAATGAGAATATGCCAAGAAAACTTGACAGTTGTGATTTTTTTTATGCTTTTCATTAGTAATATTAAATCAAAATGAAAAAAATCAATTGTACTAAGTTTAAAAAACTGAAAAGTTTGTTGGCCAATGTCGATTTTTAAAAATTTTGAATCTATCAAATTTATATGTGCACCTTATATATCTAATTCTAGGAAGGTGTCTTGTAATCGATTAAAATTCCCTTAAAATCGAAAAATTCTCCAAAGTCTCCAACTTGAATCAATCGGTGTCAAATATTTGTCCAGGGTTACTAACACTTTATTAAACATATCACTTTTCCAAAAAGGTATCGTTCAAAATTGTTAAAAATTGTTATTTGCATTTTTTCACATAGATCTTCTAAAACTTAAAAGCAAAATTTAAATATTTAAAGACTTTAAAAAGGTTTAGGAAGGTCTGCACTTTAATAAAAGGAATTAATTAAATAATTTTCATTCAATTTGTGATTTTTTGAAGCATAAAATATTTTTCTGAGTTTAGAAATGTGTTGATTTAAAAGGTGTCTGGGTGTCTATTGTAAAGAAAACCCGAGTTGAACTCCATCTTCATGTTTTATGCTGATTTTGAAATATCTATCTTGACTAAGAGTGTGGCTTGAGAAATAAACATGCGTTGATATCAGTTTTGATCTAACAATATTCCAGTAAATAAATTATGAGGCAGTACATAGACGCATAGATAGATATGCATTCAGAGTCCGAGATCTGCTTTCCGGGAAAGTCAGAAAGCCTATCCAACGTGTGTTGCTGGAAACTGTCAATTTACCGGATGAGATAAGAGTGGAATTGACGAATGTGATTAGGCGAAGGCACCTGAGGTGCTCCAAGGATCATGAATGCGGCATTGTCCTGTGCCGGTTATATTTACAAGGGCGGTGTGTTTAAAGATCACTCCGATGGCTAAGTATGGTGTGACAGAAAGACACGCGCTCACCGAGATTATTGCATGTCCATATTCCGACACCGGCACAATGAATGCCTTTGAATAACAGAATTCGTTAGTTCGTCTAATTTAAGATTAGAGTGAAAACGGTATAATTTATGTTGATTTCGTAGTTCAATTAAGCGCGTTCTTTGCAAAAATGCCTAAATATCCGTCTTTAATTATAAGAACAAGTCCTGATTGTTCCATATCTAATAGAGGAGATAATAACAGCAGTGGTGTTTGCGTTGGCTTCCCACTCACGTCCCAACATGGTCTCATAAATTATCCCAACATCGAATGGTCATTAATGCGTTGGGTGGCACTACAGTGTGGTCCATGAGACTTACGCACGACAGTCAACATTTCGCCTTATTTTGCACAGTCTCGGCTTAAATTTATTAAAAGGCCATAATAGAGCAAAGCACGAGGGCTAGGGAGTACTCAACACTAGCTTTAAGCATATTTAATGAAATCAACTGTATGTATGTACCTGTTTAAAAGTACCTACATAAATGTTAACGTAGTCATGAGTAAACAGCTTACGAACAGTAACGAAACCACTATAAACATAAGCTTTCAGTAGAACAGGAGAACAGACCACATATATAATGACTAGAGCGCCACTAAGGCAGCTTTAACTGTACCAACCAGACAGCAGTCAGAACTACATGCTCGCTAATTATACCGAAACAATATTATGTGCAACACAAGGGATTAATTATCCTCAATACACAGAGAGGGTGTATTAGATATGTGAGGATTCACTGCTTCATGGTCCATAGATTTATAGTGCAAGCAAGCTTCTATTAACTAACCAATGCATAGAGCTATTAAGCTACTTCAAGAAACGAGTAACATCAAATCTACAAGCAGAAAGAAGAAATTAACCTCTAATCTACTCAAATAATTTACATAGAACTGAAATTTTATTCAAGATTATAGGTAATAAACCGTTTTTCTCAAATTTCTTTTATGAGATATCGCCATTTTTATTTCGTTTGCTCGTTTAAACCTGCTTCCTCACCATTTAAATAATTTTCCAAAAATGTCACAAATTTGCTATATTTGTAGTTTGTAGTTTGTAGTTTGGCTGTAAGCCAATTCGTTTTTGTTTCCAAAAACTGCAAATTTGAATGCAAAATTTTCAAATTTTTTTGCCCTCAAAAAAGAAATTAATTTTTGTACAATTATTAGACGAGTTAACTTTCCAGTTTTTATGTTGTTTTACCTCAAAATGATAATTTCAATTTTTTTTTCTTTACTTTTTATTTTCTCATTAGCATAAGCGAGTCAAAAATAGTATGCCTTCTATATTTCATCACGATAGCATCAAAAAAACGAAAACTACAAATTTTAGTAAAAATTGTTAATTTGTTCTTACACTAAAAAGTTCTAAAAGTTGTTTCTTTTGCTCTATCATTTTCTAATTTGACCCAAGTAATAACCAGGTCAAAAGTAGCGAGCTTCTCAAATTTAATCACTGTATCGTCAAAACTATCAAAACTACAAATTTTGATTCGAGGTAGAACAAATTTTTATACGTGTTTTTTCCTAGACGTATAATTACGATTTATTCAAACTTGTTTGATTATACAGTTTGGCCGGAAAGAAGTCGAATTACTCTGTCGTTCAGTTTGTAAGTAAGTAATTTTTATTGTGTTGAAGACAGTCTATAGCTTGACAGAAAAATACACCAAAAAATTAAGATACTAACTTACAACAATAACAAATAAATGTATGCTCAATAACTTACAATAGTAACATAAAAATTAATCTAAATCATCAAAATTGTAACTTAGATATTCAGTAACGCTATAAAACAATTCTTAATTAAAGTATTTTTCTACTATTTAGGCTGAATTTGTGGAAAAGATTCAAGATGCCAAACGCAAAAATAGATAGTAGCACTCCTACAACCAGTTTTTCTGAATTTTTCAATTAAGAGCTCGGTAGATCTAGTACTAAAATTATTAACTTCCTTTAGAACATATTTAAGGCAATAGTTGATATACACGGAAGGTAATGTTAAAAAGAAGTCTCTGGAATGTTGAACAATGTCCCTATGATAACAAACCATAACCATATGGCATTGTATTAGAGCATATTGTGTTTGTCACAACAACTTACCATCTGATATTATTCCAAGAATTCTGATTTTGTCAGCGATTTCTAAGCATATTAACAAATTCACTTTTGTTCAAAGAAAGTCTGAAAACCACTTTTCAGCGTCAGTGCTTTATAAAAGAAGCTCATGAATCTGGAGTCAGCACTTTTACCTACAGTAGTAGCATCCGGAAGCAACACCGTCTAGCTTGATAGAAAATGAGGCAGATCATTAATGTATATTAAAATAACAAGCGTCCTAATATTGATCCTTGCGAAATTACATGTCTAATTTCCATTTTTCCAGACGACGTTTCATTTATTATGAAAATCTGAAATCTTTTCGTAAGCTATGGTGGTAAAACGAATTTTTGAAATTAATAATTTTAATATCTAATGAGAAACGCAGTCAAAGGCTTTACTAAGATCCAAAAATGAGGCTAAGAAACATTCCATGAAAATTTATTGGATCAAAACTTGGTGTTCCTAAAAACAAACAACACATCAAAATGTGTTAAAAGTCGAGTTTTGTCGTTGCTCTGATGATGGTAGCTTTGCTACCGAAACGCGCGTCAGTTCATAAACTGACATTGTGGTGTGGGTTTTATACAATAATATTTTGTTTGCTAAGAAACATTCATTATTTTGAAAAATTACAACTACTTTTTCAAAAAAAAAAAGAAAGAAGTGCGTTTCCAGTGGATAAACCTTTTTGAAACTCGAATTGAATTTTTGACAACAAATTTAGTATTGGATCGAATATTCCCCTTTCAAAAATTTTTTCAAAAAATTGGAAACAGAAAAAAACGCCGTTAATTACTAGTTTCATTAATATCATTTTTTTATGTAAAGGAATGACTGAAGCAATTTTTAGAGAATTTGGAAACAGATTTCTTTATTCGATAATTAATTGTTAATTATGTAGTATTTGATAAGACCAGTTTTGCTCCAAAGCTAAATTTATTGTTATACAACAGATGATAATTTTAATGATATGAATTAAGAGGTATCTGATTCTTTTTTTTTCTTAGGGCAATCAATAGAAAAGCCCAAAAAGAACATACGAATGTTGAAATAGAATTTACAGAATCTAAATAAAACAGTTTCTATTTAATAAATATCAATACCACTTTTTATAACCATTAGAAATCAGTATGATCAAACAAGTTTGAATCGATCGTGGATTACATATTCGAGGAAACCACATAAAAATAAATGTTTTTTGCCTCGAAGGCACTGTGGAAAAAGTGCAGATTACGTAGAATAAAATTTTTCGAATTTTTTAAATTAAAAACGATCTTATTTTTAGTTAAAGGTCTTTAACATATAAAGTAAACTTGTAACATTTTCGTAAAAAAAATTAAAGTAAGGACAGTTAGACGAGAGAACGAAATTAAAAATTCCTAGGAAAAAAGTATCTAGACCTTTTACGTAGAGAAACGGATAATCTAAAAGGATAACCGAAAAACCGTTTTTTGATCTTAAACCTTGAATAAAATTTTTAGCCAAACTAAGATCAACTGTGAATTTTAACGTTTTATTGGTAATGATATACCTATTTAGAGATTATATTAATTTTCAAAGTTACAAAGTTTAAACTGTTTTTGTCGGTTTTGATTGAACTACACACTGCTGATTAAAAGACCTTTTCCAAAATCTACACAGGTCTTGAAAGCACAATTTAAGAAAAGTGTTTATGTCGCCATTATCTCCTTCTCATGTGATATGGTGAAACTTGAGTAGGTGTTTAGTAAAGTCGGTAGTCACATTGTGGGACAGGTGGATATATTATCCTATGCACGGTAGGTACGGGCTCACCAGAAGTGCGACATGAAATATACATGTAAACACAATAATAACAAGCCCCGTTACTGATAATATTGTATGGGTTTCTATGTTTTTAGCCCAAATACCGCATCCCAAATAAGTAAATGCACGTGCGTTCTTGATTATAGCTACGAGCAGTGAAATTCCAATAAACTATTAGTAGAGACGACGTGTGCATAGACAAGTTAAACCATGATGTTTTATTGCATTTATAAGTTAAGTACATATACAGAAAACTATGAGTTTTTTTTTATAAGACGGAGTCACTTTTATGAACATTGCTGTCGTATTAACGAGCTGATTAAACGGGAATGCACAAGAGGATTCTGTAGCATCTAAGAGAAATTTATTGGTTTATGACAGCTTGCGATACAAGTGAATAGTTGATTTTGTACAACATTTGGACTGCATATGTGCACAGAAATGTGTGCTTCAATTTTAATAGGTCTTAAAGATTTGTAGTCACTAGCGTAACAATTTCACTTTAAAGTAAAACCACGGTGTTGGTTTTAACGGGCAAAATTATGAAAAATCCCATTACTAAAACAATACGGGATTTCCAGAAAAATTCCGTTGTACATAAATGGTTCTGTAACATGTAACGTTTTAATGACGCTATAATAGTGTTATTTCCATTGTTTATTTACCCAGATCAAAGCTTACCGAACACCTGGATATTTTATTATAATTGTAACTAACTCCTACAATTCGTGATAGACGCAATATTTTAACGCATTAATACAATGGTTTCACGTGTAAACATTTCAGTGTTGAATCACAATTTATTTTTCTTTGTCAAATAATTAATGACGCAAAAGCCTCCCATTTTTCCCGTGTATTGAATTACAGTGTCCATAAAAGTGTTTAATTGTATTTCCTTGCACAGCGGTTTTAATAACAATAATATGTAATTATTTAGTTAATTCATAGTATATACACTCACATTGTGGTTAGTGACAAACACCTGCCAAACATAAATAAATAGAGAATGACAAACGTGCTTGAAATTTTCTATAAGTTCTCATCATAAAATATAAGTTTTTTACATAATGTTTACAGGTACTGGTAATTTGCTCCAGTCAGTTTGAAATTAACTGCCACCGAAAATAACCCGTTCAAGTTCATGGTGTCGAGATTTCATCCTCGGGAATGATGAATAATAACTAGACAAGAAACGGTGATATTTTTCTGACATGGTGAAACGAACCTTTGACAGGTTTATTGCCTCGACTAAACATCATTTAAATTCGAACGTTGTATCATCTCTCAAACTTGCTCTGTGTTTGTGTTGTTCGACATTCCGTCTTCGCATCCAGATGCATTGTGTTATTTGCATCGTTATTTTTTATAGCAATTACGCACCAAGTACGTGTTTGAAGCAGTTAATTTCGTAACAAATGGAAGAGTCCAACATAAGCGCGAATGAGCTAGTTTAAATAAACCGTTAGCATAGGAAATGAAATTATTTAATTTATCTATACGAAATCAATAAATAACTCTAATAAATACATTGTTGTAAACAAAAGTGTTGAGTAAAACAATGTAACTGAACTGAATATTTATACACACAAAAATAATCAAAATATTTGCAATTTTTCTCTTTTTAATTGCTCCAAACTGGTTCAATTTACGTCGTCTTCTCATAGTAGTGTGGTTCATCTTTATCAAACCCAAGAACACATTCATAGTCACAAACGTGAATGGACAAACAAGTCGACCTACGCCGGCCGAAATTTAAAACCTCACATTTTAAATGATAGTGCCTTTTCGGCTCATTATTAAACGTCGCATGTGAACGAATGAAACAAAGGGTTCATATATGTTTATTAGGGTCGACCGCTATAAATTAACATTGATTAGGATTTTGTGTGATTATATCTGATTGTCTCCAGAACGAGCCATAAATAATGGCCAATATACCTGCACCGGCCCTGCTTCTGATAAAACAGGGAAAGCAAAACGCTGTCTCGAATCGCAATAGTGACGACGGTAAATTGAGCCAGAGTGGACAGCTCTTCTTTGAGAGATTTTTTAAATTTATTTTACTACACACGTCGAAAAGCCCGACACTGAATTCGTGACCGAAAGAGGTTAGTTATCGATTATTCATTTGCAAGGCATAATTCATGTGATGCATGGAGTAATTATACTAAAGACTCATCAAATATCATGCAACATGCAATTCCCCTAAAGACAGGACTCTTTTGGTAAAGGTCATCATTTAGTACAATCTCCACAAGACTATTGTAAACCAGACCAAACACCTAAAAGCAAACTCTGAACGGTGAATTGTAAATTTCTTTAACCATTACAAATCTGTAAATTGTAATTTCATACTCGTAAACTTTTTATGGATATATTGATGCAATAAAAATATTCTCTTAAAACATGGAAAAAATCCTCCAAAGCTATTTAGACAGCTATGCAAAAAGCTATTACGTGGCTGTCATCTTCACTCGTCGCCACAATAACTGGTCAAATATGATATAAAACTATTTATAGCTTTTTACAACTAAATTATACAAATATGAAGATCGTAAATCGTTCTGTTCTGTTTTTACAGACACAACCTTGAAAAGAACAAACGTGGTTGAATGAGCAGAAAAATGGATCGCAAGTTTTCAATTTGTTCATTCTTCGATCGTAATCGTATTTCTGTCAATTAAATGCTAAGTTTGTTCTAATAAGGGCAAAGATACGTAAAATAAAACCACCTTAGATTTTATCAGAACTGATATAATCAATGACTATTGTCAAAATCTTACGTGGATTTTCATTTTTCCTCGAACTGAATTTTACTTGATTTGTCATGATCTTCGCACTGAAAATTAGACCAAAATGTTCACAAATCATGTTAGGATCCACCTATTTTCTACCTGTTTTACCTCGGCAAAAATACAAAATTTACCAAATGCGTTTGGGGATTAGCAAGAAGTATCTATTACAGAATGACAGCATATTTATTTGACCCAGTTACTGGAGGAAAGGGTGATTTTAAGGGATTGCGTTCGGACTGCAAAGAAAAGAAGTACCTATTGTAACACTTTCTAAAACCCCAGCAGATTATTTACGACGAACATTCAACAAAAGCACAAGGAATTAAAGTAACTGCACGAAACCACGTTTTGTGTTTTTCAAAATACACCAAGGTATGTTCTAGAGACGAGAAAATAATAAACATCCGTGACATCACCCTAAATTATTAGTTCAGTTATTTTGGTTTCGTTTAACAATTATACCAAAACAGATCGGTTAATTGAAAGGGTAAAGTAAAAGTTTTTTAGTTCTAATCAGTGAGCTTTGAGCCGAAACACCGAATTTCAATTTCTCTAATGTGTCTGAACACAGAAATAAAAAAACCACCAAGAAATTATCGCTAGTAATCGTAGCATCGTACCATAAAAAACGATAAACAGTTATAACATCAATAACCAGCTCTGCTAATCAATTACAGGCGGTTGATCAATTAGACTCGCAATTATTTGATGAATTATCAGGTAATCAAGTTAATTTAAGATTTGTTTAATTGATTGTCGAACTTACTTTTATTGTTATCTAATTTAACTCTTGATTTTAAAAAATGGAAATTTGTGTGTAATTGTTCTCAAGCGGTGTACCTACTCATTATTAGAAAACTTTTTATGTGACTATATAATTAGTATAATTTTAATCCTGTCCTTTCTTTTTATTTTATATTTCAATAGACATAACATGATGTAGCAAAATTCTACACCAACAATTATGGGAAAAACTTACGTGACGTTAATTTCGCCGTTATCAGTATGCAAGGTAGCATTTAACTCGTATCAATAGAAATATGAAGATAAAATTGCTACCAACATTACATTATGTACAAAAGACATAACATGATTGAACACTTGAACAGTCAACGTAAGTTTCTGTGAATCATAACGTCAAATTGTTAGCTTTTGTAGCCCATTTAACGAAATCTACTCTTCAGTTTAATTGACATGGAACAGCGTCTTTCTAGTGTGAAAGGGGCCATAAATCTTGTGCTGCCACAAAATCAAACCTAATTCTCAAAACACAACCTGCAATAAATTTTAATTTGTTTATGGTTATTTGTAATTTTAAAATTGTGAGTTGATTTATGCTGTAATGTGTTTATTGGCGTTTGTTTACGATATTCATACGGCCGTCAAAAATTTTCAACATATAGGTCGTACTTTTTGAAAATTTGGAATTTAATTCTTTCCAATTTAATTACGGATAATTTATGGCCCCTATTTGTCTCGTTTGGGTAAATGCCCCACATGGTCATCCGTGAATTTGCCCAAGAATTCGGCGAGTCCTTGAGCCTGGTCGCATAAAGGTTGGTGGTTGACAAGCAGCGAGGCGTTGTCACCGTCTGGTAGAAACTGAACAATCTCTTCTAATTGGGCCCCGTCCCGATATAATATAGATTTATGTAGAGTTTTGGACGAAAACTGGATCCGTCTTGGTGATTTGTAGGTCTGCATCCATCTAAAGACATCTCGAGCCCTACCAATTATTTATACTCTTGATGAAGACAAAAAAAGATGATGCTACAACGGCGGCGGGAAAAATCGCATTTCACCCAGTTTTTCTGCCGTCATAACTGGCGGTTATGACGATTTGAAACACGGACACGTGTGTGCTTTGCAGATGATTCGACGGCGATATTCACCGAAGGGGCGCATAACTCTTCTCTACAATGGCTCGAAAAACGCATGCCGACCAACTTGTTTTCATATCACCTTGTCGCATCCCCGCATGAATTATTTATTTTGCGCCCAGCCAGACGCAGGAATGCTCCACCAAGTGTGAGAATGGACACCTCGAAGACGACCACCAAATTTTGGTCCATGGGAAGTTTTTGTTGGAAGGTTTTTCTGCAAACTTGTAAAACAAATTTCTTAGGTTTCAAAAGAGAGGCGCTTTTTTGTTCTTTTTGGTTACCTGAACACGATTCGGACCCAGTTTTCTTAACACATTTCCGAACAAGAAAAAAAAAGAGAAATGGTGGTTACTTTTTGGTAAATTTTGGGGCGTTATGTTTATTATACATGTTTGGTTTCTTGATCATTCGAAGTGACATGTTTGGAAATCGAAATAAATCCCTGAATTTGCAGGTCGCTTGAATTTCCATGTTGGTGTTGGGTCCAGCTTGATCTAATCTACAGCGAGTACTTTAAAATCGTATTATTTGTTGACGCAACGACGCATAAGCATAATCCTGTAGACCACATAGGATTTAGCGATAATGCAGCAGTGTTTACACATGTTATGTCTGAAATGGACGCAGCCCGACGCGTTCCCATCGCTGTCATGCCATAACAATAAAGGATTTTAATACCGACTTCCCTCACAATCTCTCCAATAAATCTGTCAACAACGACAACACCGACGACATGCAAATGTTCTTCATATGATATTTGGATATCTATCCTGCTGTCGCGTTACCGATGGACGGGATCTCCCCTAATAAATGCCCATCGGCTTCCATGAAAGAAAATACCAACGGTCTCGACGACAGACGCATAATATTCTTATGGAAATATTAATATAAACTCGAGAAGAAAGGACGCATAAATTTTTAATGTGGACGATACCAAGTGACATCCATGAATAAATTTTTCGGTGAAAATATAACTCACGTCTGAAATATTTTAACGTTAGCTCACCGAGCTAAATTATTTTTTCTTCTCGTAGTTAATATAGAGCGTTTACTAAATATTTCAGTACTGACATACCTCGTTATATGTCACACTTATTATTCGCCTCGCGAGTTGTGCGACCATTTAAGACATGTGTTATGATACATCCTCGACCCCGTAAAAACTGATGTCTACTACTTGCTGCCTGCAGCCTGCTGACAACCTCAATAAATATATTAGATGTTTTGTACCAGCCGTGCCGCAATGCAACCACTGTACTTCGTCGTTGTACTTAATATCACGCTCATTATTTTGATTGATTTGTTGGCAGCTGTCGGTGAGAGCCAGTCTTTAACAAGCTCGAACGCACGGCAAAAATCCAGCAGGAATATCGACAGCAAGTGAGAGACACTTGCCACAATTACTGTACAACTGCCGTGTGGCTATACCTGTAGTGCACGCCAGGAAAGGATCTCCGAGAGAACGAGGCTTAAATAAAAAAAAGCGAGAGATCCCGAGGGATAAGAGAGCGGTGCTTCTGGAAATAGGGACATATTTTCGAAATATAACTTGTCATTTTTAATATGAAGTACGGTATGCTTGGGTTAGGAGGGCTTAAATTGGAAATGAGGGGGAAAGTTGGAAACAGTAAAACTGCAAATTTTGGGCGTTTTATGAATTTCCCTGATGAATCAAGTTTAAATAGTTTTAACATGTTTTGTCTCATTTTGAATTGATTATTATGTTTTTAAATTTATTTTAATGTAATTAATGAGTTAATCTAATCCAGGCTATAGAAAAATTGAATTCTGAAGTTCAAGTAAAACTTGTCGAAGTGTCACAAATAATATGTGCAACTTAAACTTTAAAAGCGAAAATACCATCATTTGATCTTTGTTTTTCAATAATAAGTAAGGAATTAAAATGGCTGTCTCGTAAGTGGAGAATATTGTCCCGAGCGTTAGCGAAAGCAGTAACTACTTAAGCGAATTTAGTATTTTAAGTCTTAGATTATTATGTCATTTTTTGCAGGTTTTCAAAAATGTAATGAGAAAAACTCTTAAAAACATTTAAGTTATTGCCACTGGTGGCATGACATTTGACTTCATTTTAATCTACTATTATGCGTCCTAAATTCGAGCTGTATCTACCACGATGTTGTCTAGGATTTTTTCCCTTGGGGAAAACAGGCACTTTAGTTTCTGTCTTCAGGGGTTAAAATAGTTCTTTATTTAGTACATCTTAAACTGATTTAAAGATTTCTACTATGTTTTATTTCTAATCTATGTTTTCAATAAATTCTTCAAGTTTCCTTCAGTAATTATGTCAGGTTTAAGACATACTTGAAGTGGATTTCTATGAAGAAACGTTGCTTCCTTTTGAAAGTAGAATTACGCCATAGGACAAATAACGACCTTTTTATAATAATTCACGTACCCTCTAAGGAATTAGTGAAGGAAACAATAAGATACGGTTCGATACAACAATGCTTATTGCTATTTACTTAAATTAATTCCAAAGCTAGTAGAAATTCCGGTGTTCCTGTTGAAAATTTGATCACTTGCCATCAGCAAAAAATAAATTGCGATGTAGTAATGAATTTTTTAATTAATTATTTACGGTCATTGTGGTAGAAACCTTCACGATTTTCTCAAAGAATGTCTCATCTCTTGTTGGATTTACAAGACGTCTTTGTAATATTTGGACGTCGTCTTCAGCGTGATGTCCAAGAACATCGTGAAGAATCGCGTTTATTGTGTTTTATGGTTGCATTCGTTAGACTAAGAAATCGTCTTCATCGTGGGGTAGTGTGTAAGAATCCAAGTGAAATACTCCTCCAATATCAGTGATTTATGAATCAGTGTCGGAATCGTCGTTGCGTTGAATGAGTAGAACCTGCCCCACTCCCCAGGTAAGAGCAGTGGGCGGGTCTTCGTGGGGCAGGCCGAGATAGTCACTTAGTCAATTGCCGCTCGTCGAGTCGGTTGCTGGTTCTGTCAGTCGGTACCGCAGGCGTTAAGCTGTCACAACAACCGCCGCGACGCACCCAGAGGACAACCGCCGACGTCTCCACCTCGTGCACCTTCAGGAATGTCGTAGTGTCCTGTTCAAGGAAGACCGCTGCGCGAGTGGCCGTCGACAAGAACCGACCCTTGCCGAGGGTGAGTTCGACGCGCCGCCCTTATCTAGGCCCCCACCACGGAACGGCGCCGTAACAGACAGCATCGCGGCGCCGACGAGTTCGTACGGCACCTGCACCAATCACGGCCACATCATAACTTCATATTCCGACATGAGTGCTTCTTGTAGTTAGGTGTTAAAACTGGTGACTGTTCAGTGAACTGTGATTTTGTGATGTCTCGCAGGAAGCAGGCGAGGCCCATCCGCCTCCTCGAGGACGACGATGCTCCTGCATTTTCTTCTGCTGCAGTCATCGGTAAGTCACACTTTGTTGTGACTAGACTCCTGGAGCTTTACTCACTCGTGACCGACGGCTTTTAACGATAAACACGCGAATTATGGCCACGATTACACCGGCATTTATCGAAAACCAGATGTAATGTAATACGCTCATACCGACGATCTCCGATAACATTCACCGGGTTCACGGGGCCGACGAAACCACCTGGACCGCGCTACGAAATCGAGAACGTCTACTCACGTTTACTGAAATTCTAACTTAAAAAAAACACGAAGGGCATGTTGTTGGCACTTATTACAAATAAATCTTTATTTAAAAATAAAAAAAAAAAAAACTAACAGTGAAGACATAAAAATGGTAATTTCTAGAAATGAAGAGATAGTGTCCGCTTTGACGAAAATTATATTGTTAAATGTGTGTGAAATCGCCGCATCTAATCTAAATTTTATTAATTTCGTATGATGTTTACATCTCCATAAAGATTTAATCTTTGCACTGTCTTTGACAAATTTGAAGAAACTAATAAAATTCTTAATAATGAATTTTTGTCTCGTTAATTAAAGACCTTGTTGAGCTTTCACAAGCTTTAACATGAACAACGAGATTTCATTCACAAAACAAACATGGTTGTATATTTTTTGCACCTAGTGCTATGGCTATAAACACTTAACAAAAATAATTATATATTTTTTTAATTTTAGCATTCCAATTTTAGGATTATTTTTCATTTATGGAAACGAGTGACACTTTGACGTTCAGACTTTGCTCCAAAAATTTTCGTTTTTCATTTCCCGCAAAAAATTTATAAAATGAAATTTACTTTAATGAACATTTTTTGAAAAATATATCGACACATTTTTTTGATGAAATTCTGTTATTCCTTCTTATCGAACTTGATAGTGACTTAAATGTCAGCTACCTTTGATTACCATAGTCGTTTAATCGTTTATTTACGTTTTGTGTTTTTTTATTTTTAGTCGGATTGTTTTAAATTTATTTACCTGTTTATTTCTCAGAACAACAAAAATTCAACAAAAATAAAGGTAAGCCAAACATAACCTACAGTTTTTTTAGAGTTCGTTTATGCGCCTACTTCCGAGTTGAATTACAATAAAATAGAAGTAATAAATAAATGTACAATAATAATTTCTACCCAATTTGACCATGATAGTAATTCGAATGAACACTGGATATCAGTTTTAACTCAAAACTGATTTTGCGGTTGTTTTAATTAATTGGTTGCCAAGTCAAAAATTTATCTCATTAACTTTTTGCACACCTAAGAGTTTCTTGTGTAATATTGTTTGGCTTTTTCTTTCTGCGTTTTCATTGTAGCTCTAGGGTGGCTATTATTATTCTTACAATAAGTGTGGACATACGGAATTCCTCCTGGAATGTGCGTTAATTATATCAGACATGATTTTATGCCGGCGATTAAATGCCTACATGCAAAAATCTTCGTATTTAATTATGTAAATTACAGTTTCATGCGGTCAACAAATTTGTATTTTTAAGTGCAACACAAGCATTTAATCATGCATTACCAGAGTAACGCACATAATGAGATTCCACAAGGTGTTGCTTTCGGTCTGTTTTAAGGTGAATAATCGTGTGTGCAAAAGTCTTCCCCGATGTCGTTACTTTGACAATCAAACGGCAACAATCGCTCATCTCATTCAACTAACTCTTTTCAACAAACGGCCTTCCACACGGCGTGACTAAACCTGCAAATTCTGTGAAATAACAGACAACGAAATAGTGCAATTGAAATAATTTATGGCTTTTAGCGTTCATAAAGGAAGAGCTTTCAATTTAGTAGTTTGTTCATGGCCTAGCTTTGTTAAAGAACGCGAATGGGGGGTCGCTTTTAATCAGTTTCTGTAGCAAGATGTACAAAAGCTTGAAAATTTTACTGGTGGTGCCAAGTTTGTCATTTTTTCTCCTTCGTAGAACGTCGAGTTCACCGTTCAACACTTTTACTTTTGACAACCGTTGGATGATGTGATTGTAGTTTTCCGTGAAATCGAGCCCGAAAATGTTTTAGTAAAAATTGATGGTCGTTAGTAAAATTACAGCCTTTAAACGGTCATCGACAGCCGATGTATATTTTATTTATTTACAAATATGTAAAACGGTGATAAAGAATAAAGTAGTGGTCAAGTGTTTATTTGTTCTCACCGAGAATATCAACAGTTTTAACGACGCGAGATGGTTTCTATAATTCTACCTTATGAGCTATAATATTCCGACGGCTTCTTTAAGCAAGCCCATATAATCCCAAGTACAATTACAGTGTTTTTCTGTTGAGAATTATAAATATTATTGCCCTATAAATTGTGCGTAATTTGTTCTTATTATGGCAATTTGAGTGAGTTTATTTCTGTCGTGGACTCCGAAGTATTTGGAAAATTGAAATACTTCAAGCGCGATGTGAGTTCAAACGAACCGCTTCGGAGTAAAACAGCCCCAAGTTGAAAACTCCTTTTCTTCGTACTTCCAAAAATCGCTGTATTACGCTAATTGCGTTTGTCATCTGAAAGATGCCAAACTGTCAAGTAAAAAGTCCGTGAGAATGCTTCTTCGACAGCTAACCGTGTAGTGCACATCAAATCATAACTGCTTATGCTACCAGTCTTGAAAAACTTGCTTTCCTGTTTAATTGATGATGGACGATCGGCCGACACAAAGGACCATAATTTGTTGTCAATTTCTGGATATATTGACGTTCATAATTGTGTGCGGCAGGTTTGATCTCGCTGTCTACACTTTTTATGATGAACGGCTAGTTCAGGGTCTTCGGAACCCGGTGGTCTTCGAGTGATCGATCGATGTTGTTTGATCAAAATGATATTTGCATCGCGTTTTGGGATGCTAACTGTTAAATTTCGCAGGATTACGTACTGGAACGGACGGTTTTTGCATCCGAAGCCAACAGAACTAATCGATTTGTTACGTAACTACTTCTCCACTGGCTTTGGAGCGGACGATTTTCTTATTTCGGACAATTTGTTCACGTTTACTCGAACCTGCTTGAGATGTTAACATCATACCGAATACTGAACGGTGATTGTCATATTTTTAGGAACAACTTGTTTCGTTTTTTGTTGTTGCTATTATTCTGGTTTGTGGTCTACAACTACGAGAATGATAAAACATAACTAAGAGAGTTTTTGAATATGATGATTTTATTTATGGAAAAAAATTCGTGTCAGCTCAGACGATGAGCAACAGGTTGAATAAAACAAATGTTAGTTACAACTATGACTTGGAATTTTGGACTCACACTTATTAAAAATGTTACAAGCAATAAAACGTATTTTTTAGAATAATAATATGATCATGGATTGACGAAAAAATATAGTTACGCCCTTCTTAGAAGTACAACAGTAATGTTGAGAGTTTTCGAGAACTCATGAATACAACCAAAGTTATTTAAAAATGTGCACAATGACCGCCAATTCGTTTTCAACCAGAATGCATGAATATTTTTCAAATTCAAAGATCGATGAGGCTGATTATTTTGTCAGTGAATATACAATATTTGAATACAGTGCCTAAATAAATAAAAAATAAATTAATCACAATTATTTTAATTATAGTTTTTACACAAATCCTTGGAAATGTAATATCAATCACTAATTAATTCGTTATAAATGCTGAAGCCTCTAAAACGCCTCAATTTCTACTTTTTTGTCTCTAATTAAAATAAAGTCAATCTACGGCGTACAATAAATATACACGAACAAACTTGTTTTTTATTTACTGTTTTTAATAAATTCAGGAAATTGTCTTAGATGTCAATCATATTGATAATATTGAGCAAATGACATTCAATTCAAGTGTTTAAGGTGTTGCATTTATATTTCTTGCCTGCAAATTTTTTTGAAGACATTAACTACAACCAATATGCATGTTCTTTTATTTATTTTTTTTAAATCTTAAGTTTACAAGCAAAAAGTAATCAGATCGGTAATTTTGTTGCTTGAGATATTTTACAATGCAACTCTTGGTTATGGTAAATTTTATTAAATTTGATAATGACAGCAATTGCAACAAGAGAGAACAAGCCAAACTAAGACGAATTGGTCACATGTGTGTAGGAAAACGATGGCTCTTTTCTTTATTGGAAATTTATATCGTCCATCTCCATAAGTCTAATGTTTTTCTTTTATTTTGAGATATTTTAGTGTAATAGCTATAAGTTCTCATCATGATGATTGTCATACTACTGATGGTGTCGGTCGCGTCTCCTCCGAGTATCTACTAAACTGGAATGGGCATAAGTGGGCGCAAAACAAAACCTGTTCGTTATTACCGGCATCGTTAATGGACGGTCGTAAATCTGTCATTTTTATTAGATAAATACCGTCGGTCGAGTTTGATAATCTCTTTATGTTATCGGGTATGCAGGTTAGAAAACAAAAGTCCTATAGCATCTATATTACAACCTCGCGCCATATTAATAAAGCATCCGCCATTTTGTAAAAGCAACCCTTTCAGTATGATAATCTCATTAAGCAGGGTGTCTGTTATGCCCGTCCGAGCGTAAGAAATAGCGGGGTGAAAAGGGGTAAAACTGGGTCGAGCGATCTTTGATCGTGCCGTTGGTCATACTAACACATGTAATAATAAGCCCCAACGCAATTAATCGGGGAGGGTGCTTTGAAATTTGATTTTTCCGCCTGGTATTTACTCAGGATCGTTGCTAATAATCACGAGGATGGGATAGCAACCCCCATTCCAATGGAGTTGACAGGAAATTTTCACGATTCATTTATCAACGGTCCAATTGAATTTTGTGAATTTTAATGTTTTGGAGGGTTGTCCGTCATCCGACAGTGTCACTTTGCACTTTAATAAAAATCGTTTTTTTCTACGATTAGACATTCTTTGGGGGCGTCGTAAATTATCCCCGGAGCCACCTGCCTTTTAAGGTCGTTTACCAAAAATTACACGCTCTGCAAATGATTGTCAAAGACATAAATATTGTTCGGAGCTGTCATTTTAACGACAGCGTAACGAATTTATGCTCAAAATATTCATTTCAAAAATGTACGGTCGCCGTGTTTGTAACGCATAATTTTGTTTGTAAGTAAGCAAAAAGGAAATCATGCTTGATCGGTTGTTCTCAAATACTATAATAAATTTGTGACTCACCTAACCATAACCAATAATTCGCATTAAATAAAGGATTTATGGTTCTATGTTATAACTAGAAATAATTATGAAAAACCACGGTTACTTGCACCATTATTGCACTAATGCATTTGTCACAAATTAAAAGAGAAATTACTCGAATCTCCTAATTAAAAATTAATTAAACACTGTTCTAACTTGTGCAATAAAATCGCTTGATGCCGAAACCGTTCATTGTTCCTCCGAACAAATAATAACTGACTCGTTACAAGAACCCAATTATCTGCATAAAACGGAATATCAAGCAAATGAAACCGACAGCGTATAAATTATGGACTATAATTGACTCTAAGTACATTCAGTGGCAATATTTTATTTGCTTTTATTGACAGAAATCGAAGTGAAACCCTCTGTCTCGAGGGACAACCTGTCGACCTAGTATACAAATCGTTTTTGTAAACAAAACATTTCTTTAAATGTCGTCTCGCTTATAGAAAATTAAAACCATTTTCTAAAGCGACGAAAACATTTACATTCAAAGTACATTAACTTTTGAATTTATTAAAAACCGTCATATAAATAATGTATGGTTAACATTCTAAGTACTCGACAGCAGGAATGCATGCACGTAAAATTGCATTATCCGGCTATTTAATTCTATTACGGTCTTTACTCACGGTCTTATCTAACTGAAATATTACATTAAAAATTATATCTAATGTTAATGTCGCATGATTAAATTAAATATAGGAAATATTATTTACACTTTCTGGTTTCATAATATTTTTACGATTACTATCGCGAACGTGTCAGCTCAGTGAATAGAAATTTGGAAATTATGAAAATATTATTATCATTTTACTTTGTCGTCCTTAACAAAATGCAAACCCCACATTTATACCTATTTTCCTGTATTTTTTAGTCTATAATGGCGTCCTTACTCAAACTTTTAAACCATCGTCACTGAAAAATCTCTAAATTTCGAAATAATTACAGTATTACTGTTCGACAAATTTGAATGGTCACACGTGCTTCGACACCAAAACTGTCATCATCAAAGCTACGATTAAACTGATGATGACAGTTTTAGTATCGAAACATGTGCTAGATTTCAAATTTCGTTGTACTTTAGGGGGACGTTTGTAGATGTTTAAGAAAAACACATCGAATGATTCTCCAAATTCATTACCAGTTTGCAGACATAGACGAAGCTCAGTGATTGCGAAAGGTCTTTTTGCGGCCAAAAAAAATGTTGCATAAGTATTTTTAAAAAATATTTAATTTCTCTAATTATCAAAAAAGGCAGAGGTCCAATTTACGTTATTTTTGTTGACTCAAGTCTTCGAAAATTTAATCGTTTAAGTTCTAAGTATCTCTAGTGAAAGTAAGATCTGAGAGCAGATTGACAGAATTATACTTTTATTGGCCTAAAATTAATTTACAAAAAAAAGAAAATGTTTTTTCAGTCCAAGAACCAGTTAAATAATGCGAAACTCTTTCATTTTCATCAGATTTTAAAAACTTCAAAATGATTTGACTTGATTGTGTAAGTCTAAACATTTTAAAATTTCATAATCTTGCTTTCATTAAAACCTAATTTTTTATGTATTTGCGCGATGTGGTTCCCATAAAATTTTTACATTTAACCAAAATTAGCCGTCAGATAAAAACTTTATTAATAGGTTTACTCAAAAATTCTGACATCGTGTGAAGTAGATTAAAATAATTAATTTAATTAATTAAGACAAGACAGTTTGATAAATTATTAGCAACAGAAAATTAAATAGCAACATATTGTATTTGAAACGGGCGAAAAACTCACCAACGTGTGCATGTTATGATAAATAATTATTTACAAGTAACTGTGACATTAATATTTAAAAGTAGTGATTACAAAAGATACTATGAAGATAATTTTTAGATTTACACATCAAGCAAATGTTAATCCATCTTCAACTTAGGAGGAAGTTTTTTTGTGCAATGTGTTGTGTAGTAATATTCTTGATTTGAGCACTGCCTGTAATAAAAATTGACAAGAACAGTACCAACAACTGTGTAAAAACATAGTCAACATTTCGGCACTTCATTTAATGGTCAATTAAATTTCTCCATAAAACTACTGTTTTATCTATGGGATAATTACGCATTATTTATGGTAAATAATTTACATAATGTATAGTTAAATTTTTGTTACGAAGCAGACGACAAAATAATAAATTATATTAAGCCTACTTATGCAGCATTTAACTTTTTCAAGCACCGTGAAATGAGGCCATAATTTTCAATTAATAAAGTTACGTCTAGCATTTGGATTTAATGACACAACCTAGATGACATAAATCTCCGATATCAACGCATTTCTAATCAAGTAGCAAGTTGTTCACCGCTAATACACTTGGCACAAGACTTGCTATTAGCAAAAAGCTGTTCTGTTGCTGTCACTTCCACTGAAGATAAAATTTGTTAGCGACTGTACCAAATCACCGCATCAATTCTGCCATAGCGGAATTTCTCACGTGTTATCGTTCGACGATCGACATTTTTTAATTAAATTATTAATCGTTGCCAATCTTTCTTAATTTCGTGGCACATCTAAAAAAACAACAAAATACGTTTTAATTGGACGGTTCCGTCAAAAGCGGACACTTAAACGCGTTTCCAGCCAATTTCCATTCGGGACTATTAAAGAACAAACTCTGCGTATTTTTAGCAGGGATTGTATTTTAGCATTGGATTATTTTGGAACCACAACATGCCTTTCTATCTTAGATCGCTTAATAGAGACTATATTTAGACTTAGCAAAAAATTATCTGATTGTAAAGTACACTTTAATCGGGAAACGTGAAACTCGTTGTAAACATGTCGCGGAAAGCGAAATCAAGTGCTACATAACTCTCAACACGTGGGATTTGCGATTTCATGAAAGTAATAAGCGAGATAAGCACGGTTTATCGTGGCGGATACAGCACCACTCAAAAGTACAGTAACGAAATAAATTATCATGCTTTCGTTTTTCGACCATAAATCTATTATCATAGTCTATTTGCTATACCATGGATTTTCAATAGGGTTTAGTTAGGCATGTACAAGTTTAAGAACCTTGTAGCCAAGCTGTTCCTTTTTTCGTCTTGGTTGTTCCAAGGTTACGAAAAAATATCAAAGGAGAGGGTGGAAATCGTCATCGTGGAAATTACTGCTCAAAACTGCATTTTCTGAAATTTTTGTAATCAGTTAACACTGAATTTTGGTAAACTCACAAAATAACAAACAAAATCACTTCTTAAAATTTTGCCAGCATTGAAATTCCTCGATGGTTTACAAACAGACATCAATCGTCATATATACAGCAGTCAAAAAAACTGCTTGTTGCTATACTCTTAAACTGTTATCCGCAAAACCAGACCCTGATTGAATTAGATTTGTTTCCATAATCGCCCAAATAACCGTTATGGATTTCTTCACAGCAGGACGACCTAATTTGTTGGGTATTATAGAAAAAATTTAATCCCTCAGACAATAGTCCACCCCAGATTTATCCGACAATGTGTCTAAATATGTTGCTAATATTCGTTGGGTTAGTCGGACTTTCCATTTGTCACAAAATCTTTCTTCAATTACGTTTTTTTTTGTGTTTATTCAATTGTAGAAATCTGAATTTATGGGAATTTTAGACACGCTCCCATCTTTAGCCGGGATGCACAAGCTGGTGACATATGCGCTGAGACAAGATAGTCTTTGATAGCATCTCATTCATGCAGCTGGTCTTTTGTGTTATAACAATTTTAAAGTAACATTAAATATATCAGATATGGATCAGCTCATTGCTGAAAGGTCCCTTTAATACAGGGTGTTCTACAAAAAGTTGAGTGTTGAACAAATTTTTCTGTGAGAATGATAGCATCGTTGTCCATTTTTTTACACGAAGAAATTAATTAACAGCTGCAGTTGGTGCGTTGAGTGAGGCTCAGTGCGAAGTCGCAGTTTTTGGCAAAGTAGAAGAGGATTACAGAACAGTCTTTACATACTAAGACGTCGGTTGGAGCTTTTTTAAGTAATGGTATGCATGACAGAGGTGTCGAGATGACTAATTGCCATTCAAGTGACAGAAACACGTCTTACAAATGGTGCTATCTGGGTGATTAATGAATTATGGGTAATATACTAAATTATTGTAAACGATACACAACACCCAAAGACTTACAAGAACTCTCCATCAATTCGTCAAAACTATATTTGAACCGGTTAGAAAAATCGAAACCGTTGCTCGTTGCGTATCCCCAAATTAAGCCTCGCAGTGATTTTTTATTTGATAGGGTGGTATGACATCTCCATCGAACCGGTGGTATCACAATGCGGAGATAGTGTAAACAATATGACAAGCGTCTAATACATATCCCCCCGTTCTATGTCCGATTTCACGGGCCAAAGACGCCGAATAGGGGTGCCAGGTCCGGACTAAAAAAGCTCGCGTCTGTTTAGATGTTGGTATTCAAGTCAGGAGCGGTGGTGAATGGGGGCCCACCTGCGTGGAATATGTGTGTATGGGGCTATTAGTGTCATAATGCGCCAGACGCCCTAATTACTGATGGTAGTTGTCATAAGCGCGAGGCGCGCTCATTTGTTGCTTACCGGCGACGTTTTGTCAGGCTTTTATTAATTAATATTCGTCTTATCCATCATTCGGGGCTCATTAACTCGGAAAGGACCAATTTACAAGTCGCTACGCACTTATTTAAAGAGAGCACTTTTCTACATGACGATTTATAAGCGCGTCACGTTGTCACATAACTCTTCGCGGCGTCATCAGTCTTACGGAAAATTATTTTTAATATTTATGGCGGGGTTTGGAAATGTGGAATAACGGGCGTTATTAGCTACAAGATATAGATCTCTGAGATCGTGATGACTTTTTGAGAAAAAAGACTTATAAATTTTAAACAGGAAACTAATAAATGCAAATAATTTATGAATTTTTTGCATCACCTGAAGTGTGCAAAAATGTGGTATTTTTTTAATAGATTACTCAAGATTCTAAAAATGCTGATAGTATTTTAAGAAAAAAAAATGCCTTTTTCGTGTTTTTTAAAAATTCCAAGCTTTGTTTTAGAAACAAACTTTAGAATTTAGTTCAAAATTTCAAAGTTTTAAAGCTTTGACAGTTTGAAAGCTTGAAAAATACTAAATCTGATGTGTTTAAATAATAAAATATAACAGAATTCCGAAAATTCCAAAAGTTTATATATTTGCCAGTTGCTTAATCCGTCAAGTGAAATGTTTTAAAAATTTAACTTCAACTTATAAATTTGATAGAAATAATTAGCAATTTGGTTTACGATCGATTTTCAAATTTCTAATTTTATACTGTTGATAGTACCAGGATAAAAAATTAGGGTGTTTCTAAGACGCCAGAACAATTTTTTTAAGCTCGATAACTTAGTTTTATTTATCATCAAGATAAACATCAGACGTCGTAGCACACAAAGGTTTTTCTCTATTTTCAATTTATTTTTAACATAATTAATGCCGTGCTAAGTTTTGTATGCTTCGTTAAACCCAACATAGTGAAAAATAAAATAATTGTGTATGAAATAATAATTTATGAGCCTCAACCAACTTTGTTTTACACACACGGATTTCTATGACTGACAGTCAGCTTATTTTAGAAAAATTCAACTTTTATGTATTCTGTTGGCGCATTTCCGACATCTTCGTTCAAATTCCCTCCGGAACTATATTTGAAAATGGCAAAACAGTGGTCATACCGCTAGAACCGTGATGAGATTTGCATCCCCGCGAAACAGCAACCCTTCGATAACAGCACGCTCCTTTATGTCAACCGGCAGCAATATCCTCCGACTACAACAGTTATATTATATTCCCAGCAATATCCAGTATTTGCACAAGACGCAGGGATATATTAGCATGCTGGCAGGGTGCCAGAAGCGTTTTGAATTTCATATTTACAAAGCTAACATTGGTTCACCACCTAAACGTCTCGACGCTGCCACCCGAGGGCGTCTCGACGGTGTCGCTGCCAGTTAGCCACCGAATTAAAACTGGTACACTTTAACTTAATGGACTTACTCGACCGGAATTTATACTGACTTTGGTGGTCGCTTTCAGGAATTAGTATACTGAATGGAGCTATAGAATACTAATTTAATTTCTTTCGATCCAGGTAAAAAGTAGGCTTGCTCGGCTCGTTGTTTATTTATAGGGGCGTTTGTCCATATTATGGCCCATTCAATCGGCTTATTTTATTACATATCATCGGCGAATTTAATGAAATTTCAATTGGGGCGCGATTTTTTAAGGTTTCGTTCACACTCAACTAGTCTAAAAACAAAGAAAATGGAATGTGTTCTCCCTAAAAACTGCGCGTATATTTCATCAATATCCGATGAAATCCCATTTCCTTAAAACTTTTTATGAGAGCGTGGAGTAGTTGGAAGTTAAACAAAAGACATAAATTTTTGAAACGTCGCTGAACACATTCCATACATTGACTTTATTAATACAATCTAATCCGAGGAGACTCTCGAGATATGATTGCAATATTTGTAATCACAATTTGCCCGGTTTGATGGGGCTCCACCCCATTAAGCTTGAGTCAACTTTCGTGTAAACTTATCTGGAGCACATATGGCACTTAATATTAAATCTTTGTTTTAGTTTACTTCAGCACGAGCCAAATACAGACGAAACGTTATATTTCCAAATCCCGTGCGACGAAACCCATATGTGAGGGGTTCCAACAAGTCTTGTTATTTTGGGACCACCAGTTCGGAACTCCTTAACCACGATTTATATTTTTTTAATACTCCTCCACAAACATCCACAATAATTCAATCGTCTTAGACCATCATTCTTCAACTACAATACTCTTTGTATACAGATACTGCGGCATTATTGTCGCAAAATATCGAATGTTGAGGGCTTCGTTGACAAAAATTTGTACAAGTTTAATAAAGCGTACCTGAAAAGTTCGGGTGCAACCAAGCAAATAACTGTCGTTGAAAGCATAAATGCGAACTTAGATTTTCGAATGATAAAGCCAGAATGGAATTTAGTGCGCATTTAAGTTGTATTTTTGTCCTATTTGGTAATGACGGATCCTTCAAAGACTTTCAAGGGCTTCGGTTAAACGTTGCATTAATGGGGTCGTTGAAATTTTTAAGTTTTCCTACTTGAATTACCGAAGGGTGAAGTCGCCGGTAAAAAGTGCGGAAATTTTAATGGCGTTAAGATCGCCGTTTTGATTGGCGACTTCTCGTAATATTTCAGTGTAACGAAAATTAATAGTTGTGGAGTTCGCGATATTTTTCTGTCTAACTTGAAAGTAAAATGTACCGATTTTTGTGTTTGTGTCAATTAAAAAATGTAAATGTTGATGCCCACGATCGCCCAGGTTTCGGTGACGACAACACGCATCATTTTGTGTCACTTTTTTCCACCTGCTCGAATTTTCACCTTGCCGTTTGATTATTCGTTGCACCAATTTATCAGCGAACTAATTCTATTATTATTCGGGTCTCGAATTAAAAACAACAAAAAACTATTAAATTAATCGCTGAACTTTCATTTGATACGGGTGTAGGGTTCATTGTAATGAGTCTAAAATATACTTGGCAGGTTTAAGCGTTGGCATATTAACCGCTAAATGGACGCATCAGCGACAACAAAAGACCCAAATTATATATTGATGTGTCAATCGAAAACAATTGCGCAGTAGAATAATTAGAAGAACTAATTAGAGGTATGAACGTATGGAATATTTCTGCAAAATATACAATTTCCATTAAGTAGATTTGGACCGTTTCCAAGGTAAATTCGTAATATTTCATACCGTTACGTGTGACATTTATGATAAATAAATGCGATCAGCTATTAATTTTACGATAATTAACGCATTTTCGGGTGTGGTCAGGTCATTAATCAATGAGTCCAGTCAAAATATGGCATTGGTAGGACGCACGTTACAAGCCTACATTACCGTTAATAAATTTGAAATATAGCGATCATGACAAAAAATGGTAGAAGTATTACGTTGCTGTTGCGTGATGGCTTCGAAAAAATTGCGTGATATGAGGCTGTTTTACTTCCTGTTGTAGAGATGGCAGAAATACTCCTTGACACTCACACGGTATGAAAAATCTAGAGAATACAACGAATGTCACGGAATATCGCTGTTTTTAACACCTTTTTATTGAGCCATTAGAATAACACCAATGCTAACGAGTTTACGAAATCTTGCCGAGCTGGAAAATCGATACGGAATTTTAAGTTGACGCCATATTTATCATTGATATAAAAAGAAAAATCTAAATAAAAACGGATCGATCAACGAAATTACAAGAAATTATATTTGACGGAAGTTATTATTGTTCCGCGAGTTTCTAGAATTTCATTACATTTTCAGGACGGTGCTAGTAGCGAGAGGAGATTTTATTGCTTGTTTGATGGGATTTTTCAATATAATTATATTTTTTTGAACAATGTACTCTATTAAATGAAAATCACAATCTAGTAATGAAAACGAAATTTAATTTTTCTATACGGAAAATGTGAAAAGATGTTAAGTGAAGTTAGGTAAATCCATCAAGTATTTCGAACATGATTTTGTTATGATTTCTCTATTGATAAATGTTTTAAACTGTTTTGTTCTAATTATGCCTCAAACAACACACAAATCTTTGTATTTAATGAGAGCCTAATTACTAAACGTCGTTACTCCTGTATGTTATCGAAATAAAATATAAAGGTTAATTTAGAGCAAAATAGGTCACATCCAATTAGTCTGAATACATCTCAAACCAAAGTTAACTATTTTGATTTTTCTCTGTAATTAACTAAAATGTTGTACAATTGAAACTACTGATGACAATGTGTGTTTTTATAAACACAACCCGATGGATTATCTATATTGCTAATGGATAAATGCGTTTAAGCGTCATATCTATTGCAAAAATATCCCAATTAAGTTATTTGTTCAACATCTAATGGAGAAATTATGTACTATACACTAATATCTGATTAAATAATAATTATTGGATTAATTTTTGCATATTTTTTTGTCAATAGCACACAAGTTACTATGAACTGACGTTCAAAAGTCACACGTACAAGCCATGTTTTTCAATGACGTATATTAAAAGTTTAGAAAAAGTTATTTAGTCTAGTGTAGGAGTCAATTTATATTAATTTAAAACATTCGGCCTTTGTTCTGCCTGACTAATGTTTGTCCGGACAAGATATTAAATTTTTTAACTATTGTAGTCGTCCTGAATATTTGCCAAGTTTCTAAAATATAAACCGTTCATATTCGCTTCAATTCCCTCCAGTAGTGTTATTTTTAAGAAGCAGTTTTAACTTAATTTATCTCGTATTGTTTTAAAAACACCTTTAAATTTTTATTTCGGGTTAAAATTAGCTCGAGATAATAGATTTGGAGCACACGATCCGCATTTTTTTTCGGCTTCTGGAACTTTAAATTTGTTTTTTTTTTATGTATTGTTATGTAAGTCCCCAGCGGGCGGCAGGCTTCAGCGAGCAGCTCTAAAATTCGAAAAATTGCATGCAATACCGGACGCTGTTAAAAAAGTCGAAAAAAGTGGCGGAAACGGAGATAAGCAGTTGAAAAATATGTTTGCTTTGTTATAATCGCACGCTAAGACAGAAGCTTTAATAACGTCGACATAACTGAAAAATGTTGATTTGGAAGTATAATGCGCACTTTAAAATTCAAATGGGGTAAAACAGCTAATAAATTTTATGAAAATCTTGTAGCTAATTCGGATTTAAGTCAACACAGTGAGGCGAATTATGAATACAATTTCCTGCAGTTGAGTTGTCATAAAAAGTTGAAATGTTTTCTTCCAGACGTTATCTTAAGGCTTCGCGTGCCTAAATCCAGATCGCTTCCGTTTGCGGCTTCTCGGGCACCGACAAATTAACCACAAATTATTTCGCATGTGTGAGGCGCCTATTTTTTTAACGACAAAAAATTTTATAATTCAGTGTTTTGGCACGTGTTGTTTGCGTTAAATGTGTTGTTTGTCTCCACATTGTAAAAAATCAGTGACATGATCTGAAGGAATTTAACTTGGTGCACCGCGAAGAGAATTTCACAATTCCGAAGAAGCAACATATGGTAACCATACTGACATCCCATAAATTAGCTAAAGTGATTATAAAACAACAATAATACTTTATATTTTAATATGTTGGGTAAATAAATATACCATAAAAATCAGAGTGTTTATGACTGAATTTTATTTGTGACATTAAAGGATGGTATAAATATTATGACAAACTATAAGTGAATCCGTTGTCCTGTTCACAGAACTGTAAAATATTTTTTATTGTCACGTGTGGCTTTAATGTGTCGCATATGGTACATTAGAGCCACTCCATGTCATATTTTATAATAGGGTTTGTTTCGGATACTATTGATTATAGTTAATGCCATGTTAAATTAATTTAATGTGTTCGATGAAGCTGGTAAAAAAGAACATATGTCCGGCTACTAAAAGCTAAATTTAATTATGCACTTGGTAGTATCGTTAATTTAAACTACACATCTTTGGGATTCAGTTTGACATAAATTTCACATTTGTTGTTTACACCCACATTAATTTGTGATGCAACTCAAAAACAAATTTTATGTTCTTGATTATTTTAGAAAACTTTACTCGAAGCCGGCGAAATTTATACTAGAATTATTCAAATCTCAATCATTTCTGCATCGTTTCTACTGAAATTAAAATCAAAATCTCTTTTGTATTTTCTCATCCCAAATATAGTCCAAAATTCGATTATTCGTTGCAAGATTTTACTTCCAATTTGTTCTTCTAATGTTTGAGACACGATCTCCACCGAAATTTTGGTCCCTCCAAAAAAAGCTCACTTTTAGCTAAACTGCGGCTATGTACCTAATTGTAGCCTGAAAAACCAACTCAAATCCTTCATTTTGACAGCTTTTTATTCAGTTTGTTTGAAAATCGCATTTAAATTGGGGAGTAAAACAGTTTTTTTAACAAACAGCGGATTTTGCAAATGTGTTGATCACGTTCATGAGGCTAATTATTTTAATAAATTAATAAATGATGCCATTTTAAATGTAACAGTTAATTAAAATAGAATTATGTAGTTATTTCGTATTTTATAATTTAGTTTAATTGAATTAGATGCGTTCACAAAACTGTTTAATTAATGTATGAATGCCAAATATCACCTAGATACAAAATATATTTTTGAAATCACTTTTACATTTATATTAATTAAAATATATCATGTAAGGCGCCAATCAAAAAGTACTTTTCTCTCGAGTCCATAACGACTGCGGACATGCACAGAATTTTGCTCTTGGGTTTACTTGCAATTAACCTAATCATTTGAAAGTAATGTTCGTTTGCCGCGATATGGACAACATTTCAAGAAACGGATTTTTTTTTGTGCCTTCATAACTCTGTTAGGGTTGGGTTAGTGGAGGAAACTTTTCGTTTTTGTAGGATTTTATTGGTACTGGTTCTATAAAATCTACCTGAAATGGTTGCATGTAAGTTATTTATCAAAATACAAGCATTGATGGTATTTCAAGGTCTCGAATTATCATTTTTTGACCATAAAATCTTTGGTCTGCTCTTATTCCCCACTAATTGACCGGTATTCCAAAACGCCTAAAAAATATCGACCAGATAATAAAATTATTTTTCAACTTGTTAAAGACGCACTCATATATTTTATTGGGTGGCTTATTATAGTTACGACCGGACCGTGATTGGTTTGTTTGGTTTTATTTTAGTTGCAAGTATAGTTCTATAATTATTACAAAAGGGATTCTCGGGATACCTTTAATTAAACAAAAAGATATATTTCTCGTCAAAAATAACCCAAGCCGATGATGATAATATCTAGAGCAATAAAATAGACGCATATTTAGAAACATTCACGATTTGGATCTGATAGTTCGGACGGCTAGTAACAGATGAAGCCTATTACTTCATGCAATTGTGCATTACTACAAAATCAACTAAAAATAGAGTGATTTAAAACGACATTGTGTAGCCTTATCGAGTTACTTATGTATTTACATACTTTGTGTACAGGATATTGATTATCCACCTCATATCATATAATAGCAAAGTTGATCAACAAAAGTACCTTGGTTAAATATACTTGGCGCTTATTAACGCGTCGGATTATCGATGTCAATCTCGAAGCTTGTCGTACTCGCATATGGCGCAGTGAAATTTAAATTTTAGGAAAGCGAGAAAATTTTTTGAGCGCCTTCGTTGGAGGTAGTTCTTCAGCGAGTCCGTGAAGTTTTGGATTGTGACAACAGCTAGTCGCATGTTGAATAATTGAGGCGAATATCCACTTGTCAATTTGTTGTATCATGTCTGCAACGCTCGCAAATATAACATCATTAAAGTGCTCTCGACATCAGAAATGTTTTGCTTTACTAATGAAGACAACAGATGCACTTGAGCCGACTCAAACACCGTCACTTATTAATAAATTAACATTTTTACTCTTCCATTTGGAGCATAATTGAATTACATTCCTCTTCTTATCCATAATTTGTAAGCGAATTAAGTCCAGTAACGTGACCGTCATCTGCTGTCAGTCATAACGATTTGGTTCATGACGGAAAAGGTGATCGAGAAAGTACTTGCTCCATATTAAAACTAACAAATTACAGGAATCAAAGAAGGCGCCATCACGCTAAAAAGGCAAATCACGTCTGAATTTGGCTTAACGCGTTCGGTACTGTTTCCATTAGCATAAAGCGTACAAAGCACAAATGCGCTTTTTAATCCGGCGTAATACAAATTTAGTTTTATAGAGCAATAAATCAAGGTAATAAAATGAAATTTACACATGTTTGGCATCAATTCACAATAACATTAATTTATATTTCATAGGGATGGAATATCATTTGTAATTTAGCAGTGAATAGTGGAAGTTATCGATTCGGCCAAATGAACTGACCGAAAACCCATTGTGGGGAAATGAATATTTAATAAAAACTACACTCCGAGACTCCGAATGAAAATAGCTTTTCCATTAAGTAATTAACCGCATCAATTTGAAGGTGATTTACAAATGCTGTTAGACACATTGCATGTATACAAAACGGTTGCTCGGGCCTTTTTTTGTTTGTTTTGGTCATTTTTGATCCTCACTGATTTTCAAAGTCACGATCTATTTATACAGTAGCCAATTGTCAATGACATTTAAAAGATATGAAAAACGTTTTCTCTCACTGTTGTCTCACCTGTCTTAAGAGATCAGCTGCACTACAGCGTCGGTTGCTCATTTGAATACTTACAAATGCCACCCCCGCTTCGTTTCCGGACTCACACCTGTTCTTGATATCGATACATCCAAATTAAATAAAATAAAACCGCTCCCAAAGGCATGCATTTACTCGAGCTTTATGCACGACTTTGCTTGCTTTAATCAACACGGAGCCATCAGTTTTGAAAAGGAAACGCTTTGTATCTATCTACTACTTTAATTGTCTATGTTTTTACGGCTTGCTTTATCACTGTTGTATCGTTATGGTATGTTTATGGAAGACCTTTTCCGAAAGAACGAACAAATTGTGTTTTTGAGTGCTTTATAGGCTGATTTTTTTATGAAAGATAGGGAATTGCTTAAAAAATCTAAATGGGTGGCTGCCAGAATATCTTTATTAATAATATTTATATGAGGCATATCTAACTTTAGAGATCAAAACATTCAAGCTATTAAGAATTCTATTGTTTCCCATTAATCTGTCGTGTATCTACCATAAAATATTCGTTTGTGATAAAAAAGAAGCATTCTGTTGAACTTGAAAACGTTAGATACGAAACTTGCCATTTTTAAAGTTTATCAAAATGGAAGATATTTTCCACTATAAGGAATTGAAACTGGATGAAAAAAATTGAAGACGCGGTGAATATTTTAAAGCCAATGCCGTCGCATGAATGCCAATTATCCGACTATTTCACAATTATGCACTCACCAGTTTTCTAATTACAAAAGCAACTAAACATCTAAAAAAAGGTTGACGAACAATTTAGTTTCATCGTAAAATCTAAACAACCAGATAAAGAAACTGTAAAGAAAATTCACTTTAATTAGTTAATTTAATATGGACGCTATGTTGCTGTACAGTGTGGTCTTGTTTCAACCCACGAAAATAATGGCGGGTTTCGCACAATATTTTTTCTATTATAATATAGTTTGTAATTTCGGAATCTTTCCCGCGCTCTCGATATCTCGCTTCCGACTTCCGACCTTTATGAATGAGAAAGGGCCATAAATACAGAGAAACCTGAACTATAAACTCAGCTAGTACAAGTTTAATTGAATTGTGTATTTATTTAATCTAACATTTCTACAAAATCGCGAATTCGTGACATTCGAGTATTGGTGGAAACTCATGTGAACTGCAATCGTAATGGGGTCTTCGTGCCAGCGTCTTAGCGATTATATCACGTGGTCGAGCAGCTGTCACGTGACCTTATTTATGTGAATCGCAAGCACGGGACTTCGGAAGGGCACCTGCAGTCCCTCCGGTCCGATTCACCTACGCCAGAATCACTAAAAACTTGATTAATTACAAACACGCGTCTGCCCAAGCTCTGGCACGAAATTGATATGGAAATAAGGAACGTTCCCACTCGCTTTGGTGCTGTAAACATGTATTGTACCATCAATTTGCATTTGTTTAATTGCAGACATTCATAGAATCCTGAAACCGTGCGGCGGTAATTAAAAAATTAGCCGAGGCCTTGCGTGTTCGTTTACCCAAATGTCCGGCCATTTTATTTTTTTTTTTTAATTAAAAGCTTTCTGTCTGAGATGTGATTGGCGAGGATTCGTTGCACTCTTAATCTACCATGAAACTGCGTCGCTATAATTAACATTCATAAATTATAATTGATTTACATTATTAATACGTATATTGAAGGTTTACTTGTCTATAATTTTAAAAGCTTTCAGAAAAACATACTGGTTGGATATTTGCACAAAAATGTCATTAAAATGCTATATAATATTGATTTATGATAGCGACTATAAAATAAAGTAATCTCAAAGTCAAATAAATAATAACCAATTAAAATAGAGACATAATTTTAGTCGAGTTGATAAAACTAGGAGCGTTGATAGGATTAGAAATGGCTTCTTTATCTTTCTTCCTTAAAGTTAAGACATTAATATTAATAAAATCGGTTTCGCTCACGTGAATAAAATCTAGGATTAATCGTCCAATTTTAGTAATTGGTGAGAGTCCAACGTTCCTTCGCCAATGCTTTCCGGTGAAAATTTATTTTCAAAAACTAAATAAGTAGAATTGCGAGTGCTCATTTATAGAGATTTTCATATTTCATTTTTTTTATGGTTTGGTATCTAGCGTCTTTATAGCTTCAAAACATATTAACATATGAGATATGACTTTATAACGAAATAGCTAAACAATTACTTTTATCTTAAAATATTCATAACCAAAATTTAGGACAAAGTGTAAGAAACTAAAATTTTTATGGCTGCACAAGTTCTAACTAAAGCATGTGATATTTTTTACATAGTTGAATGTATGTAAATCAACTGCGGTAAGGCAACAAACTATTGAAATTCATTTCCATTTGATAAAAACTTGAAAAAAAAATTGCATTTAAATGTACATTTTTTAACTCTGAACTACTCGGAAATTTAACAATTTGAAACTGAATGTCTACTAAATCAAGTATTTTTTTATAAATGTGGATTATAGAGAAATAAAATTAATCTGCGAATGTCTAGAACAAATTTTCTTTGTTTTTTTGTTATAGAAAAACAGGTAGTTTCATTTTGGGCATACGTAGTGAATAATGCATTATGAGCAACAATTAAAAGTAGTAAAATTTAAATGAGGTAGTTAATTTCTGTATGCAAGGTTACACAAAATATTAACAGTTCATAAAATGTTTAATAATTGATAATAATAAACAGGTTGAAAATGTTAATTATCATAGCGATTTTTTTATTAAGAAAAAAAACAGTTTATGTTTATCCTTGATTTCTCTGGTTGGTTTCATAAATGTCTGTTTTAGTGGATATTAGGGGTATTTTTTAACGACATTCCGTTAATAAAAATTCCGTTCTCAAAAATTGAAGCTAAGAATTTTGTTCTATTTCTATTGTATTTTGAAATTTTTTGTGTAGACAAATAGACAGATACCAAAACTGTGAGGCTAAGATTTTGGGTTAACTCGTAAAAGTTATCTGTTTCCATATTTTGCTCATAAGTTTACATTTGTATGTATCTAGAAAATAAAATATTCTCGCCATATCAGGTTGTAAAAACCACACATAGATACGCTATAGGTAGTTAGTAAAATTTGTATCCCGGCACCTTCCCTCAATTTTCCCTGTAATCGTGTTTAATAAAATTTTCCACCGCCCATATCACGCTCGTTGTTGGTTCCTAAATTGGTTTATTGAATAAAACGTTCTTATCAGACGTCAGTCTGTTGGAATTTATTTTTAACACTCGCGTGTGTTTGTGGACAAATTGTACAAATTACCGGTAAAGAAATTATGCACACCTGACACGTTTTAATCTAGTTTATTTACGTTATTCAAAAATCGGTCGTCATTGTAGGTATACATTACATAAAATGATGTATTTTGGAAATTGGACGTATAAATAGTATTTGTCAGGTGTCAGTTGATTCAAACCGAATAAAACCCGAGCCGTTGTTATTAATGGCACAATGTATTAGAATCATTGACATTCAAAAATGATAATTTGGTTGGTGCTGGGGACAACAGTGCCGCCTTGCGCAAGTCCCCGGAATTAAATTTCATTATCTGTAATAACGTCGGATTATCGTATAACAGGGGCGTTATCGCACAACCGGCCTATAACTTTGTGGCTATTTGTAGTAATCGCGGTCGGAACGAAAATACAATGGCGTATCATCCAGAAACGAGGCCGTGGGCGTAGGTTTCATTAGAAATCCTCCTCCCAGCATTAATTTCAGCCATCAATTCACGTTTATATGACTAGTGTCCGTGTTCACCGGTGCGAAATAACTGGCGATATCACACGCAGTTAAAGTTTACGTCAAGATTACATTAATTTCCCTAGACCCACTATATTATGTCAGTTTATTTCACGGGGTGACAGGACATGTATCAACGAAAATCTGAAGCGCATGCGACTCCACCATTGTTCCCGTGAATTCATGTTTACATAACTCTAATTAACGAAATATTTTAATTTTATTACAATGGGAGTGTGAAGAAATAAGTTACAACTGTTTCGGTCTGTTTGATGGTACTAATTAAAATGTCTGCCATATTCGAGTCTTGTTTTCTCTTGTTTCTGGATTAAGCCATATTTGTTAAGTTAACATTTACATTTTAGCTCAACTGACTATTAAAAATTTCTATTCTTTACGACCGTTTAATTAACTATGTTCTTTCACAAAGAAATCGCGGAGCCAACGTCCTGGAACGTTTTCGGCCAAGCTGTTACAAAAACAGATTCCCAGATTTGCATATAGATGGATGGAACAATAGTGTAATAACCCGTGGAAACTATAAGATCAAAATCAATTCGACAGCAGATGAGCTGAAACCGGCCAAAGTCACCAGTCTGACGTGAACATTTCAGATTTAAGCCCGATCCAGATGGTTTAAAACATATACTAATTGGACATACGTCAGTCCTATGGCTGCATCGCGGCTTTTTAAGTCTTCTATCCTGATTTGATATATATTATATCAATTGAAACGCGAATGCACTTCTTTGTTTTCAGCGATCTGGAGCTGGATTTATCACCAATCAATTTGACTTATAACAACACAAGGCAATTTTTAAGTGCTAACAGGAATGGAAATGCTAAATTAGGAGGGAAATTCACTCCTATCAATCGAAGGAAAAATATTTAACAAGCTTTAAGATCCGAGAAACACGATGGCGTTGACCGCATCTTAAAAATCCTTTCGGTGCAGCATACGATTTTTCAAAATTTTAGACCTTCATAACTCCGAAATCCGAACTCGTAGGTGAATTTGGGGACCGCTATTGATTTACTCATCAAATTCTTCTTAAGATAAGCCCAAATCTATACCAATTAAACTAAAATTAACCACTTTATTGCCGGAGAAAATTTTCAGGTATGATTTGCACCTCAAGCTATGCGAATTTTTTTCTCGACGGAAACGCCATAAATTCCGGAAATAAACGTCAATTAATGGAGCACATCAATACCTTACAAAAACGCATTCCAATCGGTGCAATCAAAAATGAATAAATTTCCATCGATTGGTTTTTTTTTTTAATTTTCCTATTTTCGAAATCGAGATAAGACCGGATTCTTAGTATTTAAGATTAAAGAATACGATGGCGTTGACCGCATCTCGATACCTATCCTAATTCAATAGTTAAAAACTCATAAAATCGCTCGATTTAAAACCTCGGTAAATCCAAAACCCAAACTCGTAAGTACATTCTAAGAGCACCGTTTGTTTATTCGTCAAATTCGTGTAAGATAAGGCTAAATAGAAACCAATTGAGCTCTAATTAACTACATTATCGCCAGAGAATTTTTTTTCGATATTGTTTGCACCTGATATTTTGAGTTTTTTTCTCGTCGAAAATAGCACATCTAGATCTATAAGTTTACAAAAACGCATTCCATTAGTGCACTAATTTAGAAAATATGAATTTCTTAAAATGAATAAATTTTCGTCGATTGGATCAGATTTTTTTTCGAAATTTTGTCGAGGTAATACCGGATTCGTAGTAATTCAAGCTGGTGATAAAACTATTAAATTATGGAAACTTCCATTTTGACGAATATGTTGGAAATTTTTTCTGTCAAACACAAACAAAACATCAATATTTTTTATTTTCTTTATTATTTTTGTTACAAGGTTTAACCACTCAGAACTCCATTGGTAGCCTTTTTTTAACTTTTTTGTGGGTTCCTTTGAACAGGAAATAACAAAAACTGATCAGATTTTTATTATTAAATTTTTTAGCTCTAAGCCTAAACACCAAATAATCTATAAAAAGATTAGATATCTCAATTCGTACCTTTTTTTAACGCTAGATTTCATAATCTGAAAGAGGTATCTAAAAATTGGGCCCGCTTAAGTGGACGATTCTATGAATAAAAACTAGTGGGGTTTGAATTTCGTTTCCTGTTTTTAATTTTTCCAAAGAACTAAATAAACTCCAAAGAGTTCAATGGATTTCTGATTGTTCTCCGAGAACAGATACAGAAAATCGATCGACTTCAATTTTATGCTTTGACTCGTTATTAATTTCTTCAAAATATGCAAATGTTCTTAATTTACGTTATGTTAATTTGTCCATATTCCAAATACCACATGTTTAACTACAGCCTCTTCTATATAAACTAAAACTAATTTATTTGATTAAATTGGATCGGTAATAAACTACTTCGTTTTTAAGTAAAAAGTTATAGATATTCAAGAAACTAAATTAGTTTTTATCAATTTTAATCCAATTAACGGCGTTATCCGTGAGAGGCGACAGTATGTTTTCTTGGAAAATGAATATAGTTGGAGCATTTAAATCATAAAACTGGGGCTCCATTAAATTTTATATTGTCTTTTTATGACTGCGGTCGAAATAATTTTATATGGAATATGTAATTCAATGCTGGTTTAAGAATTTTGATTAGGTTCGTTATAAATTTTTAGATCGACAGGATCTAAATCTTTCGGTTCGGCAGAGTAGAGTTCTATAATATCGGCCGAGACATCGTGCCTCCGCTTGTTAGCGATAAGTACAGTTTATACCTGCTCGATGGCTTTTGTAGACTGGCAATCGCCTATCTGAGAGGTTTACTAATTAACTAAGACTCGTTTACTAAGTACCGTGCTAGAAAAACGTTTACCAGGAATTGCAGATCGTTTTACTCGCTCAGCCTTATTTGTAACAGATTAAAAGTTTGTAATTGTAAATAGCAGCAATTAATTTACGTCCTTATATTTCGAACAGACTTTAGGGGGTGGGATGTTAAAATTTCAAGGTCCGGCTTTTAACAAAATACCGAGAATTGAACAGGACAAAATTTACAACCCTTTAGTTGGCTAATGTAAAAAGTAACTTTCAATGTTTTCACCGAACGAACCGTGTTAAGATTTCACTTCGTAACAATAGGAAGAGGTGTCGTAAAGTTTAGGTTTGAACCATAAAACAGGTGCAAACCCTGCAAGGTTCTGTATTTACAGCACACGCCACCCTTGATCCATAAACGGCACAGCAGGAGTTAGGACCCAAAGTTCTACTTTTTTTTGCTAATACATAAACATTTACAACTTGGCCCTTCCATGAATTTGACTATATAAAAATCGAGCTGACTCATAGTGTGTCTTAATTAAGTAGCAAAATAAAATGTGAGAACTTGAAACGTGGGCGGAGATGAGTTCCAAACGAAACTTTCGGAACATTTTAATCTATCAAATACGAGAGATATCGGGTAGACTTGGGTGCGGTTTTATAGCTCATATAGCTGCACTCACAATAGCTCCGGGTCCACCAATCACTAATAAGACCATAACTTTCCTGATATCATAATATTGCCGTTCCCAGCCAAAGATTTTAACATTAATTAAAACATATATCAATAGGCTGAAGTTTATTTTTCTGAACTGCCTTTGTAGAGTCAGTACTTTCATCTTCTGGGCGACTGTGATTGTACTTGTAGGACATAACAATAACATTTTATAGTCTTGCTTAGTTCTTCTGGTGTCACCTGTTAAAACATGACGAAAATGTAATTCACTGACATTTTAGTTTAAGCGCGACAGGTGTCATTACGAACATTTTTTACACCTGTTAATTAATAGCTTTTGTGTAAAAAGATTAACGGGTTCTAGACAAGTTATAGTACTTGGTGTGGGTGTTAAAAAGAAATTCTAGAAAAATGATAAACGAGAAACCTGCAGGTTTGGGGCCTCGTTTTAAATGCCAGTTTCTTCGGCTCAGACCGGAAAGTGTAGATTCGCAAGTTTTTTTTCGGACTTCCGTTGTTCTTTTACATTGGAAAAATAAAAAGCTTGCATTTACTGCAGAATTAGCGCCCCAAAAATTTTAATTATGTCACAACCCTCTTATATTTTTCGTGTTAGTTTTTGGTACATGAAAATATGAAAAAAAAAGTTGAATGAACCTCCAAATTTACCTTTTGAAGTCTAAAAGGAAAGTAACTTTGAGCCCAAATGGTGGATCAAAGAAGAAAAATTTTAATATCTCTCTTAATTAAATGTTAAAATCATTTCGACGTATACTGCAACTTTTTAAAGTCGTAAGTGAATTCTGGAGACAACGTTAAATTTCCTGCCAAATTCTGCATTTGATAAACCAAAATCGATACCGATTGAACTAAAATTAATCACTCTATCGCCGATATTGCTTGTACTTCATATTTTGAAATTTTTTTTCTCGACGAAAACAAGATAGTTTCTGGTAACTTCAGAGAATATGATCGAATTTCCAACGATTGAGTCATTTTTATTTTCTTTTTATTTTGAAATTGCTAAATCGAGATAGACCAGATTCTGAATATTAAGGAATATGATGACGTTGAACGCATTTCGATATCTGTTCGAATTCAAAACTTATGTGAATTCTTAGTTAAAATCAACCTAAAGAAAGGCTAAAAATACAGTAACTTTGAACCCAAATGTTTATTTCAAAGATAGACGAGCCAAATGTGACTATTTTGAAATCACATTAGCCACATTAGAAAAATTTAACCTAAAACTAAAAAATAATTATTGTTGGGTTTATTCGCATATTCTAGATGGACCAAAGAATAAAATTTTTGAAGATGTGGAAAGTTGGCAGTTGCACAGAATCACATCGAAAAAAATGACCAAAATTGAAGCAGTCTTTTTCTGATTATGAGCTTGTGATTAAGTTTGCAACAAAAATTGTTATTAATTGTTTTTACCTTTTTATGATAGGTGTGTTTAATTTCGAATAAAAGGTTTAAGATGCGTTAGTTATGGATTTTTATTTTTAGAGAAGGCTTAGAATATTGCTGTTTAAAATACGACCTTCTTCCGATAGATATAATTTATGGTTAATAAACTCATATTTTTAATTTTTTAATGGAACTGTAACATAAAAATTTGCATGGATCAATATTAAAGAATTTTTTGTAACTCTTACGAATTATGATCTCAGTTCTTAAGCTATGATCTTTTTTGAGTGTCGTAAAATTGAAAGCAACATCTGTGGCTGTCGTTATAAGCCTTTAAATTGGTGGGCCACAAATAAATTGTCAATAAACCAATTAGCTCGGTAATGTATTTATTAAATTAAAAATAAACAGTTTTTAAAATAATAAAAAAAAGCAGTAAATTATCTATTTAACTGTAAAATTAATTTCAGAGCGTTATCCTTTTCGAAAAGTATAACGGGGGTCAGCGATTGGTGCTGCCAACTTAACCTCTTTAACTGTCAGTCAGTCAACGACATATCTCGATTAGCATATAGATTACACCCTCTAGTGTAGTGTATCGAATGTGCATCAGAACAGCTCATAATATTCCGCGGAGATCTGCATGTTTTTAGTACCGAAACCGTTTTACTGCACATTTACGATCTTTAATTAACGAAGACGGCCCTTGTGAACCACCGCTTATAGCATAGTTCGCGGTTATTAACCGTAACTAAAATCGAATCTTTTGTAGTATAAATGCGGGGGTGTCGTGGGGCACGTGCGACCCTTGTCCATCTAGGTGGCGATCCTGCGGACACATGTCCGGCAGCTGCATTTTCTTTTGTCACCCACGCGCATTTAGACCTTTCAATCGGTTGCTCCTTGCCAGCTAATTTACTTCCACTTCACTAGACTTCCCTAAATATTTCACACATCTGGCACTAATATTTTGCGGGGAATTATCATTCCTGCCCGAATTACTAGCGTGCCGCCTGCGATATTGCCACTAATTACAAACGGCCCAAATGTTTGTTTACTTGCCGTAAAACGTTTAAAATAGGCTGTTAAATACATCGTAAAATTCAGAGGTTTCGGTTGCACGATGTGATGGCGAAATTGTTTCTGTTAAATTACAAACTATTTTTAATTCTCCTCATTACGTGGCTGATATCTTACATGGGCGCGATGGTCAGGGATACTCATCTGTAAATATTTCTCTTTTCTTACTACATCAAAGACACAATGTACTGCGTTACATGTTCGTTTTCGTGCTAAATGTAAGCAGAGCAGACACTATTCCATGACTCACATAACTGACTCTATTTTGATTCTGTACATCTTGACTTTCGGGTTAAAAACTGTTGTTGTTAAATTTTTTCTTCGGATAATTCAAACGTGTTTTTAATCAATACGATTTATTACCGAGATTAATTATTTGGTCAGAATTAGAAGAAATATTCTGGAGACTTCTGTGATTACTTCTTCTTCCGTCTTTGTTTTTTCTTCAGAACTGACTAATAGATGAAAGTAAACAAGCAGCGTTTGCTTTTAAACGAAAATACATGTAGTAAATAAAAGAATAAGGTCCCCAAGGAACCTTGACGGTCAGGGCCGAAGTTTGACAGTGCGGACAATTCAAAAATAGCTCAAACCGTCCGCCAGAAGTTTATTTCGTGGTATACTCCGAACAGCTATCGAAGGTATTATGTCTAGAGCGGTTTAAGGCAGGTCGCGAACTCTGCCCTCGATCTCCAAGACAACCCTCGAGGGGAAAACGTCAGGTCACATTAACAAAACGCCACAAATGCGGAACACGTGTGGAAATTGCCCTGATACAACTAAAATTAGCCAAAGAATGCGGTGTTTATGGCTAGATTATTCCACCAAGTCAAAACAATGCTAAAACGAAACTCGGTGGTGAACTTGATAAATCATCACGTTTATTCAATGATTACCTACACGAAAATCTTAAAGAACACGCGAAGGAAATTAATGATGTGTGTTGAATTATTCGTTCTGAATTTGTTGGACAGTCTTCTCCAAATTTATGTCTAAAGGATAATACATACGGTTTGTTAGCATCAGGTTTATTAATATTTATTGCCCGAGGCACGCTCAAAGCGACGGTAAATCGTTTTATGGGCTCATCTCTGCAATATAATATGGGAACATGCGGCTCGACACGATGCACCCATCAACACTTTTCAACAACCGCAAGGTATTAATGTACCACCGACTGCGACTTAGCGCCGTTCTCATTATTCGTATATTTAGTTTCGCGGACAGCTCAAGATAATTAAAACTATGACCAAGGACTACGACGAGTTTCTCGTTTGTTTGGAAAAACTGTAAAAATCCAACGAGATTAATTTTAGATTTATGCGGCTTGTAAGTATATAAATAAACACATTCTTTGCCAGCTACAACAATTAAAACCGAAAACTACTATTTCAAAAAATTCACGGCTGTTTCACTGTTAATGGTGTCTGTTACTCTGTCTGCAACGAATATTCAATTTCTATGTATAAACTAAAAGTGCGAACAAAGTGAACAAAATGGAAATTTTATTACTGCAAAAAATCAACGGATTCTAGTACCATTCAGCTGCCTCTACTCTAATGCGATTATAAATTGGTCATAATTTATTAATAAATATGCAAAGCAGACGTCGATGTGTCAATTTCTGTAAAACATTTTTGTTTAATTTTCATATATTTTACATTTTTGCAGATTACGCAAATGAAGTAGTGTCACCCATAGAAATATGCAAATTAAGTTTTTTCAGTAAAATATTCTCAAATAGTTATAACAAAAAATTGTAGCTTGAAAAGCGCTTTCAGGCTAAAAGTATTAAATTTTTACCACGATTTTCACATTATTAAAACCAAAATTTTTGAAATCTCAGTGTAAATTTTTTATTGGTTTTTAGATTTTTTACAATTTTAAGATTTAAAAATCTTTCAATTTAAAAAAAATATATACACATTTTAAGCCTTTTTAAAAAAAAGTTTTGACGCCGTCAAGATTTCGGGAACCTTTTTGATATCAACGTATTCGTATCTTTTTTTGTTTAAATGATTAAATCAACAAAGTTGCTCCAAAAGACTTTTACGAGTGGTATTAGAACTGACGACTTTGTAACACAACCATACTAGCAATTATTGTTATTAACTGCATCTTGTGCAAGATTTGAATACGTCTCCTTGATCTATAAGAATGTTAATTTCTTGGCTTTTACGGCAGTCCAATAACAAGTAAAAAAATATATTGTATTCATCTGAATCATCCATCAGGTTCCAATCCTTATTCACCGTTTTTAAAAAGTGTCTCTATAAATGGCACAAACATAAATGGCAATTGTAATGAGATATAATTATTGTGAATCGAACGACCTACTTTCTTGGATCTATGATAAATCGCCGTATCTACAGCAAAACAAAGCCTGGACAAATATTATCGAATCTACTATCCTCAAGATGAAACTTTTTTTTTCCCATTATTTTTAGCTTCTGTAAACGCAAATTAACGTAGGGGCTTTCATCTACTGGGGTACCCAACAACCCCGTGTGGGTAGTAACAACGCAGCTATTCACGATTCAGCAATAATGTTGATGTAGATTCGTTGGTATCGATGGAATAGCGCTGGATAACGATCCTCCGCATTGTAATGTCCGCATTTAACAAGTCCCGATAGCGTGCCATAGCACAGCAACGTCCTGATAAATAAATCCTTATTGCTGGGCGAACAGAGATAACACTGAGCATCACCTATTTGTACTCGTATGTTGTTCTGATACCGCCGTCGGTGCTATGCTCATGCTAGTCTACAGGTCCTGTCGTGAGTTTTCATCAACTTGAAATAGTGAACGAAAGGATCTAAAGCACAGTCAAGGATTTAATATATTAGATTGTTTTATTATATGTCCATTAACGAGTTCCTGCATTTATTAATGCATTCTTAATGGAATTTATGAAACATTTCACCTCATAAGTGAATCTTGGATTCTCATCTTAATGTTTTTAACATTCACAATAAAATACATCAATGGTGATATATGGAGGATCAAGTTTCATTATCCGCATGTAGGATTACTTAATAATGGAATGTCAACAATGATTGGTGGTTGTCCTGGTCGTACTTAATAAGGAACTTGTACAGGAACTTCAGACTCTGTTAAATTAATGATGTTCGGTCCAAATTTGCAAAGAAAAATTCAAAAGAACTGGAAAGGAATCCGAAAATGGTCTTAGACGCTTACACTTGCAACAAAGTCACTATCAAATTACTTCAAAAAAAAAAAAAGCATTTCTATTGATGACTTTAAAACGTGTGATTTATCGGTACCTAAAATTTGTTGAAATGATTAAAAATGGTACTAGTCACAACTTTAAACGTTCTTTTGATTAAATTAATAAACGGCGGTACCAACACTGGCTCTTTTTATGGCGCCATAAAACCTAATTTATGAAGGGAATAAATTATTGACATTATAATAAATATGTATCTTCCAGTTTAAACCATCTTCTGTGATGTAAGAATATATCGAAGCTGACATATGTTGGAATAGCTCCATAAACCGTAGATTGGTAGATATATTTCTTTCGTCTAATTGGTGGAATGAGCTTTTTTTCCCGTATTCATTCATTAAAGTCAATTAATTAAATCATTGAGTTTATTGTCCTCTAGAAAAATGTAAATCACTGTCGAAGAGGTGCCATCGTGGTCGTTAGGAGTCCATCGTGGCCACGGCCGGCGCGAAACCTTGGTGGCATTGCTCTGCCTCAAGGTAATCTTATTACCTGATCAATACACAGAACTCAATACACTTCTTAATGAGTCAGCTTAATTAAAATTAAAATACGAAGGTGCAGCCCGAGTCCCAGTCTCGTCTAAAACAAGCCCCATAAGTCCGTTCAATTATTGCCATCGTTCTCCTTTCTTCGCTAAAGGATAAAATTATTATGGGATCCGTTTTGGACGACCCTTTGGTTATACAAACAGCCTCATCCTTTGTTTGGGACCGGTCCCATCAGCACCGGCCATGTTAAGAGCACGTCAACATCACCAAAACTGGTTCTCAGACCGGCAGAGTACTTCATTACGTTGCACCGTCGTTGGACTATTTTCATTCCGCAGTCTATTTATTGAGGTGTTCAACGTCTGACCGGCCTCGAAGGTACCCTCATCTAATATACCTGGTCGACAACAGTAATAAAGCAACTTATGAACAAGACAAGCGAAGGTTGGGCGAAGGCGGTGCTTGGCCCAGGTAGAGCCAATCTCACCTCATCATAACTCGTTCCATAAGCCAATCAGAGGACGCATTCTTCATTGACCAGTCACATAAACTACCTGTGTCACAGGTACTAGTCTCATATACATGCATATGAGTCCGGGCAGTTAGTTGCAGTCGGAGTAGTCGCTTTGTGTTATGCTGCACTACGTATTCCCTTGCCATTGTTATCGATGCTATATATCGCATAGGGGAGTTCTTGATTTGTTCCAACGATGTTTACATTAATGGTTTCATTATCTGCCGTCAGGTATTATGCACAAAAAACAAACGCCCATGTTGGGAGACACTCCCCGTATTTTTTTTTTAACTCAAATTAATGACATAAAATTACCTCGGTATGATATCTACATTTAAATGATAATGGCATATTACAGGCTATTTTTAGTTGTTTGTACAGGGCATTTGTAATAAAAATGTAGGTGTTTATTTAGAACTGTTGTATTCTTTCGAATCTATAATTGAACTTAACCTAAAATTGCTTTAACATGTTTTTATAGTAGTCATTTATTTCTATTTTTGTCGTAATTATAGGCGAAGGCTTATTTTATTATTTAAAAAACTACATCTTTCAAAATTTTGACGGCTTATGGTGTCTAAAGTCATGTATTGTTCAGATGCTTCAACCTTGAAATTTCTAAATTTGGGGGCTTGACATTCTGAAAAGTTTTAAACGCCTATCTTGTTTTTTCAGAACTTTAATTTCTGGCTTCTTACTATTAACATCTTTATTTCTTTTTTTTTTATTAAATTTTAACATTGATTTGTAGAATGTACGATTGCTGAAGAGTTTTAAGAGTTTATTAGAAATTTGTTTTTGTACAGTTTAAAATCACCAAAAAATTAATTACAATTCCAAACACATTAAATTTTTAAAATTAATTAGGTTTCTATTTTCTAAAATTTAAAAATTTGTTTAGAATTTAAATCCAGGCTTTGCCGTAGTTTACTTTTCAAATTTTAAATTCACTGCTCGTGGTTGAAACATTAATCTTAAAAAACTTAAAAAAAAATGTTACATAATACTAAATTCCAAATTCCAATTACATATTTTAGTAAATTTTTATATCCCTCAATATCTGAATACCTAAAAAAAATACGATATTAAGGCATTGTGACGAGCTTTTCGTCATATCCAAGTCTTAATTTTTAAAATGTATATGCGTTGTGAAGGCCATGTTGATTCATTTTGAATTATTCCGACTTAAAATAGGTCTATTAGTTTTACTTTGTAGGTGCACCGCTCACTACTTAAGTTGATATTTTTAAAATAAAAATATATAGGCGGTGTCTCAGAAGAGTTTTAAGTTAATGAATGAATAAAGTTGACCAATTATAATCATTGAGTCGCCAAGTTCTCTGCAGAAAGTTTTACATGCAGTAATATTTTGGTCCACTTGGATACGTCAACAAATTTTGATTGTGAGAGTTGCATTTTTCAAACTGTTGAAATAAATTGGAACATGTCCACTTGGTAGCAAAGCTAATTTCAAAAGTCTTACAATGTTTTAAATACCAAAATGAAATTAAAGTTATAATAACACAGTAATCTGAAAATCGTTCTGAGACTTTATTTTAGAATTTTGACCTACTTAGATTTAAAGTTAGTTATATTTTTTTCATAATTAACATTTTTCTTTTGAAGAATTTTCTTTCGAGGAATGTTTCGATTTTATTTCCCCTCCTATAAGCGATATCTTCAGAAAATAAAGTTTTACCTTTGGCACTGTTTGGTTGCTGAATTTTATTTTTTCTTCACTTTGTCTATTTATTTATATGCAACAATAATTACGAAATTATGATTTTATACGTACATATTTTATGTATTCAAATGCAAGAAAAGAAACAAGTTTAACAAAAAATATGCAAACTTAATGCCGGAAACTTCTTTAATAGTCTTTTTTTTCTTGAGTTGTTTGAATTCTTTAGAACCTACAATTTTTGTATTCCTAAAACTCTAAAAAAAAATCAGATCTTTTCAAACACAAGCGTAGTCTAAACTGTTGCGATTGTTCTATAAATAGCTAAGTATAAAACTATTTATTTGGGAATGTTAAATTTATCGGGTTGGTTAGATTCTTTGTATGCTTGGTGGTTTTAATTTTTTTTTATTTTCTGTAATTGTTCCAATTTGGGCGTTTTGTTAACGCATTTTTTTTAACTTGTCTTTATATTTTTTGTATCTGTTTTGGATATTGAATTTTTCGAATCATTTCATGTTTTGAGTTTAAATTTCTTAAAACCTTTTAAATTATTTAATTGATTTTAATTCTGATACCTTATAAATCGCTTAGCTGCATTTTACAGTGTTTTTTGAGAACTCCTGAATGATCTAGACAAGAGTTTCTAGATGTTTTTTTCCATTTTATGGATGTTTCGTTTTTTTATTCTTTAAATGTTTTGAATTCATTGCATTGTTTGTATTGTTTAGTTTTTATAATTCTTCACCTAGCACTTTGCACGGCAGCATAAATTACTCGAATATTTATTTGTTGGCGTTTTTACCAATTGTTAAACTTGAATTGTTAAGTTCTTAAATATTATAGGTGTCTGAATATTGTACAACTGAAAGTAGTTCCAAATTTTGACGAAGAATTTACCAAAATTAAGTTCAAGTCTTCTGGGACACCGTGTATATAAAATCACTTTTGAAGTTGAATTTTTACTTGAATTTTGTTTGAAAATGATTTTGTCTGCCATCAGATTTGGAAAAGGAAATTTTCGATGTTATTACCTCTCTTGTACCACCAATTTTTCTTCTTTGGCACTGTTTATTTGTTGGGTTACTAAGCGTTTCGAAAAGTGGATGAAGACATTTTCTTCTTTTTCATTTACAAAATAGTTTAAATTATTTCAAGAATTTTTCCTAACATTTTTTGTCACTTTGTTTCTGACTTCTTCTTAAGTATTTATCTGCGTTATCCCTGTGTTGTTCTTTCCTTGGATATAAGAATAAACAACAATTTGTTGCCTGAAAACGCAACCTTTTAATTGCAAATTGTTGTTAATTCCGAACAGAATACTTTTATGGCTTTTATTTTGTTGGGCACATTTTGTCTCGTAAAATAGAAATATTTATTAGTACCTATAAGAAGTTAATGACGCTATAATATAATTTTACAACTCATAACTCTTATTAATGATGGTATCATTATAAATATCATTTAACTTGAAGTATTACTTAAGTTAAAGTAAAAGCAAATGTCTTGTTTTTACGCTCATCGTTTAATTTTATTCGTCCATTTACCGAAGCCGCAAAACAGAAACAGCAAAATAATAATTTTCTTCTTCGCACACATAAATAATTTAATACATGCAAGGAGTTTAACTGTAAAACATGTGTACATTTTTTGATGTTAAGAGTTGTTGACCTCTTTTTAACTAATTTCAGTTCTAGGTTTATGTTGGTGCATTTTAATTGTTGCAATAAACACCAAGAAGTTTGGTTGTTCGTTCCTCATCTTCGCCTGCGGTTGGTAATTGAAATATTTAAATAGGAATGCAGAATCCTGCATTTATCTAATTGCAACTTCCTGCCTGGAGCTTCGTCAATATCGGTGTGCGATCTGGAATGCCTAAGGTGACTGCGCCCAGATTCCCCAGAATCCGTCCATCTGTTAAGCGAGCTTTTAAAAAATTAACCACATTCGCATAGCTAGAGGCAAGACGAGTACGAATTTATCGTGATATGAAACATGCAAGCGCTGGTGCATATTGAATAAAAAAATTCACTCAGGACCGAACCGAGGCTGAAAATGGTACTCTCACCTTGCTACGGTCCTGGCGAGTATCCTGTCACATGATCTGAGTTATATGGCAACTGCACTGCCAGCAACAAGCGAAGCAAGGCTTTCAATATGCAAGAAAAATAAATCTCCACGCTCTACCTTAGCAAGCTTTATAATTAGTGGTTTTTAAACAATGCCTGCGATTCTTTCTCTGTCGCCAAAGAAGCGCTCCGAGTTGTCGCCATACTTTCGTTTTGTTTTAGTCTCGCGTTTTATTTCGGTGGGATTCTTTGCGTTTGGATTTTTGATAGAAATTAATTAAATGTGTGAAGTCGGGGTTGATGCAAATGTTGGGCCGGAGTCGTGACTGGGTTGGGTTGGGTAACATTCCGTATTAGCTCGAAAGTACTCGGCCATTGTTGGTAGGTACGTGTTACATTTATATTTCTAGTATTGCTTTGTTATAAGCAATTTATTGGATTATTCGGAGAGATACAGCGCCAAAACAACTATGGACCATTGTTCTCTAAGAGATCTATAAATCACAGAAAACGGTTCATTTACACGGAGAAGTATGTCGATTTTTTACTTTTGTTCTTGACATTATACATTGGGGTTAAATAGATTAAGGTTATTTTAAATGTTGATTTATCCCATGGGAATGAAAATCGATTAACGCTCGAAACAGACTGAACACAAAAAATAATCGTGCGACTGCATTAGTTTTATTGTAATTGCCCGTTGAAAATTGCACTGTATTATATTATACGTAGACTCAGCAAAATCTTATTGGAAAATAACTTGCGATTAACAAATCAAGTTTTTCAATACTACACCTTTTATTACTTCTTGTTATCTCAAATATAGCTTGAAATCGAATGAAATCTTAATAAAAGTCAATAAAAATTTTTGAAAAAGTACCAAGAGCATGTATGCAACAAAAAATTATAAACTTATAAAGTGATAGTGATAACATCAAGGGTAGATAAAATACTTTAACTTTTATTAAACTTTAGTACAATATTAGTTTAAATCAATTGTACCATTGACGGTACTATTGACGTCCTCAGAAACATTTGCTCTAGAAATAGAATTCACATTGATAGTTTTTGTGGGTTTAACTGTACTGTACTCGTAGCTGAGCTTGTGGCCAGATTTTCGCAAAGAATCTGATAAAAAAAATCTCGATGCAGAATCTTAAATACAGTTTTCTACTACCGAGGATGATTTTCATTCGTCTATTCGTTTAACGGTGACAATATCAGTACGTGTTTACCAATATCGTAGCTGCAGAGCGGCGAGTATATGTTTGGGGATGTGACAGCTCCAAAAAATTGGCAGTCATCTTTGGAACTTCATACAATGTATTGGGTCCTACAGGCTGAATGGTACACTTTTTTTGTCTGTAGTTGACGAAGAATTTGCTGTGAGGAACTTTTTGTACAACTTCCATAAAATTAACTTCACAATGTTTGTCGGTTACAGAAAACGACCGATCTTTCTTGGTCTTAGTGTCAGTAAGTGAGAACAGTCAGTACCGATTGTCGATCGTTAATATTGGAAATTTTTAACTTGTATAATTGTCCGTTCTGCAAGCCTCGTGTAAAGTCATAACAGAAACAACCTGCAAATTTAAAACCCCATTTTACATATTATTCTTCAAACTTTGCGATTAAATATTAAACTTCACAAAAAAATTATCATAATGTAAAACGTGTTTCGGCTCAAATATCTTTGATTTTTTAGGCTTATAGCTTTCACTTGCAATTAATTTGTTGTATCTGAAAATTAACATGACTTTAGTTTGACAGTATTTTGGAAAATTCTTACTTTAAAATGTCGCAGTTTTCATTCATCAGTGATGTGTTCTTTTAGCATTGAGTAATAAGACCAAAAACTCGAAGGCTTGACTTTTTTAAATAATGCGGAAAAATATACGAGAAGCACTCCCTTATATTTTTCCCACTTCTCCATTTTTAAAACGCGTTGCTGTCTTCTTTGTACATTAAATGTGATTTTTGAGGCAATAACTTATTCACTGAATCTGCCACCTCTTCCTCTACGTTTGCAGGCAGTTCGATGATATCCAAAATTAAAAAAAATATGTATGACAAAATTCCAGTACAACCAGTTTGGAGTGCAAATTTTTCAAATTAAATAGTGTATTATACACGACGATAAACTCTTTGACCCCTTCAACAATTTTCACTTGATGGTTAAAGTGGTTTTTGTATAATAAATTAAAACTTTTGTCACAAAGTTGAATTCAAACCAGAACTAGTGAAATTTCAAAAAGATATTCAAGTGCAGTTTCTAGGAAAAGCCAAAAGAAAATACTTTGTAAACAGATTTGTAGACTGTAATTTTGATACCACGACAATTATTCAGTCTCCCTCAAGCAAAGTCTTGTTGGCTTCATGAAACCCGAATTTCAAAAATATTTTATATCCTCGTAACCTAAACAGTCATCAGTCTGTCTACTGAAGACACAACACACCTTGGTAAATATGTCCTTGAATCCCGCCGCCATATAAAATCCGTATGTTAATAAAACTCAAGATTTGGGGAAATAAATGAAAACACGTCTCCTCATTAAAATAAACACGAGATTCTAAATGTGGTGGGCCACAGTCGTTATGTTGGGTTAGGCTGTTTCCTCGTGCTTATTTATAATGCCTGAAATTTATTTTCGTTGGCCTTGGATGGATGCATTTGGTTTTTACCTAAAAAAGTCAAATTACAGGGCTGAACTGATAAAATTGACTCGGGTCTAATGTAATTACCTTCAATAAATCATGAAATTGTGGGGGTGTAATGAACAGACCACCATTAATGCATAATACGGTCAGTTGCGCAACTGTCGCCGAAATTTCTGTAAAATGATAATAACGCAGGGTTCGTACATCTGCCACCCCCCAACGGCACTGTCGTTTAACTACCTGGTATAATCCCGGACATATTTAGGACACAATAGCTGCAATGATGACATTACAATGACATAAATATAGACGTTGTTTGTCTTCAAATATCGGGCCGTATTATAAACCGGAGCTTGGAGCTGTGCCTATGCGGTCAGGTAAGGATAAATATCTCGTATTACATTGCGTCGATGCATTCAGAAGACATAAAAGACCACGGGGACAAATTTGTTGCGGTAAAACTAAAGAAAGGAAATGGTCCGATCTCCGTATTATTACCATCGTTCATTATTTCCACACAAATGCATTCAGATTTTTATCAGGACGGTATTTTAAAAGACGTAACCAATGTTTCATAATTACACGATTCGAGATAAAAAGAGGATATATTTAGAAGCATAAATAAATTACGGTGAACTAACATGTAAATTCATATTTCTTGAGAACACTGCCCAAGTATTCGGGCTATAAATTTGCCTTTGCTTGATGATACTTTTCAGGACTTCATTAATCTTTCGTTTAAGATTGTGTTAAAAGCTCGGGCGGTTGGCAAGCAAAGTTACCTGATTCATTCATAAGAAACATACTTATTACGAGTTTAGAAAACAAATATCGACGGAATGTGCACAAATAAGTCTCGATTATTTACAAATCGTCTCGATTTCAAAGCACATGTTTGCACAAAATATCATAAAATGAATTGTTTATATTTTTCAGAAAACAGAACTTTCACTTTTAAAACCATTACAAATCAACAAACCTATGAATTTTCAGCATTCTTGCTTAAACCTGAACATTGAATTTCTGCAAAAAACGCAGCAAAAACTAAATTGAAATAGCAAGATCCTTAAGTGATAAACCTGAGGCATGAAAGCAAAAAATAACACTTGCGGTTTATGCTTAAATAATTTACTGTGACTGGCTCAACAAATTATGTATTTATTATGCAGTGACCTTAAACCTTACGCTTGAACTTGAAATTTGATTTTTATCAATTGCTGCTTAGATTAAAATGTCGATATCGTAAGAAGATTTTCTTATATTTAAATGGATTAAGTGTGATCTGGACTTTTCCAAGTTTTTAACTGAAAACAGAAATTATTAGCCGTTTTTATACATCAAGTAAAATCAAAATGTAAAATTTAATTGATTTATTGGATATTATAATTCATCCGTGGAGGTCACACTTTTGATGCAGGTTTTATGCCTTGTAAATTGCTCAGTTTAAAGAATGATTTACGGAGGTGCAATTTATTTTTATAGTCCTTTTTAATAAACAGTTTTATAGAATTCTTTAAGTTGTATTGGTTGGTTTTTCAGAGCTCTTTTTCGTAAATTAAATTAGGCAATAAAAACCGGTGGATGATTTATTGAATATACTTTTATTCGAAAAGATAGAGTCGTCTTACAGTTTCACATTTCATTTGGAGATTTTTCTTTGTACCTATATTGTTATTAATAGTAAATTGGCTATTACGAAGGTAGAAAGGTTAAGTTGTAAGAGGAACTCGGTGTTTTTCACTGATTACAAATCAAACGTCCGTAAGAGCCCCAAGGGGTGAAGATGGAGGCTTGGGAATTGCGTAATTAATTGGAATTGCAAATATCACATCTTCTGGTATCCGTTTTTACGGTTCCGTTTCCCGCGAAACTGGATAACGCATCACTGAACGGCTTCGATATAGAAACGTGATCTGAGGAAGCCTTTATATTACATCCGGCATGCGGTGTTTACGGGCAAAATTGAAAAGTCTGTTCCAAGTCAGCTGAAGTCAGCTCGCGGAAATATTTTATAAACAACCCCTTAAATTTTAGTGAAAAACGAGGACGTTCCCGTACCGCATTAAAAAAAGCTCACCCCTAACAGAATAATAGACGGTGTAATTTAACGGCGGAAGTGATATTTAAAAATGCGGGGAATCCAGCACATATGACAACAGCCTGTTTCCAGCTTTATGAAAACGGAAGCTGGTTTTTCGTCGAGCACGAGCCACGAGTCCCACCATTTGTCTGTCAAACGACCCTCTCCAGATAAATATATCAGGGCCCTATTCGGCCCAAAATGCACGTGCCACAGACATCTATTTATGACGACTGGTTAAATTACCTTGACACTAACGAACTCAATACAATGTACTCTCCTGCACCAAAAATAAACCCGAGTAGTTCTACGTTTCCACGAACGCGTAAACGAAACTCGAAAAAATTTTACGTCACGCGACGCCCTCATCTATCTCTCTCGCTGGATCTCTAGAGACGGCGATGTTGTGAAATATATAACATCTATCTATTGCTGTTTGCGAAATTCTTAGTCGTAAAGCTCTCTGCCGCCCCTGCCTTTATACCGAATTGAATTTCTAACTTGGAAAACCGATCGATCTCGAGAGTTGACCGCTTTTCATACCTCCCGCGAGAAAATACGCCTTGTGGTAAACAAATCTCTTCAATACCAAATTGTTGTCTCGCCAAAAACTGCATTAAAGACATATTGCCAATATTTGTTATACCTAATCTCTTTCTTAAACAGGAAATCACAACATTGCAAAATTTAAAGCTTGTTGCTATTCACACCTTCTTGATATTTTGCCTGAAGAAAACCAAAATCAAATTTAAAACTTGCATAGTTCTACCAGTTTTTTGGAGACTTCGAGGTTAAATATCATGATTCTTTTTAAAAGCTTATAGGCTTATAGGTAAATACTATTGTATGAAACCTATAAAAAAATAGTTACTTTGCAAATGTATATATTAATTTTCTATCGTTAGATTTATTTACAAATGAATAAGAATAAAGATTGTCGTGGTAGATGTCAAGGTAGTACCTGCGTGTTGTACCAAAATTTTTAAATATAAAAAAGAAAGATTCTTGGTAACGAACAAAAAATTTGACATAGAACCAATTCGGGTTAATCCAATCAATCAATCAATCAATCAATCAATCAATCTTTAGTCATTTTAATACAAAATTGTCTTGTGGGAGGTACTTAATTTATTTTTTACATGGTTTAAAATTTGATCATAAGGCTAATAATTAGTTGGAAAAAATAACCCTTTTGAAGCATCCTTTTTCTCAAATAAGTTGACCTTTTATTGACTTATGAGTAGTACCACCGTCGCGCAGTTTAACGTGCTCAAATAACAAAGTAGGAGCGTATCGAATTCCTGCTGGTTTCGCTGTCGATAATGAGTTCTCGGCAATAAGTAATAACTTTTATAAGCAATCGATACCGAGAAAACGTCTGATAGCCAGTTCGGTCCTCGTAACGTATTCAACCGTCAAATCGCGTTACTTCAAATGAATTCCTTTGGGATTCCTGGGTGTCCGGATTCATCGAACAAAGGAAAAACTCTTACTGCTGCAGCCGACCAAGACTTGTTCCCCACATTCGCGTTATGGATATGGAATCTGGGCGGTCCCAGAAGGCGGGGATTATGAACGAGCAACAAGTGCGTTATATTTATGAATAGTTAGACACCGCCCAGCTGTCATAACCAGGATTCTGGCTGGTTCGCTACAAGCACTTTGTCATCTCTCGCGCTTGCTCCATCTTCCCCTACATATCATCCCCACCAGTTTCATATCTCATTTAATAATATACCGACCTATGCTAGCGCAGCGCACGCCCTTGTTTATTATTAAGGACGATAGAAAATGAGAACGTGTGGTTCGTTGATCCTTCTTGTGCTTACGGTTCTTTTCTTTCAACAAATAAACTCATTCTTTGTTTTAATTGCAGACGAGCCTTCAGCGTGTATCGACCGAGACGTGTCGTCACAAGATCTACCTGATGTCTTGATGTGTCAACGATGTCAAGAACAGTTCACCGATGTTCAAGAATATTTAACGCACAAAGCTGAATGCGAGAAGAAAGCTATCAAACACGACGACCCTGCTCATTCCGATCCAGAAGATATGGTGGTGTCTGAAGAAGACGACGAAGACGACGAAACAGGTGGAAAGCGTCTAGAAAGGATGCGACGTCATCGACAGGACGCCGCCAACAACAACAGTGTTGAGGAAAATTCTCCCGACGAAAGCAGTGCGAGATTAACTTTTCCGTTTCCGATACCGTCAGCACCTGGTCACGTCACATTGGAAGCTCTTCAGAACACAAAAGTGGCAGTAGCGCAGTTCGCCGCGACTGCAATGGCGAATAATTCGGACAATGAAGCAGCTCTTCAAGAGCTCGCAGTGTTGCAATCTACGTTATTCACTCTGCAACACCAACAGGTTTTGCAATTGCAGTTGATTAATCAGTTGCAGCAACAGCTTCAGATTGACAGATCGAAAGCTGCGAGTCCAGTGTCGCCGCCTCCGTCTGAAAATGACGGGGAAACTGCTCCGGCGGAAGCTTCGCCGCCCCCTCAAAATCTTCCAGTGTCGCGAACACCCACTCCAGCGCCGATGGTGCAACCACCGCTTAGTCAATCCACTCCGCAACCTCCACCAGAAAACTCTGAGAATCAAATGACTGAAATCAATGTTCCTTGCTCTCTACCTCTGCAGTCTCAACACTGTTCCATATCGTCATCTTTAGCTTCAACCATCATCACTCACAATAACGAGCCACCTTCTCTAGACGAACCAAATACTTTAGAAATGTTGCAAAAGAGAGCTCAAGAAGTGTTAGACAACGCCAGTCAAGGGTTGTTAGCGACGAACTTGGCTGACGAATTAGCTTTTAGAAAAAACAAAGGTTCGCTGTCGCCTTACGATTCGAAAGGACGTAACGAACCGTTCTTCAAGCACCGTTGTAGATACTGTGGTAAAGTTTTTGGGTCCGATTCGGCTTTACAAATACATATCCGTTCTCACACCGGGGAACGCCCCTATAAGTGCAATGTTTGTGGTAGTCGTTTTACCACGAAAGGTAATTTGAAAGTACATTTTCAAAGACATAGTGCAAAGTTTCCTCATATCAAAATGAATCCAAATCCGGTTCCCGAACATTTGGATAAATATCATCCGCCGCTGTTGGCGCAATTAGGGCAGCAACCCTCCTTGTCACCTGGTGGGCCTCCGCATCCTCCACATATGGGTTTTCCAGGAGGTCATCCTTTTCCACCGACTTCTTTACCCTTGTACAGGCCCCATGGACCGCCACCTCCGGACTTGTTAAATACTCGACTACAACCATCACCTCACAGACCACAAGACCCGTCACAGAGGCTTTTTCCACCGCATCCGCTGTTCATGAAACGGGAAGAGCAAGAAGCCCCTGAAAACTTGAGCAAACCTCCAAGATCTCCAGAGAATCGATGCAAGTCTGAAGTGTCCGATGAAAAACGAGAATACAATGAAGACTTGCATTCAAATGTTCCTCAAATAACACCAAAACAAGAACCAAATGAAGACAATGATGGTGACCACGAACCTGAAAGATTTTCTTCACCGGCACCTTATGATGAATGCAGTATTGACAGTAGTAAGTACAGTAACGACGACATGTTGGGAACGAGGAGTCCTGGTGCAGATCACTCCGAAAACATGCAAGATGAGCCCGAGAATCTCTCCAACAAAAGTAGTTCTATCACAGTTCCTTTGAGTATTTCCACGGGTCAAAGACTCCCCGCGAATTTTACATTCGGTCAAGTGAGTTCACCCCCCAGTAGTACGTCATCGGGGAGTTTAGGACCGTTTCCTGGAACTGCATTGGTCGATCCAGCTAAAGATCCCGCTATCTACTCGAATTTGTTGCCGAGACCCGGAAGCAACGACAACTCATGGGAAAGTCTGATTGAAGTAACAAAAACTTCGGAAACTAGCAAACTTCAACAGCTAGTTGACAATATCGAACATAAACTTTCAGATCCGAATCAGTGTGTGATATGTCATCGAGTGTTGTCGTGCAAAAGCGCGTTGCAGATGCATTATCGAACTCACACCGGCGAACGACCGTTTAAATGTAAGATTTGTGGTCGCGCATTCACCACCAAAGGCAACCTTAAAACACACATGGGCGTGCATCGAGCAAAACCTCCAATGCGCGTCTTACATCAGTGTCCGGTTTGCCACAAAAAATTCACGAACGCTTTAGTTCTGCAGCAACATATCCGCTTACACACAGGTGAACCCACTGATCTCACTCCCGAACAAATACAAGCTGCAGAAGTTAAAGACTTTCCTTCACCGGGAGGTTTTCCGTCGCTCCATAATTCCATTAATCCATTCCTAGGGCAAGGGTTTGCCGTTCCTGGGTTGTCTCCCCTGGGACACGCAGGACTTCCACTTGGCCAAAAATACGATAAATTCGAAAAAGACGAACACGAGTCGATGGATGACGACGACGACGACGACGACGAAATAAGTAATTCTGAAAATCAAAACGCACCGTTTGCTTCATCACCGTCGGATATCCAAGGTCCAACAACCACCGCACCTTCTCAGTTGTCTGCAAGCGGACTCAGCTGTTCAGCGGAGGACTTGTGCTCAAATCGAACAGTGGCGTCCGCTTCACCTGTACAAAACGGTGAAAAGTCCCCTTCGCAGTCTGGAATCACCAGTCCAGGAAGTTCGGAAATTCGGTCATCTCCGAATCGTGTCACATCAACGCCCGTCCAGGTAATTTTTCCGGTTTCATCTCTGGATTCGATAAATCTTTACTATTTTTGTTAGGTTCCACGTCCACCTTCTTCGCAGCAAGCCGGCAGTCCGACTCCTTCTGAGTGCAATTCTCTAGGTGCCCTAGATCTAACCCCTCGAACAAACCAGCCCTTGATAACGAGCCCCGGTCCCAGTCCGGGTCCTCCACCGTCTTTGTTTTCAACCTTTGGATTGATACCACCAGGTCAAGGTTCCACACCTTTGATGTCGTCAGCGTTGTCGTCGTTGACGTCGTCCGTTTTGACATCAACAGCGTTCAGTCCGTTGCGTTTAGCTGTTGGCCCACCAGGTAATTTAGTAACTTTATTCCAAGCAGTCTGGTTGAATGAACTTTGATAAAAATGTTTTGGTTTTAGGACGTGGGAACACCACCTGTAACTTATGTTTCAAAACTTTCGCTTGTAATTCAGCGTTGGAAATACATTACAGGAGTCACACTAAAGAGCGTCCTTTTAAATGTAGCGTCTGTGACAGAGGCTTCTCGACGAAGGTACGTCAGATTAGCTGTCTTTAAATGCATGTGATTGAATTGAGAAATAAAAGGCGAGCTATTTTTGAATACACAATAGAGTTGGCGACATCTCGAATTAACTGTTGGCTTCAAGCCAACTATAAGTTATGTCGAATGTCTAAGTGGTCTATTTTTGATTAAGAATCTCACTTTTATATTCGTCTTCATTTTAAAATGATAAACATCGTAATGGTAGACATTCAGGATACCTCGATAAATAAGCACTTGTCATCCGGCTTTCTAACTGCGCTTTTGTCCAAGATGTTAATCGAGAGCCATCCTTGACCTCCCTTACATTCGATGTAATATAAACAAGAATATAGTTCAATCGAAGTCGCTATTTCTTGTTTATTTCGAATACCATTTCAGGACAGATGTATGTGCAGAGAGAGGCGTATCCAGGATGAAGATGAGCCTCGGAGAGCATGTAAACGGAAGCCTGCTCTTCGCAAGACAATACCATCGGTATTTCCGCTACCGATGAGCCCTGGATACGCCTCAAACTGGATGCATATCGCGGTAAGAGCCGCCTCTTACCGGCAATTCTTTCCAAATCCTTCATGAAATTGTTTCCTTTTTCAGGGTAATATGAAGCAACACATGTTAACACATAAAATAAGGGACATGCCACAACACATGTTTGAAAATAAACCTCCTGTAAGTGGAGATGAATCATCGCAACACACACAACAAAATTTACCATCGAGGGAAAGTCAAGCAAGTGAAAATGAACAATCTAATCCACCCACACAACCTCCTGTAAGTGAGCAAAGTAAAGAGCAACCAGTTAAGAGGGAACCAACTGAGACTGAACTGCCCTTGCCAAAGCGTCCACCCAGTAAGTAACGAGTTTATTTTATTTTTGCCTTTAATTCTCGAACTTGTCAGCTGACTGGCAAAAGCAAGGCAATCTTTTTCAATGATTTACTTTTTTATTATGATAAGGTTGCTCCACAATAAACTTCGGTTAATTTGATACGATCGGTGTCAGTAGCAAGTGTTGTGGAACAACTTACATGATGATTTGTCATGAAATATTACAAGATTTTTTTGTGTAAATAAGAGTGACCATAAGCGATACGATTAACCTTGTTGTCATCGCTTGCACTAACTAGCTGGTTGTGGGCTCATGTGTGTTGTGTGTGTGTTTGCAGGCTTACAGGCCAGTAAGCACTTGTGCCACGTATGCAATAAGAACTTCTCGTCCAGCTCGGCCTTGCAGATACACATGCGTACGCACACGGGCGATAAGCCGTTCAGATGCACCGTGTGTCAGAAGGCCTTCACCACCAAAGGAAATCTAAAGGTAAGATCAATTGCTTGCGCTTCACTAACGCCACTAATTTGGGACTGGAGCCGTATGCACATTTACACTTTTATATAAAGCACTCTCAGTCATTTAATTTAGCCAGGTCCCTTAAAGTCACGTGCATAAATTACTTTAAGATTTTGCGATTTAATCTAACGTTTGATGACTCTTCAGGTACATATGGGAACCCATATGTGGAGCAACGGAGCATCGCGACGCGGTCGTCGCATGTCTCTAGATCTGCCTCCCATCCCCATGACACCCAAGGATTCCGAATTTCTGCAACGGAGACCAGACCTTTTTTATCCGTACCTACCGGCTCCATTCCTTAATGGCATGCAGCAAAAGGTAACGCACCCGATTCGTGAAGTGATCGTACTAATTGTCTTTAAATTCCCAGCTGAATGAGATGTCAGTTGTACAGAATAATCAAAACGGAATGAGTGGAGCAGGCAAGTACAGTGGTCTATTGGGTTTCGGCTACCCTCCACCAGAGGCGTTGCGATCGCAGGGTGGTTCACCGGAGCGGCCCGAGAGGCCACCAAGTCGCGAGCCGGAATCCCGGAGTTTATGGGATCTCCATTTCGAACGGAAATCGGCCCCCGAAACCCCACGAGAAGAGCTACTGCCAGCAAGCAGAGAGGGTTTAGCTGCCTGAAACTGGAATGACTGACATGTTCCTATTTCAACTAGTCTAAGAGCGGAACGGGGCAATGCATACTGTGATACATCAGCCGTAAAAGCTGCAGGGACAGCCACTAATACTGCTGTGTCTTCTTAGAGTTATTTTCATTATTAGAACTTGTATTATAATAGCTAAGTGTATATGACTTAATTCGTATATCGTTTGCTGTGTTATATATACGTGTCGAGGCCGCTGGCGATGCCAGTTTCTAGCTTTACTACACTCTGTATATAGTTAGTACATAAATGCATTTGAGAATCACTGTACCGTATGTTTGATGTTGTCCATGAGTTTTATCGAACCTGCTTAGCGGGTAACGTGACATTCAGTGTATATATCACTCTGTACGATGAGACTGTTTCATATTATTGATGTAATGCTTTACCCCACCTACTTTCCTTTCCTAAATATACATTATTATTTACACTCTTCCTCGTATCTTTTCGAATTTGTTTTTTTTGGGTTCAGTTTAATACTGCTCACGATCTACAAGATTAATACGTATCTGGATTGATAGATATTGTTTGTAAACATATGAGATTTATAAAATAATACAGTGTAAATGTAAGTAATTTGAAATGTTTTTATTTCAGGATGAATGTACAAATATTTTTAACTGGTGCGCTATTTAACTATGTCTGTATTTATAAACTCGTACAAACCAGTTAAACTCTGTTTAATTATAAAATATAAATATTTATCACATATAATTCGAGCAGTCTTTACTTTTTCCCGTTTTATATTCAAAATAAGATGATGGTGTCACAAACACCTTATTTTATCTAAAATTATCAAGCAGTTTATTTACGCCCGGCGCCTCCACCACGGTACTACAGCCATAAATTATTAAAAATATGCAAAGTATCATAATTACAGTTCGTAGTAAGAGATTAAATAGTGAACGATATTTTAGTTAACTAGCTTGTAAATTTTGTTTAGAAACTTGCTTCGGCTACTCATCAGTAGAGACGCTGTAGTCTTTCAGAGTTATGCAACTAATTAAACAGCACAAGGATGCACTCTTACTTCCTTCCTTATACATAACAACACAAAAAAATGTAAGAAAAGAGAATTAGAAGAACCAAGTTTTCAGAAGTTTCAAATTTTTTGATTTTTTGATTTATGTTTTTTGATGTTTTAGAGTTTTTAAATGTCTGAAATGATTCAGATGCTTTGGATTTTTTGGTATTTTATGGATTATCCCGAGACTTTTGATTCACTAGATTTTTCACTTACTTTTTCTTACTTTCAATTTTTTTGTATTTTTCTCGACTTAGGATTTATATTTCTTTGCCTTTTGTAAATTCTCTGAATTTTTTAGATTCTTTAAAATTGTCTCATTCTTCGGATGCTTTAAGTTCTTTTCATTTTTTATGATATTTTTTGTTTAAATTCATCGGACTTTTAGAACTCAATTCTTTAGAATTTGCTAACTTTTGGACTTTTTAAACACTTTGTATTTTTTAAATTCTTTAGCTTTTTTTGTTTTTTTGCGTTCTCTAAATTGTCTGGAATCTTTGTTTTTTCGGATTCCTCCAATTTTTTGTTTAGGTATTTATTTTTTAGATTTCGCGAAAGACTTTTTTACGTTTTTTTTTTGAATAATTACGTTTTTAAGGTAGACACAAATTGCAAAAATTTAATATTTTTAAAAATCTTGTTAATGTTAATTACAAATTAATATGTACACATATTAGATCTTTAAAAAAACAATTTCGGTATTTTCCAAAAGTTTCCCGTTTTTCTTAATTTTTACCTTTCCGACCTCATGGAATATCCATACATTTTTATAGATTTCTAAGAATGATGACGGATCTTGATAAAATGTTGCAAGTTTTAGAGATACTTAAATTCCTGCAACTTTTAAACAAATTTCTAGAATTTTTAATTTCTTCAGGATTTCTACGTTTTGGAGGTAGATGATATAAATTGCATAATTTTATGAAATACTTTGTTTTTTTTTTAATTTAATGATACCTAAGGCACAGTTGTGAGGATTCTTACATTTTTGCAATTTTCTAAGAATTCTTTTTGGACTACGATTTTGAACTTTTGAATTTTCTATTTGTAAAAGTTTAGATAATTTTCTACATTCTAGCAATATCAACAGATACAAAATCTTTGTAAAATAATGCAAATTTTAAAGATAATTAAATTTTTAAATTTTCTTAAAGGTTTGAAGTTTTTCCATTCACACACTTTTGATCTACACAAAAATTCTATGCATTCTACAATTCTGAAGACCTCAGTAATTTTACACAATTTAGCAATCTTTGCGTTAAAAGAGTTTGATAAAACAATGTAAATTTTAAAGATACTAAAATAGTTGCAATTTTGAAGAATTTTCAAGTTTTTTATTTTATAACTCTTAAAATACTTACTATTTCCTATCAATATTCATCATTGCATAATTCCACCGTGTCAACATTACTTGCTTAGTCAAATTTTAGTGATATTCCACCATGGTTTCGATCAAAGTCGTATTTCTAGTGTTATATAATTTTAGTTTCTACAAAACCATTTCATACTGGTAAACCTCGAAAATGGTAAAATTTTTGACTCAATCGATGGAAATTTGTTGATTTTCTAAAAATCAACAAATTTCCATCGATTGAGTCAGAAATTTTACTATTTTCGAGGTCGAGTTAACACCGGATTCTTAGCATTTCAGACCCCAGGAACACGATAACGAAGAGATATTCAAGAAATCTCTTCAAATAAAAAAGTTGAAAAATCGTCGAAATCGCCAAAATTTTGCCCTTTCGACGCAAAATGCAAAATTTACTAAATGGACACTTGGGACAACAAGAACAGTTTGAAATGTAATTTCTTTGTTTGCACATTTTTTGCTCTAACTGAGCCTTAAAACGTTCCAATTTTCAAGCATCAATTCTATCGTCTTTTTTTTTTCATATCTACATAATTTTTTTTAACGCTATCACTGGTAAACGCCACACACCGACCGATAATTCAGCAGTTACCCACTACCAATCTCAAGATTATTGAATATGAATTACACGGAAACCTAGTAAGATAATTTATATCATTTTTATCAAAGCAGAAACATTTGTTTCCAAGGCAAGATGTTTACAAAGAGTCAAGAGCTAATTTACGCGCTTATTATAACTTTTCTTGGAAAAACTTTTGATTTTCTTCCTGTATCAACTACCTAAGTATGATGAACAAAAAATTTAATTAGTACTTTTTAGACTCTATTCATATTGTGGAACCACGTTCTTTAAAAATTCCGGTCAGTTTTTAACGCCAACATTCTACAACACCAATATTTCGGCCAAACCGGGCGAAAAAATAACTTTGAATATCACCGAAATCGACAGAAAAAACACCAAATTGCAGTTTTAGTTCTGTAGAAGTCTAAGATGGCTACTGGGAGGACTCCCCCTTTCTTGGAAATTACTGTGGAGCTGGTTCATTAAACCTCATTAAATCTTCTGGCAACAAAATGTTCGTTTCTTACTTGCACACGAGCAGAAACCGTGTTTTTACTGCCAAGTACAAAGCGATCTGTGGCGGAATTTTTATGTCAAAGATAATTTTCTCTTAAAACCATTCCAAAATAAATTCCCACTTGATAGAAAGTGTGTCTAGGAGATTATAGTTTCAGATTTGCACAAAGTTATTTTAAAATTCCGAAAGTTTCTAGAAAACGGAAATTTTCATGGGAAAAATAGGACAGGATTTTCTCTAACCTATTTTACATGTAAGTGGCATTTACAAAAATGTTGAAACGATTCTAAAATCAAAATGTTCGTATTTCTAAAACCATAAAAATTTAAGTAAAATAAATATTATAACAGTTCTTACAAATACGTCTTAAAAGAGTTTGAATAAACCTAAAAATCCAAAAATAATTTTTTTTACAAACATCAAAAGTTTCTACAGCCTTCAGATTTTTATTAAAAAGTAATTTTTTTCTAGTTTTATCGGATTGCAACAAAATTCAGAAAAATCATAATTTTTGACTCGATTATTAACTTCGCCAGGTTACAAAATTGACAAATTTTAGAGGTTTCCAATTATAGGTAGAACTACAAATTTAGAAAAAATTTCATCAAAACCTTTAATTCTGTCAGTTTTCAACCCCTTAATTATTAATTAATTGATTAAATTAATTATATTATTGACTTGAATTATTAATTGAACCAAATTAAAATATTAGAAACAAAATAGCAACTTATAAAATTTGTTTTTTAAACGAACCAAAAAAGGGTAAGCGTCTGGGGGCTAAAAACGTTTTAAAGTATTGTGAAAATTGGCGCTGAGATTTCACTAAAACTTGACTAAGCAAGTAATGTTGACACGATTGAATTATGCAATGATGAATATTGATAGGAAATAGTAAGTAGGTAAAAAAAATGCTTTTTATCAGTAGATATATCTAAATTAACAACATTTTTCAAAATTTTAAGAATTATAAAATATAAAACTTAAAAACTTGAAAATTCTTCAAAATTGCAACAATATTAGTATTTTTAAAATTTAATTTTTACAAATAGAAAATTCAAAAGCTCAAAAACGTAGTCCAAAACCTCCCTTAACATTAGGCCTTGCTTACGAAAATTCTGGGTGCAAAATCGGCAAACCAAGTTTGATTCTCAAAATTAAGACTAGCTAAAGTGAACAATGGAAAGGACCGTTAGAACTGTACTGTGTGGGATTTTTGCAAAATTTAATTTTTAACCCTGTCGCATAAAATAAGACAATATGCATTTGTTTGGTTTGGAGTTTGGAATCAATAGTTGTTGAATTTTCTCTTGGAAACCATGCAGCATTGTGAAGAGCATCACTTAATTTTTTGTTGTATGTAGCGTATGCTTTCAAGATCGATGTCAAGCCAGGATTACTAATTGGTTCTATAGATTGTCCCTACATTTCGTAACATATTTCATCAAATCCTAGAAGAGCACCGTTGTTTGCAAACTCTTACACCTGAAGGTGTAATAATTGATAGTAATAATAATTGCACAACCATGAATTTTAAAAATAATTTAAAAAAAATAAACACAAAAAAATAGAACTTTAGCATAAATTATAATTGTTTAAAGAAAATCAAAACTTTTATTACATAAAAATTATTAATTATTAATTATTTTAAATTATTACAAAAAGACTTACTAACTTTGAATTTTCACAACAAAATTAGGACCTGGAAACTACTTATAGTTAACTCTTTTCTAAAATATTTAAAAGTACTATGGCGGCCAAAAAAATTCACGTTTTCAAATTATATTGACATTAAACTGTAAATTTAGCTTTATGATCAACTAACCTTACTATTTACTTTAGATTTGTTTTGTCTAACTGAACGCAACCAAATGTACAGAAACCTTAAACATATGGATTCCCAAAAGAATGTAGTTAAAACGAAAAATGTAAAAAACAGAACGAAATTAAACATTTTAATAAGCTATGTAAAAGAAACAGACTAAATCTAAAAAAAAATAAAAAATAAAACCAATATTTTGTCATTGCTCCATTCGACTGGATAACTTGTGCCAGTCTGCTTGGCATGAAAAGGCACAGATTTCAGTAATCTGCGGGTAGTGAATGCCATGCTCGGTAATAGCAGTCAAAAGTTGTTGTCTATTTTGAAATATTACCCTTTGCGCTTTTATACGTTTTACCAATAAACTCCACATATTCTCAATGGGATTTCAATCCGGACTGCGACTAGGCCAATCAAGGACGTTTATGTTATGATCTTGAAACCATGCTGCTACCCTGTGGGCTTTATGAACGGAACAATTGTCTTGTTGAAACACAAAATTATCATTAGGAAATTATAGTTCTACAGAAGGAAGCATTACATTTTCAGGTATCCTAATAAAAACATCACTGTTAAGGCTCTTCTCAACATGTAAAAATACCCCAGGGCTATTCACCGAAATCCACGCCCACATATTAACAGAAAAGCGTCCGGTACGTTCGGATAAATCAAAGTAACGTTATATTATAGCGAGTGTTTCTCGGTCTATAGACCCTGAGATGATCGTTAGGGCAGAACTGAAAAACTTTTTCTTTAGAAAATACCACGCGGCTCCAAAAGGCATTATCTCGACCCAGGTGTTCTAAAGCGAAACCAATTCTTGTTTCCTTGTGATAAGGTCTGAGTATGATTTTCCAAGCTGCGACACAATTTTTCAACCCTATTTTCTTTATTCTCCAACGTGCAATTCTGACAGAACTGGAAAAATTTGTAATTCCAACGGTTTCAACAGCGGTAGAAAAAGGATTGTCTTTAATTGCATTAGTGCCTTCCAGATCTTTTTTGTAAAATCTTCAGAACTGCAGTTTAAAATTCAAAACTTTTAAGAAAAAAATTGAGAGACTTAAACCGAAATATAAATATAAAAATGTATAATGTGACATTTTTTAACACGGAATGTTAGGATCTTAGAATCAGCAACTGAAAATTTAGTATAATATATGATAACGTGAGACTTGTTGATGTTGTTGAGAGGTGATGGCCTCCAAACCTGCCTATCCGAAAACTTTAGACCAAAAACTGACTTTCTTTCCGCGTTGGTTAACTGGAAAGAACAGACAGTCGATTTGCTGCTACCTGGTTCTGAAGCTTTGTTTCACGCATGTGAAAAAATGTGAAAATGTTATCTGAAATTCTCCAAATTTTACCTCTTTTTGCATACCTTGATAATTATTTGACCTTGGTAACTATTTGCATTTGGTCTTTTCATATTTAAAGTCCTTTGCCACTTTTTTGCATCCACTAAGTCTTATATTTTATCCAAAAGTTCGTCTACAATAAGATTTATTCTTTTCTTTAGTTGGTTTGCATTAGCCTGTAACAATGTGCCCACACTGCCTACATACTAATCATCTCTTCACTCTGAAAATAATCTCTACAAAAAAAGGAATAATATAAAATATTCATATTTGGTATCACTGGTTACACATACTTTTGTAGGTAATTCAAAAAATCACTTTTATTCTGTTAATTTAAAAAAATTGTCTACTTTGGTTTGGTTTAAAATTTTCTTCATATCTCTTTATTTCCTGACTTTTAATTTTACTTTTTCCTTGAGAATTCTTTATCACATGCCACGTGCATAAAAGTCTTCTTGGCTTATTTTCCATTACTTTCAGCCAAGCATTATAATATACTCGCCCGCAAAATTGTCGCATCACCGTGAAAAATTAATATACAAGTGACTTAAATAAATAATGTATTCCTAATATATTCAAAAACTGTTTAAAAACAATAAATCAACAACTAACTCATACCATATTAAGAATGTATGAAAGAAATAACAAAATTTACTAAAAAAAAGAAAATTCAATTTTGGAAAACACGCTCCTCCTGCTCTATTAACGTCCCGGCACCGACGTAGCATACTGGAAATCAGATTTATGACCACATCTTGGTCAAATGCTTCCCATATGTGGTTAAGGCGACGAGTTAGGTCGTTTAAGGTGGTAGGTCGGTGCGGTTGCTGTTAATAATTAACTAAATTACTAAATAATAACAGTATGAAATATTATTAATCAGATAACATATACAAAATCTATCAAGTAATACAATATAGGTACATCTATACAATATTTAAATAGTTAAATGTTGTATTATTTTATTACAGTAATATAGTTTTCTTCAGTTTAAATTCAACATATTCGACAAAATCGCAATGAAGTAAATTGAATTTAACAGTGTTCACTTACCAGTTACTTATGTGACATTTAAATAACTGTTGGATAGTTGCTATTTTCCTTTATTTAATGTTGGTAGCACTGAATGTTTGGTGTTCGGAGTTTGTAGGACAGAGTTCAACGGAACTTTGGTCGTATTCATTACGTTCCAGTGCTAGAATACAGTAATTATTGCAAGCAGTTAGAAGAACCGCTTAAAACCCGATATAATTGGGAAATTCAGCCTCTCTGTGCTTGGGTGAAAAAGTTAGGTTATGGTAGTATAAATGTTAGATTAATATTGAACTATCGGATTATTTGTCTTAATTTTAGGTCATGCATTTTCGACGCCTGAACGAAAAACTCTCGTCACCACGGATAATAACCAAAAAAGACGGGGAAATAATAACATGTTGGAGCTGACATTTTTACTATTTACGACGCAGAGATAAAGTATCAAGGACAGGAAAAAGGGCATACTGGATGGTACCGACAACAAAATTTGCAGCCCCTAAAATGATCAAACACATAGATTTCAGTGTGTCAAAGAAAATTAGACGAGAAGAAGATACTCCAGCTTATGATAGGTCAAAAGACAAAGAAGCACTTATACCTCTTATAAGCAAAAGTGGGATGAATGTATTTCACAAAAATTGGATGAAGCGGGAGCAAAGTCTGCATTGCATACAATAACAGAGCGTTTTGCAAGAGTTATTAACAACATTTTATCAAGAAAAGTATGAACAATGAGGACTTGAAGATCTGTGGATATTGTATTGATATTGTAGGAACCTCTGTGGATATTAGCCTTTCTGGAGAAGATTGTAAAAGGATTAATAGAGAAAAATAACAGCTTAACAGTTTAAAAGTCGTTACCATACCAAAGTGGATAAACCCTCAATTTCATTGCTAAAGTTCGTTTGCTAACCTTTCAAGTACACATTTAGAAGTAGAACTACAGATTATGATTGTCAACATGAAAAATCGGCTAATAAAGCAGTTGGAAAAAATTATGCAAGCTGACCATCCTAATTTTGGAATAGAAAATACCAGTTTTATAATTAACCTAAATTATTCATATTTTGGGGTAACCCCTGATGATTTAGCTAGCTGTGACTTGTGATTTAACCATAATTGTACTTTTAGTCGATGTTATTCCTAAAGAAGACTATCCATATTATTACCAAGTACAGTTAGCAATTACGCAGTTAAAAAATGTTTTCTAACTGTATGGAGCTGAAAGACTTAATTTACATTGAAGTGAATTTTAATGAGATATTTTAAAAGAACTGGAGTCGCAACACTTTCATAATGTAGTACCAGAAATTTGGAAAAATAGGAAGGAACTACCATCAAAAGATGTGACAGCTGCAACAACCTCGGCAGTTGCATAATCTTCTAGAATTGCAACATTTACATCATATGGAGAAATTCGGGATGTCCAATAGGCTGGGTCAAAAATATTTTTTTTTTGTTTTGTAAAAAGGCTCAGCGGTAAAAACGTGTCAAATCGTGTGGTTAATTCATATGGAAAGTTTTATTGCATTATTTTAAGTTTTTTGGCCTCCGGATTGTGATAGAGTTTTTCATATCATTTTTTTTATGCCTAATTTTTAGTAATTATAAATATAACGGTTAAGTTCAAAGACAAAAGAATAAGGAGGGGTGAGGCGGCGTCTTAGATGATATAAATGACGCGCGAAACATCATCGAAACGGTTAAACAGGTGTCACGCGTTGCTTGATAGAGTGCAGTCATTAGTTTAGCGCTATCAGAAAAATGGATCGCACTCGTAATAGTTGGAAGTGCCTCTTATTTGGTGATTTATCTGATTTAAAAGACAACATATTGCCAACCTATGAAGATGTCATGAAGTTTTATGAGTGGACCCGACACAGCTTAAAATATGAGAGGGAAACTAAAAAAGAACCAACATACAAAGAAATAGAGGCTGATGTAATTGCAAAACTGAGAGAGATATAGGCGAAATCATCTATTCCTACAGTGGAGCCAAAACGAACGAAGGTAATGTTACAAACATATCATTTAAAGTGCGAGAACTTACTAAAGTCTCACCCAAAAATACCTGAAAACAAGTTGGAAGAGTTTCGTCTTGGAAGTAAAGTTTTGTTTGATATTTCGGCTTGCAAATGTCGAGATTTTCTTAAATGCACTTGCCTTAAAAATAAAAAAATACCTGCAAGGGAACGAACCTTCATAACAGACCAACGAACAGACAGGAAAATGATGATTGGTGGCGTAGACGTTCGTACAACAAAACAGATTAGAAGAGCACTGAAAAGAAAGATGTTACGAGCGAAATCTGAGAGCAAACAACAAAAAGTTGCCGAAATTTGTACGGAAGAGTCAAGTAGCACATCTGAATTGCATCAGCAGTTCTGCATGCTTCGAGTACACAAGTAATAGACAAAAATAAGCTGCGTCGAGAAAGAAAAAAACTAGAGAAAATATAATTTCACAGCAAACTGTTTCACAAATATCCGCATTATACTTTGATGGCAGAAAAGACCAAACTTTGATTATGTCTGAAAAAGATGGGAAAAAGTATAGGCGACGCGTACTTGAAGAGCATATTTCTTTGATAAAAGAACCTGACTCGAAGTTTTTGAGTTACATTACACCTGCTTCAGGCACTGCAAAGTATATAGAACAAGAAATATTTAACTTTTTCTTAAATTTGGATATATCAATGGATCATTTGTTGGCAATTGGATGTGATGGCACCAATATAAAGATTGGCAAACACGGCGGTATTATACGCCTACTAGAAAAAAGATTGAATAGACCCTTACAATGGATTATTTGTTTATTCCATATGAATGAACTGCCATTTAGACATTTGTTTCAACACATTGATGGCAGTACATCTGGGCCACAGACATTTTCAGGGACAATTGGCAAAGAACTTGAAAACTGTAAAAAAGACCTATAACTCTATTTCAACCTGTACCGACGAACTTACCGGAGTTTTTTGCTAAAGATATTAGTACAGACCAGAAATACTTGTACAGAATAGTTCAAGCAGTTCTACAGGCATATTTCCTAGCGATTTAGCAAACAAATCACCAGGTAAAATGTCCCATGCCCGATGGCTAACACGTGCCAACAGGATTCTCCGTCTGTATGTTTCAGTAGAGACTGCTTCTGCAAATTTAATCACTCTTGCAACGTATATTGTCAAGGTTTACACTCCGTTATAGTTTTCTATAAAAACTCACCCCAGTTATAAAGATGGATTGCGACACTTATTTAAACTCATCGAGCTAACCAGATATTTACCAAGAACTTTGAAAACCGTTATCGACCCAGTAAAACAAAGAAACAGTTGTTTCGCACACCCGGAAAACTTATTACTTGCAATGCTGACAGATTCACAGCCGCAAATTTAAATGGTAAGTTTTTCTTGAACTTGAATTAAAGGATTGGTTGTAGACATTTTTAGTTTTATTCTGTTTTAAATAAACAATAAATCTAACATATTAATAGGGGTGCGCCAAAAATGGAAACGTCCTCTTGCCGTTTCAAGGTCAAAATTGATATCGATAGAAAAGAAAAGGTCGAATTGATGATCAAGGTCAGATGTATTGTTTCTGAATTATCTCATGCAAAAACTGTAAAAATCTCAAAAAATAACGGAGTTACGGCGGGTTAACAAGAGAGTCAAAAATTGAACCTAAAAACAAGAAATTCATCCAAATTTTGCTCGTGATAATCGGTCAATAAATAAGCGAGAAATTGAGAAAAATTTCTGAGTGGAAAACGAGAAAGGAAAAAAGGAATTTTTTTTGCACAATCTGTGGTGGGAGAACTGATGCATGTTGGGCTATAAATGCATTAAAATCGGTGGTTAAATAAGAGAGTTACGGACAAAAAACGTTTCAAGGTCGTCGTTTTCATATGACCTTGATCGGGTAATATTGAAGTTTTTTCTATTACAATTAAGATAAGTCTCTATTGCTGCACTTAAAAAAAAAAAAAAAAAAAAAAAAAAAAGGAAAATTATGGCAGACATCAAATGCTAAGAATCTCCACGGGAGCTACTTGGTGACGCAAAAAGTTCCAGGATTCTATCGTGTTATCATCGAAAAAAAGGGTGCCAAAATATGGGTCTAAAAATTCTCTTGAAAAGCTAAGGACCCCTATAACTTTTTTATTATTGGATTTTTCGTGGTTAATTTGGTCCTATCTTACGCAGAATTTCACGAGGAATCCAACGGTGCCACGGGAATTCACGTACGGTCTCTAGTTCCGGAGTTATCGCCATCTAAAATTTTGGAAAGTTGCATTTTGCATCGAAAGGGCAAAATTTTGGTGATTTCGACGATTTTTCAACTTTTTTATTTGAAGAGATTTCTTGGATATCTCTTCATTTTCGTGTTCCTGGGGTCCGAAATGCTAAGAATCCGGTGTTAACTCGACCTCGAAAATGGCAAAATTTTTCGAAAAAATTTCTGACCCAATCGATGAAAATTTGTTGATTTTTAGAAAATCTCTCATAACTTTTGAACCGCTTGATAGATCGGGATGAGTTTTTGCACGTTTGAAGAACTCCACGGGAGCTACTTGGTGACGCAAAAAGTTCCAGGATTCTATCGTGTTATCATCGAAAAAAAGGGTGCCAAAATATGGGTCTAAAAATTCTCTTGAAAAGCTAAGGACCCCTATAACTTTTTTATTATTGGATTTTTCGTGGTTAATTTGGTCCTATCTTACGCAGAATTTCACGAGGAATCCAACGGTGCCACGGGAATTCACGTACGGTCTCTAGTTCCGGAGTTATCGCCATCTAAAATTTTGGAAAGTTGCATTTTGCATCGAAAGGGCAAAATTTTGGTGATTTCGACGATTTTTCAACTTTTTTATTTGAAGAGATTTCTTGGATATCTCTTCATTTTCGTGTTCCTGGGGTCCGAAATGCTAAGAATCCGGTGTTAACTCGACCTCGAAAATGGCAAAATTTTTCGAAAAAATTTCTGACCCAATCGATGAAAATTTGTTGATTTTTAGAAAATCTCTCATAACTTTTGAACCGCTTGATAGATCGGGATGAGTTTTTGCACGTTTGAAGAACTCCACGGGAGCTACTTGGTGACGCAAAAAGTTCCAGGATTCTATCGTGTTATCATCGAAAAAAAGGGTGCCAAAATATGGGTCTAAAAATTCTCTTGAAAAGCTAAGGACCCCTATAACTTTTTTATTATTGGATTTTTCGTGGTTAATTTGGTCCTATCTTACGCAGAATTTCACGAGGAATCCAACGGTGCCACGGGAATTCACGTACGGTCTCTAGTTCCGGAGTTATCGCCATCTAAAATTTTGGAAAGTTGCATTTTGCATCGAAAGGGCAAAATTTTGGTGATTTCGACGATTTTTCAACTTTTTTATTTGAAGAGATTTCTTGGATATCTCTTCATTTTCGTGTTCCTGGGGTCCGAAATGCTAAGAATCCGGTGTTAACTCGACCTCGAAAATGGCAAAATTTTTCGAAAAAATTTCTGACCCAATCGATGAAAATTTGTTGATTTTTAGAAAATCTCTCATAACTTTTGAACCGCTTGATAGATCGGGATGAGTTTTTGCACGTTTGAAGAACTCCACGGGAGCTACTTGGTGACGCAAAAAGTTCCAGGATTCTATCGTGTTATCATCGAAAAAAAGGGTGCCAAAATATGGGTCTAAAAATTCTCTTGAAAAGCTAAGGACCCCTATAACTTTTTTATTATTGGATTTTTCGTGGTTAATTTGGTCCTATCTTACGCAGAATTTCACGAGGAATCCAACGGTGCCACGGGAATTCACGTACGGTCTCTAGTTCCGGAGTTATCGCCATCTAAAATTTTGGAAAGTTGCATTTTGCATCGAAAGGGCAAAATTTTGGTGATTTCGACGATTTTTCAACTTTTTTATTTGAAGAGATTTCTTGGATATCTCTTCATTTTCGTGTTCCTGGGGTCCGAAATGCTAAGAATCCGGTGTTAACTCGACCTCGAAAATGGCAAAATTTTTCGAAAAAATTTCTGACCCAATCGATGAAAATTTGTTGATTTTTAGAAAATCTCTCATAACTTTTGAACCGCTTGATAGATCGGGATGAGTTTTTGCACGTTTGAAGAACTCCACGGGAGCTACTTGGTGACGCAAAAAGTTCCAGGATTCTATCGTGTTATCATCGAAAAAAAGGGTGCCAAAATATGGGTCTAAAAATTCTCTTGAAAAGCTAAGGACCCCTATAACTTTTTTATTATTGGATTTTTCGTGGTTAATTTGGTCCTATCTTACGCAGAATTTCACGAGGAATCCAACGGTGCCACGGGAATTCACGTACGGTCTCTAGTTCCGGAGTTATCGCCATCTAAAATTTTGGAAAGTTGCATTTTGCATCGAAAGGGCAAAATTTTGGTGATTTCGACGATTTTTCAACTTTTTTATTTGAAGAGATTTCTTGGATATCTCTTCATTTTCGTGTTCCTGGGGTCCGAAATGCTAAGAATCCGGTGTTAACTCGACCTCGAAAATGGCAAAATTTTTCGAAAAAATTTCTGACCCAATCGATGAAAATTTGTTGATTTTTAGAAAATCTCTCATAACTTTTGAACCGCTTGATAGATCGGGATGAGTTTTTGCACGTTTGAAGAACTCCACGGGAGCTACTTGGTGACGCAAAAAGTTCCAGGATTCTATCGTGTTATCATCGAAAAAAAGGGTGCCAAAATATGGGTCTAAAAATTCTCTTGAAAAGCTAAGGACCCCTATAACTTTTTTATTATTGGATTTTTCGTGGTTAATTTGGTCCTATCTTACGCAGAATTTCACGAGGAATCCAACGGTGCCACGGGAATTCACGTACGGTCTCTAGTTCCGGAGTTATCGCCATCTAAAATTTTGGAAAGTTGCATTTTGCATCGAAAGGGCAAAATTTTGGTGATTTCGACGATTTTTCAACTTTTTTATTTGAAGAGATTTCTTGGATATCTCTTCATTTTCGTGTTCCTGGGGTCCGAAATGCTAAGAATCCGGTGTTAACTCGACCTCGAAAATGGCAAAATTTTTCGAAAAAATTTCTGACCCAATCGATGAAAATTTGTTGATTTTTAGAAAATCTCTCATAACTTTTGAACCGCTTGATAGATCGGGATGAGTTTTTGCACGTTTGAAGAACTCCACGGGAGCTACTTGGTGACGCAAAAAGTTCCAGGATTCTATCGTGTTATCATCGAAAAAAAGGGTGCCAAAATATGGGTCTAAAAATTCTCTTGAAAAGCTAAGGACCCCTATAACTTTTTTATTATTGGATTTTTCGTGGTTAATTTGGTCCTATCTTACGCAGAATTTCACGAGGAATCCAACGGTGCCACGGGAATTCACGTACGGTCTCTAGTTCCGGAGTTATCGCCATCTAAAATTTTGGAAAGTTGCATTTTGCATCGAAAGGGCAAAATTTTGGTGATTTCGACGATTTTTCAACTTTTTTATTTGAAGAGATTTCTTGGATATCTCTTCATTTTCGTGTTCCTGGGGTCCGAAATGCTAAGAATCCGGTGTTAACTCGACCTCGAAAATGGCAAAATTTTTCGAAAAAATTTCTGACCCAATCGATGAAAATTTGTTGATTTTTAGAAAATCTCTCATAACTTTTGAACCGCTTGATAGATCGGGATGAGTTTTTGCACGTTTGAAGAACTCCACGGGAGCTACTTGGTGACGCAAAAAGTTCCAGGATTCTATCGTGTTATCATCGAAAAAAAGGGTGCCAAAATATGGGTCTAAAAATTCTCTTGAAAAGCTAAGGACCCCTATAACTTTTTTATTATTGGATTTTTCGTGGTTAATTTGGTCCTATCTTACGCAGAATTTCACGAGGAATCCAACGGTGCCACGGGAATTCACGTACGGTCTCTAGTTCCGGAGTTATCGCCATCTAAAATTTTGGAAAGTTGCATTTTGCATCGAAAGGGCAAAATTTTGGTGATTTCGACGATTTTTCAACTTTTTTATTTGAAGAGATTTCTTGGATATCTCTTCATTTTCGTGTTCCTGGGGTCCGAAATGCTAAGAATCCGGTGTTAACTCGACCTCGAAAATGGCAAAATTTTTCGAAAAAATTTCTGACCCAATCGATGAAAATTTGTTGATTTTTAGAAAATCTCTCATAACTTTTGAACCGCTTGATAGATCGGGATGAGTTTTTGCACGTTTGAAGAACTCCACGGGAGCTACTTGGTGACGCAAAAAGTTCCAGGATTCTATCGTGTTATCATCGAAAAAAAGGGTGCCAAAATATGGGTCTAAAAATTCTCTTGAAAAGCTAAGGACCCCTATAACTTTTTTATTATTGGATTTTTCGTGGTTAATTTGGTCCTATCTTACGCAGAATTTCACGAGGAATCCAACGGTGCCACGGGAATTCACGTACGGTCTCTAGTTCCGGAGTTATCGCCATCTAAAATTTTGGAAAGTTGCATTTTGCATCGAAAGGGCAAAATTTTGGTGATTTCGACGATTTTTCAACTTTTTTATTTGAAGAGATTTCTTGGATATCTCTTCATTTTCGTGTTCCTGGGGTCCGAAATGCTAAGAATCCGGTGTTAACTCGACCTCGAAAATGGCAAAATTTTTCGAAAAAATTTCTGACCCAATCGATGAAAATTTGTTGATTTTTAGAAAATCTCTCATAACTTTTGAACCGCTTGATAGATCGGGATGAGTTTTTGCACGTTTGAAGAACTCCACGGGAGCTACTTGGTGACGCAAAAAGTTCCAGGATTCTATCGTGTTATCATCGAAAAAAAGGGTGCCAAAATATGGGTCTAAAAATTCTCTTGAAAAGCTAAGGACCCCTATAACTTTTTTATTATTGGATTTTTCGTGGTTAATTTGGTCCTATCTTACGCAGAATTTCACGAGGAATCCAACGGTGCCACGGGAATTCACGTACGGTCTCTAGTTCCGGAGTTATCGCCATCTAAAATTTTGGAAAGTTGCATTTTGCATCGAAAGGGCAAAATTTTGGTGATTTCGACGATTTTTCAACTTTTTTATTTGAAGAGATTTCTTGGATATCTCTTCATTTTCGTGTTCCTGGGGTCCGAAATGCTAAGAATCCGGTGTTAACTCGACCTCGAAAATGGCAAAATTTTTCGAAAAAATTTCTGACCCAATCGATGAAAATTTGTTGATTTTTAGAAAATCTCTCATAACTTTTGAACCGCTTGATAGATCGGGATGAGTTTTTGCACGTTTGAAGAACTCCACGGGAGCTACTTGGTGACGCAAAAAGTTCCAGGATTCTATCGTGTTATCATCGAAAAAAAGGGTGCCAAAATATGGGTCTAAAAATTCTCTTGAAAAGCTAAGGACCCCTATAACTTTTTTATTATTGGATTTTTCGTGGTTAATTTGGTCCTATCTTACGCAGAATTTCACGAGGAATCCAACGGTGCCACGGGAATTCACGTACGGTCTCTAGTTCCGGAGTTATCGCCATCTAAAATTTTGGAAAGTTGCATTTTGCATCGAAAGGGCAAAATTTTGGTGATTTCGACGATTTTTCAACTTTTTTATTTGAAGAGATTTCTTGGATATCTCTTCATTTTCGTGTTCCTGGGGTCCGAAATGCTAAGAATCCGGTGTTAACTCGACCTCGAAAATGGCAAAATTTTTCGAAAAAATTTCTGACCCAATCGATGAAAATTTGTTGATTTTTAGAAAATCTCTCATAACTTTTGAACCGCTTGATAGATCGGGATGAGTTTTTGCACGTTTGAAGAACTCCACGGGAGCTACTTGGTGACGCAAAAAGTTCCAGGATTCTATCGTGTTATCATCGAAAAAAAGGGTGCCAAAATATGGGTCTAAAAATTCTCTTGAAAAGCTAAGGACCCCTATAACTTTTTTATTATTGGATTTTTCGTGGTTAATTTGGTCCTATCTTACGCAGAATTTCACGAGGAATCCAACGGTGCCACGGGAATTCACGTACGGTCTCTAGTTCCGGAGTTATCGCCATCTAAAATTTTGGAAAGTTGCATTTTGCATCGAAAGGGCAAAATTTTGGTGATTTCGACGATTTTTCAACTTTTTTATTTGAAGAGATTTCTTGGATATCTCTTCATTTTCGTGTTCCTGGGGTCCGAAATGCTAAGAATCCGGTGTTAACTCGACCTCGAAAATGGCAAAATTTTTCGAAAAAATTTCTGACCCAATCGATGAAAATTTGTTGATTTTTAGAAAATCTCTCATAACTTTTGAACCGCTTGATAGATCGGGATGAGTTTTTGCACGTTTGAAGAACTCCACGGGAGCTACTTGGTGACGCAAAAAGTTCCAGGATTCTATCGTGTTATCATCGAAAAAAAGGGTGCCAAAATATGGGTCTAAAAATTCTCTTGAAAAGCTAAGGACCCCTATAACTTTTTTATTATTGGATTTTTCGTGGTTAATTTGGTCCTATCTTACGCAGAATTTCACGAGGAATCCAACGGTGCCACGGGAATTCACGTACGGTCTCTAGTTCCGGAGTTATCGCCATCTAAAATTTTGGAAAGTTGCATTTTGCATCGAAAGGGCAAAATTTTGGTGATTTCGACGATTTTTCAACTTTTTTATTTGAAGAGATTTCTTGGATATCTCTTCATTTTCGTGTTCCTGGGGTCCGAAATGCTAAGAATCCGGTGTTAACTCGACCTCGAAAATGGCAAAATTTTTCGAAAAAATTTCTGACCCAATCGATGAAAATTTGTTGATTTTTAGAAAATCTCTCATAACTTTTGAACCGCTTGATAGATCGGGATGAGTTTTTGCACGTTTGAAGAACTCCACGGGAGCTACTTGGTGACGCAAAAAGTTCCAGGATTCTATCGTGTTATCATCGAAAAAAAGGGTGCCAAAATATGGGTCTAAAAATTCTCTTGAAAAGCTAAGGACCCCTATAACTTTTTTATTATTGGATTTTTCGTGGTTAATTTGGTCCTATCTTACGCAGAATTTCACGAGGAATCCAACGGTGCCACGGGAATTCACGTACGGTCTCTAGTTCCGGAGTTATCGCCATCTAAAATTTTGGAAAGTTGCATTTTGCATCGAAAGGGCAAAATTTTGGTGATTTCGACGATTTTTCAACTTTTTTATTTGAAGAGATTTCTTGGATATCTCTTCATTTTCGTGTTCCTGGGGTCCGAAATGCTAAGAATCCGGTGTTAACTCGACCTCGAAAATGGCAAAATTTTTCGAAAAAATTTCTGACCCAATCGATGAAAATTTGTTGATTTTTAGAAAATCTCTCATAACTTTTGAACCGCTTGATAGATCGGGATGAGTTTTTGCACGTTTGAAGAACTCCACGGGAGCTACTTGGTGACGCAAAAAGTTCCAGGATTCTATCGTGTTATCATCGAAAAAAAGGGTGCCAAAATATGGGTCTAAAAATTCTCTTGAAAAGCTAAGGACCCCTATAACTTTTTTATTATTGGATTTTTCGTGGTTAATTTGGTCCTATCTTACGCAGAATTTCACGAGGAATCCAACGGTGCCACGGGAATTCACGTACGGTCTCTAGTTCCGGAGTTATCGCCATCTAAAATTTTGGAAAGTTGCATTTTGCATCGAAAGGGCAAAATTTTGGTGATTTCGACGATTTTTCAACTTTTTTATTTGAAGAGATTTCTTGGATATCTCTTCATTTTCGTGTTCCTGGGGTCCGAAATGCTAAGAATCCGGTGTTAACTCGACCTCGAAAATGGCAAAATTTTTCGAAAAAATTTCTGACCCAATCGATGAAAATTTGTTGATTTTTAGAAAATCTCTCATAACTTTTGAACCGCTTGATAGATCGGGATGAGTTTTTGCACGTTTGAAGAACTCCACGGGAGCTACTTGGTGACGCAAAAAGTTCCAGGATTCTATCGTGTTATCATCGAAAAAAAGGGTGCCAAAATATGGGTCTAAAAATTCTCTTGAAAAGCTAAGGACCCCTATAACTTTTTTATTATTGGATTTTTCGTGGTTAATTTGGTCCTATCTTACGCAGAATTTCACGAGGAATCCAACGGTGCCACGGGAATTCACGTACGGTCTCTAGTTCCGGAGTTATCGCCATCTAAAATTTTGGAAAGTTGCATTTTGCATCGAAAGGGCAAAATTTTGGTGATTTCGACGATTTTTCAACTTTTTTATTTGAAGAGATTTCTTGGATATCTCTTCATTTTCGTGTTCCTGGGGTCCGAAATGCTAAGAATCCGGTGTTAACTCGACCTCGAAAATGGCAAAATTTTTCGAAAAAATTTCTGACCCAATCGATGAAAATTTGTTGATTTTTAGAAAATCTCTCATAACTTTTGAACCGCTTGATAGATCGGGATGAGTTTTTGCACGTTTGAAGAACTCCACGGGAGCTACTTGGTGACGCAAAAAGTTCCAGGATTCTATCGTGTTATCATCGAAAAAAAGGGTGCCAAAATATGGGTCTAAAAATTCTCTTGAAAAGCTAAGGACCCCTATAACTTTTTTATTATTGGATTTTTCGTGGTTAATTTGGTCCTATCTTACGCAGAATTTCACGAGGAATCCAACGGTGCCACGGGAATTCACGTACGGTCTCTAGTTCCGGAGTTATCGCCATCTAAAATTTTGGAAAGTTGCATTTTGCATCGAAAGGGCAAAATTTTGGTGATTTCGACGATTTTTCAACTTTTTTATTTGAAGAGATTTCTTGGATATCTCTTCATTTTCGTGTTCCTGGGGTCCGAAATGCTAAGAATCCGGTGTTAACTCGACCTCGAAAATGGCAAAATTTTTCGAAAAAATTTCTGACCCAATCGATGAAAATTTGTTGATTTTTAGAAAATCTCTCATAACTTTTGAACCGCTTGATAGATCGGGATGAGTTTTTGCACGTTTGAAGAACTCCACGGGAGCTACTTGGTGACGCAAAAAGTTCCAGGATTCTATCGTGTTATCATCGAAAAAAAGGGTGCCAAAATATGGGTCTAAAAATTCTCTTGAAAAGCTAAGGACCCCTATAACTTTTTTATTATTGGATTTTTCGTGGTTAATTTGGTCCTATCTTACGCAGAATTTCACGAGGAATCCAACGGTGCCACGGGAATTCACGTACGGTCTCTAGTTCCGGAGTTATCGCCATCTAAAATTTTGGAAAGTTGCATTTTGCATCGAAAGGGCAAAATTTTGGTGATTTCGACGATTTTTCAACTTTTTTATTTGAAGAGATTTCTTGGATATCTCTTCATTTTCGTGTTCCTGGGGTCCGAAATGCTAAGAATCCGGTGTTAACTCGACCTCGAAAATGGCAAAATTTTTCGAAAAAATTTCTGACCCAATCGATGAAAATTTGTTGATTTTTAGAAAATCTCTCATAACTTTTGAACCGCTTGATAGATCGGGATGAGTTTTTGCACGTTTGAAGAACTCCACGGGAGCTACTTGGTGACGCAAAAAGTTCCAGGATTCTATCGTGTTATCATCGAAAAAAAGGGTGCCAAAATATGGGTCTAAAAATTCTCTTGAAAAGCTAAGGACCCCTATAACTTTTTTATTATTGGATTTTTCGTGGTTAATTTGGTCCTATCTTACGCAGAATTTCACGAGGAATCCAACGGTGCCACGGGAATTCACGTACGGTCTCTAGTTCCGGAGTTATCGCCATCTAAAATTTTGGAAAGTTGCATTTTGCATCGAAAGGGCAAAATTTTGGTGATTTCGACGATTTTTCAACTTTTTTATTTGAAGAGATTTCTTGGATATCTCTTCATTTTCGTGTTCCTGGGGTCCGAAATGCTAAGAATCCGGTGTTAACTCGACCTCGAAAATGGCAAAATTTTTCGAAAAAATTTCTGACCCAATCGATGAAAATTTGTTGATTTTTAGAAAATCTCTCATAACTTTTGAACCGCTTGATAGATCGGGATGAGTTTTTGCACGTTTGAAGAACTCCACGGGAGCTACTTGGTGACGCAAAAAGTTCCAGGATTCTATCGTGTTATCATCGAAAAAAAGGGTGCCAAAATATGGGTCTAAAAATTCTCTTGAAAAGCTAAGGACCCCTATAACTTTTTTATTATTGGATTTTTCGTGGTTAATTTGGTCCTATCTTACGCAGAATTTCACGAGGAATCCAACGGTGCCACGGGAATTCACGTACGGTCTCTAGTTCCGGAGTTATCGCCATCTAAAATTTTGGAAAGTTGCATTTTGCATCGAAAGGGCAAAATTTTGGTGATTTCGACGATTTTTCAACTTTTTTATTTGAAGAGATTTCTTGGATATCTCTTCATTTTCGTGTTCCTGGGGTCCGAAATGCTAAGAATCCGGTGTTAACTCGACCTCGAAAATGGCAAAATTTTTCGAAAAAATTTCTGACCCAATCGATGAAAATTTGTTGATTTTTAGAAAATCTCTCATAACTTTTGAACCGCTTGATAGATCGGGATGAGTTTTTGCACGTTTGAAGAACTCCACGGGAGCTACTTGGTGACGCAAAAAGTTCCAGGATTCTATCGTGTTATCATCGAAAAAAAGGGTGCCAAAATATGGGTCTAAAAATTCTCTTGAAAAGCTAAGGACCCCTATAACTTTTTTATTATTGGATTTTTCGTGGTTAATTTGGTCCTATCTTACGCAGAATTTCACGAGGAATCCAACGGTGCCACGGGAATTCACGTACGGTCTCTAGTTCCGGAGTTATCGCCATCTAAAATTTTGGAAAGTTGCATTTTGCATCGAAAGGGCAAAATTTTGGTGATTTCGACGATTTTTCAACTTTTTTATTTGAAGAGATTTCTTGGATATCTCTTCATTTTCGTGTTCCTGGGGTCCGAAATGCTAAGAATCCGGTGTTAACTCGACCTCGAAAATGGCAAAATTTTTCGAAAAAATTTCTGACCCAATCGATGAAAATTTGTTGATTTTTAGAAAATCTCTCATAACTTTTGAACCGCTTGATAGATCGGGATGAGTTTTTGCACGTTTGAAGAACTCCACGGGAGCTACTTGGTGACGCAAAAAGTTCCAGGATTCTATCGTGTTATCATCGAAAAAAAGGGTGCCAAAATATGGGTCTAAAAATTCTCTTGAAAAGCTAAGGACCCCTATAACTTTTTTATTATTGGATTTTTCGTGGTTAATTTGGTCCTATCTTACGCAGAATTTCACGAGGAATCCAACGGTGCCACGGGAATTCACGTACGGTCTCTAGTTCCGGAGTTATCGCCATCTAAAATTTTGGAAAGTTGCATTTTGCATCGAAAGGGCAAAATTTTGGTGATTTCGACGATTTTTCAACTTTTTTATTTGAAGAGATTTCTTGGATATCTCTTCATTTTCGTGTTCCTGGGGTCCGAAATGCTAAGAATCCGGTGTTAACTCGACCTCGAAAATGGCAAAATTTTTCGAAAAAATTTCTGACCCAATCGATGAAAATTTGTTGATTTTTAGAAAATCTCTCATAACTTTTGAACCGCTTGATAGATCGGGATGAGTTTTTGCACGTTTGAAGAACTCCACGGGAGCTACTTGGTGACGCAAAAAGTTCCAGGATTCTATCGTGTTATCATCGAAAAAAAGGGTGCCAAAATATGGGTCTAAAAATTCTCTTGAAAAGCTAAGGACCCCTATAACTTTTTTATTATTGGATTTTTCGTGGTTAATTTGGTCCTATCTTACGCAGAATTTCACGAGGAATCCAACGGTGCCACGGGAATTCACGTACGGTCTCTAGTTCCGGAGTTATCGCCATCTAAAATTTTGGAAAGTTGCATTTTGCATCGAAAGGGCAAAATTTTGGTGATTTCGACGATTTTTCAACTTTTTTATTTGAAGAGATTTCTTGGATATCTCTTCATTTTCGTGTTCCTGGGGTCCGAAATGCTAAGAATCCGGTGTTAACTCGACCTCGAAAATGGCAAAATTTTTCGAAAAAATTTCTGACCCAATCGATGAAAATTTGTTGATTTTTAGAAAATCTCTCATAACTTTTGAACCGCTTGATAGATCGGGATGAGTTTTTGCACGTTTGAAGAACTCCACGGGAGCTACTTGGTGACGCAAAAAGTTCCAGGATTCTATCGTGTTATCATCGAAAAAAAGGGTGCCAAAATATGGGTCTAAAAATTCTCTTGAAAAGCTAAGGACCGCTATAACTTTTTTATTATTGGATTTTTCGTGGTTAATTTGGTCCTATCTTACGCAGAATTTCACGAGGAATCCAACGGTGCCACGGGAATTCACGTACGGTCTCTAGTTCCGGAGTTATCGCCATCTAAAATTTTGGAAAGTTGCATTTTGCATCGAAAGGGCAAAATTTTGGTGATTTCGACGATTTTTCAACTTTTTTATTTGAAGAGATTTCTTGGATATCTCTTCATTTTCGTGTTCCTGGGGTCCGAAATGCTAAGAATCCGGTGTTAACTCGACCTCGAAAATGGCAAAATTTTTCGAAAAAATTTCTGACCCAATCGATGAAAATTTGTTGATTTTTAGAAAATCTCTCATAACTTTTGAACCGCTTGATAGATCGGGATGAGTTTTTGCACGTTTGAAGAACTCCACGGGAGCTACTTGGTGACGCAAAAAGTTCCAGGATTCTATCGTGTTATCATCGAAAAAAAGGGTGCCAAAATATGGGTCTAAAAATTCTCTTGAAAAGCTAAGGACCCCTATAACTTTTTTATTATTGGATTTTTCGTGGTTAATTTGGTCCTATCTTACGCAGAATTTCACGAGGAATCCAACGGTGCCACGGGAATTCACGTACGGTCTCTAGTTCCGGAGTTATCGCCATCTAAAATTTTGGAAAGTTGCATTTTGCATCGAAAGGGCAAAATTTTGGTGATTTCGACGATTTTTCAACTTTTTTATTTGAAGAGATTTCTTGGATATCTCTTCATTTTCGTGTTCCTGGGGTCCGAAATGCTAAGAATCCGGTGTTAACTCGACCTCGAAAATGGCAAAATTTTTCGAAAAAATTTCTGACCCAATCGATGAAAATTTGTTGATTTTTAGAAAATCTCTCATAACTTTTGAACCGCTTGATAGATCGGGATGAGTTTTTGCACGTTTGAAGAACTCCACGGGAGCTACTTGGTGACGCAAAAAGTTCCAGGATTCTATCGTGTTATCATCGAAAAAAAGGGTGCCAAAATATGGGTCTAAAAATTCTCTTGAAAAGCTAAGGACCCCTATAACTTTTTTATTATTGGATTTTTCGTGGTTAATTTGGTCCTATCTTACGCAGAATTTCACGAGGAATCCAACGGTGCCACGGGAATTCACGTACGGTCTCTAGTTCCGGAGTTATCGCCATCTAAAATTTTGGAAAGTTGCATTTTGCATCGAAAGGGCAAAATTTTGGTGATTTCGACGATTTTTCAACTTTTTTATTTGAAGAGATTTCTTGGATATCTCTTCATTTTCGTGTTCCTGGGGTCCGAAATGCTAAGAATCCGGTGTTAACTCGACCTCGAAAATGGCAAAATTTTTCGAAAAAATTTCTGACCCAATCGATGAAAATTTGTTGATTTTTAGAAAATCTCTCATAACTTTTGAACCGCTTGATAGATCGGGATGAGTTTTTGCACGTTTGAAGAACTCCACGGGAGCTACTTGGTGACGCAAAAAGTTCCAGGATTCTATCGTGTTATCATCGAAAAAAAGGGTGCCAAAATATGGGTCTAAAAATTCTCTTGAAAAGCTAAGGACCCCTATAACTTTTTTATTATTGGATTTTTCGTGGTTAATTTGGTCCTATCTTACGCAGAATTTCACGAGGAATCCAACGGTGCCACGGGAATTCACGTACGGTCTCTAGTTCCGGAGTTATCGCCATCTAAAATTTTGGAAAGTTGCATTTTGCATCGAAAGGGCAAAATTTTGGTGATTTCGACGATTTTTCAACTTTTTTATTTGAAGAGATTTCTTGGATATCTCTTCATTTTCGTGTTCCTGGGGTCCGAAATGCTAAGAATCCGGTGTTAACTCGACCTCGAAAATGGCAAAATTTTTCGAAAAAATTTCTGACCCAATCGATGAAAATTTGTTGATTTTTAGAAAATCTCTCATAACTTTTGAACCGCTTGATAGATCGGGATGAGTTTTTGCACGTTTGAAGAACTCCACGGGAGCTACTTGGTGACGCAAAAAGTTCCAGGATTCTATCGTGTTATCATCGAAAAAAAGGGTGCCAAAATATGGGTCTAAAAATTCTCTTGAAAAGCTAAGGACCCCTATAACTTTTTTATTATTGGATTTTTCGTGGTTAATTTGGTCCTATCTTACGCAGAATTTCACGAGGAATCCAACGGTGCCACGGGAATTCACGTACGGTCTCTAGTTCCGGAGTTATCGCCATCTAAAATTTTGGAAAGTTGCATTTTGCATCGAAAGGGCAAAATTTTGGTGATTTCGACGATTTTTCAACTTTTTTATTTGAAGAGATTTCTTGGATATCTCTTCATTTTCGTGTTCCTGGGGTCCGAAATGCTAAGAATCCGGTGTTAACTCGACCTCGAAAATGGCAAAATTTTTCGAAAAAATTTCTGACCCAATCGATGAAAATTTGTTGATTTTTAGAAAATCTCTCATAACTTTTGAACCGCTTGATAGATCGGGATGAGTTTTTGCACGTTTGAAGAACTCCACGGGAGCTACTTGGTGACGCAAAAAGTTCCAGGATTCTATCGTGTTATCATCGAAAAAAAGGGTGCCAAAATATGGGTCTAAAAATTCTCTTGAAAAGCTAAGGACCCCTATAACTTTTTTATTATTGGATTTTTCGTGGTTAATTTGGTCCTATCTTACGCAGAATTTCACGAGGAATCCAACGGTGCCACGGGAATTCACGTACGGTCTCTAGTTCCGGAGTTATCGCCATCTAAAATTTTGGAAAGTTGCATTTTGCATCGAAAGGGCAAAATTTTGGTGATTTCGACGATTTTTCAACTTTTTTATTTGAAGAGATTTCTTGGATATCTCTTCATTTTCGTGTTCCTGGGGTCCGAAATGCTAAGAATCCGGTGTTAACTCGACCTCGAAAATGGCAAAATTTTTCGAAAAAATTTCTGACCCAATCGATGAAAATTTGTTGATTTTTAGAAAATCTCTCATAACTTTTGAACCGCTTGATAGATCGGGATGAGTTTTTGCACGTTTGAAGAACTCCACGGGAGCTACTTGGTGACGCAAAAAGTTCCAGGATTCTATCGTGTTATCATCGAAAAAAAGGGTGCCAAAATATGGGTCTAAAAATTCTCTTGAAAAGCTAAGGACCCCTATAACTTTTTTATTATTGGATTTTTCGTGGTTAATTTGGTCCTATCTTACGCAGAATTTCACGAGGAATCCAACGGTGCCACGGGAATTCACGTACGGTCTCTAGTTCCGGAGTTATCGCCATCTAAAATTTTGGAAAGTTGCATTTTGCATCGAAAGGGCAAAATTTTGGTGATTTCGACGATTTTTCAACTTTTTTATTTGAAGAGATTTCTTGGATATCTCTTCATTTTCGTGTTCCTGGGGTCCGAAATGCTAAGAATCCGGTGTTAACTCGACCTCGAAAATGGCAAAATTTTTCGAAAAAATTTCTGACCCAATCGATGAAAATTTGTTGATTTTTAGAAAATCTCTCATAACTTTTGAACCGCTTGATAGATCGGGATGAGTTTTTGCACGTTTGAAGAACTCCACGGGAGCTACTTGGTGACGCAAAAAGTTCCAGGATTCTATCGTGTTATCATCGAAAAAAAGGGTGCCAAAATATGGGTCTAAAAATTCTCTTGAAAAGCTAAGGACCCCTATAACTTTTTTATTATTGGATTTTTCGTGGTTAATTTGGTCCTATCTTACGCAGAATTTCACGAGGAATCCAACGGTGCCACGGGAATTCACGTACGGTCTCTAGTTCCGGAGTTATCGCCATCTAAAATTTTGGAAAGTTGCATTTTGCATCGAAAGGGCAAAATTTTGGTGATTTCGACGATTTTTCAACTTTTTTATTTGAAGAGATTTCTTGGATATCTCTTCATTTTCGTGTTCCTGGGGTCCGAAATGCTAAGAATCCGGTGTTAACTCGACCTCGAAAATGGCAAAATTTTTCGAAAAAATTTCTGACCCAATCGATGAAAATTTGTTGATTTTTAGAAAATCTCTCATAACTTTTGAACCGCTTGATAGATCGGGATGAGTTTTTGCACGTTTGAAGAACTCCACGGGAGCTACTTGGTGACGCAAAAAGTTCCAGGATTCTATCGTGTTATCATCGAAAAAAAGGGTGCCAAAATATGGGTCTAAAAATTCTCTTGAAAAGCTAAGGACCCCTATAACTTTTTTATTATTGGATTTTTCGTGGTTAATTTGGTCCTATCTTACGCAGAATTTCACGAGGAATCCAACGGTGCCACGGGAATTCACGTACGGTCTCTAGTTCCGGAGTTATCGCCATCTAAAATTTTGGAAAGTTGCATTTTGCATCGAAAGGGCAAAATTTTGGTGATTTCGACGATTTTTCAACTTTTTTATTTGAAGAGATTTCTTGGATATCTCTTCATTTTCGTGTTCCTGGGGTCCGAAATGCTAAGAATCCGGTGTTAACTCGACCTCGAAAATGGCAAAATTTTTCGAAAAAATTTCTGACCCAATCGATGAAAATTTGTTGATTTTTAGAAAATCTCTCATAACTTTTGAACCGCTTGATAGATCGGGATGAGTTTTTGCACGTTTGAAGAACTCCACGGGAGCTACTTGGTGACGCAAAAAGTTCCAGGATTCTATCGTGTTATCATCGAAAAAAAGGGTGCCAAAATATGGGTCTAAAAATTCTCTTGAAAAGCTAAGGACCCCTATAACTTTTTTATTATTGGATTTTTCGTGGTTAATTTGGTCCTATCTTACGCAGAATTTCACGAGGAATCCAACGGTGCCACGGGAATTCACGTACGGTCTCTAGTTCCGGAGTTATCGCCATCTAAAATTTTGGAAAGTTGCATTTTGCATCGAAAGGGCAAAATTTTGGTGATTTCGACGATTTTTCAACTTTTTTATTTGAAGAGATTTCTTGGATATCTCTTCATTTTCGTGTTCCTGGGGTCCGAAATGCTAAGAATCCGGTGTTAACTCGACCTCGAAAATGGCAAAATTTTTCGAAAAAATTTCTGACCCAATCGATGAAAATTTGTTGATTTTTAGAAAATCTCTCATAACTTTTGAACCGCTTGATAGATCGGGATGAGTTTTTGCACGTTTGAAGAACTCCACGGGAGCTACTTGGTGACGCAAAAAGTTCCAGGATTCTATCGTGTTATCATCGAAAAAAAGGGTGCCAAAATATGGGTCTAAAAATTCTCTTGAAAAGCTAAGGACCCCTATAACTTTTTTATTATTGGATTTTTCGTGGTTAATTTGGTCCTATCTTACGCAGAATTTCACGAGGAATCCAACGGTGCCACGGGAATTCACGTACGGTCTCTAGTTCCGGAGTTATCGCCATCTAAAATTTTGGAAAGTTGCATTTTGCATCGAAAGGGCAAAATTTTGGTGATTTCGACGATTTTTCAACTTTTTTATTTGAAGAGATTTCTTGGATATCTCTTCATTTTCGTGTTCCTGGGGTCCGAAATGCTAAGAATCCGGTGTTAACTCGACCTCGAAAATGGCAAAATTTTTCGAAAAAATTTCTGACCCAATCGATGAAAATTTGTTGATTTTTAGAAAATCTCTCATAACTTTTGAACCGCTTGATAGATCGGGATGAGTTTTTGCACGTTTGAAGAACTCCACGGGAGCTACTTGGTGACGCAAAAAGTTCCAGGATTCTATCGTGTTATCATCGAAAAAAAGGGTGCCAAAATATGGGTCTAAAAATTCTCTTGAAAAGCTAAGGACCCCTATAACTTTTTTATTATTGGATTTTTCGTGGTTAATTTGGTCCTATCTTACGCAGAATTTCACGAGGAATCCAACGGTGCCACGGGAATTCACGTACGGTCTCTAGTTCCGGAGTTATCGCCATCTAAAATTTTGGAAAGTTGCATTTTGCATCGAAAGGGCAAAATTTTGGTGATTTCGACGATTTTTCAACTTTTTTATTTGAAGAGATTTCTTGGATATCTCTTCATTTTCGTGTTCCTGGGGTCCGAAATGCTAAGAATCCGGTGTTAACTCGACCTCGAAAATGGCAAAATTTTTCGAAAAAATTTCTGACCCAATCGATGAAAATTTGTTGATTTTTAGAAAATCTCTCATAACTTTTGAACCGCTTGATAGATCGGGATGAGTTTTTGCACGTTTGAAGAACTCCACGGGAGCTACTTGGTGACGCAAAAAGTTCCAGGATTCTATCGTGTTATCATCGAAAAAAAGGGTGCCAAAATATGGGTCTAAAAATTCTCTTGAAAAGCTAAGGACCCCTATAACTTTTTTATTATTGGATTTTTCGTGGTTAATTTGGTCCTATCTTACGCAGAATTTCACGAGGAATCCAACGGTGCCACGGGAATTCACGTACGGTCTCTAGTTCCGGAGTTATCGCCATCTAAAATTTTGGAAAGTTGCATTTTGCATCGAAAGGGCAAAATTTTGGTGATTTCGACGATTTTTCAACTTTTTTATTTGAAGAGATTTCTTGGATATCTCTTCATTTTCGTGTTCCTGGGGTCCGAAATGCTAAGAATCCGGTGTTAACTCGACCTCGAAAATGGCAAAATTTTTCGAAAAAATTTCTGACCCAATCGATGAAAATTTGTTGATTTTTAGAAAATCTCTCATAACTTTTGAACCGCTTGATAGATCGGGATGAGTTTTTGCACGTTTGAAGAACTCCACGGGAGCTACTTGGTGACGCAAAAAGTTCCAGGATTCTATCGTGTTATCATCGAAAAAAAGGGTGCCAAAATATGGGTCTAAAAATTCTCTTGAAAAGCTAAGGACCCCTATAACTTTTTTATTATTGGATTTTTCGTGGTTAATTTGGTCCTATCTTACGCAGAATTTCACGAGGAATCCAACGGTGCCACGGGAATTCACGTACGGTCTCTAGTTCCGGAGTTATCGCCATCTAAAATTTTGGAAAGTTGCATTTTGCATCGAAAGGGCAAAATTTTGGTGATTTCGACGATTTTTCAACTTTTTTATTTGAAGAGATTTCTTGGATATCTCTTCATTTTCGTGTTCCTGGGGTCCGAAATGCTAAGAATCCGGTGTTAACTCGACCTCGAAAATGGCAAAATTTTTCGAAAAAATTTCTGACCCAATCGATGAAAATTTGTTGATTTTTAGAAAATCTCTCATAACTTTTGAACCGCTTGATAGATCGGGATGAGTTTTTGCACGTTTGAAGAACTCCACGGGAGCTACTTGGTGACGCAAAAAGTTCCAGGATTCTATCGTGTTATCATCGAAAAAAAGGGTGCCAAAATATGGGTCTAAAAATTCTCTTGAAAAGCTAAGGACCCCTATAACTTTTTTATTATTGGATTTTTCGTGGTTAATTTGGTCCTATCTTACGCAGAATTTCACGAGGAATCCAACGGTGCCACGGGAATTCACGTACGGTCTCTAGTTCCGGAGTTATCGCCATCTAAAATTTTGGAAAGTTGCATTTTGCATCGAAAGGGCAAAATTTTGGTGATTTCGACGATTTTTCAACTTTTTTATTTGAAGAGATTTCTTGGATATCTCTTCATTTTCGTGTTCCTGGGGTCCGAAATGCTAAGAATCCGGTGTTAACTCGACCTCGAAAATGGCAAAATTTTTCGAAAAAATTTCTGACCCAATCGATGAAAATTTGTTGATTTTTAGAAAATCTCTCATAACTTTTGAACCGCTTGATAGATCGGGATGAGTTTTTGCACGTTTGAAGAACTCCACGGGAGCTACTTGGTGACGCAAAAAGTTCCAGGATTCTATCGTGTTATCATCGAAAAAAAGGGTGCCAAAATATGGGTCTAAAAATTCTCTTGAAAAGCTAAGGACCCCTATAACTTTTTTATTATTGGATTTTTCGTGGTTAATTTGGTCCTATCTTACGCAGAATTTCACGAGGAATCCAACGGTGCCACGGGAATTCACGTACGGTCTCTAGTTCCGGAGTTATCGCCATCTAAAATTTTGGAAAGTTGCATTTTGCATCGAAAGGGCAAAATTTTGGTGATTTCGACGATTTTTCAACTTTTTTATTTGAAGAGATTTCTTGGATATCTCTTCATTTTCGTGTTCCTGGGGTCCGAAATGCTAAGAATCCGGTGTTAACTCGACCTCGAAAATGGCAAAATTTTTCGAAAAAATTTCTGACCCAATCGATGAAAATTTGTTGATTTTTAGAAAATCTCTCATAACTTTTGAACCGCTTGATAGATCGGGATGAGTTTTTGCACGTTTGAAGAACTCCACGGGAGCTACTTGGTGACGCAAAAAGTTCCAGGATTCTATCGTGTTATCATCGAAAAAAAGGGTGCCAAAATATGGGTCTAAAAATTCTCTTGAAAAGCTAAGGACCCCTATAACTTTTTTATTATTGGATTTTTCGTGGTTAATTTGGTCCTATCTTACGCAGAATTTCACGAGGAATCCAACGGTGCCACGGGAATTCACGTACGGTCTCTAGTTCCGGAGTTATCGCCATCTAAAATTTTGGAAAGTTGCATTTTGCATCGAAAGGGCAAAATTTTGGTGATTTCGACGATTTTTCAACTTTTTTATTTGAAGAGATTTCTTGGATATCTCTTCATTTTCGTGTTCCTGGGGTCCGAAATGCTAAGAATCCGGTGTTAACTCGACCTCGAAAATGGCAAAATTTTTCGAAAAAATTTCTGACCCAATCGATGAAAATTTGTTGATTTTTAGAAAATCTCTCATAACTTTTGAACCGCTTGATAGATCGGGATGAGTTTTTGCACGTTTGAAGAACTCCACGGGAGCTACTTGGTGACGCAAAAAGTTCCAGGATTCTATCGTGTTATCATCGAAAAAAAGGGTGCCAAAATATGGGTCTAAAAATTCTCTTGAAAAGCTAAGGACCCCTATAACTTTTTTATTATTGGATTTTTCGTGGTTAATTTGGTCCTATCTTACGCAGAATTTCACGAGGAATCCAACGGTGCCACGGGAATTCACGTACGGTCTCTAGTTCCGGAGTTATCGCCATCTAAAATTTTGGAAAGTTGCATTTTGCATCGAAAGGGCAAAATTTTGGTGATTTCGACGATTTTTCAACTTTTTTATTTGAAGAGATTTCTTGGATATCTCTTCATTTTCGTGTTCCTGGGGTCCGAAATGCTAAGAATCCGGTGTTAACTCGACCTCGAAAATGGCAAAATTTTTCGAAAAAATTTCTGACCCAATCGATGAAAATTTGTTGATTTTTAGAAAATCTCTCATAACTTTTGAACCGCTTGATAGATCGGGATGAGTTTTTGCACGTTTGAAGAACTCCACGGGAGCTACTTGGTGACGCAAAAAGTTCCAGGATTCTATCGTGTTATCATCGAAAAAAAGGGTGCCAAAATATGGGTCTAAAAATTCTCTTGAAAAGCTAAGGACCCCTATAACTTTTTTATTATTGGATTTTTCGTGGTTAATTTGGTCCTATCTTACGCAGAATTTCACGAGGAATCCAACGGTGCCACGGGAATTCACGTACGGTCTCTAGTTCCGGAGTTATCGCCATCTAAAATTTTGGAAAGTTGCATTTTGCATCGAAAGGGCAAAATTTTGGTGATTTCGACGATTTTTCAACTTTTTTATTTGAAGAGATTTCTTGGATATCTCTTCATTTTCGTGTTCCTGGGGTCCGAAATGCTAAGAATCCGGTGTTAACTCGACCTCGAAAATGGCAAAATTTTTCGAAAAAATTTCTGACCCAATCGATGAAAATTTGTTGATTTTTAGAAAATCTCTCATAACTTTTGAACCGCTTGATAGATCGGGATGAGTTTTTGCACGTTTGAAGAACTCCACGGGAGCTACTTGGTGACGCAAAAAGTTCCAGGATTCTATCGTGTTATCATCGAAAAAAAGGGTGCCAAAATATGGGTCTAAAAATTCTCTTGAAAAGCTAAGGACCCCTATAACTTTTTTATTATTGGATTTTTCGTGGTTAATTTGGTCCTATCTTACGCAGAATTTCACGAGGAATCCAACGGTGCCACGGGAATTCACGTACGGTCTCTAGTTCCGGAGTTATCGCCATCTAAAATTTTGGAAAGTTGCATTTTGCATCGAAAGGGCAAAATTTTGGTGATTTCGACGATTTTTCAACTTTTTTATTTGAAGAGATTTCTTGGATATCTCTTCATTTTCGTGTTCCTGGGGTCCGAAATGCTAAGAATCCGGTGTTAACTCGACCTCGAAAATGGCAAAATTTTTCGAAAAAATTTCTGACCCAATCGATGAAAATTTGTTGATTTTTAGAAAATCTCTCATAACTTTTGAACCGCTTGATAGATCGGGATGAGTTTTTGCACGTTTGAAGAACTCCACGGGAGCTACTTGGTGACGCAAAAAGTTCCAGGATTCTATCGTGTTATCATCGAAAAAAAGGGTGCCAAAATATGGGTCTAAAAATTCTCTTGAAAAGCTAAGGACCCCTATAACTTTTTTATTATTGGATTTTTCGTGGTTAATTTGGTCCTATCTTACGCAGAATTTCACGAGGAATCCAACGGTGCCACGGGAATTCACGTACGGTCTCTAGTTCCGGAGTTATCGCCATCTAAAATTTTGGAAAGTTGCATTTTGCATCGAAAGGGCAAAATTTTGGTGATTTCGACGATTTTTCAACTTTTTTATTTGAAGAGATTTCTTGGATATCTCTTCATTTTCGTGTTCCTGGGGTCCGAAATGCTAAGAATCCGGTGTTAACTCGACCTCGAAAATGGCAAAATTTTTCGAAAAAATTTCTGACCCAATCGATGAAAATTTGTTGATTTTTAGAAAATCTCTCATAACTTTTGAACCGCTTGATAGATCGGGATGAGTTTTTGCACGTTTGAAGAACTCCACGGGAGCTACTTGGTGACGCAAAAAGTTCCAGGATTCTATCGTGTTATCATCGAAAAAAAGGGTGCCAAAATATGGGTCTAAAAATTCTCTTGAAAAGCTAAGGACCCCTATAACTTTTTTATTATTGGATTTTTCGTGGTTAATTTGGTCCTATCTTACGCAGAATTTCACGAGGAATCCAACGGTGCCACGGGAATTCACGTACGGTCTCTAGTTCCGGAGTTATCGCCATCTAAAATTTTGGAAAGTTGCATTTTGCATCGAAAGGGCAAAATTTTGGTGATTTCGACGATTTTTCAACTTTTTTATTTGAAGAGATTTCTTGGATATCTCTTCATTTTCGTGTTCCTGGGGTCCGAAATGCTAAGAATCCGGTGTTAACTCGACCTCGAAAATGGCAAAATTTTTCGAAAAAATTTCTGACCCAATCGATGAAAATTTGTTGATTTTTAGAAAATCTCTCATAACTTTTGAACCGCTTGATAGATCGGGATGAGTTTTTGCACGTTTGAAGAACTCCACGGGAGCTACTTGGTGACGCAAAAAGTTCCAGGATTCTATCGTGTTATCATCGAAAAAAAGGGTGCCAAAATATGGGTCTAAAAATTCTCTTGAAAAGCTAAGGACCCCTATAACTTTTTTATTATTGGATTTTTCGTGGTTAATTTGGTCCTATCTTACGCAGAATTTCACGAGGAATCCAACGGTGCCACGGGAATTCACGTACGGTCTCTAGTTCCGGAGTTATCGCCATCTAAAATTTTGGAAAGTTGCATTTTGCATCGAAAGGGCAAAATTTTGGTGATTTCGACGATTTTTCAACTTTTTTATTTGAAGAGATTTCTTGGATATCTCTTCATTTTCGTGTTCCTGGGGTCCGAAATGCTAAGAATCCGGTGTTAACTCGACCTCGAAAATGGCAAAATTTTTCGAAAAAATTTCTGACCCAATCGATGAAAATTTGTTGATTTTTAGAAAATCTCTCATAACTTTTGAACCGCTTGATAGATCGGGATGAGTTTTTGCACGTTTGAAGAACTCCACGGGAGCTACTTGGTGACGCAAAAAGTTCCAGGATTCTATCGTGTTATCATCGAAAAAAAGGGTGCCAAAATATGGGTCTAAAAATTCTCTTGAAAAGCTAAGGACCCCTATAACTTTTTTATTATTGGATTTTTCGTGGTTAATTTGGTCCTATCTTACGCAGAATTTCACGAGGAATCCAACGGTGCCACGGGAATTCACGTACGGTCTCTAGTTCCGGAGTTATCGCCATCTAAAATTTTGGAAAGTTGCATTTTGCATCGAAAGGGCAAAATTTTGGTGATTTCGACGATTTTTCAACTTTTTTATTTGAAGAGATTTCTTGGATATCTCTTCATTTTCGTGTTCCTGGGGTCCGAAATGCTAAGAATCCGGTGTTAACTCGACCTCGAAAATGGCAAAATTTTTCGAAAAAATTTCTGACCCAATCGATGAAAATTTGTTGATTTTTAGAAAATCTCTCATAACTTTTGAACCGCTTGATAGATCGGGATGAGTTTTTGCACGTTTGAAGAACTCCACGGGAGCTACTTGGTGACGCAAAAAGTTCCAGGATTCTATCGTGTTATCATCGAAAAAAAGGGTGCCAAAATATGGGTCTAAAAATTCTCTTGAAAAGCTAAGGACCCCTATAACTTTTTTATTATTGGATTTTTCGTGGTTAATTTGGTCCTATCTTACGCAGAATTTCACGAGGAATCCAACGGTGCCACGGGAATTCACGTACGGTCTCTAGTTCCGGAGTTATCGCCATCTAAAATTTTGGAAAGTTGCATTTTGCATCGAAAGGGCAAAATTTTGGTGATTTCGACGATTTTTCAACTTTTTTATTTGAAGAGATTTCTTGGATATCTCTTCATTTTCGTGTTCCTGGGGTCCGAAATGCTAAGAATCCGGTGTTAACTCGACCTCGAAAATGGCAAAATTTTTCGAAAAAATTTCTGACCCAATCGATGAAAATTTGTTGATTTTTAGAAAATCTCTCATAACTTTTGAACCGCTTGATAGATCGGGATGAGTTTTTGCACGTTTGAAGAACTCCACGGGAGCTACTTGGTGACGCAAAAAGTTCCAGGATTCTATCGTGTTATCATCGAAAAAAAGGGTGCCAAAATATGGGTCTAAAAATTCTCTTGAAAAGCTAAGGACCCCTATAACTTTTTTATTATTGGATTTTTCGTGGTTAATTTGGTCCTATCTTACGCAGAATTTCACGAGGAATCCAACGGTGCCACGGGAATTCACGTACGGTCTCTAGTTCCGGAGTTATCGCCATCTAAAATTTTGGAAAGTTGCATTTTGCATCGAAAGGGCAAAATTTTGGTGATTTCGACGATTTTTCAACTTTTTTATTTGAAGAGATTTCTTGGATATCTCTTCATTTTCGTGTTCCTGGGGTCCGAAATGCTAAGAATCCGGTGTTAACTCGACCTCGAAAATGGCAAAATTTTTCGAAAAAATTTCTGACCCAATCGATGAAAATTTGTTGATTTTTAGAAAATCTCTCATAACTTTTGAACCGCTTGATAGATCGGGATGAGTTTTTGCACGTTTGAAGAACTCCACGGGAGCTACTTGGTGACGCAAAAAGTTCCAGGATTCTATCGTGTTATCATCGAAAAAAAGGGTGCCAAAATATGGGTCTAAAAATTCTCTTGAAAAGCTAAGGACCCCTATAACTTTTTTATTATTGGATTTTTCGTGGTTAATTTGGTCCTATCTTACGCAGAATTTCACGAGGAATCCAACGGTGCCACGGGAATTCACGTACGGTCTCTAGTTCCGGAGTTATCGCCATCTAAAATTTTGGAAAGTTGCATTTTGCATCGAAAGGGCAAAATTTTGGTGATTTCGACGATTTTTCAACTTTTTTATTTGAAGAGATTTCTTGGATATCTCTTCATTTTCGTGTTCCTGTGGTCCGAAATGCTAAGAATCCGGTGTTAACTCGACCTCGAAAATGGCAAAATTTTTCGAAAAAATTTCTGACCCAATCGATGAAAATTTGTTGATTTTTAGAAAATCTCTCATAACTTTTGAACCGCTTGATAGATCGGGATGAGTTTTTGCACGTTTGAAGAACTCCACGGGAGCTACTTGGTGACGCAAAAAGTTCCAGGATTCTATCGTGTTATCATCGAAAAAAAGGGTGCCAAAATATGGGTCTAAAAATTCTCTTGAAAAGCTAAGGACCCCTATAACTTTTTTATTATTGGATTTTTCGTGGTTAATTTGGTCCTATCTTACGCAGAATTTCACGAGGAATCCAACGGTGCCACGGGAATTCACGTACGGTCTCTAGTTCCGGAGTTATCGCCATCTAAAATTTTGGAAAGTTGCATTTTGCATCGAAAGGGCAAAATTTTGGTGATTTCGACGATTTTTCAACTTTTTTATTTGAAGAGATTTCTTGGATATCTCTTCATTTTCGTGTTCCTGGGGTCCGAAATGCTAAGAATCCGGTGTTAACTCGACCTCGAAAATGGCAAAATTTTTCGAAAAAATTTCTGACCCAATCGATGAAAATTTGTTGATTTTTAGAAAATCTCTCATAACTTTTGAACCGCTTGATAGATCGGGATGAGTTTTTGCACGTTTGAAGAACTCCACGGGAGCTACTTGGTGACGCAAAAAGTTCCAGGATTCTATCGTGTTATCATCGAAAAAAAGGGTGCCAAAATATGGGTCTAAAAATTCTCTTGAAAAGCTAAGGACCCCTATAACTTTTTTATTATTGGATTTTTCGTGGTTAATTTGGTCCTATCTTACGCAGAATTTCACGAGGAATCCAACGGTGCCACGGGAATTCACGTACGGTCTCTAGTTCCGGAGTTATCGCCATCTAAAATTTTGGAAAGTTGCATTTTGCATCGAAAGGGCAAAATTTTGGTGATTTCGACGATTTTTCAACTTTTTTATTTGAAGAGATTTCTTGGATATCTCTTCATTTTCGTGTTCCTGGGGTCCGAAATGCTAAGAATCCGGTGTTAACTCGACCTCGAAAATGGCAAAATTTTTCGAAAAAATTTCTGACCCAATCGATGAAAATTTGTTGATTTTTAGAAAATCTCTCATAACTTTTGAACCGCTTGATAGATCGGGATGAGTTTTTGCACGTTTGAAGAACTCCACGGGAGCTACTTGGTGACGCAAAAAGTTCCAGGATTCTATCGTGTTATCATCGAAAAAAAGGGTGCCAAAATATGGGTCTAAAAATTCTCTTGAAAAGCTAAGGACCCCTATAACTTTTTTATTATTGGATTTTTCGTGGTTAATTTGGTCCTATCTTACGCAGAATTTCACGAGGAATCCAACGGTGCCACGGGAATTCACGTACGGTCTCTAGTTCCGGAGTTATCGCCATCTAAAATTTTGGAAAGTTGCATTTTGCATCGAAAGGGCAAAATTTTGGTGATTTCGACGATTTTTCAACTTTTTTATTTGAAGAGATTTCTTGGATATCTCTTCATTTTCGTGTTCCTGTGGTCCGAAATGCTAAGAATCCGGTGTTAACTCGACCTCGAAAATGGCAAAATTTTTCGAAAAAATTTCTGACCCAATCGATGAAAATTTGTTGATTTTTAGAAAATCTCTCATAACTTTTGAACCGCTTGATAGATCGGGATGAGTTTTTGCACGTTTGAAGAACTCCACGGGAGCTACTTGGTGACGCAAAAAGTTCCAGGATTCTATCGTGTTATCATCGAAAAAAAGGGTGCCAAAATATGGGTCTAAAAATTCTCTTGAAAAGCTAAGGACCCCTATAACTTTTTTATTATTGGATTTTTCGTGGTTAATTTGGTCCTATCTTACGCAGAATTTCACGAGGAATCCAACGGTGCCACGGGAATTCACGTACGGTCTCTAGTTCCGGAGTTATCGCCATCTAAAATTTTGGAAAGTTGCATTTTGCATCGAAAGGGCAAAATTTTGGTGATTTCGACGATTTTTCAACTTTTTTATTTGAAGAGATTTCTTGGATATCTCTTCATTTTCGTGTTCCTGTGGTCCGAAATGCTAAGAATCCGGTGTTAACTCGACCTCGAAAATGGCAAAATTTTTCGAAAAAATTTCTGACCCAATCGATGAAAATTTGTTGATTTTTAGAAAATCTCTCATAACTTTTGAACCGCTTGATAGATCGGGATGAGTTTTTGCACGTTTGAAGAACTCCACGGGAGCTACTTGGTGACGCAAAAAGTTCCAGGATTCTATCGTGTTATCATCGAAAAAAAGGGTGCCAAAATATGGGTCTAAAAATTCTCTTGAAAAGCTAAGGACCCCTATAACTTTTTTATTATTGGATTTTTCGTGGTTAATTTGGTCCTATCTTACGCAGAATTTCACGAGGAATCCAACGGTGCCACGGGAATTCACGTACGGTCTCTAGTTCCGGAGTTATCGCCATCTAAAATTTTGGAAAGTTGCATTTTGCATCGAAAGGGCAAAATTTTGGTGATTTCGACGATTTTTCAACTTTTTTATTTGAAGAGATTTCTTGGATATCTCTTCATTTTCGTGTTCCTGGGGTCCGAAATGCTAAGAATCCGGTGTTAACTCGACCTCGAAAATGGCAAAATTTTTCGAAAAAATTTCTGACCCAATCGATGAAAATTTGTTGATTTTTAGAAAATCTCTCATAACTTTTGAACCGCTTGATAGATCGGGATGAGTTTTTGCACGTTTGAAGAACTCCACGGGAGCTACTTGGTGACGCAAAAAGTTCCAGGATTCTATCGTGTTATCATCGAAAAAAAGGGTGCCAAAATATGGGTCTAAAAATTCTCTTGAAAAGCTAAGGACCCCTATAACTTTTTTATTATTGGATTTTTCGTGGTTAATTTGGTCCTATCTTACGCAGAATTTCACGAGGAATCCAACGGTGCCACGGGAATTCACGTACGGTCTCTAGTTCCGGAGTTATCGCCATCTAAAATTTTGGAAAGTTGCATTTTGCATCGAAAGGGCAAAATTTTGGTGATTTCGACGATTTTTCAACTTTTTTATTTGAAGAGATTTCTTGGATATCTCTTCATTTTCGTGTTCCTGGGGTCCGAAATGCTAAGAATCCGGTGTTAACTCGACCTCGAAAATGGCAAAATTTTTCGAAAAAATTTCTGACCCAATCGATGAAAATTTGTTGATTTTTAGAAAATCTCTCATAACTTTTGAACCGCTTGATAGATCGGGATGAGTTTTTGCACGTTTGAAGAACTCCACGGGAGCTACTTGGTGACGCAAAAAGTTCCAGGATTCTATCGTGTTATCATCGAAAAAAAGGGTGCCAAAATATGGGTCTAAAAATTCTCTTGAAAAGCTAAGGACCCCTATAACTTTTTTATTATTGGATTTTTCGTGGTTAATTTGGTCCTATCTTACGCAGAATTTCACGAGGAATCCAACGGTGCCACGGGAATTCACGTACGGTCTCTAGTTCCGGAGTTATCGCCATCTAAAATTTTGGAAAGTTGCATTTTGCATCGAAAGGGCAAAATTTTGGTGATTTCGACGATTTTTCAACTTTTTTATTTGAAGAGATTTCTTGGATATCTCTTCATTTTCGTGTTCCTGGGGTCCGAAATGCTAAGAATCCGGTGTTAACTCGACCTCGAAAATGGCAAAATTTTTCGAAAAAATTTCTGACCCAATCGATGAAAATTTGTTGATTTTTAGAAAATCTCTCATAACTTTTGAACCGCTTGATAGATCGGGATGAGTTTTTGCACGTTTGAAGAACTCCACGGGAGCTACTTGGTGACGCAAAAAGTTCCAGGATTCTATCGTGTTATCATCGAAAAAAAGGGTGCCAAAATATGGGTCTAAAAATTCTCTTGAAAAGCTAAGGACCCCTATAACTTTTTTATTATTGGATTTTTCGTGGTTAATTTGGTCCTATCTTACGCAGAATTTCACGAGGAATCCAACGGTGCCACGGGAATTCACGTACGGTCTCTAGTTCCGGAGTTATCGCCATCTAAAATTTTGGAAAGTTGCATTTTGCATCGAAAGGGCAAAATTTTGGTGATTTCGACGATTTTTCAACTTTTTTATTTGAAGAGATTTCTTGGATATCTCTTCATTTTCGTGTTCCTGGGGTCCGAAATGCTAAGAATCCGGTGTTAACTCGACCTCGAAAATGGCAAAATTTTTCGAAAAAATTTCTGACCCAATCGATGAAAATTTGTTGATTTTTAGAAAATCTCTCATAACTTTTGAACCGCTTGATAGATCGGGATGAGTTTTTGCACGTTTGAAGAACTCCACGGGAGCTACTTGGTGACGCAAAAAGTTCCAGGATTCTATCGTGTTATCATCGAAAAAAAGGGTGCCAAAATATGGGTCTAAAAATTCTCTTGAAAAGCTAAGGACCCCTATAACTTTTTTATTATTGGATTTTTCGTGGTTAATTTGGTCCTATCTTACGCAGAATTTCACGAGGAATCCAACGGTGCCACGGGAATTCACGTACGGTCTCTAGTTCCGGAGTTATCGCCATCTAAAATTTTGGAAAGTTGCATTTTGCATCGAAAGGGCAAAATTTTGGTGATTTCGACGATTTTTCAACTTTTTTATTTGAAGAGATTTCTTGGATATCTCTTCATTTTCGTGTTCCTGGGGTCCGAAATGCTAAGAATCCGGTGTTAACTCGACCTCGAAAATGGCAAAATTTTTCGAAAAAATTTCTGACCCAATCGATGAAAATTTGTTGATTTTTAGAAAATCTCTCATAACTTTTGAACCGCTTGATAGATCTGGATGAGTTTTTGCACGTTTGAAGAACTCCACGGGAGCTACTTGGTGACGCAAAAAGTTCCAGGATTCTATCGTGTTATCATCGAAAAAAAGGGTGCCAAAATATGGGTCTAAAAATTCTCTTGAAAAGCTAAGGACCCCTATAACTTTTTTATTATTGGATTTTTCGTGGTTAATTTGGTCCTATCTTACGCAAAATTTCACGAGGAATCCAACGGTGCCACGGGAATTCACGTACGGTCTCTAGTTCCGGAGTTATCGCCATCTAAAATTTTGGAAAGTTGCATTTTGCATCGAAAGGGCAAAATTTTGGTGATTTCGACGATTTTTCAACTTTTTTATTTGAAGAGATTTCTTGGATATCTCTTCATTTTCGTGTTCCTGGGGTCCGAAATGCTAAGAATCCGGTGTTAACTCGACCTCGAAAATGGCAAAATTTTTCGAAAAAATTTCTGACCCAATCGATGAAAATTTGTTGATTTTTAGAAAATCTCTCATAACTTTTGAACCGCTTGATAGATCGGGATGAGTTTTTGCACGTTTGAAGAACTCCACGGGAGCTGCTTGGTGACGCAAAAAGTTCCAGGATTCTATCGTGTTATCATCGAAAAAAAGGGTGCCAAAATATGGGTCTAAAAATTCTCTTGAAAAGCTAAGGACCCCTATAACTTTTTTATTATTGGATTTTTCGTGGTTAATTTGGTCCTATCTTACGCAGAATTTCACGAGGAATCCAACGGTGCCACGGGAATTCACGTACGGTCTCTAGTTCCGGAGTTATCGCCATCTAAAATTTTGGAAAGTTGCATTTTGCATCGAAAGGGCAAAATTTTGGTGATTTCGACGATTTTTCAACTTTTTTATTTGAAGAGATTTCTTGGATATCTCTTCATTTTCGTGTTCCTGGGGTCCGAAATGCTAAGAATCCGGTGTTAACTCGACCTCGAAAATGGCAAAATTTTTCGAAAAAATTTCTGACCCAATCGATGAAAATTTGTTGATTTTTAGAAAATCTCTCATAACTTTTGAACCGCTTGATAGATCGGGATGAGTTTTTGCACGTTTGAAGAACTCCACGGGAGCTACTTGGTGACGCAAAAAGTTCCAGGATTCTATCGTGTTATCATCGAAAAAAAGGGTGCCAAAATATGGGTCTAAAAATTCTCTTGAAAAGCTAAGGACCCCTATAACTTTTTTATTATTGGATTTTTCGTGGTTAATTTGGTCCTATCTTACGCAGAATTTCACGAGGAATCCAACGGTGCCACGGGAATTCACGTACGGTCTCTAGTTCCGGAGTTATCGCCATCTAAAATTTTGGAAAGTTGCATTTTGCATCGAAAGGGCAAAATTTTGGTGATTTCGACGATTTTTCAACTTTTTTATTTGAAGAGATTTCTTGGATATCTCTTCATTTTCGTGTTCCTGGGGTCCGAAATGCTAAGAATCCGGTGTTAACTCGACCTCGAAAATGGCAAAATTTTTCGAAAAAATTTCTGACCCAATCGATGAAAATTTGTTGATTTTTAGAAAATCTCTCATAACTTTTGAACCGCTTGATAGATCTGGATGAGTTTTTGCACGTTTGAAGAACTCCACGGGAGCTACTTGGTGACGCAAAAAGTTCCAGGATTCTATCGTGTTATCATCGAAAAAAAGGGTGCCAAAATATGGGTCTAAAAATTCTCTTGAAAAGCTAAGGACCCCTATAACTTTTTTATTATTGGATTTTTCGTGGTTAATTTGGTCCTATCTTACGCAGAATTTCACGAGGAATCCAACGGTGCCACGGGAATTCACGTACGGTCTCTAGTTCCGGAGTTATCGCAATCTAAAATTTTGGAAAGTTGCATTTTGCATCGAAAGGGCAAAATTTTGGTGATTTCGACGATTTTTCAACTTTTTTATTTGAAGAGATTTCTTGGATATCTCTTCATTTTCGTGTTCCTGGGGTCCGAAATGCTAAGAATCCGGTGTTAACTCGACCTCGAAAATGGCAAAATTTTTCGAAAAAATTTCTGACCCAATCGATGAAAATTTGTTGATTTTTAGAAAATCTCTCATAACTTTTGAACCGCTTGATAGATCGGGATGAGTTTTTGCACGTTTGAAGAACTCCACGGGAGCTACTTGGTGACGCAAAAAGTTCCAGGATTCTATCGTGTTATCATCGAAAAAAAGGGTGCCAAAATATGGGTCTAAAAATTCTCTTGAAAAGCTAAGGACCCCTATAACTTTTTTATTATTGGATTTTTCGTGGTTAATTTGGCCCTATCTTACGCAGAATTTCACGAGGAATCCAACGGTGCCACGGGAATTCACGTACGGTCTCTAGTTCCGGAGTTATCGCCATCTAAAATTTTGGAAAGTTGCATTTTGCATCGAAAGGGCAAAATTTTGGTGATTTCGACGATTTTTCAACTTTTTTATTTGAAGAGATTTCTTGGATATCTCTTCATTTTCGTGTTCCTGGGGTCCGAAATGCTAAGAATCCGGTGTTAACTCGACCTCGAAAATGGCAAAATTTTTCGAAAAAATTTCTGACCCAATCGATGAAAATTTGTTGATTTTTAGAAAATCTCTCATAACTTTTGAACCGCTTGATAGATCGGGATGAGTTTTTGCACGTTTGAAGAACTCCACGGGAGCTACTTGGTGACGCAAAAAGTTCCAGGATTCTATCGTGTTATCATCGAAAAAAAGGGTGCCAAAATATGGGTCTAAAAATTCTCTTGAAAAGCTAAGGACCCCTATAACTTTTTTATTATTGGATTTTTCGTGGTTAATTTGGTCCTATCTTACGCAGAATTTCACGAGGAATCCAACGGTGCCACGGGAATTCACGTACGGTCTCTAGTTCCGGAGTTATCGCCATCTAAAATTTTGGAAAGTTGCATTTTGCATCGAAAGGGCAAAATTTTGGTGATTTCGACGATTTTTCAACTTTTTTATTTGAAGAGATTTCTTGGATATCTCTTCATTTTCGTGTTCCTGGGGTCCGAAATGCTAAGAATCCGGTGTTAACTCGACCTCGAAAATGGCAAAATTTTTCGAAAAAATTTCTGACCCAATCGATGAAAATTTGTTGATTTTTAGAAAATCTCTCATAACTTTTGAACCGCTTGATAGATCTGGATGAGTTTTTGCACGTTTGAAGAACTCCACGGGAGCTACTTGGTGACGCAAAAAGTTCCAGGATTCTATCGTGTTATCATCGAAAAAAAGGGTGCCAAAATATGGGTCTAAAAATTCTCTTGAAAAGCTAAGGACCCCTATAACTTTTTTATTATTGGATTTTTCGTGGTTAATTTGGTCCTATCTTACGCAGAATTTCACGAGGAATCCAACGGTGCCACGGGAATTCACGTACGGTCTCTAGTTCCGGAGTTATCGCCATCTAAAATTTTGGAAAGTTGCATTTTGCATCGAAAGGGCAAAATTTTGGTGATTTCGACGATTTTTCAACTTTTTTATTTGAAGAGATTTCTTGGATATCTCTTCATTTTCGTGTTCCTGGGGTCCGAAATGCTAAGAATCCGGTGTTAACTCGACCTCGAAAATGGCAAAATTTTTCGAAAAAATTTCTGACCCAATCGATGAAAATTTGTTGATTTTTAGAAAATCTCTCATAACTTTTGAACCGCTTGATAGATCGGGATGAGTTTTTGCACGTTTGAAGAACTCCACGGGAGCTGCTTGGTGACGCAAAAAGTTCCAGGATTCTATCGTGTTATCATCGAAAAAAAGGGTGCCAAAATATGGGTCTAAAAATTCTCTTGAAAAGCTAAGGACCCCTATAACTTTTTTATTATTGGATTTTTCGTGGTTAATTTGGTCCTATCTTACGCAGAATTTCACGAGGAATCCAACGGTGCCACGGGAATTCACGTACGGTCTCTAGTTCCGGAGTTATCGCCATCTAAAATTTTGGAAAGTTGCATTTTGCATCGAAAGGGCAAAATTTTGGTGATTTCGACGATTTTTCAACTTTTTTATTTGAAGAGATTTCTTGGATATCTCTTCATTTTCGTGTTCCTGGGGTCCGAAATGCTAAGAATCCGGTGTTAACTCGACCTCGAAAATGGCAAAATTTTTCGAAAAAATTTCTGACCCAATCGATGAAAATTTGTTGATTTTTAGAAAATCTCTCATAACTTTTGAACCGCTTGATAGATCGGGATGAGTTTTTGCACGTTTGAAGAACTCCACGGGAGCTACTTGGTGACGCAAAAAGTTCCAGGATTCTATCGTGTTATCATCGAAAAAAAGGGTGCCAAAATATGGGTCTAAAAATTCTCTTGAAAAGCTAAGGACCCCTATAACTTTTTTATTATTGGATTTTTCGTGGTTAATTTGGTCCTATCTTACGCAGAATTTCACGAGGAATCCAACGGTGCCACGGGAATTCACGTACGGTCTCTAGTTCCGGAGTTATCGCCATCTAAAATTTTGGAAAGTTGCATTTTGCATCGAAAGGGCAAAATTTTGGTGATTTCGACGATTTTTCAACTTTTTTATTTGAAGAGATTTCTTGGATATCTCTTCATTTTCGTGTTCCTGGGGTCCGAAATGCTAAGAATCCGGTGTTAACTCGACCTCGAAAATGGCAAAATTTTTCGAAAAAATTTCTGACCCAATCGATGAAAATTTGTTGATTTTTAGAAAATCTCTCATAACTTTTGAACCGCTTGATAGATCTGGATGAGTTTTTGCACGTTTGAAGAACTCCACGGGAGCTACTTGGTGACGCAAAAAGTTCCAGGATTCTATCGTGTTATCATCGAAAAAAAGGGTGCCAAAATATGGGTCTAAAAATTCTCTTGAAAAGCTAAGGACCCCTATAACTTTTTTATTATTGGATTTTTCGTGGTTAATTTGGTCCTATCTTACGCAGAATTTCACGAGGAATCCAACGGTGCCACGGGAATTCACGTACGGTCTCTAGTTCCGGAGTTATCGCCATCTAAAATTTTGGAAAGTTGCATTTTGCATCGAAAGGGCAAAATTTTGGTGATTTCGACGATTTTTCAACTTTTTTATTTGAAGAGATTTCTTGGATATCTCTTCATTTTCGTGTTCCTGGGGTCCGAAATGCTAAGAATCCGGTGTTAACTCGACCTCGAAAATGGCAAAATTTTTCGAAAAAATTTCTGACCCAATCGATGAAAATTTGTTGATTTTTAGAAAATCTCTCATAACTTTTGAACCGCTTGATAGATCGGGATGAGTTTTTGCACGTTTGAAGAACTCCACGGGAGCTACTTGGTGACGCAAAAAGTTCCAGGATTCTATCGTGTTATCATCGAAAAAAAGGGTGCCAAAATATGGGTCTAAAAATTCTCTTGAAAAGCTAAGGACCCCTATAACTTTTTTATTATTGGATTTTTCGTGGTTAATTTGGTCCTATCTTACGCAGAATTTCACGAGGAATCCAACGGTGCCACGGGAATTCACGTACGGTCTCTAGTTCCGGAGTTATCGCCATCTAAAATTTTGGAAAGTTGCATTTTGCATCGAAAGGGCAAAATTTTGGTGATTTCGACGATTTTTCAACTTTTTTATTTGAAGAGATTTCTTGGATATCTCTTCATTTTCGTGTTCCTGGGGTCCGAAATGCTAAGAATCCGGTGTTAACTCGACCTCGAAAATGGCAAAATTTTTCGAAAAAATTTCTGACCCAATCGATGAAAATTTGTTGATTTTTAGAAAATCTCTCATAACTTTTGAACCGCTTGATAGATCGGGATGAGTTTTTGCACGTTTGAAGAACTCCACGGGAGCTACTTGGTGACGCAAAAAGTTCCAGGATTCTATCGTGTTATCATCGAAAAAAAGGGTGCCAAAATATGGGTCTAAAAATTCTCTTGAAAAGCTAAGGACCCCTATAACTTTTTTACTATTGGATTTTTCGTGGTTAATTTGGTCCTATCTTACGCAGAATTTCACGAGGAATCCAACGGTGCCACGGGAATTCACGTACGGTCTCTAGTTCCGGAGTTATCGCCATCTAAAATTTTGGAAAGTTGCATTTTGCATCGAAAGGGCAAAATTTTGGTGATTTCGACGATTTTTCAACTTTTTTATTTGAAGAGATTTCTTGGATATCTCTTCATTTTCGTGTTCCTGGGGTCCGAAATGCTAAGAATCCGGTGTTAACTCGACCTCGAAAATGGCAAAATTTTTCGAAAAAATTTCTGACCCAATCGATGAAAATTTGTTGATTTTTAGAAAATCTCTCATAACTTTTGAACCGCTTGATAGATCGGGATGAGTTTTTGCACGTTTGAAGAACTCCACGGGAGCTTCTTGGTGACGCAAAAAGTTCCAGGATTCTATCGTGTTATCATCGAAAAAAAGGGTGCCAAAATATGGGTCTAAAAATTCTCTTGAAAAGCTAAGGACCCCTATAACTTTTTTATTATTGGATTTTTCGTGGTTAATTTGGTCCTATCTTACGCAGAATTTCACGAGGAATCCAACGGTGCCACGGGAATTCACGTACGGTCTCTAGTTCCGGAGTTATCGCCATCTAAAATTTTGGAAAGTTGCATTTTGCATCGAAAGGGCAAAATTTTGGTGATTTCGACGATTTTTCAACTTTTTTATTTGAAGAGATTTCTTGGATATCTCTTCATTTTCGTGTTCCTGGGGTCCGAAATGCTAAGAATCCGGTGTTAACTCGACCTCGAAAATGGCAAAATTTTTCGAAAAAATTTCTGACCCAATCGATGAAAATTTGTTGATTTTTAGAAAATCTCTCATAACTTTTGAACCGCTTGATAGATCGGGATGAGTTTTTGCACGTTTGAAGAACTCCACGGGAGCTACTTGGTGACGCAAAAAGTTCCAGGATTCTATCGTGTTATCATCGAAAAAAAGGGTGCCAAAATATGGGTCTAAAAATTCTCTTGAAAAGCTAAGGACCCCTATAACTTTTTTATTATTGGATTTTTCGTGGTTAATTTGGTCCTATCTTACGCAGAATTTCACGAGGAATCCAACGGTGCCACGGGAATTCACGTACGGTCTCTAGTTCCGGAGTTATCGCCATCTAAAATTTTGGAAAGTTGCATTTTGCATCGAAAGGGCAAAATTTTGGTGATTTCGACGATTTTTCAACTTTTTTATTTGAAGAGATTTCTTGGATATCTCTTCATTTTCGTGTTCCTGGGGTCCGAAATGCTAAGAATCCGGTGTTAACTCGACCTCGAAAATGGCAAAATTTTTCGAAAAAATTTCTGACCCAATCGATGAAAATTTGTTGATTTTTAGAAAATCTCTCATAACTTTTGAACCGCTTGATAGATCGGGATGAGTTTTTGCACGTTTGAAGAACTCCACGGGAGCTACTTGGTGACGCAAAAAGTTCCAGGATTCTATCGTGTTATCATCGAAAAAAAGGGTGCCAAAATATGGGTCTAAAAATTCTCTTGAAAAGCTAAGGACCCCTATAACTTTTTTATTATTGGATTTTTCGTGGTTAATTTGGTCCTATCTTACGCAGAATTTCACGAGGAATCCAACGGTGCCACGGGAATTCACGTACGGTCTCTAGTTCCGGAGTTATCGCCATCTAAAATTTTGGAAAGTTGCATTTTGCATCGAAAGGGCAAAATTTTGGTGATTTCGACGATTTTTCAACTTTTTTATTTGAAGAGATTTCTTGGATATCTCTTCATTTTCGTGTTCCTGGGGTCCGAAATGCTAAGAATCCGGTGTTAACTCGACCTCGAAAATGGCAAAATTTTTCGAAAAAATTTCTGACCCAATCGATGAAAATTTGTTGATTTTTAGAAAATCTCTCATAACTTTTGAACCGCTTGATAGATCGGGATGAGTTTTTGCACGTTTGAAGAACTCCACGGGAGCTACTTGGTGACGCAAAAAGTTCCAGGATTCTATCGTGTTATCATCGAAAAAAAGGGTGCCAAAATATGGGTCTAAAAATTCTCTTGAAAAGCTAAGGACCCCTATAACTTTTTTATTATTGGATTTTTCGTGGTTAATTTGGTCCTATCTTACGCAGAATTTCACGAGGAATCCAACGGTGCCACGGGAATTCACGTACGGTCTCTAGTTCCGGAGTTATCGCCATCTAAAATTTTGGAAAGTTGCATTTTGCATCGAAAGGGCAAAATTTTGGTGATTTCGACGATTTTTCAACTTTTTTATTTGAAGAGATTTCTTGGATATCTCTTCATTTTCGTGTTCCTGGGGTCCGAAATGCTAAGAATCCGGTGTTAACTCGACCTCGAAAATGGCAAAATTTTTCGAAAAAATTTCTGACCCAATCGATGAAAATTTGTTGATTTTTAGAAAATCTCTCATAACTTTTGAACCGCTTGATAGATCGGGATGAGTTTTTGCACGTTTGAAGAACTCCACGGGAGCTACTTGGTGACGCAAAAAGTTCCAGGATTCTATCGTGTTATCATCGAAAAAAAGGGTGCCAAAATATGGGTCTAAAAATTCTCTTGAAAAGCTAAGGACCCCTATAACTTTTTTATTATTGGATTTTTCGTGGTTAATTTGGTTCTATCTTACGCAGAATTTCACGAGGAATCCAACGGTGCCACGGGAATTCACGTACGGTCTCTAGTTCCGGAGTTATCGCCATCTAAAATTTTGGAAAGTTGCATTTTGCATCGAAAGGGCAAAATTTTGGTGATTTCGACGATTTTTCAACTTTTTTATTTGAAGAGATTTCTTGGATATCTCTTCATTTTCGTGTTCCTGGGGTCCGAAATGCTAAGAATCCGGTGTTAACTCGACCTCGAAAATGGCAAAATTTTTCGAAAAAATTTCTGACCCAATCGATGAAAATTTGTTGATTTTTAGAAAATCTCTCATAACTTTTGAACCGCTTGATAGATCGGGATGAGTTTTTGCACGTTTGAAGAACTCCACGGGAGCTACTTGGTGACGCAAAAAGTTCCAGGATTCTATCGTGTTATCATCGAAAAAAAGGGTGCCAAAATATGGGTCTAAAAATTCTCTTGAAAAGCTAAGGACCCCTATAACTTTTTTATTATTGGATTTTTCGTGGTTAATTTGGTCCTATCTTACGCAGAATTTCACGAGGAATCCAACGGTGCCACGGGAATTCACGTACGGTCTCTAGTTCCGGAGTTATCGCCATCTAAAATTTTGGAAAGTTGCATTTTGCATCGAAAGGGCAAAATTTTGGTGATTTCGACGATTTTTCAACTTTTTTATTTGAAGAGATTTCTAGGACATCTCTTCATTTTCGTGTTCCTGGGGTCCGAAATGCTAAGAATCCGGTGTTAACTCGACCTCGAAAATGGCAAAATTTTTCGAAAAAATTTCTGACCCAATCGATGAAAATTTGTTGATTTTTAGAAAATCTCTCATAACTTTTGAACCGCTTGATAGATCGGGATGAGTTTTTGCACGTTTGAAGAACTCCACGGGAGCTACTTGGTGACGCAAAAAGTTCCAGGATTCTATCGTGTTATCATCGAAAAAAAGGGTGCCAAAATATGGGTCTAAAAATTCTCTTGAAAAGCTAAGGACCCCTATAACTTTTTTATTATTGGATTTTTCGTGGTTAATTTGGTCCTATCTTACGCAGAATTTCACGAGGAATCCAACGGTGCCACGGGAATTCACGTACGGTCTCTAGTTCCGGAGTTATCGCCATCTAAAATTTTGGAAAGTTGCATTTTGCATCGAAAGGGCAAAATTTTGGTGATTTCGACGATTTTTCAACTTTTTTATTTGAAGAGATTTCTTGGATATCTCTTCATTTTCGTGTTCCTGGGGTCCGAAATGCTAAGAATCCGGTGTTAACTCGACCTCGAAAATGGCAAAATTTTTCGAAAAAATTTCTGACCCAATCGATGAAAATTTGTTGATTTTTAGAAAATCTCTCATAACTTTTGAACCGCTTGATAGATCGGGATGAGTTTTTGCACGTTTGAAGAACTCCACGGGAGCTACTTGGTGACGCAAAAAGTTCCAGGATTCTATCGTGTTATCATCGAAAAAAAGGGTGCCAAAATATGGGTCTAAAAATTCTCTTGAAAAGCTAAGGACCCCTATAACTTTTTTATTATTGGATTTTTCGTGGTTAATTTGGTCCTATCTTACGCAGAATTTCACGAGGAATCCAACGGTGCCACGGGAATTCACGTACGGTCTCTAGTTCCGGAGTTATCGCCATCTAAAATTTTGGAAAGTTGCATTTTGCATCGAAAGGGCAAAATTTTGGTGATTTCGACGATTTTTCAACTTTTTTATTTGAAGAGATTTCTTGGATATCTCTTCATTTTCGTGTTCCTGGGGTCCGAAATGCTAAGAATCCGGTGTTAACTCGACCTCGAAAATGGCAAAATTTTTCGAAAAAATTTCTGACCCAATCGATGAAAATTTGTTGATTTTTAGAAAATCTCTCATAACTTTTGAACCGCTTGATAGATCGGGATGAGTTTTTGCACGTTTGAAGAACTCCACGGGAGCTACTTGGTGACGCAAAAAGTTCCAGGATTCTATCGTGTTATCATCGAAAAAAAGGGTGCCAAAATATGGGTCTAAAAATTCTCTTGAAAAGCTAAGGACCCCTATAACTTTTTTACTATTGGATTTTTCGTGGTTAATTTGGTCCTATCTTACGCAGAATTTCACGAGGAATCCAACGGTGCCACGGGAATTCACGTACGGTCTCTAGTTCCGGAGTTATCGCCATCTAAAATTTTGGAAAGTTGCATTTTGCATCGAAAGGGCAAAATTTTGGTGATTTCGACGATTTTTCAACTTTTTTATTTGAAGAGATTTCTTGGATATCTCTTCATTTTCGTGTTCCTGGGGTCCGAAATGCTAAGAATCCGGTGTTAACTCGACCTCGAAAATGGCAAAATTTTTCGAAAAAATTTCTGACCCAATCGATGAAAATTTGTTGATTTTTAGAAAATCTCTCATAACTTTTGAACCGCTTGATAGATCGGGATGAGTTTTTGCACGTTTGAAGAACTCCACGGGAGCTACTTGGTGACGCAAAAAGTTCCAGGATTCTATCGTGTTATCATCGAAAAAAAGGGTGCCAAAATATGGGTCTAAAAATTCTCTTGAAAAGCTAAGGACCCCTATAACTTTTTTATTATTGGATTTTTCGTGGTTAATTTGGTCCTATCTTACGCAGAATTTCACGAGGAATCCAACGGTGCCACGGGAATTCACGTACGGTCTCTAGTTCCGGAGTTATCGCCATCTAAAATTTTGGAAAGTTGCATTTTGCATCGAAAGGGCAAAATTTTGGTGATTTCGACGATTTTTCAACTTTTTTATTTGAAGAGATTTCTTGGATATCTCTTCATTTTCGTGTTCCTGGGGTCCGAAATGCTAAGAATCCGGTGTTAACTCGACCTCGAAAATGGCAAAATTTTTCGAAAAAATTTCTGACCCAATCGATGAAAATTTGTTGATTTTTAGAAAATCTCTCATAACTTTTGAACCGCTTGATAGATCGGGATGAGTTTTTGCACGTTTGAAGAACTCCACGGGAGCTACTTGGTGACGCAAAAAGTTCCAGGATTCTATCGTGTTATCATCGAAAAAAAGGGTGCCAAAATATGGGTCTAAAAATTCTCTTGAAAAGCTAAGGACCCCTATAACTTTTTTATTATTGGATTTTTCGTGGTTAATTTGGTCCTATCTTACGCAGAATTTCACGAGGAATCCAACGGTGCCACGGGAATTCACGTACGGTCTCTAGTTCCGGAGTTATCGCCATCTAAAATTTTGGAAAGTTGCATTTTGCATCGAAAGGGCAAAATTTTGGTGATTTCGACGATTTTTCAACTTTTTTATTTGAAGAGATTTCTTGGATATCTCTTCATTTTCGTGTTCCTGGGGTCCGAAATGCTAAGAATCCGGTGTTAACTCGACCTCGAAAATGGCAAAATTTTTCGAAAAAATTTCTGACCCAATCGATGAAAATTTGTTGATTTTTAGAAAATCTCTCATAACTTTTGAACCGCTTGATAGATCGGGATGAGTTTTTGCACGTTTGAAGAACTCCACGGGAGCTACTTGGTGACGCAAAAAGTTCCAGGATTCTATCGTGTTATCATCGAAAAAAAGGGTGCCAAAATATGGGTCTAAAAATTCTCTTGAAAAGCTAAGGACCCCTATAACTTTTTTATTATTGGATTTTTCGTGGTTAATTTGGTCCTATCTTACGCAGAATTTCACGAGGAATCCAACGGTGCCACGGGAATTCACGTACGGTCTCTAGTTCCGGAGTTATCGCCATCTAAAATTTTGGAAAGTTGCATTTTGCATCGAAAGGGCAAAATTTTGGTGATTTCGACGATTTTTCAACTTTTTTATTTGAAGAGATTTCTTGGATATCTCTTCATTTTCGTGTTCCTGGGGTCCGAAATGCTAAGAATCCGGTGTTAACTCGACCTCGAAAATGGCAAAATTTTTCGAAAAAATTTCTGACCCAATCGATGAAAATTTGTTGATTTTTAGAAAATCTCTCATAACTTTTGAACCGCTTGATAGATCGGGATGAGTTTTTGCACGTTTGAAGAACTCCACGGGAGCTACTTGGTGACGCAAAAAGTTCCAGGATTCTATCGTGTTATCATCGAAAAAAAGGGTGCCAAAATATGGGTCTAAAAATTCTCTTGAAAAGCTAAGGACCCCTATAACTTTTTTATTATTGGATTTTTCGTGGTTAATTTGGTCCTATCTTACGCAGAATTTCACGAGGAATCCAACGGTGCCACGGGAATTCACGTACGGTCTCTAGTTCCGGAGTTATCGCCATCTAAAATTTTGGAAAGTTGCATTTTGCATCGAAAGGGCAAAATTTTGGTGATTTCGACGATTTTTCAACTTTTTTATTTGAAGAGATTTCTTGGATATCTCTTCATTTTCGTGTTCCTGGGGTCCGAAATGCTAAGAATCCGGTGTTAACTCGACCTCGAAAATGGCAAAATTTTTCGAAAAAATTTCTGACCCAATCGATGAAAATTTGTTGATTTTTAGAAAATCTCTCATAACTTTTGAACCGCTTGATAGATCGGGATGAGTTTTTGCACGTTTGAAGAACTCCACGGGAGCTACTTGGTGACGCAAAAAGTTCCAGGATTCTATCGTGTTATCATCGAAAAAAAGGGTGCCAAAATATGGGTCTAAAAATTCTCTTGAAAAGCTAAGGACCCCTATAACTTTTTTATTATTGGATTTTTCGTGGTTAATTTGGTTCTATCTTACGCAGAATTTCACGAGGAATCCAACGGTGCCACGGGAATTCACGTACGGTCTCTAGTTCCGGAGTTATCGCCATCTAAAATTTTGGAAAGTTGCATTTTGCATCGAAAGGGCAAAATTTTGGTGATTTCGACGATTTTTCAACTTTTTTATTTGAAGAGATTTCTTGGATATCTCTTCATTTTCGTGTTCCTGGGGTCCGAAATGCTAAGAATCCGGTGTTAACTCGACCTCGAAAATGGCAAAATTTTTCGAAAAAATTTCTGACCCAATCGATGAAAATTTGTTGATTTTTAGAAAATCTCTCATAACTTTTGAACCGCTTGATAGATCGGGATGAGTTTTTGCACGTTTGAAGAACTCCACGGGAGCTACTTGGTGACGCAAAAAGTTCCAGGATTCTATCGTGTTATCATCGAAAAAAAGGGTGCCAAAATATGGGTCTAAAAATTCTCTTGAAAAGCTAAGGACCCCTATAACTTTTTTATTATTGGATTTTTCGTGGTTAATTTGGTCCTATCTTACGCAGAATTTCACGAGGAATCCAACGGTGCCACGGGAATTCACGTACGGTCTCTAGTTCCGGAGTTATCGCCATCTAAAATTTTGGAAAGTTGCATTTTGCATCGAAAGGGCAAAATTTTGGTGATTTCGACGATTTTTCAACTTTTTTATTTGAAGAGATTTCTTGGACATCTCTTCATTTTCGTGTTCCTGGGGTCCGAAATGCTAAGAATCCGGTGTTAACTCGACCTCGAAAATGGCAAAATTTTTCGAAAAAATTTCTGACCCAATCGATGAAAATTTGTTGATTTTTAGAAAATCTCTCATAACTTTTGAACCGCTTGATAGATCGGGATGAGTTTTTGCACGTTTGAAGAACTCCACGGGAGCTACTTGGTGACGCAAAAAGTTCCAGGATTCTATCGTGTTATCATCGAAAAAAAGGGTGCCAAAATATGGGTCTAAAAATTCTCTTGAAAAGCTAAGGACCCCTATAACTTTTTTATTATTGGATTTTTCGTGGTTAATTTGGTCCTATCTTACGCAGAATTTCACGAGGAATCCAACGGTGCCACGGGAATTCACGTACGGTCTCTAGTTCCGGAGTTATCGCCATCTAAAATTTTGGAAAGTTGCATTTTGCATCGAAAGGGCAAAATTTTGGTGATTTCGACGATTTTTCAACTTTTTTATTTGAAGAGATTTCTTGGATATCTCTTCATTTTCGTGTTCCTGGGGTCCGAAATGCTAAGAATCCGGTGTTAACTCGACCTCGAAAATGGCAAAATTTTTCGAAAAAATTTCTGACCCAATCGATGAAAATTTGTTGATTTTTAGAAAATCTCTCATAACTTTTGAACCGCTTGATAGATCGGGATGAGTTTTTGCACGTTTGAAGAACTCCACGGGAGCTACTTGGTGACGCAAAAAGTTCCAGGATTCTATCGTGTTATCATCGAAAAAAAGGGTGCCAAAATATGGGTCTAAAAATTCTCTTGAAAAGCTAAGGACCCCTATAACTTTTTTATTATTGGATTTTTCGTGGTTAATTTGGTCCTATCTTACGCAGAATTTCACGAGGAATCCAACGGTGCCACGGGAATTCACGTACGGTCTCTAGTTCCGGAGTTATCGCCATCTAAAATTTTGGAAAGTTGCATTTTGCATCGAAAGGGCAAAATTTTGGTGATTTCGACGATTTTTCAACTTTTTTATTTGAAGAGATTTCTTGGATATCTCTTCATTTTCGTGTTCCTGGGGTCCGAAATGCTAAGAATCCGGTGTTAACTCGACCTCGAAAATGGCAAAATTTTTCGAAAAAATTTCTGACCCAATCGATGAAAATTTGTTGATTTTTAGAAAATCTCTCATAACTTTTGAACCGCTTGATAGATCGGGATGAGTTTTTGCACGTTTGAAGAACTCCACGGGAGCTACTTGGTGACGCAAAAAGTTCCAGGATTCTATCGTGTTATCATCGAAAAAAAGGGTGCCAAAATATGGGTCTAAAAATTCTCTTGAAAAGCTAAGGACCCCTATAACTTTTTTACTATTGGATTTTTCGTGGTTAATTTGGTCCTATCTTACGCAGAATTTCACGAGGAATCCAACGGTGCCACGGGAATTCACGTACGGTCTCTAGTTCCGGAGTTATCGCCATCTAAAATTTTGGAAAGTTGCATTTTGCATCGAAAGGGCAAAATTTTGGTGATTTCGACGATTTTTCAACTTTTTTATTTGAAGAGATTTCTTGGATATCTCTTCCTTTTCGTGTTCCTGGGGTCCGAAATGCTAAGAATCCGGTGTTAACTCGACCTCGAAAATGGCAAAATTTTTCGAAAAAATTTCTGACCCAATCGATGAAAATTTGTTGATTTTTAGAAAATCTCTCATAACTTTTGAACCGCTTGATAGATCGGGATGAGTTTTTGCACGTTTGAAGAACTCCACGGGAGCTACTTGGTGACGCAAAAAGTTCCAGGATTCTATCGTGTTATCATCGAAAAAAAGGGTGCCAAAATATGGGTCTAAAAATTCTCTTGAAAAGCTAAGGACCCCTATAACTTTTTTATTATTGGATTTTTCGTGGTTAATTTGGTCCTATCTTACGCAGAATTTCACGAGGAATCCAACGGTGCCACGGGAATTCACGTACGGTCTCTAGTTCCGGAGTTATCGCCATCTAAAATTTTGGAAAGTTGCATTTTGCATCGAAAGGGCAAAATTTTGGTGATTTCGACGATTTTTCAACTTTTTTATTTGAAGAGATTTCTTGGATATCTCTTCATTTTCGTGTTCCTGGGGTCCGAAATGCTAAGAATCCGGTGTTAACTCGACCTCGAAAATGGCAAAATTTTTCGAAAAAATTTCTGACCCAATCGATGAAAATTTGTTGATTTTTAGAAAATCTCTCATAACTTTTGAACCGCTTGATAGATCGGGATGAGTTTTTGCACGTTTGAAGAACTCCACGGGAGCTACTTGGTGACGCAAAAAGTTCCAGGATTCTATCGTGTTATCATCGAAAAAAAGGGTGCCAAAATATGGGTCTAAAAATTCTCTTGAAAAGCTAAGGACCCCTATAACTTTTTTATTATTGGATTTTTCGTGGTTAATTTGGTCCTATCTTACGCAGAATTTCACGAGGAATCCAACGGTGCCACGGGAATTCACGTACGGTCTCTAGTTCCGGAGTTATCGCCATCTAAAATTTTGGAAAGTTGCATTTTGCATCGAAAGGGCAAAATTTTGGTGATTTCGACGATTTTTCAACTTTTTTATTTGAAGAGATTTCTTGGATATCTCTTCATTTTCGTGTTCCTGGGGTCCGAAATGCTAAGAATCCGGTGTTAACTCGACCTCGAAAATGGCAAAATTTTTCGAAAAAATTTCTGACCCAATCGATGAAAATTTGTTGATTTTTAGAAAATCTCTCATAACTTTTGAACCGCTTGATAGATCGGGATGAGTTTTTGCACGTTTGAAGAACTCCACGGGAGCTACTTGGTGACGCAAAAAGTTCCAGGATTCTATCGTGTTATCATCGAAAAAAAGGGTGCCAAAATATGGGTCTAAAAATTCTCTTGAAAAGCTAAGGACCCCTATAACTTTTTTATTATTGGATTTTTCGTGGTTAATTTGGTCCTATCTTACGCAGAATTTCACGAGGAATCCAACGGTGCCACGGGAATTCACGTACGGTCTCTAGTTCCGGAGTTATCGCCATCTAAAATTTTGGAAAGTTGCATTTTGCATCGAAAGGGCAAAATTTTGGTGATTTCGACGATTTTTCAACTTTTTTATTTGAAGAGATTTCTTGGATATCTCTTCATTTTCGTGTTCCTGGGGTCCGAAATGCTAAGAATCCGGTGTTAACTCGACCTCGAAAATGGCAAAATTTTTCGAAAAAATTTCTGACCCAATCGATGAAAATTTGTTGATTTTTAGAAAATCTCTCATAACTTTTGAACCGCTTGATAGATCGGGATGAGTTTTTGCACGTTTGAAGAACTCCACGGGAGCTACTTGGTGACGCAAAAAGTTCCAGGATTCTATCGTGTTATCATCGAAAAAAAGGGTGCCAAAATATGGGTCTAAAAATTCTCTTGAAAAGCTAAGGACCCCTATAACTTTTTTATTATTGGATTTTTCGTGGTTAATTTGGTCCTATCTTACGCAGAATTTCACGAGGAATCCAACGGTGCCACGGGAATTCACGTACGGTCTCTAGTTCCGGAGTTATCGCCATCTAAAATTTTGGAAAGTTGCATTTTGCATCGATAGGGCAAAATTTTGGTGATTTCGACGATTTTTCAACTTTTTTATTTGAAGAGATTTCTTGGATATCTCTTCATTTTCGTGTTCCTGGGGTCCGAAATGCTAAGAATCCGGTGTTAACTCGACCTCGAAAATGGCAAAATTTTTCGAAAAAATTTCTGACCCAATCGATGAAAATTTGTTGATTTTTAGAAAATCTCTCATAACTTTTGAACCGCTTGATAGATCGGGATGAGTTTTTGCACGTTTGAAGAACTCCACGGGAGCTACTTGGTGACGCAAAAAGTTCCAGGATTCTATCGTGTTATCATCGAAAAAAAGGGTGCCAAAATATGGGTCTAAAAATTCTCTTGAAAAGCTAAGGACCCCTATAACTTTTTTATTATTGGATTTTTCGTGGTTAATTTGGTCCTATCTTACGCAGAATTTCACGAGGAATCCAACGGTGCCACGGGAATTCACGTACGGTCTCTAGTTCCGGAGTTATCGCCATCTAAAATTTTGGAAAGTTGCATTTTGCATCGAAAGGGCAAAATTTTGGTGATTTCGACGATTTTTCAACTTTTTTATTTGAAGAGATTTCTTGGATATCTCTTCATTTTCGTGTTCCTGGGGTCCGAAATGCTAAGAATCCGGTGTTAACTCGACCTCGAAAATGGCAAAATTTTTCGAAAAAATTTCTGACCCAATCGATGAAAATTTGTTGATTTTTAGAAAATCTCTCATAACTTTTGAACCGCTTGATAGATCGGGATGAGTTTTTGCACGTTTGAAGAACTCCACGGGAGCTACTTGGTGACGCAAAAAGTTCCAGGATTCTATCGTGTTATCATCGAAAAAAAGGGTGCCAAAATATGGGTCTAAAAATTCTCTTGAAAAGCTAAGGACCCCTATAACTTTTTTATTATTGGATTTTTCGTGGTTAATTTGGTCCTATCTTACGCAGAATTTCACGAGGAATCCAACGGTGCCACGGGAATTCACGTACGGTCTCTAGTTCCGGAGTTATCGCCATCTAAAATTTTGGAAAGTTGCATTTTGCATCGAAAGGGCAAAATTTTGGTGATTTCGACGATTTTTCAACTTTTTTATTTGAAGAGATTTCTTGGATATCTCTTCATTTTCGTGTTCCTGGGGTCCGAAATGCTAAGAATCCGGTGTTAACTCGACCTCGAAAATGGCAAAATTTTTCGAAAAAATTTCTGACCCAATCGATGAAAATTTGTTGATTTTTAGAAAATCTCTCATAACTTTTGAACCGCTTGATAGATCGGGATGAGTTTTTGCACGTTTGAAGAACTCCACGGGAGCTACTTGGTGACGCAAAAAGTTCCAGGATTCTATCGTGTTATCATCGAAAAAAAGGGTGCCAAAATATGGGTCTAAAAATTCTCTTGAAAAGCTAAGGACCCCTATAACTTTTTTATTATTGGATTTTTCGTGGTTAATTTGGTCCTATCTTACGCAGAATTTCACGAGGAATCCAACGGTGCCACGGGAATTCACGTACGGTCTCTAGTTCCGGAGTTATCGCCATCTAAAATTTTGGAAAGTTGCATTTTGCATCGAAAGGGCAAAATTTTGGTGATTTCGACGATTTTTCAACTTTTTTATTTGAAGAGATTTCTTGGATATCTCTTCATTTTCGTGTTCCTGGGGTCCGAAATGCTAAGAATCCGGTGTTAACTCGACCTCGAAAATGGCAAAATTTTTCGAAAAAATTTCTGACCCAATCGATGAAAATTTGTTGATTTTTAGAAAATCTCTCATAACTTTTGAACCGCTTGATAGATCGGGATGAGTTTTTGCACGTTTGAAGAACTCCACGGGAGCTACTTGGTGACGCAAAAAGTTCCAGGATTCTATCGTGTTATCATCGAAAAAAAGGGTGCCAAAATATGGGTCTAAAAATTCTCTTGAAAAGCTAAGGACCCCTATAACTTTTTTATTATTGGATTTTTCGTGGTTAATTTGGTCCTATCTTACGCAGAATTTCACGAGGAATCCAACGGTGCCACGGGAATTCACGTACGGTCTCTAGTTCCGGAGTTATCGCCATCTAAAATTTTGGAAAGTTGCATTTTGCATCGAAAGGGCAAAATTTTGGTGATTTCGACGATTTTTCAACTTTTTTATTTGAAGAGATTTCTTGGATATCTCTTCATTTTCGTGTTCCTGGGGTCCGAAATGCTAAGAATCCGGTGTTAACTCGACCTCGAAAATGGCAAAATTTTTCGAAAAAATTTCTGACCCAATCGATGAAAATTTGTTGATTTTTAGAAAATCTCTCATAACTTTTGAACCGCTTGATAGATCGGGATGAGTTTTTGCACGTTTGAAGAACTCCACGGGAGCTACTTGGTGACGCAAAAAGTTCCAGGATTCTATCGTGTTATCATCGAAAAAAAGGGTGCCAAAATATGGGTCTAAAAATTCTCTTGAAAAGCTAAGGACCCCTATAACTTTTTTATTATTGGATTTTTCGTGGTTAATTTGGTCCTATCTTACGCAGAATTTCACGAGGAATCCAACGGTGCCACGGGAATTCACGTACGGTCTCTAGTTCCGGAGTTATCGCCATCTAAAATTTTGGAAAGTTGCATTTTGCATCGAAAGGGCAAAATTTTGGTGATTTCGACGATTTTTCAACTTTTTTATTTGAAGAGATTTCTTGGATATCTCTTCATTTTCGTGTTCCTGGGGTCCGAAATGCTAAGAATCCGGTGTTAACTCGACCTCGAAAATGGCAAAATTTTTCGAAAAAATTTCTGACCCAATCGATGAAAATTTGTTGATTTTTAGAAAATCTCTCATAACTTTTGAACCGCTTGATAGATCGGGATGAGTTTTTGCACGTTTGAAGAACTCCACGGGAGCTACTTGGTGACGCAAAAAGTTCCAGGATTCTATCGTGTTATCATCGAAAAAAAGGGTGCCAAAATATGGGTCTAAAAATTCTCTTGAAAAGCTAAGGACCCCTATAACTTTTTTATTATTGGATTTTTCGTGGTTAATTTGGTCCTATCTTACGCAGAATTTCACGAGGAATCCAACGGTGCCACGGGAATTCACGTACGGTCTCTAGTTCCGGAGTTATCGCCATCTAAAATTTTGGAAAGTTGCATTTTGCATCGAAAGGGCAAAATTTTGGTGATTTCGACGATTTTTCAACTTTTTTATTTGAAGAGATTTCTTGGATATCTCTTCATTTTCGTGTTCCTGGGGTCCGAAATGCTAAGAATCCGGTGTTAACTCGACCTCGAAAATGGCAAAATTTTTCGAAAAAATTTCTGACCCAATCGATGAAAATTTGTTGATTTTTAGAAAAACTCTCATAACTTTTGAACCGCTTGATAGATCGGGATGAGTTTTTGCACGTTTGAAGAACTCCACGGGAGCTACTTGGTGACGCAAAAAGTTCCAGGATTCTATCGTGTTATCATCGAAAAAAAGGGTGCCAAAATATGGGTCTAAAAATTCTCTTGAAAAGCTAAGGACCCCTATAACTTTTTTATTATTGGATTTTTCGTGGTTAATTTGGTCCTATCTTACGCAGAATTTCACGAGGAATCCAACGGTGCCACGGGAATTCACGTACGGTCTCTAGTTCCGGAGTTATCGCCATCTAAAATTTTGGAAAGTTGCGTTTTGCATCGAAAGGGCAAAATTTTGGTGATTTCGACGATTTTTCAACTTTTTTATTTGAAGAGATTTCTTGGATATCTCTTCATTTTCGTGTTCCTGGGGTCCGAAATGCTAAGAATCCGGTGTTAACTCGACCTCGAAAATGGCAAAATTTTTCGAAAAAATTTCTGACCCAATCGATGAAAATTTGTTGATTTTTAGAAAATCTCTCATAACTTTTGAACCGCTTGATAGATCGGGATGAGTTTTTGCACGTTTGAAGAACTCCACGGGAGCTACTTGGTGACGCAAAAAGTTCCAGGATTCTATCGTGTTATCATCGAAAAAAAGGGTGCCAAAATATGGGTCTAAAAATTCTCTTGAAAAGCTAAGGACCCCTATAACTTTTTTATTATTGGATTTTTCGTGGTTAATTTGGTCCTATCTTACGCAGAATTTCACGAGGAATCCAACGGTGCCACGGGAATTCACGTACGGTCTCTAGTTCCGGAGTTATCGCCATCTAAAATTTTGGAAAGTTGCATTTTGCATCGAAAGGGCAAAATTTTGGTGATTTCGACGATTTTTCAACTTTTTTATTTGAAGAGATTTCTTGGATATCTCTTCATTTTCGTGTTCCTGGGGTCCGAAATGCTAAGAATCCGGTGTTAACTCGACCTCGAAAATGGCAAAATTTTTCGAAAAAATTTCTGACCCAATCGATGAAAATTTGTTGATTTTTAGAAAATCTCTCATAACTTTTGAACCGCTTGATAGATCGGGATGAGTTTTTGCACGTTTGAAGAACTCCACGGGAGCTACTTGGTGACGCAAAAAGTTCCAGGATTCTATCGTGTTATCATCGAAAAAAAGGGTGCCAAAATATGGGTCTAAAAATTCTCTTGAAAAGCTAAGGACCCCTATAACTTTTTTATTATTGGATTTTTCGTGGTTAATTTGGTCCTATCTTACGCAGAATTTCACGAGGAATCCAACGGTGCCACGGGAATTCACGTACGGTCTCTAGTTCCGGAGTTATCGCCATCTAAAATTTTGGAAAGTTGCATTTTGCATCGAAAGGGCAAAATTTTGGTGATTTCGACGATTTTTCAACTTTTTTATTTGAAGAGATTTCTTGGATATCTCTTCATTTTCGTGTTCCTGGGGTCCGAAATGCTAAGAATCCGGTGTTAACTCGACCTCGAAAATGGCAAAATTTTTCGAAAAAATTTCTGACCCAATCGATGAAAATTTGTTGATTTTTAGAAAATCTCTCATAACTTTTGAACCGCTTGATAGATCGGGATGAGTTTTTGCACGTTTGAAGAACTCCACGGGAGCTACTTGGTGACGCAAAAAGTTCCAGGATTCTATCGTGTTATCATCGAAAAAAAGGGTGCCAAAATATGGGTCTAAAAATTCTCTTGAAAAGCTAAGGACCCCTATAACTTTTTTATTATTGGATTTTTCGTGGTTAATTTGGTCCTATCTTACGCAGAATTTCACGAGGAATCCAACGGTGCCACGGGAATTCACGTACGGTCTCTAGTTCCGGAGTTATCGCCATCTAAAATTTTGGAAAGTTGCATTTTGCATCGAAAGGGCAAAATTTTGGTGATTTCGACGATTTTTCAACTTTTTTATTTGAAGAGATTTCTTGGATATCTCTTCATTTTCGTGTTCCTGGGGTCCGAAATGCTAAGAATCCGGTGTTAACTCGACCTCGAAAATGGCAAAATTTTTCGAAAAAATTTCTGACCCAATCGATGAAAATTTGTTGATTTTTAGAAAATCTCTCATAACTTTTGAACCGCTTGATAGATCGGGATGAGTTTTTGCACGTTTGAAGAACTCCACGGGAGCTACTTGGTGACGCAAAAAGTTCCAGGATTCTATCGTGTTATCATCGAAAAAAAGGGTGCCAAAATATGGGTCTAAAAATTCTCTTGAAAAGCTAAGGACCCCTATAACTTTTTTATTATTGGATTTTTCGTGGTTAATTTGGTCCTATCTTACGCAGAATTTCACGAGGAATCCAACGGTGCCACGGGAATTCACGTACGGTCTCTAGTTCCGGAGTTATCGCCATCTAAAATTTTGGAAAGTTGCATTTTGCATCGAAAGGGCAAAATTTTGGTGATTTCGACGATTTTTCAACTTTTTTATTTGAAGAGATTTCTTGGATATCTCTTCATTTTCGTGTTCCTGGGGTCCGAAATGCTAAGAATCCGGTGTTAACTCGACCTCGAAAATGGCAAAATTTTTCGAAAAAATTTCTGACCCAATCGATGAAAATTTGTTGATTTTTAGAAAATCTCTCATAACTTTTGAACCGCTTGATAGATCGGGATGAGTTTTTGCACGTTTGAAGAACTCCACGGGAGCTACTTGGTGACGCAAAAAGTTCCAGGATTCTATCGTGTTATCATCGAAAAAAAGGGTGCCAAAATATGGGTCTAAAAATTCTCTTGAAAAGCTAAGGACCCCTATAACTTTTTTATTATTGGATTTTTCGTGGTTAATTTGGTCCTATCTTACGCAGAATTTCACGAGGAATCCAACGGTGCCACGGGAATTCACGTACGGTCTCTAGTTCCGGAGTTATCGCCATCTAAAATTTTGGAAAGTTGCATTTTGCATCGAAAGGGCAAAATTTTGGTGATTTCGACGATTTTTCAACTTTTTTATTTGAAGAGATTTCTTGGATATCTCTTCATTTTCGTGTTCCTGGGGTCCGAAATGCTAAGAATCCGGTGTTAACTCGACCTCGAAAATGGCAAAATTTTTCGAAAAAATTTCTGACCCAATCGATGAAAATTTGTTGATTTTTAGAAAATCTCTCATAACTTTTGAACCGCTTGATAGATCGGGATGAGTTTTTGCACGTTTGAAGAACTCCACGGGAGCTACTTGGTGACGCAAAAAGTTCCAGGATTCTATCGTGTTATCATCGAAAAAAAGGGTGCCAAAATATGGGTCTAAAAATTCTCTTGAAAAGCTAAGGACCCCTATAACTTTTTTATTATTGGATTTTTCGTGGTTAATTTGGTCCTATCTTACGCAGAATTTCACGAGGAATCCAACGGTGCCACGGGAATTCACGTACGGTCTCTAGTTCCGGAGTTATCGCCATCTAAAATTTTGGAAAGTTGCATTTTGCATCGAAAGGGCAAAATTTTGGTGATTTCGACGATTTTTCAACTTTTTTATTTGAAGAGATTTCTTGGATATCTCTTCATTTTCGTGTTCCTGGGGTCCGAAATGCTAAGAATCCGGTGTTAACTCGACCTCGAAAATGGCAAAATTTTTCGAAAAAATTTCTGACCCAATCGATGAAAATTTGTTGATTTTTAGAAAATCTCTCATAACTTTTGAACCGCTTGATAGATCGGGATGAGTTTTTGCACGTTTGAAGAACTCCACGGGAGCTACTTGGTGACGCAAAAAGTTCCAGGATTCTATCGTGTTATCATCGAAAAAAAGGGTGCCAAAATATGGGTCTAAAAATTCTCTTGAAAAGCTAAGGACCCCTATAACTTTTTTATTATTGGATTTTTCGTGGTTAATTTGGTCCTATCTTACGCAGAATTTCACGAGGAATCCAACGGTGCCACGGGAATTCACGTACGGTCTCTAGTTCCGGAGTTATCGCCATCTAAAATTTTGGAAAGTTGCATTTTGCATCGAAAGGGCAAAATTTTGGTGATTTCGACGATTTTTCAACTTTTTTATTTGAAGAGATTTCTTGGATATCTCTTCATTTTCGTGTTCCTGGGGTCCGAAATGCTAAGAATCCGGTGTTAACTCGACCTCGAAAATGGCAAAATTTTTCGAAAAAATTTCTGACCCAATCGATGAAAATTTGTTGATTTTTAGAAAATCTCTCATAACTTTTGAACCGCTTGATAGATCGGGATGAGTTTTTGCACGTTTGAAGAACTCCACGGGAGCTACTTGGTGACGCAAAAAGTTCCAGGATTCTATCGTGTTATCATCGAAAAAAAGGGTGCCAAAATATGGGTCTAAAAATTCTCTTGAAAAGCTAAGGACCCCTATAACTTTTTTATTATTGGATTTTTCGTGGTTAATTTGGTCCTATCTTACGCAGAATTTCACGAGGAATCCAACGGTGCCACGGGAATTCACGTACGGTCTCTAGTTCCGGAGTTATCGCCATCTAAAATTTTGGAAAGTTGCATTTTGCATCGAAAGGGCAAAATTTTGGTGATTTCGACGATTTTTCAACTTTTTTATTTGAAGAGATTTCTTGGATATCTCTTCATTTTCGTGTTCCTGGGGTCCGAAATGCTAAGAATCCGGTGTTAACTCGACCTCGAAAATGGCAAAATTTTTCGAAAAAATTTCTGACCCAATCGATGAAAATTTGTTGATTTTTAGAAAATCTCTCATAACTTTTGAACCGCTTGATAGATCGGGATGAGTTTTTGCACGTTTGAAGAACTCCACGGGAGCTACTTGGTGACGCAAAAAGTTCCAGGATTCTATCGTGTTATCATCGAAAAAAAGGGTGCCAAAATATGGGTCTAAAAATTCTCTTGAAAAGCTAAGGACCCCTATAACTTTTTTATTATTGGATTTTTCGTGGTTAATTTGGTCCTATCTTACGCAGAATTTCACGAGGAATCCAACGGTGCCACGGGAATTCACGTACGGTCTCTAGTTCCGGAGTTATCGCCATCTAAAATTTTGGAAAGTTGCATTTTGCATCGAAAGGGCAAAATTTTGGTGATTTCGACGATTTTTCAACTTTTTTATTTGAAGAGATTTCTTGGATATCTCTTCATTTTCGTGTTCCTGGGGTCCGAAATGCTAAGAATCCGGTGTTAACTCGACCTCGAAAATGGCAAAATTTTTCGAAAAAATTTCTGACCCAATCGATGAAAATTTGTTGATTTTTAGAAAATCTCTCATAACTTTTGAACCGCTTGATAGATCGGGATGAGTTTTTGCACGTTTGAAGAACTCCACGGGAGCTACTTGGTGACGCAAAAAGTTCCAGGATTCTATCGTGTTATCATCGAAAAAAAGGGTGCCAAAATATGGGTCTAAAAATTCTCTTGAAAAGCTAAGGACCCCTATAACTTTTTTATTATTGGATTTTTCGTGGTTAATTTGGTCCTATCTTACGCAGAATTTCACGAGGAATCCAACGGTGCCACGGGAATTCACGTACGGTCTCTAGTTCCGGAGTTATCGCCATCTAAAATTTTGGAAAGTTGCATTTTGCATCGAAAGGGCAAAATTTTGGTGATTTCGACGATTTTTCAACTTTTTTATTTGAAGAGATTTCTTGGATATCTCTTCATTTTCGTGTTCCTGGGGTCCGAAATGCTAAGAATCCGGTGTTAACTCGACCTCGAAAATGGCAAAATTTTTCGAAAAAATTTCTGACCCAATCGATGAAAATTTGTTGATTTTTAGAAAATCTCTCATAACTTTTGAACCGCTTGATAGATCGGGATGAGTTTTTGCACGTTTGAAGAACTCCACGGGAGCTACTTGGTGACGCAAAAAGTTCCAGGATTCTATCGTGTTATCATCGAAAAAAAGGGTGCCAAAATATGGGTCTAAAAATTCTCTTGAAAAGCTAAGGACCCCTATAACTTTTTTATTATTGGATTTTTCGTGGTTAATTTGGTCCTATCTTACGCAGAATTTCACGAGGAATCCAACGGTGCCACGGGAATTCACGTACGGTCTCTAGTTCCGGAGTTATCGCCATCTAAAATTTTGGAAAGTTGCATTTTGCATCGAAAGGGCAAAATTTTGGTGATTTCGACGATTTTTCAACTTTTTTATTTGAAGAGATTTCTTGGATATCTCTTCATTTTCGTGTTCCTGGGGTCCGAAATGCTAAGAATCCGGTGTTAACTCGACCTCGAAAATGGCAAAATTTTTCGAAAAAATTTCTGACCCAATCGATGAAAATTTGTTGATTTTTAGAAAATCTCTCATAACTTTTGAACCGCTTGATAGATCGGGATGAGTTTTTGCACGTTTGAAGAACTCCACGGGAGCTACTTGGTGACGCAAAAAGTTCCAGGATTCTATCGTGTTATCATCGAAAAAAAGGGTGCCAAAATATGGGTCTAAAAATTCTCTTGAAAAGCTAAGGACCCCTATAACTTTTTTATTATTGGATTTTTCGTGGTTAATTTGGTCCTATCTTACGCAGAATTTCACGAGGAATCCAACGGTGCCACGGGAATTCACGTACGGTCTCTAGTTCCGGAGTTATCGCCATCTAAAATTTTGGAAAGTTGCATTTTGCATCGAAAGGGCAAAATTTTGGTGATTTCGACGATTTTTCAACTTTTTTATTTGAAGAGATTTCTTGGATATCTCTTCATTTTCGTGTTCCTGGGGTCCGAAATGCTAAGAATCCGGTGTTAACTCGACCTCGAAAATGGCAAAATTTTTCGAAAAAATTTCTGACCCAATCGATGAAAATTTGTTGATTTTTAGAAAATCTCTCATAACTTTTGAACCGCTTGATAGATCGGGATGAGTTTTTGCACGTTTGAAGAACTCCACGGGAGCTACTTGGTGACGTAAAAAGTTCCAGGATTCTATCGTGTTATCATCGAAAAAAAGGGTGCCAAAATATGGGTCTAAAAATTCTCTTGAAAAGCTAAGGACCCCTATAACTTTTTTATTATTGGATTTTTCGTGGTTAATTTGGTCCTATCTTACGCAGAATTTCACGAGGAATCCAACGGTGCCACGGGAATTCACGTACGGTCTCTAGTTCCGGAGTTATCGCCATCTAAAATTTTGGAAAGTTGCATTTTGCATCGAAAGGGCAAAATTTTGGTGATTTCGACGATTTTTCAACTTTTTTATTTGAAGAGATTTCTTGGATATCTCTTCATTTTCGTGTTCCTGGGGTCCGAAATGCTAAGAATCCGGTGTTAACTCGACCTCGAAAATGGCAAAATTTTTCGAAAAAATTTCTGACCCAATCGATGAAAATTTGTTGATTTTTAGAAAATCTCTCATAACTTTTGAACCGCTTGATAGATCGGGATGAGTTTTTGCACGTTTGAAGAACTCCACGGGAGCTACTTGGTGACGCAAAAAGTTCCAGGATTCTATCGTGTTATCATCGAAAAAAAGGGTGCCAAAATATGGGTCTAAAAATTCTCTTGAAAAGCTAAGGACCCCTATAACTTTTTTATTATTGGATTTTTCGTGGTTAATTTGGTCCTATCTTACGCAGAATTTCACGAGGAATCCAACGGTGCCACGGGAATTCACGTACGGTCTCTAGTTCCGGAGTTATCGCCATCTAAAATTTTGGAAAGTTGCATTTTGCATCGAAAGGGCAAAATTTTGGTGATTTCGACGATTTTTCAACTTTTTTATTTGAAGAGATTTCTTGGATATCTCTTCATTTTCGTGTTCCTGGGGTCCGAAATGCTAAGAATCCGGTGTTAACTCGACCTCGAAAATGGCAAAATTTTTCGAAAAAATTTCTGACCCAATCGATGAAAATTTGTTGATTTTTAGAAAATCTCTCATAACTTTTGAACCGCTTGATAGATCGGGATGAGTTTTTGCACGTTTGAAGAACTCCACGGGAGCTACTTGGTGACGCAAAAAGTTCCAGGATTCTATCGTGTTATCATCGAAAAAAAGGGTGCCAAAATATGGGTCTAAAAATTCTCTTGAAAAGCTAAGGACCCCTATAACTTTTTTATTATTGGATTTTTCGTGGTTAATTTGGTCCTATCTTACGCAGAATTTCACGAGGAATCCAACGGTGCCACGGGAATTCACGTACGGTCTCTAGTTCCGGAGTTATCGCCATCTAAAATTTTGGAAAGTTGCATTTTGCATCGAAAGGGCAAAATTTTGGTGATTTCGACGATTTTTCAACTTTTTTATTTGAAGAGATTTCTTGGATATCTCTTCATTTTCGTGTTCCTGGGGTCCGAAATGCTAAGAATCCGGTGTTAACTCGACCTCGAAAATGGCAAAATTTTTCGAAAAAATTTCTGACCCAATCGATGAAAATTTGTTGATTTTTAGAAAATCTCTCATAACTTTTGAACCGCTTGATAGATCGGGATGAGTTTTTGCACGTTTGAAGAACTCCACGGGAGCTACTTGGTGACGCAAAAAGTTCCAGGATTCTATCGTGTTATCATCGAAAAAAAGGGTGCCAAAATATGGGTCTAAAAATTCTCTTGAAAAGCTAAGGACCCCTATAACTTTTTTATTATTGGATTTTTCGTGGTTAATTTGGTCCTATCTTACGCAGAATTTCACGAGGAATCCAACGGTGCCACGGGAATTCACGTACGGTCTCTAGTTCCGGAGTTATCGCCATCTAAAATTTTGGAAAGTTGCATTTTGCATCGAAAGGGCAAAATTTTGGTGATTTCGACGATTTTTCAACTTTTTTATTTGAAGAGATTTCTTGGATATCTCTTCATTTTCGTGTTCCTGGGGTCCGAAATGCTAAGAATCCGGTGTTAACTCGACCTCGAAAATGGCAAAATTTTTCGAAAAAATTTCTGACCCAATCGATGAAAATTTGTTGATTTTTAGAAAATCTCTCATAACTTTTGAACCGCTTGATAGATCGGGATGAGTTTTTGCACGTTTGAAGAACTCCACGGGAGCTACTTGGTGACGCAAAAAGTTCCAGGATTCTATCGTGTTATCATCGAAAAAAAGGGTGCCAAAATATGGGTCTAAAAATTCTCTTGAAAAGCTAAGGACCCCTATAACTTTTTTATTATTGGATTTTTCGTGGTTAATTTGGTCCTATCTTACGCAGAATTTCACGAGGAATCCAACGGTGCCACGGGAATTCACGTACGGTCTCTAGTTCCGGAGTTATCGCCATCTAAAATTTTGGAAAGTTGCATTTTGCATCGAAAGGGCAAAATTTTGGTGATTTCGACGATTTTTCAACTTTTTTATTTGAAGAGATTTCTTGGATATCTCTTCATTTTCGTGTTCCTGGGGTCCGAAATGCTAAGAATCCGGTGTTAACTCGACCTCGAAAATGGCAAAATTTTTCGAAAAAATTTCTGACCCAATCGATGAAAATTTGTTGATTTTTAGAAAATCTCTCATAACTTTTGAACCGCTTGATAGATCGGGATGAGTTTTTGCACGTTTGAAGAACTCCACGGGAGCTACTTGGTGACGCAAAAAGTTCCAGGATTCTATCGTGTTATCATCGAAAAAAAGGGTGCCAAAATATGGGTCTAAAAATTCTCTTGAAAAGCTAAGGACCCCTATAACTTTTTTATTATTGGATTTTTCGTGGTTAATTTGGTCCTATCTTACGCAGAATTTCACGAGGAATCCAACGGTGCCACGGGAATTCACGTACGGTCTCTAGTTCCGGAGTTATCGCCATCTAAAATTTTGGAAAGTTGCATTTTGCATCGAAAGGGCAAAATTTTGGTGATTTCGACGATTTTTCAACTTTTTTATTTGAAGAGATTTCTTGGATATCTCTTCATTTTCGTGTTCCTGGGGTCCGAAATGCTAAGAATCCGGTGTTAACTCGACCTCGAAAATGGCAAAATTTTTCGAAAAAATTTCTGACCCAATCGATGAAAATTTGTTGATTTTTAGAAAATCTCTCATAACTTTTGAACCGCTTGATAGATCGGGATGAGTTTTTGCACGTTTGAAGAACTCCACGGGAGCTACTTGGTGACGCAAAAAGTTCCAGGATTCTATCGTGTTATCATCGAAAAAAAGGGTGCCAAAATATGGGTCTAAAAATTCTCTTGAAAAGCTAAGGACCCCTATAACTTTTTTATTATTGGATTTTTCGTGGTTAATTTGGTCCTATCTTACGCAGAATTTCACGAGGAATCCAACGGTGCCACGGGAATTCACGTACGGTCTCTAGTTCCGGAGTTATCGCCATCTAAAATTTTGGAAAGTTGCATTTTGCATCGAAAGGGCAAAATTTTGGTGATTTCGACGATTTTTCAACTTTTTTATTTGAAGAGATTTCTTGGATATCTCTTCATTTTCGTGTTCCTGGGGTCCGAAATGCTAAGAATCCGGTGTTAACTCGACCTCGAAAATGGCAAAATTTTTCGAAAAAATTTCTGACCCAATCGATGAAAATTTGTTGATTTTTAGAAAATCTCTCATAACTTTTGAACCGCTTGATAGATCGGGATGAGTTTTTGCACGTTTGAAGAACTCCACGGGAGCTACTTGGTGACGCAAAAAGTTCCAGGATTCTATCGTGTTATCATCGAAAAAAAGGGTGCCAAAATATGGGTCTAAAAATTCTCTTGAAAAGCTAAGGACCCCTATAACTTTTTTATTATTGGATTTTTCGTGGTTAATTTGGTCCTATCTTACGCAGAATTTCACGAGGAATCCAACGGTGCCACGGGAATTCACGTACGGTCTCTAGTTCCGGAGTTATCGCCATCTAAAATTTTGGAAAGTTGCATTTTGCATCGAAAGGGCAAAATTTTGGTGATTTCGACGATTTTTCAACTTTTTTATTTGAAGAGATTTCTTGGATATCTCTTCATTTTCGTGTTCCTGGGGTCCGAAATGCTAAGAATCCGGTGTTAACTCGACCTCGAAAATGGCAAAATTTTTCGAAAAAATTTCTGACCCAATCGATGAAAATTTGTTGATTTTTAGAAAATCTCTCATAACTTTTGAACCGCTTGATAGATCGGGATGAGTTTTTGCACGTTTGAAGAACTCCACGGGAGCTACTTGGTGACGCAAAAAGTTCCAGGATTCTATCGTGTTATCATCGAAAAAAAGGGTGCCAAAATATGGGTCTAAAAATTCTCTTGAAAAGCTAAGGACCCCTATAACTTTTTTATTATTGGATTTTTCGTGGTTAATTTGGTCCTATCTTACGCAGAATTTCACGAGGAATCCAACGGTGCCACGGGAATTCACGTACGGTCTCTAGTTCCGGAGTTATCGCCATCTAAAATTTTGGAAAGTTGCATTTTGCATCGAAAGGGCAAAATTTTGGTGATTTCGACGATTTTTCAACTTTTTTATTTGAAGAGATTTCTTGGATATCTCTTCATTTTCGTGTTCCTGGGGTCCGAAATGCTAAGAATCCGGTGTTAACTCGACCTCGAAAATGGCAAAATTTTTCGAAAAAATTTCTGACCCAATCGATGAAAATTTGTTGATTTTTAGAAAATCTCTCATAACTTTTGAACCGCTTGATAGATCGGGATGAGTTTTTGCACGTTTGAAGAACTCCACGGGAGCTACTTGGTGACGCAAAAAGTTCCAGGATTCTATCGTGTTATCATCGAAAAAAAGGGTGCCAAAATATGGGTCTAAAAATTCTCTTGAAAAGCTAAGGACCCCTATAACTTTTTTATTATTGGATTTTTCGTGGTTAATTTGGTCCTATCTTACGCAGAATTTCACGAGGAATCCAACGGTGCCACGGGAATTCACGTACGGTCTCTAGTTCCGGAGTTATCGCCATCTAAAATTTTGGAAAGTTGCATTTTGCATCGAAAGGGCAAAATTTTGGTGATTTCGACGATTTTTCAACTTTTTTATTTGAAGAGATTTCTTGGATATCTCTTCATTTTCGTGTTCCTGGGGTCCGAAATGCTAAGAATCCGGTGTTAACTCGACCTCGAAAATGGCAAAATTTTTCGAAAAAATTTCTGACCCAATCGATGAAAATTTGTTGATTTTTAGAAAATCTCTCATAACTTTTGAACCGCTTGATAGATCGGGATGAGTTTTTGCACGTTTGAAGAACTCCACGGGAGCTACTTGGTGACGCAAAAAGTTCCAGGATTCTATCGTGTTATCATCGAAAAAAAGGGTGCCAAAATATGGGTCTAAAAATTCTCTTGAAAAGCTAAGGACCCCTATAACTTTTTTATTATTGGATTTTTCGTGGTTAATTTGGTCCTATCTTACGCAGAATTTCACGAGGAATCCAACGGTGCCACGGGAATTCACGTACGGTCTCTAGTTCCGGAGTTATCGCCATCTAAAATTTTGGAAAGTTGCATTTTGCATCGAAAGGGCAAAATTTTGGTGATTTCGACGATTTTTCAACTTTTTTATTTGAAGAGATTTCTTGGATATCTCTTCATTTTCGTGTTCCTGGGGTCCGAAATGCTAAGAATCCGGTGTTAACTCGACCTCGAAAATGGCAAAATTTTTCGAAAAAATTTCTGACCCAATCGATGAAAATTTGTTGATTTTTAGAAAATCTCTCATAACTTTTGAACCGCTTGATAGATCGGGATGAGTTTTTGCACGTTTGAAGAACTCCACGGGAGCTACTTGGTGACGCAAAAAGTTCCAGGATTCTATCGTGTTATCATCGAAAAAAAGGGTGCCAAAATATGGGTCTAAAAATTCTCTTGAAAAGTTAAGGACCCCTATAACTTTTTTATTATTGGATTTTTCGTGGTTAATTTGGTCCTATCTTACGCAGAATTTCACGAGGAATCCAACGGTGCCACGGGAATTCACGTACGGTCTCTAGTTCCGGAGTTATCGCCATCTAAAATTTTGGAAAGTTGCATTTTGCATCGAAAGGGCAAAATTTTGGTGATTTCGACGATTTTTCAACTTTTTTATTTGAAGAGATTTCTTGGATATCTCTTCATTTTCGTGTTCCTGGGGTCCGAAATGCTAAGAATCCGGTGTTAACTCGACCTCGAAAATGGCAAAATTTTTCGAAAAAATTTCTGACCCAATCGATGAAAATTTGTTGATTTTTAGAAAATCTCTCATAACTTTTGAACCGCTTGATAGATCGGGATGAGTTTTTGCACGTTTGAAGAACTCCACGGGAGCTACTTGGTGACGCAAAAAGTTCCAGGATTCTATCGTGTTATCATCGAAAAAAAGGGTGCCAAAATATGGGTCTAAAAATTCTCTTGAAAAGCTAAGGACCCCTATAACTTTTTTATTATTGGATTTTTCGTGGTTAATTTGGTCCTATCTTACGCAGAATTTCACGAGGAATCCAACGGTGTCACGGGAATTCACGTACGGTCTCTAGTTCCGGAGTTATCGCCATCTAAAATTTTGGAAAGTTGCATTTTGCATCGAAAGGGCAAAATTTTGGTGATTTCGACGATTTTTCAACTTTTTTATTTGAAGAGATTTCTTGGATATCTCTTCATTTTCGTGTTCCTGTGGTCCGAAATGCTAAGAATCCGGTGTTAACTCGACCTCGAAAATGGCAAAATTTTTCGAAAAAATTTCTGACCCAATCGATGAAAATTTGTTGATTTTTAGAAAATCTCTCATAACTTTTGAACCGCTTGATAGATCGGGATGAGTTTTTGCACGTTTGAAGAACTCCACGGGAGCTACTTGGTGACGCAAAAAGTTCCAGGATTCTATCGTGTTATCATCGAAAAAAAGGGTGCCAAAATATGGGTCTAAAAATTCTCTTGAAAAGCTAAGGACCCCTATAACTTTTTTATTATTGGATTTTTCGTGGTTAATTTGGTCCTATCTTACGCAGAATTTCACGAGGAATCCAACGGTGCCACGGGAATTCACGTACGGTCTCTAGTTCCGGAGTTATCGCCATCTAAAATTTTGGAAAGTTGCATTTTGCATCGAAAGGGCAAAATTTTGGTGATTTCGACGATTTTTCAACTTTTTTATTTGAAGAGATTTCTTGGATATCTCTTCATTTTCGTGTTCCTGGGGTCCGAAATGCTAAGAATCCGGTGTTAACTCGACCTCGAAAATGGCAAAATTTTTCGAAAAAATTTCTGACCCAATCGATGAAAATTTGTTGATTTTTAGAAAATCTCTCATAACTTTTGAACCGCTTGATAGATCGGGATGAGTTTTTGCACGTTTGAAGAACTCCACGGGAGCTACTTGGTGACGCAAAAAGTTCCAGGATTCTATCGTGTTATCATCGAAAAAAAGGGTGCCAAAATATGGGTCTAAAAATTCTCTTGAAAAGCTAAGGACCCCTATAACTTTTTTATTATTGGATTTTTCGTGGTTAATTTGGTCCTATCTTACGCAGAATTTCACGAGGAATCCAACGGTGCCACGGGAATTCACGTACGGTCTCTAGTTCCGGAGTTATCGCCATCTAAAATTTTGGAAAGTTGCATTTTGCATCGAAAGGGCAAAATTTTGGTGATTTCGACGATTTTTCAACTTTTTTATTTGAAGAGATTTCTTGGATATCTCTTCATTTTCGTGTTCCTGGGGTCCGAAATGCTAAGAATCCGGTGTTAACTCGACCTCGAAAATGGCAAAATTTTTCGAAAAAATTTCTGACCCAATCGATGAAAATTTGTTGATTTTTAGAAAATCTCTCATAACTTTTGAACCGCTTGATAGATCGGGATGAGTTTTTGCACGTTTGAAGAACTCCACGGGAGCTACTTGGTGACGCAAAAAGTTCCAGGATTCTATCGTGTTATCATCGAAAAAAAGGGTGCCAAAATATGGGTCTAAAAATTCTCTTGAAAAGCTAAGGACCCCTATAACTTTTTTATTATTGGATTTTTCGTGGTTAATTTGGTCCTATCTTACGCAGAATTTCACGAGGAATCCAACGGTGCCACGGGAATTCACGTACGGTCTCTAGTTCCGGAGTTATCGCCATCTAAAATTTTGGAAAGTTGCATTTTGCATCGAAAGGGCAAAATTTTGGTGATTTCGACGATTTTTCAACTTTTTTATTTGAAGAGATTTCTTGGATATCTCTTCATTTTCGTGTTCCTGGGGTCCGAAATGCTAAGAATCCGGTGTTAACTCGACCTCGAAAATGGCAAAATTTTTCGAAAAAATTTCTGACCCAATCGATGAAAATTTGTTGATTTTTAGAAAATCTCTCATAACTTTTGAACCGCTTGATAGATCGGGATGAGTTTTTGCACGTTTGAAGAACTCCACGGGAGCTACTTGGTGACGCAAAAAGTTCCAGGATTCTATCGTGTTATCATCGAAAAAAAGGGTGCCAAAATATGGGTCTAAAAATTCTCTTGAAAAGCTAAGGACCCCTATAACTTTTTTATTATTGGATTTTTCGTGGTTAATTTGGTCCTATCTTACGCAGAATTTCACGAGGAATCCAACGGTGCCACGGGAATTCACGTACGGTCTCTAGTTCCGGAGTTATCGCCATCTAAAATTTTGGAAAGTTGCATTTTGCATCGAAAGGGCAAAATTTTGGTGATTTCGACGATTTTTCAACTTTTTTATTTGAAGAGATTTCTTGGATATCTCTTCATTTTCGTGTTCCTGGGGTCCGAAATGCTAAGAATCCGGTGTTAACTCGACCTCGAAAATGGCAAAATTTTTCGAAAAAATTTCTGACCCAATCGATGAAAATTTGTTGATTTTTAGAAAATCTCTCATAACTTTTGAACCGCTTGATAGATCGGGATGAGTTTTTGCACGTTTGAAGAACTCCACGGGAGCTACTTGGTGACGCAAAAAGTTCCAGGATTCTATCGTGTTATCATCGAAAAAAAGGGTGCCAAAATATGGGTCTAAAAATTCTCTTGAAAAGCTAAGGACCCCTATAACTTTTTTATTATTGGATTTTTCGTGGTTAATTTGGTCCTATCTTACGCAGAATTTCACGAGGAATCCAACGGTGCCACGGGAATTCACGTACGGTCTCTAGTTCCGGAGTTATCGCCATCTAAAATTTTGGAAAGTTGCATTTTGCATCGAAAGGGCAAAATTTTGGTGATTTCGACGATTTTTCAACTTTTTTATTTGAAGAGATTTCTTGGATATCTCTTCATTTTCGTGTTCCTGGGGTCCGAAATGCTAAGAATCCGGTGTTAACTCGACCTCGAAAATGGCAAAATTTTTCGAAAAAATTTCTGACCCAATCGATGAAAATTTGTTGATTTTTAGAAAATCTCTCATAACTTTTGAACCGCTTGATAGATCGGGATGAGTTTTTGCACGTTTGAAGAACTCCACGGGAGCTACTTGGTGACGCAAAAAGTTCCAGGATTCTATCGTGTTATCATCGAAAAAAAGGGTGCCAAAATATGGGTCTAAAAATTCTCTTGAAAAGCTAAGGACCCCTATAACTTTTTTATTATTGGATTTTTCGTGGTTAATTTGGTCCTATCTTACGCAGAATTTCACGAGGAATCCAACGGTGCCACGGGAATTCACGTACGGTCTCTAGTTCCGGAGTTATCGCCATCTAAAATTTTGAAAAGTTGCATTTTGCATCGAAAGGGCAAAATTTTGGTGATTTCGACGATTTTTCAACTTTTTTATTTGAAGAGATTTCTTGGATATCTCTTCATTTTCGTGTTCCTGGGGTCCGAAATGCTAAGAATCCGGTGTTAACTCGACCTCGAAAATGGCAAAATTTTTCGAAAAAATTTCTGACCCAATCGATGAAAATTTGTTGATTTTTAGAAAATCTCTCATAACTTTTGAACCGCTTGATAGATCGGGATGAGTTTTTGCACGTTTGAAGAACTCCACGGGAGCTACTTGGTGACGCAAAAAGTTCCAGGATTCTATCGTGTTATCATCGAAAAAAAGGGTGCCAAAATATGGGTCTAAAAATTCTCTTGAAAAGCTAAGGACCCCTATAACTTTTTTATTATTGGATTTTTCGTGGTTAATTTGGTCCTATCTTACGCAGAATTTCACGAGGAATCCAACGGTGCCACGGGAATTCACGTACGGTCTCTAGTTCCGGAGTTATCGCCATCTAAAATTTTGGAAAGTTGCATTTTGCATCGAAAGGGCAAAATTTTGGTGATTTCGACGATTTTTCAACTTTTTTATTTGAAGAGATTTCTTGGATATCTCTTCATTTTCGTGTTCCTGGGGTCCGAAATGCTAAGAATCCGGTGTTAACTCGACCTCGAAAATGGCAAAATTTTTCGAAAAAATTTCTGACCCAATCGATGAAAATTTGTTGATTTTTAGAAAATCTCTCATAACTTTTGAACCGCTTGATAGATCGGGATGAGTTTTTGCACGTTTGAAGAACTCCACGGGAGCTACTTGGTGACGCAAAAAGTTCCAGGATTCTATCGTGTTATCATCGAAAAAAAGGGTGCCAAAATATGGGTCTAAAAATTCTCTTGAAAAGCTAAGGACCCCTATAACTTTTTTATTATTGGATTTTTCGTGGTTAATTTGGTCCTATCTTACGCAGAATTTCACGAGGAATCCAACGGTGCCACGGGAATTCACGTACGGTCTCTAGTTCCGGAGTTATCGCCATCTAAAATTTTGAAAAGTTGCATTTTGCATCGAAAGGGCAAAATTTTGGTGATTTCGACGATTTTTCAACTTTTTTATTTGAAGAGATTTCTTGGATATCTCTTCATTTTCGTGTTCCTGGGGTCCGAAATGCTAAGAATCCGGTGTTAACTCGACCTCGAAAATGGCAAAATTTTTCGAAAAAATTTCTGACCCAATCGATGAAAATTTGTTGATTTTTAGAAAATCTCTCATAACTTTTGAACCGCTTGATAGATCGGGATGAGTTTTTGCACGTTTGAAGAGCTCCACGGGAGCTACTTGGTGACGCAAAAAGTTCCAGGATTCTATCGTGTTATCATCGAAAAAAAGGGTGCCAAAATATGGGTCTAAAAATTCTCTTGAAAAGCTAAGGACCCCTATAACTTTTTTATTATTGGATTTTTCGTGGTTAATTTGGTCCTATCTTACGCAGAATTTCACGAGGAATCCAACGGTGCCACGGGAATTCACGTACGGTCTCTAGTTCCGGAGTTATCGCCATCTAAAATTTTGGAAAGTTGCATTTTGCATCGAAAGGGCAAAATTTTGGTGATTTCGACGATTTTTCAACTTTTTTATTTGAAGAGATTTCTTGGATATCTCTTCATTTTCGTGTTCCTGGGGTCTGAAATGCTAAGAATCCGGTGTTAACTCGACCTCGAAAATGGCAAAATTTTTCGAAAAAATTTCTGACCCAATCGATGAAAATTTGTTGATTTTTAGAAAATCTCTCATAACTTTTGAACCGCTTGATAGATCGGGATGAGTTTTTGCACGTTTGAAGAACTCCACGGGAGCTACTTGGTGACGCAAAAAGTTCCAGGATTCTATCGTGTTATCATCGAAAAAAAGGGTGCCAAAATATGGGTCTAAAAATTCTCTTGAAAAGCTAAGGACCCCTATAACTTTTTTATTATTGGATTTTTCGTGGTTAATTTGGTCCTATCTTACGCAGAATTTCACGAGGAATCCAACGGTGCCACGGGAATTCACGTACGGTCTCTAGTTCCGGAGTTATCGCCATCTAAAATTTTGGAAAGTTGCATTTTGCATCGAAAGGGCAAAATTTTGGTGATTTCGACGATTTTTCAACTTTTTTATTTGAAGAGATTTCTTGGATATCTCTTCATTTTCGTGTTCCTGGGGTCCGAAATGCTAAGAATCCGGTGTTAACTCGACCTCGAAAATGGCAAAATTTTTCGAAAAAATTTCTGACCCAATCGATGAAAATTTGTTGATTTTTAGAAAATCTCTCATAACTTTTGAACCGCTTGTTAGATCGGGATGAGTTTTTGCACGTTTGAAGAACTCCACGGGAGCTACTTGGTGACGCAAAAAGTTCCAGGATTCTATCGTGTTATCATCGAAAAAAAGGGTGCCAAAATATGGGTCTAAAAATTCTCTTGAAAAGCTAAGGACCCCTATAACTTTTTTATTATTGGATTTTTCGTGGTTAATTTGGTCCTATCTTACGCAGAATTTCACGAGGAATCCAACGGTGCCACGGGAATTCACGTACGGTCTCTAGTTCCGGAGTTATCGCCATCTAAAATTTTGGAAAGTTGCATTTTGCATCGAAAGGGCAAAATTTTGGTGATTTCGACGATTTTTCAACTTTTTTATTTGAAGAGATTTCTTGGATATCTCTTCATTTTCGTGTTCCTGGGGTCCGAAATGCTAAGAATCCGGTGTTAACTCGACCTCGAAAATGGCAAAATTTTTCGAAAAAATTTCTGACCCAATCGATGAAAATTTGTTGATTTTTAGAAAATCTCTCATAACTTTTGAACCGCTTGATAGATCGGGATGAGTTTTTGCACGTTTGAAGAACTCCACGGGAGCTACTTGGTGACGCAAAAAGTTCCAGGATTCTATCGTGTTATCATCGAAAAAAAGGGTGCCAAAATATGGGTCTAAAAATTCTCTTGAAAAGCTAAGGACCCCTATAACTTTTTTATTATTGGATTTTTCGTGGTTAATTTGGTCCTATCTTACGCAGAATTTCACGAGGAATCCAACGGTGCCACGGGAATTCACGTACGGTCTCTAGTTCCGGAGTTATCGCCATCTAAAATTTTGGAAAGTTGCATTTTGCATCGAAAGGGCAAAATTTTGGTGATTTCGACGATTTTTCAACTTTTTTATTTGAAGAGATTTCTTGGATATCTCTTCATTTTCGTGTTCCTGGGGTCCGAAATGCTAAGAATCCGGTGTTAACTCGACCTCGAAAATGGCAAAATTTTTCGAAAAAATTTCTGACCCAATCGATGAAAATTTGTTGATTTTTAGAAAATCTCTCATAACTTTTGAACCGCTTGATAGATCGGGATGAGTTTTTGCACGTTTGAAGAACTCCACGGGAGCTACTTGGTGACGCAAAAAGTTCCAGGATTCTATCGTGTTATCATCGAAAAAAAGGGTGCCAAAATATGGGTCTAAAAATTCTCTTGAAAAGCTAAGGACCCCTATAACTTTTTTATTATTGGATTTTTCGTGGTTAATTTGGTCCTATCTTACGCAGAATTTCACGAGGAATCCAACGGTGCCACGGGAATTCACGTACGGTCTCTAGTTCCGGAGTTATCGCCATCTAAAATTTTGGAAAGTTGCATTTTGCATCGAAAGGGCAAAATTTTGGTGATTTCGACGATTTTTCAACTTTTTTATTTGAAGAGATTTCTTGGATATCTCTTCATTTTCGTGTTCCTGGGGTCCGAAATGCTAAGAATCCGGTGTTAACTCGACCTCGAAAATGGCAAAATTTTTCGAAAAAATTTCTGACCCAATCGATGAAAATTTGTTGATTTTTAGAAAATCTCTCATAACTTTTGAACCGCTTGATAGATCGGGATGAGTTTTTGCACGTTTGAAGAACTCCACGGGAGCTACTTGGTGACGCAAAAAGTTCCAGGATTCTATCGTGTTATCATCGAAAAAAAGGGTGCCAAAATATGGGTCTAAAAATTCTCTTGAAAAGCTAAGGACCCCTATAACTTTTTTATTATTGGATTTTTCGTGGTTAATTTGGTCCTATCTTACGCAGAATTTCACGAGGAATCCAACGGTGCCACGGGAATTCACGTACGGTCTCTAGTTCCGGAGTTATCGCCATCTAAAATTTTGGAAAGTTGCATTTTGCATCGAAAGGGAAAAATTTTGGTGATTTCGACGATTTTTCAACTTTTTTATTTGAAGAGATTTCTTGGATATCTCTTCATTTTCGTGTTCCTGGGGTCCGAAATGCTAAGAATCCGGTGTTAACTCGACCTCGAAAATGGCAAAATTTTTCGAAAAAATTTCTGACCCAATCGATGAAAATTTGTTGATTTTTAGAAAATCTCTCATAACTTTTGAACCGCTTGATAGATCGGGATGAGTTTTTGCACGTTTGAAGAACTCCACGGGAGCTACTTGGTGACGCAAAAAGTTCCAGGATTCTATCGTGTTATCATCGAAAAAAAGGGTGCCAAAATATGGGTCTAAAAATTCTCTTGAAAAGCTAAGGACCCCTATAACTTTTTTATTATTGGATTTTTCGTGGTTAATTTGGTCCTATCTTACGCAGAATTTCACGAGGAATCCAACGGTGCCACGGGAATTCACGTACGGTCTCTAGTTCCGGAGTTATCGCCATCTAAAATTTTGGAAAGTTGCATTTTGCATCGAAAGGGCAAAATTTTGGTGATTTCGACGATTTTTCAACTTTTTTATTTGAAGAGATTTCTTGGATATCTCTTCATTTTCGTGTTCCTGGGGTCCGAAATGCTAAGAATCCGGTGTTAACTCGACCTCGAAAATGGCAAAATTTTTCGAAAAAATTTCTGACCCAATCGATGAAAATTTGTTGATTTTTAGAAAATCTCTCATAACTTTTGAACCGCTTGATAGATCGGGATGAGTTTTTGCACGTTTGAAGAACTCCACGGGAGCTACTTGGTGACGCAAAAAGTTCCAGGATTCTATCGTGTTATCATCGAAAAAAAGGGTGCCAAAATATGGGTCTAAAAATTCTCTTGAAAAGCTAAGGACCCCTATAACTTTTTTATTATTGGATTTTTCGTGGTTAATTTGGTCCTATCTTACGCAGAATTTCACGAGGAATCCAACGGTGCCACGGGAATTCACGTACGGTCTCTAGTTCCGGAGTTATCGCCATCTAAAATTTTGGAAAGTTGCATTTTGCATCGAAAGGGCAAAATTTTGGTGATTTCGACGATTTTTCAACTTTTTTATTTGAAGAGATTTCTTGGATATCTCTTCATTTTCGTGTTCCTGGGGTCCGAAATGCTAAGAATCCGGTGTTAACTCGACCTCGAAAATGGCAAAATTTTTCGAAAAAATTTCTGACCCAATCGATGAAAATTTGTTGATTTTTAGAAAATCTCTCATAACTTTTGAACCGCTTGATAGATCGGGATGAGTTTTTGCACGTTTGAAGAACTCCACGGGAGCTACTTGGTGACGCAAAAAGTTCCAGGATTCTATCGTGTTATCATCGAAAAAAAGGGTGCCAAAATATGGGTCTAAAAATTCTCTTGAAAAGCTAAGGACCCCTATAACTTTTTTATTATTGGATTTTTCGTGGTTAATTTGGTCCTATCTTACGCAGAATTTCACGAGGAATCCAACGGTGCCACGGGAATTCACGTACGGTCTCTAGTTCCGGAGTTATCGCCATCTAAAATTTTGGAAAGTTGCATTTTGCATCGAAAGGGCAAAATTTTGGTGATTTCGACGATTTTTCAACTTTTTTATTTGAAGAGATTTCTTGGATATCTCTTCATTTTCGTGTTCCTGGGGTCCGAAATGCTAAGAATCCGGTGTTAACTCGACCTCGAAAATGGCAAAATTTTTCGAAAAAATTTCTGACCCAATCGATGAAAATTTGTTGATTTTTAGAAAATCTCTCATAACTTTTGAACCGCTTGATAGATCGGGATGAGTTTTTGCACGTTTGAAGAACTCCACGGGAGCTACTTGGTGACGCAAAAAGTTCCAGGATTCTATCGTGTTATCATCGAAAAAAAGGGTGCCAAAATATGGGTCTAAAAATTCTCTTGAAAAGCTAAGGACCCCTATAACTTTTTTATTATTGGATTTTTCGTGGTTAATTTGGTCCTATCTTACGCAGAATTTCACGAGGAATCCAACGGTGCCACGGGAATTCACGTACGGTCTCTAGTTCTGGAGTTATCGCCATCTAAAATTTTGGAAAGTTGCATTTTGCATCGAAAGGGCAAAATTTTGGTGATTTCGACGATTTTTCAACTTTTTTATTTGAAGAGATTTCTTGGATATCTCTTCATTTTCGTGTTCCTGGGGTCCGAAATGCTAAGAATCCGGTGTTAACTCGACCTCGAAAATGGCAAAATTTTTCGAAAAAATTTCTGACCCAATCAACTCCACGGGAGCTACTTGGTGACGCAAAAAGTTCCAGGATTCTATCGTGTTATCATCGAAAAAAAGGGTGCCAAAATATGGGTCTAAAAATTCTCTTGAAAAGCTAAGGACCCCTATAACTTTTTTATTATTGGATTTTTCGTGGTTAATTTGGTCCTATCTTACGCAGAATTTCACGAGGAATCCAACGGTGCCACGGGAATTCACGTACGGTCTCTAGTTCCGGAGTTATCGCCATCTAAAATTTTGGAAAGTTGCATTTTGCATCGAAAGGGCAAAATTTTGGTGATTTCGACGATTTTTCAACTTTTTTATTTGAAGAGATTTCTTGGATATCTCTTCATTTTCGTGTTCCTGGGGTCCGAAATGCTAAGAATCCGGTGTTAACTCGACCTCGAAAATGGCAAAATTTTTCGAAAAAATTTCTGACCCAATCGATGAAAATTTGTTGATTTTTAGAAAATCTCTCATAACTTTTGAACCGCTTGATAGATCGGGATGAGTTTTTGCACGTTTGAAGAACTCCACGGGAGCTACTTGGTGACGCAAAAAGTTCCAGGATTCTATCGTGTTATCATCGAAAAAAAGGGTGCCAAAATATGGGTCTAAAAATTCTCTTGAAAAGCTAAGGACCCCTATAACTTTTTTATTATTGGATTTTTCGTGGTTAATTTGGTCCTATCTTACGCAGAATTTCACGAGGAATCCAACGGTGCCACGGGAATTCACGTACGGTCTCTAGTTCCGGAGTTATCGCCATCTAAAATTTTGGAAAGTTGCATTTTGCATCGAAAGGGCAAAATTTTGGTGATTTCGACGATTTTTCAACTTTTTTATTTGAAGAGATTTCTTGGATATCTCTTCATTTTCGTGTTCCTGGGGTCCGAAATGCTAAGAATCCGGTGTTAACTCGACCTCGAAAATGGCAAAATTTTTCGAAAAAATTTCTGACCCAATCGATGAAAATTTGTTGATTTTTAGAAAATCTCTCATAACTTTTGAACCGCTTGATAGATCGGGATGAGTTTTTGCACGTTTGAAGAACTCCACGGGAGCTACTTGGTGACGCAAAAAGTTCCAGGATTCTATCGTGTTATCATCGAAAAAAAGGGTGCCAAAATATGGGTCTAAAAATTCTCTTGAAAAGTTAAGGACCCCTATAACTTTTTTATTATTGGATTTTTCGTGGTTAATTTGGTCCTATCTTACGCAGAATTTCACGAGGAATCCAACGGTGCCACGGGAATTCACGTACGGTCTCTAGTTCCGGAGTTATCGCCATCTAAAATTTTGGAAAGTTGCATTTTGCATCGAAAGGGCAAAATTTTGGTGATTTCGACGATTTTTCAACTTTTTTATTTGAAGAGATTTCTTGGATATCTCTTCATTTTCGTGTTCCTGGGGTCCGAAATGCTAAGAATCCGGTGTTAACTCGACCTCGAAAATGGCAAAATTTTTCGAAAAAATTTCTGACCCAATCGATGAAAATTTGTTGATTTTTAGAAAATCTCTCATAACTTTTGAACCGCTTGATAGATCGGGATGAGTTTTTGCACGTTTGAAGAACTCCACGGGAGCTACTTGGTGACGCAAAAAGTTCCAGGATTCTATCGTGTTATCATCGAAAAAAAGGGTGCCAAAATATGGGTCTAAAAATTCTCTTGAAAAGCTAAGGACCCCTATAACTTTTTTATTATTGGATTTTTCGTGGTTAATTTGGTCCTATCTTACGCAGAATTTCACGAGGAATCCAACGGTGCCACGGGAATTCACGTACGGTCTCTAGTTCCGGAGTTATCGCCATCTAAAATTTTGGAAAGTTGCATTTTGCATCGAAAGGGCAAAATTTTGGTGATTTCGACGATTTTTCAACTTTTTTATTTGAAGAGATTTCTTGGATATCTCTTCATTTTCGTGTTCCTGGGGTCCGAAATGCTAAGAATCCGGTGTTAACTCGACCTCGAAAATGGCAAAATTTTTCGAAAAAATTTCTGACCCAATCGATGAAAATTTGTTGATTTTTAGAAAATCTCTCATAACTTTTGAACCGCTTGATAGATCGGGATGAGTTTTTGCACGTTTGAAGAACTCCACGGGAGCTACTTGGTGACGCAAAAAGTTCCAGGATTCTATCGTGTTATCATCGAAAAAAAGGGTGCCAAAATATGGGTCTAAAAATTCTCTTGAAAAGCTAAGGACCCCTATAACTTTTTTATTATTGGATTTTTCGTGGTTAATTTGGTCCTATCTTACGCAGAATTTCACGAGGAATCCAACGGTGCCACGGGAATTCACGTACGGTCTCTAGTTCCGGAGTTATCGCCATCTAAAATTTTGGAAAGTTGCATTTTGCATCGAAAGGGCAAAATTTTGGTGATTTCGACGATTTTTCAACTTTTTTATTTGAAGAGATTTCTTGGATATCTCTTCATTTTCGTGTTCCTGGGGTCCGAAATGCTAAGAATCCGGTGTTAACTCGACCTCGAAAATGGCAAAATTTTTCGAAAAAATTTCTGACCCAATCGATGAAAATTTGTTGATTTTTAGAAAATCTCTCATAACTTTTGAACCGCTTGATAGATCGGGATGAGTTTTTGCACGTTTGAAGAACTCCACGGGAGCTACTTGGTGACGCAAAAAGTTCCAGGATTCTATCGTGTTATCATCGAAAAAAAGGGTGCCAAAATATGGGTCTAAAAATTCTCTTGAAAAGCTAAGGACCCCTATAACTTTTTTATTATTGGATTTTTCGTGGTTAATTTGGTCCTATCTTACGCAGAATTTCACGAGGAATCCAACGGTGCCACGGGAATTCACGTACGGTCTCTAGTTCCGGAGTTATCGCCATCTAAAATTTTGGAAAGTTGCATTTTGCATCGAAAGGGCAAAATTTTGGTGATTTCGACGATTTTTCAACTTTTTTATTTGAAGAGATTTCTTGGATATCTCTTCATTTTCGTGTTCCTGGGGTCCGAAATGCTAAGAATCCGGTGTTAACTCGACCTCGAAAATGGCAAAATTTTTCGAAAAAATTTCTGACCCAATCGATGAAAATTTGTTGATTTTTAGAAAATCTCTCATAACTTTTGAACCGCTTGATAGATCGGGATGAGTTTTTGCACGTTTGAAGAACTCCACGGGAGCTACTTGGTGACGCAAAAAGTTCCAGGATTCTATCGTGTTATCATCGAAAAAAAGGGTGCCAAAATATGGGTCTAAAAATTCTCTTGAAAAGCTAAGGACCCCTATAACTTTTTTATTATTGGATTTTTCGTGGTTAATTTGGTCCTATCTTACGCAGAATTTCACGAGGAATCCAACGGTGCCACGGGAATTCACGTACGGTCTCTAGTTCCGGAGTTATCGCCATCTAAAATTTTGGAAAGTTGCATTTTGCATCGAAAGGGCAAAATTTTGGTGATTTCGACGATTTTTCAACTTTTTTATTTGAAGAGATTTCTTGGATATCTCTTCATTTTCGTGTTCCTGGGGTCCGAAATGCTAAGAATCCGGTGTTAACTCGACCTCGAAAATGGCAAAATTTTTCGAAAAAATTTCTGACCCAATCGATGAAAATTTGTTGATTTTTAGAAAATCTCTCATAACTTTTGAACCGCTTGATAGATCGGGATGAGTTTTTGCACGTTTGAAGAACTCCACGGGAGCTACTTGGTGACGCAAAAAGTTCCAGGATTCTATCGTGTTATCATCGAAAAAAAGAGTGCCAAAATATGGGTCTAAAAATTCTCTTGAAAAGCTAAGGACCCCTATAACTTTTTTATTATTGGATTTTTCGTGGTTAATTTGGTCCTATCTTACGCAGAATTTCACGAGGAATCCAACGGTGCCACGGGAATTCACGTACGGTCTCTAGTTCCGGAGTTATCGCCATCTAAAATTTTGGAAAGTTGCATTTTGCATCGAAAGGGCAAAATTTTGGTGATTTCGACGATTTTTCAACTTTTTTATTTGAAGAGATTTCTTGGATATCTCTTCATTTTCGTGTTCCTGGGGTCCGAAATGCTAAGAATCCGGTGTTAACTCGACCTCGAAAATGGCAAAATTTTTCGAAAAAATTTCTGACCCAATCGATGAAAATTTGTTGATTTTTAGAAAATCTCTCATAACTTTTGAACCGCTTGATAGATCGGGATGAGTTTTTGCACGTTTGAAGAACTCCACGGGAGCTACTTGGTGACGCAAAAAGTTCCAGGATTCTATCGTGTTATCATCGAAAAAAAGGGTGCCAAAATATGGGTCTAAAAATTCTCTTGAAAAGCTAAGGACCCCTATAACTTTTTTATTATTGGATTTTTCGTGGTTAATTTGGTCCTATCTTACGCAGAATTTCACGAGGAATCCAACGGTGCCACGGGAATTCACGTACGGTCTCTAGTTCCGGAGTTATCGCCATCTAAAATTTTGGAAAGTTGCATTTTGCATCGAAAGGGCAAAATTTTGGTGATTTCGACGATTTTTCAACTTTTTTATTTGAAGAGATTTCTTGGATATCTCTTCATTTTCGTGTTCCTGGGGTCCGAAATGCTAAGAATCCGGTGTTAACTCGACCTCGAAAATGGCAAAATTTTTCGAAAAAATTTCTGACCCAATCGATGAAAATTTGTTGATTTTTAGAAAATCTCTCATAACTTTTGAACCGCTTGATAGATCGGGATGAGTTTTTGCACGTTTGAAGAACTCCACGGGAGCTACTTGGTGACGCAAAAAGTTCCAGGATTCTATCGTGTTATCATCGAAAAAAAGGGTGCCAAAATATGGGTCTAAAAATTCTCTTGAAAAGCTAAGGACCCCTATAACTTTTTTATTATTGGATTTTTCGTGGTTAATTTGGTCCTATCTTACGCAGAATTTCACGAGGAATCCAACGGTGCCACGGGAATTCACGTACGGTCTCTAGTTCCGGAGTTATCGCCATCTAAAATTTTGGAAAGTTGCATTTTGCATCGAAAGGGCAAAATTTTGGTGATTTCGACGATTTTTCAACTTTTTTATTTGAAGAGATTTCTTGGATATCTCTTCATTTTCGTGTTCCTGGGGTCCGAAATGCTAAGAATCCGGTGTTAACTCGACCTCGAAAATGGCAAAATTTTTCGAAAAAATTTCTGACCCAATCGATGAAAATTTGTTGATTTTTAGAAAATCTCTCATAACTTTTGAACCGCTTGATAGATCGGGATGAGTTTTTGCACGTTTGAAGAACTCCACGGGAGCTACTTGGTGACGCAAAAAGTTCCAGGATTCTATCGTGTTATCATCGAAAAAAAGGGTGCCAAAATATGGGTCTAAAAATTCTCTTGAAAAGCTAAGGACCCCTATAACTTTTTTATTATTGGATTTTTCGTGGTTAATTTGGTCCTATCTTACGCAGAATTTCACGAGGAATCCAACGGTGCCACGGGAATTCACGTACGGTCTCTAGTTCCGGAGTTATCGCCATCTAAAATTTTGGAAAGTTGCATTTTGCATCGAAAGGGCAAAATTTTGGTGATTTCGACGATTTTTCAACTTTTTTATTTGAAGAGATTTCTTGGATATCTCTTCATTTTCGTGTTCCTGGGGTCCGAAATGCTAAGAATCCGGTGTTAACTCGACCTCGAAAATGGCAAAATTTTTCGAAAAAATTTCTGACCCAATCGATGAAAATTTGTTGATTTTTAGAAAATCTCTCATAACTTTTGAACCGCTTGATAGATCGGGATGAGTTTTTGCACGTTTGAAGAACTCCACGGGAGCTACTTGGTGACGCAAAAAGTTCCAGGATTCTATCGTGTTATCATCGAAAAAAAGGGTGCCAAAATATGGGTCTAAAAATTCTCTTGAAAAGCTAAGGACCCCTATAACTTTTTTATTATTGGATTTTTCGTGGTTAATTTGGTCCTATCTTACGCAGAATTTCACGAGGAATCCAACGGTGCCACGGGAATTCACGTACGGTCTCTAGTTCCGGAGTTATCGCCATCTAAAATTTTGGAAAGTTGCATTTTGCATCGAAAGGGCAAAATTTTGGTGATTTCGACGATTTTTCAACTTTTTTATTTGAAGAGATTTCTTGGATATCTCTTCATTTTCGTGTTCCTGGGGTCCGAAATGCTAAGAATCCGGTGTTAACTCGACCTCGAAAATGGCAAAATTTTTCGAAAAAATTTCTGACCCAATCGATGAAAATTTGTTGATTTTTAGAAAATCTCTCATAACTTTTGAACCGCTTGATAGATCGGGATGAGTTTTTGCACGTTTGAAGAACTCCACGGGAGCTACTTGGTGACGCAAAAAGTTCCAGGATTCTATCGTGTTATCATCGAAAAAAAGGGTGCCAAAATATGGGTCTAAAAATTCTCTTGAAAAGCTAAGGACCCCTATAACTTTTTTATTATTGGATTTTTCGTGGTTAATTTGGTCCTATCTTACGCAGAATTTCACGAGGAATCCAACGGTGCCACGGGAATTCACGTACGGTCTCTAGTTCCGGAGTTATCGCCATCTAAAATTTTGGAAAGTTGCATTTTGCATCGAAAGGGCAAAATTTTGGTGATTTCGACGATTTTTCAACTTTTTTATTTGAAGAGATTTCTTGGATATCTCTTCATTTTCGTGTTCCTGGGGTCCGAAATGCTAAGAATCCGGTGTTAACTCGACCTCGAAAATGGCAAAATTTTTCGAAAAAATTTCTGACCCAATCGATGAAAATTTGTTGATTTTTAGAAAATCTCTCATAACTTTTGAACCGCTTGATAGATCGGGATGAGTTTTTGCACGTTTGAAGAACTCCACGGGAGCTACTTGGTGACGCAAAAAGTTCCAGGATTCTATCGTGTTATCATCGAAAAAAAGGGTGCCAAAATATGGGTCTAAAAATTCTCTTGAAAAGCTAAGGACCCCTATAACTTTTTTATTATTGGATTTTTCGTGGTTAATTTGGTCCTATCTTACGCAGAATTTCACGAGGAATCCAACGGTGCCACGGGAATTCACGTACGGTCTCTAGTTCCGGAGTTATCGCCATCTAAAATTTTGGAAAGTTGCATTTTGCATCGAAAGGGCAAAATTTTGGTGATTTCGACGATTTTTCAACTTTTTTATTTGAAGAGATTTCTTGGATATCTCTTCATTTTCGTGTTCCTGGGGTCCGAAATGCTAAGAATCCGGTGTTAACTCGACCTCGAAAATGGCAAAATTTTTCGAAAAAATTTCTGACCCAATCGATGAAAATTTGTTGATTTTTAGAAAATCTCTCATAACTTTTGAACCGCTTGATAGATCGGGATGAGTTTTTGCACGTTTGAAGAACTCCACGGGAGCTACTTGGTGACGCAAAAAGTTCCAGGATTCTATCGTGTTATCATCAAAAAAAAGGGTGCCAAAATATGGGTCTAAAAATTCTCTTGAAAAGCTAAGGACCCCTATAACTTTTTTATTATTGGATTTTTCGTGGTTAATTTGGTCCTATCTTACGCAGAATTTCACGAGGAATCCAACGGTGCCACGGGAATTCACGTACGGTCTCTAGTTCCGGAGTTATCGCCATCTAAAATTTTGGAAAGTTGCATTTTGCATCGAAAGGGCAAAATTTTGGTGATTTCGACGATTTTTCAACTTTTTTATTTGAAGAGATTTCTTGGATATCTCTTCATTTTCGTGTTCCTGGGGTCCGAAATGCTAAGAATCCGGTGTTAACTCGACCTCGAAAATGGCAAAATTTTTCGAAAAAATTTCTGACCCAATCGATGAAAATTTGTTGATTTTTAGAAAATCTCTCATAACTTTTGAACCGCTTGATAGATCGGGATGAGTTTTTGCACGTTTGAAGAACTCCACGGGAGCTACTTGGTGACGCAAAAAGTTCCAGGATTCTATCGTGTTATCATCGAAAAAAAGAGTGCCAAAATATGGGTCTAAAAATTCTCTTGAAAAGCTAAGGACCCCTATAACTTTTTTATTATTGGATTTTTCGTGGTTAATTTGGTCCTATCTTACGCAGAATTTCACGAGGAATCCAACGGTGCCACGGGAATTCACGTACGGTCTCTAGTTCCGGAGTTATCGCCATCTAAAATTTTGGAAAGTTGCATTTTGCATCGAAAGGGCAAAATTTTGGTGATTTCGACGATTTTTCAACTTTTTTATTTGAAGAGATTTCTTGGATATCTCTTCATTTTCGTGTTCCTGGGGTCCGAAATGCTAAGAATCCGGTGTTAACTCGACCTCGAAAATGGCAAAATTTTTCGAAAAAATTTCTGACCCAATCGATGAAAATTTGTTGATTTTTAGAAAATCTCTCATAACTTTTGAACCGCTTGATAGATCGGGATGAGTTTTTGCACGTTTGAAGAACTCCACGGGAGCTACTTGGTGACGCAAAAAGTTCCAGGATTCTATCGTGTTATCATCGAAAAAAAGGGTGCCAAAATATGGGTCTAAAAATTCTCTTGAAAAGCTAAGGACCCCTATAACTTTTTTATTATTGGATTTTTCGTGGTTAATTTGGTCCTATCTTACGCAGAATTTCACGAGGAATCCAACGGTGCCACGGGAATTCACGTACGGTCTCTAGTTCCGGAGTTATCGCCATCTAAAATTTTGGAAAGTTGCATTTTGCATCGAAAGGGCAAAATTTTGGTGATTTCGACGATTTTTCAACTTTTTTATTTGAAGAGATTTCTTGGATATCTCTTCATTTTCGTGTTCCTGGGGTCCGAAATGCTAAGAATCCGGTGTTAACTCGACCTCGAAAATGGCAAAATTTTTCGAAAAAATTTCTGACCCAATCGATGAAAATTTGTTGATTTTTAGAAAATCTCTCATAACTTTTGAACCGCTTGATAGATCGGGATGAGTTTTTGCACGTTTGAAGAACTCCACGGGAGCTACTTGGTGACGCAAAAAGTTCCAGGATTCTATCGTGTTATCATCGAAAAAAAGGGTGCCAAAATATGGGTCTAAAAATTCTCTTGAAAAGCTAAGGACCCCTATAACTTTTTTATTATTGGATTTTTCGTGGTTAATTTGGTCCTATCTTACGCAGAATTTCACGAGGAATCCAACGGTGCCACGGGAATTCACGTACGGTCTCTAGTTCCGGAGTTATCGCCATCTAAAATTTTGGAAAGTTGCATTTTGCATCGAAAGGGCAAAATTTTGGTGATTTCGACGATTTTTCAACTTTTTTATTTGAAGAGATTTCTTGGATATCTCTTCATTTTCGTGTTCCTGGGGTCCGAAATGCTAAGAATCCGGTGTTAACTCGACCTCGAAAATGGCAAAATTTTTCGAAAAAATTTCTGACCCAATCGATGAAAATTTGTTGATTTTTAGAAAATCTCTCATAACTTTTGAACCGCTTGATAGATCGGGATGAGTTTTTGCACGTTTGAAGAACTCCACGGGAGCTACTTGGTGACGCAAAAAGTTCCAGGATTCTATCGTGTTATCATCGAAAAAAAGGGTGCCAAAATATGGGTCTAAAAATTCTCTTGAAAAGCTAAGGACCCCTATAACTTTTTTATTATTGGATTTTTCGTGGTTAATTTGGTCCTATCTTACGCAGAATTTCACGAGGAATCCAACGGTGCCACGGGAATTCACGTACGGTCTCTAGTTCCGGAGTTATCGCCATCTAAAATTTTGGAAAGTTGCATTTTGCATCGAAAGGGCAAAATTTTGGTGATTTCGACGATTTTTCAACTTTTTTATTTGAAGAGATTTCTTGGATATCTCTTCATTTTCGTGTTCCTGGGGTCCGAAATGCTAAGAATCCGGTGTTAACTCGACCTCGAAAATGGCAAAATTTTTCGAAAAAATTTCTGACCCAATCGATGAAAATTTGTTGATTTTTAGAAAATCTCTCATAACTTTTGAACCGCTTGATAGATCGGGATGAGTTTTTGCACGTTTGAAGAACTCCACGGGAGCTACTTGGTGACGCAAAAAGTTCCAGGATTCTATCGTGTTATCATCAAAAAAAAGGGTGCCAAAATATGGGTCTAAAAATTCTCTTGAAAAGCTAAGGACCCCTATAACTTTTTTATTATTGGATTTTTCGTGGTTAATTTGGTCCTATCTTACGCAGAATTTCACGAGGAATCCAACGGTGCCACGGGAATTCACGTACGGTCTCTAGTTCCGGAGTTATCGCCATCTAAAATTTTGGAAAGTTGCATTTTGCATCGAAAGGGCAAAATTTTGGTGATTTCGACGATTTTTCAACTTTTTTATTTGAAGAGATTTCTTGGATATCTCTTCATTTTCGTGTTCCTGGGGTCCGAAATGCTAAGAATCCGGTGTTAACTCGACCTCGAAAATGGCAAAATTTTTCGAAAAAATTTCTGACCCAATCGATGAAAATTTGTTGATTTTTAGAAAATCTCTCATAACTTTTGAACCGCTTGATAGATCGGGATGAGTTTTTGCACGTTTGAAGAACTCCACGGGAGCTACTTGGTGACGCAAAAAGTTCCAGGATTCTATTGTGTTATCATCGAAAAAAAGGGTGCCAAAATATGGGTCTAAAAATTCTCTTGAAAAGCTAAGGACCCCTATAACTTTTTTATTATTGGATTTTTCGTGGTTAATTTGGTCCTATCTTACGCAGAATTTCACGAGGAATCCAACGGTGCCACGGGAATTCACGTACGGTCTCTAGTTCCGGAGTTATCGCCATCTAAAATTTTGGAAAGTTGCATTTTGCATCGAAAGGGCAAAATTTTGGTGATTTCGACGATTTTTCAACTTTTTTATTTGAAGAGATTTCTTGGATATCTCTTCATTTTCGTGTTCCTGGGGTCCGAAATGCTAAGAATCCGGTGTTAACTCGACCTCGAAAATGGCAAAATTTTTCGAAAAAATTTCTGACCCAATCGATGAAAATTTGTTGATTTTTAGAAAATCTCTCATAACTTTTGAACCGCTTGATAGATCGGGATGAGTTTTTGCACGTTTGAAGAACTCCACGGGAGCTACTTGGTGACGCAAAAAGTTCCAGGATTCTATCGTGTTATCATCGAAAAAAAGGGTGCCAAAATATGGGTCTAAAAATTCTCTTGAAAAGCTAAGGACCCCTATAACTTTTTTATTATTGGATTTTTCGTGGTTAATTTGGTCCTATCTTACGCAGAATTTCACGAGGAATCCAACGGTGCCACGGGAATTCACGTACGGTCTCTAGTTCCGGAGTTATCGCCATCTAAAATTTTGGAAAGTTGCATTTTGCATCGAAAGGGCAAAATTTTGGTGATTTCGACGATTTTTCAACTTTTTTATTTGAAGAGATTTCTTGGATATCTCTTCATTTTCGTGTTCCTGGGGTCCGAAATGCTAAGAATCCGGTGTTAACTCGACCTCGAAAATGGCAAAATTTTTCGAAAAAATTTCTGACCCAATCGATGAAAATTTGTTGATTTTTAGAAAATCTCTCATAACTTTTGAACCGCTTGATAGATCGGGATGAGTTTTTGCACGTTTGAAGAACTCCACGGGAGCTACTTGGTGACGCAAAAAGTTCCAGGATTCTATCGTGTTATCATCGAAAAAAAGGGTGCCAAAATATGGGTCTAAAAATTCTCTTGAAAAGCTAAGGACCCCTATAACTTTTTTATTATTGGATTTTTCGTGGTTAATTTGGTCCTATCTTACGCAGAATTTCACGAGGAATCCAACGGTGCCACGGGAATTCACGTACGGTCTCTAGTTCCGGAGTTATCGCCATCTAAAATTTTGGAAAGTTGCATTTTGCATCGAAAGGGCAAAATTTTGGTGATTTCGACGATTTTTCAACTTTTTTATTTGAAGAGATTTCTTGGATATCTCTTCATTTTCGTGTTCCTGGGGTCCGAAATGCTAAGAATCCGGTGTTAACTCGACCTCGAAAATGGCAAAATTTTTCGAAAAAATTTCTGACCCAATCGATGAAAATTTGTTGATTTTTAGAAAATCTCTCATAACTTTTGAACCGCTTGATAGATCGGGATGAGTTTTTGCACGTTTGAAGAACTCCACGGGAGCTACTTGGTGACGCAAAAAGTTCCAGGATTCTATCGTGTTATCATCGAAAAAAAGGGTGCCAAAATATGGGTCTAAAAATTCTCTTGAAAAGCTAAGGACCCCTATAACTTTTTTATTATTGGATTTTTCGTGGTTAATTTGGTCCTATCTTACGCAGAATTTCACGAGGAATCCAACGGTGCCACGGGAATTCACGTACGGTCTCTAGTTCCGGAGTTATCGCCATCTAAAATTTTGGAAAGTTGCATTTTGCATCGAAAGGGCAAAATTTTGGTGATTTCGACGATTTTTCAACTTTTTTATTTGAAGAGATTTCTTGGATATCTCTTCATTTTCGTGTTCCTGGGGTCCGAAATGCGAAGAATCCGGTGTTAACTCGACCTCGAAAATGGCAAAATTTTTCGAAAAAATTTCTGACCCAATCGATGAAAATTTGTTGATTTTTAGAAAATCTTTCATAACTTTTGAACCGCTTGATAGATCGGGATGAGTTTTTGCACGTTTGAAGAACTCCACGGGAGCTACTTGGTGACGCAAAAAGTTCCAGGATTCTATCGTGTTATCATCGAAAAAAAGGGTGCCAAAATATGGGTCTAAAAATTCTCTTGAAAAGCTAAGGACCCCTATAACTTTTTTATTATTGGATTTTTCGTGGTTAATTTGGTCCTATCTTACGCAGAATTTCACGAGGAATCCAACGGTGCCACGGGAATTCACGTACGGTCTCTAGTTCCGGAGTTATCGCCATCTAAAATTTTGGAAAGTTGCATTTTGCATCGAAAGGGCAAAATTTTGGTGATTTCGACGATTTTTCAACTTTTTTATTTGAAGAGATTTCTTGGATATCTCTTCATTTTCGTGTTCCTGGGGTCCGAAATGCTAAGAATCCGGTGTTAACTCGACCTCGAAAATGGCAAAATTTTTCGAAAAAATTTCTGACCCAATCGATGAAAATTTGTTGATTTTTAGAAAATCTCTCATAACTTTTGAACCGCTTGATAGATCGGGATGAGTTTTTGCACGTTTGAAGAACTCCACGGGAGCTACTTGGTGACCCAAAAAGTTCCAGGATTCTATCGTGTTATCATCGAAAAAAAGGGTGCCAAAATATGGGTCTAAAAATTCTCTTGAAAAGCTAAGGACCCCTATAACTTTTTTATTATTGGATTTTTCGTGGTTAATTTGGTCCTATCTTACGCAGAATTTCACGAGGAATCCAACGGTGCCACGGGAATTCACGTACGGTCTCTAGTTCCGGAGTTATCGCCATCTAAAATTTTGGAAAGTTGCATTTTGCATCGAAAGGGCAAAATTTTGGTGATTTCGACGATTTTTCAACTTTTTTATTTGAAGAGATTTCTTGGATATCTCTTCATTTTCGTGTTCCTGGGGTCCGAAATGCTAAGAATCCGGTGTTAACTCGACCTCGAAAATGGCAAAATTTTTCGAAAAAATTTCTGACCCAATCGATGAAAATTTGTTGATTTTTAGAAAATCTCTCATAACTTTTGAACCGCTTGATAGATCGGGATGAGTTTTTGCACGTTTGAAGAACTCCACGGGAGCTACTTGGTGACGCAAAAAGTTCCAGGATTCTATCGTGTTATCATCGAAAAAAAGGGTGCCAAAATATGGGTCTAAAAATTCTCTTCAAAAGCTAAGGACCCCTATAACTTTTTTATTATTGGATTTTTCGTGGTTAATTTGGTCCTATCTTACGCAGAATTTCACGAGGAATCCAACGGTGCCACGGGAATTCACGTACGGTCTCTAGTTCTGGAGTTATCGCCATCTAAAATTTTGGAAAGTTGCATTTTGCATCGAAAGGGCAAAATTTTGGTGATTTCGACGATTTTTCAACTTTTTTATTTGAAGAGATTTCTTGGATATCTCTTCATTTTCGTGTTCCTGGGGTCCGAAATGCTAAGAATCCGGTGTTAACTCGACCTCGAAAATGGCAAAATTTTTCGAAAAAACTTCTGACCCAATCGATGAAAATTTGTTGATTTTTAGAAAATCTCTCATAACTTTTGAACCGCTTGATAGATCGGGATGAGTTTTTGCACGTTTGAAGAACTCCACGGGAGCTACTTGGTGACGCAAAAAGTTCCAGGATTCTATCGTGTTATCATCGAAAAAAAGGGTGCCAAAATATGGGTCTAAAAATTCTCTTGAAAAGCTAAGGACCCCTATAACTTTTTTATTATTGGATTTTTCGTGGTTAATTTGGTCCTATCTTACGCAGAATTTCACGAGGAATCCAACGGTGCCACGGGAATTCACGTACGGTCTCTAGTTCCGGAGTTATCGCCATCTAAAATTTTGGAAAGTTGCATTTTGCATCGAAAGGGCAAAATTTTGGTGATTTCGACGATTTTTCAACTTTTTTATTTGAAGAGATTTCTTGGATATCTCTTCATTTTCGTGTTCCTGGGGTCCGAAATGCTAAGAATCCGGTGTTAACTCGACCTCGAAAATGGCAAAATTTTTCGAAAAAATTTCTGACCCAATCGATGAAAATTTGTTGATTTTTAGAAAATCTCTCATAACTTTTGAACCGCTTGATAGATCGGGATGAGTTTTTGCACGTTTGAAGAACTCCACGGGAGCTACTTGGTGACGCAAAAAGTTCCAGGATTCTATCGTGTTATCATCGAAAAAAAGGGTGCCAAAATATGGGTCTAAAAATTCTCTTGAAAAGCTAAGGACCCCTATAACTTTTTTATTATTGGATTTTTCGTGGTTAATTTGGTCCTATCTTACGCAGAATTTCACGAGGAATCCAACGGTGCCACGGGAATTCACGTACGGTCTCTAGTTCCGGAGTTATCGCCATCTAAAATTTTGGAAAGTTGCATTTTGCATCGAAAGGGCAAAATTTTGGTGATTTCGACGATTTTTCAACTTTTTTATTTGAAGAGATTTCTTGGATATCTCTTCATTTTCGTGTTCCTGGGGTCCGAAATGCTAAGAATCCGGTGTTAACTCGACCTCGAAAATGGCAAAATTTTTCGAAAAAATTTCTGACCCAATCGATGAAAATTTGTTGATTTTTAGAAAATCTCTCATAACTTTTGAACCGCTTGATAGATCGGGATGAGTTTTTGCACGTTTGAAGAACTCCACGGGAGCTACTTGGTGACGCAAAAAGTTCCAGGATTCTATCGTGTTATCATCGAAAAAAAGGGTGCCAAAATATGGGTCTAAAAATTCTCTTGAAAAGCTAAGGACCCCTATAACTTTTTTATTATTGGATTTTTCGTGGTTAATTTGGTCCTATCTTACGCAGAATTTCACGAGGAATCCAACGGTGCCACGGGAATTCACGTACGGTCTCTAGTTCCGGAGTTATCGCCATCTAAAATTTTGGAAAGTTGCATTTTGCATCGAAAGGGCAAAATTTTGGTGATTTCGACGATTTTTCAACTTTTTTATTTGAAGAGATTTCTTGGATATCTCTTCATTTTCGTGTTCCTGGGGTCCGAAATGCTAAGAATCCGGTGTTAACTCGACCTCGAAAATGGCAAAATTTTTCGAAAAAATTTCTGACCCAATCGATGAAAATTTGTTGATTTTTAGAAAATCTCTCATAACTTTTGAACCGCTTGATAGATCGGGATGAGTTTTTGCACGTTTGAAGAACTCCACGGGAGCTACTTGGTGACGCAAAAAGTTCCAGGATTCTATCGTGTTATCATCGAAAAAAAGGGTGCCAAAATATGGGTCTAAAAATTCTCTTGAAAAGCTAAGGACCCCTATAACTTTTTTATTATTGGATTTTTCGTGGTTAATTTGGTCCTATCTTACGCAGAATTTCACGAGGAATCCAACGGTGCCACGGGAATTCACGTACGGTCTCTAGTTCCGGAGTTATCGCCATCTAAAATTTTGGAAAGTTGCATTTTGCATCGAAAGGGCAAAATTTTGGTGATTTCGACGATTTTTCAACTTTTTTATTTGAAGAGATTTCTTGGATATCTCTTCATTTTCGTGTTCCTGGGGTCCGAAATGCTAAGAATCCGGTGTTAACTCGACCTCGAAAATGGCAAAATTTTTCGAAAAAATTTCTGACCCAATCGATGAAAATTTGTTGATTTTTAGAAAATCTCTCATAACTTTTGAACCGCTTGATAGATCGGGATGAGTTTTTGCACGTTTGAAGAACTCCACGGGAGCTACTTGGTGACGCAAAAAGTTCCAGGATTCTATCGTGTTATCATCGAAAAAAAGGGTGCCAAAATATGGGTCTAAAAATTCTCTTGAAAAGCTAAGGACCCCTATAACTTTTTTATTATTGGATTTTTCGTGGTTAATTTGGTCCTTCTTACGCAGAATTTCACGAGGAATCCAACGGTGCCACGGGAATTCACGTACGGTCTCTAGTTCCGGAGTTATCGCCATCTAAAATTTTGGAAAGTTGCATTTTGCATCGAAAGGGCAAAATTTTGGTGATTTCGACGATTTTTCAACTTTTTTATTTGAAGAGATTTCTTGGATATCTCTTCATTTTCGTGTTCCTGGGGTCCGAAATGCTAAGAATCCGGTGTTAACTCGACCTCGAAAATGGCAAAATTTTTCGAAAAAATTTCTGACCCAATCGATGAAAATTTGTTGATTTTTAGAAAATCTCTCATAACTTTTGAACCGCTTGATAGATCGGGATGAGTTTTTGCACGTTTGAAGAACTCCACGGGAGCTACTTGGTGACGCAAAAAGTTCCAGGATTCTATCGTGTTATCATCGAAAAAAAGGGTGCCAAAATATGGGTCTAAAAATTCTCTTGAAAAGCTAAGGACCCCTATAACTTTTTTATTATTGGATTTTTCGTGGTTAATTTGGTCCTATCTTACGCAGAATTTCACGAGGAATCCAACGGTGCCACGGGAATTCACGTACGGTCTCTAGTTCCGGAGTTATCGCCATCTAAAATTTTGGAAAGTTGCATTTTGCATCGAAAGGGCAAAATTTTGGTGATTTCGACGATTTTTCAACTTTTTTATTTGAAGAGATTTCTTGGATATCTCTTCATTTTCGTGTTCCTGGGGTCCGAAATGCTAAGAATCCGGTGTTAACTCGACCTCGAAAATGGCAAAATTTTTCGAAAAAATTTCTGACCCAATCGATGAAAATTTGTTGATTTTTAGAAAATCTCTCATAACTTTTGAACCGCTTGATAGATCGGGATGAGTTTTTGCACGTTTGAAGAACTCCACGGGAGCTACTTGGTGACGCAAAAAGTTCCAGGATTCTATCGTGTTATCATCGAAAAAAAGGGTGCCAAAATATGGGTCTAAAAATTCTCTTGAAAAGCTAAGGACCCCTATAACTTTTTTATTATTGGATTTTTCGTGGTTAATTTGGTCCTATCTTACGCAGAATTTCACGAGGAATCCAACGGTGCCACGGGAATTCACGTACGGTCTCTAGTTCCGGAGTTATCGCCATCTAAAATTTTGGAAAGTTGCATTTTGCATCGAAAGGGCAAAATTTTGGTGATTTCGACGATTTTTCAACTTTTTTATTTGAAGAGATTTCTTGGATATCTCTTCATTTTCGTGTTCCTGGGGTCCGAAATGCTAAGAATCCGGTGTTAACTCGACCTCGAAAATGGCAAAATTTTTCGAAAAAATTTCTGACCCAATCGATGAAAATTTGTTGATTTTTAGAAAATCTCTCATAACTTTTGAACCGCTTGATAGATCGGGATGAGTTTTGCACGTTTGAAGAACTCCACGGGAGCTACTTGGTGACGCAAAAAGTTCCAGGATTCTATCGTGTTATCATCGAAAAAAAGGGTGCCAAAATATGGGTCTAAAAATTCTCTTGAAAATCTAAGGACCCCTATAACTTTTTTATTATTGGATTTTTCGTGGTTAATTTGGTCCTATCTTACGCAGAATTTCACGAGGAATCCAACGGTGCCACGGGAATTCACGTACGGTCTCTAGTTCCGGAGTTATCGCCATCTAAAATTTTGGAAAGTTGCATTTTGCATCGAAAGGGCAAAATTTTGGTGATTTCGACGATTTTTCAACTTTTTTATTTGAAGAGATTTCTTGGATATCTCTTCATTTTCGTGTTCCTGGGGTCCGAAATGCTAAGAATCCGGTGTTAACTCGACCTCGAAAATGGCAAAATTTTTCGAAAAAATTTCTGACCCAATCGATGAAAATTTGTTGATTTTTAGAAAATCTCTCATAACTTTTGAACCGCTTGATAGATCGGGATGAGTTTTTGCACGTTTGAAGAACTCCACGGGAGCTACTTGGTGACGCAAAAAGTTCCAGGATTCTATCGTGTTATCATCGAAAAAAAGGGTGCCAAAATATGGGTCTAAAAATTCTCTTGAAAAGCTAAGGACCCCTATAACTTTTTTATTATTGGATTTTTCGTGGTTAATTTGGTCCTATCTTACGCAGAATTTCACGAGGAATCCAACGGTGCCACGGGAATTCACGTACGGTCTCTAGTTCCGGAGTTATCGCCATCTAAAATTTTGGAAAGTTGCATTTTGCATCGAAAGGGCACAATTTTGGTGATTTCGACGATTTTTCAACTTTTTTATTTGAAGAGATTTCTTGGATATCTCTTCATTTTCGTGTTCCTGTGGTCCGAAATGCTAAGAATCCGGTGTTAACTCGACCTCGAAAATGGCAAAATTTTTCGAAAAAATTTCTGACCCAATCGATGAAAATTTGTTGATTTTTAGAAAATCTCTCATAACTTTTGAACCGCTTGATAGATCGGGATGAGTTTTTGCACGTTTGAAGAACTCCACGGGAGCTACTTGGTGACGCAAAAAGTTCCAGGATTCTATCGTGTTATCATCGAAAAAAAGGGTGCCAAAATATGGGTCTAAAAATTCTCTTGAAAAGCTAAGGACCCCTATAACTTTTTTATTATTGGATTTTTCGTGGTTAATTTGGTCCTATCTTACGCAGAATTTCACGAGGAATCCAACGGTGCCACGGGAATTCACGTACGGTCTCTAGTTCCGGAGTTATCGCCATCTAAAATTTTGGAAAGTTGCATTTTGCATCGAAAGGGCAAAATTTTGGTGATTTCGACGATTTTTCAACTTTTTTATTTGAAGAGATTTCTTGGATATCTCTTCATTTTCGTGTTCCTGGGGTCCGAAATGCTAAGAATCCGGTGTTAACTCGACCTCGAAAATGGCAAAATTTTTCGAAAAAATTTCTGACCCAATCGATGAAAATTTGTTGATTTTTAGAAAATCTCTCATAACTTTTGAACCGCTTGATAGATCGGGATGAGTTTTTGCACGTTTGAAGAACTCCACGGGAGCTACTTGGTGACGCAAAAAGTTCCAGGATTCTATCGTGTTATCATCGAAAAAAAGGGTGCCAAAATATGGGTCTAAAAATTCTCTTGAAAAGCTAAGGACCCCTATAACTTTTTTATTATTGGATTTTTCGTGGTTAATTTGGTCCTATCTTACGCAGAATTTCACGAGGAATCCAACGGTGCCACGGGAATTCACGTACGGTCTCTAGTTCCGGAGTTATCGCCATCTAAAATTTTGGAAAGTTGCATTTTGCATCGAAAGGGCACAATTTTGGTGATTTCGACGATTTTTTAACTTTTTTATTTGAAGAGATTTCTTGGATATCTCTTCATTTTCGTGTTCCTGTGGTCCGAAATGCTAAGAATCCGGTGTTAACTCGACCTCGAAAATGGCAAAATTTTTCGAAAAAATTTCTGACCCAATCGATGAAAATTTGTTGATTTTTAGAAAATCTCTCATAACTTTTGAACCGCTTGATAGATCGGGATGAGTTTTTGCACGTTTGAAGAACTCCACGGGAGCTACTTGGTGACGCAAAAAGTTCCAGGATTCTATCGTGTTATCATCGAAAAAAAGGGTGCCAAAATATGGGTCTAAAAATTCTCTTGAAAAGCTAAGGACCCCTATAACTTTTTTATTATTGGATTTTTCGTGGTTAATTTGGTCCTATCTTACGCAGAATTTCACGAGGAATCCAACGGTGCCACGGGAATTCACGTACGGTCTCTAGTTCCGGAGTTATCGCCATCTAAAATTTTGGAAAGTTGCATTTTGCATCGAAAGGGCAAAATTTTGGTGATTTCGACGATTTTTCAACTTTTTTATTTGAAGAGATTTCTTGGATATCTCTTCATTTTCGTGTTCCTGGGGTCCGAAATGCTAAGAATCCGGTGTTAACTCGACCTCGAAAATGGCAAAATTTTTCGAAAAAATTTCTGACCCAATCGATGAAAATTTGTTGATTTTTAGAAAATCTCTCATAACTTTTGAACCGCTTGATAGATCGGGATGAGTTTTTGCACGTTTGAAGAACTCCACGGGAGCTACTTGGTGACGCAAAAAGTTCCAGGATTCTATCGTGTTATCATCGAAAAAAAGGGTGCCAAAATATGGGTCTAAAAATTCTCTTGAAAAGCTAAGGACCCCTATAACTTTTTTATTATTGGATTTTTCGTGGTTAATTTGGTCCTATCTTACGCAGAATTTCACGAGGAACCCAACGGTGCCACGGGAATTCACGTACGGTCTCTAGTTCCGGAGTTATCGCCATCTAAAATTTTGGAAAGTTGCATTTTGCATCGAAAGGGCAAAATTTTGGTGATTTCGACGATTTTTCAACTTTTTTATTTGAAGAGATTTCTTGGATATCTCTTCATTTTCGTGTTCCTGGGGTCCGAAATGCTAAGAATCCGGTGTTAACTCGACCTCGAAAATGGCAAAATTTTTCGAAAAAATTTCTGACCCAATCGATGAAAATTTGTTGATTTTTAGAAAATCTCTCATAACTTTTGAACCGCTTGATAGATCGGGATGAGTTTTTGCACGTTTGAAGAACTCCACGGGAGCTACTTGGTGACGCAAAAAGTTCCAGGATTCTATCGTGTTATCATCGAAAAAAAGGGTGCCAAAATATGGGTCTAAAAATTCTCTTGAAAAGCTAAGGACCCCTATAACTTTTTTATTATTGGATTTTTCGTGGTTAATTTGGTCCTATCTTACGCAGAATTTCACGAGGAATCCAACGGTGCCACGGGAATTCACGTACGGTCTCTAGTTCCGGAGTTATCGCCATCTAAAATTTTGGAAAGTTGCATTTTGCATCGAAAGGGCAAAATTTTGGTGATTTCGACGATTTTTCAACTTTTTTATTTGAAGAGATTTCTTGGATATCTCTTCATTTTCGTGTTCCTGGGGTCCGAAATGCTAAGAATCCGGTGTTAACTCGACCTCGAAAATGGCAAAATTTTTCGAAAAAATTTCTGACCCAATCGATGAAAATTTGTTGATTTTTAGAAAATCTCTCATAACTTTTGAACCGCTTGATAGATCGGGATGAGTTTTTGCACGTTTGAAGAACTCCACGGGAGCTACTTGGTGACGCAAAAAGTTCCAGGATTCTATCGTGTTATCATCGAAAAAAAGGGTGCCAAAATATGGGTCTAAAAATTCTCTTGAAAAGCTAAGGACCCCTATAACTTTTTTATTATTGGATTTTTCGTGGTTAATTTGGTCCTATCTTACGCAGAATTTCACGAGGAATCCAACGGTGCCACGGGAATTCACGTACGGTCTCTAGTTCCGGAGTTATCGCCATCTAAAATTTTGGAAAGTTGCATTTTGCATCGAAAGGGCAAAATTTTGGTGATTTCGACGATTTTTCAACTTTTTTATTTGAAGAGATTTCTTGGATATCTCTTCATTTTCGTGTTCCTGGGGTCCGAAATGCTAAGAATCCGGTGTTAACTCGACCTCGAAAATGGCAAAATTTTTCGAAAAAATTTCTGACCCAATCGATGAAAATTTGTTGATTTTTAGAAAATCTCTCATAACTTTTGAACCGCTTGATAGATCGGGATGAGTTTTTGCACGTTTGAAGAACTCCACGGGAGCTACTTGGTGACGCAAAAAGTTCCAGGATTCTATCGTGTTATCATCGAAAAAAAGGGTGCCAAAATATGGGTCTAAAAATTCTCTTGAAAAGCTAAGGACCCCTATAACTTTTTTATTATTGGATTTTTCGTGGTTAATTTGGTCCTATCTTACGCAGAATTTCACGAGGAATCCAACGGTGCCACGGGAATTCACGTACGGTCTCTAGTTCCGGAGTTATCGCCATCTAAAATTTTGGAAAGTTGCATTTTGCATCGAAAGGGCAAAATTTTGGTGATTTCGACGATTTTTCAACTTTTTTATTTGAAGAGATTTCTTGGATATCTCTTCATTTTCGTGTTCCTGGGGTCCGAAATGCTAAGAATCCGGTGTTAACTCGACCTCGAAAATGGCAAAATTTTTCGAAAAAATTTCTGACCCAATCGATGAAAATTTGTTGATTTTTAGAAAATCTCTCATAACTTTTGAACCGCTTGATAGATCGGGATGAGTTTTTGCACGTTTGAAGAACTCCACGGGAGCTACTTGGTGACGCAAAAAGTTCCAGGATTCTATCGTGTTATCATCGAAAAAAAGGGTGCCAAAATATGGGTCTAAAAATTCTCTTGAAAAGCTAAGGACCCCTATAACTTTTTTATTATTGGATTTTTCGTGGTTAATTTGGTCCTATCTTACGCAGAATTTCACGAGGAATCCAACGGTGCCACGGGAATTCACGTACGGTCTCTAGTTCCGGAGTTATCGCCATCTAAAATTTTGGAAAGTTGCATTTTGCATCGAAAGGGCAAAATTTTGGTGATTTCGACGATTTTTCAACTTTTTTATTTGAAGAGATTTCTTGGATATCTCTTCATTTTCGTGTTCCTGGGGTCCGAAATGCTAAGAATCCGGTGTTAACTCGACCTCGAAAATGGCAAAATTTTTCGAAAAAATTTCTGACCCAATCGATGAAAATTTGTTGATTTTTAGAAAATCTCTCATAACTTTTGAACCGCTTGATAGATCGGGATGAGTTTTTGCACGTTTGAAGAACTCCACGGGAGCTACTTGGTGACGCAAAAAGTTCCAGGATTCTATCGTGTTATCATCGAAAAAAAGGGTGCCAAAATATGGGTCTAAAAATTCTCTTGAAAAGCTAAGGACCCCTATAACTTTTTTATTATTGGATTTTTCGTGGTTAATTTGGTCCTATCTTACGCAGAATTTCACGAGGAATCCAACGGTGCCACGGGAATTCACGTACGGTCTCTAGTTCCGGAGTTATCGCCATCTAAAATTTTGGAAAGTTGCATTTTGCATCGAAAGGGCAAAATTTTGGTGATTTCGACGATTTTTCAACTTTTTTATTTGAAGAGATTTCTTGGATATCTCTTCATTTTCGTGTTCCTGGGGTCCGAAATGCTAAGAATCCGGTGTTAACTCGACCTCGAAAATGGCAAAATTTTTCGAAAAAATTTCTGACCCAATCGATGAAAATTTGTTGATTTTTAGAAAATCTCTCATAACTTTTGAACCGCTTGATAGATCGGGATGAGTTTTGCACGTTTGAAGAACTCCACGGGAGCTACTTGGTGACGCAAAAAGTTCCAGGATTCTATCGTGTTATCATCGAAAAAAAGGGTGCCAAAATATGGGTCTAAAAATTCTCTTGAAAATCTAAGGACCCCTATAACTTTTTTATTATTGGATTTTTCGTGGTTAATTTGGTCCTATCTTACGCAGAATTTCACGAGGAATCCAACGGTGCCACGGGAATTCACGTACGGTCTCTAGTTCCGGAGTTATCGCCATCTAAAATTTTGGAAAGTTGCATTTTGCATCGAAAGGGCAAAATTTTGGTGATTTCGACGATTTTTCAACTTTTTTATTTGAAGAGATTTCTTGGATATCTCTTCATTTTCGTGTTCCTGGGGTCCGAAATGCTAAGAATCCGGTGTTAACTCGACCTCGAAAATGGCAAAATTTTTCGAAAAAATTTCTGACCCAATCGATGAAAATTTGTTGATTTTTAGAAAATCTCTCATAACTTTTGAACCGCTTGATAGATCGGGATGAGTTTTTGCACGTTTGAAGAACTCCACGGGAGCTACTTGGTGACGCAAAAAGTTCCAGGATTCTATCGTGTTATCATCGAAAAAAAGGGTGCCAAAATATGGGTCTAAAAATTCTCTTGAAAAGCTAAGGACCCCTATAACTTTTTTATTATTGGATTTTTCGTGGTTAATTTGGTCCTATCTTACGCAGAATTTCACGAGGAATCCAACGGTGCCACGGGAATTCACGTACGGTCTCTAGTTCCGGAGTTATCGCCATCTAAAATTTTGGAAAGTTGCATTTTGCATCGAAAGGGCACAATTTTGGTGATTTCGACGATTTTTCAACTTTTTTATTTGAAGAGATTTCTTGGATATCTCTTCATTTTCGTGTTCCTGTGGTCCGAAATGCTAAGAATCCGGTGTTAACTCGACCTCGAAAATGGCAAAATTTTTCGAAAAAATTTCTGACCCAATCGATGAAAATTTGTTGATTTTTAGAAAATCTCTCATAACTTTTGAACCGCTTGATAGATCGGGATGAGTTTTTGCACGTTTGAAGAACTCCACGGGAGCTACTTGATGACGCAAAAAGTTCCAGGATTCTATCGTGTTATCATCGAAAAAAAGGGTGCCAAAATATGGGTCTAAAAATTCTCTTGAAAAGCTAAGGACCCCTATAACTTTTTTATTATTGGATTTTTCGTGGTTAATTTGGTCCTATCTTACGCAGAATTTCACGAGGAATCCAACGGTGCCACGGGAATTCACGTACGGTCTCTAGTTCCGGAGTTATCGCCATCTAAAATTTTGGAAAGTTGCATTTTGCATCGAAAGGGCAAAATTTTGGTGATTTCGACGATTTTTCAACTTTTTTATTTGAAGAGATTTCTTGGATATCTCTTCATTTTCGTGTTCCTGGGGTCCGAAATGCTAAGAATCCGGTGTTAACTCGACCTCGAAAATGGCAAAATTTTTCGAAAAAATTTCTGACCCAATCGATGAAAATTTGTTGATTTTTAGAAAATCTCTCATAACTTTTGAACCGCTTGATAGATCGGGATGAGTTTTTGCACGTTTGAAGAACTCCACGGGAGCTACTTGGTGACGCAAAAAGTTCCAGGATTCTATCGTGTTATCATCGAAAAAAAGGGTGCCAAAATATGGGTCTAAAAATTCTCTTGAAAAGCTAAGGACTCCTATAACTTTTTTATTATTGGATTTTTCGTGGTTAATTTGGTCCTATCTTACGCAGAATTTCACGAGGAATCCAACGGTGCCACGGGAATTCACGTACGGTCTCTAGTTCCGGAGTTATCGCCATCTAAAATTTTGGAAAGTTGCATTTTGCATCGAAAGGGCACAATTTTGGTGATTTCGACGATTTTTTAACTTTTTTATTTGAAGAGATTTCTTGGATATCTCTTCATTTTCGTGTTCCTGTGGTCCGAAATGCTAAGAATCCGGTGTTAACTCGACCTCGAAAATGGCAAAATTTTTCGAAAAAATTTCTGACCCAATCGATGAAAATTTGTTGATTTTTAGAAAATCTCTCATAACTTTTGAACCGCTTGATAGATCGGGATGAGTTTTTGCACGTTTGAAGAACTCCACGGGAGCTACTTGGTGACGCAAAAAGTTCCAGGATTCTATCGTGTTATCATCGAAAAAAAGGGTGCCAAAATATGGGTCTAAAAATTCTCTTGAAAAGCTAAGGACCCCTATAACTTTTTTATTATTGGATTTTTCGTGGTTAATTTGGTCCTATCTTACGCAGAATTTCACGAGGAATCCAACGGTGCCACGGGAATTCACGTACGGTCTCTAGTTCCGGAGTTATCGCCATCTAAAATTTTGGAAAGTTGCATTTTGCATCGAAAGGGCAAAATTTTGGTGATTTCGACGATTTTTCAACTTTTTTATTTGAAGAGATTTCTTGGATATCTCTTCATTTTCGTGTTCCTGGGGTCCGAAATGCTAAGAATCCGGTGTTAACTCGACCTCGAAAATGGCAAAATTTTTCGAAAAAATTTCTGACCCAATCGATGAAAATTTGTTGATTTTTAGAAAATCTCTCATAACTTTTGAACCGCTTGATAGATCGGGATGAGTTTTTGCACGTTTGAAGAACTCCACGGGAGCTACTTGGTGACGCAAAAAGTTCCAGGATTCTATCGTGTTATCATCGAAAAAAAGGGTGCCAAAATATGGGTCTAAAAATTCTCTTGAAAAGCTAAGGACCCCTATAACTTTTTTATTATTGGATTTTTCGTGGTTAATTTGGTCCTATCTTACGCAGAATTTCACGAGGAACCCAACGGTGCCACGGGAATTCACGTACGGTCTCTAGTTCCGGAGTTATCGCCATCTAAAATTTTGGAAAGTTGCATTTTGCATCGAAAGGGCAAAATTTTGGTGATTTCGACGATTTTTCAACTTTTTTATTTGAAGAGATTTCTTGGATATCTCTTCATTTTCGTGTTCCTGGGGTCCGAAATGCTAAGAATCCGGTGTTAACTCGACCTCGAAAATGGCAAAATTTTTCGAAAAAATTTCTGACCCAATCGATGAAAATTTGTTGATTTTTAGAAAATCTCTCATAACTTTTGAACCGCTTGATAGATCGGGATGAGTTTTTGCACGTTTGAAGAACTCCACGGGAGCTACTTGGTGACGCAAAAAGTTCCAGGATTCTATCGTGTTATCATCGAAAAAAAGGGTGCCAAAATATGGGTCTAAAAATTCTCTTGAAAAGCTAAGGACCCCTATAACTTTTTTATTATTGGATTTTTCGTGGTTAATTTGGTCCTATCTTACGCAGAATTTCACGAGGAATCCAACGGTGCCACGGGAATTCACGTACGGTCTCTAGTTCCGGAGTTATCGCCATCTAAAATTTTGGAAAGTTGCATTTTGCATCGAAAGGGCAAAATTTTGGTGATTTCGACGATTTTTCAACTTTTTTATTTGAAGAGATTTCTTGGATATCTCTTCATTTTCGTGTTCCTGGGGTCCGAAATGCTAAGAATCCGGTGTTAACTCGACCTCGAAAATGGCAAAATTTTTCGAAAAAATTTCTGACCCAATCGATGAAAATTTGTTGATTTTTAGAAAATCTCTCATAACTTTTGAACCGCTTGATAGATCGGGATGAGTTTTTGCACGTTTGAAGAACTCCACGGGAGCTACTTGGTGACGCAAAAAGTTCCAGGATTCTATCGTGTTATCATCGAAAAAAAGGGTGCCAAAATATGGGTCTAAAAATTCTCTTGAAAAGCTAAGGACCCCTATAACTTTTTTATTATTGGATTTTTCGTGGTTAATTTGGTCCTATCTTACGCAGAATTTCACGAGGAATCCAACGGTGCCACGGGAATTCACGTACGGTCTCTAGTTCCGGAGTTATCGCCATCTAAAATTTTGGAAAGTTGCATTTTGCATCGAAAGGGCAAAATTTTGGTGATTTCGACGATTTTTCAACTTTTTTATTTGAAGAGATTTCTTGGATATCTCTTCATTTTCGTGTTCCTGGGGTCCGAAATGCTAAGAATCCGGTGTTAACTCGACCTCGAAAATGGCAAAATTTTTCGAAAAAATTTCTGACCCAATCGATGAAAATTTGTTGATTTTTAGAAAATCTCTCATAACTTTTGAACCGCTTGATAGATCGGGATGAGTTTTTGCACGTTTGAAGAACTCCACGGGAGCTACTTGGTGACGCAAAAAGTTCCAGGATTCTATCGTGTTATCATCGAAAAAAAGGGTGCCAAAATATGGGTCTAAAAATTCTCTTGAAAAGCTAAGGACCCCTATAACTTTTTTATTATTGGATTTTTCGTGGTTAATTTGGTCCTATCTTACGCAGAATTTCACGAGGAATCCAACGGTGCCACGGGAATTCACGTACGGTCTCTAGTTCCGGAGTTATCGCCATCTAAAATTTTGGAAAGTTGCATTTTGCATCGAAAGGGCAAAATTTTGGTGATTTCGACGATTTTTCAACTTTTTTATTTGAAGAGATTTCTTGGATATCTCTTCATTTTCGTGTTCCTGTGGTCCGAAATGCTAAGAATCCGGTGTTAACTCGACCTCGAAAATGGCAAAATTTTTCGAAAAAATTTCTGACCCAATCGATGAAAATTTGTTGATTTTTAGAAAATCTCTCATAACTTTTGAACCGCTTGATAGATCGGGATGAGTTTTTGCACGTTTGAAGAACTCCACGGGAGCTACTTGGTGACGCAAAAAGTTCCAGGATTCTATCGTGTTATCATCGAAAAAAAGGGTGCCAAAATATGGGTCTAAAAATTCTCTTGAAAAGCTAAGGACCCCTATAACTTTTTTATTATTGGATTTTTCGTGGTTAATTTGGTCCTATCTTACGCAGAATTTCACGAAGAATCCAACGGTGCCACGGGAATTCACGTACGGTCTCTAGTTCCGGACTTATCGCCATCTAAAATTTTGGAAAGTTGCATTTTGCATCGAAAGGGCAAAATTTTGGTGATTTCGACGATTTTTCAACTTTTTTATTTGAAGAGATTTCTTGGATATCTCTTCATTTTCGTGTTCCTGGGGTCCGAAATGCTAAGAATCCGGTGTTAACTCGACCTCGAAAATGGCAAAATTTTTCGAAAAAATTTCTGACCCAATCGATGAAAATTTGTTGATTTTTAGAAAATCTCTCATAACTTTTGAACCGCTTGATAGATCGGGATGAGTTTTTGCACGTTTGAAGAACTCCACGGGAGCTACTTGGTGACGCAAAAAGTTCCAGGATTCTATCGTGTTATCATCGAAAAAAAGGGTGCCAAAATATGGGTCTAAAAATTCTCTTGAAAAGCTAAGGACCCCTATAACTTTTTTATTATTGGATTTTTCGTGGTTAATTTGGTCCTATCTTACGCAGAATTTCACGAGGAATCCAACGGTGCCACGGGAATTCACGTACGGTCTCTAGTTCCGGAGTTATCGCCATCTAAAATTTTGGAAAGTTGCATTTTGCATCGAAAGGGCAAAATTTTGGTGATTTCGACGATTTTTCAACTTTTTTATTTGAAGAGATTTCTTGGATATCTCTTCATTTTCGTGTTCCTGTGGTCCGAAATGCTAAGAATCCGGTGTTAACTCGACCTCGAAAATGGCAAAATTTTTCGAAAAAATTTCTGACCCAATCGATGAAAATTTGTTGATTTTTAGAAAATCTCTCATAACTTTTGAACCGCTTGATAGATCGGGATGAGTTTTTGCACGTTTGAAGAACTCCACGGGAGCTACTTGGTGACGCAAAAAGTTCCAGGATTCTATCGTGTTATCATCGAAAAAAAGGGTGCCAAAATATGGGTCTAAAAATTCTCTTGAAAAGCTAAGGACCCCTATAACTTTTTTATTATTGGATTTTTCGTGGTTAATTTGGTCCTATCTTACGCAGAATTTCACGAAGAATCCAACGGTGCCACGGGAATTCACGTACGGTCTCTAGTTCCGGACTTATCGCCATCTAAAATTTTGGAAAGTTGCATTTTGCATCGAAAGGGCAAAATTTTGGTGATTTCGACGATTTTTCAACTTTTTTATTTGAAGAGATTTCTTGGATATCTCTTCATTTTCGTGTTCCTGGGGTCCGAAATGCTAAGAATCCGGTGTTAACTCGACCTCGAAAATGGCAAAATTTTTCGAAAAAATTTCTGACCCAATCGATGAAAATTTGTTGATTTTTAGAAAATCTCTCATAACTTTTGAACCGCTTGATAGATCGGGATGAGTTTTTGCACGTTTGAAGAACTCCACGGGAGCTACTTGGTGACGCAAAAAGTTCCAGGATTCTATCGTGTTATCATCGAAAAAAAGAGTGCCAAAATATGGGTCTAAAAATTCTCTTGAAAAGCTAAGGACCCCTATAACTTTTTTATTATTGGATTTTTCGTGGTTAATTTGGTCCTATCTTACGCAGAATTTCACGAGGAATCCAACGGTGCCACGGGAATTCACGTACGGTCTCTAGTTCCGGAGTTATCGCCATCTAAAATTTTGGAAAGTTGCATTTTGCATCGAAAGGGCAAAATTTTGGTGATTTCGACGATTTTTCAACTTTTTTATTTGAAGAGATTTCTTGGATATCTCTTCATTTTCGTGTTCCTGGGGTCCGAAATGCTAAGAATCCGGTGTTAACTCGACCTCGAAAATGGCAAAATTTTTCGAAAAAATTTCTGACCCAATCGATGAAAATTTGTTGATTTTTAGAAAATCTCTCATAACTTTTGAACCGCTTGATAGATCGGGATGAGTTTTTGCACGTTTGAAGAACTCCACGGGAGCTACTTGGTGACGCAAAAAGTTCCAGGATTCTATCGTGTTATCATCGAAAAAAAGGGTGCCAAAATATGGGTCTAAAAATTCTCTTGAAAAGCTAAGGACCCCTATAACTTTTTTATTATTGGATTTTTCGTGGTTAATTTGGTCCTATCTTACGCAGAATTTCACGAGGAATCCAACGGTGCCACGGGAATTCACGTACGGTCTCTAGTTCCGGAGTTATCGCCATCTAAAATTTTGGAAAGTTGCATTTTGCATCGAAAGGGCAAAATTTTGGTGATTTCGACGATTTTTCAACTTTTTTATTTGAAGAGATTTCTTGGATATCTCTTCATTTTCGTGTTCCTGGGGTCCGAAATGCTAAGAATCCGGTGTTAACTCGACCTCGAAAATGGCAAAATTTTTCGAAAAAATTTCTGACCCAATCGATGAAAATTTGTTGATTTTTAGAAAATCTCTCATAACTTTTGAACCGCTTGATAGATCGGGATGAGTTTTTGCACGTTTGAAGAACTCCACGGGAGCTACTTGGTGACGCAAAAAGTTCCAGGATTCTATCGTGTTATCATCGAAAAAAAGGGTGCCAAAATATGGGTCTAAAAATTCTCTTGAAAAGCTAAGGACCCCTATAACTTTTTTATTATTGGATTTTTCGTGGTTAATTTGGTCCTATCTTACGCAGAATTTCACGAGGAATCCAACGGTGCCACGGGAATTCACGTACGGTCTTTAGTTCCGGAGTTATCGCCATCTAAAATTTTGGAAAGTTGCATTTTGCATCGAAAGGGCAAAATTTTGGTGATTTCGACGATTTTTCAACTTTTTTATTTGAAGAGATTTCTTGGATATCTCTTCATTTTCGTGTTCCTGGGGTCCGAAATGCTAAGAATCCGGTGTTAACTCGACCTCGAAAATGGCAAAATTTTTCGAAAAAATTTCTGACCCAATCGATGAAAATTTGTTGATTTTTAGAAAATCTCTCATAACTTTTGAACCGCTTGATAGATCGGGATGAGTTTTTGCACGTTTGAAGAACTCCACGGGAGCTACTTGGTGACGCAAAAAGTTCCAGGATTCTATCGTGTTATCATCGAAAAAAAGGGTGCCAAAATATGGGTCTAAAAATTCTCTTGAAAAGCTAAGGACCCCTATAACTTTTTTATTATTGGATTTTTCGTGGTTAATTTGGTCCTATCTTACGCAGAATTTCACGAGGAATCCAACGGTGCCACGGGAATTCACGTACGGTCTCTAGTTCCGGAGTTATCGCCATCTAAAATTTTGGAAAGTTGCATTTTGCATCGAAAGGGCAAAATTTTGGTGATTTCGACGATTTTTCAACTTTTTTATTTGAAGAGATTTCTTGGATATCTCTTCATTTTCGTGTTCCTGGGGTCCGAAATGCTAAGAATCCGGTGTTAACTCGACCTCGAAAATGGCAAAATTTTTCGAAAAAATTTCTGACCCAATCGATGAAAATTTGTTGATTTTTAGAAAATCTCTCATAACTTTTGAACCGCTTGATAGATCGGGATGAGTTTTTGCACGTTTGAAGAACTCCACGGGAGCTACTTGCTGACGCAAAAAGTTCCAGGATTCTATCGTGTTATCATCGAAAAAAAGGGTGCCAAAATATGGGTCTAAAAATTCTCTTGAAAAGCTAAGGACCCCTATAACTTTTTTATTATTGGATTTTTCGTGGTTAATTTGGTCCTATCTTACGCAGAATTTCACGAGGAATCCAACGGTGCCACGGGAATTCACGTACGGTCTCTAGTTCCGGAGTTATCGCCATCTAAAATTTTGGAAAGTTGCATTTTGCATCGAAAGGGCAAAATTTTGGTGATTTCGACGATTTTTCAACTTTTTTATTTGAAGAGATTTCTTGGATATCTCTTCATTTTCGTGTTCCTGGGGTCCGAAATGCTAAGAATCCGGTGTTAACTCGACCTCGAAAATGGCAAAATTTTTCGAAAAAATTTCTGACCCAATCGATGAAAATTTGTTGATTTTTAGAAAATCTCTCATAACTTTTGAACCGCTTGATAGATCGGGATGAGTTTTTGCACGTTTGAAGAACTCCACGGGAGCTACTTGGTGACGCAAAAAGTTCCAGGATTCTATCGTGTTATCATCGAAAAAAAGGGTGCCAAAATATGGGTCTAAAAATTCTCTTGAAAAGCTAAGGACCCCTATAACTTTTTTATTATTGGATTTTTCGTGGTTAATTTGGTCCTATCTTACGCAGAATTTCACGAGGAATCCAACGGTGCCACGGGAATTCACGTACGGTCTCTAGTTCCGGAGTTATCGCCATCTAAAATTTTGGAAAGTTGCATTTTGCATCGAAAGGGCAAAATTTTGGTGATTTCGACGATTTTTCAACTTTTTTATTTGAAGAGATTTCTTGGATGTCTCTTCATTTTCGTGTTCCTGGGGTCCGAAATGCTAAGAATCCGGTGTTAACTCGACCTCGAAAATGGCAAAATTTTTCGAAAAAATTTCTGACCCAATCGATGAAAATTTGTTGATTTTTAGAAAATCTCTCATAACTTTTGAACCGCTTGATAGATCGGGATGAGTTTTTGCACGTTTGAAGAACTCCACGGGAGCTACTTGGTGACGCAAAAAGTTCCAGGATTCTATCGTGTTATCATCGAAAAAAAGGGTGCCAAAATATGGGTCTAAAAATTCTCTTGAAAAGCTAAGGACCCCTATAACTTTTTTATTATTGGATTTTTCGTGGTTAATTTGGTCCTATCTTACGCAGAATTTCACGAGGAATCCAACGGTGCCACGGGAATTCACGTACGGTCTCTAGTTCCGGAGTTATCGCCATCTAAAATTTTGGAAAGTTGCATTTTGCATCGAAAGGGCAAAATTTTGGTGATTTCGACGATTTTTCAACTTTTTTATTTGAAGAGATTTCTTGGATATCTCTTCATTTTCGTGTTCCTGGGGTCCGAAATGCTAAGAATCCGGTGTTAACTCGACCTCGAAAATGGCAAAATTTTTCGAAAAAATTTCTGACCCAATCGATGAAAATTTGTTGATTTTTAGAAAATCTCTCATAACTTTTGAACCGCTTGATAGATCGGGATGAGTTTTTGCACGTTTGGAGAACTCCACGGGAGCTACTTGGTGACGCAAAAAGTTCCAGGATTCTATCGTGTTATCATCGAAAAAAAGGGTGCCAAAATATGGGTCTAAAAATTCTCTTGAAAAGCTAAGGACCCCTATAACTTTTTTATTATTGGATTTTTCGTGGTTAATTTGGTCCTATCTTACGCAGAATTTCACGAGGAATCCAACGGTGCCACGGGAATTCACGTACGGTCTCTAGTTCCGGAGTTATCGCCATCTAAAATTTTGGAAAGTTGCATTTTGCATCGAAAGGGCAAAATTTTGGTGATTTCGACGATTTTTCAACTTTTTTATTTGAAGAGATTTCTTGGATATCTCTTCATTTTCGTGTTCCTGGGGTCCGAAATGCTAAGAATCCGGTGTTAACTCGACCTCGAAAATGGCAAAATTTTTCGAAAAAATTTCTGACCCAATCGATGAAAATTTGTTGATTTTTAGAAAATCTCTCATAACTTTTGAACCGCTTGATAGATCGGGATGAGTTTTTGCACGTTTGAAGAACTCCACGGGAGCTACTTGGTGACGCAAAAAGTTCCAGGATTCTATCGTGTTATCATCGAAAAAAAGGGTGCCAAAATATGGGTCTAAAAATTCTCTTGAAAAGCTAAGGACCCCTATAACTTTTTTATTATTGGATTTTTCGTGGTTAATTTGGTCCTATCTTACGCAGAATTTCACGAGGAATCCAACGGTGCCACGGGAATTCACGTACGGTCTCTAGTTCCGGAGTTATCGCCATCTAAAATTTTGGAAAGTTGCATTTTGCATCGAAAGGGCAAAATTTTGGTGATTTCGACGATTTTTCAACTTTTTTATTTGAAGAGATTTCTTGGATATCTCTTCATTTTCGTGTTCCTGGGGTCCGAAATGCTAAGAATCCGGTGTTAACTCGACCTCGAAAATGGCAAAATTTTTCGAAAAAATTTCTGACCCAATCGATGAAAATTTGTTGATTTTTAGAAAATCTCTCATAACTTTTGAACCGCTTGATAGATCGGGATGAGTTTTTGCACGTTTGAAGAACTCCACGGGAGCTACTTGGTGACGCAAAAAGTTCCAGGATTCTATCGTGTTATCATCGAAAAAAAGGGTGCCAAAATATGGGTCTAAAAATTCTCTTGAAAAGCTAAGGACCCCTATAACTTTTTTATTATTGGATTTTTCGTGGTTAATTTGGTCCTATCTTACGCAGAATTTCACGAGGAATCCAACGGTGCCACGGGAATTCACGTACGGTCTCTAGTTCCGGAGTTATCGCCATCTAAAATTTTGGAAAGTTGCATTTTGCATCGAAAGGGCAAAATTTTGGTGATTTCGACGATTTTTCAACTTTTTTATTTGAAGAGATTTCTTGGATATCTCTTCATTTTCGTGTTCCTGGGGTCCGAAATGCTAAGAATCCGGTGTTAACTCGACCTCGAAAATGGCAAAATTTTTCGAAAAAATTTCTGACCCAATCGATGAAAATTTGTTGATTTTTAGAAAATCTCTCATAACTTTTGAACCGCTTGATAGATCGGGATGAGTTTTTGCACGTTTGAAGAACTCCACGGGAGCTACTTGGTGACGCAAAAAGTTCCAGGATTCTATCGTGTTATCATCAAAAAAAAGGGTGCCAAAATATGGGTTTAAAAATTCTCTTGAAAAGCTAAGGACCCCTATAACTTTTTTATTATTGGATTTTTCGTGGTTAATTTGGTCCTATCTTACGCAGAATTTCACGAGGAATCCAACGGTGCCACGGGAATTCACGTACGGTCTCTAGTTCCGGAGTTATCGCCATCTAAAATTTTGGAAAGTTGCATTTTGCATCGAAAGGGCAAAATTTTGGTGATTTCGACGATTTTTCAACTTTTTTATTTGAAGAGATTTCTTGGATATCTCTTCATTTTCGTGTTCCTGGGGTCCGAAATGCTAAGAATCCGGTGTTAACTCGACCTCGAAAATGGCAAAATTTTTCGAAAAAATTTCTGACCCAATCGATGAAAATTTGTTGATTTTTAGAAAATCTCTCATAACTTTTGAACCGCTTGATAGATCGGGATGAGTTTTTGCACGTTTGAAGAACTCCACGGGAGCTACTTGGTGACGCAAAAAGTTCCAGGATTCTATCGTGTTATCATCGAAAAAAAGGGTGCCAAAATATGGGTCTAAAAATTCTCTTGAAAAGCTAAGGACCCCTATAACTTTTTTATTATTGGATTTTTCGTGGTTAATTTGGTCCTATCTTACGCAGAATTTCACGAGGAATCCAACGGTGCCACGGGAATTCACGTACGGTCTCTAGTTCCGGAGTTATCGCCATCTAAAATTTTGGAAAGTTGCATTTTGCATCGAAAGGGCAAAATTTTGGTGATTTCGACGATTTTTCAACTTTTTTATTTGAAGAGATTTCTTGGATATCTCTTCATTTTCGTGTTCCTGGGGTCCGAAATGCTAAGAATCCGGTGTTAACTCGACCTCGAAAATGGCAAAATTTTTCGAAAAAATTTCTGACCCAATCGATGAAAATTTGTTGATTTTTAGAAAATCTCTCATAACTTTTGAACCGCTTGATAGATCGGGATGAGTTTTTGCACGTTTGAAGAACTCCACGGGAGCTACTTGGTGACGCAAAAAGTTCCAGGATTCTATCGTGTTATCATCGAAAAAAAGGGTGCCAAAATATGGGTCTAAAAATTCTCTTGAAAAGCTAAGGACCCCTATAACTTTTTTATTATTGGATTTTTCGTGGTTAATTTGGTCCTATCTTACGCAGAATTTCACGAGGAATCCAACGGTGCCACGGGAATTCACGTACGGTCTCTAGTTCCGGAGTTATCGCCATCTAAAATTTTGGAAAGTTGCATTTTGCATCGAAAGGGCAAAATTTTGGTGATTTCGACGATTTTTCAACTTTTTTATTTGAAGAGATTTCTTGGATATCTCTTCATTTTCGTGTTCCTGGGGTCCGAAATGCTAAGAATCCGGTGTTAACTCGACCTCGAAAATGGCAAAATTTTTCGAAAAAATTTCTGACCCAATCGATGAAAATTTGTTGATTTTTAGAAAATCTCTCATAACTTTTGAACCGCTTGATAGATCGGGATGAGTTTTTGCACGTTTGAAGAACTCCACGGGAGCTACTTGGTGACGCAAAAAGTTCCAGGATTCTATCGTGTTATCATCGAAAAAAAGGGTGCCAAAATATGGGTCTAAAAATTCTCTTGAAAAGCTAAGGACCCCTATAACTTTTTTATTATTGGATTTTTCGTGGTTAATTTGGTCCTATCTTACGCAGAATTTCACGAGGAATCCAACGGTGCCACGGGAATTCACGTACGGTCTCTAGTTCCGGAGTTATCGCCATCTAAAATTTTGGAAAGTTGCATTTTGCATCGAAAGGGCAAAATTTTGGTGATTTCGACGATTTTTCAACTTTTTTATTTGAAGAGATTTCTTGGATATCTCTTCATTTTCGTGTTCCTGGGGTCCGAAATGCTAAGAATCCGGTGTTAACTCGACCTCGAAAATGGCAAAATTTTTCGAAAAAATTTCTGACCCAATCGATGAAAATTTGTTGATTTTTAGAAAATCTCTCATAACTTTTGAACCGCTTGATAGATCGGGATGAGTTTTTGCACGTTTGAAGAACTCCACGGGAGCTACTTGGTGACGCAAAAAGTTCCAGGATTCTATCGTGTTATCATCGAAAAAAAGGGTGCCAAAATATGGGTCTAAAAATTCTCTTGAAAAGCTAAGGACCCCTATAACTTTTTTATTATTGGATTTTTCGTGGTTAATTTGGTCCTATCTTACGCAGAATTTCACGAGGAATCCAACGGTGCCACGGGAATTCACGTACGGTCTCTAGTTCCGGAGTTATCGCCATCTAAAATTTTGGAAAGTTGCATTTTGCATCGAAAGGGCAAAATTTTGGTGATTTCGACGATTTTTCAACTTTTTTATTTGAAGAGATTTCTTGGATATCTCTTCATTTTCGTGTTCCTGGGGTCCGAAATGCTAAGAATCCGGTGTTAACTCGACCTCGAAAATGGCAAAATTTTTCGAAAAAATTTCTGACCCAATCGATGAAAATTTGTTGATTTTTAGAAAATCTCTCATAACTTTTGAACCGCTTGATAGATCGGGATGAGTTTTTGCACGTTTGAAGAACTCCACGGGAGCTACTTGGTGACGCAAAAAGTTCCAGGATTCTATCGTGTTATCATCGAAAAAAAGGGTGCCAAAATATGGGTCTAAAAATTCTCTTGAAAAGCTAAGGACCCCTATAACTTTTTTATTATTGGATTTTTCGTGGTTAATTTGGTCCTATCTTACGCAGAATTTCACGAGGAATCCAACGGTGCCACGGGAATTCACGTACGGTCTCTAGTTCCGGAGTTATCGCCATCTAAAATTTTGGAAAGTTGCATTTTGCATCGAAAGGGCAAAATTTTGGTGATTTCGACGATTTTTCAACTTTTTTATTTGAAGAGATTTCTTGGATATCTCTTCATTTTCGTGTTCCTGGGGTCCGAAATGCTAAGAATCCGGTGTTAACTCGACCTCGAAAATGGCAAAATTTTTCGAAAAAATTTCTGACCCAATCGATGAAAATTTGTTGATTTTTAGAAAATCTCTCATAACTTTTGAACCGCTTGATAGATCGGGATGAGTTTTTGCACGTTTGAAGAACTCCACGGGAGCTACTTGGTGACGCAAAAAGTTCCAGGATTCTATCGTGTTATCATCGAAAAAAAGGGTGCCAAAATATGGGTCTAAAAATTCTCTTGAAAAGCTAAGGACCCCTATAACTTTTTTATTATTGGATTTTTCGTGGTTAATTTGGTCCTATCTTACGCAGAATTTCACGAGGAATCCAACGGTGCCACGGGAATTCACGTACGGTCTCTAGTTCCGGAGTTATCGCCATCTAAAATTTTGGAAAGTTGCATTTTGCATCGAAAGGGCAAAATTTTGGTGATTTCGACGATTTTTCAACTTTTTTATTTGAAGAGATTTCTTGGATATCTCTTCATTTTCGTGTTCCTGGGGTCCGAAATGCTAAGAATCCGGTGTTAACTCGACCTCGAAAATGGCAAAATTTTTCGAAAAAATTTCTGACCCAATCGATGAAAATTTGTTGATTTTTAGAAAATCTCTCATAACTTTTGAACCGCTTGATAGATCGGGATGAGTTTTTGCACGTTTGAAGAACTCCACGGGAGCTACTTGGTGACGCAAAAAGTTCCAGGATTCTATCGTGTTATCATCGAAAAAAAGGGTGCCAAAATATGGGTCTAAAAATTCTCTTGAAAAGCTAAGGACCCCTATAACTTTTTTATTATTGGATTTTTCGTGGTTAATTTGGTCCTATCTTACGCAGAATTTCACGAGGAATCCAACGGTGCCACGGGAATTCACGTACGGTCTCTAGTTCCGGAGTTATCGCCATCTAAAATTTTGGAAAGTTGCATTTTGCATCGAAAGGGCAAAATTTTGGTGATTTCGACGATTTTTCAACTTTTTTATTTGAAGAGATTTCTTGGATATCTCTTCATTTTCGTGTTCCTGGGGTCCGAAATGCTAAGAATCCGGTGTTAACTCGACCTCGAAAATGGCAAAATTTTTCGAAAAAATTTCTGACCCAATCGATGAAAATTTGTTGATTTTTAGAAAATCTCTCATAACTTTTGAACCGCTTGATAGATCGGGATGAGTTTTTGCACGTTTGAAGAACTCCACGGGAGCTACTTGGTGACGCAAAAAGTTCCAGGATTCTATCGTGTTATCATCGAAAAAAAGGGTGCCAAAATATGGGTCTAAAAATTCTCTTGAAAAGCTAAGGACCCCTATAACTTTTTTATTATTGGATTTTTCGTGGTTAATTTGGTCCTATCTTACGCAGAATTTCACGAGGAATCCAACGGTGCCACGGGAATTCACGTACGGTCTCTAGTTCCGGAGTTATCGCCATCTAAAATTTTGGAAAGTTGCATTTTGCATCGAAAGGGCAAAATTTTGGTGATTTCGACGATTTTTCAACTTTTTTATTTGAAGAGATTTCTTGGATATCTCTTCATTTTCGTGTTCCTGGGGTCCGAAATGCTAAGAATCCGGTGTTAACTCGACCTCGAAAATGGCAAAATTTTTCGAAAAAATTTCTGACCCAATCGATGAAAATTTGTTGATTTTTAGAAAATCTCTCATAACTTTTGAACCGCTTGATAGATCGGGATGAGTTTTTGCACGTTTGAAGAACTCCACGGGAGCTACTTGGTGACGCAAAAAGTTCCAGGATTCTATCGTGTTATCATCGAAAAAAAGGGTGCCAAAATATGGGTCTAAAAATTCTCTTGAAAAGCTAAGGACCCCTATAACTTTTTTATTATTGGATTTTTCGTGGTTAATTTGGTCCTATCTTACGCAGAATTTCACGAGGAATCCAACGGTGCCACGGGAATTCACGTACGGTCTCTAGTTCCGGAGTTATCGCCATCTAAAATTTTGGAAAGTTGCATTTTGCATCGAAAGGGCAAAATTTTGGTGATTTCGACGATTTTTCAACTTTTTTATTTGAAGAGATTTCTTGGATATCTCTTCATTTTCGTGTTCCTGGGGTCCGAAATGCTAAGAATCCGGTGTTAACTCGACCTCGAAAATGGCAAAATTTTTCGAAAAAATTTCTGACCCAATCGATGAAAATTTGTTGATTTTTAGAAAATCTCTCATAACTTTTGAACCGCTTGATAGATCGGGATGAGTTTTTGCACGTTTGAAGAACTCCACGGGAGCTACTTGGTGACGCAAAAAGTTCCAGGATTCTATCGTGTTATCATCGAAAAAAAGGGTGCCAAAATATGGGTCTAAAAATTCTCTTGAAAAGCTAAGGACCCCTATAACTTTTTTATTATTGGATTTTTCGTGGTTAATTTGGTCCTATCTTACGCAGAATTTCACGAGGAATCCAACGGTGCCACGGGAATTCACGTACGGTCTCTAGTTCCGGAGTTATCGCCATCTAAAATTTTGGAAAGTTGCATTTTGCATCGAAAGGGCAAAATTTTGGTGATTTCGACGATTTTTCAACTTTTTTATTTGAAGAGATTTCTTGGATATCTCTTCATTTTCGTGTTCCTGGGGTCCGAAATGCTAAGAATCCGGTGTTAACTCGACCTCGAAAATGGCAAAATTTTTCGAAAAAATTTCTGACCCAATCGATGAAAATTTGTTGATTTTTAGAAAATCTCTCATAACTTTTGAACCGCTTGATAGATCGGGATGAGTTTTTGCACGTTTGAAGAACTCCACGGGAGCTACTTGGTGACGCAAAAAGTTCCAGGATTCTATCGTGTTATCATCGAAAAAAAGGGTGCCAAAATATGGGTCTAAAAATTCTCTTGAAAAGCTAAGGACCCCTATAACTTTTTTATTATTGGATTTTTCGTGGTTAATTTGGTCCTATCTTACGCAGAATTTCACGAGGAATCCAACGGTGCCACGGGAATTCACGTACGGTCTCTAGTTCCGGAGTTATCGCCATCTAAAATTTTGGAAAGTTGCATTTTGCATCGAAAGGGCAAAATTTTGGTGATTTCGACGATTTTTCAACTTTTTTATTTGAAGAGATTTCTTGGATATCTCTTCATTTTCGTGTTCCTGGGGTCCGAAATGCTAAGAATCCGGTGTTAACTCGACCTCGAAAATGGCAAAATTTTTCGAAAAAATTTCTGACCCAATCGATGAAAATTTGTTGATTTTTAGAAAATCTCTCATAACTTTTGAACCGCTTGATAGATCGGGATGAGTTTTTGCACGTTTGAAGAACTCCACGGGAGCTACTTGGTGACGCAAAAAGTTCCAGGATTCTATCGTGTTATCATCGAAAAAAAGGGTGCCAAAATATGGGTCTAAAAATTCTCTTGAAAAGCTAAGGACCCCTATAACTTTTTTATTATTGGATTTTTCGTGGTTAATTTGGTCCTATCTTACGCAGAATTTCACGAGGAATCCAACGGTGCCACGGGAATTCACGTACGGTCTCTAGTTCCGGAGTTATCGCCATCTAAAATTTTGGAAAGTTGCATTTTGCATCGAAAGGGCAAAATTTTGGTGATTTCGACGATTTTTCAACTTTTTTATTTGAAGAGATTTCTTGGATATCTCTTCATTTTCGTGTTCCTGGGGTCCGAAATGCTAAGAATCCGGTGTTAACTCGACCTCGAAAATGGCAAAATTTTTCGAAAAAATTTCTGACCCAATCGATGAAAATTTGTTGATTTTTAGAAAATCTCTCATAACTTTTGAACCGCTTGATAGATCGGGATGAGTTTTTGCACGTTTGAAGAACTCCACGGGAGCTACTTGGTGACGCAAAAAGTTCCAGGATTCTATCGTGTTATCATCGAAAAAAAGGGTGCCAAAATATGGGTCTAAAAATTCTCTTGAAAAGCTAAGGACATCTATAACTTTTTTATTATTGGATTTTTCGTGGTTAATTTGGTCCTATCTTACGCAGAATTTCACGAGGAATCCAACGGTGCCACGGGAATTCACGTACGGTCTCTAGTTCCGGAGTTATTGCCATCTAAAATTTTGGAAAGTTGCATTTTGCATCGAAAGGGCAAAATTTTGGTGATTTCGACGATTTTTCAACTTTTTTATTTGAAGAGATTTCTTGGATATCTCTTCATTTTCGTGTTCCTGGGGTCCGAAATGCTAAGAATCCGGTGTTAACTCGACCTCGAAAATGGCAAAATTTTTCGAAAAAATTTCTGACCCAATCGATGAAAATTTGTTGATTTTTAGAAAATCTCTCATAACTTTTGAACCGCTTGATAGATCGGGATGAGTTTTTGCACGTTTGAAGAACTCCACGGGAGCTACTTGGTGACGCAAAAAGTTCCAGGATTCTATCGTGTTATCATCGAAAAAAAGGGTGCCAAAATATGGGTCTAAAAATTCTCTTGAAAAGCTAAGGACCCCTATAACTTTTTATTATTGGATTTTTCGTGGTTAATTTGGTCCTATCTTACGCAGAATTTCACGAGGAATCCAACGGTGCCACGGGAATTCACGTACGGTCTCTAGTTCCGGAGTTATCGCCATCTAAAATTTTGGAAAGTTGCATTTTGCATCGAAAGGGCAAAATTTTGGTGATTTCGACGATTTTTCAACTTTTTTATTTGAAGAGATTTCTTGGATATCTCTTCATTTTCGTGTTCCTGGGGTCCGAAATGCTAAGAATCCGGTGTTAACTCGACCTCGAAAATGGCAAAATTTTTCGAAAAAATTTCTGACCCAATCGATGAAAATTTGTTAATTTTTAGAAAATCTCTCATAACTTTTGAACCGCTTGATAGATCGGGATGAGTTTTTGCACGTTTGAAGAACTCCACGGGAGCTACTTGGTGACGCAAAAAGTTCCAGGATTCTATCGTGTTATCATCGAAAAAAAGGGTGCCAAAATATGGGTCTAAAAATTCTCTTGAAAAGCTAAGGACCCCTATAACTTTTTTATTATTGGATTTTTCGTGGTTAATTTGGTCCTATCTTACGCAGAATTTCACGAGGAATCCAACGGTGCCACGGGAATTCACGTACGGTCTCTAGTTCCGGAGTTATCGCCATCTAAAATTTTGGAAAGTTGCATTTTGCATCGAAAGGGCAAAATTTTGGTGATTTCGACGATTTTTCAACTTTTTTATTTGAAGAGATTTCTTGGATATCTCTTCATTTTCGTGTTCCTGGGGTCCGAAATGCTAAGAATCCGGTGTTAACTCGACCTCGAAAATGGCAAAATTTTTCGAAAAAATTTCTGACCCAATCGATGAAAATTTGTTGATTTTTAGAAAATCTCTCATAACTTTTGAACCGCTTGATAGATCGGGATGAGTTTTTGCACGTTTGAAGAACTCCACGGGAGCTACTTGGTGACGCAAAAAGTTCCAGGATTCTATCGTGTTATCATCGAAAAAAAGGGTGCCAAAATATGGGTCTAAAAATTCTCTTGAAAAGCTAAGGACCCCTATAACTTTTTTATTATTGGATTTTTCGTGGTTAATTTGGTCCTATCTTACGCAGAATTTCACGAGGAATCCAACGGTGCCACGGGAATTCACGTACGGTCTCTAGTTCCGGAGTTATCGCCATCTAAAATTTTGGAAAGTTGCATTTTGCATCGAAAGGGCAAAATTTTGGTGATTTCGACGATTTTTCAACTTTTTTATTTGAAGAGATTTCTTGGATATCTCTTCATTTTCGTGTTCCTGTGGTCCGAAATGCTAAGAATCCGGTGTTAACTCGACCTCGAAAATGGCAAAATTTTTCGAAAAAATTTCTGACCCAATCGATGAAAATTTGTTGATTTTTAGAAAATCTCTCATAACTTTTGAACCGCTTGATAGATCGGGATGAGTTTTTGCACGTTTGAAGAACTCCACGGGAGCTACTTGGTGACGCAAAAAGTTCCAGGATTCTATCGTGTTATCATCGAAAAAAAGGGTGCCAAAATATGGGTCTAAAAATTCTCTTGAAAAGCTAAGGACCCCTATAACTTTTTTATTATTGGATTTTTCGTGGTTAATTTGGTCCTATCTTACGCAGAATTTCACGAGGAATCCAACGGTGCCACGGGAATTCACGTACGGTCTCTAGTTCCGGAGTTATCGCCATCTAAAATTTTGGAAAGTTGCATTTTGCATCGAAAGGGCAAAATTTTGGTGATTTCGACGATTTTTCAACTTTTTTATTTGAAGAGATTTCTTGGATATCTCTTCATTTTCGTGTTCCTGGGGTCCGAAATGCTAAGAATCCGGTGTTAACTCGACCTCGAAAATGGCAAAATTTTTCGAAAAAATTTCTGACCCAATCGATGAAAATTTGTTGATTTTTAGAAAATCTCTCATAACTTTTGAACCGCTTGATAGATCGGGATGAGTTTTTGCACGTTTGAAGAACTCCACGGGAGCTACTTGGTGACGCAAAAAGTTCCAGGATTCTATCGTGTTATCATCGAAAAAAAGGGTGCCAAAATATGGGTCTAAAAATTCTCTTGAAAAGCTAAGGACCCCTATAACTTTTTTATTATTGGATTTTTCGTGGTTAATTTGGTCCTATCTTACGCAGAATTTCACGAGGAATCCAACGGTGCCACGGGAATTCACGTACGGTCTCTAGTTCCGGAGTTATCGCCATCTAAAATTTTGGAAAGTTGCATTTTGCATCGAAAGGGCAAAATTTTGGTGATTTCGACGATTTTTCAACTTTTTTATTTGAAGAGATTTCTTGGATATCTCTTCATTTTCGTGTTCCTGGGGTCCGAAATGCTAAGAATCCGGTGTTAACTCGACCTCGAAAATGGCAAAATTTTTCGAAAAAATTTCTGACCCAATCGATGAAAATTTGTTGATTTTTAGAAAATCTCTCATAACTTTTGAACCGCTTGATAGATCGGGATGAGTTTTTGCACGTTTGAAGAACTCCACGGGAGCTACTTGGTGACGCAAAAAGTTCCAGGATTCTATCGTGTTATCATCGAAAAAAAGGGTGCCAAAATATGGGTCTAAAAATTCTCTTGAAAAGCTAAGGACCCCTATAACTTTTTTATTATTGGATTTTTCGTGGTTAATTTGGTCCTATCTTACGCAGAATTTCACGAGGAATCCAACGGTGCCACGGGAATTCACGTACGGTCTCTAGTTCCGGAGTTATCGCCATCTAAAATTTTGGAAAGTTGCATTTTGCATCGAAAGGGCAAAATTTTGGTGATTTCGACGATTTTTCAACTTTTTTATTTGAAGAGATTTCTTGGATATCTCTTCATTTTCGTGTTCCTGGGGTCCGAAATGCTAAGAATCCGGTGTTAACTCGACCTCGAAAATGGCAAAATTTTTCGAAAAAATTTCTGACCCAATCGATGAAAATTTGTTGATTTTTAGAAAATCTCTCATAACTTTTGAACCGCTTGATAGATCGGGATGAGTTTTTGCACGTTTGAAGAACTCCACGGGAGCTACTTGGTGACGCAAAAAGTTCCAGGATTCTATCGTGTTATCATCGAAAAAAAGGGTGCCAAAATATGGGTCTAAAAATTCTCTTGAAAAGCTAAGGACCCCTATAACTTTTTTATTATTGGATTTTTCGTGGTTAATTTGGTCCTATCTTACGCAGAATTTCACGAGGAATCCAACGGTGCCACGGGAATTCACGTACGGTCTCTAGTTCCGGAGTTATCGCCATCTAAAATTTTGGAAAGTTGCATTTTGCATCGAAAGGGCAAAATTTTGGTGATTTCGACGATTTTTCAACTTTTTTATTTGAAGAGATTTCTTGGATATCTCTTCATTTTCGTGTTCCTGGGGTCCGAAATGCTAAGAATCCGGTGTTAACTCGACCTCGAAAATGGCAAAATTTTTCGAAAAAATTTCTGACCCAATCGATGAAAATTTGTTGATTTTTAGAAAATCTCTCATAACTTTTGAACCGCTTGATAGATCGGGATGAGTTTTTGCACGTTTGAAGAACTCCACGGGAGCTACTTGGTGACGCAAAAAGTTCCAGGATTCTATCGTGTTATCATCGAAAAAAAGGGTGCCAAAATATGGGTCTAAAAATTCTCTTGAAAAGCTAAGGACCCCTATAACTTTTTTATTATTGGATTTTTCGTGGTTAATTTGGTCCTATCTTACGCAGAATTTCACGAGGAATCCAACGGTGCCACGGGAATTCACGTACGGTCTCTAGTTCCGGAGTTATCGCCATCTAAAATTTTGGAAAGTTGCATTTTGCATCGAAAGGGCAAAATTTTGGTGATTTCGACGATTTTTCAACTTTTTTATTTGAAGAGATTTCTTGGATATCTCTTCATTTTCGTGTTCCTGGGGTCCGAAATGCTAAGAATCCGGTGTTAACTCGACCTCGAAAATGGCAAAATTTTTCGAAAAAATTTCTGACCCAATCGATGAAAATTTGTTGATTTTTAGAAAATCTCTCATAACTTTTGAACCGCTTGATAGATCGGGATGAGTTTTTGCACGTTTGAAGAACTCCACGGGAGCTACTTGGTGACGCAAAAAGTTCCAGGATTCTATCGTGTTATCATCGAAAAAAAGGGTGCCAAAATATGGGTCTAAAAATTCTCTTGAAAAGCTAAGGACCCCTATAACTTTTTTATTATTGGATTTTTCGTGGTTAATTTGGTCCTATCTTACGCAGAATTTCACGAGGAATCCAACGGTGCCACGGGAATTCACGTACGGTCTCTAGTTCCGGAGTTATCGCCATCTAAAATTTTGGAAAGTTGCATTTTGCATCGAAAGGGCAAAATTTTGGTGATTTCGACGATTTTTCAACTTTTTTATTTGAAGAGATTTCTTGGATATCTCTTCATTTTCGTGTTCCTGGGGTCCGAAATGCTAAGAATCCGGTGTTAACTCGACCTCGAAAATGGCAAAATTTTTCGAAAAAATTTCTGACCCAATCGATGAAAATTTGTTGATTTTTAGAAAATCTCTCATAACTTTTGAACCGCTTGATAGATCGGGATGAGTTTTTGCACGTTTGAAGAACTCCACGGGAGCTACTTGGTGACGCAAAAAGTTCCAGGATTCTATCGTGTTATCATCGAAAAAAAGGGTGCCAAAATATGGGTCTAAAAATTCTCTTGAAAAGCTAAGGACCCCTATAACTTTTTTATTATTGGATTTTTCGTGGTTAATTTGGTCCTATCTTACGCAGAATTTCACGAGGAATCCAACGGTGCCACGGGAATTCACGTACGGTCTCTAGTTCCGGAGTTATCGCCATCTAAAATTTTGGAAAGTTGCATTTTGCATCGAAAGGGCAAAATTTTGGTGATTTCGACGATTTTTCAACTTTTTTATTTGAAGAGATTTCTTGGATATCTCTTCATTTTCGTGTTCCTGGGGTCCGAAATGCTAAGAATCCGGTGTTAACTCGACCTCGAAAATGGCAAAATTTTTCGAAAAAATTTCTGACCCAATCGATGAAAATTTGTTGATTTTTAGAAAATCTCTCATAACTTTTGAACCGCTTGATAGATCGGGATGAGTTTTTGCACGTTTGAAGAACTCCACGGGAGCTACTTGGTGACGCAAAAAGTTCCAGGATTCTATCGTGTTATCATCGAAAAAAAGGGTGCCAAAATATGGGTCTAAAAATTCTCTTGAAAAGCTAAGGACCCCTATAACTTTTTTATTATTGGATTTTTCGTGGTTAATTTGGTCCTATCTTACGCAGAATTTCACGAGGAATCCAACGGTGCCACGGGAATTCACGTACGGTCTCTAGTTCCGGAGTTATCGCCATCTAAAATTTTGGAAAGTTGCATTTTGCATCGAAAGGGCAAAATTTTGGTGATTTCGACGATTTTTCAACTTTTTTATTTGAAGAGATTTCTTGGATATCTCTTCATTTTCGTGTTCCTGGGGTCCGAAATGCTAAGAATCCGGTGTTAACTCGACCTCGAAAATGGCAAAATTTTTCGAAAAAATTTCTGACCCAATCGATGAAAATTTGTTGATTTTTAGAAAATCTCTCATAACTTTTGAACCGCTTGATAGATCGGGATGAGTTTTTGCACGTTTGAAGAACTCCACGGGAGCTACTTGGTGACGCAAAAAGTTCCAGGATTCTATCGTGTTATCATCGAAAAAAAGGGTGCCAAAATATGGGTCTAAAAATTCTCTTGAAAAGCTAAGGACCCCTATAACTTTTTTATTATTGGATTTTTCGTGGTTAATTTGGTCCTATCTTACGCAGAATTTCACGAGGAATCCAACGGTGCCACGGGAATTCACGTACGGTCTCTAGTTCCGGAGTTATCGCCATCTAAAATTTTGGAAAGTTGCATTTTGCATCGAAAGGGCAAAATTTTGGTGATTTCGACGATTTTTCAACTTTTTTATTTGAAGAGATTTCTTGGATATCTCTTCATTTTCGTGTTCCTGGGGTCCGAAATGCTAAGAATCCGGTGTTAACTCGACCTCGAAAATGGCAAAATTTTTCGAAAAAATTTCTGACCCAATCGATGAAAATTTGTTGATTTTTAGAAAATCTCTCATAACTTTTGAACCGCTTGATAGATCGGGATGAGTTTTTGCACGTTTGAAGAACTCCACGGGAGCTACTTGGTGACGCAAAAAGTTCCAGGATTCTATCGTGTTATCATCGAAAAAAAGGGTGCCAAAATATGGGTCTAAAAATTCTCTTGAAAAGCTAAGGACCCCTATAACTTTTTTATTATTGGATTTTTCGTGGTTAATTTGGTCCTGTCTTACGCAGAATTTCACGAGGAATCCAACGGTGCCACGGGAATTCACGTACGGTCTCTAGTTCCGGAGTTATCGCCATCTAAAATTTTGGAAAGTTGCATTTTGCATCGAAAGGGCAAAATTTTGGTGATTTCGACGATTTTTCAACTTTTTTATTTGAAGAGATTTCTTGGATATCTCTTCATTTTCGTGTTCCTGGGGTCCGAAATGCTAAGAATCCGGTGTTAACTCGACCTCGAAAATGGCAAAATTTTTCGAAAAAATTTCTGACCCAATCGATGAAAATTTGTTGATTTTTAGAAAATCTCTCATAACTTTTGAACCGCTTGATAGATCGGGATGAGTTTTTGCACGTTTGAAGAACTCCACGGGAGCTACTTGGTGACGCAAAAAGTTCCAGGATTCTATCGTGTTATCATCGAAAAAAAGGGTGCCAAAATATGGGTCTAAAAATTCTCTTGAAAAGCTAAGGACCCCTATAACTTTTTTATTATTGGATTTTTCGTGGTTAATTTGGTCCTATCTTACGCAGAATTTCACGAGGAATCCAACGGTGCCACGGGAATTCACGTACGGTCTCTAGTTCCGGAGTTATCGCCATCTAAAATTTTGGAAAGTTGCATTTTGCATCGAAAGGGCAAAATTTTGGTGATTTCGACGATTTTTCAACTTTTTTATTTGAAGAGATTTCTTGGATATCTCTTCATTTTCGTGTTCCTGGGGTCCGAAATGCTAAGAATCCGGTGTTAACTCGACCTCGAAAATGGCAAAATTTTTCGAAAAAATTTCTGACCCAATCGATGAAAATTTGTTGATTTTTAGAAAATCTCTCATAACTTTTGAACCGCTTGATAGATCGGGATGAGTTTTTGCACGTTTGAAGAACTCCACGGGAGCTACTTGGTGACGCAAAAAGTTCCAGGATTCTATCGTGTTATCATCGAAAAAAAGGGTGCCAAAATATGGGTCTAAAAATTCTCTTGAAAAGCTAAGGACCCCTATAACTTTTTTATTATTGGATTTTTCGTGGTTAATTTGGTCCTATCTTACGCAGAATTTCACGAGGAATCCAACGGTGCCACGGGAATTCACGTACGGTCTCTAGTTCCGGAGTTATCGCCATCTAAAATTTTGGAAAGTTGCATTTTGCATCGAAAGGGCAAAATTTTGGTGCTTTCGACGATTTTTCAACTTTTTTATTTGAAGAGATTTCTTGGATATCTCTTCATTTTCGTGTTCCTGGGGTCCGAAATGCTAAGAATCCGGTGTTAACTCGACCTCGAAAATGGCAAAATTTTTCGAAAAAATTTCTGACCCAATCGATGAAAATTTGTTGATTTTTAGAAAATCTCTCATAACTTTTGAACCGCTTGATAGATCGGGATGAGTTTTTGCACGTTTGAAGAACTCCACGGGAGCTACTTGGTGACGCAAAAAGTTCCAGGATTCTATCGTGTTATCATCGAAAAAAAGGGTGCCAAAATATGGGTCTAAAAATTCTCTTGAAAAGCTAAGGACCCCTATAACTTTTTTATTATTGGATTTTTCGTGGTTAATTTGGTCCTGTCTTACGCAGAATTTCACGAGGAATCCAACGGTGCCACGGGAATTCACGTACGGTCTCTAGTTCCGGAGTTATCGCCATCTAAAATTTTGGAAAGTTGCATTTTGCATCGAAAGGGCAAAATTTTGGTGATTTCGACGATTTTTCAACTTTTTTATTTGAAGAGATTTCTTGGATATCTCTTCATTTTCGTGTTCCTGGGGTCCGAAATGCTAAGAATCCGGTGTTAACTCGACCTCGAAAATGGCAAAATTTTTCGAAAAAATTTCTGACCCAATCGATGAAAATTTGTTGATTTTTAGAAAATCTCTCATAACTTTTGAACCGCTTGATAGATCGGGATGAGTTTTTGCACGTTTGAAGAACTCCACGGGAGCTACTTGGTGACGCAAAAAGTTCCAGGATTCTATCGTGTTATCATCGAAAAAAAGGGTGCCAAAATATGGGTCTAAAAATTCTCTTGAAAAGCTAAGGACCCCTATAACTTTTTTATTATTGGATTTTTCGTGGTTAATTTGGTCCTATCTTACGCAGAATTTCACGAGGAATCCAACGGTGCCACGGGAATTCACGTACGGTCTCTAGTTCCGGAGTTATCGCCATCTAAAATTTTGGAAATTTGCATTTTGCATCGAAAGGGCAAAATTTTGGTGATTTCGACGATTTTTCAACTTTTTTATTTGAAGAGATTTCTTGGATATCTCTTCATTTTCGTGTTCCTGGGGTCCGAAATGCTAAGAATCCGGTGTTAACTCGACCTCGAAAATGGCAAAATTTTTCGAAAAAATTTCTGACCCAATCGATGAAAATTTGTTGATTTTTAGAAAATCTCTCATAACTTTTGAACCGCTTGATAGATCGGGATGAGTTTTTGCACGTTTGAAGAACTCCACGGGAGCTACTTGGTGACGCAAAAAGTTCCAGGATTCTATCGTGTTATCATCGAAAAAAAGGGTGCCAAAATATGGGTCTAAAAATTCTCTTGAAAAGCTAAGGACCCCTATAACTTTTTTATTATTGGATTTTTCGTGGTTAATTTGGTCCTATCTTACGCAGAATTTCACGAGGAATCCAACGGTGCCACGGGAATTCACGTACGGTCTCTAGTTCCGGAGTTATCGCCATCTAAAATTTTGGAAAGTTGCATTTTGCATCGAAAGGGCAAAATTTTGGTGATTTCGACGATTTTTCAACTTTTTTATTTGAAGAGATTTCTTGGATATCTCTTCATTTTCGTGTTCCTGGGGTCCGAAATGCTAAGAATCCGGTGTTAACTCGACCTCGAAAATGGCAAAATTTTTCGAAAAAATTTCTGACCCAATCGATGAAAATTTGTTGATTTTTAGAAAATCTCTCATAACTTTTGAACCGCTTGATAGATCGGGATGAGTTTTTGCACGTTTGAAGAACTCCACGGGAGCTACTTGGTGACGCAAAAAGTTCCAGGATTCTATCGTGTTATCATCGAAAAAAAGGGTGCCAAAATATGGGTCTGAAAATTCTCTTGAAAAGCTAAGGACCCCTATAACTTTTTTATTATTGGATTTTTCGTGGTTAATTTGGTCCTATCTTACGCAGAATTTCACGAGAAATCCAACGGTGCCACGGGAATTCACGTACGGTCTCTAGTTCCGGAGTTATCGCCATCTAAAATTTTGGAAAGTTGCATTTTGCATCGAAAGGGCAAAATTTTGGTGATTTCGACGATTTTTCAACTTTTTTATTTGAAGAGATTTCTTGGATATCTCTTCATTTTCGTGTTCCTGGGGTCCGAAATGCTAAGAATCCGGTGTTAACTCGACCTCGAAAATGGCAAAATTTTTCGAAAAAATTTCTGACCCAATCGATGAAAATTTGTTGATTTTTAGAAAATCTCTCATAACTTTTGAACCGCTTGATAGATCGGGATGAGTTTTTGCACGTTTGAAGAACTCCACGGGAGCTACTTGGTGACGCAAAAAGTTCCAGGATTCTATCGTGTTATCATCGAAAAAAAGGGTGCCAAAATATGGGTCTAAAAATTCTCTTGAAAAGCTAAGGACCCCTATAACTTTTTTATTATTGGATTTTTCGTGGTTAATTTGGTCCTATCTTACGCAGAATTTCACGAGGAATCCAACGGTGCCACGGGAATTCACGTACGGTCTCTAGTTCCGGAGTTATCGCCATCTAAAATTTTGGAAAGTTGCATTTTGCATCGAAAGGGCAAAATTTTGGTGATTTCGACGATTTTTCAACTTTTTTATTTGAAGAGATTTCTTGGATATCTCTTCATTTTCGTGTTCCTGGGGTCCGAAATGCTAAGAATCCGGTGTTAACTCGACCTCGAAAATGGCAAAATTTTTCGAAAAAATTTCTGACCCAATCGATGAAAATTTGTTGATTTTTAGAAAATCTCTCATAACTTTTGAACCGCTTGATAGATCGGGATGAGTTTTTGCACGTTTGAAGAACTCCACGGGAGCTACTTGGTGACGCAAAAAGTTCCAGGATTCTATCGTGTTATCATCGAAAAAAAGGGTGCCAAAATATGGGTCTAAAAATTCTCTTGAAAAGCTAAGGACCCCTATAACTTTTTTATTATTGGATTTTTCGTGGTTAATTTGGTCCTATCTTACGCAGAATTTCACGAGGAATCCAACGGTGCCACGGGAATTCACGTACGGTCTCTAGTTCCGGAGTTATCGCCATCTAAAATTTTGGAAAGTTGCATTTTGCATCGAAAGGGCAAAATTTTGGTGATTTCGACGATTTTTCAACTTTTTTATTTGAAGAGATTTCTTGGATATCTCTTCATTTTCGTGTTCCTGGGGTCCGAAATGCTAAGAATCCGGTGTTAACTCGACCTCGAAAATGGCAAAATTTTTCGAAAAAATTTCTGACCCAATCGATGAAAATTTGTTGATTTTTAGAAAATCTCTCATAACTTTTGAACCGCTTGATAGATCGGGATGAGTTTTTGCACGTTTGAAGAACTCCACGGGAGCTACTTGGTGACGCAAAAAGTTCCAGGATTCTATCGTGTTATCATCGAAAAAAAGGGTGCCAAAATATGGGTCTAAAAATTCTCTTGAAAAGCTAAGGACCCCTATAACTTTTTTATTATTGGATTTTTCGTGGTTAATTTGGTCCTATCTTACGCAGAATTTCACGAGGAATCCAACGGTGCCACGGGAATTCACGTACGGTCTCTAGTTCCGGAGTTATCGCCATCTAAAATTTTGGAAAGTTGCATTTTGCATCGAAAGGGCAAAATTTTGGTGATTTCGACGATTTTTCAACTTTTTTATTTGAAGAGATTTCTTGGATATCTCTTCATTTTCGTGTTCCTGGGGTCCGAAATGCTAAGAATCCGGTGTTAACTCGACCTCGAAAATGGCAAAATTTTTCGAAAAAATTTCTGACCCAATCGATGAAAATTTGTTGATTTTTAGAAAATCTCTCATAACTTTTGAACCGCTTGATAGATCGGGATGAGTTTTTGCACGTTTGAAGAACTCCACGGGAGCTACTTGGTGACGCAAAAAGTTCCAGGATTCTATCGTGTTATCATCGAAAAAAAGGGTGCCAAAATATGGGTCTAAAAATTCTCTTGAAAAGCTAAGGACCCCTATAACTTTTTTATTATTGGATTTTTCGTGGTTAATTTGGTCCTATCTTACGCAGAATTTCACGAGGAATCCAACGGTGCCACGGGAATTCACGTACGGTCTCTAGTTCCGGAGTTATCGCCATCTAAAATTTTGGAAAGTTGCATTTTGCATCGAAAGGGCAAAATTTTGGTGATTTCGACGATTTTTCAACTTTTTTATTTGAAGAGATTTCTTGGATATCTCTTCATTTTCGTGTTCCTGGGGTCCGAAATGCTAAGAATCCGGTGTTAACTCGACCTCGAAAATGGCAAAATTTTTCGAAAAAATTTCTGACCCAATCGATGAAAATTTGTTGATTTTTAGAAAATCTCTCATAACTTTTGAACCGCTTGATAGATCGGGATGAGTTTTTGCACGTTTGAAGAACTCCACGGGAGCTACTTGGTGACGCAAAAAGTTCCAGGATTCTATCGTGTTATCATCGAAAAAAAGGGTGCCAAAATATGGGTCTAAAAATTCTCTTGAAAAGCTAAGGACCCCTATAACTTTTTTATTATTGGATTTTTCGTGGTTAATTTGGTCCTATCTTACGCAGAATTTCACGAGGAATCCAACGGTGCCACGGGAATTCACGTACGGTCTCTAGTTCCGGAGTTATCGCCATCTAAAATTTTGGAAAGTTGCATTTTGCATCGAAAGGGCAAAATTTTGGTGATTTCGACGATTTTTCAACTTTTTTATTTGAACAGATTTCTTGGATATCTCTTCATTTTCGTGTTCCTGGGGTCCGAAATGCTAAGAATCCGGTGTTAACTCGACCTCGAAAATGGCAAAATTTTTCGAAAAAATTTCTGACCCAATCGATGAAAATTTGTTGATTTTTAGAAAATCTCTCATAACTTTTGAACCGCTTGATAGATCGGGATGAGTTTTTGCACGTTTGAAGAACTCCACGGGAGCTACTTGGTGACGCAAAAAGTTCCAGGATTCTATCGTGTTATCATCGAAAAAAAGGGTGCCAAAATATGGGTCTAAAAATTCTCTTGAAAAGCTAAGGACCCCTATAACTTTTTTATTATTGGATTTTTCGTGGTTAATTTGGTCCTGTCTTACGCAGAATTTCACGAGGAATCCAACGGTGCCACGGGAATTCACGTACGGTCTCTAGTTCCGGAGTTATCGCCATCTAAAATTTTGGAAAGTTGCATTTTGCATCGAAAGGGCAAAATTTTGGTGATTTCGACGATTTTTCAACTTTTTTATTTGAAGAGATTTCTTGGATATCTCTTCATTTTCGTGTTCCTGGGGTCCGAAATGCTAAGAATCCGGTGTTAACTCGACCTCGAAAATGGCAAAATTTTTCGAAAAAATTTCTGACCCAATCGATGAAAATTTGTTGATTTTTAGAAAATCTCTCATAACTTTTGAACCGCTTGATAGATCGGGATGAGTTTTTGCACGTTTGAAGAACTCCACGGGAGCTACTTGGTGACGCAAAAAGTTCCAGGATTCTATCGTGTTATCATCGAAAAAAAGGGTGCCAAAATATGGGTCTAAAAATTCTCTTGAAAAGCTAAGGACCCCTATAACTTTTTTATTATTGGATTTTTCGTGGTTAATTTGGTCCTATCTTACGCAGAATTTCACGAGGAATCCAACGGTGCCACGGGAATTCACGTACGGTCTCTAGTTCCGGAGTTATCGCCATCTAAAATTTTGGAAAGTTGCATTTTGCATCGAAAGGGCAAAATTTTGGTGATTTCGACGATTTTTCAACTTTTTTATTTGAAGAGATTTCTTGGATATCTCTTCATTTTCGTGTTCCTGGGGTCCGAAATGCTAAGAATCCGGTGTTAACTCGACTTCGAAAATGGCAAAATTTTTCGAAAAAATTTCTGACCCAATCGATGAAAATTTGTTGATTTTTAGAAAATCTCTCATAACTTTTGAACCGCTTGATAGATCGGGATGAGTTTTTGCACGTTTGAAGAACTCCACGGGAGCTACTTGGTGACGCAAAAAGTTCCAGGATTCTATCGTGTTATCATCGAAAAAAAGGGTGCCAAAATATGGGTCTAAAAATTCTCTTGAAAAGCTAAGGACCCCTATAACTTTTTTATTATTGGATTTTTCGTGGTTAATTTGGTCCTATCTTACGCAGAATTTCACGAGGAATCCAACGGTGCCACGGGAATTCACGTACGGTCTCTAGTTCCGGAGTTATCGCCATCTAAAATTTTGGAAAGTTGCATTTTGCATCGAAAGGGCAAAATTTTGGTGATTTCGACGATTTTTCAACTTTTTTATTTGAAGAGATTTCTTGGATATCTCTTCATTTTCGTGTTCCTGGGGTCCGAAATGCTAAGAATCCGGTGTTAACTCGACCTCGAAAATGGCAAAATTTTTCGAAAAAATTTCTGACCCAATCGATGAAAATTTGTTGATTTTTAGAAAATCTCTCATAACTTTTGAACCGCTTGATAGATCGGGATGAGTTTTTGCACGTTTGAAGAACTCCACGGGAGCTACTTGGTGACGCAAAAAGTTCCAGGATTCTATCGTGTTATCATCGAAAAAAAGGGTGCCAAAATATGGGTCTAAAAATTCTCTTGAAAAGCTAAGGACCCCTATAACTTTTTTATTATTGGATTTTTCGTGGTTAATTTGGTCCTATCTTACGCAGAATTTCACGAGGAATCCAACGGTGCCACGGGAATTCACGTACGGTCTCTAGTTCCGGAGTTATCGCCATCTAAAATTTTGGAAAGTTGCATTTTGCATCGAAAGGGCAAAATTTTGGTGATTTCGACGATTTTTCAACTTTTTTATTTGAAGAGATTTCTTGGATATCTCTTCATTTTCGTGTTCCTGGGGTCCGAAATGCTAAGAATCCGGTGTTAACTCGACCTCGAAAATGGCAAAATTTTTCGAAAAAATTTCTGACCCAATCGATGAAAATTTGTTGATTTTTAGAAAATCTCTCATAACTTTTGAACCGCTTGATAGATCGGGATGAGTTTTTGCACGTTTGAAGAACTCCACGGGAGCTACTTGGTGACGCAAAAAGTTCCAGGATTCTATCGTGTTATCATCGAAAAAAAGGGTGCCAAAATATGGGTCTAAAAATTCTCTTGAAAAGCTAAGGACCCCTATAACTTTTTTATTATTGGATTTTTCGTGGTTAATTTGGTCCTATCTTACGCAGAATTTCACGAGGAATCCAACGGTGCCACGGGAATTCACGTACGGTCTCTAGTTCCGGAGTTATCGCCATCTAAAATTTTGGAAAGTTGCATTTTGCATCGAAAGGGCAAAATTTTGGTGATTTCGACGATTTTTCAACTTTTTTATTTGAAGAGATTTCTTGGATATCTCTTCATTTTCGTGTTCCTGGGGTCCGAAATGCTAAGAATCCGGTGTTAACTCGACCTCGAAAATGGCAAAATTTTTCGAAAAAATTTCTGACCCAATCGATGAAAATTTGTTGATTTTTAGAAAATCTCTCATAACTTTTGAACCGCTTGATAGATCGGGATGAGTTTTTGCACGTTTGAAGAACTCCACGGGAGCTACTTGGTGACGCAAAAAGTTCCAGGATTCTATCGTGTTATCATCGAAAAAAAGGGTGCCAAAATATGGGTCTAAAAATTCTCTTGAAAAGCTAAGGACCCCTATAACTTTTTTATTATTGGATTTTTCGTGGTTAATTTGGTCCTATCTTACGCAGAATTTCACGAGGAATCCAACGGTGCCACGGGAATTCACGTACGGTCTCTAGTTCCGGAGTTATCGCCATCTAAAATTTTGGAAAGTTGCATTTTGCATCGAAAGGGCAAAATTTTGGTGATTTCGACGATTTTTCAACTTTTTTATTTGAAGAGATTTCTTGGATATCTCTTCATTTTCGTGTTCCTGGGGTCCGAAATGCTAAGAATCCGGTGTTAACTCGACCTCGAAAATGGCAAAATTTTTCGAAAAAATTTCTGACCCAATCGATGAAAATTTGTTGATTTTTAGAAACTCTCTCATAACTTTTGAACCGCTTGATAGATCGGGATGAGTTTTTGCACGTTTGAAGAACTCCACGGGAGCTACTTGGTGACGCAAAAAGTTCCAGGATTCTATCGTGTTATCATCGAAAAAAAGGGTGCCAAAATATGGGTCTAAAAATTCTCTTGAAAAGCTAAGGACCCCTATAACTTTTTTATTATTGGATTTTTCGTGGTTAATTTGGTCCTATCTTACGCAGAATTTCACGAGGAATCCAACGGTGCCACGGGAATTCACGTACGGTCTCTAGTTCCGGAGTTATCGCCATCTAAAATTTTGGAAAGTTGCATTTTGCATCGAAAGGGCAAAATTTTGGTGATTTCGACGATTTTTCAACTTTTTTTTTTGAAGAAATTTCTTGGATATCTCTTCATTTTCGTGTTCCTGGGGTCCGAAATGCTAAGAATCCGGTGTTAACTCGACCTCGAAAATGGCAAAATTTTTCGAAAAAATTTCTGACCCAATCGATGAAAATTTGTTGATTTTTAGAAAATCTCTCATAACTTTTGAACCGCTTGATAGATCGGGATGAGTTTTTGCACGTTTGAAGAACTCCACGGGAGCTACTTGGTGACGCAAAAAGTTCCAGGATTCTATCGTGTTATCATCGAAAAAAAGGGTGCCAAAATATGGGTCTAAAAATTCTCTTGAAAAGCTAAGGACCCCTATAACTTTTTTATTATTGGATTTTTCGTGGTTAATTTGGTCCTATCTTACGCAGAATTTCACGAGGAATCCAACGGTGCCACGGGAATTCACGTACGGTCTCTAGTTCCGGAGTTATCGCCATCTAAAATTTTGGAAAGTTGCATTTTGCATCGAAAGGGCAAAATTTTGGTGATTTCGACGATTTTTCAACTTTTTTATTTGAAGAGATTTCTTGGATATCTCTTCATTTTCGTGTTCCTGGGGTCCGAAATGCTAAGAATCCGGTGTTAACTCGACCTCGAAAATGGCAAAATTTTTCGAAAAAATTTCTGACCCAATCGATGAAAATTTGTTGATTTTTAGAAAATCTCTCATAACTTTTGAACCGCTTGATAGATCGGGATGAGTTTTTGCACGTTTGAAGAACTCCACGGGAGCTACTTGGTGACGCAAAAAGTTCCAGGATTCTATCGTGTTATCATCGAAAAAAAGGGTGCCAAAATATGGGTCTAAAAATTCTCTTGAAAAGCTAAGGACCCCTATAACTTTTTTATTATTGGATTTTTCGTGGTTAATTTGGTCCTATCTTACGCAGAATTTCACGAGGAATCCAACGGTGCCACGGGAATTCACGTACGGTCTCTAGTTCCGGAGTTATCGCCATCTAAAATTTTGGAAAGTTGCATTTTGCATCGAAAGGGCAAAATTTTGGTGATTTCGACGATTTTTCAACTTTTTTATTTGAAGAGATTTCTTGGATATCTCTTCATTTTCGTGTTCCTGGGGTCCGAAATGCTAAGAATCCGGTGTTAACTCGACCTCGAAAATGGCAAAATTTTTCGAAAAAATTTCTGACCCAATCGATGAAAATTTGTTGATTTTTAGAAAATCTCTCATAACTTTTGAACCGCTTGATAGATCGGGATGAGTTTTTGCACGTTTGAAGAACTCCACGGGAGCTACTTGGTGACGCAAAAAGTTCCAGGATTCTATCGTGTTATCATCGAAAAAAAGGGTGCCAAAATATGGGTCTAAAAATTCTCTTGAAAAGCTAAGGACCCCTATAACTTTTTTATTATTGGATTTTTCGTGGTTAATTTGGTCCTATCTTACGCAGAATTTCACGAGGAATCCAACGGTGCCACGGGAATTCACGTACGGTCTCTAGTTCCGGAGTTATCGCCATCTAAAATTTTGGAAAGTTGCATTTTGCATCGAAAGGGCAAAATTTTGGTGATTTCGACGATTTTTCAACTTTTTTATTTGAAGAGATTTCTTGGATATCTCTTCATTTTCGTGTTCCTGGGGTCCGAAATGCTAAGAATCCGGTGTTAACTCGACCTCGAAAATGGCAAAATTTTTCGAAAAAATTTCTGACCCAATCGATGAAAATTTGTTGATTTTTAGAAAATCTCTCATAACTTTTGAACCGCTTGATAGATCGGGATGAGTTTTTGCACGTTTGAAGAACTCCACGGGAGCTACTTGGTGACGCAAAAAGTTCCAGGATTCTATCGTGTTATCATCGAAAAAAAGGGTGCCAAAATATGGGTCTAAAAATTCTCTTGAAAAGCTAAGGACCCCTATAACTTTTTTATTATTGGATTTTTCGTGGTTAATTTGGTCCTATCTTACGCAGAATTTCACGAGGAATCCAACGGTGCCACGGGAATTCACGTACGGTCTCTAGTTCCGGAGTTATCGCCATCTAAAATTTTGGAAAGTTGCATTTTGCATCGAAAGGGCAAAATTTTGGTGATTTCGACGATTTTTCAACTTTTTTATTTGAAGAGATTTCTTGGATATCTCTTCATTTTCGTGTTCCTGGGGTCCGAAATGCTAAGAATCCGGTGTTAACTCGACCTCGAAAATGGCAAAATTTTTCGAAAAAATTTCTGACCCAATCGATGAAAATTTGTTGATTTTTAGAAAATCTCTCATAACTTTTGAACCGCTTGATAGATCGGGATGAGTTTTTGCACGTTTGAAGAACTCCACGGGAGCTACTTGGTGACGCAAAAAGTTCCAGGATTCTATCGTGTTATCATCGAAAAAAAGGGTGCCAAAATATGGGTCTAAAAATTCTCTTGAAAAGCTAAGGACCCCTATAACTTTTTTATTATTGGATTTTTCGTGGTTAATTTGGTCCTATCTTACGCAGAATTTCACGAGGAATCCAACGGTGCCACGGGAATTCACGTACGGTCTCTAGTTCCGGAGTTATCGCCATCTAAAATTTTGGAAAGTTGCATTTTGCATCGAAAGGGCAAAATTTTGGTGATTTCGACGATTTTTCAACTTTTTTATTTGAAGAGATTTCTTGGATATCTCTTCATTTTCGTGTTCCTGGGGTCCGAAATGCTAAGAATCCGGTGTTAACTCGACCTCGAAAATGGCAAAATTTTTCGAAAAAATTTCTGACCCAATCGATGAAAATTTGTTGATTTTTAGAAAATCTCTCATAACTTTTGAACCGCTTGATAGATCGGGATGAGTTTTTGCACGTTTGAAGAACTCCACGGGAGCTACTTGGTGACGCAAAAAGTTCCAGGATTCTATCGTGTTATCATCGAAAAAAAGGGTGCCAAAATATGGGTCTAAAAATTCTCTTGAAAAGCTAAGGACCCCTATAACTTTTTTATTATTGGATTTTTCGTGGTTAATTTGGTCCTATCTTACGCAGAATTTCACGAGGAATCCAACGGTGCCACGGGAATTCACGTACGGTCTCTAGTTCCGGAGTTATCGCCATCTAAAATTTTGGAAAGTTGCATTTTGCATCGAAAGGGCAAAATTTTGGTGATTTCGACGATTTTTCAACTTTTTTATTTGAAGAGATTTCTTGGATATCTCTTCATTTTCGTGTTCCTGGGGTCCGAAATGCTAAGAATCCGGTGTTAACTCGACCTCGAAAATGGCAAAATTTTTCGAAAAAATTTCTGACCCAATCGATGAAAATTTGTTGATTTTTAGAAAATCTCTCATAACTTTTGAACCGCTTGATAGATCGGGATGAGTTTTTGCACGTTTGAAGAACTCCACGGGAGCTACTTGGTGACGCAAAAAGTTCCAGGATTCTATCGTGTTATCATCGAAAAAAAGGGTGCCAAAATATGGGTCTAAAAATTCTCTTGAAAAGCTAAGGACCCCTATAACTTTTTTATTATTGGATTTTTCGTGGTTAATTTGGTCCTATCTTACGCAGAATTTCACGAGGAATCCAACGGTGCCACGGGAATTCACGTACGGTCTCTAGTTCCGGAGTTATCGCCATCTAAAATTTTGGAAAGTTGCATTTTGCATCGAAAGGGCAAAATTTTGGTGATTTCGACGATTTTTCAACTTTTTTATTTGAAGAGATTTCTTGGATATCTCTTCATTTTCGTGTTCCTGGGGTCCGAAATGCTAAGAATCCGGTGTTAACTCGACCTCGAAAATGGCAAAATTTTTCGAAAAAATTTCTGACCCAATCGATGAAAATTTGTTGATTTTTAGAAAATCTCTCATAACTTTTGAACCGCTTGATAGATCGGGATGAGTTTTTGCACGTTTGAAGAACTCCACGGGAGCTACTTGGTGACGCAAAAAGTTCCAGGATTCTATCGTGTTATCATCGAAAAAAAGGGTGCCAAAATATGGGTCTAAAAATTCTCTTGAAAAGCTAAGGACCCCTATAACTTTTTTATTATTGGATTTTTCGTGGTTAATTTGGTCCTATCTTACGCAGAATTTCACGAGGAATCCAACGGTGCCACGGGAATTCACGTACGGTCTCTAGTTCCGGAGTTATCGCCATCTAAAATTTTGGAAAGTTGCATTTTGCATCGAAAGGGCAAAATTTTGGTGATTTCGACGATTTTTCAACTTTTTTATTTGAAGAGATTTCTTGGATATCTCTTCATTTTCGTGTTCCTGGGGTCCGAAATGCTAAGAATCCGGTGTTAACTCGACCTCGAAAATGGCAAAATTTTTCGAAAAAATTTCTGACCCAATCGATGAAAATTTGTTGATTTTTAGAAAATCTCTCATAACTTTTGAACCGCTTGATAGATCGGGATGAGTTTTTGCACGTTTGAAGAACTCCACGGGAGCTACTTGGTGACGCAAAAAGTTCCAGGATTCTATCGTGTTATCATCGAAAAAAAGGGTGCCAAAATATGGGTCTAAAAATTCTCTTGAAAAGCTAAGGACCCCTATAACTTTTTTATTATTGGATTTTTCGTGGTTAATTTGGTCCTATCTTACGCAGAATTTCACGAGGAATCCAACGGTGCCACGGGAATTCACGTACGGTCTCTAGTTCCGGAGTTATCGCCATCTAAAATTTTGGAAAGTTGCATTTTGCATCGAAAGGGCAAAATTTTGGTGATTTCGACGATTTTTCAACTTTTTTATTTGAAGAGATTTCTTGGATATCTCTTCATTTTCGTGTTCCTGGGGTCCGAAATGCTAAGAATCCGGTGTTAACTCGACCTCGAAAATGGCAAAATTTTTCGAAAAAATTTCTGACCCAATCGATGAAAATTTGTTGATTTTTAGAAAATCTCTCATAACTTTTGAACCGCTTGATAGATCGGGATGAGTTTTTGCACGTTTGAAGAACTCCACGGGAGCTACTTGGTGACGCAAAAAGTTCCAGGATTCTATCGTGTTATCATCGAAAAAAAGGGTGCCAAAATATGGGTCTAAAAATTCTCTTGAAAAGCTAAGGACCCCTATAACTTTTTTATTATTGGATTTTTCGTGGTTAATTTGGTCCTATCTTACGCAGAATTTCACGAGGAATCCAACGGTGCCACGGGAATTCACGTACGGTCTCTAGTTCCGGAGTTATCGCCATCTAAAATTTTGGAAAGTTGCATTTTGCATCGAAAGGGCAAAATTTTGGTGATTTCGACGATTTTTCAACTTTTTTATTTGAAGAGATTTCTTGGATATCTCTTCATTTTCGTGTTCCTGGGGTCCGAAATGCTAAGAATCCGGTGTTAACTCGACCTCGAAAATGGCAAAATTTTTCGAAAAAATTTCTGACCCAATCGATGAAAATTTGTTGATTTTTAGAAAATCTCTCATAACTTTTGAACCGCTTGATAGATCGGGATGAGTTTTTGCACGTTTGAAGAACTCCACGGGAGCTACTTGGTGACGCAAAAAGTTCCAGGATTCTATCGTGTTATCATCGAAAAAAAGGGTGCCAAAATATGGGTCTAAAAATTCTCTTGAAAAGCTAAGGACCCCTATAACTTTTTTATTATTGGATTTTTCGTGGTTAATTTGGTCCTATCTTACGCAGAATTTCACGAGGAATCCAACGGTGCCACGGGAATTCACGTACGGTCTCTAGTTCCGGAGTTATCGCCATCTAAAATTTTGGAAAGTTGCATTTTGCATCGAAAGGGCAAAATTTTGGTGATTTCGACGATTTTTCAACTTTTTTATTTGAAGAGATTTCTTGGATATCTCTTCATTTTCGTGTTCCTGGGGTCCGAAATGCTAAGAATCCGGTGTTAACTCGACCTCGAAAATGGCAAAATTTTTCGAAAAAATTTCTGACCCAATCGATGAAAATTTGTTGATTTTTAGAAAATCTCTCATAACTTTTGAACCGCTTGATAGATCGGGATGAGTTTTTGCACGTTTGAAGAACTCCACGGGAGCTACTTGGTGACGCAAAAAGTTCCAGGATTCTATCGTGTTATCATCGAAAAAAAGGGTGCCAAAATATGGGTCTAAAAATTCTCTTGAAAAGCTAAGGAGCCCTATAACTTTTTTATTATTGGATTTTTCGTGGTTAATTTGGTCCTATCTTACGCAGAATTTCACGAGGAATCCAACGGTGCCACGGGAATTCACGTACGGTCTCTAGTTCCGGAGTTATCGCCATCTAAAATTTTGGAAAGTTGCATTTTGCATCGAAAGGGCAAAATTTTGGTGATTTCGACGATTTTTCAACTTTTTTATTTGAAGAGATTTCTTGGATATCTCTTCATTTTCGTGTTCCTGGGGTCCGAAATGCTAAGAATCCGGTGTTAACTCGACCTCGAAAATGGCAAAATTTTTCGAAAAAATTTCTGACCCAATCGATGAAAATTTGTTGATTTTTAGAAAATCTCTCATAACTTTTGAACCGCTTGATAGATCGGGATGAGTTTTTGCACGTTTGAAGAACTCCACGGGAGCTACTTGGTGACGCAAAAAGTTCCAGGATTCTATCGTGTTATCATCGAAAAAAAGGGTGCCAAAATATGGGTCTAAAAATTCTCTTGAAAAGCTAAGGACCCCTATAACTTTTTTATTATTGGATTTTTCGTGGTTAATTTGGTCCTATCTTACGCAGAATTTCACGAGGAATCCAACGGTGCCACGGGAATTCACGTACGGTCTCTAGTTCCGGAGTTATCGCCATCTAAAATTTTGGAAAGTTGCATTTTGCATCGAAAGGGCAAAATTTTGGTGATTTCGACGATTTTTCAACTTTTTTATTTGAAGAGATTTCTTGGATATCTCTTCATTTTCGTGTTCCTGGGGTCCGAAATGCTAAGAATCCGGTGTTAACTCGACCTCGAAAATGGCAAAATTTTTCGAAAAAATTTCTGACCCAATCGATGAAAATTTGTTGATTTTTAGAAAATCTCTCATAACTTTTGAACCGCTTGATAGATCGGGATGAGTTTTTGCACGTTTGAAGAACTCCACGGGAGCTACTTGGTGACGCAAAAAGTTCCAGGATTCTATCGTGTTATCATCGAAAAAAAGGGTGCCAAAATATGGGTCTAAAAATTCTCTTGAAAAGCTAAGGACCCCTATAACTTTTTTATTATTGGATTTTTCGTGGTTAATTTGGTCCTATCTTACGCAGAATTTCACGAGGAATCCAACGGTGCCACGGGAATTCACGTACGGTCTCTAGTTCCGGAGTTATCGCCATCTAAAATTTTGGAAAGTTGCATTTTGCATCGAAAGGGCAAAATTTTGGTGATTTCGACGATTTTTCAACTTTTTTATTTGAAGAGATTTCTTGGATATCTCTTCATTTTCGTGTTCCTGGGGTCCGAAATGCTAAGAATCCGGTGTTAACTCGACCTCGAAAATGGCAAAATTTTTCGAAAAAATTTCTGACCCAATCGATGAAAATTTGTTGATTTTTAGAAAATCTCTCATAACTTTTGAACCGCTTGATAGATCGGGATGAGTTTTTGCACGTTTGAAGAACTCCACGGGAGCTACTTGGTGACGCAAAAAGTTCCAGGATTCTATCGTGTTATCATCGAAAAAAAGGGTGCCAAAATATGGGTCTAAAAATTCTCTTGAAAAGCTAAGGACCCCTATAACTTTTTTATTATTGGATTTTTCGTGGTTAATTTGGTCCTATCTTACGCAGAATTTCACGAGGAATCCAACGGTGCCACGGGAATTCACGTACGGTCTCTAGTTCCGGAGTTATCGCCATCTAAAATTTTGGAAAGTTGCATTTTGCATCGAAAGGGCAAAATTTTGGTGATTTCGACGATTTTTCAACTTTTTTATTTGAAGAGATTTCTTGGATATCTCTTCATTTTCGTGTTCCTGGGGTCCGAAATGCTAAGAATCCGGTGTTAACTCGACCTCGAAAATGGCAAAATTTTTCGAAAAAATTTCTGACCCAATCGATGAAAATTTGTTGATTTTTAGAAAATCTCTCATAACTTTTGAACCGCTTGATAGATCGGGATGAGTTTTTGCACGTTTGAAGAACTCCACGGGAGCTACTTGGTGACGCAAAAAGTTCCAGGATTCTATCGTGTTATCATCGAAAAAAAGGGTGCCAAAATATGGGTCTAAAAATTCTCTTGAAAAGCTAAGGACCCCTATAACTTTTTTATTATTGGATTTTTCGTGGTTAATTTGGTCCTATCTTACGCAGAATTTCACGAGGAATCCAACGGTGCCACGGGAATTCACGTACGGTCTCTAGTTCCGGAGTTATCGCCATCTAAAATTTTGGAAAGTTGCATTTTGCATCGAAAGGGCAAAATTTTGGTGATTTCGACGATTTTTCAACTTTTTTATTTGAAGAGATTTCTTGGATATCTCTTCATTTTCGTGTTCCTGGGGTCCGAAATGCTAAGAATCCGGTGTTAACTCGACCTCGAAAATGGCAAAATTTTTCGAAAAAATTTCTGACCCAATCGATGAAAATTTGTTGATTTTTAGAAAATCTCTCATAACTTTTGAACCGCTTGATAGATCGGGATGAGTTTTTGCACGTTTGAAGAACTCCACGGGAGCTACTTGGTGACGCAAAAAGTTCCAGGATTCTATCGTGTTATCATCGAAAAAAAGGGTGCCAAAATATGGGTCTAAAAATTCTCTTGAAAAGCTAAGGACCCCTATAACTTTTTTATTATTGGATTTTTCGTGGTTAATTTGGTCCTATCTTACGCAGAATTTCACGAGGAATCCAACGGTGCCACGGGAATTCACGTACGGTCTCTAGTTCCGGAGTTATCGCCATCTAAAATTTTGGAAAGTTGCATTTTGCATCGAAAGGGCAAAATTTTGGTGATTTCGACGATTTTTCAACTTTTTTATTTGAAGAGATTTCTTGGATATCTCTTCATTTTCGTGTTCCTGGGGTCCGAAATGCTAAGAATCCGGTGTTAACTCGACCTCGAAAATGGCAAAATTTTTCGAAAAAATTTCTGACCCAATCGATGAAAATTTGTTGATTTTTAGAAAATCTCTCATAACTTTTGAACCGCTTGATAGATCGGGATGAGTTTTTGCACGTTTGAAGAACTCCACGGGAGCTACTTGGTGACGCAAAAAGTTCCAGGATTCTATCGTGTTATCATCGAAAAAAAAGGTGCCAAAATATGGGTCTAAAAATTCTCTTGAAAAGCTAAGGACCCCTATAACTTTTTTATTATTGGATTTTTCGTGGTTAATTTGGTCCTATCTTACGCAGAATTTCACGAGGAATCCAACGGTGCCACGGGAATTCACGTACGGTCTCTAGTTCCGGAGTTATCGCCATCTAAAATTTTGGAAAGTTGCATTTTGCATCGAAAGGGCAAAATTTTGGTGATTTCGACGATTTTTCAACTTTTTTATTTGAAGAGATTTCTTGGATATCTCTTCATTTTCGTGTTCCTGGGGTCCGAAATGCTAAGAATCCGGCGTTAACTCGACCTCGAAAATGGCAAAATTTTTCGAAAAAATTTCTGACCCAATCGATGAAAATTTGTTGATTTTTAGAAAATCTCTCATAACTTTTGAACCGCTTGATAGATCGGGATGAGTTTTTGCACGTTTGAAGAACTCCACGGGAGCTACTTGGTGACGCAAAAAGTTCCAGGATTCTATCGTGTTATCATCGAAAAAAAGGGTGCCAAAATATGGGTCTAAAAATTCTCTTGAAAAGCTAAGGACCCCTATAACTTTTTTATTATTGGATTTTTCGTGGTTAATTTGGTCCTATCTTACGAAGAATTTCACGAGGAATCCAACGGTGCCACGGGAATTCACGTACGGTCTCTAGTTCCGGAGTTATCGCCATCTAAAATTTTGGAAAGTTGCATTTTGCATCGAAAGGGCAAAATTTTGGTGATTTCGACGATTTTTCAACTTTTTTATTTGAAGAGATTTCTTGGATATCTCTTCATTTTCGTGTTCCTGGGGTCCGAAATGCTAAGAATCCGGTGTTAACTCGACCTCGAAAATGGCAAAATTTTTCGAAAAAATTTCTGACCCAATCGATGAAAATTTGTTGATTTTTAGAAAATCTCTCATAACTTTTGAACCGCTTGATAGATCGGGATGAGTTTTTGCACGTTTGAAGAACTCCACGGGAGCTACTTGGTGACGCAAAAAGTTCCAGGATTCTATCGTGTTATCATCGAAAAAAAGGGTGCCAAAATATGGGTCTAAAAATTCTCTTGAAAAGCTAAGGACCCCTATAACTTTTTTATTATTGGATTTTTCGTGGTTAATTTGGTCCTATCTTACGCAGAATTTCACGAGGAATCCAACGGTGCCACGGGAATTCACGTACGGTCTCTAGTTCCGGAGTTATCGCCATCTAAAATTTTGGAAAGTTGCATTTTGCATCGAAAGGGCAAAATTTTGGTGATTTCGACGATTTTTCAACTTTTTTATTTGAAGAGATTTCTTGGATATCTCTTCATTTTCGTGTTCCTGGGGTCCGAAATGCTAAGAATCCGGTGTTAACTCGACCTCGAAAATGGCAAAATTTTTCGAAAAAATTTCTGACCCAATCGATGAAAATTTGTTGATTTTTAGAAAATCTCTCATAACTTTTGAACCGCTTGATAGATCGGGATGAGTTTTTGCACGTTTGAAGAACTCCACGGGAGCTACTTGGTGACGCAAAAAGTTCCAGGATTCTATCGTGTTATCATCGAAAAAAAGGGTGCCAAAATATGGGTCTAAAAATTCTCTTGAAAAGCTAAGGACCCCTATAACTTTTTTATTATTGGATTTTTCGTGGTTAATTTGGTCCTATCTTACGCAGAATTTCACGAGGAATCCAACGGTGCCACGGGAATTCACGTACGGTCTCTAGTTCCGGAGTTATCGCCATCTAAAATTTTGGAAAGTTGCATTTTGCATCGAAAGGGCAAAATTTTGGTGATTTCGACGATTTTTCAACTTTTTTATTTGAAGAGATTTCTTGGATATCTCTTCATTTTCGTGTTCCTGGGGTCCGAAATGCTAAGAATCCGGTGTTAACTCGACCTCGAAAATGGCAAAATTTTTCGAAAAAATTTCTGACCCAATCGATGAAAATTTGTTGATTTTTAGAAAATCTCTCATAACTTTTGAACCGCTTGATAGATCGGGATGAGTTTTGGCACGTTTGAAGAACTCCACGGGAGCTACTTGGTGACGCAAAAAGTTCCAGGATTCTATCGTGTTATCATCGAAAAAAAGGGTGCCAAAATATGGGTCTAAAAATTCTCTTGAAAAGCTAAGGACCCCTATAACTTTTTTATTATTGGATTTTTCGTGGTTAATTTGGTCCTATCTTACGCAGAATTTCACGAGGAATCCAACGGTGCCACGGGAATTCACGTACGGTCTCTAGTTCCGGAGTTATCGCCATCTAAAATTTTGGAAAGTTGCATTTTGCATCGAAATGGCAAAATTTTGGTGATTTCGACGATTTTTCAACTTTTTTATTTGAAGAGATTTCTTGGATATCTCTTCATTTTCGTGTTCCTGTGGTCCGAAATGCTAAGAATCCGGTGTTAACTCGACCTCGAAAATGGCAAAATTTTTCGAAAAAATTTCTGACCCAATCGATGAAAATTTGTTGATTTTTAGAAAATCTCTCATAACTTTTGAACCGCTTGATAGATCGGGATGAGTTTTTGCACGTTTGAAGAACTCCACGGGAGCTACTTGGTGACGCAAAAAGTTCCAGGATTCTATCGTGTTATCATCGAAAAAAAGGGTGCCAAAATATGGGTCTAAAAATTCTCTTGAAAAGCTAAGGACCCCTATAACTTTTTTATTATTGGATTTTTCGTGGTTAATTTGGTCCTATCTTACGCAGAATTTCACGAGGAATCCAACGGTGCCACGGGAATTCACGTACGGTCTCTAGTTCCGGAGTTATCGCCATCTAAAATTTTGGAAAGTTGCATTTTGCATCGAAAGGGCAAAATTTTGGTGATTTCGACGATTTTTCAACTTTTTTATTTGAAGAGATTTCTTGGATATCTCTTCATTTTCGTGTTCCTGGGGTCCGAAATGCTAAGAATCCGGTGTTAACTCGACCTCGAAAATGGCAAAATTTTTCGAAAAAATTTCTGACCCAATCGATGAAAATTTGTTGATTTTTAGAAAATCTCTCATAACTTTTGAACCGCTTGATAGATCGGGATGAGTTTTGGCACGTTTGAAGAACTCCACGGGAGCTACTTGGTGACGCAAAAAGTTCCAGGATTCTATCGTGTTATCATCGAAAAAAAGGGTGCCAAAATATGGGTCTAAAAATTCTCTTGAAAAGCTAAGGACCCCTATAACTTTTTTATTATTGGATTTTTCGTGGTTAATTTGGTCCTATCTTACGCAGAATTTCACGAGGAATCCAACGGTGCCACGGGAATTCACGTACGGTCTCTAGTTCCGGAGTTATCGCCATCTAAAATTTTGGAAAGTTGCATTTTGCATCGAAATGGCAAAATTTTGGTGATTTCGACGATTTTTCAACTTTTTTATTTGAAGAGATTTCTTGGATATCTCTTCATTTTCGTGTTCCTGTGGTCCGAAATGCTAAGAATCCGGTGTTAACTCGACCTCGAAAATGGCAAAATTTTTCGAAAAAATTTCTGACCCAATCGATGAAAATTTGTTGATTTTTAGAAAATCTCTCATAACTTTTGAACCGCTTGATAGATCGGGATGAGTTTTTGCACGTTTGAAGAACTCCACGGGAGCTACTTGGTGACGCAAAAAGTTCCAGGATTCTATCGTGTTATCATCGAAAAAAAGGGTGCCAAAATATGGGTCTAAAAATTCTCTTGAAAAGCTAAGGACCCCTATAACTTTTTTATTATTGGATTTTTCGTGGTTAATTTGGTCCTATCTTACGCAGAATTTCACGAGGAATCCAACGGTGCCACGGGAATTCACGTACGGTCTCTAGTTCCGGAGTTATCGCCATCTAAAATTTTGGAAAGTTGCATTTTGCATCGAAAGGGCAAAATTTTGGTGATTTCGACGATTTTTCAACTTTTTTATTTGAAGAGATTTCTTGGATATCTCTTCATTTTCGTGTTCCTGTGGTCCGAAATGCTAAGAATCCGGTGTTAACTCGACCTCGAAAATGGCAAAATTTTTCGAAAAAATTTCTGACCCAATCGATGAAAATTTGTTGATTTTTAGAAAATCTCTCATAACTTTTGAACCGCTTGATAGATCGGGATGAGTTTTTGCACGTTTGAAGAACTCCACGGGAGCTACTTGGTGACGCAAAAAGTTCCAGGATTCTATCGTGTTATCATCGAAAAAAAGGGTGCCAAAATATGGGTCTAAAAATTCTCTTGAAAAGCTAAGGACCCCTATAACTTTTTTATTATTGGATTTTTCGTGGTTAATTTGGTCCTATCTTACGCAGAATTTCACGAGGAATCCAACGGTGCCACGGGAATTCACGTACGGTCTCTAGTTCCGGAGTTATCGCCATCTAAAATTTTGGAAAGTTGCATTTTGCATCGAAAGGGCAAAATTTTGGTGATTTCGACGATTTTTCAACTTTTTTATTTGAAGAGATTTCTTGGATATCTCTTCATTTTCGTGTTCCTGGGGTCCGAAATGCTAAGAATCCGGTGTTAACTCGACCTCGAAAATGGCAAAATTTTTCGAAAAAATTTCTGACCCAATCGATGAAAATTTGTTGATTTTTAGAAAATCTCTCATAACTTTTGAACCGCTTGATAGATCGGGATGAGTTTTTGCACGTTTGAAGAACTCCACGGGAGCTACTTGGTGACGCAAAAAGTTCCAGGATTCTATCGTGTTATCATCGAAAAAAAGGGTGCCAAAATATGGGTCTAAAAATTCTCTTGAAAAGCTAAGGACCCCTATAACTTTTTTATTATTGGATTTTTCGTGGTTAATTTGGTCCTATCTTACGCAGAATTTCACGAGGAATCCAACGGTGCCACGGGAATTCACGTACGGTCTCTAGTTCCGGAGTTATCGCCATCTAAAATTTTGGAAAGTTGCATTTTGCATCGAAATGGCAAAATTTTGGTGATTTCGACGATTTTTCAACTTTTTTATTTGAAGAGATTTCTTGGATATCTCTTCATTTTCGTGTTCCTGTGGTCCGAAATGCTAAGAATCCGGTGTTAACTCGACCTCGAAAATGGCAAAATTTTTCGAAAAAATTTCTGACCCAATCGATGAAAATTTGTTGATTTTTAGAAAATCTCTCATAACTTTTGAACCGCTTGATAGATCGGGATGAGTTTTTGCACGTTTGAAGAACTCCACGGGAGCTACTTGGTGACGCAAAAAGTTCCAGGATTCTATCGTGTTATCATCGAAAAAAAGGGTGCCAAAATATGGGTCTAAAAATTCTCTTGAAAAGCTAAGGACCCCTATAACTTTTTTATTATTGGATTTTTCGTGGTTAATTTGGTCCTATCTTACGCAGAATTTCACGAGGAATCCAACGGTGCCACGGGAATTCACGTACGGTCTCTAGTTCCGGAGTTATCGCCATCTAAAATTTTGGAAAGTTGCATTTTGCATCGAAAGGGCAAAATTTTGGTGATTTCGACGATTTTTCAACTTTTTTATTTGAAGAGATTTCTTGGATATCTCTTCATTTTCGTGTTCCTGTGGTCCGAAATGCTAAGAATCCGGTGTTAACTCGACCTCGAAAATGGCAAAATTTTTCGAAAAAATTTCTGACCCAATCGATGAAAATTTGTTGATTTTTAGAAAATCTCTCATAACTTTTGAACCGCTTGATAGATCGGGATGAGTTTTTGCACGTTTGAAGAACTCCACGGGAGCTACTTGGTGACGCAAAAAGTTCCAGGATTCTATCGTGTTATCATCGAAAAAAAGGGTGCCAAAATATGGGTCTAAAAATTCTCTTGAAAAGCTAAGGACCCCTATAACTTTTTTATTATTGGATTTTTCGTGGTTAATTTGGTCCTATCTTACGCAGAATTTCACGAGGAATCCAACGGTGCCACGGGAATTCACGTACGGTCTCTAGTTCCGGAGTTATCGCCATCTAAAATTTTGGAAAGTTGCATTTTGCATCGAAAGGGCAAAATTTTGGTGATTTCGACGATTTTTCAACTTTTTTATTTGAAGAGATTTCTTGGATATCTCTTCATTTTCGTGTTCCTGGGGTCCGAAATGCTAAGAATCCGGTGTTAACTCGACCTCGAAAATGGCAAAATTTTTCGAAAAAATTTCTGACCCAATCGATGAAAATTTGTTGATTTTAAGAAAATCTCTCATAACTTTTGAACCGCTTGATAGATCGGGATGAGTTTTTGCACGTTTGAAGAACTCCACGGGAGCTACTTGGTGACGCAAAAAGTTCCAGGATTCTATCGTGTTATCATCGAAAAAAAGGGTGCCAAAATATGGGTCTAAAAATTCTCTTGAAAAGCTAAGGACCCCTATAACTTTTTTATTATTGGATTTTTCGTGGTTAATTTGGTCCTATCTTACGCAGAATTTCACGAGGAATCCAACGGTGCCACGGGAATTCACGTACGGTCTCTAGTTCCGGAGTTATCGCCATCTAAAATTTTGGAAAGTTGCATTTTGCATCGAAAGGGCAAAATTTTGGTGATTTCGACGATTTTTCAACTTTTTTATTTGAAGAGATTTCTTGGATATCTCTTCATTTTCGTGTTCCTGGGGTCCGAAATGCTAAGAATCCGGTGTTAACTCGACCTCGAAAATGGCAAAATTTTTCGAAAAAATTTCTGACCCAATCGATGAAAATTTGTTGATTTTTAGAAAATCTCTCATAACTTTTGAACCGCTTGATAGATCGGGATGAGTTTTTGCACGTTTGAAGAACTCCACGGGAGCTACTTGGTGACGCAAAAAGTTCCAGGATTCTATCGTGTTATCATCGAAAAAAAGGGTGCCAAAATATGGGTCTAAAAATTCTCTTGAAAAGCTAAGGACCCCTATAACTTTTTTAATATTGGATTTTTCGTGGTTAATTTGGTCCTATCTTTCGCAGAATTTCACGAGGAATCCAACGGTGCCACGGGAATTCACGTACGGTCTCTAGTTCCGGAGTTATCGCCATCTAAAATTTTGGAAAGTTGCATTTTGCATCGAAAGGGCAAAATTTTGGTGATTTCGACGATTTTTCAACTTTTTTATTTGAAGAGATTTCTTGGATATCTCTTCATTTTCGTGTTCCTGGGGTCCGAAATGCTAAGAATCCGGTGTTAACTCGACCTCGAAAATGGCAAAATTTTTCGAAAAAATTTCTGACCCAATCGATGAAAATTTGTTGATTTTTAGAAAATCTCTCATAACTTTTGAACCGCTTGATAGATCGGGATGAGTTTTTGCACGTTTGAAGAACTCCACGGGAGCTACTTGGTGACGCAAAAAGTTCCAGGATTCTATCGTGTTATCATCGAAAAAAAGGGTGCCAAAATATGGGTCTAAAAATTCTCTTGAAAAGCTAAGGACCCCTATAACTTTTTTATTATTGGATTTTTCGTGGTTAATTTGGTCCTATCTTACGCAGAATTTCACGAGGAATCCAACGGTGCCACGGGAATTCACGTACGGTCTCTAGTTCCGGAGTTATCGCCATCTAAAATTTTGGAAAGTTGCATTTTGCATCGAAAGGGCAAAATTTTGGTGATTTCGACGATTTTTCAACTTTTTTATTTCAAGAGATTTCTTGGATATCTCTTCATTTTCGTGTTCCTGGGGTCCGAAATGCTAAGAATCCGGTGTTAACTCGACCTCGAAAATGGCAAAATTTTTCGAAAAAATTTCTGACCCAATCGATGAAAATTTGTTGATTTTTAGAAAATCTCTCATAACTTTTGAACCGCTTGATAGATCGGGATGAGTTTTTGCACGTTTGAAGAACTCCACGGGAGCTACTTGGTGACGCAAAAAGTTCCAGGATTCTATCGTGTTATCATCGAAAAAAAGGGTGCCAAAATATGGGTCTAAAAATTCTCTTGAAAAGCTAAGGACCCCTATAACTTTTTTAATATTGGATTTTTCGTGGTTAATTTGGTCCTATCTTACGCAGAATTTCACGAGGAATCCAACGGTGCCACGGGAATTCACGTACGGTCTCTAGTTCCGGAGTTATCGCCATCTAAAATTTTGGAAAGTTGCATTTTGCATCGAAAGGGCAAAATTTTGGTGATTTCGACGATTTTTCAACTTTTTTATTTGAAGAGATTTCTTGGATATCTCTTCATTTTCGTGTTCCTGGGGTCCGAAATGCTAAGAATCCGGTGTTAACTCGACCTCGAAAATGGCAAAATTTTTCGAAAAAATTTCTGACCCAATCGATGAAAATTTGTTGATTTTTAGAAAATCTCTCATAACTTTTGAACCGCTTGATAGATCGGGATGAGTTTTTGCACGTTTGAAGAACTCCACGGGAGCTACTTGGTGACGCAAAAAGTTCCAGGATTCTATCGTGTTATCATCGAAAAAAAGGGTGCCAAATTATGGGTCTAAAAATTCTCTTGAAAAGCTAAGGACCCCTATAACTTTTTTATTATTGGATTTTTCGTGGTTAATTTGGTCCTATCTTACGCAGAATTTCACGAGGAATCCAACGGTGCCACGGGAATTCACGTACGGTCTCTAGTTCCGGAGTTATCGCCATCTAAAATTTTGGAAAGTTGCATTTTGCATCGAAAGGGCAAAATTTTGGTGATTTCGACGATTTTTCAACTTTTTTATTTGAAGAGATTTCTTGGATATCTCTTCATTTTCGTGTTCCTGGGGTCCGAAATGCTAAGAATCCGGTGTTAACTCGACCTCGAAAATGGCAAAATTTTTCGAAAAAATTTCTGACCCAATCGATGAAAATTTGTTGATTTTTAGAAAATCTCTCATAACTTTTGAACTGCTTGATAGATCGGGATGAGTTTTTGCACGTTTGAAGAACTCCACGGGAGCTACTTGGTGACGCAAAAAGTTCCAGGATTCTATCGTGTTATCATCGAAAAAAAGGGTGCCAAAATATGGGTCTAAAAATTCTCTTGAAAAGCTAAGGACCCCTATAACTTTTTTATTATTGGATTTTTCGTGGTTAATTTGGTCCTATCTTACGCAGAATTTCACGAGGAATCCAACGGTGCCACGGGAATTCACGTACGGTCTCTAGTTCCGGAGTTATCGCCATCTAAAATTTTGGAAAGTTGCATTTTGCATCGAAAGGGCAAAATTTTGGTGATTTCGACGATTTTTCAACTTTTTTATTTGAAGAGATTTCTTGGATATCTCTTCATTTTCGTGTTCCTGGGGTCCGAAATGCTAAGAATCCGGTGTTAACTCGACCTCGAAAATGGCAAAATTTTTCGAAAAAATTTCTGACCCAATCGATGAAAATTTGTTGATTTTTAGAAAATCTCTCATAACTTTTGAACCGCTTGATAGATCGGGATGAGTTTTTGCACGTTTGAAGAACTCCACGGGAGCTACTTGGTGACGCAAAAAGTTCCAGGATTCTATCGTGTTATCATCGAAAAAAAGGGTGCCAAAATATGGGTCTAAAAATTCTCTTGAAAAGCTAAGGACCCCTATAACTTTTTTATTATTGGATTTTTCGTGGTTAATTTGGTCCTATCTTACGCAGAATTTCACGAGGAATCCAACGGTGCCACGGGAATTCACGTACGGTCTCTAGTTCCGGAGTTATCGCCATCTAAAATTTTGGAAAGTTGCATTTTGCATCGAAAGGGCAAAATTTTGGTGATTTCGACGATTTTTCAACTTTTTTATTTGAAGAGATTTCTTGGATATCTCTTCATTTTCGTGTTCCTGGGGTCCGAAATGCTAAGAATCCGGTGTTAACTCGACCTCGAAAATGGCAAAATTTTTCGAAAAAATTTCTGACCCAATCGATGAAAATTTGTTGATTTTTAGAAAATCTCTCATAACTTTTGAACCGCTTGATAGATCGGGATGAGTTTTTGCACGTTTGAAGAACTCCACGGGAGCTACTTGGTGACGCAAAAAGTTCCAGGATTCTATCGTGTTATCATCGAAAAAAAGGGTGCCAAAATATGGGTCTAAAAATTCTCTTGAAAAGCTAAGGACCCCTATAACTTTTTTATTATTGGATTTTTCGTGGTTAATTTGGTCCTATCTTACGCAGAATTTCACGAGGAATCCAACGGTGCCACGGGAATTCACGTACGGTCTCTAGTTCCGGAGTTATCGCCATCTAAAATTTTGGAAAGTTGCATTTTGCATCGAAAGGGCAAAATTTTGGTGATTTCGACGATTTTTCAACTTTTTTATTTGAAGAGATTTCTTGGATATCTCTTCATTTTCGTGTTCCTGGGGTCCGAAATGCGAAGAATCCGGTGTTAACTCGACCTCGAAAATGGCAAAATTTTTCGAAAAAATTTCTGACCCAATCGATGAAAATTTGTTGATTTTTAGAAAATCTCTCATAACTTTTGAACCGCTTGATAGATCGGGATGAGTTTTTGCACGTTTGAAGAACTCCACGGGAGCTACTTGGTGACGCAAAAAGTTCCAGGATTCTATCGTGTTATCATCGAAAAAAAGGGTGCCAAAATATGGGTCTAAAAATTCTCTTGAAAAGCTAAGGACCCCTATAACTTTTTTATTATTGGATTTTTCGTGGTTAATTTGGTCCTATCTTACGCAGAATTTCACGAGGAATCCAACGGTGCCACGGGAATTCACGTACGGTCTCTAGTTCCGGAGTTATCGCCATCTAAAATTTTGGAAAGTTGCATTTTGCATCGAAAGGGCAAAATTTTGGTGATTTCGACGATTTTTCAACTTTTTTATTTGAAGAGATTTCTTGGATATCTCTTCATTTTCGTGTTCCTGGGGTCCGAAATGCTAAGAATCCGGTGTTAACTCGACCTCGAAAATGGCAAAATTTTTCGAAAAAATTTCTGACCCAATCGATGAAAATTTGTTGATTTTTAGAAAATCTCTCATAACTTTTGAACCGCTTGATAGATCGGGATGAGTTTTTGCACGTTTGAAGAACTCCACGGGAGCTACTTGGTGACGCAAAAAGTTCCAGGATTCTATCGTGTTATCATCGAAAAAAAGGGTGCCAAAATATGGGTCTAAAAATTCTCTTGAAAAGCTAAGGACCCCTATAACTTTTTTATTATTGGATTTTTCGTGGTTAATTTGGTCCTATCTTACGCAGAATTTCACGAGGAACCCAACGGTGCCACGAGAATTCACGTACGGTCTCTAGTTCCGGAGTTATCGCCATCTAAAATTTTGGAAAGTTGCATTTTGCATCGAAAGGGCAAAATTTTGGTGATTTCGACGATTTTTCAACTTTTTTATTTGAAGAGATTTCTTGGATATCTCTTCATTTTCGTGTTCCTGGGGTCCGAAATGCTAAGAATCCGGTGTTAACTCGACCTCGAAAATGGCAAAATTTTTCGAAAAAATTTCTGACCCAATCGATGAAAATTTGTTGATTTTTAGAAAATCTCTCATAACTTTTGAACCGCTTGATAGATCGGGATGAGTTTTTGCACGTTTGAAGAACTCCACGGGAGCTACTTGGTGACGCAAAAAGTTCCAGGATTCTATCGTGTTATCATCGAAAAAAGGGGTGCCAAAATATGGGTCTAAAAATTCTCTTGAAAAGCTAAGGACCCCTATAACTTTTTTATTATTGGATTTTTCGTGGTTAATTTGGTCCTATCTTACGCAGAATTTCACGAGGAACCCAACGGTGCCACGGGAATTCACGTACGGTCTCTAGTTCCGGAGTTATCGCCATCTAAAATTTTGGAAAGTTGCATTTTGCATCGAAAGGGCAAAATTTTCGTGATTTCGACGATTTTTCAACTTTTTTATTTGAAGAGATTTCTTGGATATCTCTTCATTTTCGTGTTCCTGTGGTCCGAAATGCTAAGAATCCGGTGTTAACTCGACCTCGAAAATGGCAAAATTTTTCGAAAAAATTTCTGACCCAATCGATGAAAATTTGTTGATTTTTAGAAAATCTCTCATAACTTTTGAACCGCTTGATAGATCGGGATGAGTTTTTGCACGTTTGAAGAACTCCACGGGAGCTACTTGGTGACGCAAAAAGTTCCAGGATTCTATCGTGTTATCATCGAAAAAAAGGGTGCCAAAATATGGGTCTAAAAATTCTCTTGAAAAGCTAAGGACCCCTATAACTTTTTTATTATTGGATTTTTCGTGGTTAATTTGGTCCTATCTTACGCAGAATTTCACGAGGAATCCAACGGTGCCACGGGAATTCACGTACGGTCTCTAGTTCCGGAGTTATCGCCATCTAAAATTTTGGAAAGTTGCATTTTGCATCGAAAGGGCAAAATTTTGGTGATTTCGACGATTTTTCAACTTTTTTATTTGAAGAGATTTCTTGGATATCTCTTCATTTTCGTGTTCCTGGGGTCCGAAATGCTAAGAATCCGGTGTTAACTCGACCTCGAAAATGGCAAAATTTTTCGAAAAAATTTCTGACCCAATCGATGAAAATTTGTTGATTTTTAGAAAATCTCTCATAACTTTTGAACCGCTTGATAGATCGGGATGAGTTTTTGCACGTTTGAAGAACTCCACGGGAGCTACTTGGTGACGCAAAAAGTTCCAGGATTCTATCGTGTTATCATCGAAAAAAAGGGTGCCAAAATATGGGTCTAAAAATTCTCTTGAAAAGCTAAGGACCCCTATAACTTTTTTATTATTGGATTTTTCGTGGTTAATTTGGTCCTATCTTACGCAGAATTTCACGAGGAATCCAACGGTGCCACGGGAATTCACGTACGGTCTCTAGTTCCGGAGTTATCGCCATCTAAAATTTTGGAAAGTTGCATTTTGCATCGAAAGGGCAAAATTTTGGTGATTTCGACGATTTTTCAACTTTTTTATTTGAAGAGATTTCTTGGATATCTCTTCATTTTCGTGTTCCTGGGGTCCGAAATGCTAAGAATCCGGTGTTAACTCGACCTCGAAAATGGCAAAATTTTTCGAAAAAATTTCTGACCCAATCGATGAAAATTTGTTGATTTTTAGAAAATCTCTCATAACTTTTGAACCGCTTGATAGATCGGGATGAGTTTTTGCACGTTTGAAGAACTCCACGGGAGCTACTTGGTGACGCAAAAAGTTCCAGGATTCTATCGTGTTATCATCGAAAAAAAGGGTGCCAAAATATGGGTCTAAAAATTCTCTTGAAAAGCTAAGGACCCCTATAACTTTTTTATTATTGGATTTTTCGTGGTTAATTTGGTCCTATCTTACGCAGAATTTCACGAGGAATCCAACGGTGCCACGGGAATTCACGTACGGTCTCTAGTTCCGGAGTTATCGCCATCTAAAATTTTGGAAAGTTGCATTTTGCATCGAAAGGGCAAAATTTTGGTGATTTCGACGATTTTTCAACTTTTTTATTTGAAGAGATTTCTTGGATATCTCTTCATTTTCGTGTTCCTGTGGTCCGAAATGCTAAGAATCCGGTGTTAACTCGACCTCGAAAATGGCAAAATTTTTCGAAAAAATTTCTGACCCAATCGATGAAAATTTGTTGATTTTTAGAAAATCTCTCATAACTTTTGAACCGCTTGATAGATCGGGATGAGTTTTTGCACGTTTGAAGAACTCCACGGGAGCTACTTGGTGACGCAAAAAGTTCCAGGATTCTATCGTGTTATCATCGAAAAAAAGGGTGCCAAAATATGGGTCTAAAAATTCTCTTGAAAAGCTAAGGACCCCTATAACTTTTTTATTATTGGATTTTTCGTGGTTAATTTGGTCCTATCTTACGCAGAATTTCACGAGGAATCCAACGGTGCCACGGGAATTCACGTACGGTCTCTAGTTCCGGAGTTATCGCCATCTAAAATTTTGGAAAGTTGCATTTTGCATCGAAAGGGCAAAATTTTGGTGATTTCGACGATTTTTCAACTTTTTTATTTGAAGAGATTTCTTGGATATCTCTTCATTTTCGTGTTCCTGGGGTCCGAAATGCTAAGAATCCGGTGTTAACTCGACCTCGAAAATGGCAAAATTTTTCGAAAAAATTTCTGACCCAATCGATGAAAATTTGTTGATTTTTAGAAAATCTCTCATAACTTTTGAACCGCTTGATAGATCGGGATGAGTTTTTGCACGTTTGAAGAACTCCACGGGAGCTACTTGGTGACGCAAAAAGTTCCAGGATTCTATCGTGTTATCATCGAAAAAAAGGGTGCCAAAATATGGGTCTAAAAATTCTCTTGAAAAGCTAAGGACCCCTATAACTTTTTTATTATTGGATTTTTCGTGGTTAATTTGGTCCTATCTTACGCAGAATTTCACGAGGAACCCAACGGTGCCACGGGAATTCACGTACGGTCTCTAGTTCCGGAGTTATCGCCATCTAAAATTTTGGAAAGTTGCATTTTGCATCGAAAGGGCAAAATTTTGGTGATTTCGACGATTTTTCAACTTTTTTATTTGAAGAGATTTCTTGGATATCTCTTCATTTTCGTGTTCCTGGGGTCCGAAATGCTAAGAATCCGGTGTTAACTCGACCTCGAAAATGGCAAAATTTTTCGAAAAAATTTCTGACCCAATCGATGAAAATTTGTTGATTTTTAGAAAATCTCTCATAACTTTTGAACCGCTTGATAGATCGGGATGAGTTTTTGCACGTTTGAAGAACTCCACGGGAGCTACTTGGTGACGCAAAAAGTTCCAGGATTCTATCGTGTTATCATCGAAAAAAAGGGTGCCAAAATATGGGTCTAAAAATTCTCTTGAAAAGCTAAGGACCCCTATAACTTTTTTATTATTGGATTTTTCGTGGTTAATTTGGTCCTATCTTACGCAGAATTTCACGAGGAATCCAACGGTGCCACGGGAATTCACGTACGGTCTCTAGTTCCGGAGTTATCGCCATCTAAAATTTTGGAAAGTTGCATTTTGCATCGAAAGGGCAAAATTTTGGTGATTTCGACGATTTTTCAACTTTTTTATTTGAAGAGATTTCTTGGATATCTCTTCATTTTCGTGTTCCTGGGGTCCGAAATGCTAAGAATCCGGTGTTAACTCGACCTCGAAAATGGCAAAATTTTTCGAAAAAATTTCTGACCCAATCGATGAAAATTTGTTGATTTTTAGAAAATCTCTCATAACTTTTGAACCGCTTGATAGATCGGGATGAGTTTTTGCACGTTTGAAGAACTCCACGGGAGCTACTTGGTGACGCAAAAAGTTCCAGGATTCTATCGTGTTATCATCGAAAAAAAGGGTGCCAAAATATGGGTCTAAAAATTCTCTTGAAAAGCTAAGGACCCCTATAACTTTTTTATTATTGGATTTTTCGTGGTTAATTTGGTCCTATCTTACGCAGAATTTCACGAGGAATCCAACGGTGCCACGGGAATTCACGTACGGTCTCTAGTTCCGGAGTTATCGCCATCTAAAATTTTGGAAAGTTGCATTTTGCATCGAAAGGGCAAAATTTTGGTGATTTCGACGATTTTTCAACTTTTTTATTTGAAGAGATTTCTTGGATATCTCTTCATTTTCGTGTTCCTGTGGTCCGAAATGCTAAGAATCCGGTGTTAACTCGACCTCGAAAATGGCAAAATTTTTCGAAAAAATTTCTGACCCAATCGATGAAAATTTGTTGATTTTTAGAAAATCTCTCATAACTTTTGAACCGCTTGATAGATCGGGATGAGTTTTTGCACGTTTGAAGAACTCCACGGGAGCTACTTGGTGACGCAAAAAGTTCCAGGATTCTATCGTGTTATCATCGAAAAAAAGGGTGCCAAAATATGGGTCTAAAAATTCTCTTGAAAAGCTAAGGACCCCTATAACTTTTTTATTATTGGATTTTTCGTGGTTAATTTGGTCCTATCTTACGCAGAATTTCACGAGGAATCCAACGGTGCCACGGGAATTCACGTACGGTCTCTAGTTCCGGAGTTATCGCCATCTAAAATTTTGGAAAGTTGCATTTTGCATCGAAAGGGCAAAATTTTGGTGATTTCGACGATTTTTCAACTTTTTTATTTGAAGAGATTTCTTGGATATCTCTTCATTTTCGTGTTCCTGGGGTCCGAAATGCTAAGAATCCGGTGTTAACTCGACCTCGAAAATGGCAAAATTTTTCGAAAAAATTTCTGACCCAATCGATGAAAATTTGTTGATTTTTAGAAAATCTCTCATAACTTTTGAACCGCTTGATAGATCGGGATGAGTTTTTGCACGTTTGAAGAACTCCACGGGAGCTACTTGGTGACGCAAAAAGTTCCAGGATTCTATCGTGTTATCATCGAAAAAAAGGGTGCCAAAATATGGGTCTAAAAATTCTCTTGAAAAGCTAAGGACCCCTATAACTTTTTTATTATTGGATTTTTCGTGGTTAATTTGGTCCTATCTTACGCAGAATTTCACGAGGAACCCAACGGTGCCACGGGAATTCACGTACGGTCTCTAGTTCCGGAGTTATCGCCATCTAAAATTTTGGAAAGTTGCATTTTGCATCGAAAGGGCAAAATTTTGGTGATTTCGACGATTTTTCAACTTTTTTATTTGAAGAGATTTCTTGGATATCTCTTCATTTTCGTGTTCCTGGGGTCCGAAATGCTAAGAATCCGGTGTTAACTCGACCTCGAAAATGGCAAAATTTTTCGAAAAAATTTCTGACCCAATCGATGAAAATTTGTTGATTTTTAGAAAATCTCTCATAACTTTTGAACCGCTTGATAGATCGGGATGAGTTTTTGCACGTTTGAAGAACTCCACGGGAGCTACTTGGTGACGCAAAAAGTTCCAGGATTCTATCGTGTTATCATCGAAAAAAAGGGTGCCAAAATATGGGTCTAAAAATTCTCTTGAAAAGCTAAGGACCCCTATAACTTTTTTATTATTGGATTTTTCGTGGTTAATTTGGTCCTATCTTACGCAGAATTTCACGAGGAATCCAACGGTGCCACGGGAATTCACGTACGGTCTCTAGTTCCGGAGTTATCGCCATCTAAAATTTTGGAAAGTTGCATTTTGCATCGAAAGGGCAAAATTTTGGTGATTTCGACGATTTTTCAACTTTTTTATTTGAAGAGATTTCTTGGATATCTCTTCATTTTCGTGTTCCTGGGGTCCGAAATGCTAAGAATCCGGTGTTAACTCGACCTCGAAAATGGCAAAATTTTTCGAAAAAATTTCTGACCCAATCGATGAAAATTTGTTGATTTTTAGAAAATCTCTCATAACTTTTGAACCGCTTGATAGATCGGGATGAGTTTTTGCACGTTTGAAGAACTCCACGGGAGCTACTTGGTGACGCAAAAAGTTCCAGGATTCTATCGTGTTATCATCGAAAAAAAGGGTGCCAAAATATGGGTCTAAAAATTCTCTTGAAAAGCTAAGGACCCCTATAACTTTTTTATTATTGGATTTTTCGTGGTTAATTTGGTCCTATCTTACGCAGAATTTCACGAGGAATCCAACGGTGCCACGGGAATTCACGTACGGTCTCTAGTTCCGGAGTTATCGCCATCTAAAATTTTGGAAAGTTGCATTTTGCATCGAAAGGGCACAATTTTGGTGATTTCGACGATTTTTCAACTTTTTTATTTGAAGAGATTTCTTGGATATCTCTTCATTTTCGTGTTCCTGTGGTCCGAAATGCTAAGAATCCGGTGTTAACTCGACCTCGAAAATGGCAAAATTTTTCGAAAAAATTTCTGACCCAATCGATGAAAATTTGTTGATTTTTAGAAAATCTCTCATAACTTTTGAACCGCTTGATAGATCGGGATGAGTTTTTGCACGTTTGAAGAACTCCACGGGAGCTACTTGGTGACGCAAAAAGTTCCAGGATTCTATCGTGTTATCATCGAAAAAAAGGGTGCCAAAATATGGGTCTAAAAATTCTCTTGAAAAGCTAAGGACCCCTATAACTTTTTTATTATTGGATTTTTCGTGGTTAATTTGGTCCTATCTTACGCAGAATTTCACGAGGAATCCAACGGTGCCACGGGAATTCACGTACGGTCTCTAGTTCCGGAGTTATCGCCATCTAAAATTTTGGAAAGTTGCATTTTGCATCGAAAGGGCAAAATTTTGGTGATTTCGACGATTTTTCAACTTTTTTATTTGAAGAGATTTCTTGGATATCTCTTCATTTTCGTGTTCCTGGGGTCCGAAATGCTAAGAATCCGGTGTTAACTCGACCTCGAAAATGGCAAAATTTTTCGAAAAAATTTCTGACCCAATCGATGAAAATTTGTTGATTTTTAGAAAATCTCTCATAACTTTTGAACCGCTTGATAGATCGGGATGAGTTTTTGCACGTTTGAAGAACTCCACGGGAGCTACTTGGTGACGCAAAAAGTTCCAGGATTCTATCGTGTTATCATCGAAAAAAGGGGTGCCAAAATATGGGTCTAAAAATTCTCTTGAAAAGCTAAGGACCCCTATAACTTTTTTATTATTGGATTTTTCGTGGTTAATTTGGTCCTATCTTACGCAGAATTTCACGAGGAACCCAACGGTGCCACGGGAATTCACGTACGGTCTCTAGTTCCGGAGTTATCGCCATCTAAAATTTTGGAAAGTTGCATTTTGCATCGAAAGGGCAAAATTTTGGTGATTTCGACGATTTTTCAACTTTTTTATTTGAAGAGATTTCTTGGATATCTCTTCATTTTCGTGTTCCTGTGGTCCGAAATGCTAAGAATCCGGTGTTAACTCGACCTCGAAAATGGCAAAATTTTTCGAAAAAATTTCTGACCCAATCGATGAAAATTTGTTGATTTTTAGAAAATCTCTCATAACTTTTGAACCGCTTGATAGATCGGGATGAGTTTTTGCACGTTTGAAGAACTCCACGGGAGCTACTTGGTGACGCAAAAAGTTCCAGGATTCTATCGTGTTATCATCGAAAAAAAGGGTGCCAAAATATGGGTCTAAAAATTCTCTTGAAAAGCTAAGGACCCCTATAACTTTTTTATTATTGGATTTTTCGTGGTTAATTTGGTCCTATCTTACGCAGAATTTCACGAGGAATCCAACGGTGCCACGGGAATTCACGTACGGTCTCTAGTTCCGGAGTTATCGCCATCTAAAATTTTGGAAAGTTGCATTTTGCATCGAAAGGGCAAAATTTTGGTGATTTCGACGATTTTTCAACTTTTTTATTTGAAGAGATTTCTTGGATATCTCTTCATTTTCGTGTTCCTGGGGTCCGAAATGCTAAGAATCCGGTGTTAACTCGACCTCGAAAATGGCAAAATTTTTCGAAAAAATTTCTGACCCAATCGATGAAAATTTGTTGATTTTTAGAAAATCTCTCATAACTTTTGAACCGCTTGATAGATCGGGATGAGTTTTTGCACGTTTGAAGAACTCCACGGGAGCTACTTGGTGACGCAAAAAGTTCCAGGATTCTATCGTGTTATCATCGAAAAAAAGGGTGCCAAAATATGGGTCTAAAAATTCTCTTGAAAAGCTAAGGACCCCTATAACTTTTTTATTATTGGATTTTTCGTGGTTAATTTGGTCCTATCTTACGCAGAATTTCACGAGGAATCCAACGGTGCCACGGGAATTCACGTACGGTCTCTAGTTCCGGAGTTATCGCCATCTAAAATTTTGGAAAGTTGCATTTTGCATCGAAAGGGCAAAATTTTGGTGATTTCGACGATTTTTCAACTTTTTTATTTGAAGAGATTTCTTGGATATCTCTTCATTTTCGTGTTCCTGGGGTCCGAAATGCTAAGAATCCGGTGTTAACTCGACCTCGAAAATGGCAAAATTTTTCGAAAAAATTTCTGACCCAATCGATGAAAATTTGTTGATTTTTAGAAAATCTCTCATAACTTTTGAACCGCTTGATAGATCGGGATGAGTTTTTGCACGTTTGAAGAACTCCACGGGAGCTACTTGGTGACGCAAAAAGTTCCAGAATTCTATCGTGTTATCATCGAAAAAAAGGGTGCCAAAATATGGGTCTAAAAATTCTCTTGAAAAGCTAAGGACCCCTATAACTTTTTTATTATTGGATTTTTCGTGGTTAATTTGGTCCTATCTTACGCAGAATTTCACGAGGAATCCAACGGTGCCACGGGAATTCACGTACGGTCTCTAGTTCCGGAGTTATCGCCATCTAAAATTTTGGAAAGTTGCATTTTGCATCGAAAGGGCAAAATTTTGGTGATTTCGACGATTTTTCAACTTTTTTATTTGAAGAGATTTCTTGGATATCTCTTCATTTTCGTGTTCCTGGGGTCCGAAATGCTAAGAATCCGGTGTTAACTCGACCTCGAAAATGGCAAAATTTTTCGAAAAAATTTCTGACCCAATCGATGAAAATTTGTTGATTTTTAGAAAATCTCTCATAACTTTTGAACCGCTTGATAGATCGGGATGAGTTTTTGCACGTTTGAAGAACTCCACGGGAGCTACTTGGTGACGCAAAAAGTTCCAGGATTCTATCGTGTTATCATCGAAAAAAAGGGTGCCAAAATATGGGTCTAAAAATTCTCTTGAAAAGCTAAGGACCCCTATAACTTTTTTATTATTGGATTTTTCGTGGTTAATTTGGTCCTATCTTACGCAGAATTTCACGAGGAATCCAACGGTGCCACGGGAATTCACGTACGGTCTCTAGTTCCGGAGTTATCGCCATCTAAAATTTTGGAAAGTTGCATTTTGCATCGAAAGGGCAAAATTTTGGTGATTTCGACGATTTTTCAACTTTTTTATTTGAAGAGATTTCTTGGATATCTCTTCATTTTCGTGTTCCTGGGGTCCGAAATGCTAAGAATCCGGTGTTAACTCGACCTCGAAAATGGCAAAATTTTTCGAAAAAATTTCTGACCCAATCGATGAAAATTTGTTGATTTTTAGAAAATCTCTCATAACTTTTGAACCGCTTGATAGATCGGGATGAGTTTTTGCACGTTTGAAGAACTCCACGGGAGCTACTTGGTGACGCAAAAAGTTCCAGGATTCTATCGTGTTATCATCGAAAAAAAGGGTGCCAAAATATGGGTCTAAAAATTCTCTTGAAAAGCTAAGGACCCCTATAACTTTTTTATTATTGGATTTTTCGTGGTTAATTTGGTCCTATCTTACGCAGAATTTCACGAGGAATCCAACGGTGCCACGGGAATTCACGTACGGTCTCTAGTTCCGGAGTTATCGCCATCTAAAATTTTGGAAAGTTGCATTTTGCATCGAAAGGGCAAAATTTTGGTGATTTCGACGATTTTTCAACTTTTTTATTTGAAGAGATTTCTTGGATATCTCTTCATTTTCGTGTTCCTGGGGTCCGAAATGCTAAGAATCCGGTGTTAACTCGACCTCGAAAATGGCAAAATTTTTCGAAAAAATTTCTGACCCAATCGATGAAAATTTGTTGATTTTTAGAAAATCTCTCATAACTTTTGAACCGCTTGATAGATCGGGATGAGTTTTTGCACGTTTGAAGAACTCCACGGGAGCTACTTGGTGACGCAAAAAGTTCCAGGATTCTATCGTGTTATCATCGAAAAAAAGGGTGCCAAAATATGGGTCTAAAAATTCTCTTGAAAAGCTAAGGACCCCTATAACTTTTTTATTATTGGATTTTTCGTGGTTAATTTGGTCCTATCTTACGCAGAATTTCACGAGGAATCCAACGGTGCCACGGGAATTCACGTACGGTCTCTAGTTCCGGAGTTATCGCCATCTAAAATTTTGGAAAGTTGCATTTTGCATCGAAAGGGCAAAATTTTGGTGATTTCGACGATTTTTCAACTTTTTTATTTGAAGAGATTTCTTGGATATCTCTTCATTTTCGTGTTCCTGGGGTCCGAAATGCTAAGAATCCGGTGTTAACTCGACCTCGAAAATGGCAAAATTTTTCGAAAAAATTTCTGACCCAATCGATGAAAATTTGTTGATTTTTAGAAAATCTCTCATAACTTTTGAACCGCTTGATAGATCGGGATGAGTTTTTGCACGTTTGAAGAACTCCACGGGAGCTACTTGGTGACGCAAAAAGTTCCAGGATTCTATCGTGTTATCATCGAAAAAAAGGGTGCCAAAATATGGGTCTAAAAATTCTCTTGAAAAGCTAAGGACCCCTATAACTTTTTTATTATTGGATTTTTCGTGGTTAATTTGGTCCTATCTTACGCAGAATTTCACGAGGAATCCAACGGTGCCACGGGAATTCACGTACGGTCTCTAGTTCCGGAGTTATCGCCATCTAAAATTTTGGAAAGTTGCATTTTGCATCGAAAGGGCAAAATTTTGGTGATTTCGACGATTTTTCAACTTTTTTATTTGAAGAGATTTCTTGGATATCTCTTCATTTTCGTGTTCCTGGGGTCCGAAATGCTAAGAATCCGGTGTTAACTCGACCTCGAAAATGTCAAAATTTTTCGAAAAAATTTCTGACCCAATCGATGAAAATTTGTTGATTTTTAGAAAATCTCTCATAACTTTTGAACCGCTTGATAGATCGGGATGAGTTTTTGCACGTTTGAAGAACTCCACGGGAGCTACTTGGTGACGCAAAAAGTTCCAGGATTCTATCGTGTTATCATCGAAAAAAAGGGTGCCAAAATATGGGTCTAAAAATTCTCTTGAAAAGCTAAGGACCCCTATAACTTTTTTATTATTGGATTTTTCGTGGTTAATTTGGTCCTATCTTACGCAGAATTTCACGAGGAATCCAACGGTGCCACGGGAATTCACGTACGGTCTCTAGTTCCGGAGTTATCGCCATCTAAAATTTTGGAAAGTTGCATTTTGCATCGAAAGGGCAAAATTTTGGTGATTTCGACGATTTTTCAACTTTTTTATTTGAAGAGATTTCTTGGATATCTCTTCATTTTCGTGTTCCTGGGGTCCGAAATGCTAAGAATCCGGTGTTAACTCGACCTCGAAAATGGCAAAATTTTTCGAAAAAATTTCTGACCCAATCGATGAAAATTTGTTGATTTTTAGAAAATCTCTCATAACTTTTGAACCGCTTGATAGATCGGGATGAGTTTTTGCACGTTTGAAGAACTCCACGGGAGCTACTTGGTGACGCAAAAAGTTCCAGGATTCTATCGTGTTATCATCGAAAAAAAGGGTGCCAAAATATGGGTCTAAAAATTCTCTTGAAAAGCTAAGGACCCCTATAACTTTTTTATTATTGGATTTTTCGTGGTTAATTTGGTCCTATCTTACGCAGAATTTCACGAGGAATCCAACGGTGCCACGGGAATTCACGTACGGTCTCTAGTTCCGGAGTTATCGCCATCTAAAATTTTGGAAAGTTGCATTTTGCATCGAAAGGGCAAAATTTTGGTGATTTCGACGATTTTTCAACTTTTTTATTTGAAGAGATTTCTTGGATATCTCTTCATTTTCGTGTTCCTGGGGTCCGAAATGCTAAGAATCCGGTGTTAACTCGACCTCGAAAATGGCAAAATTTTTCGAAAAAATTTCTGACCCAATCGATGAAAATTTGTTGATTTTTAGAAAATCTCTCATAACTTTTGAACCGCTTGATAGATCGGGATGAGTTTTTGCACGTTTGAAGAACTCCACGGGAGCTACTTGGTGACGCAAAAAGTTCCAGGATTCTATCGTGTTATCATCGAAAAAAAGGGTGCCAAAATATGGGTCTAAAAATTCTCTTGAAAAGCTAAGGACCCCTATAACTTTTTTATTATTGGATTTTTCGTGGTTAATTTGGTCCTATCTTACGCAGAATTTCACGAGGAATCCAACGGTGCCACGGGAATTCACGTACGGTCTCTAGTTCCGGAGTTATCGCCATCTAAAATTTTGGAAAGTTGCATTTTGCATCGAAAGGGCAAAATTTTGGTGATTTCGACGATTTTTCAACTTTTTTATTTGAAGAGATTTCTTGGATATCTCTTCATTTTCGTGTTCCTGTGGTCCGAAATGCTAAGAATCCGGTGTTAACTCGACCTCGAAAATGGCAAAATTTTTCGAAAAAATTTCTGACCCAATCGATGAAAATTTGTTGATTTTTAGAAAATCTCTCATAACTTTTGAACCGCTTGATAGATCGGGATGAGTTTTTGCACGTTTGAAGAACTCCACGGGAGCTACTTGGTGACGCAAAAAGTTCCAGGATTCTATCGTGTTATCATCGAAAAAAAGGGTGCCAAAATATGGGTCTAAAAATTCTCTTGAAAAGCTAAGGACCCCTATAACTTTTTTATTATTGGATTTTTCGTGGTTAATTTGGTCCTATCTTACGCAGAATTTCACGAGGAATCCAACGGTGCCACGGGAATTCACGTACGGTCTCTAGTTCCGGAGTTATCGCCATCTAAACTTTTGGAAAGTTGCATTTTGCATCGAAAGGGCAAAATTTTGGTGATTTCGACGATTTTTCAACTTTTTTATTTGAAGAGATTTCTTGGATATCTCTTCATTTTCGTGTTCCTGGGGTCCGAAATGCTAAGAATCCGGTGTTAACTCGACCTCGAAAATGGCAAAATTTTTCGAAAAAATTTCTGACCCAATCGATGAAAATTTGTTGATTTTTAGAAAATCTCTCATAACTTTTGAACCGCTTGATAGATCGGGATGAGTTTTTGCACGTTTGAAGAACTCCACGGGAGCTACTTGGTGACGCAAAAAGTTCCAGGATTCTATCGTGTTATCATCGAAAAAAAGGGTGCCAAAATATGGGTCTAAAAATTCTCTTGAAAAGCTAAGGACCCCTATAACTTTTTTATTATTGGATTTTTCGTGGTTAATTTGGTCCTATCTTACGCAGAATTTCACGAGGAATCCAACGGTGCCACGGGAATTCACGTACGGTCTCTAGTTCCGGAGTTATCGCCATCTAAAATTTTGGAAAGTTGCATTTTGCATCGAAAGGGCAAAATTTTGGTGATTTCGACGATTTTTCAACTTTTTTATTTGAAGAGATTTCTTGGATATCTCTTCATTTTCGTGTTCCTGGGGTCCGAAATGCTAAGAATCCGGTGTTAACTCGACCTCGAAAATGGCAAAATTTTTCGAAAAAATTTCTGACCCAATCGATGAAAATTTGTTGATTTTTAGAAAATCTCTCATAACTTTTGAACCGCTTGATAGATCGGGATGAGTTTTTGCACGTTTGAAGAACTCCACGGGAGCTACTTGGTGACGCAAAAAGTTCCAGGATTCTATCGTGTTATCATCGAAAAAAAGGGTGCCAAAATATGGGTCTAAAAATTCTCTTGAAAAGCTAAGGACCCCTATAACTTTTTTATTATTGGATTTTTCGTGGTTAATTTGGTCCTATCTTACGCAGAATTTCACGAGGAATCCAACGGTGCCACGGGAATTCACGTACGGTCTCTAGTTCCGGAGTTATCGCCATCTAAAATTTTGGAAAGTTGCATTTTGCATCGAAAGGGCACAATTTTGGTGATTTCGACGATTTTTCAACTTTTTTATTTGAAGAGATTTCTTGGATATCTCTTCATTTTCGTGTTCCTGTGGTCCGAAATGCTAAGAATCCGGTGTTAACTCGACCTCGAAAATGGCAAAATTTTTCAAAAAAATTTCTGACCCAATCGATGAAAATTTGTTGATTTTTAGAAAATCTCTCATAACTTTTGAACCGCTTGATAGATCGGGATGAGTTTTTGCACGTTTGAAGAACTCCACGGGAGCTACTTGGTGACGCAAAAAGTTCCAGGATTCTATCGTGTTATCATCGAAAAAAAGGGTGCCAAAATATGGGTCTAAAAATTCTCTTGAAAAGCTAAGGACCCCTATAACTTTTTTATTATTGGATTTTTCGTGGTTAATTTGGTCCTATCTTACGCAGAATTTCACGAGGAATCCAACGGTGCCACGGGAATTCACGTACGGTCTCTAGTTCCGGAGTTATCGCCATCTAAAATTTTGGAAAGTTGCATTTTGCATCGAAAGGGCAAAATTTTGGTGATTTCGACGATTTTTCAACTTTTTTATTTGAAGAGATTTCTTGGATATCTCTTCATTTTCGTGTTCCTGGGGTCCGAAATGCTAAGAATCCGGTGTTAACTCGACCTCGAAAATGGCAAAATTTTTCGAAAAAATTTCTGACCCAATCGATGAAAATTTGTTGATTTTTAGAAAATCTCTCATAACTTTTGAACCGCTTGATAGATCGGGATGAGTTTTTGCACGTTTGAAGAACTCCACGGGAGCTACTTGGTGACGCAAAAAGTTCCAGGATTCTATCGTGTTATCATCGAAAAAAAGGGTGCCAAAATATGGGTCTAAAAATTCTCTTGAAAAGCTAAGGACCCCTATAACTTTTTTATTATTGGATTTTTCGTGGTTAATTTGGTCCTATCTTACGCAGAATTTCACGAGGAATCCAACGGTGCCACGGGAATTCACGTACGGTCTCTAGTTCCGGAGTTATCGCCATCTAAAATTTTGGAAAGTTGCATTTTGCATCGAAAGGGCACAATTTTGGTGATTTCGACGATTTTTCAACTTTTTTATTTGAAGAGATTTCTTGGATATCTCTTCATTTTCGTGTTCCTGTGGTCCGAAATGCTAAGAATCCGGTGTTAACTCGACCTCGAAAATGGCAAAATTTTTCAAAAAAATTTCTGACCCAATCGATGAAAATTTGTTGATTTTTAGAAAATCTCTCATAACTTTTGAACCGCTTGATAGATCGGGATGAGTTTTTGCACGTTTGAAGAACTCCACGGGAGCTACTTGGTGACGCAAAAAGTTCCAGGATTCTATCGTGTTATCATCGAAAAAAAGGGTGCCAAAATATGGGTCTAAAAATTCTCTTGAAAAGCTAAGGACCCCTATAACTTTTTTATTATTGGATTTTTCGTGGTTAATTTGGTCCTATCTTACGCAGAATTTCACGAGGAATCCAACGGTGCCACGGGAATTCACGTACGGTCTCTAGTTCCGGAGTTATCGCCATCTAAAATTTTGGAAAGTTGCATTTTGCATCGAAAGGGCAAAATTTTGGTGATTTCGACGATTTTTCAACTTTTTTATTTGAAGAGATTTCTTGGATATCTCGTCATTTTCGTGTTCCTGGGGTCCGAAATGCTAAGAATCCGGTGTTAACTCGACCTCGAAAATGGCAAAATTTTTCGAAAAAATTTCTGACCCAATCGATGAAAATTTGTTGATTTTTAGAAAATCTCTCATAACTTTTGAACCGCTTGATAGATCGGGATGAGTTTTTGCACGTTTGAAGAACTCCACGGGAGCTACTTGGTGACGCAAAAAGTTCCAGGATTCTATCGTGTTATCATCGAAAAAAAGGGTGCCAAAATATGGGTCTAAAAATTCTCTTGAAAAGCTAAGGACCCCTATAACTTTTTTATTATTGGATTTTTCGTGGTTAATTTGGTCCTATCTTACGCAGAATTTCACGAGGAATCCAACGGTGCCACGGGAATTCACGTACGGTCTCTAGTTCCGGAGTTATCGCCATCTAAAATTTTGGAAAGTTGCATTTTGCATCGAAAGGGCACAATTTTGGTGATTTCGACGATTTTTCAACTTTTTTATTTGAAGAGATTTCTTGGATATCTCTTCATTTTCGTGTTCCTGTGGTCCGAAATGCTAAGAATCCGGTGTTAACTCGACCTCGAAAATGGCAAAATTTTTCCAAAAAATTTCTGACCCAATCGATGAAAATTTGTTGATTTTTAGAAAATCTCTCATAACTTTTGAACCGCTTGATAGATCGGGATGAGTTTTTGCACGTTTGAAGAACTCCACGGGAGCTACTTGGTGACGCAAAAAGTTCCAGGATTCTATCGTGTTATCATCGAAAAAAAGGGTGCCAAAATATGGGTCTAAAAATTCTCTTGAAAAGCTAAGGACCCCTATAACTTTTTTATTATTGGATTTTTCGTGGTTAATTTGGTCCTATCTTACGCAGAATTTCACGAGGAATCCAACGGTGCCACGGGAATTCACGTACGGTCTCTAGTTCCGGAGTTATCGCCATCTAAAATTTTGGAAAGTTGCATTTTGCATCGAAAGGGCAAAATTTTGGTGATTTCGACGATTTTTCAACTTTTTTATTTGAAGAGATTTCTTGGATATCTCGTCATTTTCGTGTTCCTGGGGTCCGAAATGCTAAGAATCCGGTGTTAACTCGACCTCGAAAATGGCAAAATTTTTCGAAAAAATTTCTGACCCAATCGATGAAAATTTGTTGATTTTTAGAAAATCTCTCATAACTTTTGAACCGCTTGATAGATCGGGATGAGTTTTTGCACGTTTGAAGAACTCCACGGGAGCTACTTGGTGACGCAAAAAGTTCCAGGATTCTATCGTGTTATCATCGAAAAAAAGGGTGCCAAAATATGGGTCTAAAAATTCTCTTGAAAAGCTAAGGACCCCTATAACTTTTTTATTATTGGATTTTTCGTGGTTAATTTGGTCCTATCTTACGCAGAATTTCACGAGGAATCCAACGGTGCCACGGGAATTCACGTACGGTCTCTAGTTCCGGAGTTATCGCCATCTAAAATTTTGGAAAGTTGCATTTTGCATCGAAAGGGCAAAATTTTGGTGATTTCGACGATTTTTCAACTTTTTTATTTGAAGAGATTTCTTGGATATCTCTTCATTTTCGTGTTCCTGGGGTCCGAAATGCTAAGAATCCGGTGTTAACTCGACCTCGAAAATGGCAAAATTTTTCGAAAAAATTTCTGACCCAATCGATGAAAATTTGTTGATTTTTAGAAAATCTCTCATAACTTTTGAACCGCTTGATAGATCGGGATGAGTTTTTGCACGTTTGAAGAACTCCACGGGAGCTACTTGGTGACGCAAAAAGTTCCAGGATTCTATCGTGTTATCATCGAAAAAAAGGGTGCCAAAATATGGGTCTAAAAATTCTCTTGAAAAGCTAAGGACCCCTATAACTTTTTTATTATTGGATTTTTCGTGGTTAATTTGGTCCTATCTTACGCAGAATTTCACGAGGAATCCAACGGTGCCACGGGAATTCACGTACGGTCTCTAGTTCCGGAGTTATCGCCATCTAAAATTTTGGAAAGTTGCATTTTGCATCGAAAGGGCAAAATTTTGGTGATTTCGACGATTTTTCAACTTTTTTATTTGAAGAGATTTCTTGGATATCTCTTCATTTTCGTGTTCCTGGGGTCCGAAATGCTAAGAATCCGGTGTTAACTCGACCTCGAAAATGGCAAAATTTTTCGAAAAAATTTCTGACCCAATCGATGAAAATTTGTTGATTTTTAGAAAATCTCTCATAACTTTTGAACCGCTTGATAGATCGGGATGAGTTTTTGCACGTTTGAAGAACTCCACGGGAGCTACTTGGTGACGCAAAAAGTTCCAGGATTCTATCGTGTTATCATCGAAAAAAAGGGTGCCAAAATATGGGTCTAAAAATTCTCTTGAAAAGCTAAGGACCCCTATAACTTTTTTATTATTGGATTTTTCGTGGTTAATTTGGTCCTATCTTACGCAGAATTTCACGAGGAATCCAACGGTGCCACGGGAATTCACGTACGGTCTCTAGTTCCGGAGTTATCGCCATCTAAAATTTTGGAAAGTTGCATTTTGCATCGAAAGGGCAAAATTTTGGTGATTTCGACGATTTTTCAACTTTTTTATTTGAAGAGATTTCTTGGATATCTCTTCATTTTCGTGTTCCTGGGGTCCGAAATGCTAAGAATCCGGTGTTAACTCGACCTCGAAAATGGCAAAATTTTTCGAAAAAATTTCTGACCCAATCGATGAAAATTTGTTGATTTTTAGAAAATCTCTCATAACTTTTGAACCGCTTGATAGATCGGGATGAGTTTTTGCACGTTTGAAGAACTCCACGGGAGCTACTTGGTGACGCAAAAAGTTCCAGGATTCTATCGTGTTATCATCGAAAAAAAGGGTGCCAAAATATGGGTCTAAAAATTCTCTTGAAAAGCTAAGGACCCCTATAACTTTTTTATTATTGGATTTTTCGTGGTTAATTTGGTCCTATCTTACGCAGAATTTCACGAGGAATCCAACGGTGCCACGGGAATTCACGTACGGTCTCTAGTTCCGGAGTTATCGCCATCTAAAATTTTGGAAAGTTGCATTTTGCATCGAAAGGGCAAAATTTTGGTGATTTCGACGATTTTTCAACTTTTTTATTTGAAGAGATTTCTTGGATATCTCTTCATTTTCGTGTTCCTGGGGTCCGAAATGCTAAGAATCCGGTGTTAACTCGACCTCGAAAATGGCAAAATTTTTCGAAAAAATTTCTGACCCAATCGATGAAAATTTGTTGATTTTTAGAAAATCTCTCATAACTTTTGAACCGCTTGATAGATCGGGATGAGTTTTTGCACGTTTGAAGAACTCCACGGGAGCTACTTGGTGACGCAAAAAGTTCCAGGATTCTATCGTGTTATCATCGAAAAAAAGGGTGCCAAAATATGGGTCTAAAAATTCTCTTGAAAAGCTAAGGACCCCTATAACTTTTTTATTATTGGATTTTTCGTGGTTAATTTGGTCCTATCTTACGCAGAATTTCACGAGGAATCCAACGGTGCCACGGGAATTCACGTACGGTCTCTAGTTCCGGAGTTATCGCCATCTAAAATTTTGGAAAGTTGCATTTTGCATCGAAAGGGCAAAATTTTGGTGATTTCGACGATTTTTCAACTTTTTTATTTGAAGAGATTTCTTGGATATCTCTTCATTTTCGTGTTCCTGGGGTCCGAAATGCTAAGAATCCGGTGTTAACTCGACCTCGAAAATGGCAAAATTTTTCGAAAAAATTTCTGACCCAATCGATGAAAATTTGTTGATTTTTAGAAAATCTCTCATAACTTTTGAACCGCTTGATAGATCGGGATGAGTTTTTGCACGTTTGAAGAACTCCACGGGAGCTACTTGGTGACGCAAAAAGTTCCAGGATTCTATCGTGTTATCATCGAAAAAAAGGGTGCCAAAATATGGGTCTAAAAATTCTCTTGAAAAGCTAAGGACCCCTATAACTTTTTTATTATTGGATTTTTCGTGGTTAATTTGGTCCTATCTTACGCAGAATTTCACGAGGAATCCAACGGTGCCACGGGAATTCACGTACGGTCTCTAGTTCCGGAGTTATCGCCATCTAAAATTTTGGAAAGTTGCATTTTGCATCGAAAGGGCAAAATTTTGGTGATTTCGACGATTTTTCAACTTTTTTATTTGAAGAGATTTCTTGGATATCTCTTCATTTTCGTGTTCCTGGGGTCCGAAATGCTAAGAATCCGGTGTTAACTCGACCTCGAAAATGGCAAAATTTTTCGAAAAAATTTCTGACCCAATCGATGAAAATTTGTTGATTTTTAGAAAATCTCTCATAACTTTTGAACCGCTTGATAGATCGGGATGAGTTTTTGCACGTTTGAAGAACTCCACGGGAGCTACTTGGTGACGCAAAAAGTTCCAGGATTCTATCGTGTTATCATCGAAAAAAAGGGTGCCAAAATATGGGTCTAAAAATTCTCTTGAAAAGCTAAGGACCCCTATAACTTTTTTATTATTGGATTTTTCGTGGTTAATTTGGTCCTATCTTACGCAGAATTTCACGAGGAATCCAACGGTGCCACGGGAATTCACGTACGGTCTCTAGTTCCGGAGTTATCGCCATCTAAAATTTTGGAAAGTTGCATTTTGCATCGAAAGGGCAAAATTTTGGTGATTTCGACGATTTTTCAACTTTTTTATTTGAAGAGATTTCTTGGATATCTCTTCATTTTCGTGTTCCTGTGGTCCGAAATGCTAAGAATCCGGTGTTAACTCGACCTCGAAAATGGCAAAATTTTTCGAAAAAATTTCTGACCCAATCGATGAAAATTTGTTGATTTTTAGAAAATCTCTCATAACTTTTGAACCGCTTGATAGATCGGGATGAGTTTTTGCACGTTTGAAGAACTCCACGGGAGCTACTTGGTGACGCAAAAAGTTCCAGGATTCTATCGTGTTATCATCGAAAAAAAGGGTGCCAAAATATGGGTCTAAAAATTCTCTTGAAAAGCTAAGGACCCCTATAACTTTTTTATTATTGGATTTTTCGTGGTTAATTTGGTCCTATCTTACGCAGAATTTCACGAGGAATCCAACGGTGCTACGGGAATTCACGTACGGTCTCTAGTTCCGGAGTTATCGCCATCTAAAATTTTGGAAAGTTGCATTTTGCATCGAAAGGGCAAAATTTTGGTGATTTCGACGATTTTTCAACTTTTTTATTTGAAGAGATTTCTTGGATATCTCTTCATTTTCGTGTTCCTGGGGTCCGAAATGCTAAGAATCCGGTGTTAACTCGACCTCGAAAATGGCAAAATTTTTCGAAAAAATTTCTGACCCAATCGATGAAAATTTGTTGATTTTTAGAAAATCTCTCATAACTTTTGAACCGCTTGATAGATCGGGATGAGTTTTTGCACGTTTGAAGAACTCCACGGGAGCTACTTGGTGACGCAAAAAGTTCCAGGATTCTATCGTGTTATCATCGAAAAAAAGGGTGCCAAAATATGGGTCTAAAAATTCTCTTGAAAAGCTAAGGACCCCTATAACTTTTTTATTATTGGATTTTTCGTGGTTAATTTGGTCCTATCTTACGCAGAATTTCACGAGGAATCCAACGGTGCCACGGGAATTCACGTACGGTCTCTAGTTCCGGAGTTATCGCCATCTAAAATTTTGGAAAGTTGCATTTTGCATCGAAAGGGCAAAATTTTGGTGATTTCGACGATTTTTCAACTTTTTTATTTGAAGAGATTTCTTGGATATCTCTTCATTTTCGTGTTCCTGGGGTCCGAAATGCTAAGAATCCGGTGTTAACTCGACCTCGAAAATGGCAAAATTTTTCGAAAAAATTTCTGACCCAATCGATGAAAATTTGTTGATTTTTAGAAAATCTCTCATAACTTTTGAACCGCTTGATAGATCGGGATGAGTTTTTGCACGTTTGAAGAACTCCACGGGAGCTACTTGGTGACGCAAAAAGTTCCAGGATTCTATCGTGTTATCATCGAAAAAAAGGGTGCCAAAATATGGGTCTAAAAATTCTCTTGAAAAGCTAAGGACCCCTATAACTTTTTTATTATTGGATTTTTCGTGGTTAATTTGGTCCTATCTTACGCAGAATTTCACGAGAAATCCAACGGTGCCACGGGAATTCACGTACGGTCTCTAGTTCCGGAGTTATCGCCATCTAAAATTTTGGAAAGTTGCATTTTGCATCGAAAGGGCAAAATTTTGGTGATTTCGACGATTTTTCAACTTTTTTATTTGAAGAGATTTCTTGGATATCTCTTCATTTTCGTGTTCCTGGGGTCCGAAATGCTAAGAATCCGGTGTTAACTCGACCTCGAAAATGGCAAAATTTTTCGAAAAAATTTCTGACCCAATCGATGAAAATTTGTTGATTTTTAGAAAATCTCTCATAACTTTTGAACCGCTTGATAGATCGGGATGAGTTTTTGCACGTTTGAAGAACTCCACGGGAGCTACTTGGTGACGCAAAAAGTTCCAGGATTCTATCGTGTTATCATCGAAAAAAAGGGTGCCAAAATATGGGTCTAAAAATTCTCTTGAAAAGCTAAGGACCCCTATAACTTTTTTATTATTGGATTTTTCGTGGTTAATTTGGTCCTATCTTACGCAGAATTTCACGAGGAATCCAACGGTGCCACGGGAATTCACGTACGGTCTCTAGTTCCGGAGTTATCGCCATCTAAAATTTTGGAAAGTTGCATTTTGCATCGAAAGGGCAAAATTTTGGTGATTTCGACGATTTTTCAACTTTTTTATTTGAAGAGATTTCTTGGATATCTCTTCATTTTCGTGTTCCTGTGGTCCGAAATGCTAAGAATCCGGTGTTAACTCGACCTCGAAAATGGCAAAATTTTTCGAAAAAATTTCTGACCCAATCGATGAAAATTTGTTGATTTTTAGAAAATCTCTCATAACTTTTGAACCGCTTGATAGATCGGGATGAGTTTTTACGCAGAATTTCACGAGGAATCCAACGGTGCCACGGGAATTCACGTACGGTCTCTAGTTCCGGAGTTATCGCCATCTAAAATTTTGGAAAGTTGCATTTTGCATCGAAAGGGCAAAATTTTGGTGATTTCGACGATTTTTCAACTTTTTTATTTGAAGAGATTTCTTGGATATCTCTTCATTTTCGTGTTCCTGGGGTCCGAAATGCTAAGAATCCGGTGTTAACTCGACCTCGAAAATGGCAAAATTTTTCGAAAAAATTTCTGACCCAATCGATGAAAATTTGTTGATTTTTAGAAAATCTCTCATAACTTTTGAACCGCTTGATAGATCGGGATGAGTTTTTGCACGTTTGAAGAACTCCACGGGAGCTACTTGGTGACGCAAAAAGTTCCAGGATTCTATCGTGTTATCATCGAAAAAAAGGGTGCCAAAATATGGGTCTAAAAATTCTCTTGAAAAGCTAAGGACCCCTATAACTTTTTTATTATTGGATTTTTCGTGGTTAATTTGGTCCTATCTTACGCAGAATTTCACGAGGAATCCAACGGTGCCACGGGAATTCACGTACGGTCTCTAGTTCCGGAGTTATCGCCATCTAAAATTTTGGAAAGTTGCATTTTGCATCGAAAGGGCAAAATTTTGGTGATTTCGACGATTTTTCAACTTTTTTATTTGAAGAGATTTCTTGGATATCTCTTCATTTTCGTGTTCCTGGGGTCCGAAATGCTAAGAATCCGGTGTTAACTCGACCTCGAAAATGGCAAAATTTTTCGAAAAAATTTCTGACCCAATCGATGAAAATTTGTTGATTTTTAGAAAATCTCTCATAACTTTTGAACCGCTTGATAGATCGGGATGAGTTTTGGCACGTTTGAAGAACTCCACGGGAGCTACTTGGTGACGCAAAAAGTTCCAGGATTCTATCGTGTTATCATCGAAAAAAAGGGTGCCAAAATATGGGTCTAAAAATTCTCTTGAAAAGCTAAGGACCCCTATAACTTTTTTATTATTGGATTTTTCGTGGTTAATTTGGTCCTATCTTACGCAGAATTTCACGAGGAATCCAACGGTGCCACGGGAATTCACGTACGGTCTCTAGTTCCGGAGTTATCGCCATCTAAAATTTTGGAAAGTTGCATTTTGCATCGAAAGGGCAAAATTTTGGTGATTTCGACGATTTTTCAACTTTTTTATTTGAAGAGATTTCTTGGATATCTCTTCATTTTCGTGTTCCTGGGGTCCGAAATGCTAAGAATCCGGTGTTAACTCGACCTCGAAAATGGCAAAATTTTTCGAAAAAATTTCTGACCCAATCGATGAAAATTTGTTGATTTTTAGAAAATCTCTCATAACTTTTGAACCGCTTGATAGATCGGGATGAGTTTTTGCACGTTTGAAGAACTCCACGGGAGCTACTTGGTGACGCAAAAAGTTCCAGGATTCTATCGTGTTATCATCGAAAAAAAGGGTGCCAAAATATGGGTCTAAAAATTCTCTTGAAAAGCTAAGGACCCCTATAACTTTTTTATTATTGGATTTTTCGTGGTTAATTTGGTCCTATCTTACGCAGAATTTCACGAGGAATCCAACGGTGCCACGGTAATTCACGTACGGTCTCTAGTTCCGGAGTTATCGCCATCTAAAATTTTGGAAAGTTGCATTTTGCATCGAAAGGGCACAATTTTGGTGATTTCGACGATTTTTCAACTTTTTTATTTGAAGAGATTTCTTGGATATCTCTTCATTTTCGTGTTCCTGTGGTCCGAAATGCTAAGAATCCGGTGTTAACTCGACCTCGAAAATGGCAAAATTTTTCGAAAAAATTTCTGACCCAATCGATGAAAATTTGTTGATTTTTAGAAAATCTCTCATAACTTTTGAACCGCTTGATAGATCGGGATGAGTTTTTGCACGTTTGAAGAACTCCACGGGAGCTACTTGGTGACGCAAAAAGTTCCAGGATTCTATCGTGTTATCATCGAAAAAAAGGGTGCCAAAATATGGGTCTAAAAATTCTCTTGAAAAGCTAAGGACCCCTATAACTTTTTTATTATTGGATTTTTCGTGGTTAATTTGGTCCTATCTTACGCAGAATTTCACGAGGAATCCAACGGTGCCACGGGAATTCACGTACGGTCTCTAGTTCCGGAGTTATCGCCATCTAAAATTTTGGAAAGTTGCATTTTGCATCGAAAGGGCAAAATTTTGGTGATTTCGACGATTTTTCAACTTTTTTATTTGAAGAGATTTCTTGGATATCTCTTCATTTTCGTGTTCCTGGGGTCCGAAATGCTAAGAATCCGGTGTTAACTCGACCTCGAAAATGGCAACATTTTTCGAAAAAATTTCTGACCCAATCGATGAAAATTTGTTGATTTTTAGAAAATCTCTCATAACTTTTGAACCGCTTGATAGATCGGGATGAGTTTTTGCACGTTTGAAGAACTCCACGGGAGCTACTTGGTGACGCAAAAAGTTCCAGGATTCTATCGTGTTATCATCGAAAAAAAGGGTGCCAAAATATGGGTCTAAAAATTCTCTTGAAAAGCTAAGGACCCCTATAACTTTTTTATTATTGGATTTTTCGTGGTTAATTTGGTCCTATCTTACGCAGAATTTCACGAGGAATCCAACGGTGCCACGGGAATTCACGTACGGTCTCTAGTTCCGGAGTTATCGCCATCTAAAATTTTGGAAAGTTGCATTTTGCATCGAAAGGGCAAAATTTTGGTGATTTCGACGATTTTTCAACTTTTTTATTTGAAGAGATTTCTTGGATATCTCTTCATTTTCGTGTTCCTGGGGTCCGAAATGCTAAGAATCCGGTGTTAACTCGACCTCGAAAATGGCAAAATTTTTCGAAAAAATTTCTGACCCAATCGATGAAAATTTGTTGATTTTTAGAAAATCTCTCATAACTTTTGAACCGCTTGATAGATCGGGATGAGTTTTTGCACGTTTGAAGAACTCCACGGGAGCTACTTGGTGACGCAAAAAGTTCCAGGATTCTATCGTGTTATCATCGAAAAAAAGGGTGCCAAAATATGGGTCTAAAAATTCTCTTGAAAAGCTAAGGACCCCTATAACTTTTTTATTATTGGATTTTTCGTGGTTAATTTGGTCCTATCTTACGCAGAATTTCACGAGAAATCCAACGGTGCCACGGGAATTCACGTACGGTCTCTAGTTCCGGAGTTATCGCCATCTAAAATTTTGGAAAGTTGCATTTTGCATCGAAAGGGCAAAATTTTGGTGATTTCGACGATTTTTCAACTTTTTTATTTGAAGAGATTTCTTGGATATCTCTTCATTTTCGTGTTCCTGGGGTCCGAAATGCTAAGAATCCGGTGTTAACTCGACCTCGAAAATGGCAAAATTTTTCGAAAAAATTTCTGACCCAATCGATGAAAATTTGTTGATTTTTAGAAAATCTCTCATAACTTTTGAACCGCTTGATAGATCGGGATGAGTTTTTGCACGTTTGAAGAACTCCACGGGAGCTACTTGGTGACGCAAAAAGTTCCAGGATTCTATCGTGTTATCATCGAAAAAAAGGGTGCCAAAATATGGGTCTAAAAATTCTCTTGAAAAGCTAAGGACCCCTATAACTTTTTTATTATTGGATTTTTCGTGGTTAATTTGGTCCTATCTTACGCAGAATTTCACGAGGAATCCAACGGTGCCACGGGAATTCACGTACGGTCTCTAGTTCCGGAGTTATCGCCATCTAAAATTTTGGAAAGTTGCATTTTGCATCGAAAGGGCAAAATTTTGGTGATTTCGACGATTTTTCAACTTTTTTATTTGAAGAGATTTCTTGGATATCTCTTCATTTTCGTGTTCCTGTGGTCCGAAATGCTAAGAATCCGGTGTTAACTCGACCTCGAAAATGGCAAAATTTTTCGAAAAAATTTCTGACCCAATCGATGAAAATTTGTTGATTTTTAGAAAATCTCTCATAACTTTTGAACCGCTTGATAGATCGGGATGAGTTTTTGCACGTTTGAAGAACTCCACGGGAGCTACTTGGTGACGCAAAAAGTTCCAGGATTCTATCGTGTTATCATCGAAAAAAAGGGTGCCAAAATATGGGTCTAAAAATTCTCTTGAAAAGCTAAGGACCCCTATAACTTTTTTATTATTGGATTTTTCGTGGTTAATTTGGTCCTATCTTACGCAGAATTTCACGAGGAATCCAACGGTGCCACGGGAATTCACGTACGGTCTCTAGTTCCGGAGTTATCGCCATCTAAAATTTTGGAAAGTTGCATTTTGCATCGAAAGGGCAAAATTTTGGTGATTTCGACGATTTTTCAACTTTTTTATTTGAAGAGATTTCTTGGATATCTCTTCATTTTCGTGTTCCTGGGGTCCGAAATGCTAAGAATCCGGTGTTAACTCGACCTCGAAAATGGCAAAATTTTTCGAAAAAATTTCTGACCCAATCGATGAAAATTTGTTGATTTTTAGAAAATCTCTCATAACTTTTGAACCGCTTGATAGATCGGGATGAGTTTTTGCACGTTTGAAGAACTCCACGGGAGCTACTTGGTGACGCAAAAAGTTCCAGGATTCTATCGTGTTATCATCGAAAAAAAGGGTGCCAAAATATGGGTCTAAAAATTCTCTTGAAAAGCTAAGGACCCCTATAACTTTTTTATTATTGGATTTTTCGTGGTTAATTTGGTCCTATCTTACGCAGAATTTCACGAGGAATCCAACGGTGCCACGGGAATTCACGTACGGTCTCTAGTTCCGGAGTTATCGCCATCTAAAATTTTGGAAAGTTGCATTTTGCATCGAAAGGGCAAAATTTTGGTGATTTCGACGATTTTTCAACTTTTTTATTTGAAGAGATTTCTTGGATATCTCTTCATTTTCGTGTTCCTGGGGTCCGAAATGCTAAGAATCCGGTGTTAACTCGACCTCGAAAATGGCAAAATTTTTCGAAAAAATTTCTGACCCAATCGATGAAAATTTGTTGATTTTTAGAAAATCTCTCATAACTTTTGAACCGCTTGATAGATCGGGATGAGTTTTTGCACGTTTGAAGAACTCCACGGGAGCTACTTGGTGACGCAAAAAGTTCCGGGATTCTATCGTGTTATCATCGAAAAAAAGGGTGCCAAAATATGGGTCTAAAAATTCTCTTGAAAAGCTAAGGACCCCTATAACTTTTTTATTATTGGATTTTTCGTGGTTAATTTGGTCCTATCTTACGCAGAATTTCACGAGGAATCCAACGGTGCCACGGGAATTCACGTACGGTCTCTAGTTCCGGAGTTATCGCCATCTAAAATTTTGGAAAGTTGCATTTTGCATCGAAAGGGCAAAATTTTGGTGATTTCGACGATTTTTCAACTTTTTTATTTGAAGAGATTTCTTGGATATCTCTTCATTTTCGTGTTCCTGGGGTCCGAAATGCTAAGAATCCGGTGTTAACTCGACCTCGAAAATGGCAAAATTTTTCGAAAAAATTTCTGACCCAATCGATGAAAATTTGTTGATTTTTAGAAAATCTCTCATAACTTTTGAACCGCTTGATAGATCGGGATGAGTTTTTGCACGTTTGAAGAACTCCACGGGAGCTACTTGGTGACGCAAAAAGTTCCGGGATTCTATCGTGTTATCATCGAAAAAAAGGGTGCCAAAATATGGGTCTAAAAATTCTCTTGAAAAGCTAAGGACCCCTATAACTTTTTTATTATTGGATTTTTCGTGGTTAATTTGGTCCTATCTTACGCAGAATTTCACGAGGAATCCAACGGTGCCACGGGAATTCACGTACGGTCTCTAGTTCCGGAGTTATCGCCATCTAAAATTTTGGAAAGTTGCATTTTGCATCGAAAGGGCAAAATTTTGGTGATTTCGACGATTTTTCAACTTTTTTATTTGAAGAGATTTCTTGGATATCTCTTCATTTTCGTGTTCCTGGGGTCCGAAATGCTAAGAATCCGGTGTTAACTCGACCTCGAAAATGGCAAAATTTTTCGAAAAAATTTCTGACCCAATCGATGAAAATTTGTTGATTTTTAGAAAATCTCTCATAACTTTTGAACCGCTTGATAGATCGGGATGAGTTTTTGCACGTTTGAAGAACTCCACGGGAGCTACTTGGTGACGCAAAAAGTTCCAGGATTCTATCGTGTTATCATCGAAAAAAAGGGTGCCAAAATATGGGTCTAAAAATTCTCTTGAAAAGCTAAGGACCCCTATAACTTTTTTATTATTGGATTTTTCGTGGTTAATTTGGTCCTATCTTACGCAGAATTTCACGAGGAATCCAACGGTGCCACGGGAATTCACGTACGGTCTCTAGTTCCGGAGTTATCGCCATCTAAAATTTTGGAAAGTTGCATTTTGCATCGAAAGGGCAAAATTTTGGTGATTTCGACGATTTTTCAACTTTTTTATTTGAAGAGATTTCTTGGATATCTCTTCATTTTCGTGTTCCTGGGGTCCGAAATGCTAAGAATCCGGTGTTAACTCGACCTCGAAAATGGCAAAATTTTTCGAAAAAATTTCTGACCCAATCGATGAAAATTTGTTGATTTTTAGAAAATCTCTCATAACTTTTGAACCGCTTGATAGATCGGGATGAGTTTTTGCACGTTTGAAGAACTCCACGGGAGCTACTTGGTGACGCAAAAAGTTCCAGGATTCTATCGTGTTATCATCGAAAAAAAGGGTGCCAAAATATGGGTCTAAAAATTCTCTTGAAAAGCTAAGGACCCCTATAACTTTTTTATTATTGGATTTTTCGTGGTTAATTTGGTCCTATCTTACGCAGAATTTCACGAGGAATCCAACGGTGCCACGGGAATTCACGTACGGTCTCTAGTTCCGGAGTTATCGCCATCTAAAATTTTGGAAAGTTGCATTTTGCATCGAAAGGGCAAAATTTTGGTGATTTCGACGATTTTTCAACTTTTTTATTTGAAGAGATTTCTTGGATATCTCTTCATTTTCGTGTTCCTGGGGTCCGAAATGCTAAGAATCCGGTGTTAACTCGACCTCGAAAATGGCAAAATTTTTCGAAAAAATTTCTGACCCAATCGATGAAAATTTGTTGATTTTTAGAAAATCTCTCATAACTTTTGAACCGCTTGATAGATCGGGATGAGTTTTTGCACGTTTGAAGAACTCCACGGGAGCTACTTGGTGACGCAAAAAGTTCCAGGATTCTATCGTGTTATCATCGAAAAAAAGGGTGCCAAAATATGGGTCTAAAAATTCTCTTGAAAAGCTAAGGACCCCTATAACTTTTTTATTATTGGATTTTTCGTGGTTAATTTGGTCCTATCTTACGCAGAATTTCACGAGGAATCCAACGGTGCCACGGGAATTCACGTACGGTCTCTAGTTCCGGAGTTATCGCCATCTAAAATTTTGGAAAGTTGCATTTTGCATCGAAAGGGCAAAATTTTGGTGATTTCGACGATTTTTCAACTTTTTTATTTGAAGAGATTTCTTGGATATCTCTTCATTTTCGTGTTCCTGGGGTCCGAAATGCTAAGAATCCGGTGTTAACTCGACCTCGAAAATGGCAAAATTTTTCGAAAAAATTTCTGACCCAATCGATGAAAATTTGTTGATTTTTAGAAAATCTCTCATAACTTTTGAACCGCTTGATAGATCGGGATGAGTTTTTGCACGTTTGAAGAACTCCACGGGAGCTACTTGGTGACGCAAAAAGTTCCAGGATTCTATCGTGTTATCATCGAAAAAAAGGGTGCCAAAATATGGGTCTAAAAATTCTCTTGAAAAGCTAAGGACCCCTATAACTTTTTTATTATTGGATTTTTCGTGGTTAATTTGGTCCTATCTTACGCAGAATTTCACGAGGAATCCAACGGTGCCACGGGAATTCACGTACGGTCTCTAGTTCCGGAGTTATCGCCATCTAAAATTTTGGAAAGTTGCATTTTGCATCGAAAGGGCAAAATTTTGGTGATTTCGACGATTTTTCAACTTTTTTATTTGAAGAGATTTCTTGGATATCTCTTCATTTTCGTGTTCCTGGGGTCCGAAATGCTAAGAATCCGGTGTTAACTCGACCTCGAAAATGGCAAAATTTTTCGAAAAAATTTCTGACCCAATCGATGAAAATTTGTTGATTTTTAGAAAATCTCTCATAACTTTTGAACCGCTTGATAGATCGGGATGAGTTTTTGCACGTTTGAACAACTCCACGGGAGCTACTTGGTGACGCAAAAAGTTCCAGGATTCTATCGTGTTATCATCGAAAAAAAGGGTGCCAAAATATGGGTCTAAAAATTCTCTTGAAAAGCTAAGGACCCCTATAACTTTTTTATTATTGGATTTTTCGTGGTTAATTTGGTCCTATCTTACGCAGAATTTCACGAGGAATCCAACGGTGCCACGGGAATTCACGTACGGTCTCTAGTTCCGGAGTTATCGCCATCTAAAATTTTGGAAAGTTGCATTTTGCATCGAAAGGGCAAAATTTTGGTGATTTCGACGATTTTTCAACTTTTTTATTTGAAGAGATTTCTTGGATATCTCTTCATTTTCGTGTTCCTGGGGTCCGAAATGCTAAGAATCCGGTGTTAACTCGACCTCGAAAATGGCAAAATTTTTCGAAAAAATTTCTGACCCAATCGATGAAAATTTGTTGATTTTTAGAAAATCTCTCATAACTTTTGAACCGCTTGATAGATCGGGATGAGTTTTTGCACGTTTGAAGAACTCCACGGGAGCTACTTGGTGACGCAAAAAGTTCCAGGATTCTATCGTGTTATCATCGAAAAAAAGGGTGCCAAAATATGGGTCTAAAAATTCTCTTGAAAAGCTAAGGACCCCTATAACTTTTTTATTATTGGATTTTTCGTGGTTAATTTGGTCCTATCTTACGCAGAATTTCACGAGGAATCCAACGGTGCCACGGGAATTCACGTACGGTCTCTAGTTCCGGAGTTATCGCCATCTAAAATTTTGGAAAGTTGCATTTTGCATCGAAAGGGCAAAATTTTGGTGATTTCGACGATTTTTCAACTTTTTTATTTGAAGAGATTTCTTGGATATCTCTTCATTTTCGTGTTCCTGGGGTCCGAAATGCTAAGAGTCCGGTGTTAACTCGACCTCGAAAATGGCAAAATTTTTCGAAAAAATTTCTGACCCAATCGATGAAAATTTGTTGATTTTTAGAAAATCTCTCATAACTTTTGAACCGCTTGATAGATCGGGATGAGCTTTTGCACGTTTGAAGAACTCCACGGGAGCTACTTGGTGACGCAAAAAGTTCCAGGATTCTATCGTGTTATCATCGAAAAAAAGGGTGCCAAAATATGGGTCTAAAAATTCTCTTGAAAAGCTAAGGACCCCTATAACTTTTTTATTATTGGATTTTTCGTGGTTAATTTGGTCCTATCTTACGCAGAATTTCACGAGGAATCCAACGGTGCCACGGGAATTCACGTACGGTCTCTAGTTCCGGAGTTATCGCCATCTAAAATTTTGGAAAGTTGCATTTTGCATCGAAAGGGCAAAATTTTGGTGATTTCGACGATTTTTCAACTTTTTTATTTGAAGAGATTTCTTGGATATCTCTTCATTTTCGTGTTCCTGGGGTCCGAAATGCTAAGAATCCGGTGTTAACTCGACCTCGAAAATGGCAAAATTTTTCGAAAAAATTTCTGACCCAATCGATGAAAATTTGTTGATTTTTAGAAAATCTCTCATAACTTTTGAACCGCTTGATAGATCGGGATGAGTTTTTGCACGTTTGAAGAACTCCACGGGAGCTACTTGGTGACGCAAAAAGTTCCAGGATTCTATCGTGTTATCATCGAAAAAAAGGGTGCCAAAATATGGGTCTAAAAATTCTCTTGAAAAGCTAAGGACCCCTATAACTTTTTTATTATTGGATTTTTCGTGGTTAATTTGGTCCTATCTTACGCAGAATTTCACGAGGAATCCAACGGTGCCACGGGAATTCACGTACGGTCTCTAGTTCCGGAGTTATCGCCATCTAAAATTTTGGAAAGTTGCATTTTGCATCGAAAGGGCAAAATTTTGGTGATTTCGACGATTTTTCAACTTTTTTATTTGAAGAGATTTCTTGGATATCTCTTCATTTTCGTGTTCCTGGGGTCCGAAATGCTAAGAATCCGGTGTTAACTCGACCTCGAAAATGGCAAAATTTTTCGAAAAAATTTCTGACCCAATCGATGAAAATTTGTTGATTTTTAGAAAATCTCTCATAACTTTTGAACCGCTTGATAGATCGGGATGAGTTTTTGCACGTTTGAAGAACTCCACGGGAGCTACTTGGTGACGCAAAAAGTTCCAGGATTCTATCGTGTTATCATCGAAAAAAAGGGTGCCAAAATATGGGTCTAAAAATTCTCTTGAAAAGCTAAGGACCCCTATAACTTTTTTATTATTGGATTTTTCGTGGTTAATTTGGTCCTATCTTACGCAGAATTTCACGAGGAATCCAACGGTGCCACGGGAATTCACGTACGGTCTCTAGTTCCGGAGTTATCGCCATCTAAAATTTTGGAAAGTTGCATTTTGCATCGAAAGGGCAAAATTTTGGTGATTTCGACGATTTTTCAACTTTTTTATTTGAAGAGATTTCTTGGATATCTCTTCATTTTCGTGTTCCTGGGGTCCGAAATGCTAAGAATCCGGTGTTAACTCGACCTCGAAAATGGCAAAATTTTTCGAAAAAATTTCTGATCCAATCGATGAAAATTTGTTGATTTTTAGAAAATCTCTCATAACTTTTGAACCGCTTGATAGATCGGGATGAGTTTTTGCACGTTTGAAGAACTCCACGGGAGCTACTTGGTGACGCAAAAAGTTCCAGGATTCTATCGTGTTATCATCGAAAAAAAGGGTGCCAAAATATGGGTCTAAAAATTCTCTTGAAAAGCTAAGGACCCCTATAACTTTTTTATTATTGGATTTTTCGTGGTTAATTTGGTCCTATCTTACGCAGAATTTCACGAGGAATCCAACGGTGCCACGGGAATTCACGTACGGTCTCTAGTTCCGGAGTTATCGCCATCTAAAATTTTGGAAAGTTGCATTTTGCATCGAAAGGGCAAAATTTTGGTGATTTCGACGATTTTTCAACTTTTTTATTTGAAGAGATTTCTTGGATATCTCTTCATTTTCGTGTTCCTGGGGTCCGAAATGCTAAGAATCCGGTGTTAACTCGACCTCGAAAATGGCAAAATTTTTCGAAAAAATTTCTGACCCAATCGATGAAAATTTGTTGATTTTTAGAAAATCTCTCATAACTTTTGAACCGCTTGATAGATCGGGATGAGTTTTTGCACGTTTGAAGAACTCCACGGGAGCTACTTGGTGACGCAAAAAGTTCCAGGATTCTATCGTGTTATCATCGAAAAAAAGGGTGCCAAAATATGGGTCTAAAAATTCTCTTGAAAAGCTAAGGACCTCTATAACTTTTTTATTATTGGATTTTTCGTGGTTAATTTGGTCCTATCTTACGCAGAATTTCACGAGGAATCCAACGGTGCCACGGGAATTCACGTACGGTCTCTAGTTCCGGAGTTATCGCCATCTAAAATTTTGGAAAGTTGCATTTTGCATCGAAAGGGCAAAATTTTGGTGATTTCGACGATTTTTCAACTTTTTTATTTGAAGAGATTTCTTGGATATCTCTTCATTTTCGTGTTCCTGGGGTCCGAAATGCTAAGAATCCGGTGTTAACTCGACCTCGAAAATGGCAAAATTTTTCGAAAAAATTTCTGACCCAATCGATGAAAATTTGTTGATTTTTAGAAAATCTCTCATAACTTTTGAACCGCTTGATAGATCGGGATGAGTTTTTGCACGTTTGAAGAACTCCACGGGAGCTACTTGGTGACGCAAAAAGTTCCAGGATTCTATCGTGTTATCATCGAAAAAAAGGGTGCCAAAATATGGGTCTAAAAATTCTCTTGAAAAGCTAAGGACCCCTATAACTTTTTTATTATTGGATTTTTCGTGGTTAATTTGGTCCTATCTTACGCAGAATTTCACGAGGAATCCAACGGTGCCACGGGAATTCACGTACGGTCTCTAGTTCCGGAGTTATCGCCATCTAAAATTTTGGAAAGTTGCATTTTGCATCGAAAGGGCAAAATTTTGGTGATTTCGACGATTTTTCAACTTTTTTATTTGAAGAGATTTCTTGGATATCTCTTCATTTTCGTGTTCCTGGGGTCCGAAATGCTAAGAATCCGGTGTTAACTCGACCTCGAAAATGGCAAAATTTTTCGAAAAAATTTCTGACCCAATCGATGAAAATTTGTTGATTTTTAGAAAATCTCTCATAACTTTTGAACCGCTTGATAGATCGGGATGAGTTTTTGCACGTTTGAAGAACTCCACGGGAGCTACTTGGTGACGCAAAAAGTTCCAGGATTCTATCGTGTTATCATCGAAAAAAAGGGTGCCAAAATATGGGTCTAAAAATTCTCTTGAAAAGCTAAGGACCCCTATAACTTTTTTATTATTGGATTTTTCGTGGTTAATTTGGTCCTATCTTACGCAGAATTTCACGAGGAATCCAACGGTGCCACGGGAATTCACGTACGGTCTCTAGTTCCGGAGTTATCGCCATCTAAAATTTTGGAAAGTTGCATTTTGCATCGAAAGGGCAAAATTTTGGTGATTTCGACGATTTTTCAACTTTTTTATTTGAAGAGATTTCTTGGATATCTCTTCATTTTCGTGTTCCTGGGGTCCGAAATGCTAAGAATCCGGTGTTAACTCGACCTCGAAAATGGCAAAATTTTTCGAAAAAATTTCTGACCCAATCGATGAAAATTTGTTGATTTTTAGAAAATCTCTCATAACTTTTGAACCGCTTGATAGATCGGGATGAGTTTTTGCACGTTTGAAGAACTCCACGGGAGCTACTTGGTGACGCAAAAAGTTCCAGGATTCTATCGTGTTATCATCGAAAAAAAGGGTGCCAAAATATGGGTCTAAAAATTCTCTTGAAAAGCTAAGGACCCCTATAACTTTTTTATTATTGGATTTTTCGTGGTTAATTTGGTCCTATCTTACGCAGAATTTCACGAGGAATCCAACGGTGCCACGGGAATTCACGTACGGTCTCTAGTTCCGGAGTTATCGCCATCTAAAATTTTGGAAAGTTGCATTTTGCATCGAAAGGGCAAAATTTTGGTGATTTCGACGATTTTTCAACTTTTTTATTTGAAGAGATTTCTTGGATATCTCTTCATTTTCGTGTTCCTGGGGTCCGAAATGCTAAGAATCCGGTGTTAACTCGACCTCGAAAATGGCAAAATTTTTCGAAAAAATTTCTGACCCAATCGATGAAAATTTGTTGATTTTTAGAAAATCTCTCATAACTTTTGAACCGCTTGATAGATCGGGATGAGTTTTTGCACGTTTGAAGAACTCCACGGGAGCTACTTGGTGACGCAAAAAGTTCCAGGATTCTATCGTGTTATCATCGAAAAAAAGGGTGCCAAAATATGGGTCTAAAAATTCTCTTGAAAAGCTAAGGACCCCTATAACTTTTTTATTATTGGATTTTTCGTGGTTAATTTGGTCCTATCTTACGCAGAATTTCACGAGGAATCCAACGGTGCCACGGGAATTCACGTACGGTCTCTAGTTCCGGAGTTATCGCCATCTAAAATTTTGGAAAGTTGCATTTTGCATCGAAAGGGCAAAATTTTGGTGATTTCGACGATTTTTCAACTTTTTTATTTGAAGAGATTTCTTGGATATCTCTTCATTTTCGTGTTCCTGGGGTCCGAAATGCTAAGAATCCGGTGTTAACTCGACCTCGAAAATGGCAAAATTTTTCGAAAAAATTTCTGACCCAATCGATGAAAATTTGTTGATTTTTAGAAAATCTCTCATAACTTTTGAACCGCTTGATAGATCGGGATGAGTTTTTGCACGTTTGAAGAACTCCACGGGAGCTACTTGGTGACGCAAAAAGTTCCAGGATTCTATCGTGTTATCATCGAAAAAAAGGGTGCCAAAATATGGGTCTAAAAATTCTCTTGAAAAGCTAAGGACCCCTATAACTTTTTTATTATTGGATTTTTCGTGGTTAATTTGGTCCTATCTTACGCAGAATTTCACGAGGAATCCAACGGTGCCACGGGAATTCACGTACGGTCTCTAGTTCCGGAGTTATCGCCATCTAAAATTTTGGAAAGTTGCATTTTGCATCGAAAGGGCAAAATTTTGGTGATTTCGACGATTTTTCAACTTTTTTATTTGAAGAGATTTCTTGGATATCTCTTCATTTTCGTGTTCCTGGGGTCCGAAATGCTAAGAATCCGGTGTTAACTCGACCTCGAAAATGGCAAAATTTTTCGAAAAAATTTCTGACCCAATCGATGAAAATTTGTTGATTTTTAGAAAATCTCTCATAACTTTTGAACCGCTTGATAGATCGGGATGAGTTTTTGCACGTTTGAAGAACTCCACGGGAGCTACTTGGTGACGCAAAAAGTTCCAGGATTCTATCGTGTTATCATCGAAAAAAAGGGTGCCAAAATATGGGTCTAAAAATTCTCTTGAAAAGCTAAGGACCCCTATAACTTTTTTATTATTGGATTTTTCGTGGTTAATTTGGTCCTATCTTACGCAGAATTTCACGAGGAATCCAACGGTGCCACGGGAATTCACGTACGGTCTCTAGTTCCGGAGTTATCGCCATCTAAAATTTTGGAAAGTTGCATTTTGCATCGAAAGGGCAAAATTTTGGTGATTTCGACGATTTTTCAACTTTTTTATTTGAAGAGATTTCTTGGATATCTCTTCATTTTCGTGTTCCTGGGGTCCGAAATGCTAAGAATCCGGTGTTAACTCGACCTCGAAAATGGCAAAATTTTTCGAAAAAATTTCTGACCCAATCGATGAAAATTTGTTGATTTTTAGAAAATCTCTCATAACTTTTGAACCGCTTGATAGATCGGGATGAGTTTTTGCACGTTTGAAGAACTCCACGGGAGCTACTTGGTGACGCAAAAAGTTCCAGGATTCTATCGTGTTATCATCGAAAAAAAGGGTGCCAAAATATGGGTCTAAAAATTCTCTTGAAAAGCTAAGGACCCCTATAACTTTTTTATTATTGGATTTTTCGTGGTTAATTTGGTCCTATCTTACGCAGAATTTCACGAGGAATCCAACGGTGCCACGGGAATTCACGTACGGTCTCTAGTTCCGGAGTTATCGCCATCTAAAATTTTGGAAAGTTGCATTTTGCATCGAAAGGGCAAAATTTTGGTGATTTCGACGATTTTTCAACTTTTTTATTTGAAGAGATTTCTTGGATATCTCTTCATTTTCGTGTTCCTGGGGTCCGAAATGCTAAGAATCCGGTGTTAACTCGACCTCGAAAATGGCAAAATTTTTCGAAAAAATTTCTGACCCAATCGATGAAAATTTGTTGATTTTTAGAAAATCTCTCATAACTTTTGAACCGCTTGATAGATCGGGATGAGTTTTTGCACGTTTGAAGAACTCCACGGGAGCTACTTGGTGACGCAAAAAGTTCCAGGATTCTATCGTGTTATCATCGAAAAAAAGGGTGCCAAAATATGGGTCTAAAAATTCTCTTGAAAAGCTAAGGACCCCTATAACTTTTTTATTATTGGATTTTTCGTGGTTAATTTGGTCCTATCTTACGCAGAATTTCACGAGGAATCCAACGGTGCCACGGGAATTCACGTACGGTCTCTAGTTCCGGAGTTATCGCCATCTAAAATTTTGGAAAGTTGCATTTTGCATCGAAAGGGCAAAATTTTGGTGATTTCGACGATTTTTCAACTTTTTTATTTGAAGAGATTTCTTGGATATCTCTTCATTTTTGTGTTCCTGGGGTCCGAAATGCTAAGAATCCGGTGTTAACTCGACCTCGAAAATGGCAAAATTTTTCGAAAAAATTTCTGACCCAATCGATGAAAATTTGTTGATTTTTAGAAAATCTCTCATAACTTTTGAACCGCTTGATAGATCGGGATGAGTTTTTGCACGTTTGAAGAACTCCACGGGAGCTACTTGGTGACGCAAAAAGTTCCAGGATTCTATCGTGTTATCATCGAAAAAAAGGGTGCCAAAATATGGGTCTAAAAATTCTCTTGAAAAGCTAAGGACCCCTATAACTTTTTTATTATTGGATTTCTCGTGGTTAATTTGGTCCTATCTTACGCAGAATTTCACGAGGAATCCAACGGTGCCACGGGAATTCACGTACGGTCTCTAGTTCCGGAGTTATCGCCATCTAAAATTTTGGAAAGTTGCATTTTGCATCGAAAGGGCAAAATTTTGGTGATTTCGACGATTTTTCAACTTTTTTATTTGAAGAGATTTCTTGGATATCTCTTCATTTTCGTGTTCCTGGGGTCCGAAATGCTAAGAATCCGGTGTTAACTCGACCTCGAAAATGGCAAAATTTTTCGAAAAAATTTCTGACCCAATCGATGAAAATTTGTTGATTTTTAGAAAATCTCTCATAACTTTTGAACCGCTTGATAGATCGGGATGAGTTTTTGCACGTTTGAAGAACTCCACGGGAGCTACTTGGTGACGCAAAAAGTTCCAGGATTCTATCGTGTTATCATCGAAAAAAAGGGTGCCAAAATATGGGTTTAAAAATTCTCTTGAAAAGCTAAGGACCCCTATAACTTTTTTATTATTGGATTTTTCGTGGTTAATTTGGTCCTATCTTACGCAGAATTTCACGAGGAATCCAACGGTGCCACGGGAATTCACGTACGGTCTCTAGTTCCGGAGTTATCGCCATCTAAAATTTTGGAAAGTTGCATTTTGCATCGAAAGGGCAAAATTTTGGTGATTTCGACGATTTTTCAACTTTTTTATTTGAAGAGATTTCTTGGATATCTCTTCATTTTCGTGTTCCTGGGGTCCGAAATGCTAAGAATCCGGTGTTAACTCGACCTCGAAAATGGCAAAATTTTTCGAAAAAATTTCTGATCCAATCGATGAAAATTTGTTGATTTTTAGAAAATCTCTCATAACTTTTGAACCGCTTGATAGATCGGGATGAGTTTTTGCACGTTTGAAGAACTCCACGGGAGCTACTTGGTGACGCAAAAAGTTCCAGGATTCTATCGTGTTATCATCGAAAAAAAGGGTGCCAAAATATGGGTCTAAAAATTCTCTTGAAAAGCTAAGGACCCCTATAACTTTTTTATTATTGGATTTTTCGTGGTTAATTTGGTCCTATCTTACGCAGAATTTCACGAGGAATCCAACGGTGCCACGGGAATTCACGTACGGTCTCTAGTTCCGGAGTTATCGCCATCTAAAATTTTGGAAAGTTGCATTTTGCATCGAAAGGGCAAAATTTTGGTGATTTCGACGATTTTTCAACTTTTTTATTTGAAGAGATTTCTTGGATATCTCTTCATTTTCGTGTTCCTGGGGTCCGAAATGCTAAGAATCCGGTGTTAACTCGACCTCGAAAATGGCAAAATTTTTCGAAAAAATTTCTGACCCAATCGATGAAAATTTGTTGATTTTTAGAAAATCTCTCATAACTTTTGAACCGCTTGATAGATCGGGATGAGTTTTTGCACGTTTGAAGAACTCCACGGGAGCTACTTGGTGACGCAAAAAGTTCCAGGATTCTATCGTGTTATCATCGAAAAAAAGGGTGCCAAAATATGGGTCTAAAAATTCTCTTGAAAAGCTAAGGACCCCTATAACTTTTTTATTATTGGATTTTTCGTGGTTAATTTGGTCCTATCTTACGCAGAATTTCACGAGGAATCCAACGGTGCCACGGGAATTCACGTACGGTCTCTAGTTCCGGAGTTATCGCCATCTAAAATTTTGGAAAGTTGCATTTTGCATCGAAAGGGCAAAATTTTGGTGATTTCGACGATTTTTCAACTTTTTTATTTGAAGAGATTTCTTGGATATCTCTTCATTTTCGTGTTCCTGGGGTCCGAAATGCTAAGAATCCGGTGTTAACTCGACCTCGAAAATGGCAAAATTTTTCGAAAAAATTTCTGACCCAATCGATGAAAATTTGTTGATTTTTAGAAAATCTCTCATAACTTTTGAACCGCTTGATAGATCGGGATGAGTTTTTGCACGTTTGAAGAACTCCACGGGAGCTACTTGGTGACGCAAAAAGTTCCAGGATTCTATCGTGTTATCATCGAAAAAAAGGGTGCCAAAATATGGGTCTAAAAATTCTCTTGAAAAGCTAAGGACCCCTATAACTTTTTTATTATTGGATTTTTCGTGGTTAATTTGGTCCTATCTTACGCAGAATTTCACGAGGAATCCAACGGTGCCACGGGAATTCACGTACGGTCTCTAGTTCCGGAGTTATCGCCATCTAAAATTTTGGAAAGTTGCATTTTGCATCGAAAGGGCAAAATTTTGGTGATTTCGACGATTTTTCAACTTTTTTATTTGAAGAGATTTCTTGGATATCTCTTCATTTTCGTGTTCCTGGGGTCCGAAATGCTAAGAATCCGGTGTTAACTCGACCTCGAAAATGGCAAAATTTTTCGAAAAAATTTCTGACCCAATCGATGAAAATTTGTTGATTTTTAGAAAATCTCTCATAACTTTTGAACCGCTTGATAGATCGGGATGAGTTTTTGCACGTTTGAAGAACTCCACGGGAGCTACTTGGTGACGCAAAAAGTTCCAGGATTCTATCGTGTTATCATCGAAAAAAAGGGTGCCAAAATATGGGTCTAAAAATTCTCTTGAAAAGCTAAGGACCCCTATAACTTTTTTATTATTGGATTTTTCGTGGTTAATTTGGTCCTATCTTACGCAGAATTTCACGAGGAATCCAACGGTGCCACGGGAATTCACGTACGGTCTCTAGTTCCGGAGTTATCGCCATCTAAAATTTTGGAAAGTTGCATTTTGCATCGAAAGGGCAAAATTTTGGTGATTTCGACGATTTTTCAACTTTTTTATTTGAAGAGATTTCTTGGATATCTCTTCATTTTCGTGTTCCTGGGGTCCGAAATGCTAAGAATCCGGTGTTAACTCGACCTCGAAAATGGCAAAATTTTTCGAAAAAATTTCTGACCCAATCGATGAAAATTTGTTGATTTTTAGAAAATCTCTCATAACTTTTGAACCGCTTGATAGATCGGGATGAGTTTTTGCACGTTTGAAGAACTCCACGGGAGCTACTTGGTGACGCAAAAAGTTCCAGGATTCTATTGTGTTATCATCGAAAAAAAGGGTGCCAAAATATGGGTCTAAAAATTCTCTTGAAAAGCTAAGGACCCCTATAACTTTTTTATTATTGGATTTTTCGTGGTTAATTTGGTCCTATCTTACGCAGAATTTCACGAGGAATCCAACGGTGCCACGGGAATTCACGTACGGTCTCTAGTTCCGGAGTTATCGCCATCTAAAATTTTGGAAAGTTGCATTTTGCATCGAAAGGGCAAAATTTTGGTGATTTCGACGATTTTTCAACTTTTTTATTTGAAGAGATTTCTTGGATATCTCTTCATTTTCGTGTTCCTGGGGTCCGAAATGCTAAGAATCCGGTGTTAACTCGACCTCGAAAATGGCAAAATTTTTCGAAAAAATTTCTGACCCAATCGATGAAAATTTGTTGATTTTTAGAAAATCTCTCATAACTTTTGAACCGCTTGATAGATCGGGATGAGTTTTTGCACGTTTGAAGAACTCCACGGGAGCTACTTGGTGACGCAAAAAGTTCCAGGATTCTGTCGTGTTATCATCGAAAAAAAGGGTGCCAAAATATGGGTCTAAAAATTCTCTTGAAAAGCTAAGGACCCCTATAACTTTTTTATTATTGGATTTTTCGTGGTTAATTTGGTCCTATCTTACGCAGAATTTCACGAGGAATCCAACGGTGCCACGGGAATTCACGTACGGTCTCTAGTTCCGGAGTTATCGCCATCTAAAATTTTGGAAAGTTGCATTTTGCATCGAAAGGGCAAAATTTTGGTGATTTCGACGATTTTTCAACTTTTTTATTTGAAGAGATTTCTTGGATATCTCTTCATTTTCGTGTTCCTGGGGTCCGAAATGCTAAGAATCCGGTGTTAACTCGACCTCGAAAATGGCAAAATTTTTCGAAAAAATTTCTGACCCAATCGATGAAAATTTGTTGATTTTTAGAAAATCTCTCATAACTTTTGAACCGCTTGATAGATCGGGATGAGTTTTTGCACGTTTGAAGAACTCCACGGGAGCTACTTGGTGACGCAAAAAGTTCCAGGATTCTATCGTGTTATCATCGAAAAAAAGGGTGCCAAAATATGGGTCTAAAAATTCTCTTGAAAAGCTAAGGACCCCTATAACTTTTTTATTATTGGATTTTTCGTGGTTAATTTGGTCCTATCTTACGCAGAATTTCACGAGGAATCCAACGGTGCCACGGGAATTCACGTACGGTCTCTAGTTCCGGAGTTATCGCCATCTAAAATTTTGGAAAGTTGCATTTTGCATCGAAAGGGCAAAATTTTGGTGATTTCGACGATTTTTCAACTTTTTTATTTGAAGAGATTTCTTGGATATCTCTTCATTTTCGTGTTCCTGGGGTCCGAAATGCTAAGAATCCGGTGTTAACTCGACCTCGAAAATGGCAAAATTTTTCGAAAAAATTTCTGACCCAATCGATGAAAATTTGTTGATTTTTAGAAAATCTCTCATAACTTTTGAACCGCTTGATAGATCGGGATGAGTTTTTGCACGTTTGAAGAACTCCACGGGAGCTACTTGGTGACGCAAAAAGTTCCAGGATTCTATCGTGTTATCATCGAAAAAAAGGGTGCCAAAATATGGGTCTAAAAATTCTCTTGAAAAGCTAAGGACCCCTATAACTTTTTTATTATTGGATTTTTCGTGGTTAATTTGGTCCTATCTTACGCAGAATTTCACGAGGAATCCAACGGTGCCACGGGAATTCACGTACGGTCTCTAGTTCCGGAGTTATCGCCATCTAAAATTTTGGAAAGTTGCATTTTGCATCGAAAGGGCAAAATTTTGGTGATTTCGACGATTTTTCAACTTTTTTATTTGAAGAGATTTCTTGGATATCTCTTCATTTTCGTGTTCCTGGGGTCCGAAATGCTAAGAATCCGGTGTTAACTCGACCTCGAAAATGGCAAAATTTTTCGAAAAAATTTCTGACCCAATCGATGAAAATTTGTTGATTTTTAGAAAATCTCTCATAACTTTTGAACCGCTTGATAGATCGGGATGAGTTTTTGCACGTTTGAAGAACTCCACGGGAGCTACTTGGTGACGCAAAAAGTTCCAGGATTCTATCGTGTTATCATCGAAAAAAAGGGTGCCAAAATATGGGTCTAAAAATTCTCTTGAAAAGCTAAGGACCCCTATAACTTTTTTATTATTGGATTTTTCGTGGTTAATTTGGTCCTATCTTACGCAGAATTTCACGAGGAATCCAACGGTGCCACGGGAATTCACGTACGGTCTCTAGTTCCGGAGTTATCGCCATCTAAAATTTTGGAAAGTTGCATTTTGCATCGAAAGGGCAAAATTTTGGTGATTTCGACGATTTTTCAACTTTTTTATTTGAAGAGATTTCTTGGATATCTCTTCATTTTCGTGTTCCTGGGGTCCGAAATGCTAAGAATCCGGTGTTAACTCGACCTCGAAAATGGCAAAATTTTTCGAAAAAATTTCTGACCCAATCGATGAAAATTTGTTGATTTTTAGAAAATCTCTCATAACTTTTGAACCGCTTGATAGATCGGGATGAGTTTTTGCACGTTTGAAGAACTCCACGGGAGCTACTTGGTGACGCAAAAAGTTCCAGGATTCTATCGTGTTATCATCGAAAAAAAGGGTGCCAAAATATGGGTCTAAAAATTCTCTTGAAAAGCTAAGGACCCCTATAACTTTTTTATTATTGGATTTTTCGTGGTTAATTTGGTCCTATCTTACGCAGAATTTCACGAGGAATCCAACGGTGCCACGGGAATTCACGTACGGTCTCTAGTTCCGGAGTTATCGCCATCTAAAATTTTGGAAAGTTGCATTTTGCATCGAAAGGGCAAAATTTTGGTGATTTCGACGATTTTTCAACTTTTTTATTTGAAGAGATTTCTTGGATATCTCTTCATTTTCGTGTTCCTGGGGTCCGAAATGCTAAGAATCCGGTGTTAACTCGACCTCGAAAATGGCAAAATTTTTCGAAAAAATTTCTGACCCAATCGATGAAAATTTGTTGATTTTTAGAAAATCTCTCATAACTTTTGAACCGCTTGATAGATCGGGATGAGTTTTTGCACGTTTGAAGAACTCCACGGGAGCTACTTGGTGACGCAAAAAGTTCCAGGATTCTATCGTGTTATCATCGAAAAAAAGGGTGCCAAAATATGGGTCTAAAAATTCTCTTGAAAAGCTAAGGACCCCTATAACTTTTTTATTATTGGATTTTTCGTGGTTAATTTGGTCCTATCTTACGCAGAATTTCACGAGGAATCCAACGGTGCCACGGGAATTCACGTACGGTCTCTAGTTCCGGAGTTATCGCCATCTAAAATTTTGGAAAGTTGCATTTTGCATCGAAAGGGCAAAATTTTGGTGATTTCGACGATTTTTCAACTTTTTTATTTGAAGAGATTTCTTGGATATCTCTTCATTTTCGTGTTCCTGGGGTCCGAAATGCTAAGAATCCGGTGTTAACTCGACCTCGAAAATGGCAAAATTTTTCGAAAAAATTTCTGACCCAATCGATGAAAATTTGTTGATTTTTAGAAAATCTCTCATAACTTTTGAACCGCTTGATAGATCGGGATGAGTTTTTGCACGCTTGAAGAACTCCACGGGAGCTACTTGGTGACGCAAAAAGTTCCAGGATTCTATCGTGTTATCATCGAAAAAAAGGGTGCCAAAATATGGGTCTAAAAATTCTCTTGAAAAGCTAAGGACCCCTATAACTTTTTTATTATTGGATTTTTCGTGGTTAATTTGGTCCTATCTTACGCAGAATTTCACGAGGAATCCAACGGTGCCACGGGAATTCACGTACGGTCTCTAGTTCCGGAGTTATCGCCATCTAAAATTTTGGAAAGTTGCATTTTGCATCGAAAGGGCAAAATTTTGGTGATTTCGACGATTTTTCAACTTTTTTATTTGAAGAGATTTCTTGGATATCTCTTCATTTTCGTGTTCCTGGGGTCCGAAATGCTAAGAATCCGGTGTTAACTCGACCTCGAAAATGGCAAAATTTTTCGAAAAAATTTCTGACCCAATCGATGAAAATTTGTTGATTTTTAGAAAATCTCTCATAACTTTTGAACCGCTTGATAGATCGGGATGAGTTTTTGCACGTTTGAAGAACTCCACGGGAGCTACTTGGTGACGCAAAAAGTTCCAGGATTCTATCGTGTTATCATCGAAAAAAAGGGTGCCAAAATATGGGTCTAAAAATTCTCTTGAAAAGCTAAGGACCCCTATAACTTTTTTATTATTGGATTTTTCGTGGTTAATTTGGTCCTATCTTACGCAGAATTTCACGAGGAATCCAACGGTGCCACGGGAATTCACGTACGGTCTCTAGTTCCGGAGTTATCGCCATCTAAAATTTTGGAAAGTTGCATTTTGCATCGAAAGGGCAAAATTTTGGTGATTTCGACGATTTTTCAACTTTTTTATTTGAAGAGATTTCTTGGATATCTCTTCATTTTCGTGTTCCTGGGGTCCGAAATGCTAAGAATCCGGTGTTAACTCGACCTCGAAAATGGCAAAATTTTTCGAAAAAATTTCTGACCCAATCGATGAAAATTTGTTGATTTTTAGAAAATCTCTCATAACTTTTGAACCGCTTGATAGATCGGGATGAGTTTTTGCACGTTTGAAGAACTCCACGGGAGCTACTTGGTGACGCAAAAAGTTCCAGGATTCTATCGTGTTATCATCGAAAAAAAGGGTGCCAAAATATGGGTCTAAAAATTCTCTTGAAAAGCTAAGGACCCCTATAACTTTTTTATTATTGGATTTTTCGTGGTTAATTTGGTCCTATCTTACGCAGAATTTCACGAGGAATCCAACGGTGCCACGGGAATTCACGTACGGTCTCTAGTTCCGGAGTTATCGCCATCTAAAATTTTGGAAAGTTGCATTTTGCATCGAAAGGGCAAAATTTTGGTGATTTCGACGATTTTTCAACTTTTTTATTTGAAGAGATTTCTTGGATATCTCTTCATTTTCGTGTTCCTGGGGTCCGAAATGCTAAGAATCCGGTGTTAACTCGACCTCGAAAATGGCAAAATTTTTCGAAAAAATTTCTGACCCAATCGATGAAAATTTGTTGATTTTTAGAAAATCTCTCATAACTTTTGAACCGCTTGATAGATCGGGATGAGTTTTTGCACGTTTGAAGAACTCCACGGGAGCTACTTGGTGACGCAAAAAGTTCCAGGATTCTATCGTGTTATCATCGAAAAAAAGGGTGCCAAAATATGGGTCTAAAAATTCTCTTGAAAAGCTAAGGACCCCTATAACTTTTTTATTATTGGATTTTTCGTGGTTAATTTGGTCCTATCTTACGCAGAATTTCACGAGGAATCCAACGGTGCCACGGGAATTCACGTACGGTCTCTAGTTCCGGAGTTATCGCCATCTAAAATTTTGGAAAGTTGCATTTTGCATCGAAAGGGCAAAATTTTGGTGATTTCGACGATTTTTCAACTTTTTTATTTGAAGAGATTTCTTGGATATCTCTTCATTTTCGTGTTCCTGGGGTCCGAAATGCTAAGAATCCGGTGTTAACTCGACCTCGAAAATGGCAAAATTTTTCGAAAAAATTTCTGACCCAATCGATGAAAATTTGTTGATTTTTAGAAAATCTCTCATAACTTTTGAACCGCTTGATAGATCGGGATGAGTTTTTGCACGTTTGAAGAACTCCACGGGAGCTACTTGGTGACGCAAAAAGTTCCAGGATTCTATCGTGTTATCATCGAAAAAAAGGGTGCCAAAATATGGGTCTAAAAATTCTCTTGAAAAGCTAAGGACCCCTATAACTTTTTTATTATTGGATTTTTCGTGGTTAATTTGGTCCTATCTTACGCAGAATTTCACGAGGAATCCAACGGTGCCACGGGAATTCACGTACGGTCTCTAGTTCCGGAGTTATCGCCATCTAAAATTTTGGAAAGTTGCATTTTGCATCGAAAGGGCAAAATTTTGGTGATTTCGACGATTTTTCAACTTTTTTATTTGAAGAGATTTCTTGGATATCTCTTCATTTTCGTGTTCCTGGGGTCCGAAATGCTAAGAATCCGGTGTTAACTCGACCTCGAAAATGGCAAAATTTTTCGAAAAAATTTCTGACCCAATCGATGAAAATTTGTTGATTTTTAGAAAATCTCTCATAACTTTTGAACCGCTTGATAGATCGGGATGAGTTTTTGCACGTTTGAAGAACTCCACGGGAGCTACTTGGTGACGCAAAAAGTTCCAGGATTCTATCGTGTTATCATCGAAAAAAAGGGTGCCAAAATATGGGTCTAAAAATTCTCTTGAAAAGCTAAGGACCCCTATAACTTTTTTATTATTGGATTTTTCGTGGTTAATTTGGTCCTATCTTACGCAGAATTTCACGAGGAATCCAACGGTGCCACGGGAATTCACGTACGGTCTCTAGTTCCGGAGTTATCGCCATCTAAAATTTTGGAAAGTTGCATTTTGCATCGAAAGGGCAAAATTTTGGTGATTTCGACGATTTTTCAACTTTTTTATTTGAAGAGATTTCTTGGATATCTCTTCATTTTCGTGTTCCTGGGGTCCGAAATGCTAAGAATCCGGTGTTAACTCGACCTCGAAAATGGCAAAATTTTTCGAAAAAATTTCTGACCCAATCGATGAAAATTTGTTGATTTTTAGAAAATCTCTCATAACTTTTGAACCGCTTGATAGATCGGGATGAGTTTTTGCACGTTTGAAGAACTCCACGGGAGCTACTTGGTGACGCAAAAAGTTCCAGGATTCTATCGTGTTATCATCGAAAAAAAGGGTGCCAAAATATGGGTCTAAAAATTCTCTTGAAAAGCTAAGGACCCCTATAACTTTTTTATTATTGGATTTTTCGTGGTTAATTTGGTCCTATCTTACGCAGAATTTCACGAGGAATCCAACGGTGCCACGGGAATTCACGTACGGTCTCTAGTTCCGGAGTTATCGCCATCTAAAATTTTGGAAAGTTGCATTTTGCATCGAAAGGGCAAAATTTTGGTGATTTCGACGATTTTTCAACTTTTTTATTTGAAGAGATTTCTTGGATATCTCTTCATTTTCGTGTTCCTGGGGTCCGAAATGCTAAGAATCCGGTGTTAACTCGACCTCGAAAATGGCAAAATTTTTCGAAAAAATTTCTGACCCAATCGATGAAAATTTGTTGATTTTTAGAAAATCTCTCATAACTTTTGAACCGCTTGATAGATCGGGATGAGTTTTTGCACGTTTGAAGAACTCCACGGGAGCTACTTGGTGACGCAAAAAGTTCCAGGATTCTATCGTGTTATCATCGAAAAAAAGGGTGCCAAAATATGGGTCTAAAAATTCTCTTGAAAAGCTAAGGACCCCTATAACTTTTTTATTATTGGATTTTTCGTGGTTAATTTGGTCCTATCTTACGCAGAATTTCACGAGGAATCCAACGGTGCCACGGGAATTCACGTACGGTCTCTAGTTCCGGAGTTATCGCCATCTAAAATTTTGGAAAGTTGCATTTTGCATCGAAAGGGCAAAATTTTGGTGATTTCGACGATTTTTCAACTTTTTTATTTGAAGAGATTTCTTGGATATCTCTTCATTTTCGTGTTCCTGGGGTCCGAAATGCTAAGAATCCGGTGTTAACTCGACCTCGAAAATGGCAAAATTTTTCGAAAAAATTTCTGACCCAATCGATGAAAATTTGTTGATTTTTAGAAAATCTCTCATAACTTTTGAACCGCTTGATAGATCGGGATGAGTTTTTGCACGTTTGAAGAACTCCACGGGAGCTACTTGGTGACGCAAAAAGTTCCAGGATTCTATCGTGTTATCATCGAAAAAAAGGGTGCCAAAATATGGGTCTAAAAATTCTCTTGAAAAGCTAAGGACCCCTATAACTTTTTTATTATTGGATTTTTCGTGGTTAATTTGGTCCTATCTTACGCAGAATTTCACGAGGAATCCAACGGTGCCACGGGAATTCACGTACGGTCTCTAGTTCCGGGGTTATCGCCATCTAAAATTTTGGAAAGTTGCATTTTGCATCGAAAGGGCAAAATTTTGGTGATTTCGACGATTTTTCAACTTTTTTATTTGAAGAGATTTCTTGGATATCTCTTCATTTTCGTGTTCCTGGGGTCCGAAATGCTAAGAATCCGGTGTTAACTCGACCTCGAAAATGGCAAAATTTTTCGAAAAAATTTCTGACCCAATCGATGAAAATTTGTTGATTTTTAGAAAATCTCTCATAACTTTTGAACCGCTTGATAGATCGGGATGAGTTTTTGCACGTTTGAAGAACTCCACGGGAGCTACTTGGTGACGCAAAAAGTTCCAGGATTCTATCGTGTTATCATCGAAAAAAAGGGTGCCAAAATATGGGTCTAAAAATTCTCTTGAAAAGCTAAGGACCCCTATAACTTTTTTATTATTGGATTTTTCGTGGTTAATTTGGTCCTATCTTACGCAGAATTTCACGAGGAATCCAACGGTGCCACGGGAATTCACGTACGGTCTCTAGTTCCGGAGTTATCGCCATCTAAAATTTTGGAAAGTTGCATTTTGCATCGAAAGGGCAAAATTTTGGTGATTTCGACGATTTTTCAACTTTTTTATTTGAAGAGATTTCTTGGATATCTCTTCATTTTCGTGTTCCTGGGGTCCGAAATGCTAAGAATCCGGTGTTAACTCGACCTCGAAAATGGCAAAATTTTTCGAAAAAATTTCTGACCCAATCGATGAAAATTTGTTGATTTTTAGAAAATCTCTCATAACTTTTGAACCGCTTGATAGATCGGGATGAGTTTTTGCACGTTTGAAGAACTCCACGGGAGCTACTTGGTGACGCAAAAAGTTCCAGGATTCTATCGTGTTATCATCGAAAAAAAGGGTGCCAAAATATGGGTCTAAAAATTCTCTTGAAAAGCTAAGGACCCCTATAACTTTTTTATTATTGGATTTTTCGTGGTTAATTTGGTCCTATCTTACGCAGAATTTCACGAGGAATCCAACGGTGCCACGGGAATTCACGTACGGTCTCTAGTTCCGGAGTTATCGCCATCTAAAATTTTGGAAAGTTGCATTTTGCATCGAAAGGGCAAAATTTTGGTGATTTCGACGATTTTTCAACTTTTTTATTTGAAGAGATTTCTTGGATATCTCTTCATTTTCGTGTTCCTGGGGTCCGAAATGCTAAGAATCCGGTGTTAACTCGACCTCGAAAATGGCAAAATTTTTCGAAAAAATTTCTGACCCAATCGATGAAAATTTGTTGATTTTTAGAAAATCTCTCATAACTTTTGAACCGCTTGATAGATCGGGATGAGTTTTTGCACGTTTGAAGAACTCCACGGGAGCTACTTGGTGACGCAAAAAGTTCCAGGATTCTATCGTGTTATCATCGAAAAAAAGGGTGCCAAAATATGGGTCTAAAAATTCTCTTGAAAAGCTAAGGACCCCTATAACTTCTTTATTATTGGATTTTTCGTGGTTAATTTGGTCCTATCTTACGCAGAATTTCACGAGGAATCCAACGGTGCCACGGGAATTCACGTACGGTCTCTAGTTCCGGAGTTATCGCCATCTAAAATTTTGGAAAGTTGCATTTTGCATCGAAAGGGCAAAATTTTGGTGATTTCGACGATTTTTCAACTTTTTTATTTGAAGAGATTTCTTGGATATCTCTTCATTTTCGTGTTCCTGGGGTCCGAAATGCTAAGAATCCGGTGTTAACTCGACCTCGAAAATGGCAAAATTTTTCGAAAAAATTTCTGACCCAATCGATGAAAATTTGTTGATTTTTAGAAAATCTCTCATAACTTTTGAACCGCTTGATAGATCGGGATGAGTTTTTGCACGTTTGAAGAACTCCACGGGAGCTACTTGGTGACGCAAAAAGTTCCAGGATTCTATCGTGTTATCATCGAAAAAAAGGGTGCCAAAATATGGGTCTAAAAATTCTCTTGAAAAGCTAAGGACCCCTATAACTTTTTTAGTATTGGATTTTTCGTGGTTAATTTGGTCCTATCTTACGCAGAATTTCACGAGGAATCCAACGGTGCCACGGGAATTCACGTACGGTCTCTAGTTCCGGAGTTATCGCCATCTAAAATTTTGGAAAGTTGCATTTTGCATCGAAAGGGCAAAATTTTGGTGATTTCGACGATTTTTCAACTTTTTTATTTGAAGAGATTTCTTGGATATCTCTTCATTTTCGTGTTCCTGGGGTCCGAAATGCTAAGAATCCGGTGTTAACTCGACCTCGAAAATGGCAAAATTTTTCGAAAAAATTTCTGACCCAATCGATGAAAATTTGTTGATTTTTAGAAAATCTCTCATAACTTTTGAACCGCTTGATAGATCGGGATGAGTTTTTGCACGTTTGAAGAACTCCACGGGAGCTACTTGGTGACGCAAAAAGTTCCAGGATTCTATCGTGTTATCATCGAAAAAAAGGGTGCCAAAATATGGGTCTAAAAATTCTCTTGAAAAGCTAAGGACCCCTATAACTTTTTTATTATTGGATTTTTCGTGGTTAATTTGGTCCTATCTTACGCAGAATTTCACGAGGAATCCAACGGTGCCACGGGAATTCACGTACGGTCTCTAGTTCCGGAGTTATCGCCATCTAAAATTTTGGAAAGTTGCATTTTGCATCGAAAGGGCAAAATTTTGGTGATTTCGACGATTTTTCAACTTTTTTATTTGAAGAGATTTCTTGGATATCTCTTCATTTTCGTGTTCCTGGGGTCCGAAATGCTAAGAATCCGGTGTTAACTCGACCTCGAAAATGGCAAAATTTTTCGAAAAAATTTCTGACCCAATCGATGAAAATTTGTTGATTTTTAGAAAATCTCTCATAACTTTTGAACCGCTTGATAGATCGGGATGAGTTTTTGCACGTTTGAAGAACTCCACGGGAGCTACTTGGTGACGCAAAAAGTTCCAGGATTCTATCGTGTTATCATCGAAAAAAAGGGTGCCAAAATATGGGTCTAAAAATTCTCTTGAAAAGCTAAGGACCCCTATAACTTTTTTATTATTGGATTTTTCGTGGTTAATTTGGTCCTATCTTACGCAGAATTTCACGAGGAATCCAACGGTGCCACGGGAATTCACGTACGGTCTCTAGTTCCGGAGTTATCGCCATCTAAAATTTTGGAAAGTTGCATTTTGCATCGAAAGGGCAAAATTTTGGTGATTTCGACGATTTTTCAACTTTTTTATTTGAAGAGATTTCTTGGATATCTCTTCATTTTCGTGTTCCTGGGGTCCGAAATGCTAAGAATCCGGTGTTAACTCGACCTCGAAAATGGCAAAATTTTTCGAAAAAATTTCTGACCCAATCGATGAAAATTTGTTGATTTTTAGAAAATCTCTCATAACTTTTGAACCGCTTGATAGATCGGGATGAGTTTTTGCACGTTTGAAGAACTCCACGGGAGCTACTTGGTGACGCAAAAAGTTCCAGGATTCTATCGTGTTATCATCGAAAAAAAGGGTGCCAAAATATGGGTCTAAAAATTCTCTTGAAAAGCTAAGGACCCCTATAACTTTTTTATTATTGGATTTTTCGTGGTTAATTTGGTCCTATCTTACGCAGAATTTCACGAGGAATCCAACGGTGCCACGGGAATTCACGTACGGTCTCTAGTTCCGGAGTTATCGCCATCTAAAATTTTGGAAAGTTGCATTTTGCATCGAAAGGGCAAAATTTTGGTGATTTCGACGATTTTTCAACTTTTTTATTTGAAGAGATTTCTTGGATATCTCTTCATTTTCGTGTTCCTGGGGTCCGAAATGCTAAGAATCCGGTGTTAACTCGACCTCGAAAATGGCAAAATTTTTCGAAAAAATTTCTGACCCAATCGATGAAAATTTGTTGATTTTTAGAAAATCTCTCACAACTTTTGAACCGCTTGATAGATCGGGATGAGTTTTTGCACGTTTGAAGAACTCCACGGGAGCTACTTGGTGACGCAAAAAGTTCCAGGATTCTATCGTGTTATCATCGAAAAAAAGGGTGCCAAAATATGGGTCTAAAAATTCTCTTGAAAAGCTAAGGACCCCTATAACTTTTTTATTATTGGATTTTTCGTGGTTAATTTGGTCCTATCTTACGCAGAATTTCACGAGGAATCCAACGGTGCCACGGGAATTCACGTACGGTCTCTAGTTCCGGAGTTATCGCCATCTAAAATTTTGGAAAGTTGCATTTTGCATCGAAAGGGCAAAATTTTGGTGATTTCGACGATTTTTCAACTTTTTTATTTGAAGAGATTTCTTGGATATCTCTTCATTTTCGTGTTCCTGGGGTCCGAAATGCTAAGAATCCGGTGTTAACTCGACCTCGAAAATGGCAAAATTTTTCGAAAAAATTTCTGACCCAATCGATGAAAATTTGTTGATTTTTAGAAAATCTCTCATAACTTTTGAACCGCTTGATAGATCGGGATGAGTTTTTGCACGTTTGAAGAACTCCACGGGAGCTACTTGGTGACGCAAAAAGTTCCAGGATTCTATCGTGTTATCATCGAAAAAAAGGGTGCCAAAATATGGGTCTAAAAATTCTCTTGAAAAGCTAAGGACCCCTATAACTTTTTTATTATTGGATTTTTCGTGGTTAATTTGGTCCTATCTTACGCAGAATTTCACGAGGAATCCAACGGTGCCACGGGAATTCACGTACGGTCTCTAGTTCCGGAGTTATCGCCATCTAAAATTTTGGAAAGTTGCATTTTGCATCGAAAGGGCAAAATTTTGGTGATTTCGACGATTTTTCAACTTTTTTATTTGAAGAGATTTCTTGGATATCTCTTCATTTTCGTGTTCCTGGGGTCCGAAATGCTAAGAATCCGGTGTTAACTCGACCTCGAAAATGGCAAAATTTTTCGAAAAAATTTCTGACCCAATCGATGAAAATTTGTTGATTTTTAGAAAATCTCTCATAACTTTTGAACCGCTTGATAGATCGGGATGAGTTTTTGCACGTTTGAAGAACTCCACGGGAGCTACTTGGTGACGCAAAAAGTTCCAGGATTCTATCGTGTTATCATCGAAAAAAAGGGTGCCAAAATATGGGTCTAAAAATTCTCTTGAAAAGCTAAGGACCCCTATAACTTTTTTATTATTGGATTTTTCGTGGTTAATTTGGTCCTATCTTACGCAGAATTTCACGAGGAATCCAACGGTGCCACGGGAATTCACGTACGGTCTCTAGTTCCGGAGTTATCGCCATCTAAAATTTTGGAAAGTTGCATTTTGCATCGAAAGGGCAAAATTTTGGTGATTTCGACGATTTTTCAACTTTTTTATTTGAAGAGATTTCTTGGATATCTCTTCATTTTCGTGTTCCTGGGGTCCGAAATGCTAAGAATCCGGTGTTAACTCGACCTCGAAAATGGCAAAATTTTTCGAAAAAATTTCTGACCCAATCGATGAAAATTTGTTGATTTTTAGAAAATCTCTCATAACTTTTGAACCGCTTGATAGATCGGGATGAGTTTTTGCACGTTTGAAGAACTCCACGGGAGCTACTTGGTGACGCAAAAAGTTCCAGGATTCTATCGTGTTATCATCGAAAAAAAGGGTGCCAAAATATGGGTCTAAAAATTCTCTTGAAAAGCTAAGGACCCCTATAACTTTTTTATTATTGGATTTTTCGTGGTTAATTTGGTCCTATCTTACGCAGAATTTCACGAGGAATCCAACGGTGCCACGGGAATTCACGTACGGTCTCTAGTTCCGGAGTTATCGCCATCTAAAATTTTGGAAAGTTGCATTTTGCATCGAAAGGGCAAAATTTTGGTGATTTCGACGATTTTTCAACTTTTTTATTTGAAGAGATTTCTTGGATATCTCTTCATTTTCGTGTTCCTGGGGTCCGAAATGCTAAGAATCCGGTGTTAACTCGACCTCGAAAATGGCAAAATTTTTCGAAAAAATTTCTGACCCAATCGATGAAAATTTGTTGATTTTTAGAAAATCTCTCATAACTTTTGAACCGCTTGATAGATCGGGATGAGTTTTTGCACGTTTGAAGAACTCCACGGGAGCTACTTGGTGAGGCAAAAAGTTCCAGGATTCTATCGTGTTATCATCGAAAAAAAGGGTGCCAAAATATGGGTCTAAAAATTCTCTTGAAAAGCTAAGGACCCCTATAACTTTTTTATTATTGGATTTTTCGTGGTTAATTTGGTCCTATCTTACGCAGAATTTCACGAGGAATCCAACGGTGCCACGGGAATTCACGTACGGTCTCTAGTTCCGGAGTTATCGCCATCTAAAATTTTGGAAAGTTGCATTTTGCATCGAAAGGGCAAAATTTTGGTGATTTCGACGATTTTTCAACTTTTTTATTTGAAGAGATTTCTTGGATATCTCTTCATTTTCGTGTTCCTGGGGTCCGAAATGCTAAGAATCCGGTGTTAACTCGACCTCGAAAATGGCAAAATTTTTCGAAAAAATTTCTGACCCAATCGATGAAAATTTGTTGATTTTTAGAAAATCTCTCATAACTTTTGAACCGCTTGATAGATCGGGATGAGTTTTTGCACGTTTGAAGAACTCCACGGGAGCTACTTGGTGACGCAAAAAGTTCCAGGATTCTATCGTGTTATCATCGAAAAAAAGGGTGCCAAAATATGGGTCTAAAAATTCTCTTGAAAAGCTAAGGACCCCTATAACTTTTTTATTATTGGATTTTTCGTGGTTAATTTGGTCCTATCTTACGCAGAATTTCACGAGGAATCCAACGGTGCCACGGGAATTCACGTACGGTCTCTAGTTCCGGAGTTATCGCCATCTAAAATTTTGGAAAGTTGCATTTTGCATCGAAAGGGCAAAATTTTGGTGATTTCGACGATTTTTCAACTTTTTTATTTGAAGAGATTTCTTGGATATCTCTTCATTTTCGTGCTCCTGTGGTCCGAAATGCTAAGAATCCGGTGTTAACTCGACCTCGAAAATGGCAAAATTTTTCGAAAAAATTTCTGACCCAATCGATGAAAATTTGTTGATTTTTAGAAAATCTCTCATAACTTTTGAACCGCTTGATAGATCGGGATGAGTTTTTGCACGTTTGAAGAACTCCACGGGAGCTACTTGGTGACGCAAAAAGTTCCAGGATTCTATCGTGTTATCATCGAAAAAAAGGGTGCCAAAATATGGGTCTAAAAATTCTCTTGAAAAGCTAAGGACCCCTATAACTTTTTTATTATTGGATTTTTCGTGGTTAATTTGGTCCTATCTTACGCAGAATTTCACGAGGAATCCAACGGTGCCACGGGAATTCACGTACGGTCTCTAGTTCCGGAGTTATCGCCATCTAAAATTTTGGAAAGTTGCATTTTGCATCGAAAGGGCAAAATTTTGGTGATTTCGACGATTTTTCAACTTTTTTATTTGAAGAGATTTCTTGGATATCTCTTCATTTTCGTGTTCCTGGGGTCCGAAATGCTAAGAATCCGGTGTTAACTCGACCTCGAAAATGGCAAAATTTTTCGAAAAAATTTCTGACCCAATCGATGAAAATTTGTTGATTTTTAGAAAATCTCTCATAACTTTTGAACCGCTTGATAGATCGGGATGAGTTTTTGCACGTTTGAAGAACTCCACGGGAGCTACTTGGTGACGCAAAAAGTTCCAGGATTCTATCGTGTTATCATCGAAAAAAAGGGTGCCAAAATATGGGTCTAAAAATTCTCTTGAAAAGCTAAGGACCCCTATAACTTTTTTATTATTGGATTTTTCGTGGTTAATTTGGTCCTATCTTACGCAGAATTTCACGAGGAATCCAACGGTGCCACGGGAATTCACGTACGGTCTCTAGTTCCGGAGTTATCGCCATCTAAAATTTTGGAAAGTTGCATTTTGCATCGAAAGGGCAAAATTTTGGTGATTTCGACGATTTTTCAACTTTTTTATTTGAAGAGATTTCTTGGATATCTCTTCATTTTCGTGTTCCTGGGGTCCGAAATGCTAAGAATCCGGTGTTAACTCGACCTCGAAAATGGCAAAATTTTTCGAAAAAATTTCTGACCCAATCGATGAAAATTTGTTGATTTTTAGAAAATCTCTCATAACTTTTGAACCGCTTGATAGATCGGGATGAGTTTTTGCACGTTTGAAGAACTCCACGGGAGCTACTTGGTGACGCAAAAAGTTCCAGGATTCTATCGTGTTATCATCGAAAAAAAGGGTGCCAAAATATGGGTCTAAAAATTCTCTTGAAAAGCTAAGGACCCCTATAACTTTTTTATTATTGGATTTTTCGTGGTTAATTTGGTCCTATCTTACGCAGAATTTCACGAGGAATCCAACGGTGCCACGGGAATTCACGTACGGTCTCTAGTTCCGGAGTTATCGCCATCTAAAATTTTGGAAAGTTGCATTTTGCATCGAAAGGGCAAAATTTTGGTGATTTCGACGATTTTTCAACTTTTTTATTTGAAGAGATTTCTTGGATATCTCTTCATTTTCGTGTTCCTGGGGTCCGAAATGCTAAGAATCCGGTGTTAACTCGACCTCGAAAATGGCAAAATTTTTCGAAAAAATTTCTGACCCAATCGATGAAAATTTGTTGATTTTTAGAAAATCTCTCATAACTTTTGAACCGCTTGATAGATCGGGATGAGTTTTTGCACGTTTGAAGAACTCCACGGGAGCTACTTGGTGACGCAAAAAGTTCCAGGATTCTATCGTGTTATCATCGAAAAAAAGGGTGCCAAAATATGGGTCTAAAAATTCTCTTGAAAAGCTAAGGACCCCTATAACTTTTTTATTATTGGATTTTTCGTGGTTAATTTGGTCCTATCTTACGCAGAATTTCACGAGGAATCCAACGGTGCCACGGGAATTCACGTACGGTCTCTAGTTCCGGAGTTATCGCCATCTAAAATTTTGGAAAGTTGCATTTTGCATCGAAAGGGCAAAATTTTGGTGATTTCGACGATTTTTCAACTTTTTTATTTGAAGAGATTTCTTGGATATCTCTTCATTTTCGTGTTCCTGGGGTCCGAAATGCTAAGAATCCGGTGTTAACTCGACCTCGAAAATGGCAAAATTTTTCGAAAAAATTTCTGACCCAATCGATGAAAATTTGTTGATTTTTAGAAAATCTCTCATAACTTTTGAACCGCTTGATAGATCGGGATGAGTTTTTGCACGTTTGAAGAACTCCACGGGAGCTACTTGGTGACGCAAAAAGTTCCAGGATTCTATCGTGTTATCATCGAAAAAAAGGGTGCCAAAATATGGGTCTAAAAATTCTCTTGAAAAGCTAAGGACCCCTATAACTTTTTTATTATTGGATTTTTCGTGGTTAATTTGGTCCTATCTTACGCAGAATTTCACGAGGAATCCAACGGTGCCACGGGAATTCACGTACGGTCTCTAGTTCCGGAGTTATCGCCATCTAAAATTTTGGAAAGTTGCATTTTGCATCGAAAGGGCAAAATTTTGGTGATTTCGACGATTTTTCAACTTTTTTATTTGAAGAGATTTCTTGGATATCTCTTCATTTTCGTGTTCCTGTGGTCCGAAATGCTAAGAATCCGGTGTTAACTCGACCTCGAAAATGGCAAAATTTTTCGAAAAAATTTCTGACCCAATCGATGAAAATTTGTTGATTTTTAGAAAATCTCTCATAACTTTTGAACCGCTTGATAGATCGGGATGAGTTTTTGCACGTTTGAAGAACTCCACGGGAGCTACTTGGTGACGCAAAAAGTTCCAGGATTCTATCGTGTTATCATCGAAAAAAAGGGTGCCAAAATATGGGTCTAAAAATTCTCTTGAAAAGCTAAGGACCCCTATAACTTTTTTATTATTGGATTTTTCGTGGTTAATTTGGTCCTATCTTACGCAGAATTTCACGAGGAATCCAACGGTGCCACGGGAATTCACGTACGGTCTCTAGTTCCGGAGTTATCGCCATCTAAAATTTTGGAAAGTTGCATTTTGCATCGAAAGGGCAAAATTTTGGTGATTTCGACGATTTTTCAACTTTTTTATTTGAAGAGATTTCTTGGATATCTCTTCATTTTCGTGTTCCTGGGGTCCGAAATGCTAAGAATCCGGTGTTAACTCGACCTCGAAAATGGCAAAATTTTTCGAAAAAATTTCTGACCCAATCGATGAAAATTTGTTGATTTTTAGAAAATCTCTCATAACTTTTGAACCGCTTGATAGATCGGGATGAGTTTTTGCACGTTTGAAGAACTCCACGGGAGCTACTTGGTGACGCAAAAAGTTCCAGGATTCTATCGTGTTATCATCGAAAAAAAGGGTGCCAAAATATGGGTCTAAAAATTCTCTTGAAAAGCTAAGGACCCCTATAACTTTTTTATTATTGGATTTTTCGTGGTTAATTTGGTCCTATCTTACGCAGAATTTCACGAGGAATCCAACGGTGCCACGGGAATTCACGTACGGTCTCTAGTTCCGGAGTTATCGCCATCTAAAATTTTGGAAAGTTGCATTTTGCATCGAAAGGGCAAAATTTTGGTGATTTCGACGATTTTTCAACTTTTTTATTTGAAGAGATTTCTTGGATATCTCTTCATTTTCGTGTTCCTGGGGTCCGAAATGCTAAGAATCCGGTGTTAACTCGACCTCGAAAATGGCAAAATTTTTCGAAAAAATTTCTGACCCAATCGATGAAAATTTGTTGATTTTTAGAAAATCTCTCATAACTTTTGAACCGCTTGATAGATCGGGATGAGTTTTTGCACGTTTGAAGAACTCCACGGGAGCTACTTGGTGACGCAAAAAGTTCCAGGATTCTATCGTGTTATCATCGAAAAAAAGGGTGCCAAAATATGGGTCTAAAAATTCTCTTGAAAAGCTAAGGACCCCTATAACTTTTTTATTATTGGATTTTTCGTGGTTAATTTGGTCCTATCTTACGCAGAATTTCACGAGGAATCCAACGGTGCCACGGGAATTCACGTACGGTCTCTAGTTCCGGAGTTATCGCCATCTAAAATTTTGGAAAGTTGCATTTTGCATCGAAAGGGCAAAATTTTGGTGATTTCGACGATTTTTCAACTTTTTTATTTGAAGAGATTTCTTGGATATCTCTTCATTTTCGTGTTCCTGGGGTCCGAAATGCTAAGAATCCGGTGTTAACTCGACCTCGAAAATGGCAAAATTTTTCGAAAAAATTTCTGACCCAATCGATGAAAATTTGTTGATTTTTAGAAAATCTCTCATAACTTTTGAACCGCTTGATAGATCGGGATGAGTTTTTGCACGTTTGAAGAACTCCACGGGAGCTACTTGGTGACGCAAAAAGTTCCAGGATTCTATCGTGTTATCATCGAAAAAAAGGGTGCCAAAATATGGGTCTAAAAATTCTCTTGAAAAGCTAAGGACCCCTATAACTTTTTTATTATTGGATTTTTCGTGGTTAATTTGGTCCTATCTTACGCAGAATTTCACGAGGAATCCAACGGTGCCACGGGAATTCACGTACGGTCTCTAGTTCCGGAGTTATCGCCATCTAAAATTTTGGAAAGTTGCATTTTGCATCGAAAGGGCAAAATTTTGGTGATTTCGACGATTTTTCAACTTTTTTATTTGAAGAGATTTCTTGGATATCTCTTCATTTTCGTGTTCCTGGGGTCCGAAATGCCAAGAATCCGGTGTTAACTCGACCTCGAAAATGGCAAAATTTTTCGAAAAAATTTCTGACCCAATCGATGAAAATTTGTTGATTTTTAGAAAATCTCTCATAACTTTTGAACCGCTTGATAGATCGGGATGAGTTTTTGCACGTTTGAAGAACTCCACGGGAGCTACTTGGTGACGCAAAAAGTTCCAGGATTCTATCGTGTTATCATCGAAAAAAAGGGTGCCAAAATATGGGTCTAAAAATTCTCTTGAAAAGCTAAGGACCCCTATAACTTTTTTATTATTGGATTTTTCGTGGTTAATTTGGTCCTATCTTACGCAGAATTTCACGAGGAATCCAACGGTGCCACGGGAATTCACGTACGGTCTCTAGTTCCGGAGTTATCGCCATCTAAAATTTTGGAAAGTTGCATTTTGCATCGAAAGGGCAAAATTTTGGTGATTTCGACGATTTTTCAACTTTTTTATTTGAAGAGATTTCTTGGATATCTCTTCATTTTCGTGTTCCTGGGGTCCGAAATGCTAAGAATCCGGTGTTAACTCGACCTCGAAAATGGCAAAATTTTTCGAAAAAATTTCTGACCCAATCGATGAAAATTTGTTGATTTTTAGAAAATCTCTCATAACTTTTGAACCGCTTGATAGATCGGGATGAGTTTTTGCACGTTTGAAGAACTCCACGGGAGCTACTTGGTGACGCAAAAAGTTCCAGGATTCTATCGTGTTATCATCGAAAAAAAGGGTGCCAAAATATGGGTCTAAAAATTCTCTTGAAAAGCTAAGGACCCCTATAACTTTTTTATTATTGGATTTTTCGTGGTTAATTTGGTCCTATCTTACGCAGAATTTCACGAGGAATCCAACGGTGCCACGGGAATTCACGTACGGTCTCTAGTTCCGGAGTTATCGCCATCTAAAATTTTGGAAAGTTGCATTTTGCATCGAAAGGGCAAAATTTTGGTGATTTCGACGATTTTTCAACTTTTTTATTTGAAGAGATTTCTTGGATATCTCTTCATTTTCGTGTTCCTGGGGTCCGAAATGCTAAGAATCCGGTGTTAACTCGACCTCGAAAATGGCAAAATTTTTCGAAAAAATTTCTGACCCAATCGATGAAAATTTGTTGATTTTTAGAAAATCTCTCATAACTTTTGAACCGCTTGATAGATCGGGATGAGTTTTTGCACGTTTGAAGAACTCCACGGGAGCTACTTGGTGACGCAAAAAGTTCCAGGATTCTATCGTGTTATCATCGAAAAAAAGGGTGCCAAAATATGGGTCTAAAAATTCTCTTGAAAAGCTAAGGACCCCTATAACTTTTTTATTATTGGATTTTTCGTGGTTAATTTGGTCCTATCTTACGCAGAATTTCACGAGGAATCCAACGGTGCCACGGGAATTCACGTACGGTCTCTAGTTCCGGAGTTATCGCCATCTAAAATTTTGGAAAGTTGCATTTTGCATCGAAAGGGCAAAATTTTGGTGATTTCGACGATTTTTCAACTTTTTTATTTGAAGAGATTTCTTGGATATCTCTTCATTTTCGTGTTCCTGGGGTCCGAAATGCTAAGAATCCGGTGTTAACTCGACCTCGAAAATGGCAAAATTTTTCGAAAAAATTTCTGACCCAATCGATGAAAATTTGTTGATTTTTAGAAAATCTCTCATAACTTTTGAACCGCTTGATAGATCGGGATGAGTTTTTGCACGTTTGAAGAACTCCACGGGAGCTACTTGGTGACGCAAAAAGTTCCAGGATTCTATCGTGTTATCATCGAAAAAAAGGGTGCCAAAATATGGGTCTAAAAATTCTCTTGAAAAGCTAAGGACCCCTATAACTTTTTTATTATTGGATTTTTCGTGGTTAATTTGGTCCTATCTTACGCAGAATTTCACGAGGAATCCAACGGTGCCACGGGAATTCACGTACGGTCTCTAGTTCCGGAGTTATCGCCATCTAAAATTTTGGAAAGTTGCATTTTGCATCGAAAGGGCAAAATTTTGGTGATTTCGACGATTTTTCAACTTTTTTATTTGAAGAGATTTCTTGGATATCTCTTCATTTTCGTGTTCCTGGGGTCCGAAATGCTAAGAATCCGGTGTTAACTCGACCTCGAAAATGGCAAAATTTTTCGAAAAAATTTCTGACCCAATCGATGAAAATTTGTTGATTTTTAGAAAATCTCTCATAACTTTTGAACCGCTTGATAGATCGGGATGAGTTTTTGCACGTTTGAAGAACTCCACGGGAGCTACTTGGTGAGGCAAAAAGTTCCAGGATTCTATCGTGTTATCATCGAAAAAAAGGGTGCCAAAATATGGGTCTAAAAATTCTCTTGAAAAGCTAAGGACCCCTATAACTTTTTTATTATTGGATTTTTCGTGGTTAATTTGGTCCTATCTTACGCAGAATTTCACGAGGAATCCAACGGTGCCACGGGAATTCACGTACGGTCTCTAGTTCCGGAGTTATCGCCATCTAAAATTTTGGAAAGTTGCATTTTGCATCGAAAGGGCAAAATTTTGGTGATTTCGACGATTTTTCAACTTTTTTATTTGAAGAGATTTCTTGGATATCTCTTCATTTTCGTGTTCCTGGGGTCCGAAATGCTAAGAATCCGGTGTTAACTCGACCTCGAAAATGGCAAAATTTTTCGAAAAAATTTCTGACCCAATCGATGAAAATTTGTTGATTTTTAGAAAATCTCTCATAACTTTTGAACCGCTTGATAGATCGGGATGAGTTTTTGCACGTTTGAAGAACTCCACGGGAGCTACTTGGTGACGCAAAAAGTTCCAGGATTCTATCGTGTTATCATCGAAAAAAAGGGTGCCAAAATATGGGTCTAAAAATTCTCTTGAAAAGCTAAGGACCCCTATAACTTTTTTATTATTGGATTTTTCGTGGTTAATTTGGTCCTATCTTACGCAGAATTTCACGAGGAATCCAACGGTGCCACGGGAATTCACGTACGGTCTCTAGTTCCGGAGTTATCGCCATCTAAAATTTTGGAAAGTTGCATTTTGCATCGAAAGGGCAAAATTTTGGTGATTTCGACGATTTTTCAACTTTTTTATTTGAAGAGATTTCTTGGATATCTCTTCATTTTCGTGCTCCTGTGGTCCGAAATGCTAAGAATCCGGTGTTAACTCGACCTCGAAAATGGCAAAATTTTTCGAAAAAATTTCTGACCCAATCGATGAAAATTTGTTGATTTTTAGAAAATCTCTCATAACTTTTGAACCGCTTGATAGATCGGGATGAGTTTTTGCACGTTTGAAGAACTCCACGGGAGCTACTTGGTGACGCAAAAAGTTCCAGGATTCTATCGTGTTATCATCGAAAAAAAGGGTGCCAAAATATGGGTCTAAAAATTCTCTTGAAAAGCTAAGGACCCCTATAACTTTTTTATTATTGGATTTTTCGTGGTTAATTTGGTCCTATCTTACGCAGAATTTCACGAGGAATCCAACGGTGCCACGGGAATTCACGTACGGTCTCTAGTTCCGGAGTTATCGCCATCTAAAATTTTGGAAAGTTGCATTTTGCATCGAAAGGGCAAAATTTTGGTGATTTCGACGATTTTTCAACTTTTTTATTTGAAGAGATTTCTTGGATATCTCTTCATTTTCGTGTTCCTGGGGTCCGAAATGCTAAGAATCCGGTGTTAACTCGACCTCGAAAATGGCAAAATTTTTCGAAAAAATTTCTGACCCAATCGATGAAAATTTGTTGATTTTTAGAAAATCTCTCATAACTTTTGAACCGCTTGATAGATCGGGATGAGTTTTTGCACGTTTGAAGAACTCCACGGGAGCTACTTGGTGACGCAAAAAGTTCCAGGATTCTATCGTGTTATCATCGAAAAAAAGGGTGCCAAAATATGGGTCTAAAAATTCTCTTGAAAAGCTAAGGACCCCTATAACTTTTTTATTATTGGATTTTTCGTGGTTAATTTGGTCCTATCTTACGCAGAATTTCACGAGGAATCCAACGGTGCCACGGGAATTCACGTACGGTCTCTAGTTCCGGAGTTATCGCCATCTAAAATTTTGGAAAGTTGCATTTTGCATCGAAAGGGCAAAATTTTGGTGATTTCGACGATTTTTCAACTTTTTTATTTGAAGAGATTTCTTGGATATCTCTTCATTTTCGTGTTCCTGGGGTCCGAAATGCTAAGAATCCGGTGTTAACTCGACCTCGAAAATGGCAAAATTTTTCGAAAAAATTTCTGACCCAATCGATGAAAATTTGTTGATTTTTAGAAAATCTCTCATAACTTTTGAACCGCTTGATAGATCGGGATGAGTTTTTGCACGTTTGAAGAACTCCACGGGAGCTACTTGGTGACGCAAAAAGTTCCAGGATTCTATCGTGTTATCATCGAAAAAAAGGGTGCCAAAATATGGGTCTAAAAATTCTCTTGAAAAGCTAAGGACCCCTATAACTTTTTTATTATTGGATTTTTCGTGGTTAATTTGGTCCTATCTTACGCAGAATTTCACGAGGAATCCAACGGTGCCACGGGAATTCACGTACGGTCTCTAGTTCCGGAGTTATCGCCATCTAAAATTTTGGAAAGTTGCATTTTGCATCGAAAGGGCAAAATTTTGGTGATTTCGACGATTTTTCAACTTTTTTATTTGAAGAGATTTCTTGGATATCTCTTCATTTTCGTGTTCCTGTGGTCCGAAATGCTAAGAATCCGGTGTTAACTCGACCTCGAAAATGGCAAAATTTTTCGAAAAAATTTCTGACCCAATCGATGAAAATTTGTTGATTTTTAGAAAATCTCTCATAACTTTTGAACCGCTTGATAGATCGGGATGAGTTTTTGCACGTTTGAAGAACTCCACGGGAGCTACTTGGTGACGCAAAAAGTTCCAGGATTCTATCGTGTTATCATCGAAAAAAAGGGTGCCAAAATATGGGTCTAAAAATTCTCTTGAAAAGCTAAGGACCCCTATAACTTTTTTATTATTGGATTTTTCGTGGTTAATTTGGTCCTATCTTACGCAGAATTTCACGAGGAATCCAACGGTGCCACGGGAATTCACGTACGGTCTCTAGTTCCGGAGTTATCGCCATCTAAAATTTTGGAAAGTTGCATTTTGCATCGAAAGGGCAAAATTTTGGTGATTTCGACGATTTTTCAACTTTTTTATTTGAAGAGATTTCTTGGATATCTCTTCATTTTCGTGTTCCTGGGGTCCGAAATGCTAAGAATCCGGTGTTAACTCGACCTCGAAAATGGCAAAATTTTTCGAAAAAATTTCTGACCCAATCGATGAAAATTTGTTGATTTTTAGAAAATCTCTCATAACTTTTGAACCGCTTGATAGATCGGGATGAGTTTTTGCACGTTTGAAGAACTCCACGGGAGCTACTTGGTGACGCAAAAAGTTCCAGGATTCTATCGTGTTATCATCGAAAAAAAGGGTGCCAAAATATGGGTCTAAAAATTCTCTTGAAAAGCTAAGGACCCCTATAACTTTTTTATTATTGGATTTTTCGTGGTTAATTTGGTCCTATCTTACGCAGAATTTCACGAGGAATCCAACGGTGCCACGGGAATTCACGTACGGTCTCTAGTTCCGGAGTTATCGCCATCTAAAATTTTGGAAAGTTGCATTTTGCATCGAAAGGGCAAAATTTTGGTGATTTCGACGATTTTTCAACTTTTTTATTTGAAGAGATTTCTTGGATATCTCTTCATTTTCGTGTTCCTGGGGTCCGAAATGCTAAGAATCCGGTGTTAACTCGACCTCGAAAATGGCAAAATTTTTCGAAAAAATTTCTGACCCAATCGATGAAAATTTGTTGATTTTTAGAAAATCTCTCATAACTTTTGAACCGCTTGATAGATCGGGATGAGTTTTTGCACGTTTGAAGAACTCCACGGGAGCTACTTGGTGACGCAAAAAGTTCCAGGATTCTATCGTGTTATCATCGAAAAAAAGGGTGCCAAAATATGGGTCTAAAAATTCTCTTGAAAAGCTAAGGACCCCTATAACTTTTTTATTATTGGATTTTTCGTGGTTAATTTGGTCCTATCTTACGCAGAATTTCACGAGGAATCCAACGGTGCCACGGGAATTCACGTACGGTCTCTAGTTCCGGAGTTATCGCCATCTAAAATTTTGGAAAGTTGCATTTTGCATCGAAAGGGCAAAATTTTGGTGATTTCGACGATTTTTCAACTTTTTTATTTGAAGAGATTTCTTGGATATCTCTTCATTTTCGTGTTCCTGGGGTCCGAAATGCCAAGAATCCGGTGTTAACTCGACCTCGAAAATGGCAAAATTTTTCGAAAAAATTTCTGACCCAATCGATGAAAATTTGTTGATTTTTAGAAAATCTCTCATAACTTTTGAACCGCTTGATAGATCGGGATGAGTTTTTGCACGTTTGAAGAACTCCACGGGAGCTACTTGGTGACGCAAAAAGTTCCAGGATTCTATCGTGTTATCATCGAAAAAAAGGGTGCCAAAATATGGGTCTAAAAATTCTCTTGAAAAGCTAAGGACCCCTATAACTTTTTTATTATTGGATTTTTCGTGGTTAATTTGGTCCTATCTTACGCAGAATTTCACGAGGAATCCAACGGTGCCACGGGAATTCACGTACGGTCTCTAGTTCCGGAGTTATCGCCATCTAAAATTTTGGAAAGTTGCATTTTGCATCGAAAGGGCAAAATTTTGGTGATTTCGACGATTTTTCAACTTTTTTATTTGAAGAGATTTCTTGGATATCTCTTCATTTTCGTGTTCCTGGGGTCCGAAATGCTAAGAATCCGGTGTTAACTCGACCTCGAAAATGGCAAAATTTTTCGAAAAAATTTCTGACCCAATCGATGAAAATTTGTTGATTTTTAGAAAATCTCTCATAACTTTTGAACCGCTTGATAGATCGGGATGAGTTTTTGCACGTTTGAAGAACTCCACGGGAGCTACTTGGTGACGCAAAAAGTTCCAGGATTCTATCGTGTTATCATCGAAAAAAAGGGTGCCAAAATATGGGTCTAAAAATTCTCTTGAAAAGCTAAGGACCCCTATAACTTTTTTATTATTGGATTTTTCGTGGTTAATTTGGTCCTATCTTACGCAGAATTTCACGAGGAATCCAACGGTGCCACGGGAATTCACGTACGGTCTCTAGTTCCGGAGTTATCGCCATCTAAAATTTTGGAAAGTTGCATTTTGCATCGAAAGGGCAAAATTTTGGTGATTTCGACGATTTTTCAACTTTTTTATTTGAAGAGATTTCTTGGATATCTCTTCATTTTCGTGTTCCTGGGGTCCGAAATGCTAAGAATCCGGTGTTAACTCGACCTCGAAAATGGCAAAATTTTTCGAAAAAATTTCTGACCCAATCGATGAAAATTTGTTGATTTTTAGAAAATCTCTCATAACTTTTGAACCGCTTGATAGATCGGGATGAGTTTTTGCACGTTTGAAGAACTCCACGGGAGCTACTTGGTGACGCAAAAAGTTCCAGGATTCTATCGTGTTATCATCGAAAAAAAGGGTGCCAAAATATGGGTCTAAAAATTCTCTTGAAAAGCTAAGGACCCCTATAACTTTTTTATTATTGGATTTTTCGTGGTTAATTTGGTCCTATCTTACGCAGAATTTCACGAGGAATCCAACGGTGCCACGGGAATTCACGTACGGTCTCTAGTTCCGGAGTTATCGCCATCTAAAATTTTGGAAAGTTGCATTTTGCATCGAAAGGGCAAAATTTTGGTGATTTCGACGATTTTTCAACTTTTTTATTTGAAGAGATTTCTTGGATATCTCTTCATTTTCGTGTTCCTGGGGTCCGAAATGCTAAGAATCCGGTGTTAACTCGACCTCGAAAATGGCAAAATTTTTCGAAAAAATTTCTGACCCAATCGATGAAAATTTGTTGATTTTTAGAAAATCTCTCATAACTTTTGAACCGCTTGATAGATCGGGATGAGTTTTTGCACGTTTGAAGAACTCCACGGGAGCTACTTGGTGACGCAAAAAGTTCCAGGATTCTATCGTGTTATCATCGAAAAAAAGGGTGCCAAAATATGGGTCTAAAAATTCTCTTGAAAAGCTAAGGACCCCTATAACTTTTTAATTATTGGATTTTTCGTGGTTAATTTGGTCCTATCTTACGCAGAATTTCACGAGGAATCCAACGGTGCCACGGGAATTCACGTACGGTCTCTAGTTCCGGAGTTATCGCCATCTAAAATTTTGGAAAGTTGCATTTTGCATCGAAAGGGCAAAATTTTGGTGATTTCGACGATTTTTCAACTTTTTTATTTGAAGAGATTTCTTGGATATCTCTTCATTTTCGTGTTCCTGGGGTCCGAAATGCTAAGAATCCGGTGTTAACTCGACCTCGAAAATGGCAAAATTTTTCGAAAAAATTTCTGACCCAATCGATGAAAATTTGTTGATTTTTAGAAAATCTCTCATAACTTTTGAACCGCTTGATAGATCGGGATGAGTTTTTGCACGTTTGAAGAACTCCACGGGAGCTAATTGGTGACGCAAAAAGTTCCAGGATTCTATCGTGTTATCATCGAAAAAAAGGGTGCCAAAATATGGGTCTAAAAATTCTCTTGAAATGCTAAGGACCCCTATAACTTTTTTATTATTGGATTTTTCGTGGTTAATTTGGTCCTATCTTACGCAGAATTTCACGAGGAATCCAACGGTGCCACGGGAATTCACGTACGGTCTCTAGTTCCGGAGTTATCGCCATCTAAAATTTTGGAAAGTTGCATTTTGCATCGAAAGGGCAAAATTTTGGTGATTTCGACGATTTTTCAACTTTTTTATTTGAAGAGATTTCTTGGATATCTCTTCATTTTCGTGTTCCTGGGGTCCGAAATGCTAAGAATCCGGTGTTAACTCGATCTCGAAAATGGCAAAATTTTTCGAAAAAATTTCTGACCCAATCGATGAAAATTTGTTGATTTTTAGAAAATCTCTCATAACTTTTGAACCGCTTGATAGATCGGGATGAGTTTTTGCACGTTTGAAGAACTCCACGGGAGCTACTTGGTGACGCAAAAAGTTCCAGGATTCTATCGTGTTATCATCGAAAAAAAGGGTGCCAAAATATGGGTCTAAAAATTCTCTTGAAAAGCTAAAAACCCCTATAACTTTTTTATTATTGGATTTTTCGTGGTTAATTTGGTCCTATCTTACGCAGAATTTCACGAGGAATCCAACGGTGCCACGGGAATTCACGTACGGTTTCTAGTTCCGGAGTTATCGCCATCTAAAATTTTGGAAAGTTGCATTTTGCATCGAAAGGGCAAAATTTTGGTGATTTCGACGGTTTTTCAACTTTTTTATTTGAAGAGATTTCTTGGATATCTCTTCATTTTCGTGTTCCTGGGGTCCGAAATGCTAAGAATCCGGTGTTAACTCGACCTCGAAAATGGAAAAATTTTTCGAAAAAATTTCTGACCCAATCGATGAAAATTTGTTAATTTTTAGAAAATCTCTCATAACTTTTGAACCGCTTGATAGATCGGGATGAGTTTTTGCACGTTTGAAGAACTCCACGGGAGCTACTTGGTGACGCAAAAAGTTCCAGGATTCTATCGTGTTATCATCGAAAAAAAGGGTGCCAAAATATGGGTCTAAAAATTCTCTTGAAAAGCTAAGGACCCCTATAACTTTTTTATTATTGGATTTTTCGTGGTTAATTTGGTCCTATCTTACGCAGAATTTCACGAGGAATCCAACGGTGCCACGGGAATTCACGTACGGTCTCTAGTTCCGGAGTTATCGCCATCTAAAATTTTGGAAAGTTGCATTTTGCATCGAAAGGGCAAAATTTTGGTGATTTCGACGATTTTTCAACTTTTTTATTTGAAGAGATTTCTTGGATATCTCTTCATTTTCGTGTTCCTGGGGTCCGAAATGCTAAGAATCCGGTGTTAACTCGACCTCGAAAATGGCAAAATTTTTCGAAAAAATTTCTGACCCAATCGATGAAAATTTGTTGATTTTTAGAAAATCTCTCATAACTTTTGAACCGCTTGATAGATCGGGATGAGTTTTTGCACGTTTGAAGAACTCCACGGGAGCTACTTGGTGACGCAAAAAGTTCCAGGATTCTATCGTGTTATCATCGAAAAAAAGGGTGCCAAAATATGGGTCTAAAAATTCTCTTGAAAAGCTAAGGACCCCTATAACTTTTTTATTATTGGATTTTTCGTGGTTAATTTGGTCCTATCTTACGCAGAATTTCACGAGGAATCCAACGGTGCCACGGGAATTCACGTACGGTCTCTAGTTCCGGAGTTATCGCCATCTAAAATTTTGGAAAGTTGCATTTTGCATCGAAAGGGCAAAATTTTGGTGATTTCGACGATTTTTCAACTTTTTTATTTGAAGAGATTTCTTGGATATCTCTTCATTTTTGTGTTCCTGGGGTCCGAAATGCTAAGAATCCGGTGTTAACTCGACCTCGAAAATGGCAAAATTTTTCGAAAAAATTTCTGACCCAATCGATGAAAATTTGTTGATTTTTAGAAAATCTCTCATAACTTTTGAACCGCTTGATAGATCGGGATGAGTTTTTGCACGTTTGAAGAACTCCACGGGAGCTACTTGGTGACGCAAAAAGTTCCAGGATTCTATCGTGTTATCATCGAAAAAAAGGGTGCCAAAATATGGGTCTAAAAATTTTCTTGAAAAGCTAAGGACCCCTATAACTTTTTTATTATTGGATTTTTCGTGGTTAATTTGGTCCTATCTTACGCAGAATTTCACGAGGATTCCAACGGTGCCACGGGAATTCACGTACGATCTCTAGTTCCGGAGTTATCGTCATCTAAAATTTTGGAAAGTTGCATTTTGCATCGAAAGGGCAAAATCTTGGTGATTTCGACGATTTTTCAACTTTTTTATTTGAAGAGATTTCTTGGATATCTCTTCATTTTCGTGTTCCTGGGGTCCGAAATGCTAAGAATCCGGCGTTAACTCGACCTCGAAAATGGCAAAATTTTTCGAAAAAATTTCTGACCCAATCGATGAAAATTTGTTGATTTTTAGAAAATCTCTCATAACTTTTGAACCGCTTGATAGATCGGGATGAGTTTTTGCACGTTTGAAGAACTCCACGGGAGCTACTTGGTGACGCAAAAAGTTCCAGGATTCTATCGTGTTATCATCGAAAAAAAGGGTGCCAAAATATGGGTCTAAAAATTCTCTTGAAAAGTTAAGGACCCCTATAACTTTTTTATTATTGGATTTTTCGTGGTTAATTTGGTCCTATCTTACGCAGAATTTCACGAGGAATCCAACGGTGCCACGGGAGTTCACGTACGATCTCTAGTTCCGGAGTTATCGCCATCTAAAATTTTGGAAAGTTGCATTTTGCATCGAAAGGGCAAAGTTTTGGTGATTTCGACGATTTTTCAACTTTTTTATTTGAAGAGATTTCTTGGATATCCTTTCATTTTCGTGTTCCTGGGGTCCGAAATGCTAAGAATCCGGTGTTAACTCGACCTCGAAAATGGCAAAATTTTTCGAAAAAATTTCTGACCCAATCGATGAAAATTTGTTGATTTTTAGAAAATCTCTCATAACTTTTGAACCGCTTGATAGAGCGGGATGAGTTTTTGCACGTTTGAAGTACTCCACGGGAGCTACTTGGTGACGCAAAAAGTTCCAGGATTCTATCGTGTTATCATCGAAAAAAAGGGTGCTAAATATGGGTCTAAAAATGCTCTTGAAAAGCTAAGGACCCCTATAACTTTTTTATTATTGGATTTTTCGTGGTTAATTTGGTCCTATCTTACGCAGAATTTCACGAGGAATCCAACGGTGCCACGTGAATTCACGTACGATCTCTAGTTCCGGAGTTATCGCCATCTAAAATTTTGGAAAGTTGCATTTTGCATCGAAAGGGCAAAATTTTGGTGATTTCGACGATTTTTCAACTTTTTTATTTGAAGAGATTTCTTGGATATCTCTTCATTTTCGTGTTCCTGGGGTCCGAAATGCTAAGAATCCGGTGTTAACTCGACCTCGAAAATGGCAAAATTTTTCGAAAAAATTTCCGACCCAATCGATGAAAATTTGTTGATTTTTAGAAAATCTCTCATAACTTTTGAACCGCTTGATAGATCGGGATGAGTTTTTGCACGTTTGAAGAACTCCACGGGAGCTACTTGGTGACGCAAAAAGTTCCAGGATTCTATCGTGTTATCATCGAAAAAAAGGGTGCCAAAATATGGGTCTAAAAATTTTCTTGAAAAGCTAAGGACCCCTATAACTTTTTTATTATTGGATTTTTCGTGGTTAATTTGGTCCTATCTTACGCAGAATTTCACGAGGATTCCAACGGTGCCACGGGAATTCACGTACGATCTCTAGTTCCGGAGTTATCGTCATCTAAAATTTTGGAAAGTTGCATTTTGCATCGAAAGGGCAAAATCTTGGTGATTTCGACGATTTTTCAACTTTTTTATTTGAAGAGATTTCTTGGATATCTCTTCATTTTCGTGTTCCTGGGGTTCGAAATGCTAAGAATCCGGCGTTAACTCGACCTCGAAAATGGCAAAATTTTTCGAAAAAATTTCTGACCCAATCGATGAAAATTTGTTGATTTTTAGAAAATCTCTCATAACTTTTGAACCGCTTGATAGAGCGGGATGAGTTTTTGCACGTTTGAAGTACTCCACGGGAGCTACTTGGTGACGCAAAAAGTTCCAGGATTTTATCGTGTTATCATCGAAAAAAAGGGTGCTAAATATGGGTCTAAAAATGCTCTTGAAAAGCTAAGGACCCCTATAACTTTTTTATTATTGGATTTTTCGTGGTTAATTTGGTCCTATCTTACGCAGAATTTCACGAGGAATCCAACGGTGCCACGTGAATTCACGTACGATCTCTAGTTCCGGAGATATCGCCATCTAAAATTTTGGAAAGTTGCATTTTGCATCGAAAGGGCAAAATTTTGGTGATTTCGACGATTTTTCAACTTTTTTATTTGAAGAGATTTCTTGGATATCTCTTCATTTTCGTGTTCCTGGGGTCCGAAATGCTAAGAATCCGGTGTTAACTCGACCTCGAAAATGGCAAAATTTTTCGAAAAAATTTCCGACCCAATCGATGAAAATTTGTTGATTTTTAGAAAATCTCTCATAACTTTTGAACCGCTTGATAGATCGGGATGAGTTTTTGCACGTTTGAAGAACTCCACGGGAGCTACTTGGCGACGCAAAAAGTTCCAGGATTCTATCGTGTTATCATCGAAAAAAAGGGTGCCAAAATATGTGTCTAAAAATTCTCTTGAAAAGCTAAGGACCCCTATATCTTTTTTATTATAGGATTTTTCGTGGTTAATTTGGTCCTATCTTACGCAGAATTTCACGAGGAATCCAACGGTGCCACGGGAATTCACGTACGATCTCTAGTTCCGGAGTTATCGCCATCTAAAATTTTGGAAAGTTGCATTTTGCATCGAAAGGGCAAAATTTTGGTGATTTCGACGATTTTTCAACTTTTTTATTTGAAGAGATTTCTTGGATATCTCTTCATTTTTGTGTTCCTGGGGTCCGAAATGCTAAGAATCCGGTGTTAACTCGACCTCGAAAATGGCAAAATTTTTCGAAAAAATTTCTGACCCAATCGATGAAAATTTGTTGATTTTTAGAAAATCTCTCATAACTTTTGAACCGCTTGATAGATCGGGATGAGTTTTTGCACGTTTGAAGAACTCCACGGGAGCTACTTGGTGACGCAAAAAGTTCCAGGATTCTATCGTGTTATCATCGAAAAAAAGGGTGCCAAAATATGGGTCTAAAAATTTTCTTGAAAAGCTAAGGACCCCTATAACTTTTTTATTATTGGATTTTTCGTGGTTAATTTGGTCCTATCTTACGCAGAATTTCACGAGGATTCCAACGGTGCCACGGGAATTCACGTACGATCTCTAGTTCCGGAGTTATCGTCATCTAAAATTTTGGAAAGTTGCATTTTGCATCGAAAGGGCAAAATCTTGGTGATTTCGACGATTTTTCAACTTTTTTATTTGAAGAGATTTCTTGGATATCTCTTCATTTTCGTGTTCCTGGGGTCCGAAATGCTAAGAATCCGGCGTTAACTCGACCTCGAAAATGGCAAAATTTTTCGAAAAAATTTCTGACCCAATCGATGAAAATTTGTTGATTTTTAGAAAATCTCTCATAACTTTTGAACCGCTTGATAGATCGGGATGAGTTTTTGCACGTTTGAAGAACTCCACGGGAGCTACTTGGTGACGCAAAAAGTTCCAGGATTCTATCGTGTTATCATCGAAAAAAAGGGTGCCAAAATATGGGTCTAAAAATTCTCTTGAAAAGTTAAGGACCCCTATAACTTTTTTATTATTGGATTTTTCGTGGTTAATTTGGTCCTATCTTACGCAGAATTTCACGAGGAATCCAACGGTGCCACGGGAGTTCACGTACGATCTCTAGTTCCGGAGTTATCGCCATCTAAAATTTTGGAAAGTTGCATTTTGCATCGAAAGGGCAAAGTTTTGGTGATTTCGACGATTTTTCAACTTTTTTATTTGAAGAGATTTCTTGGATATCTCTTCATTTTCGTGTTCCTGGGGTCCGAAATGCTAAGAATCCGGTGTTAACTCGACCTCGAAAATGGCAAAATTTTTCGAAAAAATTTCTGACCCAATCGATGAAAATTTGTTGATTTTTAGAAAATCTCTCATAACTTTTGAACCGCTTGATAGAGCGGGATGAGTTTTTGCACGTTTGAAGTACTCCACGGGAGCTACTTGGTGACGCAAAAAGTTCCAGGATTCTATCGTGTTATCATCGAAAAAAAGGGTGCTAAATATGGGTCTAAAAATGCTCTTGAAAAGCTAAGGACCCCTATAACTTTTTTATTATTGGATTTTTCGTGGTTAATTTGGTCCTATCTTACGCAGAATTTCACGAGGAATCCAACGGTGCCACGTGAATTCACGTACGATCTCTAGTTCCGGAGTTATCGCCATCTAAAATTTTGGAAAGTTGCATTTTGCATCGAAAGGGCAAAATTTTGGTGATTTCGACGATTTTTCAACTTTTTTATTTGAAGAGATTTCTTGGATATCTCTTCATTTTCGTGTTCCTGGGGTCCGAAATGCTAAGAATCCGGTGTTAACTCGACCTCGAAAATGGCAAAATTTTTCGAAAAAATTTCCGACCCAATCGATGAAAATTTGTTGATTTTTAGAAAATCTCTCATAACTTTTGAACCGCTTGATAGATCGGGATGAGTTTTTGCACGTTTGAAGAACTCCACGGGAGCTACTTGGTGACGCAAAAAGTTCCAGGATTCTATCGTGTTATCATCGAAAAAAAGGGTGCCAAAATATGGGTCTAAAAATTTTCTTGAAAAGCTAAGGACCCCTATAACTTTTTTATTATTGGATTTTTCGTGGTTAATTTGGTCCTATCTTACGCAGAATTTCACGAGGATTCCAACGGTGCCACGGGAATTCACGTACGATCTCTAGTTCCGGAGTTATCGTCATCTAAAATTTTGGAAAGTTGCATTTTGCATCGAAAGGGCAAAATTTTGGTGATTTCGACGATTTTTCAACTTTTTTATTTGAAGAGATTTCTTGGATATCTCTTCATTTTCGTGTTCCTGGGGTCCGAAATGCTAAGAATCCGGCGTTAACTCGACCTCGAAAATGGCAAAATTTTTCGAAAAAATTTCCGACCCAATCGATGAAAATTTGTTGATTTTTAGAAAATCTCTCATAACTTTTGAACCGCTTGATAGATCGGGATGAGTTTTTGCACGTTTGAAGAACTCCACGGGAGCTACTTGGTGACGCAAAAAGTTCCAGGATTCTATCGTGTTATCATCGAAAAAAAGGGTGCCAAAATATGGGTCTAAAAATTCTCTTGAAAAGTTAAGGACCCCTATAACTTTTTTATTATTGGATTTTTCGTGGTTAATTTGGTCCTATCTTACGCAGAATTTCACGAGGAATCCAACGGTGCCACGGGAGTTCACGTACGATCTCTAGTTCCGGAGTTATCGCCATCTAAAATTTTGGAAAGTTGCATTTTGCATCGAAAGGGCAAAGTTTTGGTGATTTCGACGATTTTTCAACTTTTTTATTTGAAGAGATTTCTTGGATATCCTTTCATTTTCGTGTTCCTGGGGTCCGAAATGCTAAGAATCCGGTGTTAACTCGACCTCGAAAATGGCAAAATTTTTCGAAAAAATTTCTGACCCAATCGATGAAAATTTGTTGATTTTTAGAAAATCTCTCATAACTTTTGAACCGCTTGATAGAGCGGGATGAGTTTTTGCACGTTTGAAGTACTCCACGGGAGCTACTTGGTGACGCAAAAAGTTCCAGGATTCTATCGTGTTATCATCGAAAAAAAGGGTGCTAAATATGGGTCTAAAAATGCTCTTGAAAAGCTAAGGACCCCTATAACTTTTTTATTATTGGATTTTTCGTGGTTAATTTGGTCCTATCTTACGCAGAATTTCACGAGGAATCCAACGGTGCCACGTGAATTCACGTACGATCTCTAGTTCCGGAGTTATCGCCATCTAAAATTTTGGAAAGTTGCATTTTGCATCGAAAGGGCAAAATTTTGGTGATTTCGACGATTTTTCAACTTTTTTATTTGAAGAGATTTCTTGGATATCTCTTCATTTTCGTGTTCCTGGGGTCCGAAATGCTAAGAATCCGGTGTTAACTCGACCTCGAAAATGGCAAAATTTTTCGAAAAAATTTCCGACCCAATCGATGAAAATTTGTTGATTTTTAGAAAATCTCTCATAACTTTTGAACCGCTTGATAGATCGGGATGAGTTTTTGCACGTTTGAAGAACTCCACGGGAGCTACTTGGCGACGCAAAAAGTTCCAGGATTCTATCGTGTTATCATCGAAAAAAAGGGTGCCAAAATATGTGTCTAAAAATTCTCTTGAAAAGCTAAGGACCCCTATATCTTTTTTATTATAGGATTTTTCGTGGTTAATTTGGTCCTATCTTACGCAGAATTTCACGAGGAATCCAACGGTGCCACGGGAATTCACGTACGATCTCTAGTTCCGGAGTTATCGCCATCTAAAATTTTGGAAAGTTGCATTTTGCATCGAAAGGGCAAAATTTTGGTGATTTCGACGATTTTTCAACTTTTTTATTTGAAGAGATTTCTTGGATATCTCTTCATTTTCGTGTTCCTGGGGTCCGAAATGCTAAGAATCCGATGTTAACTCGACCTCGAAAATGGCAAAATTTTTCGAAAAAATTTCTGACCCAATCGATGAAAATTTGTTGATTTTTAGAAAATCTCTCATAACTTTTGAACCGCTTGATAGATCGGGATGAGTTTTTGCACGTTTGAAGAACTCCACGGGAGCTACTTGGTGACGCAAAAAGTTCCAGGATTCTATCGTGTTATCATCGAAAAAAAGGGTGCCAAAATATGGGTCTAAAAATTCTCTTGAAAAGCTAAGGACTCCTATAACTTGTTTATTATTGGATTTTTCGTGGTTAATTTGGTCCTATCTTACGCAGAATTTCACGAGGAATCCAACGGTGCCACGGGAATTCACGTACGATCTCTAGTTCCGGAGTTATCGCCATCTAAAATTTTGGAAAGTTGCATTTTGCATCGAAAGGGCAAAATTTTGGTGATTTCGACGATTTTTCAACTTTTTTATTTGAAGAGATTTCTTGGATATCTCTTCATTTTCGTGTTCCTGGGGTCCGAAATGCTAAGAATCCGGTGTTAACTCGACCTCGAAAATGGCAAAATTTTTCGAAAAAATTTCCGACCCAATCGATGAAAATTTGTTGATTTTTAGAAAATCTCTCATAACTTTTGAACCGCTTGATAGATCGGGATGAGTTTTTGCACGTTTGAAGAACTCCACGGGAGCTACTTGGCGACGCAAAAAGTTCCAGGATTCTATCGTGTTATCATCGAAAAAAAGGGTGCCAAAATATGGGTCTAAAAATTCTCTTGAAAAGCTAAGGACCCCTATAACTTTTTTATTATTGAATTTTTCGTGGATAATTTGGTCCTATCTTACGCAGAATTTCACGAGGAATCCAACGGTGCCGCTGGAATTCACGTACGATCTCTAGTTCCGGAGTTATCGCCATCTAAAATTTTGGAAAGTTGCATTTTGCATCGAAAGGGCAAAATTTTGGTGATTTCGACAATTTTTCAACTTTTTTATTTGAAGAGATTTCTTGGATATCTCTTCATTTTCGTGTTCCTGGGGTCCGAAATGCCAAGAATCCGGTGTTAACTCGACCTCGAAAATGGCAAAATTTTTCGAAAAAATTTCTGACCCAATCGATGAAAATTTGTTGATTTTTAGAAAATCTCTCATAACTTTTGAACCGCTTGATAGATCGGGATGAGTTTTTGCATGTTTGAAGAACTCCACGGGAGCTACTTGGTGACGCAAAAAGTTCCAGGATTCTATCGTGTTATCATCGAAAAAAAGGGTGCCAAAATATGTGTCTAAAAATTCTCTTGAAAAGCTAAGGACCCCTATATCTTTTTTATTATAGGATTTTTCGTGGTTAATTTGGTCCTATCTTACGCAGAATTTCACGAGGAATCCAACGGTGCCACGGGAATTCACGTACGATCTCTAGTTCCGGAGTTATCGCCATCTAAAATTTTGGAAAGTTGCATTTTGCATCGAAAGGGCAAAATTTTGGTGATTTCGACGATTTTTCAACTTTTTTATTTGAAGAGATTTCTTGGATATCTCTTCATTTTCGTGTTCCTGGGGTCCGAAATGCTAAGAATCCGGTGTTAACTCGACCTCGAAAATGTCAAAATTTTTCGAAAAAATTTCTGACCCAATCGATGAAAATTTGTTGATTTTTAGAAAATCTCTCATAACTTTTGAACCGCTTGATAGATCGGGATGAGTTTTTGCACGTTTGAAGAACTCCACGGGAGCTACTTGGTGACGCAAAAAGTTCCAGGATTCTATCGTGTTATCATCGAAAAAAAGGGTGCCAAAATATGGGTCTAAAAATTCTCTTGAAAAGCTAAGGACTCCTATAACTTGTTTATTATTGGATTTTTCGTGGTTAATTTGGTCCTATCTTACGCAGAATTTCACGAGGAATCCAACGGTGCCACGGGAATTCACGTACGATCTCTAGTTCCGGAGTTATCGCCATCTAAAATTTTGGAAAGTTGCATTTTGCATCGAAAGGGCAAAATTTTGGTGATTTCGACGATTTTTCAACTTTTTTATTTGAAGAGATTTCTTGGATATCTCTTCATTTTCGTGTTCCTGGGGTCCGAAATGCTAAGAATCCGGTGTTAACTCGACCTCGAAAATGGCAAAATTTTTCGAAAAAATTTCCGACCCAATCGATGAAAATTTGTTGATTTTTAGAAAATCTCTCATAACTTTTGAACCGCTTTATAGATCGGGATGAGTTTTTGCACGTTTGAAGAACTCCACGGGAGCTACTTGGCGACGCAAAAAGTTCCAGGATTCTATCGTGTTATCATCGAAAAAAAGGGTGCCAAAATATGGGTCTAAAAATTCTCTTGAAAAGCTAAGGACCCCTATAACTTTTTTATTATTGGATTTTTCGTGGTTAATTTGGTCCTATCTTACGCAGAATTTCACGAGGAATCCAACGGTGCCACGGGAATTCACGTACGATCTCTAGTTCCGGAGTTATCGCCATCTAAAATTTTGGAAAGTTGCATTTTGCATCGAAAGGGCAAAATTTTGGTGATTTCGACGATTTTTCAACTTTTTTATTTGAAGAGATTTCTTGGATATCTCTTCATTTTCGTGTTCCTGGGGTCCGAAATGCTAAGAATCCGGTGTTAACTCGACCTCGAAAATGTCAAAATTTTTCGAAAAAATTTCTGACCCAATCGATGAAAATTTGTTGATTTTTAGAAAATCTCTCATAACCTTTGAACCGCTTGATAGATCGGGATGAGTTTTTGCACGTTTGAAGAACTCCACGGGAGCTACTTGGTGACGCAAAAAGTTCCAGGATTCTATCGTGTTATCATCGAAAAAAAGGGTGCCAAAATATGGGTCTAAAAATTCTCTTGAAAAGCTAAGGACCCCTATAACTTTTTTATTATTGGATTTTTCGTGGTTAATTTGGTCCTATCTTACGCAGAATTTCACGAGGAATCCAACAGTGCCACGGGAATTCACGTACGATCTCTAGTTCCGGAGTTATCGCCATCTAAAATTTTGGAAAGTTGCATTTTGCATCGAAAGGGCAAAATTTTGGTGATTTCGACGATTTTTCAACTTTTTTATTTGAAGAGATTTCTTGGATATCTCTTCATTTTCGTGTTCCTGGGGTCCGAAATGCTAAGAATCCGGTGTTAACTCGACCTCGAAAATGGCAAAATTTTTCGAAAAAATTTCTGACCCAATCGATGAAAATTTGTTGATTTTTAGAAAATCTCTCATAACCTTTGAACCGCTTGATAGATCGGGATGAGTTTTTGCACGTTTGAAGAACTCCACGGGAGCTACTTGGTGACGCAAAAAGTTCCAGGATTCTATCGTGTTATCATCGAAAAAAAGGGTGCCAAAATATGGGTCTAAAAATTCTCTTGAAAAGCTAAGCACTCCTATAACTTGTTTATTATTGGATTTTTCGTGGTTAATTTAGTCCTATCTTACGCAGAATTTCACGAGGAATCCAACGGTGCCACGGGAATTCACGTACGATCTCTAGTTCCGGAGTTATCGCCATCTAAAATTTTGGAAAGTTGCATTTTGCATCGAAAGGGCAAAATTTTGGTGATTTCGACGATTTTTCAACTTTTTTATTTGAAGAGATTTCTTGGATATCTCTTCATTTTCGTGTTCCTGGGGTCCGAAATGCTAAGAATCCGGTGTTAACTCGACCTCGAAAATGGCAAAATTTTTCGAAAAAATTTCCGACCCAATCGATGAAAATTTGTTGATTTTTAGAAAATCTCTCATAACTTTTGAACCGCTTGATAGATCGGGATGAGTTTTTGCACGTTTGAAGAACTCCACGGGAGCTACTTGGCGACGCAAAAAGTTCCAGGATTCTATCGTGTTATCATCGAAAAAAAGGGTGCCAAAATATGGGTCTAAAAATTCTCTTGAAAAGCTAAGCACTCCTATAACTTGTTTATTATTGGATTTTTCGTGGTTAATTTGGTCCTATCTTACGCAGAATTTCACGAGGAATCCAACGGTGCCACGGGAATTCACGTACGATCTCTAGTTCCGGAGTTATCGCCATCTAAAATTTTGGAAAGTTGCATTTTGCATCGAAAGGGCAAAATTTTGGTGATTTCGACGATTTTTCAACTTTTTTATTTGAAGAGATTTCTTGGATATCTCTTCATTTTCGTGTTCCTGGGGTCCGAAATGCTAAGAATCCGGTGTTAACTCGACCTCGAAAATGGCAAAATTTTTCGAAAAAATTTCCGACCCAATCGATGAAAATTTGTTGATTTTTAGAAAATCTCTCATAACTTTTGAACCGCTTGATAGATCGGGATGAGTTTTTGCACGTTTGAAGAACTCCACGGGAGCTACTTGGCGACGCAAAAAGTTCCAGGATTCTATCGTGTTATCATCGAAAAAAAGGGTGCCAAAATATGGGTCTAAAAATTCTCTTGAAAAGCTAAGGACCCCTATAACTTTTTTATTATTGGATTTTTCGTGGTTAATTTGGTCCTATCTTACGCAGAATTTCACGAGGAATCCAACGGTGCCACGGGAATTCACGTACGATCTCTAGTTCCGGAGTTATCGCCATCTAAAATTTTGGAAAGTTGCATTTTGCATCGAAAGGGCAAAATTTTGGTGATTTCGACGATTTTTCAACTTTTTTATTTGAAGAGATTTCTTGGATATCTCTTCATTTTCGTGTTCCTGGGGTCCGAAATGCTAAGAAACCGGTGTTAACTCGACCTCGAAAATGTCAAAATTTTTCGAAAAAATTTCTGACCCAATCGATGAAAATTTGTTGATTTTTAGAAAATCTCTCATAACCTTTGAACCGCTTGATAGATCGGGATGAGTTTTTGCACGTTTGAAGAACTCCACGGGAGCTACTTGGTGACGCAAAAAGTTCCAGGATTCTATCGTGTTATCATCGAAAAAAAGGGTGCCAAAATATGGGTCTAAAAATTCTCTTGAAAAGCTAAGGACCCCTATAACTTTTTTATTATTGGATTTTTCGTGGTTAATTTGGTCCTATCTTACGCAGAATTTCACGAGGAATCCAACAGTGCCACGGGAATTCACGTACGATCTCTAGTTCCGGAGTTATCGCCATCTAAAATTTTGGAAAGTTGCATTTTGCATCGAAAGGGCAAAATTTTGGTGATTTCGACGATTTTTCAACTTTTTTATTTGAAGAGATTTCTTGGATATCTCTTCATTTTCGTGTTCCTGGGGTCCGAAATGCTAAGAATCCGGTGTTAACTCGACCTCGAAAATGGCAAAATTTTTCGAAAAAATTTCTGACCCAATCGATGAAAATTTGTTGATTTTTAGAAAATCTCTCATAACTTTTGAACCGCTTGATAGATCGGGATGAGTTTTTGCGCGTTTGAAGAACTCCACGGGAGCTACTTGGTGACGCAAAAAGTTCCAGGATTCTATCGTGTTATCATCGAAAAAAAGGGTGCCAAAATATGGGTCTAAAAATTCTCTTGAAAAGCTAAGGACCCCTATAACTTTTTTATTATTGGATTTTTCGTGGTTAATTTGGTCCTATCTTACGCAGAATTTCACGAGGAATCCAACGGTGCCACGGGAATTCACGTACGGTCTCTAGTTCCGGAGTTATCGCCATCTAAAATTTTGGAAAGTTGCATTTTGCATCGAAAGGGCAAAATTTTGGTGATTTCGACGATTTTTCAACATTTTTATTTGAAGAGATTTCTTGGATATCTCTTCATTTTCGTGTTCCTGGGGTCCGAAATGCTAAGAATCCGGTGTTAACTCGACCTCGAAAATGGCAAAATTTTTCGAAAAAATTTCTGACCCAATCGATGAAAATTTGTTGATTTTTAGAAAATCTCTCATAACTTTTGAACCACTTGATAGATCGGGATGAGTTTTTGCACGTTTGAAGAACTCCACGGGAGCTACTTGGTGACGCAAAAAGTTCCAGGATTCTATCGTGTTATCATCGAAAAAAAGGGTGCCAAAATATGGGTCTAAAAATTCTCTTGAAAAGCTAAGGACCCCTATAACTTTTTATTATTGGATTTTTCGTGGTTAATTTGGTCCTATCTTACGCAGAATTTCACGAGGAATCCAACGGTGCCACGGGAATTCACGTACGGTCTCTAGTTCCGGAGTTATCGCCATCTAAAATTTTGGAAAGTTGCATTTTGCATCGAAAGGGCAAAATTTTGGTGATTTCGACGATTTTTCAACTTTTTTATTTGAAGAGATTTCTTGGATATCTCTTCATTTTCGTGTTCCTGGGGTCCGAAATGCTAAGAATCCGGTGTTAACTCGACCTCGAAAATGGCAAAATTTTTCGAAAAAATTTCCGACCCAATCGATGAAAATTTGTTGATTTTTAGAAAATCTCTCATAACTTTTGAACCGCTTGATAGATCGGGATGAGTTTTTGCACGTTTGAAGAACTCCACGGGAGCTACTTGGCGACGCAAAAAGTTCCAGGATTCTATCGTGTTATCATCGAAAAAAAGGGTGCCAAAATATGGGTCTAAAAATTCTCTTGAAAAGCTAAGGACCCCTATAACTTTTTTATTATTGGATTTTTCGTGGTTAATTTGGTCCTATCTTACGCAGAATTTCATGAGGAATCCAACGGTGCCACGGGAATTCACGTACGATCTCTAGTTCCGGAGTTATCGCCATCTAAAATTTTGGAAAGTTGCATTTTGCATCGAAAGGGCAAAATTTTGGTGATTTCGACGATTTTTCAACTTTTTTATTTGAAGAGATTTCTTGGATATCTCTTCATTTTCGTGTTCCTGGGGTCCGAAATGCTAAGAATCCGGTGTTAACTCGACCTCAAAAATGGCAAAATTTTTCGAAAAAATTTCTGACCCAATCGATGAAAATTTGTTGATTTTTAGAAAATCTCTCATAACTTTTGAACCGCTTGATAGATCGGGATGAGTTTTTGCACGTTTGAAAAACTCCACGGGAGCTACTTGGTGACGCAAAAAGTTCCAGGATTCTATCGTGTTATCATCGAAAAAAAGGGTGCCAAAATATGGGTCTAAAAATTCTCTTGAAAAGCTAAGGACCCCTATAACTTTTTTATTATTGGATTTCTCGTGGTTAATTTGGTCCTATCTTACGCAGAATTTCACGAGGAATCCAACGGTGCCACGGGAATTCACGTACGATCTCTAGTTCCGGAGTTATCGCCATCTAAAATTTTGGAAAGTTGCATTTTGCATCGAAAGGGCAAAATTTTGGTGATTTCGACGATTTTTCAACTTTTTTATTTGAAGAGATTTCTTGGATATCTCTTCATTTTCGTGTTCCTGGAGTCCGAAATGCTAAGAACCCGGTGTTAACTCGACCACGAAAATGGCAAAATTTTTCGAAAAAATTTCTGACCCAATCGATGAAAATTTGTTGATTTTTAGAAAATCTCTCATAACTTTTGAACCGCTTGATAGATCGGGATGAGTTTTTGCACGTTTGAAGAACCCCACGGGAGCTACTTGGTGACGCAAAAAGTTCCAGGATTCTATCGTGTTATCATCGAAAAAAAGGGTGCCAAAATATGGGTCTAAAAATTCTCTTGAAAAGCTTAGGACCCCTATAACTTTTTTATTATTGGATTTTTCGTGGTTAATTTGGTCCTATCTTACGCAGAATTTCACGAGGAATCCAACGGTGCCACGGGAATTCACGTACGATCTCTAGTTCCGGAGTTATCGCCATCTAAAATTTTGGAAAGTTGCATTTTGCATCGAAAGGGCAAAATTTTGGTGATTTCGACGATATTTCAACTTTTTTATTTGAAGAGATTTTTTGGATATCTCTTCATTTTCCTGTTCCTGGGGTCCGAAATGCTAAGAATCCGGTGTTAACTCGACCTCGAAAATGGCAAAACTTTTCGAAAAAATTTCTGACCCAATCGATGAAAATTTGTTGATTTTTAGAAAATCTCTCATAACTTTTGAACCGCTTGATAGATCGGGATGAGTTTTTGCACGTTTGAAGAACTCCACGGGAGCTACTTGGTGACGCAAAAAGTTCCAGGATTCTATCGTGTTATCATCGAAAAAAAGGGTGCCAAAATATGGGTCTAAAAATTCTCTTGAAAAGCTAAGGACCCCTATAACTTTTTTATTATTGGATTTTTCGTGGTTAATTTGGTCCTATCTTACGCAGAATTTCACGAGGAATCCAACGGTGCCACGGGAATTCACGTACGATCTCTAGTTCCGGAGTTATCGCCATCTAAAATTTTGGAAAGTTGCATTTTGCATCGAAAGGGCAAAATTTTGGTGATTTCGACGATTTTTCAACTTTTTTATTTGAAGAGATTTCTTGGATATCTCTTCATTTTCGTGTTCCTGGGGTCCGAAATGCTAAGAATCCGGTGTTAACTCGACCTCGAAAATGGCAAAATTTTTCGAAAAAATTTCTGACCCAATCGATGTAAATTTGTTGATTTTTAGAAAATCTCTCATAACTTTTGAACCGCTTGATAGATCGGGATGAGTTTTTGCACGTTTGAAGAACTCCACGGGAGCTACTTGGTGACGCAAAAAGTTCCAGGATTCTATCGTGTTATCATCGAAAAAAAGGGTGCCAAAAGATGGGTCTAAAAATTCTCTTGAAAAGCTAAGGACCCCTATAACTTTTTTATTATTGGATTTTTCGTGGTTAATTTGGTCCTATCTTACGCAGAATTTCACGAGGAATCCAACGGTGCCACGGGAATTCACGTACGATCTCTAGTTCCGGAGTTATCGCCATCTAAAATTTTGGAAAGTTGCATTTTGCATCGAAAGGGCAAAATTTTGTTGATTTCGACGATTTTTCAACTTTTTTATTTGAAGAGATTTCTTGGATATCTCTTCATTTTCGTGTTCCTGGAGTCCGAAATGCTAAGAACCCGGTGTTAACTCGACCTCGAAAATGGCAAAATTTTTCGAAAAAATTTCTGACCCAATCGATGAAAATTTGTTGATTTTTAGAAAATCTCTCATAACTTTTGAACCGCTTGATAGATCGGGATGAGTTTTTGCACGTTTGAAGAACCCCACGGGAGCTACTTGGTGACGCAAAAAGTTCCAGGATTCTATCGTGTTATCATCGAAAAAAAGGGTGCCAAAATATGGGTCTAAAATTTCTCTTGAAAAGCTTAGGACCCCTATAACTTTTTTATTATTGGATTTTTCGTGGTTAATTTGGTCCTATCCTACGCAGAATTTCACGAGGAATCCAACGGTGCCACGGGAATTCACGTACGATCTCTAGTTCCGGAGTTATCGCCATCTAAAATTTTGGAAAGTTGCATTTTGCATCGAAAGGGCAAAATTTTGGTGATTTTGACGATATTTCAACTTTTTTATTTGAAGAGATTTTTTGGATATCTCTTCATTTTCCTGTTCCTGGGGTCCGAAATGCTAAGAATCCGGTGTTAACTCGACCTCGAAAATGGCAAAATTTTTCGAAAAAATTTCTGACCCAATCGATGAAAATTTGTTGATTTTTAGAAAATCTCTCATAACTTTTGAACCGCTTGATAGATCGGGATGAGTTTTTGCACGTTTGAAGAACTCCACGGGAGCTACTTGGTGACGCAAAAAGTTCCAGGATTCTATCGTGTTATCATCGAAAAAAAGGGTGCCAAAATATGGGTCTAAAAATTCTCTTGAAAAGGTAAGGACCCCTATAACTTTTTTATTATTGGATTTTTCGTGGTTAATTTGGTCCTATCTTACGCAGAATTTCACGAGGAATCCAACGGTGCCACGGGAATTCACGTACGATCTCTAGTTCCGGAGTTATCGCCATCTAAAATTTTGGAAAGTTGCATTTTGCATCGAAAGGGCAAAATTTTGGTGATTTCGACGATTTTTCAACTTTTTTATTTGAAGAGATTTCTTGGATATCTCTTCATTTTCGTGTTCCTGGAGTCCGAAATGCTAAGAATCCGGTGTTAACTCGACCTCGAAAATGGCAAAATTTTTCGAAAAAATTTCTGACCCAATCGATGAAAATTTGTTGATTTTTAGAAAATCTCTCATAACTTTTGGACCGCTTGATAGATCGGGATGAGTTTTTGCACGTTTGAAGAACTCCACGGGAGCTACTTGGTGACGCAAAAAGTTCCAGGATTCTATCGTGTTATCATCGAAAAAAAGGGTGCCAAAGATGGGTCTAAAAATTCTCTTGAAAAGCTAAGGACCCCTATAACTTTTTTATTATTGGATTTTTCGTGGTTAATTTGGTCCTATCTTACGCAGAATTTCACGAGGAATCCAACGGTGCCACGGGAATTCACGTACGATCTCTAGTTCCGGAGTTATCGCCATCTAAAATTTTGGAAAGTTGCATTTTGCATCGAAAGGGCAAAATTTTGGTGATTTCGACGATTTTTCAACTTTTTTATTTGAAGAGACTTCTTGGATATCTCTTCATTTTCGTGTTTCTGGGGTCCGAAATGCTAAGAATCCGGTGTTAACTCGACCTCGAAAATGGCAAAATTTTTCGAAAAAATTTCTGACCCAATCGATGAAAATTTGTTGATTTTTAGAAAATCTCTCATAACTTTTGAACCGCTTGATAGATCGGGATGAGTTTTTGCACGTTTGAAAAACTCCACGGGAGCTACTTGGTGACGCAAAAAGTTCCAGGATTCTATCGTGTTATCATCGAAAAAAAGGGTGCCAAAATATGGGTCTAAAAATTCTCTTGAAAAGCTAAGGACCCCTATAACTTTTTTATTATTGGATTTTTCGTGGTTAATTTGGTCCTATCTTAAGCAGAATTTCACGAGGAATCCAACGGTGCCACGGGAATTCACGCACGATCTCTAGTTCCGGAGTTATCGCCATCTAAATTTTGGAAAGTTGCATTTTGCATCGAAAGGGCAAAATTTGGTGATTTCGACGATTTTTCAACTTTTTTATTTGAAGAGATTTCTTGGATATCTCTTCATTTTCGTGTTCCTGGGGTCCGAAATGCTAAGAATCCGGTGTTAACTTGACCTCGAAAATGGCAAAATTTTTTGAAAAAATTTCTGACCCAATCGATGAAAATTTGTTGATTTTTAGAAAATCTCTCATAACTTTTGAACCGCTCGATAGATCGGGATGAGTTTTTGCACGTTTGAAGAACTCCACGGGAGCTACTTGGTGACGCAAAAAGTTCCAGGATTCTATCGTGCTATCATCGAAAAAAAGAGTGCCAAAATATGGGTCTAAAAATTCTCTTGAAAAGCTAAGGACCCCTATAACTTTTTTATTATTGGATTTTTCGTGGTTAATCTGGTCCTATCTTACGCAGAATTTCACGAGGAATCCAACGGTGCCACGGGAATTCACGTACGATCTCTAGTTCCGGAGTTATCGCCATCTAAAATTTTGGAAAGTTGCATTTTGCATCGAAAGGGCAAAATTTTGGTGATTTCGACGATTTTTCAACTTTTTTATTTGAAGAGATTTCTTGGATATCTCTTCATTTTCGTGTTCCTGGGGTCCGAAATGCTAAGAATCCGGTGTTAACTCGACCTCGAAAATGGCAAAATTTTTCGAAAAAATTTCTGACCCAATCGATGAAAATTTGTTGATTTTTAGAAAATCTCTCATAACTTTTGAACCGCTTGATAGATCGGGATGAGTTTTTGCACGTTTGAAGAACTCCACGGGAGCTACTTGGTGACGTAAAAAGTTCCAGGATTCTATCGTGTTATCATCGAAAAAAACTGTGCCAAAATATGGGTCTAAAAATTTTTTTGAAAAGCTAAGGACCCCTATAACTTTTTTATTATTGGATTTTTCGTGGTTAATTTGGTCCTATCTTACGCAGAATTCCACGAGGAATCCAACGGTGCCACGGGAATTCACGTACGATCTCTAGTTCCGGAGTTATCGCCATCTAAAATTTTGGAAAGTTGCATTTTGCATCGAAAGGGCAAAATTTTGGTGATTTCGACGATTTTTCAACTTTTTGATTTGAAGAGATTTCTTGGATATCTCTTCATTTTCGTGTTCCTGGGGTCCGAAATGCTAAGAATCCGGTGTTAACTTGACCTCGAAAATGGCAAAATTTTTCGAAAAAATTTCTGACCCAATCGATGAAAATTTGTTGATTTTTAGAAAATCTCTCATAACTTTTGAACCGCTCGATAGATCGGGATGAGTTTTTGCACGTTTGAAGAACTCCACGGGAGCTACTTGGTGACGCAAAAAGTTCCAGGATTCTATCGTGTTATCATCGAAAAAAAGGGTGCCAAAATATGGGTTTAAAAATTCTCTTGAAAAGCTAAGGACCCCTATAACTTTTTTATTATTGGATTTTTCGTGGTTAATTTGGTCCTATCTTACGCAGAATTTCACGAGGAATCCAACGGTGCCACGGGAATTCACGTACGATCTCTAGTTCCGGAGTTATCGCCATCTAAAATTTTGGAAAGTTGCATTTTGCATCGAAAGGGCAAAATTTTGGTGATTTCGACGATTTTTCAACTTTTTTATTTGAAGAGATTTCTTGGATATCTCTTCATTTTCGTGTTCCTGGGGTCCGAAATGCTAAGAATCCGGTGTTAACTCGACCTCGAAAATGGCAAAATTTTTCGAAAAAATTTCTGACCCAATCGATAAAAATTTGTTGATTTTTAGAAAATCTCTCATAACTTTTGAACCGCTCGATAGATCGGGATGAGTTTTTGCACGTTTGAAGAACTCCACGGGAGCTACTTGGTGACGCAAAAAGTTCCAGGATTCTATCGTGTCATCATCGAAAAAAAGGGTGCCAAAATATGGGTCTAAAAATTCTCTTGAAAAGCTAAGGACCCCTATAACTTTTTTATTATTGGATTTTTCGTGGTTAATTTGGTCCTATCTTACGCAGAATTTCACGAGGAATCCAACGGTGCCACGGGAATTCACGTACGGTCTCTAGTTCCGGAGTTATCGCCATCTAAAATTTTGGAAAGTTGCATTTTGCATCGAAAGGGCAACATTTTGGTGATTTCGACGATTTTTCAACTTTTTTATTTGAAGAGATTTCTTGGATATCTCTTCATTTTCGTGTTCCTGGGGTCCGAAATGCTAAGAATCCGGTGTTAACTCGACCTCGAAAATGGCAAAATTTTTCGAAAAAATTTCTGACCCAATCGATGAAAATTTGTTGATTTTTAGAAAATCTCTCATAACTTTTGAACCGCTTGATAGATCGGGATGAGTTTTTGCACGTTTGAAGAACTCCACGGGAGCTACTTGGTGACGCAAAAAGTTCCAGGATTCTATCGTGTTATCATCGAAAAAAAGGGTGCCAAAATATGGGTCTAAAAATTCTCTTGAAAAGCTAAGGACCCCTATAACTTTTTTATTATTGGATTTTTCGTGGTTAATTTGGTCCTATCTTACGCAGAATTTCACGAGGAATCCAACGGTGCCACGGGAATTCACGTACGGTCTCTAGTTCCGGAGTTATCGCCATCTAAAATTTTGGAAAGTTGCATTTTGCATCGAAAGGGCAAAATTTTGGTGATTTCGACGATTTTTCAACTTTTTTATTTGAAGAGATTTCTTGGATATCTCTTCATTTTCGTGTTCCTGGGGTCCGAAATGCTAAGAATCCGGTGTTAACTCGACCTCGAAAATGGCAAATTTTTCGAAAAAATTTCTGACCCAATCGATGAAAATTTGTTGATTTTTAGAAAATCTCTCATAACTTTTGAACCGCTTGATAGATCGGGATGAGTTTTTGCACGTTTGAAGAACTCCACGGGAGCTACTTGGTGACGCAAAAAGTTCCAGGATTCTATCGTGTTATCATCGAAAAAAACTGTGCCAAAATATGGGTCTAAAAATTTTTTTGAAAAGCTAAGGACCCCTATAACTTTTTTATTATTGGATTTTTCGTGGTTAATTTGGTCCTATCTTACGCAGAATTCCACGAGGAATCCAACGGTGCCACGGGAATTCACGTACGATCTCTAGTTCCGGAGTTATCGCCATCTAAAATTTTGGAAAGTTGCATTTTCCATCGAAAGGGCAAAATTTTGGTGATTTCGACGATTTTTCAACTTTTTTATTTGAAGAGATTTCTTGGATATCTCTTCATTTTCGTGTTCCTGGGGTCCGAAATGCTAAGAATCCGGTGTTAACTTGACCTCGAAAATGGCAAAATTTTTCGAAAAAATTTCTGACCCAATCGATGAAAATTTGTTGATTTTTAGAAAATCTCTCATAACTTTTGAACCGCTCGATAGATCGGGATGAGTTTTTGCACGTTTGAAGAACTCCACGGGAGCTACTTGGTGACGCAAAAAGTTCCAGGATTCTATCGTGTTATCATCGAAAAAAAGGGTGCCAAAATATGGGTTTAAAAATTCTCTTGAAAAGCTAATAACCCCTATAACTTTTTTATTATTGGATTTTTCGTGGTTAATTTGGTCCTATCTTACGCAGAATTTCACGAGGAATCCAACGGTGCCACGGGAATTCACGTACGATCTCTAGTTCCGGAGTTATCGCCATCTAAAATTTTGGAAAGTTGCATTTTGCATCGAAAGGGCAAAATTTTGGTGATTTCGACGATTTTTCAACTTTTTTATTTGAAGAGATTTCTTGGATATCTCTTCATTTTCGTGTTCCTGGGGTCCGAAATGCTAAGAATCCGGTGTTAACTCGACCTCGAAAATGGCAAAATTTTTCGAAAAAATTTCTGACCCAATCGATAAAAATTTGTTGATTTTTAGAAAATCTCTCATAACTTTTGAACCGCTCGATAGATCGGGATGAGTTTTTGCACGTTTGAAGAACTCCACGGGAGCTACTTGGTGACGCAAAAAGTTCCAGGATTCTATCGTGTCATCATCGAAAAAAAGGGTGCCAAAATATGGGTCTAAAAATTCTCTTGAAAAGCTAAGGACCCCTATAACTTTTTTATTATTGGATTTTTCGTGGTTAATTTGGTCCTATCTTACGCAGAATTCCACGAGGAATCCAACGGTGCCACGGGAATTCACGTACGATCTCTAGTTCCGGAGTTATCGCCATCTAAAATTTTGGAAAGTTGCATTTTCCATCGAAAGGGCAAAATTTTGGTGATTTCGACGATTTTTCAACTTTTTTATTTGAAGAGATTTCTTGGATATCTCTTCATTTTCGTGTTCCTGGGGTCCGAAATGCTAAGAATCCGGTGTTAACTTGACCTCGAAAATGGCAAAATTTTTCGAAAAAATTTCTGACCCAATCGATGAAAATTTGTTGATTTTTAGAAAATCTCTCATAACTTTTGAACCGCTCGATAGATCGGGATGAGTTTTTGCACGTTTGAAGAACTCCACGGGAGCTACTTGGTGACGCAAAAAGTTCCAGGATTCTATCGTGTCATCATCGAAAAAAAGGGTGCCAAAATATGGGTCTAAAAATTCTCTTGAAAAGCTAAGGACCCCTATAACTTTTTTATTATTGGATTTTTCGTGGTTAATTTGGTCCTATCTTACGCAGAATTTCACGAGGAATCCAACGGTGCCACGGGAATTCACGTACAATCTCTAGTTCCGGAGTTATCGCCATCTAAAATTTTGGAAAGTTGCATTTTGCATCGAAAGGGCAAAATTTTGGTGATTTCGACGATTTTTCAACTTTTTTATTTGAAGAGATTTCTTGGATATCTCTTCATTTTCGTGTTCCTGGGGTCCGAAATGCTAAGAATCCGGTGTTAACTCGACCTCGAAAATGGCAAAATTTTTCGTAAAAATTTCTGACCCAATCGATGAAAATTTGTTGATTTTTAGAAAATCTCTCATAACTTTTGAACCGCTCGATAGATCGGGATGAGTTTTTGCACGTTTGAAGAACTCCACGGGAGCTACTTGGTGACGCAAAAAGTTCCAGGATTCTATCGTGTTATCATCGAAAAAAAGAGTGCCAAAATATGGGTCTAAAAATTCTCTTGAAAAGTTAAGAACCCCTATAACTTTTTTATTATTGGATTTTTCGTGGTTAATCTGGTCCTATCTTACGCAGAATTTCACGAGGAATCCAACGGTGCCACGGGAATTCACGTACGATCTCTAGTTCCGGAGTTATCGCCATCTAAAATTTTGGAAAGTTGCATTTTGCATCGAAAGGGCAAAATTTTGGTGATTTCGACGATTTTTCAACTTTTTTATTTGAAGAGATTTCTTGGATATTTCTTCATTTTCGTGTTTCTGGGGTCCGAAATGCTAAGAATCCGGTGTTAACTCGACCTCGAAAATGGCAAAATTTTTCGAAAAAATTTCTGACCCAATCGATGAAAATTTGTTGATTTTTAGAAAATCTCTCATAGCTTTTGAACCGCTCGATAGATCGGGATGAGTTTTTGCACGTTTGAAGAACTCCACGGGAACTACTTGGTGGCGCAAAAAGTTCCAGGATTCTATCATGTTATCATCGAATAAAAGGGTGCCAAAATATTTGTTCAGAAAATCTCTTGAAAAGGTAAGAACCCCTACAACTGTTTTATTATTACATTTTTGGTGGTTAATTTGGTCCTATCTTACGTAGAATTTTAGGAGATATCCAACAGTACAATGGGAATTTACGTACGGCCTCGGGTTTCTAAGATATGATTTTCGAATTTCGTTCATTTTTTTTATATCAAAATCAGTTTTTGTACGCTAGTAGAACTCGACAGAAGCTATCAATCGAAGAAAAAATTTCCGAATTCTATAGTGTTATCATTAATAAGTGTGGTGTCAATATATGGGTCTGAAAATAGTTGTTAAAATATAATGGCTTTCATAAATTATTTAAACTTGCATTTATGAATTATATTGCAAAAAAATTATTTTTTTCTTTATTTTGTATATTTTTTTGTGATCTCATTTCGTTGATTGAGACCAATAGAAATTGATTTGATTTAATTTTTACAACTATGTTAATTAAAGTTTTTTCTCAAAATTTAATTTATAAAAAATATGTGATGTATATGAATTATTTTTTCTAGGCTTAGGAACAGAAAATTTTTCAAGTACTTGGAAATGTATAATAAATATGAATTTTTAAAAATGTTGAAACAATGTCAAAAATTTCATTATTGCTAAAAGTCAGTTTTATGAAATCTTTATATTTGTTTTAGGTTTATTTTTCTGAACATGTAAATTAGAATTTTTGCAAATATCAAGAGCATTTTAAAAAATGTGTTATTTAAAAATCTTACAAAAACTTTAAAACTACATACTTTTTTATAAATATGTGGATGCTCAGTAGAATTCTCAGTGCTCAATAGAAAAAATCATAATTTGACATAGAGAGATAATTTTTTTATGTTCAGCGATCAATATAAACAAGTTGACAAAATTACTTAATAAGTAGCTTTTTGGAAACTATACTAAGCTTCATAAAATTTTATTGGTGTAACAAAACCAACTAAGCACCGTAAGTTTTGCCATCAGAACACAACTCGCAGTTGTGTTTTTCATCGATTCAAAAGTGCACAAACATGCTGAATTACGATTTTCAGCTTCAGGAAAATCCTAGAGGTAAGTTTTTTGCACTTGTACTAAATTTGAGCCACTGCTTTTAGACGATCCTTTCAAACATACGTATTGTTGAAGCTATAAATTATATCAAAATGGTCTTATGAAGAAATGCCTCAAATTGTTATTTCTTTATTATCTTGCTCTTTCTCTTTTTCAAGTTAACTACATTATTCCAAACCCTAACATAAAAATAATATTAAAGCATGGATCTGAGCTACTACGAAATGTTTTTGTAGATAATGATTTCTAATTGATGTTTATAGATGATCGTATTTTTTTAGACAATGTTTACAATTATTGTACATTTGTACAAAAACACTGTAGTAGATGAAGTGTTAAATTTTCTTAAGCCATTGGACATAAACGCAACTGGAAAAAAGTTTGGCGAAGAATTAAGAAAGAACAATAAACTCGTCAATATCTACTTTTCTTCATTTGCTGCAATGTTGATCTTCTGGTCTGCGTTAATGATATATCCAAATAAAGGTGATATAGAAATGGTTTTTGGTGATTTTCTATGTAAAAAATTGTGTTTTTATTGTTCGAAATTTGCGGGATATATTTTTAAATCGTTAATTTTATTGAGAACTGCTTGTATGTCAGCACATTTTCACCAGTCATTTTACCTTGCACAAAAAGCTAAGTTAGAAGCGTCCTTAATGCAAAAGTTTGTTGAAAAGATTCATGAAAACTGCGGTGCAAACAAAACCATATTGATACACGATGAAAATTTTCAGTCGATAATAGAGAGCAGATTGAGATTCGTGGTTAGAAGACACTGTGAACTAATACGGTAAATTAATGATTTTGAGTTTTTTAAGTACCTAATTATTTTTCACAGATGCGTACAATTTACGACAAAGATCATGCAAGTCTTGATAGTGCCGTTTGGTTTAGGTGCTTGTATTATTTCTGTAAGCACAGTTTTTTCTCTGTTTGAAGTAAAACATTGCAATTTATTTTGCGGTATTTTAATTCTTGTTTTTAGCTTTTATATGACCCATCTCTTATTTTAATTCTGCGGTGTATTTTATATATAATTTGTGGTTTTATTGCTATCGCCAGTACAATTACAGGTGGTCAAACAACCGAAACTGAGGTAAAAATGCAATAAGAATTTTGAATCAGAAATAAATCGTTCTTTTAGAGTGAGAAGTTTTTCGTAAAATTAATGGAAACAGATTGGTATAATTGGAACTGTATAAATAGAAAAACGTTCTTGATATTGTCGACCAATAGTACTAAGCCTGTAAGTATCAAATTCTCAAGTGAAGTTGCTGTCAACCATCAACTTGGAATGAAGGTAATTTACTTGATTAGATGAACATGTAAAATGTTTTTAGTTATAATTTTTAGATATGTAGAATCGTATACAGTGCGATATCACTATTTTATCAACGTGTTTTTTAAGAAATGAGCACAAATTCTTAAGATTATTATTGTCTTATACTTAGTACTTTAGTTTCAAATTCTAGGTGTATCAAAAGAAGCGCACTGATACACGATTTAGTAGAATGACTCACACTGAACACGGAAATAAATATTAAAAAGTCTAATAATCTAATCTAAATCTTTAGATTTAGAATTGTAAGGGTTTATATACTAGAAATGTGGCATCGCTGCTATGAAATTTAAACAATAGAAAAAATTTGCTGAAGGCAACAGGCAAATGTTTCCATCGCAATGTTCAACAAATGTCAAAATGTTTTTTATTGTGAGCACCATAGAGGTGAATCTAGGATACACAACTCCAAGAAGGAAACCCCTAAAGGCTGACACCAGTGGAAGGTGACAGAAGTCGACCGTTCCAGGAAAGGGATGGAAGGTCAGAAGGCGGAGACATGGGTACTACGTGGACCGGAGAGCAGAACGAATACCAGGATTAAGAGCATTGTCTGTCCAAGAGTTCTTGTCCGGAAAGTTTGAAATAAATATACTGTGGAGAACTGTAGCATATTCTTCTTTTTCCCCACATTACCAAGTGAAGCAATGGAAAAGAAATTACAAGTTGACACATCAGATTTATAACAAATGTTCAAAAGTACGACCCTGAGCGTTCAGACAGGTGGTACACCTTCTTTGAATGCTTTGCTGTACATTTTCCAGCATTTCCATCGTAACAGTTGCTATACCCGCAGTAATTCTGTTTTTAAAACTTTCTTCGTTTTCTAGTAAAGTATCATACACTTTATTTTTGATCGCACCACAGAAAAAGAAGTCTAATTTTAATTCTAATTGTCCAAAATTTCTCTTTAACTATTGTTGAACATCTACATCGTGATGTGTAGGTGCGCCATCAAGCTGAATCCACACGTTACGTTCTCTGGCTAATGGTACATTTTCTAGTAATTATTAAAATTTGTCATTTAAAAAACAAAGAAAACTTTCACCAGTGACGTACGTGCGGTTCTGTTAATTGATTTTAAATTATTCCTGTCCAAACATTTAAACCAAATTTATGTCTTCCTACCAGTACAACGTAATGTTTATTACGCATGTTAAAAATTCTTATTTTATATTACTACAAGTTAAGTGAATTGGACAAAGTCACGGAATCTATCTTAATTTAACATAATAACTTTAGGTAACTTGATATTATGGAATCGCTATGAAATACTGAGCTGGTCAAGATACTTCATAAGTAGTTATGAGAAAGTATTTTTTGTATTTTGATTGCCATTGTTAAGGTTAGTTTGAATAAATTGGTGGACTGACTCATCGGAACATAAGTTTTACATCCAACAGTTACGTTTAAAGTATATAAATATGTTAAATTATCAACTTCAGTTTGTAGAAAACCGTAGTGGTAAATATCTTTCTTTATTATGAACTAATTTGCCAATCATTTTTAGATGATCTTTTTAAAAACATCTATTTTTTTTGCTACAAAATCTATCAAAATGACACTATGAAAAAATGCACGAAAGCGATATTTTTTTACTACGTTTTTCTTTCTCTCTTCCAAATCAAACTTCTCACGTCCTCTCCAAATAAGGTAGAGCTATTCAAACATGGATCCGAAATACTGCGAAACTCCTTTGTAAGAATCATTCATAATTTGCTTTCAAAATAATATTTTTGTTTTTCCAGACAATGTTTACAATTTTCGTACATTTGCACAAAAACAGTCTAATTGATGATGTTCTGGATTTAATTAAACCATGGGACATAAACGCAGCCGGAAAAGAAGTTGCCGATGAAATACGAAAGGAAACACACTAACACTTACGTAATTTTCATTATCATAATTTGTTTTATCTGGACTGCATTAATTTTGTATCCACATGAAGGTGACGTGGAAATGGTTTTTAGTGAATTTTTGTTTAGCAAATCGTGTTCGCTTTGTTGGAGAATCGTAGGATATATTTTTAAAGTAACCGCTATATTGAGAACTGGTTGTTTGACATCACATAGTTTCCAAATGTTATATGCCACAGAGAAAGCTAAATATCACCTACACTTGTTTCACGCATTTATTGAGAATGTTTATAAAAACTGTGGTGAAGCCGAAGACATACCGATACGTGATCAAGTTTTCCAGAGGATAATAGAGTTCAGATTAAAGTTTATAGTTAAAACACACTGTAGATTTCTAAGGTACATATTTCAAATATTAGATTTAAAATAATTATGTTTTTACAGATGTATGCGAAGAACTGTAAAAATAATACAGAATCTGATAGTACCATTCAGTTTAGGTGCTTGTATTATGTCCCTAAGTTTAGTTTTTTCAATATTTGAGGCAAAACATCTTTCAGGTCCCATTTCTGTATTTTAATTTTAGCTTTTGTAGATCCTGCATAATCCCTCACCCATTTTACTTCTACGTTGTTTTTTCTATTTATCCCTTTGTTTTTTAGGCATCGTCACCATAATTAGAAGTGGAGAACAAATAGAAATTGAGGTAGAAACAGGCAAAAAATTTTGATTTACAAATTAGTTGTTATTTCAGACTGAGAAGATTTTTGTCAATTTCATAAGTACAGATTGGTATAACTGGAATTCTAAAAATAGGAAAACGTTGTTACTTTTGTTATATAATAGTGTAAAACCTTTAAGTATTAAATTTACGAATGAAATAGCCATCAACCATCTACTAGAAATGAAGGTAAGTTAATTGACGAAATATGCAAAATTAATTATGTTATTTGCAGATATCCAGAATCGTATATAGTGCGGCGTCTCTGTTCTATAACAGTCTTTTGTAAAAGTTTGAGTAAACTAATTGTGAGAGTGGACCTTAAATTATCATATACATCTTAGCACTTAATTTTTAAGATTGTGGTTAGTGATTTTTTTAATAAAAATTTAATAACAATATTTTTTTTATCTACTTTGCGTTACCAATGAACTCATTATTGCATCAAAAACAGTTTAATAATGAACGAGATTATTAAACTGATTTTGGTAATTTTTAACTTTGCTGTATTGATGACATCAGCCGTGTCATGTCACATATCAAACGCCACTATCAAGTCGGAAATTTTCAATTTATTTTACAAAACAACTAATCGGTAGGTAACAATGTAAAATTAGTAAAAATTTTATGGATCACATTGCTGTGATCTTGAGCATTTATGGTAATGCCGGGAACAGTTTTAGTGACAATGCTTTGGTTAAAGTTGGTGTTTCCCCAAATATCCCCGAATATCATTCGTCTTTGTATTGCTCGAGTTAAGTGAGTACAGGCTCTGTCTGGATGTTGATGGAAGTAGATGTCGACGGTCTCAGCATATTGACCACTTCGGTTTTCGTTTTCAACGACGCTTGTATCCATCCATAACTGCGACGACTTCCAAACTACATATTTTTTATAGTGATCAAATCTGCGCCAATATTTGCTAAGCTTGATGCACTGGGTCTACGGAGGCTGTGACCAATATACTGTTCTGGATTAGCATTGTACAACAAATTTTCTTATTGCAGACCATCAGCTTGTACTAAAAATTGACTTATTTTAGTAATGTCCAAAATCTTGCATTTTTCTGGCTTATAACTTTGAGATGACTGCTTCAGAAAAACATGCAACCGTGGTAATTTTGAAATGTCACAGTTCTTTGTTTTGGTCTTTCCTTGAAAATAAGCGAGAGCGACGTTTCTTGTGGCATTTAACGCTGTATTTTTCCGGCTTTTTGGTAAAGACGTGGTACTTTTGTCATAAGCCAGCTTAGATTTTGGCGGCAGCAACTTCTCAATAGCCTCTTGAACGGCATAGCGTATATCTGAAATTCAGTATTTTCAGCTCCCATAAGAAAAATGACAGTAAATTATTTGAATTTGTTTTATGAAAGGATTGGTAAGTATTATCAACTTACAAAGAAAACGTCTCTAATCTAATAAAAGAATTGAACAACCGAAATTTTAAGCACTAATGAAACAAAGTAGATAAAATAGTATATTACACTCGATTAATAAGACGTACGAATGAGTTTCAAGTACGACGAACGTAGCAAGGATTGATTGACAGACGATCGGCGTTTTCACAAGAAAACCAAGTTTAAACAAAAAATTTTTTTAATGATTTTTTAATTTTCTAGTCAAATTCTAGCACCTGCCCGAACACTGTTTGATGGGACACTATGTTTTCTCTGAATAATCAAAAGCATTTAAAACTAAGCTTCTGTAACACATATTTTGTATTTGCAGCAAAGCTTCTGTACAAAAATTGTTGGTACTAAGTGAAATACCAAAAAAAAAGAAGACAAAAGATCAGGAAAAGTAAAAATAAGTAAAAATATTAAAAAAAGTTGATACAGAAAGTTTAGGTATACGTATTAATAATAAACAGAAAATCTGTTAGAGTAAAAAGGTTAAAGCAAATGGTAATAGACTTACTAAAAAACTAAGTGAAATATTACAACATCGTACAAACATAAAAGATCAATAAACAATAGACAGAAACGGAAAGACTAGTAAATCTAAATTGCACTTGAACATCTTTAACATCGATGGCATAACAAAGACAAACAAAAACACAAAAAACGAGTGAGAATTATTAGAAAGTCGGTTATTTCGTTTTTATGTTTTGAGATCAATATAAAATATCGAGTTAGTCAAATTTGCTGAACACGTGTTTAATACCCCTTGATTGTCATAATATAAGTAATTTGATAACATAAGTCAATTGATTGGATGACCAGAGCACAGTTCTCAAGTATCTGTGTTACGTAGTTGTTCTTTCAAATATGCTAAGTTATAACTGGCAAACTCATAAACGTCTTGAAGGTAAATTTTTTAGTGAAAATTAAATCACACTTATTGTTTTAGACGATCCTCTTAAATACATCTACTTTTTCATCTATAAAATATATCGAAGCACTTATATGAAAAACTGCTTAAAAATCTTATTTTTATACGATCTCATTTTTTTTATTTTTCAACTCAGCTACTTGACTTCAAATTTCAGTAAGATCCAATTTTTCAGACACGGATCTGTGCTACTAAGAAATGTTTATGTAGGTACAGAAAGTTTGTTCGAATCAGAATTAATATTTTTTTAGGCAATGTTCACTATTTTTGTACACTTTTATAAAAACTCATTGATCGATGATGTGTTGAGTTTAATTGAATTATGGGATATTAAAACAGCTGGAGAAAAAACCAAGGACGAAATAAAAAAGAAGTGCAGAATTCTCAACATGTACACATTTTCAACATTAACATGTTTTTTGATTTGGGCTATATTTATTATGTGTCCATTTGAAAGTGACATAGAAATGATTTTTAGCGACTTTTTTTTGCATCATTTACGTTCTTGTTCTAAAGTTCTAGGGTATTTTTTAAAAGCGACAACTTTTTTGAGAACTTGGTCTATGGCAGCACACACATACCAAGTGTTGTACGCTACACAAACATTAATATTTCAATTTCTTATGCTTGAAAAATTTATCGAAAATATTGATGCAGATTTTAGTGGTGTGGTAAACATGTTGATTTATAATCAAGATTTTCAGACAATGATAGAGTTCAGACTCAAATTCTGTATCGACAGACATTGTGTTTTCTTGAGGTAAATCTAAAAAAAAAAATACATTTAATTATATTTTTATAGATGCACGCGAGGATCATTGGACATAATACAGAATTTGATAGTGCCTTTTAGTTTAGGTGCTTGCATCATTTCGTTAAGTATTGCTTTTTCCCTGTTTGAAGTAAAACTTTGGATTTTTTTTTACACTATTTTAGCGATAATTTTCAGCTTTTATATGAACCTTCGCTTGTTTTAATTCTACGTTGTACTTTTAATTTCATTTCTTGTTTTTTTGCCATGACCAGTGTAATTAAGTGCGGTCAAGACATCGAAAATGAGGTAGAAATGCAATAAAAGCTTAGATTTCGAAATTAATTGTTTTTTCAGAGTGGGCAGTTTTTCGTAAAACTGGCGGAAGCAAATTGGTATAATTGGAACTATAAAAACAGGAAAATGTTGTTGATATGTTTGACCAATGGCATTACGCCTATGAGTCTTACATTCTCAAAGCAAATTGCCATCAACCATCAATTAGGAATGAAGGTACATCATCTGAATTGATTAGGTGAACATGTTAATAATTTAATGATTTTCAGATATGTAGAGTTGTATACAGTGGAATATCGGTGTTTTATAAAAGTTTCTTTTAAAAAATAAGCACTAATATAAAAAAATGTAAGAAAGTGTTAGAATTCAATAAAATTGTAACAATGAAGTGTGTACTTTTTTTATATTTTTTCTTTTTATTTATAGATAAGTATTAAGTGAAATTAAAGCTCTTAGTTATAAGCTTTATGAGACGTATTGTAAAAAAAAATCCGGTTAGACCCAGAAAAGAAATGGCTTCTAAATATCCATCGATATATTAAAAACATTCATTTTTAAAAATGCTGCAGAAATGGACGAACACCTCAAATCTGCCCACCCTTTGTAAAATCAGGAACTTTGGAAATCCCCGCAGAATAAAGGAAAATTTAAGTGCTGTTTTTTTTATATTTTTTATAAATAGGTGTAACAGTTTATTAGTATATAGTAGAAGATACGATAAAGTCTTTACGTTCTACGATCAATACGAAACATTAAATTAACCAAATTGTTCAATAACTATCTTCCTCAAAAAGTACTTGAACTATGTACCACGTTCTGTATTTTTATTGGTGTATTGAAACCAACTAGGTTAAATATAAGTCAATTTGTTGGCCAAGTTAATCGATCTTTTGATTTAAGGCAGTGTCGAATATTTTCAATATTTATTATTTTTTTAATAAAATAAATTATTTATTATAAGATTATAATTTTTCAAATTTGAATTCGTTATTATGGTCATGAAATATTTTTTGTCGTGCTAATTATAGATATTGTTTGCTGTGAGCAGAAAAGAATTCAAAGCAAATGGTAATGGAGTTAATAGTTTTTAATCTCATTACAATGATAAAGAGTTTTGTTTTTATATTTTTTTAGAAAAGGCGTCTTTTCCAATTCTTTCAGAAAAACAAAGAGGTTTTTAAATACCTGCAGTTGAAAAAAAATTGTTAAAAATGGTGGATGCGCCAAAAACATAAAAATCTCATTTTCATCTCATTTATAAATCTCATTTTATAAAATGCTAGCGGTTTCTTGTAAATATCGTTTGTCCAAACGTATAAATAATTTTTTTGCAAATATTTACAAAATTAAGAAAAATGTGAATATGTTTCAAAAACTCCTAGGTTACATATTTTTATAATTAGTTGTGAGAACAAAAATATTTAGCACTGTGGTAGGCGTCAAATTAAGCGTTGGCATATCTGTAAAACAATACATATAAAAAATTGTCAGGTTTTACATTTGCAGAAAATTACGTGACGATGTATATCGAGAAAATTTTGTAGATCCGGTAAAACCGAAAAATTTTAAACCCACAGCTTTTTCAATGTTGGCACTTACTCACCAAGAATTCTAGGCTACCAATAAAGTTTAAAAAATACTTACTTTAAATGTTTAATAAAAAGTGTGGTACAACCAAAAAAGTATTGATCTAGGTAAAGATTTAATTAATTTATTTTATCGTCACAGTTACTTCAATTATTTAGCAAAATTAAAAAGTTTTTAAATCGAGAAAAAAATAAAAAAACACTTTGGTTTGTAATATATGTTCTAATTCTGGAATAAATTTTAGACCTGATAGATACACATGATTATTATATCTTGATTTTGACTACATTTTTAACCCACTTATGCTAATTATTGAAACTGATTAGTCTGAGCAGAATTATGGAATTGAACTTAACTTAGTTTAAAATTAAAGTTAATTTATTATTATTATTATTACTGTTATTAGACTAACTTGGAATAAATCAATATTGACGAGTTTCTCAAAACATACGTTTTAACCACAACTAAATACTTTATAGAGTGAAATCAAAGATAAATCAATAGATTTTCAATCAATCACTGTAAGTTTAAGGAAAATTTTATAAGAAATTCAGTAATGTGCTTAAAATTTATCTGTGGCTACTGGTGACATATATGTGACATATATGTCATTAAAATTTTAGAAAGTTACACTTAAAAACAAAAACAAAATTTTCAATTTCTTCCATTTTCGAAATTTTATAGTTCCGAAACTAGAGCTGATTTCATGCGGTAAATGCCCTCGTATTTTGGAGGTCTAAAATACTGACATATTTAAACTTTGAATAAAAATAAATACTCTTCTTTCTCGATTTCTTGATTATATTTTGCTGATGCACCAAATTAGACAAAATTTTAAACTATAGCAAATTTTGAAGCACTATCTAATCAAAGTATAAATTTTTATCGCTAATTTTTTTTCAAAATATAAGGTAAAAAAGTTAAAGTGTGTCTATAGCCATAAATCAATTAATTTTAGCTCGATCACTATAAAATTGACCCAATTTACGCAGAATTTTACGAAAAATTTCGAGACATGCACAAAATTCATTTACACTCTTTGGTTAGTAAGATATTTGCTTTAAAATGTTTAAATAGTCAGATACAGTAGAGCGTCGATTATCCAAATTAACGTTATCAGGGGTGGTTCGGATATCAAAATTTACTAAAAAATAAAAGAAAGATGTAAGTAAGTATACTGAAATAGTAAACAAAATATATATAAAAAAAAATTAGTATTGCCAACGTAATTATGGGTGGGAAATAAATAAAGATTCAAATAGTAACAGGCAAAAAATTTTAATTTATGAATAAATTTTTTATTTCAGTCTGAAAAGATTTGCCTATCCTGTATTATCATTTGTACTGTAACACCTAAATTAGAATAGAATTGTTTTTAATGAGTTTTTGTTAATAAAATTCTACAGACCGTAGTTTTATTGTAACACAATTACATGATTATTGTAATATTTATTTATTAATATTAAAAGATATTCTAAAACAAAGGTCTGTATGACATGAAATCTTCTTGAAATTGTGTCGAAAATCCAAAAATCAAATTTCTGCTTGTAAATTTCTAGGGTACTTATATTTTTAATAAATATATTAATGAAATATGAAATTAATAAATTATTAATGAAGTTTTGTATATACAACACATTAGTAAATTAATTACTATCGCTGTTTTCGCTTTTATCCTAGGCATAAATTCGAGAATATTTCAAAAAACGTAAAAAAACTTTGAGACTTTCTCTATTTTTTTTCTTACATTGGAATTTTATTATTTCTTGTAAATCTTCAATGGGATTAAATACGCAGTAATAAGAAGAAAGTCTTAATTGTTTTCGATGCCCATATCTTCACCATCAACTTGATTACATTTTCTTCTAGATTTTCCTCTTCAATATGATGGTCTTGAAAATGACCGATTTCTTCAAAGTCACTGTTTTCCCACGGACGAAACATTACCCTTGCTCGTGGACTATGCGTTTGACATTAACAATAAGAATGTTTTAAAGTGAAAACACAAATTGTCCAGGTAAACTTAATTACAAATTATGGGAGTTGATAGACTCAATTTCTTAGAATTCGTGTCTGCAAATGTTGAATCGATAATCCGACCAAAATATTTATTGCAGTGAAAATTTTCTCATCATCCATAATGAGGGTAAAGCAATATAGTGTTGTTTTTTTTAGACGACTATACATTATTTTGTTAGGTATAACTTTTTATGTGTTTGAAGTAAAATGTGAATTTCTTCGCCTCGTGATCGATTTATATATTGAACTGGATAAAATACTTAAAAAGTAGTCTATTAGATAATCATTGTGAACTTTATATTTTGATTGTTGTTATTAAGGTAACGTGATCAATAGACAAGCTCATTACAGTATAAGTTTAACATGAGTACACGTCTGCTTTGTACATCTAATAATTTTTGGTAAAAGTATCTATATCAATATGTTAAACTATAAATTTCAGCGTGAAGAAAATCGAAATGGTAAATTTTTCTTTGAGTATGAACTTATGTGATTATCATTTTCAGATGATCTTTTCAAATATACCTATTTTTGTTGCTACAAAATCTATCAAAATGACACTATGAAGAAGTGCATGAAAACGATACTTTTTTACTACCTTATTCTTTGTCTCTTTCATATTAAAATTCTCACTTCCTCATCAAGTAAGGTAGAACTATGCAAACATGCATCCGAACTACTGCTAAACTCTTTTGTAAGACTCATTCATAATTTGTGTTAAAGTCATATCCTGGTTTTTCCAGACAATATTTACTATTTTCATACATATTCGTAAAAACAGTCTAACTGATGACTTTTTGGATTTACTCAAACCATGGGACGTGAACGTAGCGGGAAAAAAAGTTGCCGATAGAATAAGAAAGACGAGTAAATATACAAACATCTACATATTTTCAATCGTTACAATTTCTTACATTTGGACTATATTAGTTTTTTATCCACATAAAGATGATGTAGAAATGGCTTTCAGCAAGTTTTTGTTCAACGACTCGTGTTCGTGGGGTTGGAAATTTGTAGGATATATTTTTAAAGTTCCAGTTTTTTGGAGAACTGGTTGTATGACAGCCCATAGTTTTCAAGTGTTATACTCCACACAGAAAGCTAAATGTCAACTGTACTTGTTTCACGCATTTATTGAGAACATTCATAAAAATTGTGGTGCTGGCAAAGACATACCAATACGTGATCAAGCTTTCCAGAGAATAATAGAGATGAGACTCAAGTTTTTAGTTAAAACACATTGTAAATTTATAAGGTAAATATTTAGACAATTCGAATCGAAATAATTGTGTTTTTACAGTTTTATGCAAGGAACATTAAAAAATATGCAGAACCTAATAGTACCATTCAGTTTAGGTGCTTGTATTATGTCTCTAAGTGCAGTTTTTTCTACATTTGAAGTAAAATATTACTCACATCAATTTTCTATACTGTAATTTTAATTTTGGCAGATTCTGTATAACCCCTCACTTATATTAATTTTACGTTGTTTTTTCTATACAGTTGTTTGTTTTTTTAGCATAGTCAACATAATTTTTGGTGGGCAACAAATGGAAACTGAGGTAGTAATATAAAAAGTAATGATTAAGAAATTTGTTGTTATTTCAGTTTGAGAATTTTTTTATCAAATTAACGAATACCGATTGGGACAACTGGAATTTTCAAAATAGGAAAACGTTGCTACTATTGATAGCTAATAGTGCAAAACCTCTGAGTTTAAAATTTACGAATGAAATAGCAGTCAACCATCGACTAGGGATGAAAGTAAATGTAAATCGATAGAGGAATTCAAATTAATTATTTAATTTTCAGATATGTAGATTTGTATACGCTGTAGTGTCTGTGTTCTATGATACTGTTTTGTAAAAGTTTGGTGAAAACTAATTGTGAGAGTGCACCTTATTTATCTTATACCCTATATATCTTTGCACTTAATTACTTAATAATAAACTTTTTAAGCGTTTGCTTAAAATGTTTTTCGCCTATTCCTTTATGTTTTTATTTTTACAAATCACAACCTGTATTGAAAAACCTCTAAGTATTGAGAATCATTTTTAGATGATCTTTTTAAAAATACCTATTTTTTTTCTACAAAATCTATCAAAATGACACTATGAAAAAGTGCACGAAAGCCATATTTTTTTACTATGTTTTTCTTTCTCTCTTCCAAATCAAACTTCTCACGTCCTCTTCAAATAAGGTAGTGCTATTCAAACATGGATCCGAACTACTGCTCTACTCTTTTGTAAAAAACATTCACAGCTGTATGCGAGGAAATGTAAAAATAATGCAGGATCTGATAGTACCATTTAGTTTAGGTGCTTGTATTATGTCTCTAAGTTTAGTTTTCTCAGTATTTGAGGTAAAACATCTTTCAGGTTGTATTTCTGTATTTTAATTTTAGTTTTTGCAGATCCTGCATAATCCCTATCCCATTTAAGTTCTACGTTGTTTTTTCTATTTATCTATTTGTTTTTTAAGCATCGTCACCATAATTAGAAGTGGAGAACAAATAGAAATTGAGGTAGAAACAGGCAAAAAATATTGATTTACAAATTGGTTGTTATTTCAGACTGAGAAGATTTTTGTCCATTTCATAAGTACTGATTGGTATAACTGTAATTCTAAAAATAGGAAAACGTTGTTACTTTTGTTATGTAATAGTGTAAAACCTCTAAGTATTAAATTTACTATTGAAATAGCCATAAATCATCGACTAGGAATGAAGGTAAGTTAATTGACAAATAAAGCAAAGTTAATTAGGTTATTTGCAGATATGCTGAATCGTATATAAAGCGGCGTCTCTGTTCTATAACAGTCTTTTGTAAAAGTTTGGCTAAACTGATTGTGAGAGTGGACATTAAATTATCATATGCATCTTAGCACTTAATTTTTAAGATTGTGGTTAGTGATTTTTTTAATAAAAATTTATTAACAATATTTTTTTTATCTACTTTGCGTTACTAATTACTAATTACTAAAAATTCGGTTCTTTCGATGTTTATGTTTTATGGGATCAATACAAAATATCGAGTTGGTCAAATTTGCTAAACACGTGTTCAATACCTTTTGATTGTTATAATACAAGTAATTTCATAACATAAGTCAATTGACTGGATGACCAGAACACAGTTCTCAAGCATCTGTGTTACGTAGTTGCTCTTTCAAATATGCTAAATTATAATTGGCAAACTCATAAACGTCTTGAAGGTAAATTTCTTTAGTGAAAATTAAATCACACTTATTGTTTTAGACGATCCTCTTAAATACATCTACATTTTCACCTATAAAATATATCGAAGCACTTATATGAAAAACTGCTTAAAAGTCTTATTTTTATACGATCTCATTCTTTCTATTTTTCAACTCAGCTACTTGACTTCAAATTTCAGTAAGATCCAATTTTTCAGACACGGATCTGTGCTACTAAGAAATGTTTATGTAGGTACAGAAAGTTTTTTCGAATCTAAATTAATATTTTTTAGGCAATGTTCACTATTTTTGTACACTTATATAAAAACTTATTGATCGATGATGTGTTGAGTTTAATTGAATTATGGGATATTAAAGCAGCTGGAGAAAAAACTAAGGACGAAATCAAAAAGAAGTGCAGAGTAATCAACATGTACACATTTTCAACACTTACATGTTTTTTGATTTGGGCTATATTTATTATGTATCCACTTGAAAGTGACATAGAAATGATTTTTAGCGACTTTTGTTTGCATCATTTACGTTCTTGTTCTAAAGTTCTAGGGTATTTCTTAAAAGCGACAACTTTTTTGAGAACTTGGTCTTTGGCAGCACACACATACCAAGTGTTGTACGCTACACAAACATTAAAATTTCAATTTCTTATGCTTGAAAAATTCATCGAAAATATTGATGCAGATTTTAGTGCTGTGGAAAACATGTTGATTTATGATCAAGATTTTCAGACAATGATAGAGTTCAGACTCAAATTCTGTATCGACAGGCATTGTGTTTTCTTGAGGTAAATCTAAAAAAAAAAAATACATTTAATTATATTTTTATAGATGCACGCGAGGATCATTGGACATAATACAGAATATGATAGTGCCTTTTAGTTTAGGTGCTTGCATCATTTCGTTAAGTATTGCTTTTTCCGTGTTTGAAGTAAGACTTTCGTTTTTTTTTTACACTACTTTAGCGATAATTTTCAGCTTTTATATGAACCTTCGCTTGTTTTAATTCTACGTTGTACCTTTTATTTAATTTCTTGCTTTTTTGCTATGGCTAGTGTAATTATGTGCGGTCAAGACCTCGAAAATGAGGTAGAAATGCAATAAAAGCTTAGATTTCGTAATTAATTGTTTTTTCAGAGTGGGCAGTTTTTCGTAAAACTGACGGAAACAAATTGGTATAATTGGAACTATAAAAATAGGAAAACGTTGTTGATATGTTTGACCAATAGCATTAAGCCTATGAGTCTTACATTCTCAAAGAAAATTGCCATCAACCATCAATTAGGAATGAGGGTACATCATCTGAATTGATTAGGTGAACATGTTGTTAATAATTTAATGATTTTCAGATATGTAGAGTTGTATACAGTGGAATATCGGTGTTTTATAAAAGTTTCTTTTAAGAAATAAGCACTAATATAATGAAATGTAAGAAAATGTTAGAATTCAATAAAATTGTAACAATGAAGTGTGTACTTTTTTTCTATTTTTTTTTTATTTATAGATAAGTATCAAGTGAAATTAAAGCCCTCAGTTATAAGCTTCATGAAACGTATTGTGAAAAAAATCTTCCGATTAGACCCAGGCAAGGAATGGTTTCTAAATATCCATCGATATATTAAAAACATTTATTTTTTTAAATGCTGCAGAAATATACGAACACCTCAAATCTGCCCACCTTTTGTAAAATCAGGAATTTTGGAAATCCCCACAGAATGAAAGAAAATTTAAGTGCTGATTTTTTTGATATTTTTTATAAATAGGTGTAACAGTTTATTAGTATATAGTAGAAGATACGATAAAATCTTTAAGTTCTACGATCAATACGAAACATTAAATTAACCAAATTACTTAATACTGTCTTCTTTGAAAAGTACTTGAACTATGTACTACGTTTTGTGTTTTTATTGGTGCATCAAAACCAACAAGGTTAAATATAAGGCAATTTGATCGCCAACTTAATCGATCCATTTTTTTTCTACATTGATTCCACTTTTGATTTAAAGCAAGGTCGAACATTTTCAATATTTATTATTTTTTATATTATAATTTATATATAATTTATATTATAATATTATAATTTTTCAAATTTGAATTCGTTATTATAAATTAATTAATTAATAATTATTATAAAATTGAAACTTTTTTCCATTTCCTTTTCTTACATTGGAGTTTTATTATTTCTCGTAAATTTTCAATGGAATTAAACACGCAGTAATAAGAAGAAAGTCTTAATTGTTTTCGATGCCCATATCTTCACCATCAACTTGATTAGAAGACATTTTCTTCTAGATTTTCATCTTCAATATGATGGTCCTGAAAGTGACCGATTTCTTCAAAGTCACTGTTTTCCCACCGACGAAACATTACCCTTGCTCGTGGACTACCCGTTTGACACTAACAATAAGAATGTTTTAAAGTGAAAACACAAAATGTCCAGGTAAACATAATTACAAATTAATGAGAGTTGGTAAACTCAGTTACTTAGAATACGTGTCTGCAAATGTTGAATCTATAATCCGACCAAAATATTTATTACGGTGAAGATTTTTTTCATCATCCATAATGAGGGTAAAGCAATATAGCGGTTTTTTTTTAAACGACTATACATCATTTTGTTAGGTATAACTTTTTATGTATTTGAAGTCAAATGTCAAATTCTTTGTCTCATGATCGATATATATATTGAACTAGATAAAATATTTAAAAAGTAGTTTATCAGAAAATCATTGTGTACTTTATACTTATCTTGATTGTGGTTATTAAGGTAACGTGATCAATAGACTAACTCATTACAGTATAAGTTTAACATCAGTACACATCTGCTTTGTACATCTAATAATTTTTGGTAAAAGTGTCTATATCAATATGTTAAATTATAAATTTCAGCGTGAAGAAAATCGAAATGGTGAATTTTTCTTTGAGTATGAACTTATGTGATTATCATTTTCAGATGATCTTTTCAAATATACCTATTTTTTTTGCTACAAGATCTATCAAAATGACACTATAAAGAAGTGCATGAAAACGATACTTTTTTACTACTTTACTCTGTGTCTCTTTCATATTAAAATTCTCACTTCCTCTTCAACTAAGGCAGAACTATGCAAACATGCATCCGAACTACTGCTAAACTCTTTTGTAGGACTCATTCATAATTTGTGTTGATATCATATTCTTGTTTTTCCAGGCAATGTTTACTATTTTCGTACAGTTCCATAAAAACTGTCTAATTGATGACGTTTTGGATTTACTCAAACCATGGGACGTAAACGTAGCGGGAAAAAAAGTTGCCGATAGAATAAGAAAGAAGAGTAAATATACAAACATCTACATATTTTCAATAGTTACAATTTCTTACATTTGGACTATATTAGTTTTTTATCCACATGACGATGATGTAGAAATGGCTTTCAGCAAGTTTTTGTTCAACGACTCGTGTTCGTGGGGTAGGAAATTTTTAGGATATATTTTTAAAGTTCCAGTTTTTTGGAAAACTGGTTGTGCGACAGCCCATAGTTTTCAAGTGTTATACTCCACACAGAAAGTTAAATATCAACTGTACATGTTTCACGCATTTATTGAGAACATTCATAAAAATTGTGGTGCTGGCAAAGACATACCAATATGTGATCAAGCTTTCCAGAGAATAATAGAGATGAGACTCAAGTTTTTAGTTAAAACACATTGTAAATTTATAAGGTAAATATTTAGACAATTCGAATCGAAATAATTGTGTTTTTACAGTTTTATGCAAGGAACATTAAAAAATATACAGAACCTAATAGTACCATTCTGTTTAGGTGCTTGTATTATGTCTCTAAGTGCAGTTTTTTCTACATTTGAAGTAAAATATTATTCACATCAATTTCCTATGCTGTAATTTTAATTTTTGCAGATTCTGTATAACCCTTCACTTATATTAATTTTACGTTGTTTTTTCTATACAGTTATTTGTTTATTTACCATAGTCAACATAATTTTTAGTGGGCAACAAGTAGAAACTGAGGTAGTACCAAAAATAGAATAATGATTAAGAAATTAGTTGTTATTTCAGTTTGAGAAAATTTTTATCAAATTAACGAATACCGATTGGGACAACTGGAATTCTAAAAATAGGAAAACGTTGCTACTATTGATAATTAATAGTGCAAAACCTCTGAGTTTAAAATTTACGAATGAAATAGCAGTCAACCATCGACTAGGGATGAAAGTAAATGTAAATCGATAGAAGAATTCAAATTAATTATTTAATTTTCAGATATGTAGACTTGTATACGCTGTAGTGTCTGTGTTCTATCATACTGTTTTGTAAAAGTTTGGTTAAAACTGTTTGTGAGAGTGCACCTTATACATCTTTGCACTTAATAACTTAATAATGAACTTTTTAAGCGTTTGCTTAAAATGTTTTTCGCCTATTCCTTTATGTTTTTATTTTTACAAATCACAATCTGTATTGAAAAACCTCTAAGTATTGGAAAATTCACAACTAGGCTTTATAAGAAACACTCTTATAATAAAAGTAGTTTACTTGTAATTCATGAAGTGTAGATATGTTCTTTAGGACGTTGTTTATCATTGTAGTAATTAACAGTTATTTGTTGTACAAGATGATAAAATGCATTTCTGCTATTATCAATAAAAATACTAACAAAATTTGTTGTTTTTTTAGTTATAATATTGATTTTAAAAAAATTGAACTCGCTACTTTTTTTGTAAAAAAAGATGTTTATTTTTGTTTTTGTGATCATGATATAGATATTTAAAACTGAGTATATTTTATTCGAAAATTCACTCAATAATTTAATTTCTTAGGTAGGTTTTATAAAAATGATTCGATAGTATCTTATTAGATTAGTTTATAATAAAGGAGATTTTGGCACTAATAAAAGTTTAGCGCCTGAGCGTAGCGCTATTTTGTGGTTGAAGTAGAGAAAACAAAACAATTTATCCGATCCATGGTGGTTGCTATGACGTTTCTTCAAACAATTCAATTGTCTCGTGAAAAATGGATTGTTTTGCTGAAGCATCATCATGAATGGATGAAATTAATCAAAAGACTGCAGGAGCGTAGCTAAGTTTAGTTCCTAGAAAATCCGAAATTGTCCATTTGGTTAAAACAGAAAAATGTGGAAAGGGTGTCAGAATAAGTTCTATTTGCATATTTTTTGAACCACGTATTACGAAAGAGCAGGTACATATTATTGATAATAATTTTGTTAAAGTTGGAGATATACAAAGCTTCATCATTGTGGTGTACTTCTTCAAAGCTAAAAATTCAAAAGTTCTTTTTGTATTATAATAACGGTAAACGCAGTGTCGTAGGAGTCAACACATTTGGGTAAATTCCGCGGAAAAATGCAGGTTTCCAATGCTGACCAGTCCACGGAGCACTCCTTCTGGAAGACGTTTGCAACAATTTTGGTGAAAATTGGCGGACATTAGGACACTTAAAAGACACGGAAATTGGAAAAGTGATGTTGTTGCGGAGGGATATGTGGCAGATTCCATAGAAAATAAAAAGAAATTTACCTGAACACTTGGATCATCGGTTCAAATTGTCCGAACATATAAATCATCATCATATAAATCATGAGCGACTTGTATTTCTTTAACAAATGAATCTACCATCCAAACCACAACTTCTGAGCTTACAGTTACCGAAAATTTTTGTTTTTATACCATAATTGTGTTTTTATTTTAGAAGATAATGAAAAAATCTATCGCAAACTGATAGTGACGCAATCAAGAATCATCAAAATTGTAAAAATGTGTTTCTAGACAATATTTTAAAACTGGTTTTGTTTTAATGCAAGCTTTATAACAATAATAATAAATTAGTCATAATTATTTATTAATTGTAAGTAAAAGTTATAGTTATAAAATTTATTTGTAAAATTTGTGAGCAAAAAATACTACCCTCGCATATTTATGCCAATTTAATAGTTCGACCACAAATTATTTAATTTCTTTAAAAAAAAAATTGGTTGGCCAACTTCACGCACATGTGCACAGTGACAAACGATTCAACAATTGGTATAAAATTCCTAACGTTGGCACTCGAATTTTTACATAATCTTGTTTAAAAAGTTTCAAGTGCCGAAATGTATGTTCTTTGTTATGTTGTATCTAAAAAATAAAGGTAATTTATACTTGAAATGTTAATTAATAGTTCGATAACAATTTATTTTATTTCTAAAAAAACTCGTTCGTCAACTTCACGCATGTTTGCATAGTGACAAACGATTCAGCGGTTGGTACAAGATTCCTAACGTTGGTACTGTAATTTTGACATAACCTTGTTTGAAAAGTTTCAGTTACCGAAATGTTCGTTCATTATCATGTTATATCCAGAACATAAAGGTAATTTATACTTAAAATCTCTTCATCTTAAAGTAATAACTTATTTTTAGCGTCTACAGTAATAGATATTGTTTGCGAGTTCTTTGAAGTTGCAATTCATAACATTTTATATGTACAAAAAGTGTATCCAGACTCAATTTTTGAATGTAGACGTAAATACGGCGTTGCAGTTTATCAGTCGGAACATCCAGGAGTAAATGAGTATATCCTCAACTGTATTAATAGCATCAGGTTTTATTTGATGAAAAACCACCTGAGAGGGATATTCCTATGTTTTCAGTCAGCTAAAAATACGAGGAAATACTGTTTTGAAATTGCTGAAATCAACGACAATCTTGATAGGTAAGTGTCTTTTTAAACAAATAGTTTGTTGATTTATTAAGTTATAGTGATGAGTTTTTAATAAGGTTAGAACAGTACTTCAGGAATTTTTGCTTAAAAGTTCACTCTACTCAATTCGAAGTTAGTTCAGATGACCTTACATTTAGCATACAATTATTGGTGACTCAGTATGCAAATCTAGAATTTGAACAGGACAGTTCACATGAGGTATTAGTGATCTTATTGTTACAACTTATAATTCACTTTTTACAGACTTTTTTGTGGGTAGACGTCTCTGAAATCAAAAGTGACGACTCTAAAATCATTCCTTTACAAAACTGTGAAACCGAATTTATGAAACTGCAAACTTATGTTAAGCAATATTAATTGAAAACTGCATTAAAATGTGTGACACAGGAAGTAGAAAAAGAAAACTACGCCACAACACGTCTGTTGAAAGTTTAAAGACTGTGAAAGGTATTTTTAAAAAGGATGACTTGGATGATTCTCTATCAACTTCAGAATGGGGAGCAGTAATGAATGATAATTATGTAAGTGTATTTTTTTTTATTATTCTGGGTACTCCACGTTTTTTGTAGAAATCAAAAAGAAGAAATAATTATGTAAAGTTGGATGAAGAACCATTGACTTTAATATGTGAATGGGATAATTGTTGTCAAGCCTTTACAGAATATGTTCCCTATAATAATCATGTGTTGCAACATTTGCAAGACTGCTGCGTCTTAGAGGAACAAGGTATGTTTCCATAATTACTAAAAACCAGGAATTGTCACATGCGGTTTTTTTTGGAGATTTTCTCGCTAATTATGTAATTTCATTTTTAAAAACATGTTCAATAGTTTTCAGTTTTTAACGTAATCACAACAGAAATGTCAAACCATCTTCTAAATTATTTACGCGTTTTCCAATAATTATACAATTGCTGAAATGTTAAATCTGTTTTTTTGGGAGCATTGTTGAAAATCAATTTTCTTTTGTGGAACCTTCAAAACGTACAATTTCTGGTTTTTCTAAACTCTTTATAATTTATCTAACGCGATACACAATCTTAGAAACTTTCCAATGTTCTTGGATCGACTGTCCTTACGGCGCGTCTTCACTCCTCGACTTGAAACAACACGTCTGTTACCACGCCTATCACAGCAAATTGAAATCAGTTGGCAAAAACGTAGAAAATCGTGCAAAACTTCCCAATTGTACCCACGGCCATTTTCAAATCCCCGTAATGAAAAATGGTTATCACTGTGAGTGGGAATATTGCCACGAAAAATTTAACACAATTTTCGATTTCTTTGAACACGTTCGTATTCACGTTTATCATAATCCAGCTGGGTGTAAAGAGGGTGTAATTAAATGTTGTTGGAAAGGCTGCACCAACTCAACAAAATTCGCATCACAGTATAAACTATCGGAACATATCAGGAAACATACTCAGGAAAAAATCGTAGCTTGTCCAACTTGTGGGAATTTGTTTTCTAACAAGACCAAATTTTGTGATCATCGTCGGAGGCAGCTACCTATTGATTGTATGTTATTCGCTTTTTTATGATTTTTTGTGACTGTCGAATTTTTAGTACAAAGTTATTTGTGTTCACAATGTTCCAAGTATTTTCCAAGCGAGCGGTTGTTGCGGGATCATATGCGGTTACATATTAACCATTATAAGTGTTCTATGTGCGAAATGACATGTCCAAAGCCTTCGATTCTAGCCAAACATATCAGATATAGGCATTCTACTGAAAAACCATACAAATGTAACCAGTGTAGTTACAGGTACGAGCACTCTCTTTTAGTAGGATGTTAATGAAATTGCTTTTAAGGTGTGTTTCTAAACATAATTTGGATTACCATCTAAAAAAACATGACCCCGAGTGTCAGTATCAGTGTTCAGAGTGTGGTTACGAATGTAGGTCTTCGTTCGGACTGGAGAGACATCTTCAAAAGCGCCACGGAAAAGTAAGATATCTTTGTGAGTAAAACAACTCTTCATTTTTTTCTTCTAGGACTGGAATAATATTTATGAATGTCATAATTGCCAGAAACGCTTCATTCGTGGTGGTCTTCTTACAAAGCATTTGATGAAAGTTCACAACTACCATTGGCCCTCGGGTCACTCTAGATTCCGTTATAAAGAAGACCAAGACGGCATTTATCGCCTTCAGACTGTTCGTTATGAAACTCTCGATGTTACAGAAGAGATCATCAAAGGCAAAATGTCGCAAGCTCCTCTCGAAAAAGAATCTTTCAAATTCGAGATCCTAAAACGAGACAGAGTTGATGAAAATGCTGTTGATACGTTTGATATTGTCTTCGCGAAAGACGCGAACGAAGAATCGACTAAGAAAGTTGTTATAACTATTGATGATATTGATTCTAAAGGAAACGTGTTGAAATCTCAGACTATACAGTCTAGTGAAGTTATTTGTTCTGATATGAGTGAGATAACGAGTGATGTTAATGATAGTGACAAAATTATAATAGTAAAGCCTGCGAACAAGCAGAAACGACGAGCATCGAAGAGGAAGCGGCGCTCTTAGATCTTTTTTACAAAACGTTTATTGTTCTTTTTTATTATCACAATACCTTACAATAAATAATGGTAATTGCATTTGAGTATGTCTTTAACGTACATTAGTCTTATATATGAAAAGAAGAGTAAAATTGAGACTCGTGTTGCAAAGCAAAGGGGGGACAAGACAAGGCAGTATCTGGCAGTGGGAAGTTTTTTTTTGTTTCTGTCTACATCCTGCTATTGGTGCTCTTCCATGTCACACCATTTCTCGGTTGCATTTGTAACGAATTCCTATTGTCATATTGGTCTCCTTCAAACGCCTTGTTAACGTGTCCATTTTCAAAAACATCCTTCACCGGAATACTACTCGCAACGCTGTTCCGTTGAGTCCTCATAATGTTATTATTTCCGTATTCATTTTTCGCGCCTAAAGTCTGCATATGAGATTTCCTCCGTTCCGCCATTACAGAATTCACTCTAACTTCTAACGCTTTCATGGTCTCTCTTCTCATAGTTAGCCTCCGACTTAGCACAGGCGTTCCCGCATTTGTCCCGTTTGCGTTCAACTTGGCAAACCGTTTCTTGAACGCAACATCCAAAGTTCCAATCTGTCTCTTCTTCTGAGCTGCTCTTTCAAGGTTGTGGATCGTTTTTCGACGACCTATTCGATCTGGTCCGGAACCAGAATCGTTGTCGTAGTCACCATCGTCCAAACCTTGAAGTTTCTGAAGTTGCTTGACGATTTCCACAGCTTGTTTATCGAGGAGGGCGTTGGGAGACATCTCCTCTTTCTATTGAAAAAATATGATGAATTTTTTTTGCTTATATTTTTTGAGTTACGTACTTTCTTGGTGCAACATAGGTTTAATTCAGTCGAGGCTAATATGTGAGCGATTGTACCGAATCTGTGGAACAGCATGGCAACGAACTGGATGACCAAAATGAGGGCGAAGAAGAACACGAAGACTAAACCGATTGGTTCCAGTTGGAGATATTCTTTGGTTATGTGGACCTAGGTAAAAATTGCATTAGTAAAACGCTTGGGGCGAATTTTTGATGCTGTTTGTACAGTTTTATAAGGCAGTGCTAGGAAACTTGGTTCTGTTTTAGAGAACTGAATCAAATATTTCCTGATGCTGAATTATAAATGAGACTTAAACTACTACGTATATATTTACAGTGCAATTATTGTATTTTGGTACAATCAGGATGTAGAAATCATGTACAGGCTGTCCGAAATGTCACGCACGTCTTCGAAGGTTTAACATTGAACGGTGTAGTACAATGCGAGAAAAGACATGGTTTTTTTAAAAAAAAATTCTCGTACTTGACGAAATGGTTTGCAGCTTTGAGAATATGCGCGACATTCCGTTGCATCTGCATGTGGGATATCGAAGGAAAACAAGCCAGCGGGTTATATGCATACATAGCGGTTTCTAAAAACATTAAGTAATTTTTTTGTTAATAGCATATAGCATATGTACATATACAACCCGTTACGCTCATTGTTAGGTATTTTACACAGTTGGTACCAGATTTCTGGCTCTAGGAATATTACCAAAAACAGTTTTTAAGTCAATTATTTATGTCAGGAACGTGTAACTTGAAGACATCAACGGAATTAAGGACTGGATGGAGTTGACGAGACCAGTCTTGTAGATTTAACACATTATAAAAATTAGTAACACTGTTATTGTTCATTGTGTAAATATGTATAGTGCAGTCACTCAACCCTTTTAGTCATATTAAAAGGGTGCACAAGAAACAGAGACAGAACCATTCCCTCAACATTTACACATCGAGATTATTGCACAAACCAGAAGTTGTAAGACATACACCAAGTGTATTAATTACACATCATGTGCACTAATCCGTTGATTACAACACAGACCATAGTTATGGAAACCCTCCCATAAATTCCCAGACCAAGACACTGATTAGTATCCAAAATCCAGAGAGAAGACACTGAATAGACCTTTAAATACCTCGGAGGTTTCCTCAATGTACGTTATATTGGTGCGAACACCAAGAGGCCACTTAACGTGGATTTGATCCTTATTAAGTTGTAACAGGAAGACGACTAATACAAAGAGAGCATTGAACATGAAGAACGCAAATACCGATTTATTGCGGAGTTCGATTAACTCCTTTGCTATCCTAGCCTGTAAATGTTAAAAATACATTAGTAAAGCAATCGTGTGGGCTCACATAATTTCCATCGGCTCTGTAAAGTGTAAACCTAACAATGAAAATCATGCGATGCCCGTAAAATTACCTCTTGGGAGCTTTCGTCATAGGTTATGTTGGTCTTTACACCAAACGGCCATTTAATGTGCAAATAGTCCTTTTTCAGTGTCAGCAGGAACACGATCAGCACGAACAAAGCGTTCATCATAAAGAAAGCAAATACTGATTGATCACGTAATTCCTTTAAGTCTGCTGCTATACGGGCCTATAATTTTGCAAGATTTATGGGTATGGAGCTAGTTCAAAGTACTAAAAATCAATTAGAAGAAACAACAACTTTACCTTCTCTTCCTTGTTTTCATCAATAGGGTACAAGTACTTATCGAGCAAATCTTTCCAAAATTGTATTTCATTGCTGCTTAAGAATTCGACTTCTCCTTTTCTGACATCGGGATCTTCTATCCAGTACGGATTAACCAAATCATCTCTCTTATTCTGGGGCACCGTTGAGACAGTCTCTGAGTCACTGTCGTTTCCAGATTCATCTCCTATTTCTTCAGTGACCGCTCCGAGGTGATGATGGTCACCACGTGATGACGCCGACATACTTCTTCGTCTTGAAATGTGCCCAGTTGGATCGACAGTTCTACAATTTCGTTGGTTAGTACTTAAAACTTGGTACAACTAAAAAGGTTACTTCTCAATGTGATCAAGACGCTTATTCAACATCTCCAAGGAGTCAGCAATGTTGATGAGAGACGCTTTTTCATCCCCTGCTTTCTGATGAGTGCACAGCATACATTTAAACAGTCCCGCTAAAGATATCTCGATGCTTCCTTCATCGTCGTCGCTCGTTCCTCCGCTCTGCAAGAACCCAAGCAGTGATTTCTGCTTCGCTTTGCGTTTCGCTTCTTCGGCTTGTTTTTTCTCTTCTTCCAACTCTTTTTTCGTTTTTTTAACAGCGACTTCTCGGGTACCCCACGATACGACGTTGAGATTAATGATGGAGTACAAAATTAACAATAAATACATAGATGGGATAGAAAGTAAGTAGATGATTCCAGGAACAATGCACCAAAATTCTTGTGGATGAAGGCAAGCGGCGATGAAGAACGATCCTGTCATTGCTATTAAGAATATAGCTGACGGCGAGCCGACACCGTCCTCTCGTAGCTGAAGAGCTGTACCAACTATTACCGCCATCATGATTAAAGCGTATCCCGTTGATAAAATTTGAGCAACTATCAGTTGAATGTTCGATTTGCAAGTGAAGCAGACCAACATGAAGAAGAGGATTGGGATAATGTTGTAGTAGAAACTTGTCCAGTTGTCGATTTGGAAGGCGGCCACGAAGGCACCCACCAACATAAGGAATATAGTTCCAGGGCCCAGAATGGTACCACCCATCAAAAGGATCTGAAAAAATTAAGGTAAATTTTGATGAAGGGAGTTTTAAATAGAACGTACCTGGTATCCAATGTAGGGCATTGATATGTTATCGTTGATTTCAATGGTTCGTTTGGAGTCCATGAGCAAGTCCATGATGTTTGCTATTGTCGATGGTACCCAACGACGACGTTGGTTGTAGAATTCGTTAAAACCTTCAGGTGCGTGGGTGTATGCATCTGATGCAGCGGAGTATTCGACTCGGTAACCTCTCTGGAGGAGCAACGTACATAACCAACGATCTTCACCTTGATCGTACTGTACATAATGTCTTGCTTCCGAGGAACTAGATGAATTGAGTGTAGTGGAAATATAACTTCACGCTTTACTTCTTACCTTGTCGTGTATTTCTTCATCACATTGTCGTCCATGAGTGCTTTTCCTCTGAAAAGAGAAAAGCAGCCAGGACTACAAAGTACGCAACCAATGACGTGCTCTGTAGCTTTTTGCAACCAATGACCAATAGCGTATTCGAACATTTGGTACCAAACCATAGGCCCGGAACCAACAGGATGAATACGCCCACAAGCCGCCCCTAGATTCCTATTTTTCTTCATCAAATCAATCAAAAGCAACACTGCAGAAGGTTGGAAATCGATATCTCCGTCCAAAGTTAAAAGATATGTGTTCTCAGCAATTGTGGCTTTTCTGTCGACAGAAATCGGAAGCTCCATGAGACGATGTCCAAGAAGATAGTACATGTACATGACTTGAGACCACCGTTTTCTGTGCCTGATTTTCATTTTATCTTTCAAATGTGCAATCATCTTAGTTTTTCCCGGAAGAGTCCAAATTAAACGACCTCCATAAGGAGTGGGAATCTTTTTAGGTGGGCGAATCCGCATGTGGGTTTGATGTACATCAGAAGCAGCTTCATCTATTGTTGCAACTAAAAGTTTGACGAACCTGTTCACCTGAGTTTCGTCGTCGTTGTGGTCGGAGATTTCGAAGGCGTCGTCGAAGAAAATGTGGGCTGAAACAACACTGTTATTTTTGTTCACACTCAAAAATCAAAATTACTTTCAAATTCGTAATAATCGGGATCAACTACGCGTAGGTATTTTTGGGCCACTCTTCTGGCTGATTGGTCTTCATCAAGCCGCAAAATCGACTTCAAGAACTCGATCATTTCTTCTTTATTCTCGTGCCACATAGTCGCGCATGCATAAATTCTAGTAATGTTGTCAGAACTTTTTATCGCCTTCGCTGATGAGGCATCGGTGTGATTGGAAATCGTTTCGTAATACTCGTCTCCTTTTTCCTTCTGGATTTCATCCAAGTCTTCAGTTTTCACGTCTGCTTCGTCGTCTCTTCGTCTGTTCATTCCCAAACTCTGATCGATGAGCAACCCTTCATACATTGGAGTTACAAACAGTTTTTCTGTTCTCGCCAAACGCTCGCATTTTGGAGTCCAAATGTGCAATGTTATCCAAGTTTGAGACAAGAGCCACAACAACCAAATCCAGGCATGTTGGTGTGAAATAAAATCATTGAGGAACACAACCGGCGGACTCTCAAAGAAAAGATAAGAAGGTATAGTATCGTGGAAGAAACAAGGATCTCCACTCCTCAAGCCGCATGCTGCAATTAGCATGGATATCGAAACTGGGATTGTTAGATTTACTGGAAAAGCGTAAGAAAATCCTTGGATCATGATCTTGCATGCGAACTTTCCGAAGATGTATGCGAAATAAGAAGCAAAAATGTTTATCAAAAGGACGTAGATTGCCGTCCAGTCACTTGCCGGGATGATTGTGTCGTCTCCGGTTGGAATAATTTCCGAAATGTCAGGTAGAGAAGTTCCTCCAAGAACTGGTTTTATTTCGAGCACTTGGATTTGGTGAGCGCCGAAACCTTCAGAGAATTCAGTGAAAAAGAACGCCACTTCTCCTTCTTTAAATAAAGTGATGAAAAGGACGGATATCAAAAATAATAGACATTTCCACACCGAAACGAACATGTAAGTGAAATATCTTGAATTCTCCAGTTGCTCTTTGATTTTACCCAACTGTTTTATAAACGGTATCGGAGAATGTTTGGATATGTAATTTTCCCACCAACCGCATGACACAAGGAAAATTGCAACGGGTATTATCCAAAGATCCGCTCTTTGTTCAATGATGGGCCAGACGACGAATCCGGTTGCTTGAGCGGCAATCGCAAATAAATCGATAATAACTTTCAGGAATCGTTGTGACTCTTTGTTACTTCTAGAGAGCAGACCTAAGACTCCGGGGACAAAGCAGATGCAATTGGTCAACATCGCACCTTTGACCACATCGAGATCCGGAAGAATATAAAACATTAAGAGAGCTATACCGATAGTATGAAACGATTCCATTAAAAATACCATAAAAAAGTGAGAAAAGACTGGTTTTTTCGACGATTTGAAGAAACACATTCTTGTTGAACGGAAAAGCGACCCTAACTGAGGGACCCAAAATGCGAAAATCAGGCACCACATCCATGCTACTCTTTCTGCCGATGGTAGTTTGACTATAAATTGTTTTTCACGCCCTGAAAAATCATTTTGAGATGAGCTTGATCTGTAAGAAAAGTTTTCTACCTAAATCTTTGTTGCAATAGACGGTGACTTTGTCTGGCTTTAGTTGTGAGGTCATAAACAGAAGTGTTCCTTTTGATATTACTCCAGATCCTAGTACTATTACGAAAGTTACGAGATAAGCTACGACTTTTAAGATTTTTACAGTGATTTCTAGACATTTTTGGTTCGCCATGGAACCGGATTCCTCCTTGATCGGAGGGTCCCGGAACACGTCCCATCCTTTCGTTTCTTGAACTGTCCTAGTACTGTAATAACAAAAAAAAATCAAAAAGATGGCATTAGCTTAACGCAAGGATCAGAAAAATATGAAAATCTTCCTGCGGTCTTTGGTTGCTCTGAATGGCCTTCACGTTAACATGAAAAAAATTTGGGAATATATTTACTATTAATTCGAATGCGTTTCTTGTCGGCAACTTAATAATTACTTTATAGTTTTTAATGACTTCTTTGTATTTGCACCACGGAAGTGGGACGCTCGTTTGGACATTTTTTTTTACAATCTCTTATTAAAATTCCTCCGTAGCGTAAACGGCCCTCCAATTTTACGTAAATATATATAACAATTGTCTGCATCCCACCGTTCTAAGGAACTCGAGCACCAGGAAAAATGCAAGGCCATTGGTAGATCCAGTTCAAGTCGTAACAAAATGTGAACGGTACACTTTCGTAATTTTTATTTAATGCGATCTTATTTTAATGTGTTGTAACAATGTAGTTATCTCTCTCCACGTCTTGTATTTCACTACCAATCGCCAAACTTGTTGTTCTCCTTGGCATTTCACTTTTAATGTCGTATCCACCCGAACTGCTACCAATTCAACAAAATGACATTTTAATGAATCAATGACTCGTCATTTGTCGCTGGGAATTTAGTGGCGATATTGATTTTGATGAGTAACTAAATTTTGCAATTTTACCTTCCTCCATAAATGTTTTCCGTAAGAGGAGAGCTTTCATCATCGGAGAAATTGTCATCACTGTAATTGTCATTTCTCATAACTGCGGAGGTCATAGCTGTAACAAAGAAAAATTTTATAAGACTAAAAAATGCGTGATATTTTGGCGGTTTCATAACGGTTTACAGTTAGATGCACATCCAAATTTTAACTTTCTTGTAACCGTAATAGCTGTAATAACCGGGCGAAATAGTTTACTTGAAATGTTTCTCATTATCTTAGAAAGTGTACCACGACGGTTTTTATTGATATTATACACAGTCCAGCTGTTACGGGTATTTTATTTCCTTTTGAACTCTGTTTTATTATTACAGTGTTGCATTATTGAAAGGTGCTTTTAGGAAGAAAGAAATCAAGGCAAACTGTATCGCCGCACCCAGCTGAGCTATGAAAGACACAAGCGTTTGCAACAAACACGGATATAAAATTATTGTGGCTCAAGAGTAAAACAATCAACTCGAAAACGCTCAAAATGTAAAATTCGTAGCAAATTATGTTGTCAAGACAGAAACACGTCAGTGACAAGACCATTTACATAATTTGATTGAAAATAGTTTGTTATAAAGACACTAGAATATTAACGCTTGTTTATTATCCTGTAAAATTTATAACGCATGCAAATCGTTTCAACTTTCGACGTTCACACGGACACAAAATTGAAGAAGGTCATCTATTTAAATCTGCTTCAAAAGAGTTTAATTTTGCGACATTTAGAAAGTTGCAGTCAAACATTCCTTAGATACATACTCATTGAAAGAATTTTGCTAGTTCTTGCTGTCTAGGCTATCAAAAGAACCTTCACATTTACAAAATTTTCACGTCTTGGAAAGATTTGAATGCTAAAATTTGTGTTTTTCCTGTTACCACGGTTCGTTTTAGAGAAAGCCAAATTTGTTCTTGAACGATTGTTGATAGATATTAATCTTTTTGTTTTCCGTTAGCAAACAATTGTGGTAAATGTGAAATCCGTTTCTTCCTACGCTCCACGTGATTGACAATAAGTTAACATTGTGGGAGTACGACGATGACATTTTATGTTGTGCTCGACGAAACTGGAGATTTATTTTGGGATACGTTAAATGTTATGTTTTGAATGTATTCGTGCTTTTATTATCCATTTGATGTGGCGTCGATGATGACTTGAACGAATTATGTTAATTTTGTGTAAAAAGTGAAGGTTGTAATTTATAGCGAAACCAATACATACATTTTTTGTCGATTCTTTTCTATCTTAAATTGGAAACTGGTCTGTTTGAGAATTTTGGAGAAATAATGTTAATCTGACCTGCCATAGTACGAAGATAATTGTGGAAATTAGGCCTATTGTCTTTAACTTTGTGTGTAATTATTACTAATTATGCTAATTGCTGAGCGATCTTCTTACAAAAGAAAGTTATTAATGTTAATAAGGTAATTTTGCATATGTTTTGTTTGAATGATGTGAGACAGTTAATTTCTGTATATTTTGAACCTATCACTACATTTTTTCTTGTCTTCTTTTAAGAAAAGTGTATGAAGTGAAGTTGACACAAAGGCATTTTACATCTGTTAAAATTAACTAGGTTAACTGTGACCATTTTCTTTTAAATTTTGCCTCAGGTTATATGTAAATGGACAAATATAATTTAACACCATTTTGTGGTATTCAAGGATGGCAGAAAAGATATTGCTAATAAAAATATCATTAATGGTGATCGTTTCAAGCTTTCAGTATTTTTTTCTCAACTTGTAACAGATTTTGAAAAATAAATGTTAATAACTTTATTACAAAGATTAAACTCAAGAACGCCATTTTTGAACCACTCAAAATTAACAAATAGATAAATATCCAATCTGATAAGTTACTAGTATTCTGAATGGTACTGGTAACCCACTTTCACTTTATTTGATAGAGATCGGCGGGTAATAATTCAACTTAATTCATTGTTGAATAAGTAAACTGCAGTTTCCTTCAAGCTATACTATCTGACCATGCAAATAAATATTTATAGATTCGTAAATGTAGACAGAAATAGATAATGGATTCGAAATGAATAATTTGTGTTTCATTGTTCTTTAATACCCAAATTGGTGTTCACGAAGGCTAAAGGAAAACCCACACATGTTAAATTTACGAACTGAACAACGTTTTAACCAGTCTTTGTCGCAAACGTGGCAGCAAAGAAAATTCAAGTTTGTCATAATACGTGCTTAGTTTTTCCATAAATTGCTGTGTAAGTTTGTTAATGATGAGATAAATAGAGGAAGTTTATGAACACAACTTAAATAAATTTAGTCTTTTAGAGCTAATATTGCAGATTCATTTAATTGGATAACACCATGGCTTTTGTTTTTTCAAATTCTTCTCAATAATTAAAACTGAGTTTAAAAAATGAACAGGTAATAATAAGAATAATTTAAAAGTAATGGCAAAATTATATAGGTAACTAGCACGGAAGAGGAAATAACATTTTAATTTTACCGTTTATGTTGGCTCTTTATTATGGTTTACGGCAATGCAATTTGCATAGGTCGTACATTGATATTTCCCAATTCAGTAATTACGTTTTCTGACTTTTGGTTTCAAAAGTTCAGATAGAAGTTTAATAGAACTAATCATTTCTAAATTGCGAATTTTTTTAGCGAGATAGTGGCGCCAGTGTTTTATACACTAATGTTTTTTATTAAACATCAAACATGTCATTTACCGAGAGAATTGAGGTCATGTTTGAGATTTATGACAATATTGATGTGATATTGACAATGAAGCCTGTTTAAATAAATAAAAAACTTTTCCGTTGCAATGATATTTAACATGTTCATAAGATTTTGATGCGCTTTTTTGATTGTTTTTCCATCTGATGGAGCTTATTGTCAAAGTTCCACTTTTTCGAAGTGCGTTTTTTTTACAATTTTGTATCCAATTCTTAAGACTGCAGCTTATTTTGGTTCAATTTTTTTTCTCGTAGTGTATATACATTTTTTGTTATAGATAGTTGGGTCCAAAGGTTGGAACAGTATAAAAAAAACATTTTAGTGACAAGTATATATGTTCATTTTTGATAAAAAGGTTCTCAGCTTAATCACGTCTTCGCGACAAAAAATTTAAAAACATCATTTCGTCACGGTAAATTGAGTAATTTTAGGCTCAATTATTGTCAGTTTTACACAAAATTTCATGAAGACGTCAGTGATGTGTCAAATTTTTTTGCTTTGCGTCGAAAAGTCGGCATTTTTGGATGGTTCATATATTTGAAAGTACATTGCAACAGAGAGCGTTTTTCTGAGGTTTTGTACGTCCTCTATTTCCATCAAAAGATTTCAACAAATCAAAACAATGAAATTTTTGGATTCTGACTAATCAGAGAATTTTTTTTCGGGGTTGCATAAAAAATTATTATCAAGTCGAAGTGTGTATTTATTTTTTTGACATGTAAAAATATTAATTATCGCTACTCGTAATGGCAGAAACATTTTTTGGAAAACAGTCAACAGAATTTTTTTTACACCGTGTTGATAATTTTCTGTGATGTTTTTTTTAAATATCAGCAATTTGGCTTGCTCTTGGGATCCAACTATTGAAATTTTTGCCATCTCTATAGACCTAAAAATCGTCATTTCTAGAAATTTTTTTAGAACTTCTAAAATAACGTCTCGATTTGAACAAAATTTGGGATGCTTTAAATTTAGATACGCTCTCTATTGTTTTAAACAGTTTTTTTTTTATTTATCAGAATGATTTCACTTTTCAAAATTTTTAATAGTTACTTTTTCATGGTGTAAAATTGGGCTTCATTTATTTTTGTTCTTATTTTTTAACCATTGCTAATTTCCCGCGTTTAATAATTTACAATTGATGAGAATCCGTATTCTCACATTTTAAGTACTTTATTATAAGCTTTGGGTGAGGATTCGTTAGTACAATTAACTTGACAATTTTTTTCTCTCGTTTTTATTTCTATTTTTTTTTTTTCAGATTGCAACCATTTTATACCTAAAATATCTTAAGAGACATAAAAAATCTATATATAAAAAATGTTTTAATATTAATTTCGATTATTTAGTGTATGATAAAGAGCAATATTTGGAAATTGTACTTCTAGAAGCTGATTCATATTTTTTTTCCAAATTCAGTAAATTTCCCCAATGGTAATTTCTCTAGAATGTAACAATTTGGTTATCACAATATAGTAATAATACCCACAAGAACAGATGAAACTGATAAAGTTTATTTCAATTGTGAATAGTTTGACCTCTGACTCATTCTCATGCATAATAAGTGGGAAATTAAAGTTAATGAAAATTTCACTTGTAGTTTTACTGTCTGCAGGCAGTATAAGCACCATTAACAGTTTGTAATCAGAAAAAGTGAAACAGGTCACTCTCTTATAATCTTACATTTTTGCATCTGTTTGTTAGAGATTTATTTAAGATTTTAACTAGCTCAGAACTGTTTTTCTCTTGTAAAACTCACATTGTGAAATGTATGCAATAAATCGGACACAAAATATTAAATCTTCAATTAACTCTCACTTTTTATTGGCGTTCTTTGTATCCAAAGAGCCAATTCAAAAGAAAATAATTAGTTAGTTTTATAATAGCATCGCTCGTAATCATTTCTGTTTTATGACTATTGAAGGCATTCTTCTTTATTGTAATTTCTTCATTATCGCCATTTTTAACTTTTGACAGGAGGCTATTTAAATTCCAAAAACGCGTTTGTCATCGCAGGATCTCTTGTTAAGTTAACATGAATAACAACGTTAATGGTAGATGACGTCATTTCAAAATTGACCATAAAATGGAACCAATGCTTAATATTTTTTCTTGGATTATTGTATTGATTATGATTTTGAAGATTTTTTTTTCTGTGTGTGCGTGTTAATTAAAGAGAAAAAAAAGTTTGTGGGTATGTCTATTTCCATTTACAAAATTAACATTAAGTTTCTACAATTAGACCTTGTAACACAACAATTTTTAATTAACAGTGGCTTAATGAAATATCCTATGACATTAATGCATAATATTTTCTTCAACCAAGAGCTGGCGATTAAACCATTAGGAATTTTTGCATAAACATTTTCCTCTGTCGTTTTAAAACTACGTTCTGGCGCAATTAACTGTCTATTTACTCATGCGTGAGCAGAAAGGTGGCATCTAAAGCCAAAGTAAGAAATTCATGTAAAAATGTAGGTTACAATTCCAGTTCCATTGTTTCTATCAGATACGATAGATCCTGTTATGAAATTATTTCATTACGGTACACTACACGCCTACAGTTATAATTAAGGATACAACATCTTTATAATAATAGTAGTGATATTTATTCATGAATTAAACATGATGAGGCATGATTACGTTAGATCCACAAAAAACTAACATCTCAGGAAACTCGTAAATAGTTTAGTGAAATACTTTAATAAATATTACAGACCACGATTTTTCTCATCAGCTTTCACCTACTGTTTGTTAATTTATAACGTAATGTGTGCAACATTCGGGCGAAATGAAATTGTCTTCGCGTTTACCGCGGTGATTTCGACGATACGGCGAACGCTGAGCCTCTTCGTGGAATTTATTTGACGAGTAATTTGATAGGTACTTGAGAAAAATCGATTTTTTAGTTTATGTAAAGTTAGTTTTTTAGTTGAGAAAGTTGCTTTCTAATTTTATGTACCCAAAACTTGTTTTTATGGACTCGTTTTGGCACCGATTGCGAAAACTTGCATCTAATAATAATAGTAATAATAATTGGTTAGCATACTAACAATAAGATTTTGTTAAATTAACGATGTGTTAAATACTTACTGATTTGTTTGTTTTTGTATCCTAGCGTTTATGTAACTGTATCTACCTACACTTAAAAATTAAATAATCACTTTCACTTGTTTTTTACATTTTTTTGGATCATATATTTTTTGTTCCAAGACATTAATTTATGTTTATTGTTTGAAACATAAAAAAACCATACGGAGTTTCGTTTATAACTCGCAACTATAGGCCAAGAACTGACAATCCAAGAAGTTGAATTCCTTTTACCTTAATAATGCGCAAGCGTATTCTTAGGTGAATGTCTTGTAGAAGGTGTGCTCTCTCCTTCAGAAGTCTTCCAAGACCTAGGTGAATGTACAAAATATAATCAAGAGTTTCCATGTAGATTTTATGCGCCTAAATGATGGGCAACATACAATGCCAGCAATCAAATAGACTTTGTTTGGTTAAAAATTCTCAAGAATGTGGACGAGGCAATAGAATTTATGTGCAAAGAGAGATTTACATTTCTGAGCATACAAGCATATTTTTGTGGGTGATAAAATTTGGATTTGTGTTTGGAAAATTTGAGTGTAGGTGTGAAGTTGGCGGATTTTAAAAAGTCCGATATAATTCTGGTATTATTTTTATATAATATGACATTTATGGGTGTTCAAATTAAATCGAATTATCTGGGGGATTATTTTTTTATTAGATGAATATTAAAAAAAAATAGTTCATTTTCTGATAGCAATAGAAGAGTGCCTGTAAATTTTCATTATACAAAAAAATTAAGGAAATAAAAAAAAACAAAAAATCTAACGTGTACAGTTGAAAGAAAAAAATATAAAAAATGTTTAAGCTTAATCTTTTAAGCTATGAGGCCCAAAACTGTAACCGTTAAATTTTTATGTATCATTATCACATCAAGCTGCAGCAATGTCTATAAAGTAATTAGATTTATTATGAAAAATGACGTGTAATTTAAAAAATTTCAATAAATTATTTTCATCTATTTCAATATTAGAAGTCATGCCAATTTTTTCGTAAAGAAAGTCTCCATTTTTGCTTACTCTAATTATTGCTAAATATTGTTTCGTAAGGGTACGATCTTGGGCTAAAATAGGCGGGAAAAATCCCATGTAAACGAGGAGTGGCATCACGATTTTGCATGACTGTCTTTCAGAACCAAGCGTGGGCAAGATTTTTGATAAAAGGACAAAAGTTAGGTACTGTTGGAAAGGTGAGCGATATGGGTAGGTCGTCTGCTATTTTTTGTTACAAATTAATGAGTCCAATGGTAAAAAAAACACTGGGACATTTAGCTTAGTCTTTAGGTTTAAATTGTACCCATTTTAATGTTTTTATTAACACAAAAAAAAGGAAATGAAAAAATTAAGATACACAAAAATTTTTCCCAAGTTTCTGCATCATTTCTTTTTTCTCGTGTTTGGCTCTGAAAACTTCTATGAGTGGCGTTCATGATCAAATGATGACGACAACTGTTCAGTCTCTGTCAAAAAAAGGGGGCGCAAGCATGAGGTGCCAAATTTTGAATTTGCTGTTCTCCTGATAAAGTTTTGTTCAAGTACATATATACTGAATGACACTAGAAATAACAATTTTTTTAATTTGGTTTTATTGTCATTTATTGGCATTAAGGCTAATGCCATATGTCAAAGTTAACCGCTTTTGAATTGGCGGGAAAACTATTGGCATTTTTTCTTAGCGCATTGGTGCATTCCATTTCACTGTGGAGAAAAATGCGACAAAATGGCGTTTTCCATTGAGAGAAAGCGTTCTTGTTAGAGCGCTACTTTTGAAATGGTGTTAAGCAAGAAAATTTTTATCCCTAGAAGATTAGTATTTGGGTTGCGATCTTCTATGAAAAGACCATAAACGCAGAACGATACCAATTCTTGAAGAGTTTGCGAATCAACTGGAAGAACTGCAGAATGAATACTTTCAACAGGACAATGCAACGGCGCATACGGTTAATGCCACAATTGGTTATCTCCGGAAATTTTTCGACGAATGTTTGATTTCATATAATTTGTGGCATTTCCCTAATCACTTATAATTTGTATTTAATAAATTTATAGAAACTGTAAATTAAATTAACTTAATAAGTTACATTTGAAAGCAAATATTAAAATAATAGCTTCATCTACATGTTTATGGGTTTATGGTTGCACTCCAGCTGGGATATCGCTCAATTAGACCTTGGATGAGAGTTAAAATTAGTGTCAAAAAAGAAAACTATAAGCATACGCAGGTAGATAAAGCGTCCTCTGCTACAAAATAAAAAAATCACTTAATTCATTTTGGGGACAAGTACGGGCAGCACTTCCCAGGGGCATGTACAGTGAGTCGAAATATATCTCGAGATCGCAGCCTTAAGAGTCCGACTTCCTGTTTCAACTTTTTTTTTTCAATAGTTGTGTTATCATTGTTATTTTTTTCTTACTTTTGAAAATTCATAAAAATGAGAGGAGACATTTTTTAGCATGTTTAACAAGCATCTTGTATAGATCTGAGATACTTTTGAAAACTTAAAAATATTTCAAACAATAAATTCAAATCCCAATAATTTAGGATTCTCAAAAACCAAATACTTTTAAATTGTGTACAAAATCTCACATATTTAAGATATTTTAGACTTGAACTAAGTTTAGAAGAGTCGTCATTTCAATAATCATGCAGTTTAGCACCCTGAAAGTGACAGTTGATATTTTTAGCGGGCGTTTGGTGAGATCCGGCTCACACTGTTGCCAAATAGTTCGAATTTGAAAACAACTGGAGATAATGTATAATTGGTTGCCTAAATCATCATAATAATCAAACATCAAATTCGAACAATTCGATTTTGGTCCAGTTTACAAGAAAAACAGAAAACAGTAACAGTAACAGTACTATGAAAGAGAAGATCTAATTCACTTTTGTTGAAAACGTGGTAATTTTTTTTTTCTTTCTTATTGATACTATACTTATTTTTTTTTTTTATATAATGAAAATATAATAATGTGGATGTGCCAAAATTAAGTTTAAACGGCAATTTGGAACATCCGACGATTTATTTGCCTTTTACCTTCATGAGTTTATACCTATGCGACGGATACCCATTTTGATGTTAATTTTTATGTATTTATAAGCAATTATAAAAAATTAAAAAAAAAACGAGCCACCCATGTTTTTTAACGTATGTCGTAAGGTCCATCCTAAAGTTCTACCGAGCGATTCAAAATACTTTTAATCAAGTTGGCCATGAAAGCAAAATCGTATGTCGTCTTATAACATTATAAATAAAAAATGACAGGCAAAACAAGGTTAAAGTGTCAAAATGTTACAAAGATTAATTAATAAGACGACACACGTTTATATTTAATGACTCACTTGAGCGAACGACTTTTGGATCACTCGGTATTTAGACATATACCTTAAATGCTTAACTCATTTTTAAATTGTATGTAAGATTGCCAAATTAATCATATTTTTTACCAAAATTTTGAAAATGGATATGTGCAATTAAGAAAAATTTTTAGTATTATTATTAGCAATTGATTATTGAAATTTGGTACGAAGCTAAAAAATCATTGCTCTTTCGTATGTCACTAAGTTCATTATATCATACAGGGTGTTCATTAGAAACACTTATTCTCTACAATGTTCAAAATTTAAAACCAAAACATAAAAAAATTGAGTGCAATCCTGGACTACTAGTTTCATGTGAAAAGCAACGGATTGACCAATATCGCACTATTGACTCACCCTGTATAGCTGTATGCTTATAATTTTGTTAATTTTTGTGCGTATGTTTTACCCCTAATTGACAAAAATGCATTTTTTTGTTGTTTTTTTATGTAAAAAACATCAGAAGTCGCTTCGGAAAGTGCAATAACTTTAAAAGTATATTGAAAAAGGAAATAAAAATATTACTAACAGAAACTTCTAATTATGAAACAAATAACAAGAATTTTTATTAAAGTTTTATTTTACTTGTGTACACATTATTAAAAAAACTACAAAATTATATCTACAAACACATTGGTGACTATCTTCAGGTACTATCATTAATTTTCTCATTCTTGCTTTTCTTCACTGTTTTCTTTTCTTCGAGCCTCAAAGTAATCCTTCCGAAACGATTTATTCAAAAACCCTCCAACCAGCGTTCGTATCCACACCGGAGGAATACTTGTCAAAAAATACTAAAAAGAATTTCACATTAACCAACATTTCACTTAACTTTCCTTTGATTACCTGGATCCCATGCGCCCAATACCCCGTCGATTCATCCATTCTCCCCAAAGTACAAACAGCATGTTTCGCATATGTCGCCGCATCCGGAACAAACAGACTAGTTTCTTGTAACCTGTGACTGAAATGATTCATTTTTGTGTTAATGAACATCGGTGCTAAGTGCTGAATTGTGAGCCCATCTTTGCCGTATTCATAACGAAGAGCTGCAGTAAAACTTTTGATGTAGGCCTAAAATGTTGTCTTGTAGAAAAATAATAACTTGGTGTTACATTTTTACTTTAGTGGCTGCATAAACTGTCATTAGTGGTAACGGTTGTAATTCGGATCCTGAAGAGATGTTCACGATGGCACCGCGACCTCGCTTTTTCATATCTTCGATGCAAATGCGACATAATAAAGTTACTGCTCCGACGTTGATGTTAAGGATGTCCCATAAAACTTTCTCGGGGACTTCGCCTAAGTACATGGGATAGTCGTATTGTTTTCCCACATTATTAACTAACAAAAAAAAAATCAAGCTCTGCTTCACAGATGATAAAAAACTTACTTAGTATTCCGATGTCTAAGATTTTCAGTTCTTTTTTTATGATATCGATAGCCTCATCTCCTAAGGAAAAGTCGGTTGATATGATTTTGGTTTTGACGGAGTATTCGCTTTCTACAAAAAAGACAACGGGTCGGTTAATAGATTGCGTTACTTGTTTTGTGGATGCAACCAACAATACAACCAAGAAAATTGGGCTGCATCATCTACATAACTATTTTTTTTCAAACATGAAAATTGACTGAATAATTAAAAAAGAAATTAAAGGTACAGTTATTATAAATAACATTTTTGGTTGAACTGTTAAGCCGAAAATAATTCGTGGTCTAGTATTTTCTTCTAGAGAATCACCAGCTAGTTAATTTCTTACAAATTAGACTATTATTTTTTATACGACGACATTTTATTTTACCTAATTCTCTGGCGGTCCTCTTTAGCTTTTCTTCACTTCGGCTGACTAAAACAATATTAATGCCTCGTTTAGCTAATTCAGCGGCGTACGCTTTTCCAATTCCATCGGTGGATCCAGTGATTACTGTAAATAACAAAAAGTTAGAAAAGTACTGAAAATAATTGTGTAGACCGTTAAAACGAGCATTCTCACAATCAGAATTTTTTTTGGTTTAAATGAATTACTTTAGCGAATTATCTTTTTGTAATACTCACACGCCCAAGTTCCGTATTTCCGGACAAGAGAGCTTTCTTCATTTTGTAAAAAGAAAGGAGCTAATATGGCACGGACTGCTTGAAGTAATCCCCACAATGAACTCAACAAAAAAAAGAAGAGAACTGTAGAACCCAATGCAGCCAGCAAGAGAACGTACAAGTTGCATTCTAACATTTCTCTCTGAAATAAAAATTAAATCAAAAAAGAACATCAAGGACTTTAAATAAATATTCTAAGATTTTTTTTAATGTATGTTCTATCGATAATAATTGTTATTTTATAAAATTTGACAAGGTTTACAGTAGCAGTAATTAAATTTATTGACCATTAAAAGTCAAGGTTTTGTAAAAAAATAAATACTTAATATTTTTTGGATTTCTAAAGTTTTTAAAATCAAATTTTACCTGGCGCGTCCACCATTTTTGAAAGCGTTCAAGTTTGCATTTTTGATTCTAAATTTCCAAATAGAATTTCTTAAAAACTAAAAAAATTAAACTGAGGTATTTTTACGACTGAAGATACTCTTCTTTTTTACAAAAATTTTCAATATTTTTTATTAACGAGATGATCTATGATTATAAAAATGTAGCCGTTGTTTATAAAGACATCTTGGAGTTATACATGACAGTTGGAAGCTTAATAGAATCGTTTAAAAGTATTCAGAAATGTTCAATAACAGCCCACATTCTATTCAGAATAAACGCAAAAAATTCAAGAGTTCAGAATAATATTCAGTTACCGTTTTTTTTTTAGATCTTAATATTATTGCTGTAAATCAAAAAAAGTATTTATTAATCAGTGTGTAGCAAAAATTGTTTTGTAGACAAAAAAGTTTCTAAGAAATTAGCCCTTGAGACGATTTTTTATATTTGTTATCACCGTAAAAAGTCCTATAACTTTTTTATTAAACTTGCCTTGAGGTGTTATAAAAAGTACATTTCTTAAACTACGATAATTATTTCTACAAAAAGCGTAGAACTGTAAAATTAATTAAGGCAGTTTCAAGAAATGCGTTTTTATTGACTTTTTATTGAAAATGTTATAAGCCAGAAATTCGCTAACATGTTTTATTTGCGCCATAAAATTTGCATAATCATTATTTTATAACATGTTCTCAAGTTTTCTGTGCAAACTTTTTGCGTTTTTAGCTACATTGTTCTACACAAAGGTGTGATTCGAAAAAGTACGCGTTTAGATCTTTTGCTTGATTTATCTTTCAGTTTTTACATTTAAAGCTGATTCATAATATAAGCCCATCTTATCAAAATTTGACGAGGAATTTAGTGGGTTGCGTAAAATCTACCAACGATCACTAGTTTCCAAATTTTGGCGTTTATAGTTTGGAGAATTGTTTTAAACGTCGGGAATTTTTTTCCGGAACTAGGAGAGAAATCGCAATGAGATAAATGCGAGCATTTTTTGAAGTTTTAGATTTCGGAAATTTCTAATTTTACAAAGTTAACGTAGTGGATTGAAAAATCTTTATTTCTGGAATATCTGTTTTAGGTTCCAAAATACTAATAATAGACTAAAATAATGTCTATTTTTTTCTATTTTTTTTTCTGTAAAGTAATTTTGACTAAATATCTTAACTTTCTTCGTGTGCTCAGTTTTTTTTTATCTAATTTTATTTAATCAAAGAAAAACAAAATTAAACAAGGGGAATCTAAAAATTTTAAGTAAATAATTATTTTGACCAAAAAAATTTAACATTTAAGAAGTTAAAATTCGTGTAGTGTTCTAAACTCGTAGATTGTTATCATGAGGTTGAATAATACTTTCAGAGTTTTTTGATCTCAAATTCCAAAAACTTAAAACAGAAGATTGAGAGCTTGAAAAACTGAAGCTAAAAACTTGAGAAACTTTATTCCTTGAATTTTAAGAACTTTGGATTATTATGTTTTGTTATGTTTCCACGTTTGCAATTTTTAAAATGCTGCAAAGCACAGTTTTTTACATATTTATTTTTTGTGCTTATTGGGCGCACTTGAAGGGAAAAATCTAGGGAACTTACAACTTTAAAAAAACAGGAACCTAAACTTAAAATCTCAACAATTTTTAGTTTTCTAGATTTAGAGATTTTTAAGCTTCGGTTTTTCATCTCGGAATTGTCAACTTCAAATTTTATTCAAGTTTTTATTTTCTAAGGCCTGCATTTAAAGTCTAAAAGCTTGGGAAACAACTTAAAAATCTTAAAAATTTTAAGAACTAAACTATTCATAAATGTACCTAGTTTTTCAGGTTTTCAAGTTTTTAATATCTGATATTTTTATGGCTCTAGGTATGCAGATACTAAAACTTTATTTTTTTAAGCTTTTGACTAAAAATAACTCAATCATAATTTTGTTAAATTTTTGGTATTTTTTTTATCTTCTAAATATTTTTTATGTCTTCAACTTTCTACATTGTAAAAGTCTCATTTTCTACAAACAAATTTTAACTTTTATTTTGTTTTTTTTTTCCTAACAATTATTAAAGTTCTATTTTTAGTTACTTCTATTCTTTGAGCAAATAATTTCACGATGTAAGCGAAGATTTAATAAACACTGAAATTTGAGATATTTTAATTTGATTAGGTTTACTTTATGTACATTTCTTGTTGAAATAACGCCTACATTTTTGAGCAAGTTATGTAACAATGTAGTACTGTTCCTGCACAATTACGCCATCGATATCCCATAAGACAATTTACACTACCTTTACCACTAATCACGAGAGCATGTAAATTGAAAACCATTTAACTCCATCCTGCATTACACATCAAGCTATTCATTTTCATTATAACATTATATTTATTTTTTTCGTAATTGTCTTATTGATCCAAGGCCGTTTCTACAATCTCGTTTAGGTGAGGCAATGACACTTGTTACACAAGAAATTTTCGCAGATGATATTTATTTGAGAGAGTAATGCTCATGACGACCTCATAAAATTTGCGAAATTTCTAATTTTTATACCTGAGTAATACTGGATTTTTTTACAAGACAAGGCAAATTTGCGAACAGTTTCGTATAATTGATGACTCAATGACTCAGTCACACTGCTTAAATTTCTTTATAAAAGTTAGAGACAATGAGTGGAATATTTATACATCGTTTGTTGAAGAATGTCGCGATTAAAACTAAAATTAAATTTTCCGTTGCGATTAAGTAATTGTTACAAGATAAAATTTAATTTTACTGAAATAAGAGATAATATGTACACTATTTTTGCAGCCAATTAAAGCGTGTATATAAACATTTAAAGTAAAAGTCTTAAGTTATTGTCAATTACGGTATACCCTATAGGTAATTCAAATGAAGTGAAATCTTCGTTGTTGTAAAAATTCGCGCCGTTTCCTATGTTATTGTCTTTGTAGTCTGAAAATTTATAGGCCACGAGGAAAGCAAAAGCGGATGGCTATTGAGTACAACTGTAATTTCTAAAATGATGACTTTTGACGACTGTTTTTATTACCTTATGCATGCATTTTAATACACGTAAATTACAAAAATGCAGGACGCAGCAATTACTCAACTGGTTCATGATAATGGAAAAAAAATGTCAGAAAAACTGTGGCTTAGAAACGATTGTACAATTGTACATGTATTCATTATTCCATTAAACAGAGAATTTCACTTTAAACAGCTTTGCAACAAAAAAAGGTAAAAACGTGTAATGGGTAGATGACACTGAATTTTGGTGTTTATATTCTGAGTAGAGATATATGAAGATGACATCAGCACTATTCTATCAAAAGTAAAAGTTTTTGGCTAGACGATATTAGCAAACCAGGAGAGAAACTTCGTTGTTTGATCAAATCAAATGACTAAATTTATTAACGGTTGTTCGATTTATCACGGTTTGTAAACCAGTCATGTTGCAACTACACCTACACCGTTTATCATCGAAGGTGAATGTCAGTGACGCCATTAATCTATGTTGTTGATTGAATGATAGACTTTAGTTACATTTTTGTAAATAACTTGCACGTTATATAATTTTTTCGTGGGAAGTTGTAACGATAATTGTTTTTTACTTAAAATCACATTTGTAACGCAAACATAGTTTTTTTTTGTGTTATAGCGACTTTCTTTATGTCATCATTTTAGCATAACGGGCTATGATAATTTTATAACTTTGAGTGCAAAAAAAAATATAATTTTTAAAGTAACATTCTACGCCTAGGAGTTGTAATTAGTGTATCATTTTTCTAATCTATGTACACAAATAGGTACTTAATTTTGACGTCAGTTTGTTTTAAATTAGAATTTACACTGATAAAAAAATAATTTTCAGATTGTGCACTACAAGTGCTCAGTCGGAAAATAACTGGCGATAATTAATTATTCATTATTTTGTTTTTCCATTTTTTTTCAAATTGTAGCATTGAATTATTCAATTTTTCAAGGTGGATATCTTTGAATGTCATTTAATGAATTTGAAAGCAAATTCTAAAAATGTAAACATTAAATATCAGCTGGTTTGGAAATTTTTAAAGATTTTTTTCCACTACAAACTTAATCTGCTTCATTAAAAGACCATTGCAACGTAAATAATTTATATTTTATGATATCTGTAATTCTGGTGATTTTGAAGTTTCTCTAAAATTCGAAATTCTTGAACTTGCGCCAACTAATGAATGAAACTAATAAAATGGACGTTAAAATGTAAAATTGCTAAAATTATCTGTGTGTTCTAAAAACTGCAACTTAGATTATAGTGCTTATTTATATTTACATTTTTCAAACTTAAAAGTTACCTCGAAAACATTTTTGGGACATTAGAAATAAGTCAATTTAAATTAGTTTTTGGAAAAATATTTTTTGTTGAATAGTTTTAAATTTCCAATTTAAGTTATTGCAATTTTTACAATTTCGTAGATTTTTTTATTTTAAAATTGTTAGCATTTTTTAATTTTTTTTTTTGTACTTGAAAAAAAATATTGAAAACAATTTAATAGATTGCAGCAAATTTTGATTAGATAAAAATTTTGTCTAAGAATTAGACAATTGTTAAAGAATTCATAATTGCACTATTGTTAAATATTTAAATTATGTTGATATGTATATTAAATTTGAAAACTCAAGTTTAAAAAAATTATGAGACTTTAAACTCTCAAAATTCAAAAAGTGCTCTAATTTTTGTTTCTGTTCTTGGGAGGATTTATATATTTTTGTTAAAAGTAACTAATTCAAATATGAATCAATTTGTTGCGAGTTTTCAAGAATTTCTTAAATCTGAGATTAATAATTTTTAAACTTTATCTTAGTCTTAGTTTTTCTAATTTATTTTAATAAGAGAAACGATTTTTTGGAACAATTTTATAGTAAAAAATATTATAAATTTTTTTTACTTGAGTCGTAAATTTTTTTTAAATTTCGATGTTCTTCCAAAATCTGAGAAAATACAAGACTTCAAAGTTTCTTAATATTTTGTGTCCAAGGACTACATAGTAAAAAAAACAATTTTTTTAGAGAAAATTACCAAAATTTTAAAATTAAAAAAATAAATAATTAAATTTTAAAATTTTATTTTTTAAAAATATTAATTTATGTACTTCTAAATTATAAAAGTATATTAAGAATTTATTATCTGTAATTCTGGATAACGTTAAAACGTTTTTAATTACCTTAAATATTGGAAAATTTTGTTTGGAAAAATTTATCAACGGTGCCATTTAAGAAATATGAATTCTAAATATGTTGAATTTATGGTCACAAGTTTTGTGATTTTTTTTCTCTCAAATTGTGTTGATTTTTTTGTGATAATTGGTTTTGAAATTTTGAGGTCTTTTTCATCAACTCAAGTAACTTTTAGTTTAGTATATTTTGGTTAAATATATAAAAAGGAACTTATTTTGCGGATGCAAGATTTTGGATCACACTTTGATTGAATATAAAACTTTTTAGCTTAATTTAGGAAAATAAAAGAGATCATAATTTTACTTTAATTGAAAATTGTCAAGATTCAAAGATATTAAATCTTTCTATATTTTTATAACTGTACTAGATAAATTTCCACAATTTAGGAAATATATCATCAGTTTTTGATTTTTTTTACAATTTTATAAACTTGATATTTTGTAAAAAACTGTCTAAAAAAAATCTTAAAGCCATAAAATGCTTGAATATGACTTTGTGTTTAATTTTTGTAAAGTTAGCTGTACTTATAAAATAATAAATTTTAATAGTACGAAACTTAAATTGTCCTTCATTTTCTTTTATTAGATATAAAGCGCCAGATTTTGTAAAAATATGCTATTTTACATGCGTTGCATTTTTGTAAAAAGAAATGCTACAAATCTTCTAAGAATAAAGTCAAAAAAAAATACAAATTAAAAAAATTATGGTAAATCTTACAAATGGCACTTATTACTGGATCTCTTAAAATCTAAGGACAAAAAGTTACATGAAATTAAAACGTCTTAAAGTTTAACGATTCTCCTCCTATTACAATTTTTTAATTCTAGGAATTATAAACAATATCATCATTGTCTTTTGCATACTACAAACAACGACGATTTTTTAACTTAGGTTGTTACGTCCGCACTCCGCCAACTCTCTATAATTATTTCGATATTAAAAATTAATAAACAAAAAATTTCACTGTTTCGTTTATAAATGTCATTCTATTACAAAATCTCTAAAAAATTTATCGTATTTCCTATAATATATTTATGTAAATTAAATCTTAACTTGACCGCGAAATATTCACGACTAATATTTATTAGGTTTCTTTGACCTCACTGCGAGTTACGAATGTGTCAGAGAAAAGGTTAAATATTTACACAAAATTATAGCACTTTATTTAATTTCTACTTACACAGTAATAACAACTTACAACACACCACTGAAAGAGTATTGCAAATTGCAGAAGAAATTGACCCGTTTAACTATGACAAATTTGTTGGACTAAACAGTAGAGTCGTGAACAGTAATTTAAACTAGTTGGCTCTAAAAATGTCTTCTGTCAGAGATTACACAATGAACTAACCGATAACCGTAATCAATGGGATGGAAGATAAGAGAATAAAAATCCATTAATTTTTAGAAAAATCTTGACTCGCAGATAAATAGACAGAGAATGAGGTAATAATGAGTAATAAAATAAGAAAAGCGTACCTAATAATTTTCCCAATTAAGTATATTAGCAATAATAGAGTTCACACTTACCGATAATTGTACAACACAATCACAATCGGAAATTGGTGCAATTACATCGTAAAACCTATCGCAATTGTTATCACTATGATTATATTTCAGCCTTCACTCGGTCACTATTGTCAGGAATATAAACAATGATGTGCGGAATGTTTTCATAATAAACAGTAGATAATCCCCTCCTTGTCACAACACGCGTCAACCAAATTTTAAAACTAAACAATATAAAGAATAAAACAAAACAACGAAAGCTTCACCGAACACATGCCGTGGGTGTATTGTGTACTTTATGGTACAGTGGAGGGATCAAGTGAAAGTTTTGACTTTTCGATGAGAATAAGGAGGATATGATTTTGATGCTGGGAAATTCGAAAGCCGATGTTTGTCTATTGATAAAAACGTTTATTCATGGCTATTGTAGAAATTAAAGTATGTTTGTGTATTTATGGTTAATTCATTGAATACGTATTGTGTTGTGGAATGTTAATAAGGACTATAAATATTTTGAATGGATGTCATCGAGGTCGATTCAAATATGTACATGAAATCTGAATGGGTTTTATTAAATTTACCTAAATTTAAGTAATTAATGTTGTGGTATGTGGCGTGTAATTACCATTCGTTGGTATGAACAAGTGAGCCATAAAATACACTGGATAGGGACATAATGGGTGAAACAAAGTTGGAGTACTTCCACAAAAGTAGAGTTTTTTGGTATTACGAAACGTAAATTTTATAGACTATCAAGTGTTTTTAAAACTTAATTTTTATTATTTTGAATATTTTAAATTCGATTTTCAATGATTTTTTGTGAAATTGTTAGATTCTTTGAAATTGAATTGATTCATTTTTTTTAATTTCCGTTTTTTGAGCTCTATAGATGTTTTAAGATGTTTGAACTTTATGTCCTTTTATGATATCTATTTTCCAGATTTCCTAGATTTCTTATATTCTTCTGAATTTTGTCCATTATTGTTTAGAATTTTTAGACTTCGTGTATTTTTTGGACTGTTAAAAAAATTCTAGAAAATTGTTTGGTGGTTTATTTTCTCTATGTTTTTGTGAATTTTTTACGACATTAAATACTAAATATTTCGTATTGTATTAATTTTAAATTTATTTTTCAAATCAGGTGTTTGAAATTTTCTATTTTACTATAGATTCTTTAGACTTTTATAATTATATTAAAAAAATGGATGTTTTGGACACTTTTCTTTAGTTTTTTATGTTTTTGAAATACTTTTCTCTAAATTGCCGACTTTTTCAAAGATATTTTATATCTTTTATAAATTATTAACAGCTTTGTTTTTAGAATTTTCAAAACTGCGGATTTTTTTGGTTTTCTGAGTTTCTTAGAATCCCTGGATGCCTCAGGTTTTTAATTTTTTTTATAGGTTTTGAATCTTTTAGGTTTTCTAAATGCTGCTTAGATTTTAGAATTATTTTTAAAAATTTTTAGGTTTCTTGAATTTCTTAGATTTTTTAAATTTTTCGAAGTTTTGTCTTCTTCAAAAATATTGAATTTTAGATTTTTTATTTTATTTTAAATTTTCCAACTTTTTAGTTCTAGATTTTCAGTACCTTCTGGATTCATTAAATTTTAATTATTTTTTAGAAACTATAGTTTTTTGTATTTTTTTACAATTTTTGTCCTATTTATATTTCCTAATTTCTAGTTTCTGTTTGGTAATACATTTTTTAAATTTTTACATTTTTTAGACCTTGTAAATTTTTTATAATAGGTGAAAATTAAAAAAAAAGTTTTTTTTACACATTTTGGACGCTTTAAATTCTTAAATGTTTTTCTGAAAGTACTATATTCTTGAAATTTAATTAATTATAGTTCTAAAATTTTCTTTAGACCTTTTAGGATTATTTGAATATTTTGCATCTTTTTTTTAAATTATTTTCAACACTTATGTTTTGTATTTTTTGTATATTTTTTTTGTATTAATGTATTTCTGAGATCCTTCTTATTTTCTGAATAATTTAGATAAACAGATAGATCTTTACATTTTTCCACATTTTTTATATTTTCTTAAGTTTATTAGTTTGCTTCGATTTTTTAAATTCTTGTTTTATTTTTATATTCTTAGTTGTCTGAATTCTCAAATTATTTAAAACATTCTATGACTCTTAATTTTACAAACTAAATTGCAATGTTTTATTTTTTATCTTTTTTAGATATTTTATATTATTATAAATTTCGAATTTTCTGATTTTGTTAAATTTTCTGGGTAATACATAACTTAGATTTTTGATAATCTTTGGATTATTTAGACTTTCTACAGTTTTTATATTTTTAAGGATTTTTCTTTAAATTGTTGTTTTTTTTATTCTGTGCATTTTTTTGAATTGAAGGATGCTTGGATTTTTAGTTTTTTCTTAATTTGCTAGTTTTTCAATTTTTACACTATAAAAGTTTATGTTTGTTACAATTTGTGATTTATTACATTTTTCTAAATATTATTTGAAATTTTAGTTTCTTCAATTATTTATGTTCTAAATTCTATAGATTTGTTGATTTTTTTTATTTCTTATCTATTTCTGAATGTATCTAGATTCTCTAAATTAAGTTAACTTCTTAAATTCAAATTTTGTAATAACTTACCAAAAAAAACTTAACGACATTTTTTTAACTTCAATTTAGTTTATTTTGATTTTATCAATTTATTTTAATTTTTTTTTTGATTTTGTTTTTTTTTTTGTGTGCAATTTTCTTGACCAAGACATGTATATAAGGTTTGAATTTTGGATTTTTTTTTGGCAAATTAATTTATTAATTATTAATTTAATTATAGATTTTTACGTTTTAGTGAATAAATGTTTCGAATTTACACAATACCAAAATATTTCAAATAATTATGTAATATAAAAAATCAATAATTTCCATATTTAAATAGGTCTACGAAAATAAAAATTAAGTTTAAAATTTAGAGATTATTTTTATATTTATTTTTATTCATTTATTTAAAACTACTAACCTTTTTTTTTATAACGACGTACGCAAAACATCGAACAGTTCCGAAAAAAATCTTTACTAATTTAAAAATCTATAATTTGCACTCACACTTTGCATTTTGCAATCACAACAGACACTGAGAAATATTTAATCCCACTTAATGTTATAGTTTCTTAAAAAATAGTTGAGGCAACATTAATTTGCGATTGCCAATGGAAAAGAAATTAAAAATCTAATTTTGTTCTCTTACAACAGTAGTCCAAGCATCGATATTTTCTAAAGGTTTCATCATTCTAGTTTGTAAGAAGCAAAGTTTGCAATTTTATTGTGTTCACCGTGGAATTGAGTATTAATTATCTGACAACACTGTTTAACAAGCCAATCTTGAGTTATAAAAATAAGTCATATCATCTTATTAATGATTTCTTTGATGTTTATTCAACCTCATCGAAATGAATCGTAGCGTTGTGCTGATTTACAGGCAGTTAAAGTAATAAAACACGTCAACCTCTCTGAAAAACATTTTACTTTCCAATACAATCAATAAATACATTATACAAAGGGATACAGTTTACAAATTTTAATATTTGAAATGTAGTTACTATAGTTTTATCAGCATGCTTACTGTTTAGATAAAGGCCACTAAAGACTATTGGTTAACATTATTTTATTGAGATCCCCTTGTATAGAGGGTTCTATCTACTTTGCTAATTTAAATATCACTAGCCAATTTTTTTAGACAACAGTTTGACTGCCTTCGTTGCGAAAGATGGTCCACTGAAATAAAAGCGATCATCTTTTGCGTAAAAACAATCAAACCACAAACAATGCAAAATTCATATAAACAATCCACATAAGAGGTGGAACTCTGTATTATTAACATTAATATTTCTATACTAAATATATAGTCATGTACCTTGCAAGATGGCTGATCTAGGCCGAAGCTTGTTATGACTGTTCCCTGGGTAAAAAAGACGGACTAACCCTTGAAATTACGTATATTTGTATTACTTACACGAGTATAAGAAGGTACCCAAAATTGTATAGAATATTATAAAATAGCATGCATGTTATTAAAGGTAATCGTATTGAAAATAAGTTTTAGTTAGTTATCCTTCTTACATTCATAACCTAACGACTACAATCAGAGGGTTTCTGCTAATTATGCGTTTATTTCTACTACTACGGAAACTCGTGATAACCAATCACCAATAATGATCCTTAAATGACAACCGAAATTGTATAACTAGCCTACCAAAAACTTTCCATATATACAAAAGAATGGGAACATGAAGCAATATCGAACTTCCAATGAAATCCATCTCGACACAAAAGTGAATTTCATTATTTGGTCGAACATATTCAGGTGTGAAAATAACAGCTTCTCCAGGTCAATAGAAACTATCATCTTGAAGACATCCTGCAGATGTGCGACGGAGAGTTTATCTGCAACCAAATGACAAACTTTAAGTAACGAAGAAACACACTGTAAGCGATGAGTAGGTAAGGTAGATAGATATTTTTATTAATAGGCTAGCTGAAACTATTCCCGTCTTTTCCCGTTGCTAGACAGACTACATACGATAGGTCAAGTCTAGGGTAATCATTAGTTGGTAATATGTAAACATAGAACTCGGGGCCAAAAAATAATCATTATTTCCACTCGCTTAACCACTGGAGTCTTGTTTACTATGGATACGATCTGATCCACGTAAAATTTTCATGTACCTAACTCGGTCGTTCTAATATTAACGCGGGATATTTTCAGCACCGATAATAAATAGGTTTTTTTTCAAAAAGTTCACTTAATAAAATGGTTTGTTTCCTACACAAAGAATTGCTTTATCCACGTGATGACATATAAAGGTGTGCGCAAAATTTTCTAAATTATAGGCGATTTTTCTTTTCCACTCTCCACATTAGCTAAGAATTTTAATTAAGTTTACTTTATTTGTAACTATGACATCAAAAAGTTCCGAGAAAAGCTCCCACTTCTGTGAGGAATTAAGTCATTAAAAATGATTTCGAAACGTTTAAATTGCTTTGATATTTTTAAACACCTCTTGCGTAAGTTTTGTGACAAAATTTGTCATAAGTTTTTAAATTTTGTTTTATAGAATACCTACGTCTTTTCATTCAAGACAAAATAAGGAGTTTGCGTGAGTAATTCGTTTAGAAGGATCTATAAACGTGACTGTAACTAAAAGTTAGTTGTTAACACTGAATTTCTAACTATTTATACATTACATACATATTTATTTTCTAAACCTAACAAAAATTTTTTGCAAAGATCTGCATCTATTTTTTTGACGAATTTCTTAAAACTTTTTTTTAAATATGTTTTCAATTATTTATAATGGAATTGTTAGACAAGTAAAAGTAACATTGTTTTTTTATGTATTAATAAAGCATTTGTAGAAAATGATATCAAAATTATGGCACTCGACGTAAAACATGGAGATTTTTTTATTTATATGTCTTAAATCTATTTATTATTAAATGATGAGTTTGAACATTGAGATACTTAATAAATAATTACAAGTTGGTAGTTGTGGCAAATTTCATAACTGAAGACTTGAAGATATCGAAGTTGTGGCATTAGTGAAGATTTTTCATTGATACCAAAAGTCAGATTTTAGAAAACCTATAATATCAAATTGATGAATTTTGGTACACTTTGAAAAAATATCCAAATTAGTAACTGTGCCAAATTTTAGAACTGTATCTCTTAAGATATTGAAGTTATCTTATCCAATGTTAAATACCAACGATTTTTGCTTTTTCCAAAAGTTACAAAATCTATAATATTTATTTCATAAATTTGAATGTCAGTACATTTTATTAACAGATCTAGGAGTAACTGTGCTAAATTTGACAAATGTAGTCTATAAGATACCGAAGTTTTGGTATTCAACGTAAAATTATGAAGATTTTTGGTTTCTACCAAGTGAATTCTTACAAAATCTACAATATTCAGTCGTCAAATTTACACACTGGCATAGGTACTTAATAAACAGATCTAAGGTTAATAACTGTCAAATTATAGATCTTGAGATCATGAAGCTATGGCACTCAACGTTAAACAACGAAGATTTTCGTTTTCTACCAAAAGTCATATCTTATAAAACCTACAATATTAGGTTGATGACTTTGAACACTGGTATACCTAGTAGGTAGATCCATCTTAGTAACTGTGCCAAATTTCATCAATGTGGACCTTAAAATTTTGAAGTTATGACAATCAACGTTGATTATCTAAAATTTTCAATTTCAACCAAAAATCAAATTTTACAAATTCAAAGATATTAAGTTCATGAATTTGACTGTTAGCACACTTTATCAACAGATCTAGGTTAGTAACTGTGCCAAGTTTCATAACTATAGATCTTGGAATAAGAAAACTATGGCGCCCAAAGTTACACATCGAAAATTTTCGATTTTTACCAAAAGTCAAATATTATAAAATCTATAACACCTAGTATATGAATTTGAATGTTAGTAAACTTTATAAGCAGATTTGGAGTAGAAGGTGTGCTAAATGTAATAATTGTAGTTCATAAGTCATCAAAATTATGGCATTCAACGTAAAGTTATGAAGATTTTACATTTCTGCCAAGTCAAATTTTATAAAATCTTCAATAATAGGTTGATGACGTTAAACAGTGGCACACTTAGTCAACAGATCTAATTTAGTAACTGTGCCAAATTTCATAAGTGTAAACTTTAAGGTTTCAAAATTATGGCGGTTAATGTTAATTACCGAAAATTTTCAATTTCAACCAAAAATCAAATTTTACAAATTCAATTAAGTTTAAGAATTTAATTGTGGATACACTTTATCGACAGATCTAGGTTAGTAACTGTGCTAAATTTGACAACTGTAGTCCATAAATAACGAAGTTATGGCATTCAACGTAAAATTATGAAGAACGTTTTTTTCTGTCAAGTGAAATTTTACAAAATCTACAATATATAGTCATTAAATTTTAGACACCAGCATACTTAATAAACAGATTTAAGTTTAGTAATTGTGCCAAATTTCATAACTATAGATCTTGAGATATCAAAGTTGCAGCATCCAAAGTTAAACACTGAAGATTATCGATTTCTGCCAAAAGTCATATCTTATAAAACCTACAATATAAGGTTGATGACTTTGAACATTGGCACACCTAGCAGATAGGTCCAATTTAGTAACTGTGCCAAATTTCATCAATGGGGACTTTGAAAATTCGTAATTATGGCACTCAACGTTGATTACCGAAAATGTTCAATTTCAATCAAAAGTCAAATTTTACAAATTTAATAATATTTATTGTAGGAATTTGATTGTTAGTATACTTTATGAACAGATCTAGGTTGGTAACTATGCCCAATTTCATAACTATAGATCTTGAAGTAACAAATTTATGGCACCCAACGTTAAACACGGAAGATTTTCAATTTCAACCAAAAGTCAAATTTAAGAAATTCACTAATATTAAGTTTATATTAGGATAATATTAGGTTCAAATTAGTAGTTATGTCAAATTTCATAACTGTAGATCTTAAGATATCAAAGTAACAGCAGTCAACGTAAAATAGAATGGTTTTCGAATTTTATTAAAAGTAAAATTTTGGCAAAATGTGTAGTATGAGGCCTCTAAACTTAAAAGTAGTGACACTTAAGAACACTTAGATACTTTTGAATTAGTAACTGTGCTAAAGATTTTGAAGTTATGGCACTCAACGTAAATTAAGAGAAATATTCGATTCTTACTAAAAGCTAAATCTTATAAAACCAACTTAATTAAAGTTATGAATTTGAATATTGCCATAATCAACAAACAGATCAAAATTAGTGACTACCCTAAATATTATAACAATAGACTTTATTTTTTAATTTAGAAAATATTGATTAAAATTAAAGTGAGAGCTTAGTTATTGTAGTGAAATTATTATTTATAAGGACTGTAGTGAATCGGTATGGTGACAATAAAATATTTACGACCACTCAAAGTAATGGCTAAACAGGAAATCGGAAGATTTCTCTGATTCATAAAATCTATTTTTGGTAAAGCAAATTGTGCTTCTCAATTTAAGTTATGCGACTTTACTTTTAAGGTTTTTATTATAATGGAAAATACGTTGTCTACTACACTAAGCTGTGAGCATAAACTTTTTCCAAAGTTGTGCAGATGATGGTTCTAAAACTGGAACTTTTAGTTCAAGCAGAAGTTTAATTTCCTTTCCTACTTCGCAAAGTGTTTATATCTTACTTTCGTTTGAAAAATGCCATATAATATTTGGCAAAAATTACAGCTTTCTTTTCAAGGACTGGGAACATGGTCAAGTCGAACACCTTGCAGAAGAGGTTGCCAATATACGTTTTCAATGGACGGCCAACGCTCCGTTATCGTTTTACACATCCGTAAGGTTGCGATTCCATTTGGCAAGCTATGTTCTAACGGGAGCCAACTAGGGTGCATCCTGCATTCACTACAATGTGTGTGTTTATATACTATGAGCCAACCCCAATTTCAACCATGTAGGTACTTAGAAAACATGAGTTTAGTTGAAGTTAGTACGAAGTAATTTACTGCAAGCTCTTGGAATTAAATTAGTTAGAAGATAGATGGAGTAACTAAAATTAAGTCAAATTTAAATATTACTGTGGGGGCTCAATTATTTTAATTTTTTACAAAAAAGCTTTCTCAATGGACTTTTGTTTTGAAGCTCACAACTCAACCTTTATTTTCTCTACACTGAATTTCAAGAAAAAATTCAAAGTTTAATTGTGATACAAAAACATATTTATTTTTTCAAAAAAGATTGTTTTTCTAAATTTGAATACAGCAATTAAATCATCTGATTTTTTTTTTAATAAAAAACATGTCTCATAAAATAAAACAATCACATTAATGAAAACTTTGTAATCTAATTTTTGTTTACTGCCATTTTTATGGCACTCTGTTATATCGACTAAGCATTTTAAGATGCATAAAAATTCCTAACACATTAAAAAAAATGGGGGGGACTGAAAATCCTTTCTTTTAGTTGCTTTTAACCAGCGGGCTTCAAACTAACAAATTCTTCATAGGAGGTCCATGGAAAAAACGTAATTCAGTCAACATTGTGCAACATCCAAATTTTGTTTAAAACTGGTTAATAAACTTGCTGTGTAATTGCAATTAGAAATCTATCGATTGATTTTATAAACTGATATTGAGAAAGTCACTGATTTTATTTGTTAATGTTTATCGTAATTCTTATTCAATTTAAATTAGATTTTAATTGGTACCCTAACATCCTTTTAAAAGAACTGTAAACGGCAACCAGTTACGCCAAAAAATCCTCAGTTTTGGTTACAACTTTACAAAATTTTTACTTAAATTTAAATGCAAAAACTTAACTATTGTTTATTTAATTAAGACTTGTATTTGTTCACTTATTGTTCCTGTGTTCATTTTTCAAAATACTGCACTAAATGGAATTTGGGAGGGGTTTTGGTATTTGCCTGTACATAATTTTCTTCAACTTAATCTGAATTTATCGTTCTTTAATGTCTACGGGTGTGGTGAAAATGCACTTAAATTTTACAAAAAATAAATAGAAATTCGATCTATCTAATAAATAAACATATCGAGAGAGCTTTAAAAAATTGCCGAGCTTTCCCTCCAATAAACACAAGAGAGAGGTTTATAATCGCTGCTATTTTTTTTAATATGGTCATGTAAAATTAATAATGTTAGTCAATTTTCCAAAACACTTATAGTAGTCATGTGGTGCAGTAATTATTTCTCAAGAACATGTAATTAACTAATGCAAAAAATAAAATTATGTTGTTATTGGTTGGCCAATGTTTTGATAATGTTTGGTATTTTCGGAATCTGGTGGTGGAAATGAAGTTATCCTTCAAAATTATTTTTGTAAATAACTAATTTTATCACTATTGTTAGTGGGCTATCAAACGATAGAAATAGTTTGGGAGTGTGTACTATAATTACCTATGCGGTGGATTTTGGTACACTATAAATTTTTACGTTCTTTGTTTTCGTAATTGAAGGAGAGGCGCATCTAAAGAAGCTAGCATCTACCACGCAAATGCATCGACAGACTTAAGTTGTCTATAGAACTAATTTCTACAAATATGCATAAAATTTTAATTTGAACAATCCAGCAACTTTGTTAGATGCGACTACGACCCCAATTTTAAACTCCCAACTAGTAAACCATTATAAATAAATGTACTAATTAATCCCAGCTGGAAAACTATCTTATATAATTAAAGTTAAAAAAAAAAAACAAATTCAGTTAACTAACCTTTTTCAATATTCCTTCATTTCCCCGTCAGTTGGTATCTAAGGACCCATTGGTTGAAAAAAAGTGTCCAGGACAGATTACATTTTTATTATTTTGGGATTTTGAGTCGAATTTGAGTCGAGTGGACTAAACCAGTCCTCGTGTCGAACTGTCGCTGCACCGACGTCTGGACGCTCTCCAAGCGTCTGCCCCCCTCGACGCCTTGCGTCCCTCGAACCCCTACATCACAGCAGCGCTGCAGTCTGACCGCGTGCGCCTCCGCACAATATGTATGCATCGTTGTTTATGACTGTGCACCAGTCGTAAGGACTTAAAGCTACAATAAGGAGCCAGTAACCATGAAATTTTGTCTGAATTTCAACATCTCGTGGGAAATTATTACAAAAAGGTAGAGCCGTGAAGAACAGGGAATGGTTTGTTGTTAAAACTCAGACGGAAGGAAGTGACTATATTAACTCAAGCACAATTTTCGTGGGTGTAGCTGCGAGGAGAGAAGAGGTCAAGAATGAAATTTCAATGTCTCGGTTTGGATGTCGAAGAATAGGACCACCGTAATTTAGTGGCGAAGCGAAATTTATCTCTAATCAAATTCTTGTAATATGTCGTCCTACTTTTTGATTTTTTTGACATTTTCAATGATGTTTATTAATTTATTTAAATTTCCGACTTTCCACATTCGCGATTAACATATTTAAACCACCTTTTTCTCATTTTTTATCGAAAATAATTTCAATCCTCTTGAAAACCAATATTAGTCCGAACAATGAACCGAAACCAGCCTTGTTTGGAATTTCCGATGACAAGCGAATTAGAAATGAATTAAATGTTCTGTGAAATAAATGCCCAGAATTGCGCAAGTGCTTTTGATATTATGCCAGAATGTTTATATTAAGTGTCGATTCAATTCTCAACCAAATATTACAAATGTCTTATGGAGTACTGTTACGCTTTTCATTGAAGGAAATAAATTACCATTATTACTCCAACTCCGAGTTGACTATTAATTTCGGAAACAAATGAGGATATGTCTGCCAATTTATTGACCTAGATTTTTACGCAGATTTGTGGCGAAGATACGAAATGACAAAATATGAATGCATTTTAGGAATCTTTGATCGTTTGAATTAGGGATATTAATGAGATAAGTAATCGCCCATTTGTTTATAAATAATAAATTTCGGGTTGTAACTTTTTTTTTATTTATTGCCGTTTAGCTAACCAAAAAATATTATTTGGAGTAAAACTATTTAAATTTCGTCAGTAACAAACAAATAAATAATTTTCTTTTGTCGGGATTAATAAAATTCTGTTACAAAAACACAAAATTGTTTTTATAATGTATATAGTATTTGCAGAAGGCGTCCTCTAGGAGCGAAGTAAAATACAAATTGAGTTCGGTTAAAGCATGCTAAACGCTGGTTCCTCTGTAATCAGCAAAACAACCACCAGAGGACACTATATGTACCAAAAATACAGCTATTTATTAAACTTTTTTCGCTTTCTAAGAAGTTTATATTCGCATAAAATTTTATTGTGAAATATTCTTATTGTTATGGAACTAAATTCTGGCTCATCAAACGAAACCGTGATAAAAAGTTTCATATTTGTTATTCAAAGGGAGCAATTTATGAAAAATGTATGTATTTTTATTGACATCATTTTACAAGTATATTAAAAGAATTTGAAAACACAGTGAAGTATCTAGGAATTTTATTGAATTGGGAAATCAACGTCGGTCGCTCAACGATAACAGAACAATCTACAGATTTTTTTTCTGCGGTGCTTTTTTAATCCCTCTATGGGCCTCGAAGTGATGGATTTAATTTTTTTTACCATTTTCTCTATTTTTTCTGTATCTGTGCTAACTTCTTTATTTTAGTCAATGTTTTTACTCTGTTTTCTTCTTTTTTTTCTTACTGGTGTTTTTTTACTTTTTTCCTAACTTTCTTAACTTTCTTAATATTCTTTTCCGTTACCTTTCTTACTTGTTGCCTAGACATATTTTTTCGACGCTTTCTTGTTTCTCTTCACTTCTTTATATATATTTTGTTTCACCATCTTCTTCGTATCTTGATTGATTTTGTACTGTTTTTTTGCACACCTTTGATTGTTATATTTATTGCTATCTTTTTAAATTCTGATTATCTCTTTTCCAGATTTCATATTTTGTTGTATTCTTGAAATTTTTTGAATTTCAAGTTATTTTTTTAAATTGTTTTTTATTTTTCCGTCGTTTAGTTTTCTTGTTCTTATTTTGTTATACTGCGATTTTGCATCCTCCTGTATTGTGTTTATCTCCATTTTAGTCAAGAGCAGTCTAGTTTGTTTCTCTTTTTAATTTTTTTGCTCTTTTTTTAATTTTTATTTGTTTTTATAAGGTTTTTTTTATTGTTTAAGAAAATTCTGCCATTACTATTCTATTTCTGTTGTTTTTGGGTTCCAGTTCTTTATAATTATTAGTTGTGTCTTTGTTTGCCCATTTTTTTTATTACAATTATTTTTACTTCTAGAGAACATAAAGAATTGGAGACATATAAAGGGCCAGCCAGAGCATGTAACTGGTACAAAAGATTCTAAAAAATTAAATAAAAAAAAATTAAAAATAGAGAAACTGAATAATTAAATATAATAAGTATCCAATTCATTCAAATAATCTACTTAAGCTATGAAATAAATTAATGTTAAAAATGCAAAAATATAAAGATTACAAAAAATCCAAAGTGTCTTTTCTCAATGAAGGTATCTTGCTTTTCTGTTGTGGTCATTTTTTATCCTTGAATTCCAGTCCTTCATAATTATTAGCTGTGTATTTGTTGGTCTATTTTTTTATTATTATTATTCTTACTACTCGAAAATATAAAGAAAATAAGATTTTTTTTTTGTTTTTACAAATCTTCAAAATCTTTAGATCTTTTTTGAGATGAGAGAGAGTAGTGAAAATTTATAGAATCTAGAAAAATTAAAAATTAAAAATGGAAACAAATAATTCAAAATATACAAAAAATGATAACTAAAACTAAGGACACAAAACTACAACAATCTAAAAAAATGGTGAAAATATAAAAACTCTAAAAAGAATTTAGGAAAAGTACTAATTATTCACAAATTTTAAACATACGCGAGAAATTGTAGAAATAATAAAAATACAAAGAATTGAGTGATTTAAGACAATTCAAGTAAATCTAAGAAATTTAAATAATTTGTACAGGATAGGAAAACAAGATCTAGTACTTTTACAAGATCTAGTATTTTTACTAGATCTTGTTTCTTAATCTAGTTCAAAGTGTATCGAAAATAAAAAAGATTTAATTTATTATGTTTAAACCATAAAACGTGTAAAGAATCGAGAGCATAAAAAATAAATTACACAAGAATTTTTAACAAAAAAAAAATGGGAACCTTTGAATATATTTTCAAATTCGTAGTAAATTTTGCAAACAATTTGGTGCATCATTTTGGTCTATTAAATTTCAAACTATCAGATTATGGGATTGGCTCTAGTTTTTAAAACAAATTTTTACATGTTTCCCTTGTTTTTATTGATTTTATATCAACTTACCAAAGTGTCACCACAGCAACAAAGCGAGAATCCATCTATTTAAATTTTATAACAGACCAAATAAATATAATTCTAAAAAAAAAACACTTTTTAGATCTTGTTCTTAAAAAAACGTAAGTACTTAGCGAGTCGAGTTGGTAGGAAAACTCTAATTTAAGAAAACTGGTGAATTTATAATCGACAGCTTTGTTAAAATGTTAAAGATGAAAATAAATGTCTTGTACATTTTTTTTAAGTGATACCGCCTACAAATTTTTTATTTGCCAATTTTGTAATTGTAATTTTACTAAAGTAGTTGTGGATTTGGTAATTACAAGTATTGTATATATTTCAAAAAGTCATACAAAATATTTATTTCTCTTCAGTGTTATGAGCATATTTTCATAAAATTAATAACTAAAATTATATTTGTTCTTTACTGAGAATTTTTCCAACTAGAGATGTGAAAATGAATCACAACAATAAATACAATTCTGATGCTTATTACAACACCAAATGTTATTCTCTGAATGCATCGGTACAATTACGGAAGTTTAACAAAATTAATTTTTTCATAAATCCCGCAACACATAATTTATCTGAATTTAAGCCACCTAGATTATTTTCAAATTAGATCTGTTTCGAACGGCGAAATTAAATTCAAATTAATTTGACAGAAATGACCCAATCCAGCGATGAACCAGTTTTGTCTACAAATCCAGTAACGTCCCACTTACATTGTTTACGTAAATTATGTTTTTTTTTCTGTTGTGTGCTTTTCTAGATATAGAAGAGGCAGCAATTTTGGTTGAAGTGTTGAATTTTTAATTCCACCTTGCAACTCAGTTATTGCAGCAGTTTTTAATTTACACTCTAATATAATTAATTACATCTCCAATGTTGGATTTAAAATAGATCGTTAAAATAACTAATTTATGCAATTGCATTGGTAAATAAATTGTTAGGGAATTTACATGAAAACAATAGATAATAGATACCTTTAAATTTAGAATTTAATGTGAAACTTTGTCCTGGAAATAAAAAAATTGTCTACCATTTTTGACATGGGTTATTTAGGGGTGAGTAAAAAAGCGCTTGGAATAATTAACCACCGTAATTTACTTTTCTCAATATTCACAACCGTTCTAAAGCTTCAGTAAATTGAACCGTGTAACCCGAAAATGTAGAAGAGGTTTTCGTTAAAATCTAATTTCCTTGTTGCACTCTGGGCAAATTTTCGAAGGAATATGTCGGAAGTCTAAGTAAAGCAGAACTTCACATTGCTAGAAGGAATCATTATGTGCCTGGTTGCTCATGTTCAATGATTTTGCTGACTCCTGATATTTACGTGATTTTAAGTTATCCTCTGTTTCTGGAAATAACGTGTTAAATAGTCCGGACAGCTTTTCTGCAGTAATGAGAAAATTCCTGTTAAGAGGTGTCAAATGCCTGTTCAGGTGAATTAATACTTCCAGCAAAGTCCTCGAATGATCAAAGAAATATGAACGTGATGTATTATGACGCCACTTCAATATTCACTCCGATTAAATCTATTTTTCCCCACGGCTTGAACGCGAATTTGAAGCAGTACAAGAAGGGGATTCAGTTAAGCACATGAATATCGTCTCTCACTTTATCATATTCTTTCTCCATCGAGTGTGACATCTCATTTTAAAATAATGCATAATTCAGATAAACCCGATTTTTACTTCTCTTAATTACGGCTATGAACCACCCTCGTTAAAACAAATTTTGTTTCTACTTCATTTAACTGAACTTAGAAACTTCGAATAGTTCAGACGAGTTTAACTAGCATACCGAAAATTTATTTCAAGTTAGTGCTTTCAGAAAATAATTTATTTACGTCAGTTCACTCAGTCTAAGTAATTGATCGGTATATTTATCACTTAACTTAATCTACTAAATGTGTTCTCGAATCCAGTTGGTTTTTAGCTATTCTTTTGGTGAATTGGAATTTTATATTATCTTCCAAACGCCCACAACACCTAAAAGCTAAAATTGATGATCATTTGATTCCATCTAATATAAAATGTAAAATTTCGGTCGATTATACTCGTTATGCAAATACATAATTAAAGTTGTCATAATAAAATTTACAACGAGGCGGTTATTTTAAAATTTTAATTAAAGTCAGAAATGAATGCAAGTCATGCAGATTCATGCATTGATTTGTTTCTAATTAAACTGAGTAACGTTCAAATCTTAAAAATCAGAGTAGCGTGGCTACTTTTGTAGGTATTTAGCGCTGCGTTTTCCTGACCTAGCCAATCATTTTCAAGTGCTCTTCAGCGCCTCAAACTATTTAATGTTACATTGTTGGCTGCATTTTGTGGTGGAATACTGCTAAGTTGATTAGCTGGAGTAATAGTAGTGTGCTCAGCACGGAAGTTAACAGAAATAGATGCAATAATTTCATCCATTTATCAAGTTGTTAGGTGAAGTATTTTGTGCAATTTGTGTTTACCAATAAAATTGTTATGTGTACTTATTTAGAAAAAAGGTCAATTATCCTGTTAAAAATTAAGTCTTTCAGGCAATTTAGTAGTTTTACGAAACGAGCCCTAATTCAAATTGCATTAACGGCTCATTTTCAATAAGTTCTATGGGCGAGAAACCTTTATCTTTAGTTTTTTCATAGGAATATCCGTTAAGGTATATAATCGATTGTTTAAGCTTCACTGGTCAAAGTCCGAGCTCATCTTGACGAGAATTTTTTTTGAATTAATAACTGAGTTATTAGCATTTGAAAATTCCGGGCACTAGGCCAAAAAATTCATTTTTGGTCATTTTCGAACTAAGTCAGATAACGGCAATGTATTTTTAGAAAATTGCAAAGATTTTTTTAACCTGACCCTCAAAATTCATTTTGTAAAATTTGTTCACCTATTGAAAGAAATAATAACTTGATTGAGACGTTTTCAACGTATTTTTTTTTCTGAATTATGCGGACGGAAAATGTCACTGAAATTTTTTTGTGGCTCTAAGCGAGTAAAATTTCTATAAATCTCAATTCCTCTTAAGCAAAATTTCTCGAAAGCTACAATTAATCCACGGAAAATTTACCGATTATTAAATTTTTTTCATTACAAATGGTGGAAAGTGGAAAGCTTCGGAATTAGGAGAGATGGCGCGATACGGTAAACGACAATGTATTTTTAAATTCTAAATATTGAGTTCGTAATTGAGAAAATTGCAAAAGTTAGCAAAAATTTTTCAAGCCTAGTAAATTTAAAAATTATATATTTTTTTTAAATTTGCTTATATCTTTCAAAATATTTTACCAATTTTACTAAAGTTCGTAATTGAGAAAATTGCAAAAGTTGGCAAAAAATTTTCAAGCCTAGTAAATTTAAAAATCATATTTTTTTTAAAATTTGCTTATATCTTTCAAAATATTTTACCAATTTTACTAAAATTTGTCTTGCTTATAAATTTCAATGTGCTTTTATGAGTGACGCTGTAATAATTTGGTTTGACTGCGTTTTGATCGCGAAAAAAATTTCCAGATTTATTATGAAGGCAGAAAATGTCACCGAATTCTAAATTTTAGCTCAGTGATGAATAAATTCAGTGATTTCCATGAGATTCACCTGCAACTGGTAGTTATGGAAATATTCCCACTGAAAATGTTGGAAAGGTACTTTTGACCGATTTCGACTGTGTTTAGTGCTTTATATCTCGGGAATTAGGACAGATAACGCGATGCGGTAAACGGTAGCGTATTTTTGAGATCCTTAATACTAAAAATTCTTAGATTTAAAATTTAATTTTTGTGAAAAAATTTTAAACTACTAGGCTAAAAATCTTTAATTTTTCGAAATTTGCTTATATCTTCAAAAATGTCACTGATTGGAGTAAAATTAGTTTTGCTTATCGACTTATCGAAACCTGATTTGACCGCGATTTCTGCGCAAAAAAAATCCTGATTTACGAGGGCGGAAAAAAAATGACTTAATTTATACTGAACTCTCATAAATTTAGTCTCTTCTTACACAGAATTTTCCGACGAATTCAGTGGTCTGCACCTATAATTAGGAATTAGGACAGATAATGCGATGCGGTAAACGCTATCGTATATTTGAGATCCTGGATGCTAAGAAACCGGATTTATTTAAAGTCAAACAATTGCAAATTCTGAGATGTTTTTTGACTCAATGAGCTAAAAGTTTTTATTTTATTTTTAAAATTTTTTATATTATGCAGAGTATGCCATTAATTAGGAAAAAAATTGCTTTACTTGTTGGTCGTTTCATCCTATAAAAGTTTTACTTGATCGGGTTTTCAACGCGTAAAAAATTTCCGATGTAGGGGGGCGAACAGTGTCATCTAAATTTGTTATTGGTTATAACTCGCCAAATATACAATTAATTGTCATAAATATAAGCCCTTCTTACGCAGAATTTTTCAAAGAATTCAATGGTGTGCGGAAAATTCAGCTGTGACTGATAGTTACTGAAATATTCTTGTTTGAAATGATAAAAAGTGACATTTGGAGTCAAAATTTTAGACGAATTCGACAGATTTTACTGCCTTATATCCAGAATTAAAACACCGATGCAGTAAACGCTATTTTTTTAGACTTAACATATGTTAACAACTCGGTTTAATTTCAGTTTAGAAAATTCCAAATTTTGAGATTTTTTTAACCCATTGAGCTAGAACTTGCTTATATCTTGTAAAATATTTCACTGACTGATCAAATTGGTTTTATTTATCATTCTTGATTTTCTTTCTTGTTTAATGTCATAATATCCTGATTGGCCACATTTTTGTCACAAATATTTTCTAAACTGTAAAAAAAAAACTTGTGATCATAAATATCTCAATTTTAACCCACTCCACGCAAAAACCATCTAAAAACTATTTTCTATTTTTTTTTTTCAGTTTGAAAAATTGCAATTAGCGTTGGAAGGATCGGTTCTGAGGTGTCGTATCTCGAAAACTTGGAAATTTTTTTAGATTTCGAGGAGCTTTTTCGTTTGGCCTCATCATTTGGAATTTTCGAGAAGTGTAATATAAACTTTAACTACAAAATAAAATTGCTTCCTGCATTCCTATGAACTACATTTTTTAGAAGTTATAAAATGCAGAAATGGCAGTTATACGTTCCTGGCTTATATACGGTTTTTTTGTAATAAAATCCGGCTATACGTAAATTTATGTTAATGTTTGTTGGAATAATGTGAAAGTAAGTTTGCATTAGTTTCTAAACAAAATATTTATCCACATATTAGTATTAGGTATATGCGTACAGATAAGTTGAAACTGTTTTCAAAACATTATCTACACTCACAACATAGCAACTCATTGTAGTTCTATGTAAAACATGTTTTACATTAAGTAAATATTAACAGAGTGATTAATTAACGAAAAAGATTTAATTTTGTTTTTGTTGTTTAGGGGAAATTAATGGATATTTTTTTATTTTGGAAACAGTTTAGCAAAACATTCCAAAACTTATTGAAAATTTCGATTAATTATTTTATTATTATTACTGGCGTTGAAATTCAAATTCGAGATATCATCAGTCTGTGAAATATTGGCCTTCAACCACAAGTACAGTTCGAGAAGTTCAATACTTCTAAGAAATATGACTGCTTGTAATGCTTTGATGTCCTTATTAATATCTGTAGAATTTTATCGAAATAACAATTTATTAGATAAAAATTTTGTATATTATTCACTTTAATTTTGCATGTTGGTATAAAAGTGTCCATAGATCACATAAAATTCTGGCGCTTATTGATTACCTGTGCATTTGTCCTTTTTTATAACATTTATTGAAACTGCACCTGCTCCAGAGGCAACTTTTTTAATCATCTTCTGATGAGAGAGTTCACTTAAAAATAAAAATATGCAATTCTCTTTATTGTAGGTCTGGCTTTCATCCGACAAAGTTGCAAACACATCCATGTGAAAAATTCCAGACCCTGAAATAAATAGGAACACGGTGACGGTTATCAAATACGTTATAAACTCATTCATTATGAAATAACTCTTTCGTTGAAATATTCGTTTTCCAGGACAAGCAACAATTCTGTTATCTCTTTACAGAGAGATAATCCTTTTTAACTGGTGCATTGCGACAAGGTGTAATTTATGCATGGGACAACTTTTCTAGTTTGTTTTATGATGTTAATAATTTGGTTAAAATCACTGTCAATAAATGTTTGCCGTCGGGTAACCTTAAGATTTTTTCCATTTTAATATTAGATTTTTCACCGCTAAACTCACATCACCATCACCAAAAATGGAAAATAGCGGTGATTTCCATTATTTGTTTATCTTTTGTTAGAATGTTTGCCCACATTTTGTTAGTATTTCATTGTCGCCTCATATTTGTCTAAGAAATAATAACTGAAAAGTCAACGAAACCGTTATCGTTTATAGAACATCCATCAGACATAAAGGCACAACGAGGCAGAGGCGTAAAGCAGAATCTTGCTTATGGTTAAATCGTAACTTAAACGATTTATTATTTTCCTTGAGACATCGCATGTATCGTATTTCGTCGGCTGCATTAAGTACGGCTAAAAAGCTTCGCCCACGCAAAAGATTGTTAATTTTGGTACAGTTATATGGAAATACACAGATGTTTCGTGACTGCGAAAAAAAAACTGCAATCCGCAATTTCACCGACTTTGGCTTTGAAGACTGAAGTGAGTTTTTCGGTCATAAATCGATGTGTGATTTTCGAATACAAAATAGATGGTGCAAAAACGTGCCCATATATTTATTTACGATTTTTTCGTTATTGGGCTCAGTATTTGCGATTGTGTTTGTGTGCCGGTGGGGCTAACGCGCTTGGATACATCCTTTATCCTGGAATAGAGAATCCACCTTTTGTTACCACAGGCATGGCTCTTGATATTATATCCCTGTCATAGAGGAACCGCTTGATTTATTCTCGAATATTATACCTACAAAATACGGGATATGTTTTTATTACACGCATGCATGCGCTGCATAGCTCTAAAACAATTTCGTGCTAGTAACGTGCCAACATTGTCACTTTAAGGTAATTACTTAGATACACTAAGAGTAAAAAACAGTGACTGTATAAAGTTATCTACACCGACAAACTCATATGGGGGTACCCTTTCGCAGGTATTTATCATCAAATAATTAATGTCTCAAGTGCTAAGAACTTTGTTCCGTTGCTTTAAAACACGCACTTTATGTAACAAAGAATAATAGAAACTGGCAACCCTAAAAGTCTTTTCAAAGAAAATTACAACCCATATAATCCTGATGAAGCAACCAATCGTAAAATTCGCTTTTGTAAAACCTCGCTACCTTGTTACACGTCGTCTTAATATATTTTTCGCTTAGTTGAATACCGCCCTAACAATCGTGTTTCTTTCAGTTTTTCCATCTGCCTTGTTTCAGATGTGTACCATTTTTTTACAAGATGTATTGAGTTATTTGTATAAACAAATCTATTGTAATAAAGAGAAAATGGGGCCGATTTTACCTTAGCACATGAAGCTGAATTTATGTGAAAGATTAAAATGAAACATTTCATTAAAGCTGATAGTTTATTTATGAGTTTCATTAGTGTATACAAAATTCCCCGTTAATAAATAATATTTTATTATTGTATGTTATAGTGTGGACTAGTACAAATTTCCAGTTACTAATTTTATCATTTTTGCTTCTACAAAATAAATAGCTTGTGTTTCTTCATGTCATGTTCCGTTGCAGATTATAGTCGTGTCATGTCAGTGTGTAATTATGGATGTATGTTTGATTGCATATTGGATTTTAAATAGCAATTTTAAAATGAATTCCTCCAGTTTAATTAGAATAAAATGTTGGAACTAATAAATTCACTTTTTGTTCGTCATTTTTTACGTGCTGGTAGTTGCGTTCTTTAAGGTTTTTGTTGAAGTAAATTTTTAAAATCTTAAGAAGTTTTAGATCTTAACACGATTTCTCAATTATTTAGATTTTTGCAGCAAACTTTAATTTTTTAGGTTTGTAAGAATTATGTAAGATTTTTCTATTTTTTTTATTTTTATCTGCAAAAGTTTAGGACAATTGCAGAATTTTAGGAGTATCGTATTATTTATACCAACTGTAAATCATTGAAATTTTATTTTAAGTTAGGTTGGCAACATTTTTAACGCTTTATTTTGTATCGATTATTATTTGCAACATCCAACTTTCCAAACCCTAAACAAACAACACGTCATCAATATTAATTCCTCAGTGTTGCCACTTTATTAAAATTTGTCATTTATTTACAGTCATGTAGTTTTTCCGTAAAACTTTTCTAAAATTTTGGAACATTATTTTGTTTGAATAATAGTTATTTGTCATATTTACAGCTACGTTTATTAAAAAGATTTTATGAATTTTAATGCAGCTTTAACAGCTTCATAAGCTTTTTACGCTTTTTATAGCTTTTCAGAAATTTCAAATTTTCTAAAAATTGTTTCAATTTTACTTACATATATAATTTTTTATATTAGAAATTATTGCAAAATACCCAAGAACATTTAGAATTTATAGAATTTTTTCTGTTATATAGTCTTGAAATTTTTAACTTTTTTCACTGGTGTAGGTTTTTTTATATTATAGTTATTTGTTATATTTTCATAGGTTCTTTAAAATGTATTTGACTAAATTTCATTAAAAATAACTACAATTATTATTTCAAAGTTTGACACTTGATCTCAATTTGGTTTCTAAGTTCTTGGTTTCAATTTTCTACACTTCAAATTATTTAGATTAAACGGTTTTATAAAAATTATTTTCTAATTTAGAACCGGAAAATAAATTAATTATAAACTGAATTTGCACCGCTATAATTACTAAGCCAACAAAGAACAAGATTTTAAATTGATTAGAAATTTATTTGAAAACTTTACTTTTAAAATGGTACCCCTATTATTGACATTACGGAACTGAATTAGAAAATTTTGAAATAATCGAAATAATGAAATAATTTAGGAAGCTCAAATTGTTAGTAGCAATGTGGTTCCATAATTTTTTCTAAATTCCTTAAAACTTCTTAAAAATTTCTTAAAAAGTTTTTATGTTTTTTAAAACAGTTTTGGCGCTAGTTTGTCAAGGAACGTTTTTTTTCTTTTTCCAAAATGAAAATTTTAATATTATTTACAAAGCAGTCAGTGTAAAGAAAAATATGAATTTTTTTAAGGGTGTTCTAAATTTTTAATCAATACTTCTTAGAAAGCTGAAATTTCTAATATTTGCTTACTTTTTCTGAATCTATTTCTGAAATGGGTCGGATGCCAAACTGAAAAATTACGGCTTTTTAAACTTTTTTTTAAATTGACTGAAACCAATAGACGCAAAAATCTAATAATTAGTCGCAAATGTACTCTGGTACTACTTACAAAGCGTTAAACTGACACTGAAATTGTCTAAAAGAATAATAAAATACAAGTCGGAGACAATTTAAAAAATCTGAAGAATTTAGGGTCTGGAGAATTTGAAAAATTTAAAGAATTTTAAAAAGTTTATGGGATACAAAAACAAAAGTTAATTTCAAGAATTTAAATAAATTAAATAATTTCATAAAGTGTACAACATACAATGTCTTTTACAAATATCTAGCTAAGATCCAACAAGATATTTTTGAATATTTTGCAACAGGTTGCTGCATATGTTATGATTATTTTTTGTAAATGTTGTTCTAAATCTTTGCTCGTTAATATCAGTTATTAAAAATATTCTAAATTTGTCTAAAATTTATAAAGATATAATCTATTTATTATATAATAGCTGGAGCATCCAAAAATAATTTTTAAATTTTAGAATTGTAAAAAAGTGCCCAATTTTAAAATATATATGAATTTTGGCCATCTTTGGAATATTTTTTGCATTTTTCTTTGAAATATAAATTTTTAAATTATCGATATCTTGACAATGCTATTTAGCCTGTTACAATTGAATTAATTATTTTTTTTGCTGCATTTTTTAATATTGAAAGGTTATCAAAGGTTATCAAAAACTTACACAATTTAGAGAATCTGAATAAACTGAAAAATTTAAAGAATTTCAAGCATTCAAAAAGTTTATGGGACACAAAAATTAAGAAAAGAAGCCTCAATTTCAAAATTCTAGTTAAACTAAATAATTCTGTAAAGTGTAAAACATTATAATGTGTTGCGTATTGCGCATTGCGTATTTTGCAATAAGTTTCTGCATATGTATGAATATATTTTGTAAATATTATTGTAAATATTCTGCTCGTTAATATCAGGGCATAAAAATATTCTAAACTCCTCTAAAATAAAATTCATAAAGATATCATGTATTTATTTTATAATAGCTGGAGAATTTTTTTTTTTTTTTAATTTTAGAATTGTAGAAAAGTGCTTAATTTTAAAAAAATTATAAATTTTGACCAACTTTAGAATATTTTTACATTTTTATATTTTTTTGTACTTTTTCTTGAAGTATTCATCGGCCTATGTACATTATATTTTTAATTTTTATTTTTTAAAATGTCGATATCTTGATGATAGACTTTAGACTGTTGCAATTTGAATTAATTTTTATTCTATCAATATTGAAACGTTATCAACAATTTGCAGAATTTAGAAAATCTGGATAAACCAAAAAAAATTAAGTATCATAAGAAATAAAAAAGTGTAAAGAATCCAAAATAACCAGAAGATTCTTGGAGTTCAATTCTAACACCAGACTTTAAAAAGAAGTCAATTTTTGATAGGGAAGGTAAAAGGATACCAATAAAATGTAAAGGATGTAGGAAATATATAAAATTTGAACGGTTTAAGGATCTTAAAATGCGAACGTTTTAAAGAATATGACGCCTTTAAAAAGAGTTAAAAATCTAAAGGTTAAAAAAATCAAAGAATATAAACAAACGAAGCAACTTAGATTAATCAAAATTGTATCTAAACAATACAGTAATTTTACAGTACCTAAATTTTTACGTACATATTTTATAAACCTGTTGCATATTTTGCAATAATTCACCTCATATATTTGCTCATATTTTTGCAAATATTGTTGCACATTTTCCACCTTTTAGTCACGAGATCATGCCAACAATTCATTTTGCATATAAACGTTTAACATCAAACTGTCGAAAAAATATTTAGATATGACAGCAGAGCTACCAACAGATTTCAAATTTCCGAGGTTTCTTAGACGCCACTTTCGTTCGATCATACCCATACTATAAAAATGAGCTTAAAATGTTCTGGAAATTTTTTGTTCCAAATTGAAACATATCTCGTAATCAACACAAGCTGAGCCTTGTTAATTACCAGGTGTCCCAACCTAAACATTCTAATTATTTTTTTATATTTCAGTACAATGTCTATCGGTAATAACTATTTCTCTTCTCTGATGTTACCGACCAGGTTATAAAATTTATGTTGGATTTTAAAACGGATAAAAATTTCCCAAATATGGAAACTATGCAAATGGTTTGTCTTAACAACTAATATATTCCTCTAACGTAGTTAAAAAATCTTGATGTGGTAAAGATTAAACTTTGAAGCCGGCGAAGTAAAACTGCTACCCACAACCTTGAGGCCGAAAGCCGTAATTCAGTTTTTTTAGCCACATTGTTATTATCGGTCTCAGCTACCGATTTATCGAGATTATTGATCGCTACTCAAGATTAACTTCTCATTAATGATTACTTGGAATTTGTTCACAAGCATCTGTTAGACGGCGAAGTTTGTTAATTTAATTAATCTGAAAGGTTTATAGTTCATTACCGACATCACAAAATCACTGATTATAATATTACAATATAAATATTTATAATAGTGATGTAAATGACAGGGATTAACGGGAACTATAGTTATTGACAGATATTCAGGATTATTGACGTTTGCTAGCTCTATGTAAACAATTACTTATTGTTGAACATTATACGTTTCGTATTTTGGGAAAATCGAAGTAAGTGCGGTGAACCAAATGTTATATTCTAATGCATTATCAATGTTACAGAGCTTTTAAGCTTTAATGCCGCAGACTTTAAAAAGTTCTCGGAAATTCGTTTATGCAAGAATAAATCTTTTTTAATTTGAAACTTTTAAAACGTTTTCCATTGACATTCTTCCTGCGAAAGAGATTAATTTTCTCAACTGAACGAACAAACATGAGTGGAAAATGTAAATTGTTGCAAATTCACTGTGATAAACATGTATGAAAAGCTAAAAAAAGTTTTCATTTACAGTCAAACGTTATTTTATGCTTGAGTTTGTTTTGTGTAAATATTAGATCGTTTTTAAAAAAATTAAATTCATTACATATAAGTTTGGAAATTTTCCAAGTTTTTAATAAGGTCGAGTGATTCCTTTCTCAAAACTTATAACACGTTCTTGTTGATATGTTTGCATACAGAACAAATCCTTCGATATAGAAACAGGATTTTGCGTGAATTTAAGATCGTATCAATCGCAAATAAGCATGTTTCTTTGCCCGTAAATCCGTCTAATGTCTTAGCGAGACGAGCATAAGTTAATCGAAATTCCAGTTCGTAATTATTACTTTTTACGTTTGGATATTATTTTTATAATAATGTTCATTCAAACATAATATTTGAGTGGACTGTAGCTTGAAACTTATTATCTTAAGCAAAAGCATGGCTCTCATGGCATATTATGTGTGGTCAGAAAACTCATGTATCAATTACAGTGATGTGGCAGTAAATTGCGGAATTACTTTTGTTGGCACAACCGAATCCATTTGTTCAAAAAATTCGATTACTTTGCAATATTTAGAGTTGGAATTTTTACAATTAACTTGCAGAGGGAGTGATCTTAGCCGCTTTTCGTGGCAACTTCTTCGATTGAAAGCGTAATTTTAATCAAGGAAATCGATAGGATTTAATTAAAAATGAAAAACCGTTTCAAAAACGAAAAACTAATACTGGTCTAGGCAGGATTCTTCTGAAATTGATGGCGAAAATTTGTAAGGTTTTTACTTCATGAGAGCAATAAACAAATAAAAAATTCACCTCTCGTCTATTTTTGTTGTACGTGGTAATCTCCGTTAATTCCACAACTTTTCAAATAGTCCACGTTTAAGAGTGTTATTTGTGATGTTTATCGATTGCGGGATTAGGAGCGTGATTTTATTTTGGTGCATTTTTGAGTTGAGCCAAGCGCATGTGTAGCTGTGCCACTAATTGTGCATGAATCTCTTGGTATTGCAGGGTTAACATGATTTATCATCGCGTCACGACTGGTCAGTAAATAATAAATTAATTAGATTATAGAGGCATCTGTAGAGGAAACGGCGGTGATTGAGTGCCCGCACAGAAATAACTCATCTTTTAAATTATGCAATCTCTACTAATACTCACTTTCATTCTTGTTCCAATTTAATTTTCATATAAAAAATTGATCCAACTTGTTGGTCCCAAACAGCTCCCAGATTTCTTTTCTGCTGGAAGTTGGTGTAGTTAGCTCAGGCCGTGGACCTCGAACTCCTTTTCTTCCTTTGGAGTTGCGCACATAAATCGGAGGGGCCAGTTGGAAGCGCGACAGTGTTCGCGAGATAACCCTGACCAGTTACACTCGAGTTACAAAGCAACGTGGAGTTTACGGTTCCAGGACCTTTCAGTATTATTTCTTAGAGTAACGCGTAAACAAGGATTTTCCAGGGATGGTTGAACAGGGATTTCCACTCGCGTAAATGTAGCTCGGAATCATAATCGATAATGTTGAGATGTTAAAAACATAACTCATAATTATTTCTCGTCAAATTTGATTGATCAATGCGTGAACTTTGAATAACTTTATAGAGCTCTTTTAAGCAGTTTTCGAAGCTTAAGTGTTCGTTGTGCGCTGAGTGGTTTGCTCTAAGTTTGCATGGATTTTCGGTCCTTGCCCAGGATTTAGTAATAAGTTCTTGCGGTAAGCTTAATGTTTAATGTAGAACGTACGATTTCGTGATTGTCTATGCTTGATTATGAGTTCCTTTCATTTCTCAATTTTAGTGGAATTATCCAAAAAAAGCTCGAATCTAAATATAAGAATATCCTCTTTGAAATTAGTAGACTTGTAGGTACAAAGAGAATATTTTATGGGAAACATTGCTATAAAATGCAAGTAGTTGAAAGACAACATGCGATTGTGGCAATCTGGTATTTGTTTACTTTTTACGAAAAATAAAATTGAACGTGAAACGGACCACGGAAAGTTTTACTTTGTATAGAAAAACAAGTACAACGTTGACTGAATATTTGATTTAATTTTATAATTTTTTGCTGGAAAATTTGTTTGTTTGTATGGTACGCTACAATTCCTCTGAATTCTTTGAATTTTATAGATTATCTAAAATTGTATTATTTTTTAGAACCATTTAGAATTTTTTTAGAACCTTTGTTTCCGCTGAATCCTTGAGATACCTCGGATCCTGTTTATTTTTTATTCGTCGTATCCTTAGATTACGTTGGATAGACAGGACTTTGGATTTTCTCAATCTTTGGTTATTTTGTACTGTTTAGATTTTTTTATTCTTTGATTTTTAAAAGATTTTAGATTGTCTACATCCTTTGCACTTTCCAGGTTTGCTAAATTTTTAAATTAGCCTTTACGATTTATTATAGGTTTTGGATTGTTTGAATCTTGAGATTCTGTCTTTTTTGTATTTGTGTTTTTAATTTTTTTTTATATTTTTGTAAGTAACTATAAACTTTATGTATATTTTAGTTTCTTTGGATCTTCTGTATTCTTTCAAATCGTTTTAAAATTTTTGTTTCTCTTGAATGTTTTGCAGATTTCGGATTTTTGTATTTTTTTTTTTTTGGATTAACTGCATTCTTAGATTTCTCAAGACAAGTGTGACTTTGAGTTTTTGAAATTTTGGTAATTTTTTTTTGTTTATAAGTTCTACAAGTTCTCTAGATTATCTAGATCATCCGCATTTTCCAGACATTTCGAAATTTAAAATTTTCTTTTAAAGTCAACGTATTTGTTGCAATTTTTTATTTTCTAATACCTTAGAATATTTGAATTTTGAAAATTTGTAGCTTTTTTGAGTCTTGGCATCGTTTTAAAACTTTAAATTCTTCATCTCAAACCTTTGATTTTTTTTTAATTAGTCGAATCTCTAGCTTTTGCTGAATAGCTAGGACTTTAATTTTTTTTAATTTTTGCTTACTATTTTAGACTGTTTATTTAGACTCTTTGTATTCCTTGAATTGTACAAGATTTATAGATCATCTAAATTCTCTGCATTTTCCAGAGTTTCTGAATTCTTTTTACCTGTTGCAATCCTTTTTTTAGTTTTGTGTTTTGGAACGCTCGAGTTTAAGATTCTGCGAGTTTTTAGGCTTTGCACTGTTTTAAAACTTTCTATTTTTTAATTTTTACATATTTTTTACCTAACTTAACTATGAATTTTTTGTATTTCTTGGTATTTTTAGTTTTCCTATAATTTTTAAGTTATCTGAATTTTTTCTCATTTTAGAAATTGATATTAGATTCTTTTTTTTGTTGAATTAATTTCATAGACCTCAGATATTTGGATTTTTTTATTAAATGAATTCAAATAAAAGGAACTTTAGCTTTTTAAAATCCTTGGAAGCTGTTTGTATTTTTTAAATTTAAATTTTTTCTATATTGTCTAGATCCTCGGCATTTTTACAATTCCTGTTGTTTTTTTTAATCGAATCTGTTGTAATTTTTCGATTTTTTAGGCTTTAGGCAGTTTTAAATTTTAGATTTTGTGGGTCTTTAAAGTCTTTCTACTGTTTTATTCATCATCTATATTTTCCATTTTTTTAAATTTTTAAATTTTTTCATATCCTTTTTTTTAACTTTTATTTTTTTTTTGTTTGTATGCCTTTGAGTACACTATATATATCTTATCTTATCTTATTCCTTAAGTTTTTAAAGAACGTATATTAGAAAATACAAAAAATGCAAAGACCCAAAAATTATAAAGGAAACGATTAAAAAAAAAATTCGAAAAATTTAAACAAATCTAGAGAATCTAAAAAAAAGACTATCAGGGAAAATAAAAAAAATCTAAACCCCCAACAATTTACAGAATTTATAAAATTTTAGTAACTTCAACAATATTTTCTAAATTTTCTAAATTTTTAAGATTTTTTATTTTTTTTTATAAATACTCTTTTTGTGAAGATTTTTTTTCAATTTCTTAGCCTTTGCATGCTTTGATTTTTCTTTTCTGGATTTTCTAGTTAATTTTTCGAATACTACTTTTCTATGTAATCTGTGGATTTTTTGTTTTTTAGCATTCTTTTCTATTTCTGTATGCTCTATATTTTCCAATCTTTCAGTTGTTTTCATTTTTAGATATTATTTGGTTTCCGTAAATTATTTAGTTTGTGGACTTTTTTGTGTTTATTGGCTTTTAGATGTTCTACTTGTCTTAATTTTTAGAGACAAATTTTTAGACGTCATAGAAATTCTAAATTATCTTGATTAGAGATTTTGGATTTTAGAAATTTGTAATAGATATGTGATTTCAAGTTTTTTTTTACTAGCATTGCCATTCTTCGTTTTCTTGCCTAACCAATGAAATCTGTTAGAAATTACCCCCACGAAATTGAGACATTTAAATCAGGGAACAGAGATTTGGGAGATTTCAAGCACACCAAAAAATTCATTTTAATTCAATCGTTAACAATATAGTCTAATTTCACGCAGAATCTTCCGAATAATTAACTACTGTATACATTTTTTTTCTATGGCTGCTATATAATCTCGGCTCAAATTTTCGGATGCCCCAAGATGGCAAAAAATGAACTTTAAAGAAACCGCAAACGAAACGGATTTAAAAAAGTTCGTATTCGGTATTTAAGGATGATTGTTTTTTAATTTTCCCATAAAATTATTGGCCTAAATATTGTTTTTTCGTTCTCGTAAAACACGGGAATTACGCCTCGAATACTAAAGTAATCGCATCATATTACTAAATAAATATTTATTTAATTCACGCTATGAAAATAGAATCTTTGAGCGAATCTACTCTGTTAGAATACATTATGAATAAATGGAATATTTATAGGAATAACATCATTCAACAATAATTATTTCAATTACTTGTTATATTAATAATCAGCTGTTGTTACACACTTTAAAATTTTATAAGCTGTGGTACCGGCTGTACTTCACGACCGTGAAGAATAACTTATAAATACTTTATTAAACAGGTGCACTGTTAAATCAATATGTGCCATACCTATAAAGAATGGGGAAAAATCATTACTCGTGTGATAAATACCTAGATATGCGAAACGATTTAATATATCAACGTTTTATAGCGAATTTTTCACACATTTATTGTCTCCATTCGAATAAATTTTTGTGTGTTTTTTCTCGCAGTGACATGAACATTTTAACGACTTTGCTCGGTGTAAAACGTAATATAAACTTGCAAGCAATTTGTTTTATTATTAATTTACAGCAGTACCATCGAGAACTAAAAAATTTCTAGGTGTTGGATAACGTTCTTTTTAATTTCCCGGAAGGTGTACCGTGTACCTGTACTTTTACAGAAAACAAGCAGATGTTGCTGTATGTACCAGTGTCTGATTAATGTCAGAGAAATGCAAGATGTGCGTGCGTTTTCCTCGGCTAATTGCAACATCTTGAAGTTATGTTAATATTGACAATGTTTTTTTAAGTCAGATACAGATATTGATGTACGATTTTATGACAGGTTTGCCTTATAAAAAATTGTTCATGTTTGTATTCATGATGTATTGACGTAATGTTTAATGTATTAACAATGGTTTCATGGTGTTAAAAAATGAGTTTTTAATATGGCTGGAGGTTATTTATTCAGTATGTGTACTTGAGGCCGTTGAAAATCAATTAAAACAATTTTGCAGGTTCTGTAATTACTTTTGTTACTATAGCGATAATACTGACAATAATTTAATACTATTTAGTTATATTTTAGTATAATCACAGTTTCCTGCTACTCGTAAATATGCTTCACGTTCATGATAACAAGCTATTATTCCTTTCCATTATTCTGTTATTGTCGCTGATGGAATGTAATGATTCCTTTATTTTCCTACGAATATAAAGTGTCATTTGAAGCACCTATTACAATATTGCGTTCACACAAAACAAATTACAGCCTCAAAAAGAGGCGTTATTCACTGTTGTTTTCCTCGTATGCAAGTATTTTTCAAGAATTTGCATTTTGATGATCGCTTTTACTGTTAATTACAAACGAAAGAAATTTTTAGGTGACTGATATATCGAATACAGCTGTTTTTCTACAGTTTAAATATTTATATGTAGGTACATTTTGCGTAACTCGAAAATTCTTTAAATGCTTCACTGTTCACTGGACCTGTTCTGATAATTTAACTTCAAAGTTTTGCTGGGGTAATGTATGTAAATTAATAAATTATAAATTCCAACGTTCCCAACAAGTAAATACTAGCGCATGCAGATAGATTTTGTGCAACTTTGGCTCTGGTTATTCAGACGGAAAGTGGAAAATGAATTATTGAAAATATACATCTCATGGGTAAGAATGCACAAAACCGTAAATTAGATATGGAAATTGTGAAAAAAGGAGAACTTAATCACATGTTTTTAAGTAAAAATAACTTTCTGAGCGAAATTGTTTAAAACGCTGCAGCGTTCTATTTGAAGTCTGCGATTGACGTAAAACCTATTTATTATTTATTATTATTTTGGCAATGGAAGCGAAGTTTTCCAAGAGACCATTTTGCATTTTTTTTTTTCGAAAATTGTAGCATAGCTTCCGGACTACTTACCGCGAATTTCCCAGAATTAATGTTTGATTCAAAGTTTTTAAAATTTATTATAACAGATGATAATAATATCGTAATCACAAAAAGGTCCAACTTCTCATCCTTTAAGATTCAACAATTAAGGTCACAGTTTGGAGAAGATCTTAGATCCTGAACTTTTATTGAAATTTATCAAATTTATATCTTTCATCTACCAAGCTTAAGTTCGCAATTAAGCTCAATCTTCATCAAGTTTACAGAAATAAGATCTAAACAAAATTTAGAATACACAAAATCTAAAATTTTAGATACGACAATCCAAAATTTTACAACTTTGTTTATATCTTATTTCTTGAATTTCATTTACCTAGCCCGTTTTATTTAGAGATTTCTGTAAAAAAATTTTAGCCTCAAAGCCCAAAATTTTTTTTTTTTTTGAGATTTTGATTTTTCAGCTCCAAATTTTAATTTTCTTAAGCTCTAAAAATGAATTCCCATATTTGAAATTCTAAGAATCTACATTTTTAGGTACTCCGGATTATCTACTTTTCCGGCTTCCTATGCAAACATTTTTTCTTGTATTGTATGACTGTAAATCTTTTCTTGGAAATTATCTAAAAAATAAACAATAGTTGTTTTATTTAGGTCTGCTTAGTAGAAAGTTTTTTTTTGAAAAATCTACACGGAAATTTTTAACCAATCAATTGATTGAATAATTTTAATATTGTTGTCTTGCCATACAAATATGTCCTTGAACTTGTCAACTTGTCTTTAATATAATTAATGTCACACAAAAGATTTAATTGGAACGAATAGAAGAGTAATTGGAGGTACTGTTTTTTTTTTTCGAAATTTTCTCATTAAATTGTCAGGTCGAAAATAATTTATGGCCCAATTTTTTCTTTAAAATGTCTGCGAAAAGTAGCACGCTGAAAATTTTTTTTACGCTTGTGCCAAAATTCGTTCAAATTTAGATCAATTATAATTTTCTATACCTCAGTTATTTGAACTATTAAGAAAATTATAGAAAAGTAGTATATGAAAAATTAAATAACAAAACCAGAAAAGAAAAATCAAAGCATGCAAACGCTAAGTTGAAAAAAAAAATTTACAAAAAGAGTAAAATCTTAAATCTTAAAAATTTAGAAAACTTAAGATATTGTTGAAGTTACAAGAATTTTGTAAATTCTGTAAATATTGTAGGGGTTTTCAATTTTTTAAATTTTTTGATTTCCCCTCATACTTTTTTTTCTAGATTCTCTACTTTTATTTAAATTTTTTGAATACTTCTTTTGTATATTCTTTATATTTTTTGTTTTTTTTTACATTTTTTATATTTTTGTATTCTCTGAATCTATGTTCTTTAAAACTTTAAGAATAAGATATACAATGCACTCAAAGGCCTTAAAATAAAAAAGAAATAAAATCTTAAAAAAAAGAATTTGAAAAAAATTAAAAGTCTAAAAAAATAGAAAATATAGAAAATGAATAAAATAGTAGAAAGACTTTAAAGACCCGCAGATTCTAAAATTTAAAACTACCTAAAGTATAAAAAAATCGAAGGATTACAACAGATACGATTTAAAAAAAATATGAATTTAGAAATCGTAGAAATGCAGAGGATCTACACAATATAGAAAACTTGTAAACTTAAAAAATACAAAAAATAAGCAGCTTCCAAAGATTTTAAAAAGCCAGAGTTCCTGTTACTTGAAGAAATCAGTAAATTCAATTGATAAAAAAAATCCCAAATAATTGAGGTGCATGAAATTTATTGAACAAAACAAAGAATCTAATAACGATTTCTAAAATGTAAAAAATTTCAGATAACCTAAAAAATTCAAACGATCTAAAAATTACAGGAAAACTAAAAATGCCAAGAAATACAAAAAATTCATATTTACAAAAAATATATAAAAATAAAAATTATAAACTTTTAAAACGGTGCAAAGCCTAAAAACTCGCAAAATCTTAAAACTCGAGCGTCCAAACGCACAAAACGAAATAAATGATTGAAACAGGTAAATTTAAGAATTCAGAAACCCTGAAAAATGCAGAGGATCTAGATAATCTATAAATCTCGTAAGATTCAAAGGATACAAAGAATCTGAACAGTCTATAATTATATATATTAAAAATAATAATAATAAGCCAATAACTAAGCTAGCTATCCAGCAAAATCTAGAAAAATTGTAAATTTAAAATTTTTTACCCTTGTTCCAAAATTTGGTCAAATTTAGACCAACTATAATTTTCTACACCTCAATTATCTGAACTATTAAGAAAATCGTGGGAAAATTATCTAAATCGCGAGCGAATCGAGCTAATTCTCCAACTTTTTAAAGACTATTTTGAAATTTGATATCTTTTAGCACAGGTATCGTATTAGTTTTTTACCAGATACAATAGTTTGGCGTTACATTATATTAAGTTAAACAGTGCGAATGACATCATGTAGTAAATAATATTTTATATCGTGTGATAACTTTGTAAAAGTTATAGTAATATTTACGTTATTAACAAGATTACTGAATTAGTTGCAGTAAATGAATCCAGTAATAAATTATAAATTTTATTGCAGTTTTATTACTCTTGCGACAACCAAACAACAAAGTGATATAAATATTCTTACCCATAATTTATTTTACATTTTTCAGGATCGATGGAATGCAGATTTGTTTGTATTCATCAAATATGCGTGCTCCAGGATTTATAAAAAAATTAGTTACATCACAGAATCGGTATAAATTCTTAATAAGTTACCGAGATTTCCAGACATATTTTATGAGTATTGTCTAAATTGGAATTTTTAACAACAGAGGCCGTAGTCGGATGACACCTTTCAAACCAAATATAACACCATGCGATTGCAATATGGAAAACAGAAAAAATGTTATTGTTGAACTTTTGCAGGGAGCCACTCCGACATAGCTAAAGTTTTTATGCTCCAAAATCGTTGACGCGTGTTTGCAAAACCATTTTCAAGTCTAACCAGATTTTCAAGCTTTTAGCATTTGGACAATGGGCAAGAAAATAATTCGGTTTTATCTGTGTAAGAGATTACTCGAACGAAAACAGGATTCGATAAAGGTGAATCTGCGCATCAAAAAGGGGAAAAACCATATTTAGTCGTGGGACGAGAAAAAATTTCTCTATTCTATCAACTGGCATGTGATGGGTGTTTTTTTGTCTCTCAAAAGTCTCTTAAATTGTCTAAGTTAGTAGTAATGAGAGGATTATTATTTAACGACTTTGATGAAGACAAGTGATAAGCTTCTCCAGCGTCTCTTCGTTTTTATGTAGATTTAAGTTTGACGTTGTTTACGTCTAGGACTTTAAACTCGTATAATCATAAATGTTTATTTTTTAATAGAGACGTTCTGTCTTTATTCCTTGATATTTTTCCTTGGAGACACTGTACCTGTTTTATCTACTAGATATGGCATCTACCGATTATAACCGACAATTTCATAGCGGTTTCACTTTATCTGCAGATAATTAAGGTTTTGTCAAGAAGAGATTATAGAATGCAATACCCGCGATAATCTTTCCAAGGAAAGGAACATCTTTTCATTCGACGTTTTTACGGTATCTGCTGTATGAGTGGTGGGCATATTGCAGAGGCTATTGCCGTTGTTCGCATACTCATATGCAGTTGTGAGTGGGTCGAATGGACAGGACAGGTATGGTAAGTTTAATGTTGTACGGCGCCGCGGGGTCAAGCTCTTCGGTCAGTCACATCTCTTCTAGTCGTTGGATGTTCCAGGTACATACAAGAAAATCTTATCATCTGGCTAACTCAAATTAAAAAAAAAAATGAGAAAAAAGCGTTCTCGATTGATGCTTTAACACGTTGTGAAATGAGCCCCGGATAGTTTTCTGTGCTCTAATGATATTATCTACTTCCTTACTCATTTCCTCGGAAAACACTAAGTACAGCGAATGGAAAATTTTCTTTTCACTTCATTTCTCATTACCTCTGTAATATGTAAACAAAATAATAAATCAAGCTCTCCAGCGACAAACATCCAATTTAATGTGCCCGAATTTTGCCACTTACGGAATCTTATTCCATTTTCTCTTTAATCATACTATACAGAGCTTATACAAACTTATTACCACGGATTTGAAAAGGTGACAGAAAAAAATAGCTTCTTTTCTTTAATTGTACGTTTTGGCCAAACAAATTTTCCTAATAACAAAGCGGAGCTCTGCCATCTTGATTACATGAAAACATTCCGCGAGAGAAATATCAAATTCGCACTACATTTCCTCGAATGAAAGAAAGTCTGAGAGTTTCGCATATACGCAAAACAAGAACTCAAGTGGGTAACAGTTCCACGCAGGAAATCTCTGGAGCGTCGAAACACAGAAACACAAAGGGAACAAACAACAAATTGCAAAGACGCGTTCGTTGAAACCAGACTACCGACAAGAGAAATACTAAATTTCAGTTTTTTTTCTTAAAATAGCGGTTCGGAGGAAATCAAATTCTGACTTTTTTTCGGGTTTGTAGAATTTTATGCTTGTTGAAAGAATTTTTAATAAGCGTTGCCAAAGGAAAATTAAATTAAAGGAGTTCGTGTAAGATAAAAGAGACAATGTGGTTGTTTTACTTTCTGACGTTCACGTATTGATTTCAACTGAATTTCATATGTTAGCTGTGCAAAGGATTTCAAAGTATAATCATCTAAACTCGCTCAAAAGTATGCAAAAATATTATTGTGAGACTAGTTTACAAGATTTTACAGTCAACGATCAAATGTGAAAGATTCGAATGCACTGAGCTCGAACTTGAAGTCAGCAAATCTGGGGGTTTCTACTTTAAGAGAAGTAAACACATGGTAGTCAAATTTTTATTCTTGATTTTACCAATCAAATATTTAAGAATTTATTACGCTCTTGTTTGTAAGCTTGAATACCGAAAGGAAGTGATTGTGTCGGTTTTGCTTAATGACGGGAAGTCATGTTACGTTACTGGTAGTAGCTCCATGTACTCGTTTCACTAAAGTATACAAAAACATAATAAGTCAGACTTGCAAATTAACTATACATTTTATGCCACGTAAAGAGTATAGTTATTGCTTGCCAATTATCTTCGGTCATCTGTTATGAGCATAAATTTTCTTTTTGCCCGTGGAACGCAAATTCTGAAGATTATTACTTTCCGTTCATTACTTTTTTGTTAATATGTTCGACGTTGAGGATGCATCTTTTGGAATTAAAACATCGTAAAGAAGCTGTTAAAGTAAAAATGAAATGGAAAAATTCTTTGGCCGACTAGACTGATCTAAACTTATACTGAAAATTTTTATATAGCTTTCTTATAGCATTCCAATTTCTTGCCTTCAACAGTAATGCATTTTTTATTATTTTGTATTATATTTTGTAACCGTTAGATATAAAATGTTTTATAAATCAATGAATAATTTACCGTATTCTCTCATTGCTGTTTCGGTCAAAAGCTCTGGATTATCTGTACTTATAATAAAAAATTCGCTGTAATATTTTGACCCTTCGGTTACATTTGTTTATTTAAAAGTGTTATGCATAAATTATTATTTTCCATATTTATGTATAGTAAATGTTGCTTCCAAAATTGGTATGAGAGAACATCAGTTTTTACGGTCCCTGACATACAAGTACATGATTTACTTTTTATTATAGTCCTCTGCAACTGCAACGCAGTTTTCCCAACGATCCCTTTTTTAGGTTGCTCATAACCAATCGTTTACGGTAGACATCACTTCGCCATCGTCACCATAATTATTACCACAAAGATATTCTTTTAATTTCGGGAACAAATAGAGGTCACTAAAGGCTAGGTCTGGTGAATAACCAGGGTGTTCCAACAACTCAAATCCTGCGTCATAAAAGGCAATCATTGCAACATCTCTTGTGAGTCGGAGCGTTGTCTTGGTGGAACAAGATTCCCTTGCTCAACTTCCCCGTCTTTTTTTCATAATACATCGCGGTTTCGAGATTAAATTGGCATAATAGTAGCCCGTTATTACTCCCAGCTCTAAAAAATCCACCATCGGGATTCCTTCCGTATTTCAAAAAATTGTGGCTGCAGGTGGCAAAACCTGAAACTTGCGAGGTGGAGGAGAATCTCTATGATGTCGCTCTTACTTTGTTTTTTTTTATTCGGGACCACAGTGGTGACCCCTGTTTCATCAACGGTGATAAATCGTGAAAGAAATCCATCTGGATGCGCTTTAAACTTTGCCAAATTGGCTCCAGAATGAACTGCTCGAAACCGTTTCGATCGGGTGTTAACATTCTCGGGACCCAAAGCGCAGACAGCTTTTTAAGACATTAGATTTATGTGAATATATTTTCCACCAAACTAAATGAAATTAACGTAATTTCAGCTATCTGACCAATAGTCAATCGTCTATCAGCCATCACCATGTCATGTACAGCTTCAACATTTTAATCAACTGGTCGTCCAGCACCTTTTGCATTTTTTCCCAATTTGAACTCACGAAACATATTTTTTGCCGTCTTTTGGATCTTTTGCCTTATCTTTGAGAATCAAATTTTTCATATTTGCAAAATCGATTGACTACTTGCAATTGGCTTTCAAATAATATTAAAATGTAACAAATAAGAAAACTGAAACTGCACCAACTTAATAACAGAAGATCAACTTTTGAATATTTCAAATTATGTCAACGCTACTTAAAGCTACAATTTAAAAAAAAATATACAATTTTGACAGATATTGACCAGTTTTATTAGAAATATAAATTGACAAATGGCTGAACAATTAAAACTATTATGCATATCTTTTGCAAGTTTTAAGAATCTGGAGCTCTAAAAAGTCGAAAATTTGTTCCAACTCTGAATACTGTAAATTTTAATCCAAAGCATTAAAAGAATAAAGAACTTGAGAAATCAAAGAATTGGAAAAATTCAAACAATTCAAAGGATTCGAAACGTAATTTCTATTACAGCTTCAAATTTGCAGATTTATCCTTCATTACAAAAATACAAAAATTTGCAAACATTCAAAAAAAAAATTATTAGTCTATTTTTTTTTACTTTCTTGGATTGTGTATATGTTTTGGATTTTTCATACTCATAGTAATTTAGATTCTTTAGTTCTAGCATTTAAACAATATACGTATTAAGTATAAAACATGTAAAACATCTAAGCAGTACAAGAAAATAAAAATGAAAATTAGAATAATGAAATAAAAGGAAAATTTGGAGGATGACATGGCAACATAGTCGAATGTTGAAAAAAATCTGTAGTTCAAATACTCTAAAAAATAAAAATTTGAAAGCAGGAAATCGAAAATTAAGATCGATTGAAAGTTTGCACTGTATACCAAAGAATCTCAAGATAGTTTTAACCTGATGTATATATTTTAACAACAAACCAATAATGTTATATAAATTATTATAAGCGTGTAAAAATGTCCGCGGAATCAAATTTCAACAGACATTTCGTACTCGAAACCGCGATCCATTCTCATTCTCTTAACTTATTCCAGTCTTTCCAGCATGTAACAAAATCTCCCAATCTTCGAATTACCATTAAAAAAATCTGTCAGCCTGTTTATTCAGTTTGACTTGATTTAGTCATCTCGCTAATCTGTGAAAGATTAAGACGCAATTAAATTAAAATCTAACCAATCTATAAAAGCATCGTTCAGGTGTTCGGGAGCCAGTCGAGACAGCTACTGTACAAGAAAAGATAACCTGACTAGATAGAGTCATTTCATCTTGACCAGAGTCGTAATTATAATGACTGGCCCCTCTCTGAGAACTAATGGAGATCCTCCGTCGCGGTCTGGGTTCACTGCTACCGACCGCAGTCCTCTTTATACACTACTACTAATTAAATTAATAAGTGAGACCTCACAAGGAAACGCGGTGATTGTCTCCTAAAACATACAATTTATTTATTATCCAGAAAAATACCTTTCATCATCGAGAAAGGATATAATTTCTTCGAAGGAAACTGAAATTAAATAAAATTCGATCGTTGGGATTCTACTATTATACCGATGTTATTTAATTAGATCAATGGTGCTTAATAACGGAGATTTCTTGACAACGAAAATATGAAATCTATTGGTAACCGCATGCGGGAATTGTTCTTATGGGCAAAGAGCTTTTTTAAGTGGGGTTACATGGGTTTCGAAGGTTAAAAAAACGCATATTTTCTCATTTTTTTTTTCATTATAATAAAAGATTTATTTTATTAAAATTTTTAGGTAGAAGAAAAAAAACAACATTTGAATAATATTTTATTAGATTTTTAGTTAAAAATTTTGAAAATTCAGCCGTCGGGACCTAGTTCTTGGATACCTTTTAGACAAACAGGAGAACTCATGATATATTTATATGAAACCAAGAAACCAAACATTTTTTGTTATTATATGAGTATAGCTTGTAATTGAAGGACTTGAGATTTAAATTTTTGGAAAAATTTCTATGCAAAAAAGTAGAATTTTCCGAAAAATCTACCCAACGTATCTTGTAAAATAAATTGTAATCAAAGAAAAAAGAAAAAGAAAGGCATCGTTCCCTTCAATCTCATCTAAAAGAAATGTGCAAAATTTCAATAAGATCGATGTTAGTTTTTGAAAAATCGTGTCGAATTTAAAAATAGTTTTGAAACAATTGCGATTATTTGATTATTTGATTTAATAAGCAATTACCTCTTATTAAGCCTAATGGGCGGAAATTCCAAAAACTCTCTCCCCTAGAGTTGGGAAAAATATTTCTGACATATTCAAAAAATAAACAAAGATGATTTTTTGAAATTTCTAAATCAATGGAACCTCTTACATTACATAGTTTTCTAGAATTTGTTTATTTTCTTAAAATTTTCGATTTGTCTTTAGAACTTTAGAATTTTTAGATGCTTTCAATATTTTTAGTTATTTGAATTTTCTGTTTTTTGAATTCTGTTGATTTGTTAATTATTTTATATTGTTATTTATATAATTACTTAATTTTTTTAGGAGGAGGAAAATTCGTCAATATTCTAAAAGTTACCATATTTTTTAGGGTTTTAAAATTCATTGAAAATATTTAATATAAAACTTGAAAAATTCAAATAGTGAAAATTGTTTGAAAATGTTGTAAAAAGAAAAAAATACTTTTCACTGTTTTAAAATCAAAAACTAATTCAAATTCAAAAATTGTTTTATTTTAAATATCTAAAAATGTTAAAGCGTCTTATAGCAATCCTAACATGTTAAGATAAAAAAAATTACATGGCAGTTTTAGACATAATAACTCTAAAAGAATCGGAATGTATATGATTATTTTAAAAAGCGTATAAATTCAATTAAATTAAAAAAGTTATACTATTTACTAACCTTAAAATAAATGCGTCTTTCAGAATTACAGTTTTTAAAAAATTGTCAAAAACTAACGATATTTTAAAAAATTCTTTAATCGTCTAAAAATTTTGAAAATTTAATTACAACAAATCAAAAAAATTTAGAAATTTCAAAAAATCTAAAACTTTTTGAGTATTTTAATAGAAGAAACTTTTACAATACAAAAAAATATAAAATATCACTTCTTAGAAGAATAGTTTGCAGCATTTGTGAAACTACGAAAAAATATAACCTCGGGAAAAATAATTTTTGACAATTTGAGATAAATTGATTATTGAAAATTCTAAAAATTTCAAGTGTTTGAGATTCTGAACCACAATTAAAACAGTTTTCTGAAATTGTTTTTTTAAACAAATTTCTAGATTTTGAAATTCCAAAATTATCAAAAATTTCTCTTGTAAAGCGCAGTAAATTTGTTAAAAATTTTAAAAATTGTAAATACAAAATTAAAAATAATTTATTGAATCTCAAATCGCATTTTTTTTAAGTTGCTAAGTATATTTAGACTTTTGTATCCGTTGCAAACTGGCGAGTTTCTGACGTTCATTTTTAATTTTTTAGTTTCTTAAATTATTTACATCATCTGTATCTTTGAGACGTTCGATATGTTTAGATTATTTGCATATAAAAAAAATGTCGAAAGACAAAGCCGATTTATTTATTGATTGATAACAAATCACCAATTATTTTGTTATCTCTGACAGTTAACTTTTAGTCGTATTTTTTTTTTATTTTTCAATTACTGGAAATGTTTATTTATAGAAAAAGAAGACTTGTAAATAACAAATTAGTCTTAAACATTCTTCCATTGTTGTAATTTGCCTAAAAATCCATTGAAAAATTGAAAGATTCCAACGAATCCAAAAATTAGTAAAATCCTAAAGAAGCTGGAAAATTCAGAACCGAATAAATTTTGAGAACACAATTTTTTTATTTACCAGTTAATTGAAGGTTGAAAACAGTTTTAAAATTTACGTAAATATTGAAAAAAAAAAACAAAAAAGGTTAAAAAAAACGAAATTTGTAAATGTTTAAAAAATCACCATACGATTTTATGGTTTTCAAACTTTAACAGAAAAATCTAAAAAAACTGCAAATCTGAAAGTTATCTGAAAACATCGAAAAATAATTCAATTTCAAAAATTGTTTCATATAAAATATTTCATAATTTTGAAGCGTTTTATAGAAATCCAAACATCTCGTGATAAAAAATTTGCAGTTTTAGGCACATAAACATTAAAAAATCAAAACATATATTTTCTCACCGGTAAAGTTCGATTACAGTAAAATAAGCTCTTTTATAAAATATTGGTAACCTATCGACACAAACTAGAATATCTACAAAAGACGCGTCGAGAACGTACTTCTAACACTTCAACTTGTGACATTTACTACGTGTTCTTTGTTGAGACGTTACGATGCTTTCAGGTCGATATCGTAAAGGACAAGAAGATAATTAGAATCTTCAAGACTCTCATCTACTCTCAAATTTTCTCGTACTTTCATATTTCAGCAGTAAAACTTTACGTGTTGGCCCGATAAGACAATCTTGAAGCGGTAAAAGTATTTACTTCTTAAAGAAAAGTCGATATTTTGTTCCTTTTCTTAATAAACCCAACATTAAAGATACATAATTGAGTTTCGTCATTAAGTGAGATTTTTCAGATACTTATTTTCTTGTTAATTACCAGACACAATTTTAAGGGCGAAATCTGCTTTCAAGAAGATCTAGTAAAAATGTAAATTACATTTCATGTCTGCCATAATTTAATTCTAACATGAAGCCTTTACCGGAGTTTGATTTCACATTTTCAGCATATTTTGCTTACAAAGTGAATGATTTAATTAAGAATATTTTGAAAACGTTGCGCGTGTAACGTGTATACGTACTGATGTTTAGTATTTATTTCACGAATGCATTTGAAACTTTTTTAATTAAGCCGACACGATGTTTACCCACGTTTAGGTATCTGTTTGAAGTAAAATGGGCAAAGATAAACGAAACGAACGTGACAAAAAGTAATTGTATGCATATAGCTTAAAAAACAAAATTGCTTTGTGGAATGACGCCAAAGAAATCTGGTTAATTATTCGCCGGAGCTGCGTTATTAAAAACCGCTTGAATTACTGGAATTTTACATGTTTTATGATAATAATGAAGTTACAGAAAAAGGGAGAAGGTAGAAAAAAGCGAATATTAAAGTCGGAGTGAGAGAAATTTACTAATCTAAATATTTCATAGCTGAGATTCAAGATTATACTTATTAAAGTCATTTGATACTTCTTCGAATTCATAAAGGAAACGCAGCTTCAAAGTGCCGATTTGTAAGAAGCAATAGTAAAAGTTTCTAGCTTATATCTTAAAGTTTTTGAACTTGCTTTATTTCGTCTATCAATTTTTCATGACAAATGGTGGAGATTTATACGTTCTTGCAAGCACAAAACAAATCAATACGTATTTTGCACGTAGCTACTGCGATTTTTGTTTATGTTCAACAGACGAACGACAAATACAAAAACTTACTGGCTGAAGTCACTTGGAGTTTAAACTTCACAACAGAACGACGCGGATTTAAGAGCTGCGAATAGGAAAGTATATAAATAGGTAGATTAAATTTGAAACACTAAAGTATTCATTACCCAATACCACGTCCTGAAGTAATTTTGCTGCAGAGCGTCATTTTCTAGAATTGTAAGAAAGGATCTCACATTTGAAATTTCACTCTGGTCAACTGCTTCCGTTCGAGAGTACTTGAGTCCCTTTATCTGCAATTAGCTAAATTGAAAAAAAAACTTTATATTCCCATACGGAAGGTCTATTTTCTCTGTGGGTATCTCTTATTTCCGTTTGGAGGAGCTAAATTCTCACGGTTGTAATTGTGGCCCTGCTTAGCATAAACCCTAAATAATTGAAAAGTTATGTTCTTCAAATGTCTGTAATAAGGCTACGAGTTTTACTACAATGTATAAATTCATGTATATGGTGTGAATTTTCGTCTTGTGTGAAGGCTACCAACTATAAAAAAAACGTAATTATCTGAGATCTTGGTTTGTTTCTCGATTTCATAATATCAAATCAGATTTTTAACGTGATAAGTTCCACGTTTTGTGCGTAAAAGTGCCTTCACTATTCAAAGACGTTTACCGTTTCTAGAATAACTCTACAAAGACGTTTCTGCTGTTATCCTAACTTTGCTTGCGCTTTTGAATTAGAAGAGCACGGGAATACAAAGACTATTTTCTGAAGAGAAATAACATTTTGATATTAAAGTTTACGTTTCTCTACCCAAAAGGTAGCTTTGCAAGAGAACGTTGCCATTTTTCTTTGTACTTCCGATGCATTGAAAGCACTGAAAGAGTTTCTCTAAAAGGTATTTTAGAAACTTCTTAAATAAATACCTTAATGGGGAACAATAAATTGAAAGGGTTGGGAGAAGCCAAAAAAAAACTAAAATTATTTTTCTCGGGTTTGAAGATAGTAAATTTGGAACTTCTGTAATAACAAAGTTCCAAATAACCTAATAACTTAGGTTTTTAAAGTTTTTTACTTTATTTGAAATTACTTGCACTGTTTTAGGTTTTACATTCTGGAAATAAAAAGTTTAATTTTAGTATTTTAATACCTCTACAGTGTCGAAATTCAAAGCAGGTTCTAACATTTCTAAAAGTAATTTAACATTACCAGTAGTGAAGTTTGGACCTTTAAAGTTAGCTTTTTCAGGTCTCCGGTTTGTCTTGGAAATATTGAATTTTTTCTAATTTTTTTTTACATTGTCATTTCTTTGGATACAATTTCTACAATTTTAGCATTCTTGTATTTATTTTTTATGTTGTCGATATTTTTTAGATCCTTTTAGACAATGTATCTAGGTTTTTTTATCGCCTTAAAATTTTCGGATTTTATTTTTTTTTGTATTCGATATATAAGTAAACATTTTGTGTTGATTTCAATTTTTGAGAATTAAATTTGTCTTTTTTATATGATTCAAACCCGCGATCTGTAAAATGAGTTTGTTTTTTATTCATTGTTTTGTTTTAGATGCCTACAATTTTTCTTTAGTTACTTAGATTTTCTATTTTTTGAATTCTCTTGAATTGGTAATTTTTCTTATATTGTCAATTCTGTAATTATCTGATTTTTTAGAGACCCTACAATTTTAAAATTCTCGTATTCATTTTTATGTTGTCGATATTTTTTAAGTCCTTTTAGATATATTCCTTCTATTCAAAATTTTTACTTTTTTTTTAGTTTTCTTTAAATATTTTTGAATTGCTTAGGTCCTTTCCTTCTTTTGGAAGCTTTGGATTCTTTGTCTTCATTAGATTTTTTAATTTGTTTATATTATATGACTATTAATATTTGTCAAATTAGGACTTAACTTTCAACGGTTTCGATACTGTGAAGATTTTGATTTTTTTTCAGTTGTTTATTTTCTAGATTTTCGATTCACATTCGTTGAAAAATCAACTCCTATAAAAATCACTTGGTATAAAATTTAAAATGCTTTGGCAAGATATCTACCATTTAATAATTAAAAATTAAAATCATAGTTTTGAAATTTACAGAAATATTTTTAAGAAAATAAGTAAAAAAGCAAAATTCGTAAATATTCTAAATGTTACCATATTTTTTATGATTTTAAATATTTCAAATTGTTAAAGCGTCTTATAGCAATCCTAACATATTAAGATTATAAATTTTAGATAAAAATTAAAGATAAATAATAAATAATAAATAATAAATAATAAATAATAAATAATAAATAATAAATAATAAATAATAAATAATAAATAATAAATAATAAATAATAAATAATAAATAATAAATAATAAATAATAAATAATAAATAATAAATAATAAATAATAAATAATAAATAATAAATAATAAATAATAAATAATAAATAATAAATAATAAATAATAAATAATAAATAATAAATAATAAATAATAAATAATAAATAATAATAATAAAGTACCGGAATAATATTAATTATTTTAAAAAACGCATAAATGCAATTTTATTAAAAATGTTATACTGTTTACCAATCTTAAAAAAATGTGGCTTCCAGAATTGGAAGAAGAGAAGAGAAGAGTTTTTGAGAAATTGTCAAAGAACACGATTTTTTTAAAGTTCTGTAATTGTCTAAAAATCTTGTAAATCTAATTACAACAAATCAAAATACTTTAGAATTTTGAAAAATTGTAAAACTTCTCGAGTATTTTGAAAGTAATTTTTACGATACAAAAAAAATATTGCTCGTTAGAAGGATTTTTTTGAAACACAAAGCAACATTTGTAAAACTACGAAAAAATTCTAAGCTTGAGAAAAACAGTTTTTAACAATTTGTGAAAAATTGCTTATTAAAAATTCTAAAAATTTCAAGTTTTTGAGATTCTGAAAACTATTCTCATCATATTAAACACTTAAGTATCCTGAAAATTTTGAAATTTTGGAAAGTTGCAAGTATAACGGTCTTAACAAATTTCTAAATTTCTAAATTCCAAAATTTTCAAAAATTTCTACTCTAAAGCACAGAAAATTTGTTAAAATGCTTGAAAATTTTAAATATAAGAATAAAAATAATTTTTTGATTCTATAATCGCTAATCTTTTTTTTAAGTTTTTAAGTACATTTAATTGAAGAGATTCAGACGTCCATTTTTTATCTTTTAGATTCTTTTGCGTCGTCTGTGGAATCGTTTTGTCTTTGAGACATTTGATTTCTTTGGATTATTTGTAAATAGAAAAAATGTTGAAAGGCAGCCGATTTATTTATCGATTCTCAACAAATCACCAATCATTTTGTTTTTGTTAACTTTTAGTCGGCATTTTTTCATTTCTCTATTATTGTAAAAGCTTATTTATAGAGAAAGAAGATTTGTAAACTTAATTAATTGTTAGTTAATAATTAATTTTAGGAATTTCAAAAATTGTAAAGCATCTTGAGTATTTTGAAAGAAGTCATTTTTTCAATACAAAAAAATATAATATTACACTTTAGAGAAAAAATTTTTTAATCACAAAGCAAAATTTGTAAAACAACGAAAAAATTTAACCTTGAGAAAGTACCTGAAAAGTTTGAAATTTCGGAAAAGCCACAATTATAACAGATTTCTGAATCCGTTTTTTAAACAAATTTCTAGATTTTGAAATTCCAAATATATCAAAATTTTCTATTCTAAAGCACAGTAAGTAGTCTTTTTTTTAGATTAGTTAAATTTTTTGCATCGTCTGCGGAACGCCCGACTTCTTAGGGACGATTTATTTATCGATTCTAAATAACTCACAAGTTATTTTATTTTTCCTGACCTAACTTTTAGTCGTCATTTTTTTATTTCTTTATTATTATAAAAGCTTATTTATAGAGAATTAAAAAAAACATTAAAATAATTTACTTTAAAATCCATTAGAATTGATTTCAGAAACTAATAAAAAATTTAAAGTAGCAGAAAAATTCAAAGAGCCGAATAGATTTTAAGAAGACAAATTGAATCTAAAACTCCAAAGATTTTAATCCGTTTTTGTTACCATATTAATTTATATTTTGCTTTCGTATCCCAGATTTTCATTAATGTTAAATACATTTTTAGACGACTATTACACGTCCATAAAATAGTTTTTTTAAGCATACAGTTAATAGCCACTTTCGTTCAGTTTACGGACTCTAATGTCATTTTATGGACGCATTTACCTCACGGTTGCATATAATACGTGACCTTTGTCGACTTCTTCTGAATTGTTAACGTCTGCCACAAACTCTATAAATATGCATTAATAATTCTCAAAGTTAATGAAGTAATTACAGATTTGTATATTAGAATGTACATAGGGTAAGCACCTCGGCGACTGGTTCGTTTCTTTTTTGACGTGTCTTTGACTTACCCAGGAGCGATTCTGCCGTGAGAACTTGAACGTCGTTTTCAAGGAAGTGGCATATCTAATAAACCAAAACGTATACCTACAGTTAAACTTTGATTACGGACAATATTGCGGATTTTGATAAATACGCCGTGGCATTTCGACATAATGACGTCGATGATTATAGTTTAGCATTTTCCATTATAGACAGAAGTCTATAGGTCGCAGAGAGTATGACATTTTAATTTGCTCGTAATTTATACGTTTTAATGAGACACTAATGAGGTGTGCGATACAAAATAGAAAAATCGAAAATGCGTGCTTTATCACCGTTGAACGAAATTGTAACTAATTCAACAACGCATCGACATGTTTCCAGTTATTACTCAATTCATGTCATTGCGTTTTATCGACCTCAAAGTCACTGTCGGTGATATTTTGTTGTCTATTATGCACAGCACAGCTCTTATAATTACGTTCAGTCGATGATTTACGCTGTGAAAAATTCATTCCAATAGGAATTTATTTTCTTTTGTGCGCCGCCAGGTACAAAAGAATTAGCAGAATTTCTATTTGAGGCTTGCATGCAAATTATCTTTCACGTTTGTTCGAGGAAGATTGTTTTAAGAATGGAATTTCTCTGTACAATAGATAATGATCACACGGCGTTAAAATTTTGACCTAATTACGACCGTAAAGCAATTATTACATTATTTTAGAGCGAACTAATCTAAGGTGATAACGTCAACCCTTTTCCTCATTTATGGCGCTATAAAAGGAATGAACGGTTTTAAGGGAATGCTAGTCTTAGATAACTTATTGTTTCCGTCGAACATTAGTTAATCCGGTATCGAATGATAGAGCCCAACACGTTGTTAGGTGTAATTATTGATGTTGAGTGTGGGAGTACGAAGAGGCTTAACAATTTTCAAACCACGAGCGTGGGACGATGGCGATGGCTGTGCAAAAGCATTAACTGCATTTTCATTCTTTTCAGAGGAGGTGAAACGACACAGGTGAGGAAAAACGGCAAATCTGCGATTTTATGAAAGAACGGTTAATCCCTGAGGTGGTTTTCTTGCACTTGCACGCAGATGATTACTGTATTTCTTTAAAATTAAAACGCAACAAATTTTACAGAAATTAATTAATAAACCTATTGACTTTTCTAATGAAAGTACCATGTTTAATTAATTTGAACGTTCTAGCAAAATATCCGCAAGCGTCGTGTATTTTATAATAATATGTTTGTACTTTTGAGTTGAAAGCATTATTTATAACGCTGCCGGGGTCGTTTTGATGTAAATACCTAGTGGAACAAAATGGTTGCTGGTTTCACTGTTAAGATGTGTGATAAAAAGGAATTACTCTTTCGTGTCCGAGTTTATTCGTTTGATCACTTCTGAAAATAATTCATTGCAATATGTATGTGGTTGTTTCTAAACTCCAAAATTTATTGCATGTTCAGAAATTTAATGAAAATTTGAACGAAGAAGCTCTATTAGTGTACGAAGTACATTTGAGGCTCAAATAATTTCAATTTTAGGTTTCCGAATGTCAATTTACTTACGGCTTTCTAAATATGTGTAAAAATTGTGTTAATATTTAAGACTGCAAAAAATTTAAAGCTACAAAAAATTCCAAAGAATCCAAGATTTCTAAAAAAATCAAAAAGTGCTAAAAATTTTAAAATGGAGCAAGTGTGAATAAGAAGAATTTAAAGAAGCAAGAATTTATAACATCCAAGAGATCTGAGCATCCAGAAGCAATTTTTCTTTTTTTTATTTTAGAGCCAAATTATTTAAATTATTTTAAAAATGTAGAAAGTAAAATGTATTTGGGAATTAAAAAAAAGAATCAAAAAGTCCTAAAAATTTTAAAATGGAGCAAGTCTGAATAAAAAGAATTTAAAGAAGCAAAAATTTATAACGTCCAAGAGATCTGAAGCATCCAAAAGCAATTTTTCTTTTTTTTATTTTAGAGCCAAATTATTTAAATTATTTTAAAAATGTAGAAAGTAAAAAGTATTTGGGAATTAAAAAAAAGAATCAAAAAGTCCTAAAAATTTTAAAATGGAGCAAGTCTGAATAAAAAGAATTTAAAGAAGCAAAAATTTATAACGTCCAAGAGATCTGAAGCATCCAAAAGCAATTTTTCTTTTTTTTATTTTAGAGCCAAATTATTTAAATTATTTTAAAAATGTAGAAAGTAAAATGTATTTGGGAATTTAAAAAAATGAATCAAAAAGTCCTAAACATTTTAAAATGGAGCAAGTCTGAATAAAAAGAATTTAAAGAAGCAAAAATTTATAACGTCCAAGAGATCTGAAGCATCCAAAAGCAATTTTTCTTTTTTTTATTTTTGAGCCAAATTATTTAAATTATTTTAAAAATGTAGAAAGTAAAAAGTATTTGGGAATTAAAAAAAAGAATCAAAAAGTCCTAAAAATTTTAAAATGGAGCAAGTCTGAATAAAAAGAATTTAAAGAAGCAAAAATTTATAACGTCCAAGAGATCTGAAGCATCCAAAAGCAATTTTTCTTTTTTTTATTTTAGAGCCAAATTATTTAAATTATTTTAAAAATGTAGAAAGTAAAATGTATTTGGGAATTTAAAAAAATGAATCAAAAAGTCCTAAACATTTTAAAATGGAGCAAGTCTGAATAAAAAGAATTTAAAGAAGCAAAAATTTATAACGTCCAAGAGATCTGAAGCATCCAGAAGCAATTTTTATTTTTTTAATTTTAGAGCCAAATCATTTAAATTATTTAAAAAATGTAGAAAGTAAAAAGTATTTGGGAATTAAAAAAATAGAATCAAAAAGTTCTAAAAATTTTAAAATGGGGCAAGTCTGAATAAAAACAATTTAAAGAAGCAAGAATTTATAACGTCCAAGAGATCTGAAGCATCCAGAAGCAATTTTTATTTTTTTTATTTTAGAGCCAATTTATTTAAATTATTTTAAAAATGTAGAAAGTAAAAAGTATTTGGGAATTTTAAAAAAAATAAGAAATAAAATCAATATAATAGAAATATAAACTTAAAAGGATGCAAATTAATTCAAAAAATAAAAATTTTCCAAAAATTAACACAATTTATAGGTATTGAAGTATTTTTTAAATTAATAAATTTATTTGGATTAATATTTTTAACACCTCTTGGAGTTTAAAATTTGTTTTAAAATTACTTTTTCAAATTTGCAGTTGTATCAAAGCTGTTAATGCACTCATTTTAGTTACCAACCTAAGAGTCTAGAATTTTTTTTTTTGGTTGCTAACACATATTGGACGAAATGTCAGTGCAAATGTAAGATTACAGTTTTATAAAAATTTTTGTTGACAGCAAATTAAACGTGACATTAACAGATTCTAGCAGATTCCAGCTAATTTCTGAATTCATTTTAGAACACTAATTTCCTAATTTCACTTGGGCAAAATGACAGTTATTAAGTATACTTGATTTTTACAAAGTCAATGTTCAAACAAAAATTTCACCAACTGTCACAAAATTCTCTAAATTATCAAATGTGATTTAGCAAAAAACTAGTTTTATGAAACTTGCACTGCTGCACACTTGGACTCGTGTCTTAATGTGAATTTTATAAAACTAGATTTTTCTTATTTTTTTAAATATTTCAATTTTAGGTTTCTATGTAATAAAATGTTTGAAGATTCCAAATTTCAATTTTCACGAATTTCACTAAATAGATAACTTTTAATTGTTCAGCTTTCACGTTGATGTAAAAAAAAACAAAATTAGGATTTAAACACCATAATTTTTTTATAAATTATTGAAAATGTATACCCACAGTTGGGAACCTAAAACGCTAATAAAAATCCAGAACTGTTTTTTAAATTGAAATAATTTCAAAATGATGAAAAGATAACCTAGAGGATGTGGACATCACAATACTTCAAAGAATTCAAAATAAAATGTAAGAGATAAATTTAAAAAAAAAAAAGATTTTTTTCACAATCGAACGAATCGATTAAAACAATTTTGGAATTTCGTAAGACAAACCTGAAATTTTTAGTTTTCATATCAAAATTTTGCTCACCTTTCTGAACATTAAAGTATTTCAGAGTTCACTTTTAAAGCTGCCATTTTTCATGTTTTGGGTTTTTAGTTATCAAATAAAACTTTTTTAGCAACATTTAGCCTTGGTCTAATGATGTTAAGCAGGTTTCTAAATATTTTTTTTTACAATTTTCTAAATAGATTTTAATTTATTGAGGTCATACGGATCTAAGGGATCTAAGGTTTTTTAAAAACCTGACAAAATATTATATTTGTAAAATGCAGGAAATGTACCTTACCTATTTAAAATGAAGAAATATTGAGAATATAAAAGATTGAATGGATTTAAAATACTAAGTAATTCCAGAAAACTAAAATAAATGTACAGAATCTGTAAATTGTATGTAAAAAAACATGTCAGCATTAAAAATTTAGAAAAAAAATTTTCAGATCTTTAAAATTCGCAGTAATTTAATATTGCAGCATTGTAAAATTTGGAGAAATGAATTTTTAGAGGATCTGGAGCATTCAGAGAATTTAAAAATCTAAGACAATCTAATTTAAAATTGCATTTCTTCTAATATTTGCATATTTTGTTATACATGTTCTGTTTTTCAAAAAGGAATAAATAACCACAATTTTTGTACTGAAGAATTTTGAAGAAACGACGATTTTTTTGCATTTTCTTAGCTTAATAGAGAAAACAATGACAATGCTCACGACTAGATAGAAAAAATTACCACTGGAATTTTCTACCATCATAAAACTGGCGAAAGCTAAAGACATGTTTAAAAAATGGGCCACATTTTCGACATTCCGTTTCAAGAACATTTAAGCTTCCGCTCGGACGAACGAAAGTATGACATGCTTCAAAACACAGGAAATGAGAGTCGCATTTAAAATGTTGCAAACTCGTTTTATTGCAGATTACAAATTAAAACATGTATAGGATTAACATAGCTGATTTTTATTATAAGCTAGATGCACAACGAAGCTCGGGCGTGCAAAAAACCTCTTATGCTGCACAAAATTAATAAACATGTATTAACTGAAAATCCATGATGCATTATCCATTAGCAAAACTGAAACATTTTCATTTTGCTTGTTAACTGGACCTTTCCGGGTGCTTTAAATTAGTGTCACTGCGAAGGGTTTCGTAATGAAATCGCTCCTTGAAAGTTTGAATCCCTTTATTGATCATCTTTAAACACTCTTTAGGTCGAGATATTTGTGCACTTACTTTGTAACGTGATAATCTGATACAAAGTGTCTTTTGTAAAAGTACACGCCGTTATTTACGTGACTTCAAAGTAACCCAATTTTAAGTGCATTTCCAAGCAGTGGGTAAAAGTTTGGTAACAATTTGAAGAAGGCGTATTCTTGCAAATGTAATCTCGTGACGAAAGTTCCGACGTTTAATAACAACATAAATATAATATAATAATGATGACTATAAATTACGTTAATTACGTTTTGAACATTCTTAGTTGGGTCACAGTTATAAATAATACTACCTGCTTTAGAATGCACCGCCGCATTTTGGCATCAGGTTAACAAATTGCTAAAGGCCTAGTTCACGCTATCGTGGAAAATTGCGTTACATTATAATTAAACAATACCCCGACCAACATATGTTGTACGGATGTCGTAATTGTAACCTACATCTTGCGGCGAAATCGGTGCAGATGTTTTCAATCCAACTTGCGAAAATGTAAGTTTTGTTCTTTTTATGTTGACATGTTATAAGATGGTATCGTAAACTGATACCTTCACGTTGTAAGTATCACACGTAGCCACCTTCTTGTCTGTCTCTCCGGCGGCGGCGGTGGGATAATGTAGTCTTTGGGATCTAATATTCAAACCAAGAGCGGGCAACCACAGTTAATGCATACCTTGCTCAAACCAACTGAGCTTAACTATTAAACTACAACAATGCCTTCATTGTTACATTGTTTAACTATAACAAACCAGTCACAAGGATTCACATGTATTGGTAGCAATTGTAGAGATATCTGGATTTAGCGCTGCAAACAAACGAACAATAAATCTTGGTATAAATCGAAATCTCAGAACTTATTTTGGAAATTTTAAACATTACATGTCCTGATTTTACCTGTTTTAGTATTTAGCTTTCATTTCGTAAACGTTATTGTACAGAGAATTTATATTGTTAAGAATTTTAGATATGTTGCGACGTCTGAAAATTTCTTCAGTTTCCAAAATTTAGAAAAAAAAAAAATTTGTCTTTCTAAAGAGATCTTATTGAAGATTCTCAGAATTTTGAGAATTGTTCTAACTAAAAGATCATCAAAATTTTTGAGAATTGAATTTTATGAATTTAAAAATTTTGATGCTCAGAACATATTTGGTAAAATGCTTTAGATTTTTTTGAATTATAGGCGTCTTGGAAGACTCAAAACTCTTAAAAATACGAAAAAATTAGAAAGGTGAAACATTGAAAAATATAATATAACAATACAAAGTTTGTATACTGTTAAAACAATGAAAAGAATTTTTAAATCTTATTAAAGTTTCTTAAAAATTCTAGTAACAAAAATCGTGATACACATCGAAATTTCTAAGAATATTAATTTAAAATTTAAAAAAGTTGAAATCATAATTTTAGATATGAAGTTTTGACATTGTGGTACAGAAAATTTTAGAACCGTTTAGTCTCAAAATTTATCTATAGCAACTTATAATTATTAGTAACAATTTTTGAAAAATCTTTAGAATTTTTGGAGATCCTAAACAATTTGAAATATTGTTTAAAAAAAATTATTTTAAGAATTTTGAGGATGATAGAAACGCGGTTGGTGGAAGACAAATTTTGGACTTTCTAAAATTTTTCATAATTTATAGAAGTTTTGGATTTTTATATCTTCGCAAATTTTAAGTAGCTTGTAAAAACAATTTTAGCACGTTTGAGAATTGGGAGAAACTCTTAATTTTTACGTACTAGAGATTTGAGTAATTTTGGAATTTGGAGGGAGCTTTAAGAATGTTTGAGATCTTTTAAATGCAGTAGAAATTTTAGAGACTGAAGGTTTTTTAGTTTTTCAATATTTACACGTCTTAAAAAATTAGATTGTTTGTAAACTGTAAAATTTTTGAGATTCTAAAATTAGGTAATTAGATGTTTTATGTCCTACTAGCAATTGCCTGCTTCCAGAAATTCAAAAAGATCGTTGAAATATTACAATTTTAAAAAACTCGAATGAATTTAGAAATTCCGGGAATCGTGAAGGTTTTAATTTTAAGCTACAGAGCTTGAAAATTTTGTACTATTATTAAGAAATTTTACTAATTTTATAGATTCCAATTTTTGGAATTTTAGATATTGTAGATATTGTTGAGAAAATTTTAATAAAATTACGAATTTCCTAATAATTTGGAATTTATAAAAATTGAAGAAAAATTTAAATAAGAGTTGTTGAAGAATTTAGGAATTCAAAAAGTTTTAATTGCTAAGTTTTTGTTTCAGTTTTTAAATTTCGAAGATTTAAGAAGTTCTGTAAGGAAGAAATTTTGATTTTAAAGATCAAAAATTTTGAAAATCTTAAAGGTTTTGGAAATTTTGGGAAATTTAGACAGATTGTGAAATGAGATATTTTGAAAATTGCCGAAAAATATAACTTATTTAAAAAAATTATGTAAATTTTAACAATTTTGGACCTTCATTTTTTGTGGGAATTGGGCTTTTTGAAAAAAATCGTAAAAATGTTAGGAATTTTTATAGCAGATTTTTTCTGTATTAAAGAAATGTTAAAGATTCTATATTTTTGTGAAAATGAAACGAACAATAAATTTTGGTACACATCGATGCGTAAATTTTGAACAATAAAAAGTGTTTAAAATTCATTTTGTTAAAGGCTTTGTGCAAGAAAGAAAGAATACGAAAAATTAAAAAACTGAAACATTGGAAAATAAAAAAAGCAAAACAAAAACTATATAATTTTTTTTTAAATCTTAGAATTGTGGAAATATTGAAACACTGAAAGTCAGTATCCTGAAGATTATAACTTAACATTATTTTTTGGCAACATCTTTAATCTTATTTTAGTAGCTTCGGAGATTCTAAATTGCTGTTCTAAATTTTAGATTGCCACAGCATTAAAATTTCAAGAAACTTTTAATGAAATTAGAAATTTTGAGAATCGTGAAGATTTTGCTAATTTTACAGATTTTAAGTCTTAAAACTTCAGATATTGTAAAGATGATAAAAAAACACTACGAATTTTGTAAATTTAAAAAACTGAAATATTTTGAAGATTCAAGAAATCTTTATATGAAGATTCGTTAAAGAAGTTATAAATACTTAAAAATTCAAACATTTATTGAGAATTTATTTTATAATTTTTGTTACTATTTTTAAATTTCCACATTTTAAAAAATTTTTGAAAAGTTGTAGATATTAGAAATTTTGATTTAAAAAAAAAACAATTTTAAGAATGTTGAAAATTTTAACTATTCTGACGATGTGATTTTTCTTAACTTTCCTAGAAATTTGAGGTTTTAATTTAATTTTAAGAATTTTGGTGACTTTTAAATGTTTTTTAAATTAAAAAGATGACTAGATTAGCAGATAGTAGTGAAGTTCAGGAAATTCTAAAGATTTCGTAGATTTGTTAAATAAGTTTAAAATCTTTTATATTCTACTAATTTTATAGATTTTAAGTCTAAAAATTTTAGAGATGTATAGATTATTTTTTAAATTTTACGAATTTTGTAAAATTTTAAAAATAATAAGAAATTTATTAATAATAAGAAATTTAGAGGTTTTGAAATTTAAAAAAAAAATCAGATAAAGATTCGTAAAAGAAATTTTGTTTGTTGAGTTGAGTTTTTGTTGCGGTTTTTGAATTTCTGTAAGATTTTCAAAAAATAACAATTTAGGGATCTTGTAGAGTTTCTATTCTGAGAATTTAAGAGAAGTGGAGAATTGAGTTGTTTTGGCGCTTTCTTAAAAATTTGACTTATTTGAAAAAAAAATTGGGCACGTGAGAAATTTAAATTTTGATTTTTTGTAGAATTTTGGCTTTTTAAAAATTGGTAAGGTATAAGAATTTTGAAAATTTCGAAAGCTTCTCAATTTTTTCAACACTGTTGGAAATTCTAAAATTTTGTAAATCTTACAAAGTTTGAAAACTGCAAAATTTTAGTAATTTTGTTGTAAGTTTCTAAAGGCCGCTGACGTTATAGAGTTCTCTAAATTTTGACTATTAACAAATTTTAGATGGATATTTCTGAGAGTCTTTTGTAAGTTTGAAATTATCAGAAATCTTAGAATATTTAAAAATCTGCCTCAAAAAACACAATTACAATTTCTAACATAAACTATATTTTTTTTTAAGCCCTTTTTCCAAAGTTTTAAACAATGAAATATTTAAGTAACTAAAAGTCATGTTTCAAAGTGCTTATAAAAATTTATAAGAACTCAAGAGATTCCAAGCATCAAGATATCCAAAGAATCGGAGGATTACCAAGACAAGATAGTTTGAAAAATCTAAAGAATTTAGAACATCTTAAAATTATAAGAACCTCACATCAAAGAATTCAAAAAATGGATGTCCTAGAGCTAAATAAAGAATTTGCAGAATTTGATGAATTCAAAGTATCCTAAAGTTCCGAGGAGTTTAAAGAATGCAAAGATTAAGATAAAATAACGGGTAATCTTTGTTTAAATATAACAAACCGGTCAACCATCGCAATTATAAAGATATCCGCAAACAAACGTGAAGATTATTGAAGTCTGAATTCGTGCTAACTAGTTCCATAGCGAAATAAAAACAATTGTTGCATGACAAAGTGGTCTTTCTGCATAATTAAACATTTTCTAACGTCGACGTGGCTGGAAGCTAAATTATAGCCCGAAATCTCCTAATTTAATTTCGTTGTAGATACTGCAGCTGAATTATTTACAAGAGCTCTGTGGGTGGTACTTTTTATAAACAAAAATAACATCTCTCTCTTTTTGTTATCTCAAACTCAAAAATGATATTTGTAACATGAAAGCTCTGTAATTAATTTCCTTTTGAGCTTTTTATAAAATAAGCCCAGAGCGTTACTTCGTCATTCATCAAATATGGAAAACGTGTGGTAACCAGCACTTGTACGTAACAGTCTGAGACATTAGCACTGCATCTTCTCTCGACCACATTCGTGTTTTGTTTTCATTTCCATGTAGGTACTCTCGTTTTAATTAAAAATAAACTAAACGTTTATTAAATTTGATTAATGGAGCAACTGACATTCTAAATGAAAACTCTACACTTTAAATGCAAATTTAAATATAAATGACATTTCACATTAATAATGGGTGCTACAAGCTATAAACACATGTTTTGTAATAATTAAATATTTATTTTATTGTTCGGATTTTAGTTTTTAATACAATTTTAAAACAGTTTCTAACATGACTATTATTAGACAATCGAGCCAAAAAGCGAAAATTTATTAGAAAAACTAGCATCGTGTATATTTCTGTAACGCCTAAGGGCTTTGAGCTCGCTTTAGAGTTCACTTGATCTTTTATAAGGGTTTTGTTTACATCATTCAACTCAACAAAAGAGTTCAAACAACGGTCCACTGAAGTATCCATTACGTCAAAGCTATGTTGATCTAATATACACACGGTACAAACTCTACAGGGTTAAAAAGTTTTACGAGTACTATCAAGTTACATTATTCATTTCGGAATTAGTTGGGAAGATATTAAGAGAAGTGTTAGACGTGCGTGGAATAGCTTTGTAATCTCAGACAGTCAGTAGTCAAGTTATGAATAAAAGCGTCGAATCGAATATAAATAAAGTGGTACTTCACTAAAAATGCGATAGAAATCTTAACAAAAAAAAGAATATTTATTACCATCCATTGCTTGTCATTAATGAACGGAGAGTTTTTATGAGGAAAGTTAAAGAATTTAAAAAATCCGAAGGTTTAGGTCTAAGTATTAAAGTTTAAATGCTACATTCTGAAGAAGATTTTTTTGGAATCTTTGGAATATTTGAAATCTTTGGATTCTGTAAAGTGTTTGAACTTTGTCGATTATGTGAAATTCTTATTTCGGAATTTTTGGGAATATGTCGGTAGAATGTCAGGATTTTTGGATTTTTTTGAGAAACTAAATAGGCTTGAACTATTAAAAATAATAAAAATCTTCAAAACTTTTATAATAATCTTAGTTTTTTTGGAAAGTTTTACATTTTTTCGATTTGAGAAGACCTTGGAACCTCCGAAGTAGAAGGATTTATTGGAATTCCAAAAGTTTCAAAATTTTTAAAAATACAAGTATTTTTAAGATTAGAAGTTTTAAATTCTTCAAAGAGTTTGAGTGCTAACATTTTTCAGTTTTGTACGATCTTTGGATTTAGTAAAAATTTAGTAAACCATCTCAAAACCTACGAATTAACGGACTCGAATAAAATATTTGAATTGTGTTAAATTTTTAGAATTTGTGCATTCTTAATTCCTTGCAGTTTTTGGAATTTATCGTTCTTTAGGTAACTTTAGAGAAACTTAAAAAAAATCAAATTTTGATTTGAAATTCTGGAAATTTTAGATTTTGTGAAATGTTTAGAATTTATTTATTTTGATCTTCGATTACTTTTACTTAAAACTTTTAAAATCATTGACACTTTTAAAATCTCTAAAATCTTTAGAATCTTTACAATTTTTAAAATCTTTAGAATCTTCAAAATTTTCGAAATCTTTAGCATGTTTTCGGTTTTTGTCATTTTTAGCATTCTTTTTTATTTCAAAGTCCGTTTGGATTTCGCGGACACACTTTTTACTAATTTGATGAAATATCTAGCACCTTTAGTTTTAGATCATTTTTAATTTAGATCACTTTTCTTATGTTATTTAAACCAACTAATAATTTCTTCGGAAAAAAGTTAAGAACAAGAATTCAAAAAATCTGAAAATTGTAAAACGAATAAGCTTTGGGAAATTAAAAAAAATAGAGAGAAAATCTAGATAATATGAGAAATTTAGAATTTAAACAATATAAAGAAACTAAAGCGTTCAAATTATCTTCAGAATCTGAAGGTTTTTGAGACATTTCTTTGAGATAACTTGGGACTTTTAAGAAAAATAAAAGAGGTTTAAAAATTTAGAGGATCAAAAATTCTTCAGAAACCGAAGTAAGAAGCTAAAATCTAAATCATAAATATTAAAGAAATTACTCGAGTATATTTTACTATTAATACATTTCAGGTTTTGATAAGCTTCAAAATTCTGAATATTAATTTTTCAATTTTTCGAAAGTCTTAAAAAAATAAAATATTGATATAGATAAAAAATTGATCAAATGTAAAATATCTAGAGCTTCCACGGTTCCTAACTTTGAAAATTCCAGAAATTATAGACTTCTAGAAGCATCTAAAGTAACTAGACAATCCAAGCAAACACAAAAATCTTCCAAAGAAAAAATTGAAAAAATTAAAATAGAGTGAAAAAAAAAACAAAAATTGGACGAGATTCAAATACTAGAGCAAATAAACATTTGTACAGTTTAAAGAATCTAGCTAGCACATGTAAGAACAAAAGATAAAGAAGTCAAAGAATCGAAAGAATATTTTTCCTAATTTGCAATTTTTGGTTGGTAACACACATCAGACGAAATGTCAAATATCAGTATGAGTTTAAGGTTACAGTTTCGAGTCAGATACAGAAAATTTCCGTCGACAGCAAATTAGCAGTGATATTTTCTTCAATTTGCCGTATATATCGGAAAGCAGAAAATTTCATAATTCATCTTGGACGTTAGTTTTGCAAATTCACTTAGCAAACATGACAATGATGTCTAATTTACTCGATTCAAGTTTGCAACGTCAACTTGTTTCACCAACTGTCACAAAATTCCCTAAACTAAAAAGTCTGATTTTATTTGTAAAAAAATGTATTTAATATGCAAACTAGAAAAAATAGCATGCAAAACTCGTTTTATAAAACGTAAAAGCACTCGTCAGTTTGTTGAAAATCTAAGGCGTGTGTTTTAATACAATATTACCACAGTAAAATAATGTGCTCATAAGATATAAAATTAGAAATTTTGTAGACAAAATCAAAATAGTAAAAAACTAATATAAAGAAAACTTCAAATTAAAAATAAATTATTAAAAATATTGTAAGAATTAATGATACACTAACAAAGAAAGGAAGTCGAACAATAAAGGAAAAAATAAATTCACGTCTATTTTTTTTGCAACTCAGTCATTATGAAAGCCACACATTTTCAATTCTTTGATTGTAGAATTAGTAATTGGTTGCCAAGACTTCATATTTCTACGGTTCCCAACATCTAATTTACTTGAAAGGAACTCCACCGCATCACCTTCTGCTACGTGGTAGATTTCCACCCACCACGTCTTTTAGACAGAAACTACATATTACACCATTGATATGTTACGTGGCAGATGTGTGCCTGAAGCACTCTGACTTACGTAAATTTAATTCCATAGCTTTCATATGAGTCGAAATGTCCCAGCTTTTTATAAACCGATTTGACTGATGTCGCATCATTTTTCAAAACGTTAATACTCTAGAAATAAATGGTTTACCAACTAGTGATATAAACAGATGGTTTGATAACTGTTATAACATGATTACATCATTAGGAGGTTACAATTAATCTTCGGCTTTCGTAGAGGTGTTTAAAGGGTTAAAGTCGTTAAGAGACAACTTACATGAGTAAATATAATAACCTTCTGCATTATTACAGCGTTCGCGGTTAGCACCTGCTCTGCTTGCAATTTACCGAAATCGGTTTGAGTTGTTCATTATTTTAAAATTGTGTTGATTTGGTTGAAATCGCAAGATGATTTTCAGGTTGAGTGTCTCGACGTATTTTGTTGTGTGCCTTATTAGCTTAAATATTAACAGTTTAATATCCCTAAAGAAGCCTCATGCTTGACAAGTTCTGAACACTTCTTTGTTTATTAATGATAGTAATCACATCCCCAGCAAACATCAATAAAACTACTTAACTTAATTAGGATTTAGTTGAGATTCACATGAATTTACCTAATTAAATTTCTGCATGTTAAGCGAGTGCCACAAAATCAGAATGCTCCATATTGTCGTACTGTTGTTGAACCGATATTTAACGACACGAAATTGCTCTTCCATGGTCGAAACACTTTTAAAAATGGTAATCTTATCGTCTCCCGATAGACCTGAAACATTTTATACTTTTCACAGTTAAGTGATTTTTTGAGTTGCCTGACCAGATTATGCAGATTATTTCAGAATCGTGGGATTAACGACAGAATGTGACAGCCGACAACCCTCACCTGCTTTGGAGAAATTTCTATCAAATTAAGATTGATCGTTCTTTTGACACGATATTTAGTTAAACAGATAAAGCTTACGGTTTCGGGCTTCATTATATTTTTTAGTGAGGGCTTGCATACTAATTGCATACGTGTATAATTACTGTTTATCAGAACTTATCAGACTATTATAATTTTAAGAGGTAAATAGATTTTCAACCGACTGACATTTTGCGCTACGCATACATATCCGAGATAATGTATGAAGTTTAGACCGGGCCCGGGCAAAGGTAGTTATCCATCATTCATTTTAAAGTGAAATATTAAAAAGTTAGCAGTATCCGTCGGAATGGAGAGGCGATTTTCAGCTGAGGTCTGGGAAATTTTATGTTAATAGATATTTCTACACTTCGTTTAAAAAATTACCAATTACTTAGTGCACGGAACTGCATAAATAAACTGCGCGTCCAAAGTTTTTGTCGCTGACAATTATCCTTACATTTTTGCGAGCTGCTTGATAACTATTTTTAACTGCGACAGCCACTCGTAAATAAAATATCATCTGAATTCCAATTTCCGAAAGGGGCTTAATTATAAAATTGTAACATTATTTGATTTACATTTTAGAATCGTTTGTCGTAAATTAGTCAGTTTTTCTGGTTGTTTCACTCCCATGCATAAAATACTGGTGGCAACAAAAATAAAAATGATTTGTTAGCAGCAGCAAACCGTTGTTTTTTCAAGTTTTTATATAACTTTAATTTCCCTAAAATCAGTAGCGGTTTGATTTATAGAACAAAAACTTGAGTTTCTAGTCCGTTATTTATTGCTCTTGCTGTATTATACATGTTAGACCTATTACAAAAATTTATAGCATTTAGAGTCATGTGTTTGCAAGAAATAAACTAAAATATAATGATAAATTATTTGAAGCGGCAGAGCAGAATACTAATTTACGATTCGAAGATCCCATTGCATAGCTTAAAATGTATCATTACCATGAAATGTTTTAGGAGATTCTAGTTAAGCTATTAGGGTAATTAGTAAAAATAGACTCTATTTTTTGGTTAATATACACACAAAAAAACGCTAATTAATGACTTACAATAGCCTGAAAAATTATTTCTCTATTGGTAACAATGATGGCTTCTTGTCTAATTTGTTCCAGTCGTGGAACAATGCTCCAACATTAATATTCATGTGTTTTGATAGTAAAAAATCTAACTATTTTAGCTCCGCCTATTTGTGGAGCCTAACAGAAACTGTCGTTGGCTACGCTCGAAGCCCCGGGGGAATTGATGGGAAACTTCGGTGGTTTTAACGGTCATTTCCTTGCCACCTTGCATAATTAGACACTGAAGGGAATCCATCTTTGTCTTGAATATTTTAATGCATTTAGAATTTATTCACCGCATCCTCACTGACGAATTAAATATAAATTAATGTAAATTGTTTCACTTTTCACACAGCAAAACTCGTTTTGCTTCCAAGTGGAAATTGTATAAATATGGTTCTCAGATTTTACACCAATTGTATTATTATCACTTTTTTTTCCGCGCTAAAAGCACTTATAGGTGTAATTTCATGATAGGAAAAATGTGTAGAAGAGCGGAACTAACTAATTTTCAACATTAGTTTTTTACCACTACACATTCCCAAGAGCGCAAAATTCAGTGTCCAAATTTTGCCAGCTCGGCAATTTTGAAATTCAAATGTTAAAATTTCACAAAGTAGTATGCATACAAATTAAAGGCTTTTTAGCATCACATGTGAAATCGAAAATCGATCAACCTTCAAACCATTCCATGTTAAAATTGTATCGCTGTCGAAATTAGAATCGATTACTAATTTGAAACACGGTTAATAATAAATCTTAAATTGTTGTCTAATGGAACTGAAGCATAGTTCATCATGTGTTACACGGACATGATACAATTGTAAAATTTTGAAAAACTTACTCTTTTCTAAGAGAAGTTCAAAAAATCGGAACTTGGTTATTTGAAGCAAGTTTAGGTATTTTCGTGATCAATACAACGTTTTTTTTATTATTTGAACAGTTAGAGAAGGAAGTCCTTGTTAAAAGTTAACTTTTGCTCCTACCATTTTGCTAGGGCGAACCGATTCCGAGAAACTTGAAAAATTAGAACTGCTAGTGTTGAAATAGGTGAAACATTTAGATCTTCATCAAAGTTTAGCTTAAAGGTCAAAATTGTTGTCTAATGGAATTGAAGCATAGTTCATCACGTGTTACACGGACATGGTTACAATTGTAAAATTTTGAAAAACTTACTCTTTTCTAAGAGAAGTTCAAAAAATCGGAACTTGGTTATTTGAAGCAAGTTTAGGTATTTTCGTGATCAATACAACGTTTTTTTTATTATTTGAACAGTTAGAGAAGTCCTTGTTAAAAGTTAACTTTTGCTCCTACCATTTTGCTAGGGCGAACCGATTCCGAGAAACTTGAAAAATTAGAACTGCTAGTGTTGAAATAGGTGAAACATTTAGATCTTCATCAAAGTTTCCAACTTTTTTTGTTGCATTGTATCCATTATAGTTAAAATATATTTTTAGCTTAAAGGTCGTCAACTAAATTTTGATGACTTCATTTTGCGTAGGTGCCACAGGATTTTTTACTGAATGCAGTGCAACGAATTTTAATAGCTAGGGTTGATGAGCAATAATTAAGTAATAAAATAGTCAGAAAGAACATAACTTTCATTATTTCTGTAAAAAACGTTTTGCATGTAAATCTCTGTGAGAGTTTCTCCAACATAAAATCCTTAATGGCGTAACTTCAGTTATTGTGCTTTTGCCTAACAAAGTGACTTGACCACTACCAAATGAACTACCCCAAAAGAAGCAATTAAAACAAAACATGCCAATTGCACAAGTTTTATATGAAGAGTCGTAAAATTATGTAATTCCGGATTTTATTAGCTAGTTGGTTAATTTGCCCTTATTTTAACGGAAATGACATAAAAGTCGGAATATTCATCGTTTCCCTCATGGAAATCGATAAAGAGTTACCCAACGTTCAATAAAGACAAAATTTTGACGGAAACGAATAATTTGTTCGTTTGTACACACATCTAGTGTACAATTCCATTAAAATTCGGACCTGCATCGTGAATTTAATATAATTTTTGTATTGATCACGTTTGGCGCAGTTTGACCGTCAGCTATAATCTAATAACGGTGTGAGATTACTTTTTCAGTAAATATGAGGAAACGCTTCACAATACGTCGTCCTACAATTTCTGTTTTAATAATAAAAGTTGGTAATGTTTGGGGGCATTTAATTAATTATACATTGTCATTAATTTTAAATTAGACATCTTTCACTTTGATAAATGAAACACGTCGTAATATTAAAGGCGGTTTTAATTTTTTGGGAACATCAACCATTCCAACATTCGCTTTATTAAGCTCAAAATTAACTGACAGGTGTAAGTTTCAAGTTTTCTCGTGACCCCTTTTAAATAAATTGAACTGGTAAATATTTCAAACGCAGATTGAAATTTACATCAGTTTCAAAAACTGAATGTCGTTTTTATTTTTTTCCTGGCTCTCGATCTCGATCAGAAATTGGCTTTTGGGACAAGTGTGGCAATAACTAGGTGAAATCATTTTAAGACAAGATCTTCCCAGAGCGTTGTGTACATTGCTGCTCTGATGAGCTCAAATAAGGACAAAATTGCAAGCGCCGTTTATCCGGTTGACTGAGTTTACATTCTCGAGATTTCACACGATGTTGACTCACCACAAACTTAATAAAGCAAAAGAAAGTACCTGTAATAAAAGATTTGATTATCATTGATTAGGAGGTGCGATAATATGATTGGAGGAAGAGGAAGTTCCAAAGCGATGGTATCCGTGTGTACAATACTTTCCTGATGGGAATATAAGTAATGACCACAGGGTAACACGAAAGTAATAGAAAAAGAAAATTGTCTTGGATCGAACAAATGGCGGATAATTTTTACTTTTGTGGTCATATCTTGATGATTTCAAGAAATATCGTGTTGTGTAGTCTACTCCAAAGTTTGTTTAGTGGTCTAATAGCGTGTTCAACTGTCATTTTGTGAAGCAACGTTGATACCCGCAGGCTTTTACCTTTGAAAACACTCCTACACCGCATTACAGTTCAGCATAATCATTATAACAGATACACTACACTAATAATGAAAGTTTGCCTCATGCAACACAGGTAAATTATTTCCAGATGTTTTGTCAAAGTAACTTTTTCCTTGACTTCCTCCTAGTATATGGTTAAAATTAGCAACTTCCGAACTTTTATCACAATTGATCGGCACTTTTTCCAAGAGAGTTTTTCTAAAATTAGGACAAAACGCTTTTCACCCGTTGAGATCGTTGATGGCATTCCCTGAGCGGTCATTGAGGAGTATTGCCCTCAAAAATGGCACCCTGAACATACGGTAATAGCCTGGGAAATTGCCGAAAGTCTAGCGAAAACGGTCCTCCTCTAATAAATGAATGAATTTACGTTCAATTGCAACCATAAACTTTTTACAACTTTATTACAAAATTTCAACATTATTATCGCGACGGTGTAAATTTTTTTATTTTGTTGCCCGATATTATTTCAAAGTGGTCATAAAGCCGGAGGTTCTATTAAACGTAGTATTTCTTCTCATGCGAATTTGAAGCTAATTTTTCTTTTTATTTTCAGACAATACGGTATGTCACTGTCATACGCAACGGGGGAAAAAGACCACTGCTATTACATAACGGGGAAAACCGTCAAGTTTTCCCTTGAAGCGATTTAATATTTTATATCTAAGGTTCACGTCATTACGAATTTCTCTTATACCATTCGTTTTCTTAAGTGTATTAATAATTTATGAAAATGAACGCCAACACCGATATTATAAAACATTTCAGCAATATTCCCAATCGATAAGTCGGAAGTGTTTTCCGGTTACGGCGAAAATGTTTCTTCTGCCTCACTGAAATATGATTGTACAGGAAATCCCTTGCACCAACAAAGAGATTGCAGTAAGAACTTAATACCGTTTTCTTTCAGATTCATTTCGTCTTAGAATAAACACCGACGTTCTCTTTTATTGAAATATTACTGTAATTGTCACATTATAATTACGTGTTGATCAAGATGAAAACTGCGTTCACGTAATGGCTCTCTGGAGGTCTCGGCATCTCCACCGCTTGATTAGAATTCATATACCGCAAAATAGCGAACTTGTAGAATGATCATTGAAACTCATAGTTTTAATAATGCGTACTAACAATCTCATCTAAACTCCAAGTTCTATGAGGCTAGTCGTCATACTAACAAATAGAGGTTAAACGTGTAAGTAGTTCCAAAGTCTAGTTTAGAACAAGACCAGACATATTCTCTTCTAATCAAAAGTTCTTAGCGTTTGAAAGTTTTCTAATTCCAACTATGCGAAAAGGAGACCATTACATAAGTTGAGTTTTCGATCCATCGACACACGATGGGCACGTTCGCAAGTCTAAAAACTTGAATGTTTTTTTCGTTTTCTAAGTGAAAACCAAACAGAAATACCGTGTACCGGTTACGCAATTATGGCTAATCACCATGAAATGCACTTAGCGCTGTTAATCACGCTAATTATTCACACTGCAATTATTTAAGGTTCACATTTCGTCAGCTCACTGTTTAGTTTCTATATCTTATTGCTTATCAGCAGTATAAATTTAACATTATTGTCTTTCGATATACCGACTACCTACGTTTGTTTCTAAAAGTGTTTTATTTCAAAAATTTTACCATGCAAATTTCAATCAATTTAACCGGTTGGTGGATATCACAACGACGATGCGTTATAACCGAGGCGAACATGATTTGGTAGTTTCGCAAAATAATCAGTTCGTTTGTACGATAACAATAATAAGCTTAATGGTGTAGAAAGTAATATACGGCCGATTACAAATCACTTACTCATTATAACCGTAACTACCGTAACTATAAAGCGGCACCTCTTGTAAATCTCAGATATTAGGTTTACTTATCACAATAAAAGTATGACAGTTTTGGAGAGGTACTTAATATTTAAGACGCAACAAAACACTTAGTTCTATCGGAGGAGCTGTCTGTGGTCGTGTGATTAAAAGAGTGAGGAGAATTTTAGACTGGTAACGTCGCTTTTTTGCCGTGGTATTATGTTATTATATGCTGAGAGTTGGTTCTGATCGATTTCACGTGTTGTTTAATTTGCCTAGAGCAGGGCAGAGAGGTTTAGAATAAAATAATAATAGTAATTTATCGTTAGTGTTTCATGAAATTATTATGAAAAAGTCAAGTTTTTGCGATATTTTCTTCCCTCAAAGTAATTCCGGACCTTTGCAAAGGGCGGATAACTACAGGGGGCTCTTGTATTTTAAATTAACAATCGCCACTTGAGGTCGTTCACAGAGGGTGAATATGGAATTTTGTAGTAGCTACCTTTTTCTTGGTGGGAGGATTTTTTCAAGTTCATTATCTTGGAGCTACTGTTAGTTTTATTAATTTATTAGTAAATAAACGTTAATCATGCTATCATAGGTTAAGTATTATTGACAGAAGTGTAAAAATGAATAAATGTAGAAAATATTTCAGTTTTTCTTGAATACTTTAAATTGAGCAGCTTTAGAAAAATTAAAAATAATTATAGACATTTTGAGATCTTAAAAGTGTCAGAAATCCAAAAACTTTTTCATTTCGATTTTCAGACTTCTCACTTTTTCTATCTCTGAGGCTTTAGAAAACAATATTTAAGCTCTATGATAGAATTTGCAAAATAGCATGATCAATAACCATATTGCTTAAAAACTCAAATTTGTAAAACTTCTAAAAATACTAAAATTTTAGCATTTCAAGGATTTTTTGATATGAGATTCACAAAAACTTTCAAAACGCTAAACTTTGTAAATATTCAATAGCTTTCCCAAATTCATCAATACAATCTTCAAATTTAGTATTGAGAGACACTTTGAATTGGTCAAAATAGTTGGAAACGAATAAATAAAAAATCTCAAAATCCAAAAATTTACAAACTATCATCGAACATTGTACAAATATCAAAATATCTTTAAGATCCTGAAAAGAATGGCTTAGTAAAAATTTCTAAATTCATACAATGGTACAATACAGCGGAGTTACCAAAAACAGCAAAGTTGCTACTAAAATTATAAAGCACACAATTTTCAAGAACACGAATTATAAAAAAATTAAAAATGATCTGAAATTATGATTTCATCTTAAAAACAAAAAAATTCTGTAATTCCTGTTACAAAACTGCACTGAATTTTAAAATCAAAAGCCAACAAGAACGTTAAAAAATTTCAAAAAATAGTAATTTAAAATATTATCTTACAGTAAAAAAAATTACAAGAAATTAAACATAAAATTTTTAAAAATTGTGGTCAGTGCTAAAAAATATAAATGTTGAAAGTATTAAATAAATTGGCAAAACTATAAAAATTTTGGGTTTTGTGATCATCTTAAAAATCATAATAAAAATTTTTATATTTGGAAAATAAATTCTAAAATTTCCAACACATTCTTCAAAATGGAAGATAATTTGTAGCTGTGTTCAGATTTTCACACTGAGCTCAGTACAAACCTGAGGATTATTAGGTACAAGAAAATCGATCATTTTTCAAAAAACGCTAATAAAAGTCTAGCTATTTAACTCTTAGATTTCCTAATAAATTGTCCAAAACCATTCGTACAAAACGTTTCTGAAATGGTGCTCAGAGAACTTTTACGAACACTTTTGTTCTCGTTAGATTATTCTAGATAAAAAATGTCTCTAAAATAAAACAGTTCAAAAATATTTGATGACGTGTAAATAATATTTAGAATTATATAAATTGGCCACAATGCGAAATAAAGAATTTGAAACAAAGAAGATAAAATGCCAAGAGTATAATAAAAACTGTATAATTCTTAGATAATTATTAAAAAAAACATTCCTGAAACGTTTGAGCTTATTACTTTAAAATATCTAAACACAAAGAAAAAAATCTTAAAGTTTGCAAAATAAGATCCAGCTTTTTCAAAATTCCCAAAATGAAAAAAAATCAGAAATTGTGAACAAATTAGAAATATTTTGAAGTTATGATAATATGAAAGCTAACAAGAACGCTTAAAAAAATGTACTTCGGAATATGATTTTCCAATAAAACATACAAAAAATTGAACACTCTAACGCCGGAGTACTAATTATCAAAGTGCAAATTGTTACAAAAATCAAGGATCATAAATATTTGACACTTTATGTATAAAACAGAACATTTTAAAAAGTCACTGGCATAAATTTTCTAATTACAAAAATATATCGCAAGACAACAAATTGCAGAAGCAAAAAATTTCCAATTTCTGTCAAAAATAGAAGAGCCAAAAATATCTGATGCTCTAAAAACATAACGATACCAGATATCTTTTCGAAAAAACAACAAATTCAAAGATTGAGCTACAACAAAAACGTTTGTAATAGTTATTTGAATCTCAGATTTGCTAAAAAATACCAGAGAACATTCGGAAAAGCGTATCGAAATTCTGTCTAGAAAACATTTGCAAACAATTTTATTCCCAATAGGTTCGAATACAAACAAACCGACTTAAACTTGCTTTTCATCTTTAGAACTTGAAGTAAACAATTAGTTTATTTGAAATTTGTGCAATAAAACTTTTTGACTCGGTGTGCTTCTTGATATTGTTAGTTTATTCAGATTTGCAGGTATGTTTGAAATATGAGCATTTCGGTACAAAAAGTATAGAAACTCACTTCTATACATGTAAGACTCAGAACTCAGACTATAGATGCAGCTTGCGTATGTAGGTATAACTAACTTTAACAACTAATTATTATTCAACCCTATAACTTATTGTTAGTTGAGTAGCTCCGAATAGTAGAAGCCGACTGTTTTCCATACAATTAACCATCTTGTACCGTCAGCAACCACATATCTACCACCAAGGAAATTAACTGTACAAAGATATTTTTAATTAAGTCATTGTCAGAGTTAAGTTCATCAATTTTCTATCTTTCACTTACAGCAGTGTTAATTTTCACAAAAGTTCTTCCACTACATGTGTGCACTTAACTATCCAACCCTCGTTGTGAAACTTAACTTCATACTTTATTCAGCAATTTTTTGTGTGAGAGCTTCTATTTGCAATTAATGTAGTGGTTCCATATAGCAACTATCCGCAGCTCCGAGTTACTTTCATCTTTTCCTTCAGCCGCAGTCTGTTTACCCGACCTCGTCGTATAAATGAATGAATCAAGGCGATTTTTCGAACTTATCGGTGTGTAGATATAAAGCGAGTGGAGTTAATCGATGAGCGTTGTGTGATGGTGGTAGATCTCCTGACGGTGAAAATCTCCTTTTAGCTGTGCGGCTTCCGGATCCACTGGATCATCCCCGGTGATTCTGTCGTGGTTACGAACATAAATCATTGGAAACGCCGTCTTTTCTTCAACTTGAAAGAAATTTGACACAGATATGTTTTATTGAAGTTACGTCATCGCGAATTTCTGTGCACGCGGAGGTATTGTGGCGAATTTGACGAAGCAAACTCTGATAACTGCTATCATTCACAACCAACGCAAAACATAGCTATATCATCACAAATTTCAACGAAGATTCAAAATTAGCCATCGCCGGCTATAAAAAGCTCTCATATTTTCGTAATCAAAATTGTGCGTTAAAAGAGCAAACGCACTGGCATTTCCCATATCGCTAATGAAATGGAAATACCAATGAACGTTTGCTGTCCGCTCCACTTCCAATAATGAGAATTAGGCTTCCAAATTTTTTCGGAGCGTCCTTTTCTCCTCCGCACTCATTATCCTTTCTGCGTATCACGTTAGTAAGTACCCTCTTGTTTAGCCATGTTGCTCGAAGCTTAAAATGTGTTTTAAATAGTAGTTGGGGCTTTTTATAATACAACCCTAAACAAGAGGGATTAAAATGTGGCCACGGGCATTTTTCGGATTGAATAAATTTCGAGTTAGTCATCAGATTTCAACATTTAATTTATTGTCCGAAATGGAGTCACTTTCGAGGCTTTGTATGGTTGATTTATAGTTGTGAAAGTAATTTACTTGATGACAATACACGTAGCTGAAAAAGTGCCCAATAAAATATGTATACTTGGAGTATTATCGGGATTGTGATCAATTACTCGAATGCTTTCTCAAAAGGTGCATTAATACAATTTTGTGTAATGCTGAGCGACGTTATCTGCTCGTCGCCACTTTTAATTTAGATATCCACCGTGGTAATTTTTTTAATCTTTAGCGAATTAAAGTTTTTCTTTTTACTTTAAGAAATTATCACGTTCTCCGCTTTTAGCATTCATCTTTCCTAAATTCGCCACTAAATTTAAAAACAACACTCCACGTAATGTACTTTGAAACGGGATATTCGTATTTATTATTGCGGTAGTAAAGCATCTATTGTTTCAGCATTCATTCTGAATTAAACGACGCGTATATCTTTTTGATCCTCCCACCTGGATATAAATTAAGTTTATTTCTCACTTAATTTTGTTGGTTTTAAGTGTATTATTTCAGACTTACTGTCACTCTTATAAGCACTTGTTTAGAAGATAAATACAAACCACAACAGACACATTCGGTTGAAATTTCGGCACAATTTTAGTATTCACGCCTGAACACAAAAAGACGGAATAAACTTCAAAGAGCTAATTACAGTTGTAAAGAAATAATACGTAAACAGAAGTTAATTCATTAATGTCGGGAAAGTTGGTCACACGGTGTTATTTTAAGTACTTTATTACCATAATAATCGCGGCTCATTGCTTGTGGTGTTGGTTCGAATACACGTGGTCAAGGGGCAATTATCTGTAGTTTACACAGTGTTCAAAATGTGAAACATACTTTTCCAAAAATAGCGAAATTTGGTTGGTCTTGTCGGAGTGAAAATAATTCTGGTTTACTTGAGCTTCAGCTTTTCGCAGCTAATGAGTTTCTTGTGCTAGCATAAAAAATATTATTGGCGTTGAAATTTGTTCATCTTCGCCCCAGGTTTTCTTCACAACCGAGCTGTACAAATAAATTCTCTTCGATTACAGAAAATGAAAAAACATTCCGCCAATCCATTTGCCGAATCGATACAATCCGACCATTCCGAGCTGAGTGCGTGATATGATGCGAAGTCAAGCAGCTTGACGATGGTTATTTCACGTCCGCATCCTCTAATTCTACTTCTGCTTGCATTACGTCTCGTCTCTCCGAGGATTTTGCTTTTCTATAAAACTTCATTTCGAAACGTGCACCTGGATTCCCAATCAATTTATAAAAAAAATCACGGTATTCCGATTAGTGTGCGCCTACGTGGACCTATTTCACATGGAGATAATGCGATTACAGCAGTATGACTTTACGTTTCCTCATAAAAGCAGCCAAGTCTGACATTTGTTTCAATTGATGTTTAATCCAATTCATGGGGCGGCTTAAGAAGGGCCATACAAGTAAAGAAATCGTTTCGGGACCGACCGAATTGAATTCGTGAAACGGAAAGAATGTTGTCGGTAGTCGGCAATGCCTCTCTGAAGACGGACAGATATGACAGGTAGTTGGAATGCGTTTGCTGCCTCTGGAATTCTTTCACTAATTACTGAACCGTTCACGTTGTTATCTTTTATCAAATATTTGAAATTGTCCCAACGTTATTAACAGGAATTAATTTGAGCCGTTCAGACAAAGTAGACCGTTCACATTAACTACAAAAAATCTTAGTTATGTCTACCACCTATTAGAGAAGAGTTTTTATAGCTAATGTATACCTAGTTCCTTAAACGTTCAACCTACTTTAACAGAGAAAACAATTTTCTTTACAAATTATAACTTTCTTGAACATATATTTCGAGGGTTGCTACACGCACAATTTCTCCTTCGTTCTAAATTTGTTTCAAGCAATTACACAGATTTGTGTGGCTGCAGCGTTATGTAATTTTTTTTTCTTTAAGCAAGTAATTTGTTTTTTATTCTCTTGCAGTACGATTACAATTGTATGAAGGAAGCTTATTTCGCTTGCACGCAAAAAACAACCAAAAATAACAAAATATTTTCATTTTCCGCCAATTACTGGATGAATTTTTGAAACTCTTAAACTTAAAAGTAACTCTTTACATCTTTATTTTAATAATCTGAAGAAGCACTCTGATTTGTATATAGACAAAAAGCAAACAAATTACAAATTGATAAAATAGTGTATGTAACACGTAAGAAATTTGAAGAATTTCATATTTGTGCGCTTAATAAGCACATGAAATTTTCTATTTTATCCATTTCAAACGTCATTAAAATTCTATGTGAGATGTGATTTTTTGAAACTATGTGGCTTTACAAAAACTTTTTTATTAAATTTTCATTTTCCTTAATTTTAAAACTCAAAAATTCGCCTGTAGCTTGTATACATCTTCTCTTTTTCTCATTTGTTACATAAAAAACTGCATGGCAAATGATTGAAAAATAATATGAATTTTTATTTTTCTCAAAGTTACATTACATCTTTCAAAAATTTAAATTACTACAATGAAAATTAATAAATTCCTAGTAAAAAAATATCAAAAAAAAATAATGAAAAAACTTTTAAGAATCACAATTAGATGCTAAATGCTTATATAATAAATTTTCAAATTTATTATTTATTTCATATAATCTCAGATCTTTAATTTCCAGTTTCTTAAATCCCAAATATTAAATTTTATATCTGAAAAATTTTGAAATTTTTTTGAATTTAGTTTTGAATTTAGTAATGTTTGAGAAATCCTTGTCAAGGATTCTTCATATATTTTGGATGCCATTGTGACCAGTTCTCACATTTTAGAATCTAAATTCTGAGAATTCTTTGTTTTTTCACATCTTAAATATTTACACTTTTTAAGCTCCGAAATTCGCTGATCCTAGATTGAAAGGCTTTTGAGAGCCTGGATTCTAAGCAGCTAGATTCTGAAGTCCCGAATTCAGGAAGTTTGAGAAATCCTTGGAAAATATCTTAAATGCTAAATACTAAATAATAAATTTTCATCTTGCTCGCCAAAATTTAATCCTTAGACCTTGGAACGAAAGAAAAATTTTTAAATTTATATTTTGGACTTGGATTCTCAGATTCTTTCTAGATTTCCTAAATTTACAAATTCTTCCATTTTCAAACTCAGAACTTTTAACGTTTTTATAAATAGCAAATCTCGAAGTTATATTTTCGCTTACATATAAAAAGTCCTAACAATGCAAAACATTTGCAGGCACATACGAATCAAACAAAAATTTTAAAATTTATTAAAAATTTGTAAAGAAACAAATTATTGAAAAAAAAAGTTAATTTGTTTATTTATAAAATTTTCAACAATGCCAGGAATTCCACAGAATAATGAAAATTACAAATTTTGGAGAACCTATTTTTTAAACAATATTTTTGTTTGTACGTTCAGAAGTAAAATTTTCTTCACATTTAGTATCAATACGTAGTTTAAGAAAAAAAAATGCAAAAAATAATTTTAAAAATTTTGTTACCGCACTATTAAGTAATGAAAAAATTGTAGCAGAAATAAAAATTTCATCTATTGCAAAATTTTAATAATTTAGATTTTAAACTATCCTGTTTCCTGCACTTTTGAAAAAAAAATTAGTGTCTCAGGTATGTCTAAGTTTAGTTTCAGAGCACTAATGAGCGTACTTTAGTTCAAACTTTTCATCATAAAAAATATGATAACGTTCACCTTACGAAACTTTTCTTGGAATAAAATATAAATGGTTTTAAAAGGATAAATAAAGTTAACATGAGGTACTAAAAGTATCAGTCTTTTGCTCTTTATAATTTAAATTGTAAAGAGCTTATAACTTTAAGGTAAGAAAAATACATAAGTAAGAAAGAACCTTTGTAAATGGAAAACCTAATTATAAATTTATTGACATGTCTGAAGTTCTTTGAAAGAAGCAAAGTTTCTTTTAAAAAAATTGCGAAAAAGTGTAATCATTTTAATATTACTATCAATGGAATATCAACGAGGCATTCTAAAATCACTACTTTTGTAGTTAGCGGCTCAGGAATACGGTTCGGCTTCTTTTACGTTTAATTTTATTAACTACTTTAGTATTCATAAAGAACGATGTGTCTTGAGTCTGCATTATTCTAGAAGCGTCAAGTTGTGTAAGGGGCTTGTTAATCCTTCCGGCTTATAGTGAGACCTGCATCATAAAAATATTCACTTTTGTTGAATGCCTTTTTAAAATTCCGAAATATCCGCTGAATAACAATATCTGCCGTGACGTAGTTTTTATAACTTTATCAGGAAATTACATAACGGAAAGGATTTCGTCAGATTTCGTTCCTTGTAAGAAAAGCCCCGACTTTAATTTCGACCTGGTAAGATGTATGGATAAAAAATACGATATTCATAGTGTGAAGTTGAAGTAACAAACTTTTTAAACTTCTGTGCGATTTTTAATTTAGAAATTTAATATGGAAAGTTTCCGTCATTGTAACATTTCGCGTGTTGAGGGAAATTTACGTATTCACATTTTCCAACTTTGGGAATGCTGGAATTAAAACGTACCGAATATTCAATTGTTTTTCGATTCGAAACAACTTAATCTTGAGGGATTTTATTAATATTTTTTTATTTCAATTTCCAACGTTGCAATTTCAGTCTCTTGAAGTATTTGCTCGTATTTACATTTGAGTGAACATTTCAGTGAAATGAACATCAAGCTGATCTTGACGCAGGTAAACGACCATTGTTGGGAGAAACTCCAAGAAAAGTAAAACGCTTTTTCTTGTTGGAGTCGCATAATTGATAGGGTCATGGAATTCGGGGATTATTTTTTGACAAAGTGAAAAAACGCGTGTGTGGTACGACGCAACATTTCTCCACATGCGAAAAACACATTCAACTTCTAAAAATTGACTATAATTGACGAAGATCGCTAAAAACTTGGAGACAGTAGAAGTATCTCAGGATGATGTATATGTCTCGTTTGTCTTGAATATTTGTGCGGCAATTTCTCGACCATTATCTCGACTTGTTTTTACTGACAACTTTTAAATCTTTACTTTGTATATGACCGCTCTAATCTCAATAGTTTAACATTTTTGTATTTTACGACGACGCCAATTAACTGCCAGTAAGTATTATTTCATTAAAATTGTTCGCACTTAAAAAGTAAATACGGTTTCATGGGAGAAATATTTCTTTTGTTTCGTTTATTCTCTCGATTGAAAAATGAGAATTCAACATGTTCTTTTGGTTTGAGTTTTAAGCACGATTGCGGACCCGATTCCGTACTATCGATCTTTGGATGTCATTCCATGGCACGTATATTTTCTTTAATCTTTCTACTCACAGCTGCGTCACTATTTAGAAAATATAAACCCTGTACTAAAGTGAAAATGTAGCTACTTATTTGACGTGATAGATGTCGGGGAAATTGTTCTTTAAATTTACATACTGCAGCTGTTGTAAGATTAAAACGAGCATTGTTTATCGGGGACGTAAATCAAGGTGAAATTGTACTACGAAAATATGAAAATTTTAATATATAAGGATTCACTTCCCACTATCTACATGTTTCTTACATACACCTTAATATCTAAAGAAGTGTCTCCAGAAACGCCAATTTTCGTAATAATATTGTTGTCACCTTGTGAAATTACTTTCCGTGCACTTGCAGATTTAATAAATAAACTTCATTTTAACTTCTTCTAATTAGTTCTTACGGCAGCGTAATGAAATATTTTAATTGCTGTTATTAACATTTTCATTTATTATAACTCGCAATTAGATTTACAGAATAATTTCTCAGTTGACTACTTATAACGTTTTAAGCAATAAATAGCAATTTTTTAATTTATTTTTATTTAATAATTAATTTTACATATTCTTTTTACACAAAAGTCTAAACTGAGAGAAATTCCAACAACGCAATACATATGTAGATGCCAATCAAAGCATAATTTAAAATTGTCTGGTGAATTTAAATAAGAAATAACTTATGATTTTTAAAATGCCCACAATTATTAAAAGAATTGTTAGATTTTAAACAATGCCAGAGATTCTACAAAATCATAAAAATTGGGGAAAAGATATTTTTAATATAAAACGAATTTTTTTACTGTACGCTCAGAAGTAAATTGTTTTGCAGTAACTTTTTGTCAATAAATAAAAAAATAAGAACATTTAAAGTAAATAAAAAAATTGTTAAAAAAATGTCATTGATTTCTTGTCACTTAAAAATTAATAGGAAGAGCAAAATTGGCAAAAATTTTCTAACAAAAAAAAGAATTATAGTTTTACTATTCTAAACTTTTCTTTGCGTTATTTTAACAGTCTCTTTTGAGTAACATTTCCAGTTTCCTGCACTTTTGCAAAATACTTGTGTGTCAGGTACGTCAAAGTTTAGTTTCAAAGCAATAATAAACGTACTTTACCTAAATCCTTTTATCATAATTTTTTTTTTAAAAAATCTTGTTATAAAATACAGATGGATTTAAAAAGATAAATAGATATCAAGATTTTAATATAGACACTTCGCACTTGCCACGTATGTTTCTTAAATCCACCAAAGAATGTCTCCACGAACGCCAATTTTCGTAATGGACTGTAGTTGTTCTTAACTTGTTGAATTACTTTTAACTTCCTCTAATTAGTTCTTAGATCAGAGTAATGAAATATTTTTATTGCTGTTGTTAACACTTTCATTAATTATAATTCGTAATTAGATTTACAGAATATTTTTTGAATTAAGTACTTAGAACGTTTTAAGCAATAAATAACAATTTTTTAGTTCAAATATTTTACATTTTTTTACAAAAGTCTAAACTATGAGCAATTCTAAAGTGCAATATGCAGATGCGAATCAACCCAAAGTTTAAATTTTTCTAGAGATCTTGCATAAGCAACGACTTAAAATTTTGGGCAATTCCAGAAATTTCAGAAAATTATGAAAATTTGGGTAAAGCTTTTTCTAATGTAGTAAGATTTTTTTTACTGTACGCTCAGGAGTGAATTGTTTAACTTTTTAGGAATAAATAAAAAAAGAAACATAAAGCGGAAATTAAAAAAAAAAACAAAAATAAAAATAGTGCAAAAAAAATATCGCATTCTTAAGAACAAATATTAGTAGGAGACGCAAAATCAACCAATTTTCTAAAAAAGAAAAGATTACACTCTTTTTATTCTAAAATTGATTTGCGTTATTTTAACGACAGCCCCTTTTAGAGTAGAATATCCTGTTTCCTGCGCTTTTGCAAAAAATTTAGTGTGTTAGGTACGTCAAAGTTTAGTTTCAAAGCAATAATAAACGTACTTTACTGCAAACCTTTCATCATAAAAATATGATAACTTTCACCTAACAAAATCTTTCTTGTAATAAAATATGATAGACTTAGATAGAAGGATTCACTTCGGATTCACGACATGTTTCTTAGATCCACACAAATAAATTTCTCAGAAACGCCAATTTTCCTAATAGATTTTAATTGTTAAATTAATTTTCGTGCACTTTCAGATTTAATAAATAAACTTCATTTTAACTTCTTCTAATTAGTTCTTAGAGCAGAGTAATGAAATATTTTAATTAGGGTTATTAACATTTTCATTAATTATAATTCGCAATTAGATTCAAACAGTAACTTCGGAAATTGAAATAACAATGCATAAATTCCATAGTTCAGTTGCCAGCGTTTTCCAAAATTGAAATTTCTTTCATAAGATCAGTGAAGCTTATGTTTTCGAGGATTAAAGCTTTTGCTTGTAATTTTTCCTCTTCGGCATCTCTGTACTTAGGTCTCGGGTTAATAAACCTCCAAGTTTACTTTAGACCCTCCGATAAAATCAAGGTAGAATCACCTTCTAAAATTATTTGCACTCATATCATATACCAGCAGATGGCTGTTTCAATAGACCTCAAATAATACCCAAGTTTTGTGTGTACGGACGTGCCTGAAGCTGTCAAAGCATGTCTTGGATATATTTCGTGTAAGATGATCCCCGGTTTAAGGGGCGGTCAAAGGCGGTTTCGGTCGTCAGGCACAACCATACCATTGTTCATCACAAAAAATAAATAGTCCCTCAGTAACGTACATATGAGATACAAGTGACTGATACAAAAGGTGTTGACAAAAGTAATATCAGAAATGGAATATGAATTCCTGAAGACCTGGAGTCTGAGCTCCGATTACTCAATCTTTAGTCGAACATGGAAATCAAACTTACCTGCTTTTTTCTAATTATTTAAGTATCCGTGGATGGGGTCCTTTTGGATCTTACCTTGTGTTTTCCAAGTGAAGTGTTCTGTATGGTGTGATCCCAATCACATTTTGTCGGTGGTTTGATCTCAATGTGGTGGTGTACTGAATATGTGAATGCCTATCCATCCGATCATGCATGTTGATTCAGGTGTGCATCAGGCACGGTCGTGAGGTTTACCGAAGTTTGGCCATCTGTGAGTAACTCACGTATGTGATCATGCACGGGAACACACCGATCGGAAGGGATAAGGATGAATGTTTACGAATTTATGTAGATCTTATTCCCTTTTCTTGGAGTGATGGCCTTACACGGAACTGAAAGTGAGCTTAAATAGAACAAAAAAGTTCTTGCTGGATGGAATAATTCATCGGGAGTCGGGCAGTGAACGATTTTAGCAAATCAATGAGGAAGGGGCTTAATAATTGATCGTGAGGAGCACCGAGAAAAATCGATTAAATTAAGAAACAGATTCTGTTAAGTGATGATCTAAATAGTCGTCATATATCTATTGATCCCACAAACGGAAAGAATTTCACTCAAGAATTACTTCCAAATATATGTACGTTTTTAAATTTTATTAACACTCAGTACACATCCAAAATTATTGAGACTCCTATTGGTAAAATATTTTAAGATTTTTCAACTTTTAAAATTTTTGGAAACTACGATATTCACAGTTATCAATTTTCACTTCTTTATTAAGATTTTTCATTTTTTTTTGTTCCAATTTTTCAACTTTCACCTTTTTACAAACTTCACAAACATTAAATAAATTAGAGCTTTTCAAGTATTTTGTTCTATAAATTAAAACCTCCTTAATAATCTAAAAACATTAAAATTTTGATAATTTTCTTTAATCTTTAATTTTAAAATCTTAACAATAAAATTTTCTAAATTTTAGTTTCTGTGACCTTTTAGTAATTTTAGACGAGGTTAATTTTGAGCTCTACAGGTCTACATCTACATATTTTTCAGATTTTTTCTAACAATGGTTCGTTCTAAATACTCCAAGACACTTTTTTAACTTCTGTTATTTTTATTATTACGCCCTCAAAAAAAAAATGTTTTTACAGACCGAAATGGCAAAATTTTTAAATAAATAAATATCTTGAAAGCTTTGAAAATAGTTATACATTTTTTGACTGGTGAATTTTTAAATTTCAGAAATTCAACTGAAATGATAAATTATTGTTTAAGCAATTTTAAAAATGGGCTTAAAATAATTTTTTAAATCTAAAAAAGTTCTACATTTTGAAACTGCAATAAATTTTGACAATTTGAAATAAGTTTGTTGGAGTGGAAGAAACGAGACTTAAAAAATGGCACCATAGAAATTACTTTGTAATTTAGTGACGCAAAAATTTGGAAAATTTTGAGATATTTGTTTGATTTTATTTTTTCAGTAGTACCAAATTTGCAGAAAATTGAAGAGATTTAACGAAATCGTGTTTTTCAATTTAAAATTAGCTTCTTTTAAGGAAATTTGTTTAATAAAAAATGCTCTATATTTTTCTAATTATCAAATTTTTAAGGTCTCTAAATATTGAAATTGTAAGGAGTTTGGTATTTTTATGGTTTTTAGCCACAATTAGACTTTTGATACGAGTAAAATTCAAAGAATTCTTAATTAGACTTTTACATTGTGAACAACTTTGGATACATCCAAGGTGTAAGATTTTACCACGAGTTTTATATCTTTCGCAACTTTAAAACAAATACAAAGTTTTTGTTCTTTATTATTATTTTTTAATTTGTTGGTAAGAGTTTTCGAATTTTTGAAGTGTATACAAAGTTTTAAGGAGTTTATAATTTAAAAATAAATCAGACTTTTTAGGGCTTTCAGGACCTGTAATATATTTTTTATGTCGTTGATTAAACAGACAGGAGTTCAAAATTTCTCATCTAAATTAAAAACTTAATTACGTTTAGAAATCAATCATTGATTTTTTACCAAAATTAAGCACATTCAAAAATTTAAATACTAACATCTTCCAAATTTAAAGCTTTTGGAAAATATCTTTAATTGCCATTTTTTTTTAAAATCTACATCTTTAAAAATTTCCTTCCTAAGCTTAAAAATGTTTTGTAGTGGAAACTCCCAGAACATAAAGATTTTTTTTACCAAATTAAAAAAGGCTAAATTTTATTGATTGAATTTAATTTTATTTATTTATTTAATTAAATGCAGTCAAAGGAACAAAACTATTAAATAATTTCAATAAATTCAAATTTAAGTACTATAATAATCCAAAAGCTCAAAATTTTGAAAATCTGATTTTTAGGTTTATGAACCGAACTTTTCTAAATAAAAAATATTTTGATGAAAAAATAGTTACCATATGAAAGAATTATTTATTACTGCATCTGTTTTATTATTAACTTTATTACTGTGTAATAACTGTTGTAATATCTATTCGACATGTTTAATCTGTTTTTATTTTAAAAATCTCCACACCATGATAATTAAACACGTTGATTTACCAACAGTCTCATTTTATATCACCTTATAAAAAACCGAATACATTTAAAGTCTTGCGAAAAAGACACGCTGCTATAAATAACAAAATTCCTTTGTCTTGACTCTTTAAAAAACAAAACAGGCAAATTCCTCGTAACTTTTTTATTTCCTTGAGATGTAAATTAATCCCTTCCGTCTAATTTATTATTTACGTTATTCTTGGTCCTGAAACCCTCGAAAATGTTTCTGTTCCTCATTTCTATTCTTTCTGCACAAAATCTCAATTAGTTTTGGATAAAATGTAAAACAATTTATGTAACTGCTGCCGCCACTGATTCCTTTGTATTTTTTATTTTCGAATCTGACTCGAAAAAACGCGCGCATTAAATTTTATTAGCTGGAATAAATTTTAATAGTTCATGTTTTACTCTATCTTAACGTTTTTTCACAAATTGTGATAGATGTTTTCGATGTGATACGGTCATGTCATATAACAAAATTTGGTCTATATCATCGACGGTTTAAGGCATATAACTTAAAATCGACATGGGCATAAAGGAAGCATGTTCAATTTATTTCTCATCAAAAATCTATTGTAATGTATAATAGAGTTCATATTGTATATAAAATTAATCGCTTATTGCTTATCGCACCGATTACTGCAACAATTTCAATTTCTTTTTTGCTTTAAATCGATTGGAGAACATTAATAGCGTCACTAAGATATTCAAGCTTCCGGTCACTTTGTGTGAAGTTAACCATGAACCGTTAGATCCTCTGTCAAAGCGTTTAATCGATACACTAAATCTTATTAAAATGTTGTAAAATAATTTAAACGTTTAATCTACGGAACGAAAGTATCAACATTGTGCAGCAAACTGTGTCATAAACCAATAACCTAGTGCTCTCAAGTATTGTCTGGCTTCCGCAAATAAATCACATTGATGTTTTTATTACAAAATTCTGTCATAAAGCAATTTACTCCCTGCCTAGACAATAACCCCTATCCCACAAAACTCGACTGTCTGCTACCCTCAAACCGCAGCACGAACCCAATATAAAATGTCTAAAACAACAATGCATCTATCAACAACACAAAAGCAAACAATTTTTTTTAGCTTCGGTCAACAGAATCGAGAAATTAAAACGTTGGTCACCGGTTTAGAATAATCATAAATATGCCGAAAGTTTCTCTTCTCCTGTCAAAGCCATAAATATAAGCACTGAATAGTAAAGCCAACCGCTGCTGCTGGAAACTCTTTGTTATCTATGTCGAGGAGGAAATTTTACAACTTCCTTAACCCAAGATGTTTAGTAGTGTCGTGACAATTAAAAAGAAAGTGGGACGCTGATGGGATGACTTTTAGCTACATTTTAACAGAAACTACACTTGAAAATTGGAAATAATAAATGTTTTATCATCGAGAAGTAGATCCCACTGAGCACAGGAAACAAGAAAATTAAATATCTTACAACGAACTTCGTGAAATATGAATGGTTCATTGCTTTTTGTAAATCAGTGCTGAGTTTCAGTTGTGCTGTGAACAGGAACATTTTTTGCTTCTTTTTTTTTATAATAATACCGTCTTGTATTTGAGAAACGTCCATAAATGTCGATGCAAATAAACCCCTTCAATTATTAAGTGAAATAAATATTTTTTTAAAAAAAGTAGCAAACTACAAAGCTGACTCAGTCACATTTACTCTATTGTTCAACAATATGTAAAATATATGCAAAAAATCTTCAAAAATCAGAAGCAACAAAATAGAGGCAAACTCAACCTATTTTTATAGTAAAAAGCATAAAAATGAAATGAAAACGTGTGGTGCCAAGAAATTAATTAATTTTTCATCTTCTAATAAAATTTATTGTATTGACTGAGTCCAAAAGTAATTTAATAAACCTTTAAATTGTAACTAATATCCAGAGTTGGCTTAAAAACTTTTCTTGGTATTGACTGCTTATAACTATTACTACCTGCAACAAAAATCATCCAGACCCTGGATTTCGGAGACCACTTATGCTAATGAGGGTAGAAGTATTGGGTATAAATTACTTTAAGAACAGCTTACAGTTTACCAATCAATAAATCTTATCAGAAGACGAAATAATAGTTAATTTATCCGTAGCCCGTGTTTCAATTTCATTTTTATGCCTTTTACTATAAAAAAAAAAAACAATTTTTTGCATATATCTCAACAGTTACAATAGAGAAAATATGATTGGATTAATTTTATATTTATAACTTAATAACTAAACGTGTTTATATGTCGGGACATGAGTGTTGGCGGACCCTGCATCCAGACATACCACACAAAAGCAACAGAGTTAGCTGACATTAGTTAAAACAGTTGATTAGTTAGAGCTATAGTTAAATACTGACCTTTAAATTGTAACTAATATCCAGAGTTGGCTTAAAAACTTTTTCTTGGTATTGACTGCTTATAACTATTACTACCTGCAAAAAAAATCATCCAGAGACATTTCGGAGACCTCTTATGCTAAAATGGGTAGAAGTATTGGGTATAAATTACTTTAAGAACAGCTTACAGTTTACCAATCAATAAATCTTATCAGAAGACGAAATAATAGTTAATTTATCCGTAGCCCGTGTTTGAATTTCATTTTTATGCCTTTTACTATAAAAAAAAACAATTTTTTCCATATATCTCAACAGTTACAATAGAAAGAATATGACTGGATTAATTTTATATTTATAACTTAATAACTAAACGTGTTTATATGTCGGGACATGAGTGTTGGCGGACCCTGCATCCAGACATACCACACAAAAGCAACAGAGTTAGCTGACATTAGTTAAAACAGTTGATTAGTTAGAGCTATAGTTAAATACTGACCTTTAAATTGTAACTAATATCCAGAGTTGGCTTAAAAACTTTTTCTTGGTATTGACTGCTTATAACTATTACTACCTGCAAAAAAAATCATCCAGAGACATTTCGGAGACCTCTTATGCTAAAAAGGGTAGAAGTATTGGGTATAAATTACTTTAAGAACAGCTTACAGTTTACCAATCAATAAATCTTATCAGAAGACGAAATAATAGTTAATTTATCCGCAGCTCGTGTTTCAATTTCATGTTTATGCTTTTAGAAGAAGATGGGTTAAGTTTCTTTCCAATTTTTTGCATATATCTCAACAGTTACATTAGAGAAAATATGATTGGGTTAATTTCATATTTATAACTTAATAACTAAACGTTTTTATATGTCGGGACATGTGTTGGAGGACCCTGCATTCAGACATAACACACAAAAGCATCACAGTTAGCTGAAATTAGTTAAAACAGTTGATTAGTTACAGCTATAGTTAAATACTGATACATCCTGGATGTCATATGGTGAGGCAGTTCCTTATTAATGACATGCATCATATATCATTAGCTAATATTCAGTCATGCGGTAATCACGTTATAAATATGTGTACATGCAAATAAGTACATACGATTTAATTAAGGACAATAAATCGCTTCAATTACTAATATAAACTTTAGCAAATTATTCATACCTCTATCGCTTCGATCCGCTCAAACCTGTATAACTAATTAAATCCTACTAGAACTGTGGGAAAATCTTTCACTGATGACTACATAAATTAAAAGATAAAGTTACCTATTTGTACTTTTTTCAACTCCTCCCAATAATTGAGTTTTTCAAAGTACAATTTACGAGACATTATAGAATTCGTAATTGCGTTCTATATATCATGTGACTTAGTTCGCAAATACATAAAATTCGGGGTTATTGCCGCCTCGGGTCCTGCATGCGATTTATTAATTTAAAGAGCCCTTCTTACGACATCTCTTTGTATGTTGGCGGATTTATTCGTCAGGATGCAACGCTATCTCATTATACGGAGTTTTATTGCAGTTTTAATTGTGTTCAAGGCTTATAAGAACGAGGGTAGAAATCAATAAATTTTAAACTTGTGTTGATGACGCGGGGGTGATACCTGACCTTTCGTTATTTTTTTTGGGGGGCAAATAATTACGAAACATGCTGAAGTCTGGCGATTTTTTAATTAAATCAATATTCTCGTATTAACGATCCTGCTTGTAACGTATTTCGTTGTATTTGAAAAAACATGGCCCTTGTTTTTTGTACTTTCTGTTGTTATATTTGATATATATTTCTATTGTTTGTTTGGGAAAGTTGGTAAGAAATTCAATTCCTCTCTCGGTATAAAATATGTTTTATTTATGTATATGCATACGACTAAACTAACAAGGTGGATTCCTGGTTTTTGTTATTTCAAACTGACGAAAGCTTTTCCGTTTAGTTTATTAAATATCCTAATGAAGATTAATAATATTGCTTTAAAATAGCAATGCAAAAATTTACGAATTCCTCCAAAATTGTTCATTTGACGGTGTCGTAAATTTGGGATTCTTCTATTGAGGACCTAATTCTGGTAACCGCAACCACTGATAATTTATAGCCCCGTTGTAAATAATATCGGTGACATTTTTGAGGGATTAGTTCTTCGGGCCAGACAGTGGCGGTCAATACGATCTTCTTCACTTCGTCGATTTTTTTCTATCCACATCGGTTTAAAAGAATAAAAATTTTAGTGTAACTCTTATTTGAATAGGCAATGAGTTTGAAAATCGATCGTGGTTTAATTGCCTGCAATAAATTGTCATTTTTACGGAGTTTCTGACCACAACCTGACCGCAAATTGGGGTTTTCTGTCGAAAAAATGCAATAAGAGTTAAAAAACGGTTTTATGATTTGCAGAAAACAAATTAAATGTTTAATTACTATTCTTAAAAATGTGCCGTGTTGTCGGCTTTCAATAAAATAACGGCGAAGTTTTGCTAAAAAGTAGGGACAATAGTGTGTCAGCGAGTTTAATAATGTTCATATTTAGACCTACCGTAGTGTAGCAATCTGTTTTTCTAAGAGAATATAGTACGAAGTTGATTAAAAAATAAAATTATGAAAATAGACGCAGTTAATGAAATGACATTTTCATCTCATAGTAGTTTTTAGCAAGGAAATCTTCAGTTACCCAGAAAAACAGTACCTAAAAGGAATTTTTCTAAATATGATCTAATAGATAAAGAATACAAAAGCAAACAGCGTGTTTCAATCAAAAAAAAAAGAAATAAAAGCTTTTAAGGCGGCTTTAAAATAGTTTGAGAGCAGTTGGTAGCATCGCTGTTGTTGTGCAACGGAACTACCATCTCGTTTCAAGTTTCCAAACATTTATTTTTATCCCTTTATTATTACTTTTTTTTGGTATTTTATAAATGAAAAACACAGAAATGTCTTATCTTTTTTTAACTTAGAAAGTTTTCCTATATAGGAGAATTAAATAAATTAAAATTGACATGAAGAAATACGGTGGGGTGGAAACTGTAAAAGCGAGAGAACTTCGAAACCAGACAACATAAAGAATTAAAAGAAACTGATGAATAACATTGAAGCTCGAAAACTTATTCAGGGATGCAAAATTTGTCTATTTAATTAAAAATGGGTTTGAGTAAAGATACAAAATTTGGTAGCAAAATTAAACATGCTCGGCCTCTCTAATTTTATTTTGTATGTAGGTTTCTAGAAAAGATAGTTTTGTATTTTTTTATAAATTCTAGTGATAAATAAGGTAGAATCCAACTTGAGCAATTTTTATTTTTGCACGTAAAATTTAATGTCTCTTGGCTTGAAAAAAAAACAAAAAGGACTAAAAATTAAAGAAAGTAGAAAACAGACAACGTGAAGAAGAAAACAGCAAATAAAATAAAAACAAAATAAAAAAAGCTCTGAAATTTTATCCAAAGAATATGAACAGAATTAATTAATTATTTAGCAGAATTTATACCAAAAATTTTACCGCTTGTGAAAGTAAATATGAACTTTTGTCAAAATCTAAAGTTTAAAAATTAAGAAAAACTAAATTATTTATTATTATCAGTATTTTTAAAAACATTAGTGTCCGCTCTTACTTTCTTATAATAACAACTAAAAGGTAGTAATAGAGCATATTTAATTAATTTTTGCACGTTAAAAAACTAGAAATGATGATAATATTCTGCACAGTAAAAAATTGAAATAACAAGTAAAACATTTTAGAATTTTATTGTAAATTATTGAGTATAAAATATCGAGTCAAAAAATCGAATGTTCACTGTATTTAGTACCAGTTGAGCGCAGTAAAAATAATAAACGTTTAATAAGCAAATGGAAAATCATTTCTATTTTTTGTTTTATTATAAATCATTTTTTTAATGTGCATTTATTATCCCAGTCAACACTTTATTTACTGAACTTTTATTAATACATTATAAAAATGTATTACTATATAGTTTATTATGATAACTAAGCATACATTGTTCTTACTGCGCATTTATGATTTTATTATACAAATATTACATTTACTGATTATTTAATAAAGTAAACATAAAATATTTAAAAAATATAATTGGTTTTATTAACAAAAAAAAAATCATTATGATTTGATTTTTTTTCTATATTTTGGTAAAATTGTTTTAGGTATTCTAAAGGCTAAACTGTAACTTATAAATTAATAAGAGTATCTACAACTTTTTAGGAAGGCATTTTGAAATTTTATAAAAATAAAATAATAAAATTTGCAAAACAGCAATTAAAAGTTGAGAACTTAATATTTTTATGTCCGATTATTATACAACTAAAGCAAAAAAAATATTGGTTCAATTTAAAAAAAAAAATGAAATGCAGCCTGTGATTTATATTCAAGCTAAAAATTATTATAATTAAAAAAACCGAAAAAATTTGGCTATAAAAAGTTTTTATTTTAAAGTTTCTATATTTTGTTTGTTGTTTATTCATCATTCTAGTCTATGAATTTGAACACTCCAGGAAAAAGCTGTCGCATCGTTTATTTTTTGTGAAGGCGTATAAAATCCGATTTTAGTTTTTTATAATTTGAAACTTTGCTAAATTACACTAGGAACGTTTACTTGAAAGAAAAAATATAAGTGACACTTTAATAATTAGAATTCTATCATAAACATTGCCAATGAAAGTTTATTTTTATATTTATTAAGCAACAAAAAGAATTGAGAGTACAAAGTTAAATGTACTCTCAACCAAAAGTCATAAATTGGACAAGAGACATTTAAATCATTCCTATTTTACATAGATAACGATTTTGTCAAGCTCTTGGGTCCCTTTTACAATTTAATTATTTATAATATAGCATGTTGGTAGCCAGTGAGTTTTGAACCAAAAGCAAAGTTGGGAAGATTTTATTTGAGTTTTTCAAGTATTATTTTTAAATTTTTTAAATGCTTTCTCGAGTTTTAGTATATGCACAAATTGATTTTTTTAACTGAAAAGTCAGCGCTCCTGTAAAAATATTATGACTGTAACTTGACGAATTCCAGACTAACATTTAATTTCCATCCACAAAAGAATTTCAACCCCCGAACGGAAATATTTCTTATTTTCTTCAACAAAGAGTCAAGTTGCTCCGGTCCATTCTTGAACTTTACACCTGGTGGTCGTGTTTGTCACTTGATCGAAGCTTCTGAGCAATAATCGTGAAGTTGTGAGACGCTTTGACAGTTTTGGTAGTTTCCGGTCTTCAAGCATAATTATTGCGCGCCCCTTTGATCGCAACCAATGGGATTCAAGTTTGGGATTGTACAGGTAAAGGACATGGTGATGTGGTGGGGACAGCGAACGCATCCGCTGATCCGCTATACCAGAATTGAACCAAGAACGTTGCGTTGTACCAGTCTGATATTAGCCGCGGAAGAGGGAGTATGTGTTGTGCTCTCAGACGCGTCGTCAATTCCGGGTGCTATATATACTTATTAAGTGAAGAATGAGACGGGAAGCTAATAAAGACACGTGATGAGTGAATAACAAATATCTGTTGTTTGTTTTCGAAAGTTTCTTAGGTTTCGAGTACGAGCGTCGGTTTGTTTGTGTTTTCCGAGTTGCATGGAAATCGTGACCGCTTTGTGTTCCGAAAACATTCTGTGATTTTTAGGACACGTTTTGGATTATTTTCGGAGGCTTTCCGGGTAAGGGTGATGGAGTAGTTTTCACGATGATGAATTTCAACTTTTCCACCCACTATGAATAGTTTGCGATTTTGCGCTTATGCGGAGCTTTCGGACAACTCCAAAACGGGGTTAGTTAAAACAAGACTTTATTATGCATCGCGGTATGAAATGGAATTAGAAATCCTGTGAAAATACCATTACATTCTTAATTAAAAAGATTACAATCCGCGACTAAGCAATTTCCATACTCCTCATATTTTACATATTTTTAATGACGAGCTTTTCGCGTTGCTACTTTTATTAAGACTGACATTCCCAACCGCAATACCATCAAAATTCAACATTTCTATTCACAAAATGCAAAAAATGTGTCAAGTTATTTCCTGAAACACCATCATGTATAATTTTAAAAAAATCTCGGAACTCCGAACAACGCTGTTAAATAGAGTTCAATCAAAACTGCACTCACCGTCGGATGTTTAAATCGACTACATTGGGGTTGTCTGTTACATATTCAATAAAATCCTCGATTTGAACTACATTGAACTTTTTGCAACTCGATTTTATCGTCCGACACATTCAGTTACTTTAACCACGTCAAAAGTCAAAAATTGATGCGAGCTTTTCCTTCGAAATTCCTCAGGATTTCTGACATCCCCTTAAGAAATTAGCGTACGATCACCGTTGCAATCACGATCTAAATTTAATTACGAACTATCTCAAGTTTAACGCGTCTAGAAACTTTGTTTTCCTACATTTGAATACATTACCGCAATCTTCGGAGGATGTGAAAAATGTGAAAATAAACAAGAGCGAAGAGACTTCATTTTTCATTGAATGCGATCGCAAATGTGTATCTGAGTATATTACATATGAAATACGTTTTAAGAGCTTTTATCTTTTTACATACAACGCACTGCTAGAATCCGTGGAAAAAGTCCGCTGTTATAGAGATCCTAATATGAATGATTGAAATTAAATGTCACAAAACTCAGCTTTTTGTGTTTTGATGTTTCATGAAACGTGACTAAAGGCTGTAATCTTTAGAATTAGTAGGTCTCGCAGAGGTAGTCCAAAATATCTAAAGTTATCATTAATTATTTACATAAATTTTCAGATGTCTCGAATTATCTAAAATTCATACAGTTAGTTAAAAGAAATCAGAAAAATGTGTGTAGATACAGTTACCGTCCGAGTCACGCAAAAATGTCTTTTCGGCCAAGGCAGAAAAAAATAATTTCTCAGCTCGGAAACGTGGTAATGTGTTTTCTAGCAAAATAAATTCTTCAGTCGGTAAAATTAGGATTTTCCCGTTTTTTTTTTTTATTTTCAGTTGAAGCTCATGAACTAAAATCTTTATACAAACCAATAAACTCATGGAGACATAAACGTGCTTAAAATATTACCATGTTGTAATAAACTGTAATCTCAAATGGTCTGAAAGTTTATGTGATATTTCAGGATTTTTATACGAGTCTTGTATTTTGTGATAACGTATCTTAATTGATCACTTACGGTCCATTTTGAACACTTCAAAAAACACCAGACACTAATCCTTGAATGTTAACCGGATTTATCGTGAGAAACTTCCTGTGCTCTAATTTAAAAAGTTTACTCCAAACTTAATCGTAGGCTTAATATGCTCGTGCCAATTATGTGTAAAATAAATGATTTTTTATGTCTATTCTGTCACATTAAGGTTATAAATGAGTTTCATGTCAAGAATGTAATTTACTCCCGATCTGATTAGGTATTTAGAATATTTTAGTTCGGTTGTCCATACATGGAATATTTGAAGTATGTTTGCTTACTGTTTACAAGCAATTTAAGAGTTTGTTTCTGTTCAGCGAAGTGCAAAATAAACATTCTCGAAGGGTATTAAGTGTAAAGTTTATAGTTATCTAATACATGTTTGACTGGATATATTCACCCAGCGCCTGTATTCTTCACGGAAAGAAAACGAAAATTACAATCGAAGTTGGCAGTATTCCGGCTAAAACTGGGTCCACTGAGTCCGTGTGTCTGTGATATTTATGGCTAAGTCAAGTGCACTGCTACAGAACAGAAGTGGCTAGGAGAGCGGAAACGCTGCTTTTGAGCCAAAAGCTCTTCAAAGAAACGGTTTCAACAAATTACTTGCTTAATTGGAAAATGTTATTTAAATACATCCAGTGTACGTATGGCATCATTGGCGAAGAACGAAGCTATAAACCTCTTTCTCGTTTTAAAAAGATATATGTATAATGGCCCATCGAGCCTCGGAAGTCTCGGAAAAAATAACGTTCTGAAAACTTCGCAGCAAAACTTTGGGATAATGCATTTTATGAAGTGTATCCCTTGTTATACCACCGCGTTATAACTTAACTGGTATATGGGCAATTTAGAAGCAATGGTTTGAGACAAAACGACACGCTTGGATCCGCCGTTATTTCAAAAGTACTGCGATTCCAATCCAATAAGTCTCACCGAGCTGAATTAGTCGGGGGATACTTTAACGCAAAGTTAAATCGCTAGGATTGCTTCGGAACTAAAAGTCACTCGAAAGAATCGACCATATTTCAACGGTATTCACTCGCAGCAAAATGAGCATGGAAACCTGTTTCTAACATAATGATTTTTGTCCTGGAAAGGCGACGTTCCACAATCCGTGTTCGTCTAGCCATAAATAGGAAAAGTGACATTTCGAGTTATCTACCAATCAGACCTCCTGCGGTATTGCGAAATAATCTGCAGCCACAATTTATGAACTCACCAACAATTATCCGACTAAGTGGCATTGTTTTACTCGAGCTTCTGTTTGATTTAGAAAGACAACTTCGCTCAAACATTATGAAGACGAAAGGCCTTCAGACATTTTCGCTCGAAGTGGAAAGACGACTCACACTATAACATCGGAATTTTCCTAAAGTCGCTAAACAAAAAAATGAAACTGAATAATCGTTTCGACTACATCAAAATTTAACCAGCGCCATCATTGCCGCTGTCACGGAGATTTTATTAAAAGTTCGGTTATTACACACCAAAATGGGAATTAATGATTGAAATCTGCCAAAGTTAAAAAATAAAAATTACACCGTGAGTTACACTATTTACCATCATTATCTTATTGGTTCGTTTTTTGCGAAACACTTTACAGGAGCTTCGGAAGTTTCATTATAAAATGAAGGCGAGTAAAAGTAAGACAAATGCCGATAATTTTCCAATCGATACGTTACATATTTCAAAAGAATGTCGAAAGAGTAACAACACTCTTCAAAGTGTGTTTCGTTGTTCCTAATTTCGTAAACATTTTTTGTTCTTTTACCTACAATAGAACAGCGGCCCTTCCTGTGAATTAAAAATTAATCTATCAAATGGACGTTCAAACCATAGTGCTGTCTAAAAATGAAAAGATTCTACCTATTATTGTTGGCATCTCAGAACGTTGGGACACAATAGTTCTCCAGAGCAATATAAAAAAACTTACTCATTTCACGGCTGTTATTCATATTGAAAGGAACGTTTTTCACTTCCAAGGTTTTGAACTTTTGTTTTGCTTCATGTAATTAGTGTTAGAAATCCCATCAGGTATGCATCCAAACATATCAAAATAAGCTTTTCATTTCGTTCATTTCGTCGGTTTTTATTGTTTCGGTTGACAAATGTGAGCAATGATTCAATTAGAAGGCGAAAAACCCAATAGCCACTGGTTTAGAACAGAGTCGTCGAAATTTTACAGTTTGATTTTAATTACAATGTTTCTTCTGTCAGCAAGTCGTTTTATTGACTTTTTCATTACAATTCAAGCGCAACTGGAGAAACTGGATATTTTATTTAAAATGTTTTTTATCGCGGGGAACTTTTCGACGATTGATTTTGTTTTGATTAGACGAAATATTTCTAAAGTCGTTATCGCAAGGAAAAAAATTAAAGCAAGCAGATTCTGTTCGTTTCGAAATTAATCTCTATAAGCATTTTTGAAGATTTCGTAAATTTTTAATAAAGGAATAAATTATTTTTTCTTGAAGCTCAGGATAAGACAACAAATTGGTCGCCTGCAAATTTCCCCTCGTTTTTAAACTTACGTGGTCACGTCTCTGAACTTTTTCATTTTAGTTTAGTTCCGTCCAGAACTGCATAAATGTTACGGAACTATTTAAAAAATTCAACACAGCTGCATAAGAAACGAAGACGCCTGAAAACGGATAATGCAAGTAAGGTCAAAAGTGCCCTGTTCGAGTGAAAAAAGATTTCCTGTTTGTTCTGTTGTCGGTGTCTGTGTCCTGTAAAAAAGAATATCTCAATTCTCCGTTGAAATAGGTAATCAGTTTCGATTCCTCTCATTGTTTCCGCTCCGATATCGGCTTTCCGGAGACATTGAGACCTATAAAATTTTAATAGTAGCAAAACAAAGTGAACTTAACGTATACATCGATTGGATAACTAATCTTGCCGTAACAGAACCGCATTATTATCCGTGCAATAAGCAAATTGACAACTTTACACAATCATTAATGATTTTCAATTAAACGTGATTGTGCGAGCTGTTAGGTCGATAATTGTGTCAACATCCACCTCCCAATAGTACACATATGAGGAACTATGTCGGCGCTAATTTTTCAAAGCATGTTAGTAATTAAGGTTCAAACAGATTTACCGTAATTAATGAGTTTTTCAAGCCTCGTGTGTTTTATAATAGTGCTGTCTGAAGCTGATAGGGCTTAATTGATCCAATTGAAGTGATGGAATCGATTATCCATTAAACGGTACGGTTTGAAACATCGTGCACTATTAACAAGGAGTTTTAACTAAGGAGTTAAAGTTGATTGACAATTAACTTTTTTCATTCGGAGCGTAATAATTGCAAACTCTCCACATTATTAAAACCGAACGTCCATCAATCGTGAGAAATGTCAGACTCAATATTCGAAACGTTCATCAGCTGCGAGCATTAACGTCGGGTTTATATCAATTGATTTTTACACTTTCTTTTTACCGAGCAAATTCTAAAGAACCATCAACTGCTTTCATCAACCTATTGCCGAGCCATCAAAATGATACTCGAAGAGGTTGGCTTAGTCACTGCTCACATTAAAGCTATTACTTAAAGACGAACCCATGTCAAATATGAAGATCCCCACCTGAATCTAAATATGGATGCCATCTAAGAAGCCGGCTGTAATCTATTCATTAATTTTCAAAACCGTCAAAATACAGTATCTTGCAAATCGAAACAGATATTAATCATAGAGTTAATGTAATTTGCTTAAAAGTCCATTTTTGAACTGCGTTCCCGTCCGGTTCTATACATCATTATGTGAAAATAATTGATTCTGGTCTCGTTTAAATTGCTTTGGGGTAAAAATCGTTAATCTTATTGCGTAAACTTATTAAAGGCCATAATGAAATGTGAAGACCCGAGTTTCCTATTTAAATGAGTTACACTAATAGCACACATTATGAAAAGATGTAGGTGTATGCCTGAGTTATTACAATATGCAGATGGATGTATACAGAAAACTAATTTCTAGCATCTGTAAATCATTTTCTTTTGAATTCTTAAATAAGTTGCCTCGAGTCGAAAAAATCACACTTTTTATGTACGAACCAACAAATTACACCAAACAACTTCAAATTTAATGCATAATATATACTTTAATGCTCTCATTTGCACCGTCTGCGATTAAGTGTAAGCTTGTAAGTGAGGTTGTTCGCCAAGGAAGTAAGTGTTATAACAATTGTTTCTACGGAAATACTTGTAATCCTTGTCGAAAGTTGCTCGTAAATGGCGCAGTCAGAGCTTTATTGAAGAATTAATACTAATTCAATGTTGTTGCTTCACAAGCAAATGAAAACTTCAGGTACGCGACAAAGAAGATCGGTTAAAAAGTAAAATGCTGGAAGTTTTTTATTTTCTGAATTTGTTTACATTCCAGAGATTCTCAGATCCGAAGGACATACGATATTGAAGACAAAATTACAGAAATGGAGAATTTAATAACCCTGTTGCTGGTTCGTGACCCAACAAAATACCTTTGAGGTGTTTTAAATAATAGACTTTTTTACCTGCACAAATTGTTGGTCTTATGCTTTAAGAGACGTGTTTTCACAGGTGTGTCAAAAATGGCGCACTGACTGGATTCCCGTAAAAAAAATTAGTTTCAGTGCTCGGTTTTGGTGACACTATTTAAATAATTTCATTTTTTTAATTTTTTTTTATTCTGGGGAAAGATTGCACTGAGAAGAACGTCCTTAAATGTTGTTCGAAAAAGTTTTGATGTTTTACCGTAAAAATTATCAAAATTTTGGAGAAACTGACACATATTAGAAAGTCACAAACGTTTAGGACGAATTTCATGTTTCATAACAATTTCATGCTTCTCAAACTTCCTATTTTTCGATATTTCGGACGTTTGAATAATTTGATTAAAAATTTTGATTTTTACTTTTCAAACTGTTCAACATTGTGGATCTGAACTGTAAAAAATTTAAAATTTGATGATCTAGAAACTCAAAATTCTTGAAAATGTGGAAAGCTAAAAATCTACTATTTGCAAAATCTAAAAAAATTAGAACGAGACTAATTAAAAATTTGAAAATTTAAGATCTTAAAAATTATAAATAATAAGTAATAATAAAAAATTACTTGTACTTGTATTTAGATTTAATGTAGATTTTAAAATATGCTTCTGAAAATGACAGTTATTATTAGGATTATAAATATGAGAATGTGAAAACATAAAAATGGAATATTTGAGAATTTATGGTTATTTCTAAGAGGTACATGGGTAAAAATGTGTGATCAAGAGAACCGAAGAATCGCAGAATCCACGAATCTGAAAATTTATGAAAGAATCTTTTAAAGAAATTTTCGTTATGAACTGGCGGAACAGGATTCATAATGTAGCGTATTAGAAATAATAGAATCTGTGGAATTTAAAACTGATAAACTAGAAATGTAAAATGTGAAATGTGAAATATGAGGATTTACGTTTTGCTTCTGAAAGGGTGCAATTTAAAAAAAAGTATTTAAAGGACCAAGAATCTGAGAATTTAGAATTTGGAAGAATTTAGACTCAGAACTCGATAATCTAACATTTTAGAGCTTAGAATCGCAAGGTTCAAAGATGCAGATTTTAGAAACTTGAAAATTGGATGATTTAGAAACTAAAAATGTGAAAATTTGGAAACCTAAAATTCTGTGAATCACACTGTGAGTTTAAGACGAAGCTGCTGTGAATTTTACATCTGGAAGTTTAGAATCTACAGCTTAATAGTTTGATATTTGATACGAGTTTTTCAGGTTAAGCTGGATTAATAATCATATATTTTAGCACTCTAACAGTCACAATTTCAGAATCCAAAATTAAAAATCTAGAACGAGTCAAACACAAAATTAGAAAATTTTTGAAACTAAAATGTCAGAACTTATCTATATCAATTTTAAAATTTAGATGTATTTGTAGACTTTAAAATATACTTCTGAAACTGACAGGTTTAAGATTTGAGAAAAGATCTGAGAATTCTTAGGTTTGGGAATTTAGATTCTGAGAATTTTAAATATGAGAATTTAAAAATCTAGTATTTGAGAATTTCAAGATTTAAAATTTATTCGTGTCACACGATCAAAAATATAAGACCCTGAGGACTATAGAATCCGAGAGATTTTAGGAGCTGCAAGTTTGAATTCATTAGTTTGAAAATTTGTTAAAAGAATTTGTAAAAAAAAAACGTTATGAATTTTTCAGATATAAATTAGGTGTAGCCTAGCGCGATCCAAAATCTCAAATAAATGATATTGTGAAATGTGAAACTTATGGTTTTCGAAATTGTCGAAGATTCTAGAATTCTAGATTCTAAATCATTATAAAAAATAAGATCTAAAGACCTAAAAATTTAAAATTTGTAATCTGAGATTTTGTTATATGAGCTTCTAGGATGTCAGATTCTTTTGAACCAAGTACAAGATATACGTGTGAACATTTTTAAAATGTTAAATTAATACAGATATTATTTAGTTATTCGTGTTTTTCAAATAAAAGAATTTCAGCGGCGTTCAACCCCGAAAAATGCAAAAACACAGTAAAAGTATTCATAATATTCAAAATGAAAGACTAAACAATCTTCCGTGTGGTTTAAACCTTTTAATTTCCAGACCGAGAACGAGGAGGAACGATCGTTACACCTCAGTTGTTGAACAAGAACTATTGTTAAAATCCAATTCATAACAAACAATCGAAGTGTGGAATGGAAAATACACAACAATAAAAATAGTTACAAAAAATATAAATCTGAAATTTATTCAGAGTGCTCAAAATAAACTGCATCTCAACCGCAAGGATAATCCACTTCTACTCTTTCATTACTGCTTAGCAGAAGGCTAAAATAGCACGCCATTCGAATGTTTGAATTTAATAAACGAAAATTTTGCTTTGGGTCAGTGCCCCTCCCAACAAAAATTTTTCATAGATAATTTCGTTGAAGACTCCAAACTGAGTCGGCGTGGAAAGCATAAACGATATCTCTATACTCAACAGTTCCGCAAAATTAGATACAGTCGAGCAGTGTATTTTATGGTTTGAGAGTTAGTTCGCATTTGAATGCGTCACGGACGCGACAAAAGTAAAATCGAATCAGTCCAAAGTGTTTAAAAGTCGGCCAAGCACAGTATGCTATCAAACTAAATAAAAATCTAATTTTTCACTGCAGTAGTTCATGGTTCAGCTTCGTGAATCGACGAAATTTTTTCTCCGTCCGATTCCGTGTCTCGGCTTATCGCAAATATAATTAAATACTGCAATTTATTGTTGTTTTATTTAGACGAACAACGCAACTGCCATTCACCTCTAGGACTTTTCATTGAATATCTTTCAAATCGACATGCAATTAGAAGGAAATAAGAAGACTGCACGTACACGGCATAGTGTGTAATTAACTGCAATATTGCGTGCTTACCCACAAACTCTATATTATAAACACGGTTTCGTTAAAAGTATTAGCGTCTGAAACTTGATTGTTACCTTCACAAACAATTCACTTGAACATTATAGCGGTTTTTCTGATTTCAGACGCGTGATATAGCACCTCTACGTCCATTAGTGTTATTACACACTCAAATCAGTCCACTTTTTTAAGGGCACAATTTATCGAGAACCGAAAAATAATATCCAGATAAGTGGAACAGTTTAGCGTGCCATCGTAATGCAGTCAACAATGAAGTTTCTATTCATCTTGAAGAGGAGTTGAGGCATTAAATCTATCGGCACGATCATGGCGTTCGATGAACAATACTGATGGAACTAACTGTAGTTTTTTAAACCAAGCTAGTTATCTGCGATGAATATTACATTTTTGTAGAAATTAGATACAGCTATATATTACAGAAAACTTCGGTCGTGCTAGCACTCGTTTTGTTCCCATCAAGGAACTCTTAGGCTATTGAACACAGAAAAGGACGACCTTGATAGATATATGAATACAATTCTTCTCTTCATCGTTCGTGGTAGACCTAGCATCGGGCTAAACTGACGTTTCTCTGTGATTATTCACGTTTTCGCATGCCAAGAAATTCTTGAAGCTAACTGTATAATCGGGCAAACTTTAACATAATAGGCTTCCTTAATAATAAATTTAATTTGGTGTTACACAAACGGTGCGTCGGCTGGTGTCGAGTGGATAAGGAGTGGAGAACATAACTGTGTCTAAACTCGAAATAATCCTCTTTCTGTAATGTCTCAGACGTTACCAGTTTCAAGTGACTATTGTTAATAAAGACCGGTGACAGCAGCAGCACGAGCCCACATATCTCCAACTCGTTGAACAGTTCTCTAATTTCTACAGAGGAACTCTAAGAAGGATTTAATTAATGTTGTGGCCTGTAGTTATATTTTCAGAATGTAAGTAATTTCGAGAAGTATTTTTCTGCTTGACGCGACGTTGGGAAAGAACTATATATATCATTCATATCGGAGCTTTATTCTGTCATCACTTTTCCAACATTTAGGGACTTTTCGTGGCTTGTTTCTTAAGTTTCGCCAGTTTGTAACCAACTTTAATGATTCGTTTGAACCCAGGATGTAGATAAGTGCTCCGCTTGATTGAATTAGATGATGGAAATTCCCAGGTTTTCGGGTCAAAAGAGTTTCCTTGGTCACAATTTGGCTTAATAGTGCGGTTATTTAAATTATCATGTGGGCGGAGAGAGCGTCCTGTTGAGAAACGCATGTCTTCGCTTCATCGACAGTAAATTGACAGCTAATGACATGACTGAAATTAGGAAATAAGTGCGCGGTTCGAAGCTATTAACTGGAAATTGACTTCTCAAAGACATGTGTTGCTGAAAGAACAACCTACTTATGGGTTTGATCTTTTAATATTGCGTTTACGGTGGCTTTACCAAATATTTTCGATCTAATTAACAAATGGAGTATTAATTAATGCAAAATTGTACCTTCGATACAAAACAAGCTCTTAGTTATATTAAAATGTACAAAAATGATGTCGTTATTCGAATTCTTAATTTACCTTGGAATAATAACTAACCAAATATTTTATCTTTACACAACAACACACTTAAAATAATTGACGATAATGATCGCAATTAACAACTCTATTTTATTTTGACATTTTTATGGCCGCACTTTTTACAGGGAAAATATTTCAGAATACACTTTGACGTTAGGTCATTTTTCAGTTTTTATTTTTGGGTGCTTTGTAGTATATTTTACACATTAGTCTTATTAATGGCAGTTTGGAAATACTGAATTTTTGAATCTAGTAACTTTTTTTTATAAAAAATTCATTTGTCTAAAATCTGAAATTTTGAGGATTTATTTTAGATTTTCCTCAAACTTAAGCTAATGTCCTTTTATAATTCATGTTAAAATTATAAAATTTTGGATAAATTTTACTTTACAGATTTTAATACTTCTTTTTAGTCAAATTTTAATACATTATATTCCAAAAATCTAAAGCGTGCTGACCAAATTTTGCGCACATATCAAACGAAAATATGCTGTCATTAAAAATTACCCCAATTTTTTTTTGGAACGTATGTCGTAGGCCTCATATACAGTTAAATCTGTTTCTAATCTCACTTTATGTTCTTTATGTTTCTAGTCTCACTGATGTCATTTCTAATAAAGCTACGACATACCTCTACAATACTAATGCAACTTTGATCTTGTTTTTTCGAAGGCGTGATGTTACCTACTAAAAGGTTTTCTGCTTTTTTGAGCCAAACAGGATATTGAAAATGAAATCAGTGTCTAGTTTTCAGCGTTTTTTGGGGACAACGTCGCAAAGCGAGGACTTTCTGTGTCACGAATCAAATAGGTTTTAACTAGTTTCGTATATCGAAGGCAAAATTTTTCTTCATTTAATTTTTCCGTAACTTTTCACTGACAATGTGTTTTTTTGATGTTATAGTGAAAATTGTTCAGTATTTATTTATTGGAGTATTAAATTATATCAGTTTTGATAGTGATGGACACTTGGAACATTTTTGCCTATGTGTCATAAAAAGAAATTTCATAGATGTTTAAATTTATATCCTCCTACAGACTTTATATTTTTGGGCTTTACATTTTTACTGATTTTAATTTATACCTTAGAACACAAAATTAAATGAAAAAATAGGTTTATTTATCAGTTATCACCAATTTTATTTTTACAGTAACACAGTTTTTATTACGGGATTGCGTACGATAGTAAAGACAAATGGATGCATAAAAAAATGCATTGACCTCATTTTAATTTGACAGAATAAACAGATTATTTATTATTATATTTTTTTAATATTTATCCTTTCAGTTACAGAAATATTATTTTTTAAGCAGTTTATATTATGATTCCTCTTTTGATATAAAAATCTTTTTTTCTGTTCTTCTTATTAACAGACTTTCTGCTTTTAAACTTTTTTATCAAATTGTTAAATTTTTGATTGCACGTATTTGCATTCCCAAGTTTCAAATTCATAAATCTCAGAAATGACGTCTTCAGAATAAAAATGCTGAAAGGTCTTTTATGTCAATTTTTACTTTTTTTTACAAAATTCTTCGTATTATTTAGATTTTAGATTTAAAGTTTCAGGATTTTTTATATTATGTTACGAGATCTATGAAATATTAGCTAATTGTTGCAATACAATGATTTTTGCTTACTTTGTGTTCTCAGATTTTGAATGAAATAAATAGAACTCTCAAAGTTTAATGGGTTAAGGGGTTACATGGGTTTCGAACGTTAAAAAACATTTTTTCTCATTTTTTTTTAATGTAATATATTTTTTTTTATTTAAACGTTGAGGTATACCAAAACAACAACATTTAAACAATAATTTACTAAATTTTCATGCCAAAATTTTGAAGATTCAGTTGGGACTTAGTTTTTGGATAGTTTTTAGAAAAGGGTATCCTCGCGGTGGTCACCATAACTCACGATGTATTTATCTGAAATCAACAAACAAAATATTTTTTGTTAGAAGATAAGTATAGCTCGTAAGTGAACGAAGGACTTAAAATAAAGTAAAATATGAAAATTTGGCAAAATTCTACGCAAAAAAGTACACCACGTATTATCTTGTAAAATAAGTTGTGATGAAAGAAAAAAGAAAACCGTTCAATCACTAGTGAATGTTATCCAACAGAAGTGTAAAAAATTTCAATAAGATCGGTGCATTAGGTTTTGAAATATCGTGTCCACCAACTTCAAAAAAGAGCTTTGAGCAAACCTGATTAATTAATTTATTCTCTCTGTTCTTGACATGTTGCTCTAATATTAAAAATAAAATAAAATAAAGGATTTTTTGAAATTTCCACACCCCTTAATTTTTTATTATCAAATTTGCTTTTAAATTGCAAATAGTAAATTTCAAATTGTCAACAGGTTTCAACAACGTTTCAGGTTTCAGTTTCGAATTTAGATATTTGCATTTTAAAATCTCTGATTTCCAAATTCGTATTTGTAAGGTTACTTCTCACCGAGGTAATAGCTTTAAATATTCAGTGTGTTTTTTCAGTATTGGAATCTGATATTTTAGTTTCTGTTGTTAAATTTTGGATCCTCAGATCTCTCATGCTCGCTCTTTTTTTCTCACATTTCACTTTCTGTGTTCTAGAATTTTTTAGGATTTGATACCCCATTGTTATGTAAGAGTTGTAACAGCAACAAAACCGTGATATCTTTTATCTAGAATTCTTGAGATTTTGCTAAAGTTGATAACATTGTTAAAAAAAGCCTAAAATATCTTGAGAAACTAACCATTTTAGGAACGATCACAAGATCGCATTTTCCAGAGGCCATTTATTAGGAAAAACTTACAATCCCGTTCTTAATTACCTAATTAAAAATATTAATTGCTAAATTTCCGAAACGAACGAAGGCGACTTCACCGTTTTCCTTTTATTGAATGCTTTGTTGATTTGGTTTTATACGAAGATTCTAAAAATTTAAATTCGCGCAATTTTCATTTGTGGCTCGCCAGCAAACAAGTTATTCAATGTCAAGGAAGATTTTAGAGGCATTATTTTGCTAAGTTGCATGATTCAACGCTGTCAGTTTAATTTTGTAGTGACCTGAATGACTACTGGTATTGAATTCAGGTCTTTAATTTGACGAGTTCGTTGGCGCCTAACAATCTAAAGAACTGGATCGAAAATATTCTGGTTAATTGGTTTATTTTTAGTGTAATTAGGCGTAGTTTAGTATTAACTTAATAATTCTCGTGGACTTTCCTCTGAGAAAAGTCTGCGTGAGTTTCATTTTTTCCCCCAATGAACATATTCTTTAGATGAATTTCCTTTAAATCTAATTAGCGATAGCGATACCAAAGTGGAAAATCTATTTACTAAATAAGGTTTCTGGGTCTTCAAAGAAGGCTTGTCTTGTTTTCCTTCATCAAGTTCAAGTAACGTTAATTTAATTACGGTATATTGTGGATATTGATCTTTGCGAATCTTCATTACATTGTCTAACTTTTCCTCCGTTGAGAATTCAATGGTGCTGCGTGTTTATCTTTTTGTGGTGTACTCTACAACTAGTAGCCTATTTATGTACAATACAAACTGAAAAGACTGAAAAAAGCCATTTTGCTTTCCAAGCAAATTCTGCTGGGGGCGGAGGGCAATTTAGACGCTTGATTCCCACGACCGTTTCTTTTATCATTTCCGATAGACAAATATTGAGTTTAGTGCGATCAAAATAAACCATAGTTTCGTATCTTGTTTGCTATGTGTCGACGCAAACACACATTAACTGTCCCAAAAACAGAAGTCAAAGTTGATTCGCGGAATTTAAATGTTTTCCTGCATCATTTGATGGTACAAATAAAGATGTTATCGTTTAAAGTGTAATCATTTTGCAACGGCGGCAGTTTATATAGCCGTTGTCAATATTCCGAGTGGTGAACAATCGGTCTGGAAACTACTATTGATTTGTGAGAACGTGATGCTGACAACGAAGAACCTGGGAATCAGAGGGTTCGCTCAAAGGAATTTGCGTATTTATTCAACCTGTTTGTCACCGGCGCCGTTATGAGGATAAATATCCAATTAGATATTAGCCATTTTCAGCTGGGAGTTAAAATCCACTCATTTTTTGTTGCGACGCTACACCCAGGATGTGTTTTTTGTGATGTCCTGAAATTCCCTATCCAAACTACTCCTTTTTTCGTTTTTTTACGTCGGCGGCGCTGAAATACGACCACATCACAATTTTCGAAGCCCTCTGAAGATTGCACAAGTTATTTTTGTGGAAAACGTATTTCGAGGATTGTAAGTGGAGGTTTGTGTACGGCCGTCGCTAGAATATTAAAGTTTACGATTCAGAAGCAAAGTTTAGACAACAAATTTCAAGTGCACACGATTTGAACGATGTATTCCGTTTTGAGTTTAATTTAATTACAAGGTGAGCTGTTTCCACGTATTAATCACTGCGGCATGACAAAGATTTTTTAGTTATTACTTAGTTATATTGTGTTGTGACCGTCCAATAACATGGAACTAATTGATAGTGTGGTGGAAAAATTGTGGGCCGTACAAAAAAGACCCACTCTTATTAATTCGTTGTAAAGCGGTAAATAATTCTATCAGTATAATGGATAAGTCTGAAAAGTGCTATTTCACAGTCTCTGTAACATTAGCAAAACCATTTAGTAATGACGGCCTTCTCAATAATAATAAAACTGAGTGCTTCTTTCTCTGCTTTTGTTAAGACGATCAATTGAATTTTTCTATTGTTCTCTTCGCGTAGGTACTTATATGGTGCAGGTACTTCTCGAGTATTTATTTCACCGTGAAAATTGTTCCCGGTACGGGACAAACTAAAAAAATGACAGCGCGAACCGCGAATCTAACCCCTCTGGAATTTCCCTGGTGTCTACGAAAAGAGTTGTAATTCCTCTTTTTTTGTTTCAGATGATGGTCAAGTGCATCTAATACGATGGGTTCGTTGTTGGTTCAAGTGTTGAGTGTTTTGTGTGTGGTGCAATATGGAAAAACTGCGCGTTGGTCGCATTCGGCCATGTTAAGTCCGGACTATCGACTTCTGTGGTCGTTGGGACCAGGACCGCAAGACATCACCTTTGAATTACAAGTGCGGACTTTGGGTTACGTTGGGTTTGGCTTTTCTAAAGATGGGCGAATGACGGGAGCTGACATGGTCGTTGGATGGGTCGACAAAGGACAAGTTTATTTCCAGGTAGGCTTAATTGACGTCTTCTCTATTTGAGTGACATTTCCAAGCTACCAACATTATTCGCTAAATTCATTACCTGTCATTATAGGTCAGTTGTGTTGACGCCCGGTTATTTTTAGCGGGAAATAATAAAATCAATAAAAGTATTTGTTATAAGCTCGACCACATGACAACCAGTGTAAGTGCTCCTATCTATAATTAATGAAATCTGGTGGATTGAATAGAAACGTTTTGACTAGAATTGGTCAGTGATCAGTGGTAAAAAAATCACGCGAGACTCCGTCATCAATTCTTGACGAGGTATGAATTCATGCACATACTTGAACGCGACTCTTTTATTAGTCAACGTCAGTTACCATTTTAAATGCACTGAATGCTCATTTTTCTCATTACTTTTATGTTTTGTATGAATAAAATTTATTCTCTAAAGTGCTGTAATGTTTTGTAGAGCTCTGAATAAAAAGATAAAATAACACAATGATTTTAATTTATGGAAAACGATAAATATAATCTAAAGTTTATTCAAGCGACAGGAAAGTAAACAGTACAGTTTGTGGCCAGTTTCAGGGTGTGCTTGTCCACGCATATATCGCCATAATCTTTTAAATCGGACTGAAAAAAATGCGCACCAGCCGGCGGCGAAAAAATGCATAAAAAAATGATTTTAACTATGTAAAATTAAGTTGTAATGTAAGTTACTACACGTAATTATTTTAATGAAGATTAGGAGAAAGTAATTGCACCAATTAGGGCTCAAGATTAAGTACAGCTATAATATTTCTAGGACAAAGCCGTAAGGCAATCCAGATGTGAGTATTTTGTGAAGCATACTTTCTATTTTTTTGATTTTGGGAACGTCGCATTTTTAGTTTCGTTAAGAGAAAAATGTGTTTTGATCAATTTTTTGGGAAAAACTAACTTTCGAAATTGTATTTAATTGAAAATTAACATTTTTCTTGAACTTAAAATTTTAGTTTGTGCGAATTTTTTTTTTAAACTATTTCGAAAAATAATACTGAAAAGATGCTCCGAATTTTAATAAAAAAAAACATATTTTCTGTTAATATTTTGATGTTACTTTTCTGTCAGAAACTTAAGTTTAAAAAACCACGAAAAATAGAACAATATTTTTATTCGAGTTCCCGAAAATTACAAAAATCTAATTTTTATTACAAAATATTAGATATAAACTAAAAAAATAATGTGTTGAGTTTCTTGATCTGAACAATTTTTAATATTTCGAAAATCCACTCAAATGCTTTAAATAAAAAAGTTTAATGATGCAAATATATTTTTCTTTTTGTGAACAAAAATTAAAATATCAAAATATTTTTAAAAAAAACATCTCTAAAAATTAAATATAAAATTAGTGAGAAGTCTGTATGTTCAAAGAAGACCCAAAACCACAGATATATATTTGACAAAAGTATTGAATATAATAAAGAAATTTAAAAAAAGTTTTTAGAATTCATTATCCAATTTTAAAAATTTTGAACACCGCTTCTGAGGTCGAAAAATCGCAAATTTTAAAATTGGACACAAAATGTTAACAAAAAATCATGAACATTTATTGATCCTTTTGACTTCTTTTTATTAGTAACAGATTTTTATCTAATTTTTCAAAAAACAAACGTTTGAAATTGTATTTAATTGCAAAATTAACATTTTTCTTAAACATAAAGTTTAAGTTTGTGCGACGAATTTTTTTAAACTATTTCGAAAAAAAATACTGAAAGGCTCTTCCGAATTTAAAATAAATGAAAATATAAACAAATTAAAATTTAAACTAATGAAAGACCGAAAAAGTACACATATTTTAAAACTTTAACCAAAATATTTGATATGAATAAAAAAAATGAACAATATAAATTTTCTAATATTCCTAAAATACCCACAAATTTCCTACAGCGTCGAAAATTTTAAATATTTTTGAATTTGTGTAAAACTTAATTAACTTCTGTGCTGTTTGTTTTATTATATTTAAATGTATAAAAAATCTAGAATCTATAAAAACGACAAAAATATGCTTAATTTTTAATGCACCTGAAAAAATTTTGTATTTTTCAAAACGTTTTTGATTTCCATTTTGAATATTTCGAAAAATGGTCCTGAATAGCTAAAACTGAAAAAAGCAAATTTTTAAAAACTTCTAAAATATAAAAAAGAAATCTATAGAATACTTAAAACTTTCTAAATTCTAGAAAATCTAATAAAAAAGACTTAAAATGCGGTCTCAAAAGACCTAAAAATCACAGAAATCTAATTTTTACCACAAATTTTTGACTATATATCAAATTGCACAATTTTTAGGAATTCAGAGGTTGCTCCTAGAATTTTACCTTATCTATGTCTAAAGTAGAAAATCCCCAAACGCAAATTTCTAAATTTTTAGCTCAAAATTAAAACAAAATATTCCTGAAAAGTCAAATTATTTCAAATAATAAAAATTCCTAAAATCTCATGCTGAAATTTCTAAAAAAAAATGGAAAAATCGAAGAAAACTCGAGATTTAAAGATCCAGAAATCATAAAATTCTAATTTTTACTACAAAATATTAAATTTAAACAATGTACAATTTCTAAAATTTCAAAATCTTCTTGGAATCCTTAAATTATTTATGCCCAAAGTAAAAAGGCTCGAAAAACGCAAATTTCTAAGATTTGACAAAAAATGTCTGAAAGTTATAATAATTTTTGCGAATTAAGAAATTCTATAAACTTATGAAAACGCCCAATATTATAAATGAATAGACCTTCGAAAAATCCTAAAACCACAGAAAGTTAATTAAATATAACAAGCAAATTTAAAAAATGCTTCGATATCCCGATCTAAACAATTTTTAATTTTTTGTACATCGCCTGTTCTAAAATACATCTAAAAATCACAAATTTTTCAAATTGGACTAAAATTTTTGAAATTTGCGGAATCTATGAATTTCTAGTATTTTAAAAAATCTTAAAACCTCAGACTTAGATTCCTAAAAATTAAGAAAAACAGAACTCTAATTTCCACCCAGAATTTTGAAAATAAACAAGTGAAGAGACTGTCTAAAATACAAATATCCCCAAAAACAAGATAATGAATAATTTGGAAAAGTTTCAGTGTTTAGAAGGTTCTATTTTCAATTTTATCTCGTAAACGAGTTTTAGGGCCCCAAAATGAGTTCATTAATGGTCGTAAAATGTAGGACGCATTTTATTTCACACAATTAATTTATTGTTCAGACTGACCGACATCTGTGAGAAATTCTGTATCAATAAACAAGCTGAGCCTTAGAAATTAGTGCTTTGCCTAATGTTACCAATTTTATATATGCAAACTAGTTTTACGACTTGATTTAGCTGTTGATAATTTTTATATTCCGGTCCATAAAATCCCTATTTAACCAGTTTAACTATCTATTAAAACATCAAGCTCGTGAAAAAAATCACATAAGATTATCTCCGAAGTTCGTGACCGAATGTGGCCCGCACCCAACCCGGAAAAGACAACCTCTTATCCTTTTAACAAAGTGTGTCAGGTTTAAAATGTGTCTTTAATTATTACAAAATTAAGTTTGATGGGCGTCTAGTGGGTACAATTCTGGTACAATGTAAGAGCGACGTTGGTAAACAGTTGTGGTCAAGTTCTCTGTCAACAATACGGAATAAATAACTGATAATCTGAAATCATGTTTATGGTTGGAGTCACGCATAAAATTCCGTCGGTTTTAAGTGATAGGTAGATCCTGTTGGTGGAGACAAAGAGTTTTGATAAGAATTTTTCTTTGCATATTCCTTTTGAATTTTCCGTAGGTGTATGTCTTCTTTATCCGGTATATGACCAGAGAGATGGTAATAGCAGATAATCTCTATCCGAATATCGCATAAATAACCGTAAACAGTGCCTCCCAGGACCGGCGGTCATAACCGTATACCTGGTCTGAACACAGCAACAACCGCATATTAACATAACGAGTTTCACTTCGCTATATCATCCGACTGTCATCTAAAACTGTATGCTAATATTTCCATTCCATTGCAAATGCACCTTTGTTTAAACTATCACTGCGTGTATCACCGATTATAAATGACCACACGGTAATAATATAATGGGGTAGTGCGTAACACAGGCGCAACAAAAGAGAAAAACACCGAGACCTCACATCCGTCAAGATTTCCAGTCTGAGTTCCCAAAGAAGTTTACATAATATTTTAATGTAAGTAGCCCTGGGGGTTTCTAACCAGCTGCTCTACAACAATCGTGGGCGGCTCAGATACCATCAGCACTTGGTCAATAAAATTCCATTGAAGAAATGGGCGTATTATATAGATCACACCGTTTAAATAATTTCGACCGTGTACAAAGAAAATTGTTTTTTTCATTTACATATCATTAAATTGAAAAGCATGTACATGGATGAGGTGGATCAAAGCCCAAGCGGTGTATTGACAAAGTCCACACGCTAGAATAATTATCATTGTCAGTCATTCCAAGTACCACGTCATTTATTTCATCAGCGTCGGGAATAATTTAAAAGCCACGTCGAAATAAAACTTTTGCGTCATATTGATTCTATTCTAGTCTAAGATGACTCGTTCTAAATTATAATTCAATTATTACCGTCAGGATAATTGATTGATATCGGCCGTTCACTCAACCATGAAGTCGCAGAGTCGTATATTTTTCACATTAGATCAAGATATAGTTTAGTACCCTTTTAACGACGTGAAGCTGCTGTCTATTTAGTTAAAAAGAATTCTCAAAGTTGCTGCCTTGTAATTAGCCAATGAAGGAGTTTATGAAGGACTGACGCCTTTAGGGTTCATTGTATGTTTCTCATTCGACTCAGCCCGTATTTTATGGCGGCTGTATGATAATGTGAAACATTTAGATCGGAATCTTGTCGCTGCCACTTGTGACCAACGCTGGTACACGAGCTGTATTCCGCTTCACCGAAATACACATTCCGTTGCCAAGTCAATTTTGTCCATCAAATTCTTGCAATTAAATATGCCACTGGCGTAGAGCCGATGGAAAACGCAGGTTTTTGTCAACCGAAAAAGCCTTCAGTTTTTGCTCAGACAAACACACCCTTCGAATTTTATTAGGTTTAGGACGGGCTAAAGTTTTAAACAACATAATAATCACATAAATATACATTGGCTTAAAATATTAATAAACTACCGATGTAAATGGAAGAACACTGTTTTTTCATCTATATTTTGAATCAATATATTATGCCGGGAAATGTGTCACATTTTCATTTAATTATTTCTATCTATTGGTGAAATGCATTAAAATTTAAATTCGATGTAATGTCGGAATTTTAGACAACAGCCAGAAGTGCACAAATTGTTATATTGGATGAATATATTAAATTTAACAATAACTTTCGTGGAATTTAATTTTGTGTTTATATACCGGCACTGTCGATACTTGACATTGATGTGAATAATGTATTATCTATTTATTGATTATTTTCTTAAACAATGTTTCCCGTTTTTCTGTAAAAGAAAATGGACATGAAAGTGATGGCATTTTACATTTAAACATTTCTTCTAAAACGCAAAAAAAACGAAGATAAAGAATTTTCCAATCAAAATCTATAAAAATCTAAATCTTTGTGCTAAATCTCCAAAAAACGTGGAAAATCTCGTAAGAAAGCTCAGGATTGAAGAAGCATGAACTTTCAAAGTACCCGAAAATTATAAAAATCTATTTTTTATTACAAAATTTTGGATATAAATTTTAAAAAATCGTCTTAACAGTTTCTTGATTTACACATTTTTTGATATTTCGAAAATAAACTCAAATACTTTAAATATTAAGGTTTAAGGTCGCAAATATATTTTTCTCTCTGTGAACAAAAAATCTCTGGAAATTTTTCAAATCAAATATAAAATAGTGAGAAGTCTGAATGTTCAAAAAATCTAAACGTTCGAGAGACCCAAAACCACAGATTGATATTTGACTAAAGTATTGAATATTATAAACGAATAATTTTTTTTTTTTAACATTTCTTGATCTAAGCAACTTTAAATTCGAACACGGCTTCTGAGGTCGAAAAATCACAAATTTTAAAGTTGGGCACAAAATGCTAACAAAAAATTATAAAATTTATTGATTCTATTGATTTTCTCTTATATATATCTTATTATTAAGAGATATTTATTTAGAAAAATCCAGAGAACGGGTCTAAAATATACACCTCTCGAAAAACCTCAAAATTATAGAAAACGAATATTCGACAAAAAAATCAATACAAGAGAAAATCAAATAAAATTAACAAATTTGTCAAAAAATATTCACTGTATCTATAATTTGAGAATTTCTGAAAATTCATTAAAAGAGAGTTAAAGCCTTTTTCGTATTTCTGAAAAGAACTGAATTCGGATCAATATACATAATGATCATATACGAATTGAAGAAATACGCAAAAATCAAATTTAACACGACGTTGAAAGATCAAGGTGAAACACAATTTGTAGAGTTGTATTAAAGGATCTCAAAACAAGAAACCTAAAAATTATTAAATATCTGATATTTGAAATAAAATACACAAATTTCTAATCTTGTATTTCAAAAAATCTCTGAAAAATTTGTAATTACAGAACCTACTTGGAAGTTTACAATTCTAGAAATTCGAGGAATTTAAGTATTGAAAAAAAATAATTGAAGAATTAGAAGCAAATTTACAAATATGCAAACTTTTTGGGCGATAGTTCTAGAAAATGTTGGGAATTCTGAAAGATCAAAAAAGAAACATTTTTTGAAGATTCTGCTCAAAAATTATAAAATTATTATAAAAACAGATTTTGTTACAGAGTCTACAGTTCAACAAAATTTTAACAAAAATATATTTTTTTTAAAACTAAATTTTGGATATTCATACTTATTTTTCAATACTGTTAAATCTAAAAATTCTCAAATTGCATTAAAGTCTTTTTATAATTTTAAGCTGAATTTGGGCGTACTTTTTCTTCAATTTTCAATTTTTACAGTTTAAAAATCGAAACTGGTGTCCAACATGAAATTTTTAGAATTGAAAAATTGAAAATTCAAGAAAAAGTTTATGAATTTCTTGAATTTACAAAATTTATGGACTATAAGAAAAAAATCAAAAAAAAAATGTCAGCAATATAAACTTTGCACAAATTCTTCAAAATAAGTATTTCTATTTCTCAATATCGAAACCGCAGAAAAAACTAAAATATGCTAAATTTTAATGTCATCAAAAACTTTGAACTTGTCAAAAATTGCCCTATACAATTAAAGTTCTAAAGTCGAATTCTTGAAAACTGAAAAGCTCAAAACATTTCGAAAATGTTTTATTCAATTTCCGGCCAAAATTCTCAAACAAGCGAAAAATTGTTTTCAAAACTCTTACAATATCATACATAAGTTCCAAAGATGGTCTTGAATGTCTGTTTAAATGGAGAGATTTTTGATTTGTAGCCAAAATGTAGCAATTTAATTAACTTTGTACAGAAGCAAAATAAGCTCTTTAAAATGAAATTAAATTATGTCAATTTTATTTTAGTCCATCAAGATTTATTTCCATTACCTTAAAAGACAAGGAATAAAATTTAACACAAAACGCTGTATTTTTTGTTTAAATTTTTGGATGTTCACAATACGCCCAAAGTTTCTAATAAACTGCGTTGTTGGGAGTCTGCAAAGTAAAATAAAAAACAACCTAATATTAATAAAATTCCATTTTTTTTCAGTGAAAATTTCATGGAATCTAGAAACTTTTAACTCATCACATCTACTTTCTTTCCAGACCCTCACAAAGTAAAGCAGTCCGAAATTAGTTCCTCCTAACTTTTATTAATCGATTTTGATAATTTATTAATTAAAAATTATGGCTGAAAATTAACATCTCCAATCAAAGTTGTACTCGGCTAATAAACATTCCAGAACAATCTTTCTCATGTCAGACTTTGTTGTAACCCGTAAAATTTAATATTTTTCCACATCCTATTTCCACCGAATTAAAATTCTACAATCACCTCGCAGCTGTTTTAAATATTAACGAATTCAACAGAATTTTACACAATGTTGAAAAAGTGTCCTGTTGAAAACAAAAATTACCAACTCGGTTAATACCAAATTACAATGTTCATTGTAAAATTTTATTTACATGCGGCGAATCAAGGATTAAGTTCAAACCTTCTATATTAAAAAAAAACATGTCCGATTTAATCTGTTTTGTGTTTTAGCGTGTAGTTAGACCGTAGAAATTTTAATTTAGAAGGACCTGAAAGTAAAGCTAGTAATTTATAAGAGGGGTCAACGAAGTTATGTTTCGGTAGAACGTGCCGAGAATTACACCTCTCTGTCAAGTAAGAAAATCCCTTTTTAATGAACACCTACATCTCATTAGAATGCGCAGACTCAGAAGTAATACTGTAATCTCGTAATTTCAAACATCATTTGTATTTATTATCTATCGATCCAAGAAGCTAAAGATAGACTGTAATAATCTTGACAATTACAAATGATATGCCCGTTTTGTATAAGTATACACACTCACAAAAGCCTATCAAACATTAATATTCCTTTGACAGGAAGACACGACTTCCTAAGAACCATGTGTTGTTAGTTCCAGTTGCGACAAAAATGAAATAAGCGACAAAATACTCGGAAATTACAGTACTTAAACTGTTGAGTCATTAGCTCATTATTATTAGCCGTGCATTTAAATAAGGATCTACGATGACGCATTTTGCATCTAATTAGTGCACCTAGAAATGCCGGCTCGTTCAAGGTACAGACGTTTAAGAAATGCACTTTAAAAATTGATCTCAGAATAATGTGCATATGAATAATGCAAAAGCACTGCTCGTATCTTATAAGGAATATTATCTTGAATTAAAGCTGCATATAGCCGTTTTATCTTGACTTGTTTCTATAACGTACCAGTTTAAGAGACCTTGCATTGTGTCTCAAACTCAAATAAAAGAATATTCTGATAGAAAAATACTTTTACGGAGCGTAAATTAAATAAAGAAATCTCGTCTGAACGACTTCTGAATAATTAAACCATCGAAGCACCTTCTTGTTATTTATTGAACAGCCTGCAAACACCAAAATCATTTTATTTGGCTGTAGGTGTAGACGAAGATTGACATTTTCCTCAAAATTTCAGCACTGAAAATGAACAAATTAGAGCTTTAAATTAAATGACACGTCCATGACGAAGAGTAATCTGAAATTGACAGAAGTTATTTTTACGGCCAACACAAAAATGAGTGTGATATCTGCAGAAAAAAGACTGCAGAGCACATAAACGAGTTATATTCAAGTGGATTATTGCGGAGGACATAAAACTGCTAAACCGTACTTCAATTTTTGACGGAGATTGAAATGCTTTCACAGTAACAAATGCGATTTTTGAAAATATCGTAAATCTGGTATTGTGAATTTTGCCATACTCGCTATTTTTTAGGTATATCTTCAACTTGAATTGAATTATTGTTATATAGATGTGGATGAACTCGCAAAATGAAAGGATTTACACTTTTACATCTCGTATAATATACCAATGTAAATGTTGCTACTAAGGAGGCATTTATTTATTTTAGGTATACGGAATTTCCAGAGTATAATGAATGAAAAAATATATACAAAAATTAAATCCAAAACGTTTGAATTGTGATTACACAAGTTAAGGACACTAAAAAAGGACTAAAGGATCAAAAATCACAAAAAGGCTAAAGAACGGATGTGAATTCTCGTGTTATTAAATTTTTCATTTCTATTATTTTTTCTTATTTATTATTTTATTTATTTACTCTGAAAATTTAGAAATTGCGGAACCGAAAAGTTTTCAGTTCTAGAAATTTTAGTAGTTGTAAGTCGAGAGTAATAAAATAAATACCAAAATTCACTTTGCAAACTTATTGAGCGATCTTTCTAGAAAACTAGAAAACTACAAAAACTAAACAATTTCACGAACTTTTTAAAATTTGGATACCTTTATTTGGAAACCTAGCTCAAATTGTTAACGAAAACTTTCTTTTCGAATCTGTAGAATCTAACATTTAAAAAAATTGTAAAAATTAAAGAAAATTTTGGAAAAAAGTTTAAAACTTAGAAAATGAAAATTGCAAAAATCTAATCTTAGTGTTTATAAATTTTTTGAATCTATAAATTTTAAGATTTAAAAAAAAGTTACTAAAGTCTGAACTTAAATTTAGTATTTAGAGTCAGACTTGAAAAAAAAAATCTATTAAATTTTCGTGTCCAAAGATTCGGAAATTTTTGTCCAAAATTTCTTTAATTTTTTTATGATTTAGAAATTGGCTAGTGATATTTTTGAAATATGAACAAACTTGAAAAACACAAGAACGATAATTTTTGAGCTAAATTCGGCCCGAAACACTTGTAATTAACAAATAGAAAAATGTGTAGAATTTTTGAAAACCTAAAAATGCATTAAATGTTGGTCTTAAATGTCTGTTTAAATAAATGTTTCCACAGTATAAAATACGATTTTAAAAACATCGTAAATCTGCCATTCTCGCTATTTTTGGGTTTATTTTCAACTTATATTGAATTATTATTATATAGATTGAATAAAATGGCACAATAAATGGATTTGCACTGTAACGCTTTGCACATTTCGTGTAATATTCTAATATAACTAATAATGGAGCTGCAGCAAGGCACATTTGCTTTTTATTTATTGAAATTTATTAAGAGTTATAGTGTATAATAAAATTATTAAAGAGGGACATGAAAATTGTTTTATTTCTTTTATATATATTTATTTATTTATTTTTGGTATACAGAATTTCCATTGTATACAAATTTACGTTGTTATAAATAAAAAAATATGCACAAAAATTAAATCTAAAACTTATTCTTTTAATGTTAACAATGCCTATTAAATTTTAAATTATTATTAAATTTAATTTATTTATTTAATTTTTTTTAAAACAGTAAAATTTTCTAAACTTAACAATTTCACAAACTTTTTGAGATTTGTATATATATATTTTTATTTCAATGTTTAGAATAGCCAATAAATCTACAATTTAAAAAAAACACCCATAAAAGAACAAGTACGCTAATTTTTGAATATTTATTATGTAATTTCTACAATTTCATAATCGCTTCTGAAATATATATCAGTTTAACACAAAAAAAAAAAAAAACAAAAATAACAGATTTTGATTAATTGGAAACTTGACTCAAACTGCCAACAAAAAGTGTAAAAAATTTTAGAATCTACGTAAAAATTTGTAAAAATTAAAGACAAATTTGTAAAAGAGCTCAAAACTCAGTCACCATAGCTTTTCAAAAGGCTTGAAAATCCCAAAAATCTTATCATAAACATAAATTTCTTGAATTTATAAAATTTATAATTTAGAAAAACAAATAAAAATATTTTAAAATGACCACAATCCAAACTTAAGTTGGGACGAATTTCTGAATATTTTTTATCTGTGTTTTGATTTTGAGATTTTTTGAGATTTTTGTTTAAATTGCTTTAAAAATTAGAATTTTGCTAGAATGGGTAAAAGTAAAAAACACAAAAAACACGACAATTTTTGATCTAATTTCGCCTCAAAACACGTAATAAAAAAACAGAAAACTGAATTTTTAAATTTTGAAAATGTATTAAATGTTGGTCTTAAATGTCTGTTAAAAAAATTTCGGAGTATAAAATACGATTTTAAAAAATGTCACTCGCTATTTTCTAGGTTCATTATCAACTATTGAATTATTATTATACAGATATAAATAAAACGGCAAAATAAATGGATTTGCATTGTAACACTTCGCACGTATCGTGTAATATCCTAATATAACTGATGCTGCTACAGCGAGGCACATTTGAATTTTTATTTATTGAAATTTATGAAAAGTTATATTGATATATTAAAGTATAGAAATGCGACATGAAAATTGTATTTTAACTTTATCTCGGGCATCAATTTATTTTAGTGGTCTATAAATTCATAATTTCACCACGTTTGTTTCCACGTTATGAATTTCTTAACTGCACACGTAAAAAAAAGAAAATTAATGACAGAGCTGACTAGAAGTGCCTAAAATAAAATTATATAAATATTTAGTGAAACCGTAATTTTCGAGATCAGCGCGAAAATCTGACAATTTGGACGCCGAAAAGCATAAATTTTACCTCATTTGCGCTACTAAACGTCTTATTATTTGTTTTGTGAGCAAGAGAATACATTCTCTTTTCTGTCGTAGAAAAGCGATGAATCAGGTGATTCTTGATTATATCTACCGTCGTTATTATACTTAATTATGGTCTACAGCTCGTTGTCAAACACATTTATCTTTAAGTCTAAGTACAAATATGCTGCTATTATTCCCAGTAATTTAGTTAATTTTGAATTAGTCATTTCTTTGACAAATCTAGATAAACTGCAGCATTTTAAATCAACGAGATCCTTCTAGGATTTTCCTTTTGTAAATACCAGGTCGTGCCAGCTCTTTGCTGATTTATTAGAACTATATTATTCCGTATCGTAATTATTTTCATTTAGAAATAACTAATTTGAGAGCCATCACGGTCGCGTCACGCAGGTTTAATTAATGCCTGATTAAATATAACTATTAAAACTGGTGGTGTTATTACAATATTTATTTTCGTGTAGCCACATAAATCTTGTTTTTCATATTTAGAGTTTAAGTGTTCTTTTCGAAGTTTCCACTTGATAAAATGTCACCAGTCACTTCTTACAGCAACCGCTGTTTTTACGTAAAGATCGTTGGAGAGGCTGAAAGCTTGGAGTTGTGCTAAGCATCGGCTTGTGCCTAACGAGTGATTCATCACACTGCGTTTAGAGTTTATCTCCAGGGGTTGCCTCGACTTCCTTCGACGCACCACCGCCAATAGCGCCATTATTATCTCAGTAGAAATATTTTGGACTGAAGTCAGCTCTCGGAACGGCTTGCCAGATTTTTTTCGAATGCGCTGCGGTTTCGTTCAATTTACGAGAATTTTCTTGTTTAATTTTTCTTCCCGATTTATAGCTTTTGTTGTTTGCTTTGATAGATATCAAATACGGAGCACGATATAAAGGAGAAGTGGAGCGCACGAGGATCGATAATTTATAAGGATCTTCGAATGAATGATTTTAGTTAACGCCTCCTTTCCAGCAACGCGGGTTGTAGGTAATGAAAAATTTCGATCGTGGTGATGTTATGGGTAAATTTAGAACGATTTTAAAGACGTCTAAACACTACGCGATCTCTATAAAAATTCTTTAGTACACGGCTAAGTGCTTTTTAACGTTGTTTGGTATCGGATTGGCGTCTACGAAATTATTGCCGATCAAGACTAGAGCGAATTTTTCTGGTGAAGCTTAAATTGGTAACGTCGTCTAGGAGCTTTATAGCGGAACATTTCCTCTTATACAAACGACGCGGGATATCCAAATACGCAGATGAAAAAGGGGCTGACGACGGTTTCTACAATAAATAATCCGTTGAAATTCCGTACATTCCGACTTCTACAATTAAGGAGGTTTACATGAAAATTGATGTTAAGTGTCCTATTATACAACATTTTTACCCGTTGCCCTTTGCCTAATTGGAAAATAAAACAATAAACATAATTAAAGCAGCTGCTTCTCTGCCATCCGGAAGCATTTAATTGATCTCTTCAAAAATTTTCTTGGACGGTTTTCACTACCATATTTGAAAATGTGATGACGGCTCGTAGAAATACACCTCCGTTTTCATTTATTATGATGACTATCAGATTATTTATGTAAATTATCTAATTAATGAAAAAAATTAAATAATTGGACCGGACACCGACACCAGCTTCAGTGATCGAATTTTTTATTCATTCGAACTGTGTCTTTGGACTTGTTAGATATAATTGAATTTTATTACCAACACATAATTTTAAGTAGAGCTTTGCGACAATGTGTGTAATGTTCCAGAAATTTTATTTTCTATTCTACAGAGAAAAGCTTTTTTAAAGGAAACTTTCGTAAACAAAATCTGTGTTCCATATGAGACATTACTGAGAATTAGTAACACTAAACACGAAATTTTTAGTATGCAGGATGTTCATCTCTGAAGAAACTTTGCTGAAATTTAAACAGACGTTGGGACAAGTAAAAATTAAGTCTAGCAAAGAAATCAAAGGTGTCACGTTGCAACAAGCAGCTTTTCAGTTTTAGGAAAATATCGCTGGTCGGTATAGACAAAACAAGTTTTTAATTTTTGACTTTTTGAAATTTGTATCCATTTTTTTTATTTCAATTTTTAGAATGTCCAATAAATCTACAATAAAATAAAAACTCCCATAAAAGTACAAGTATGCTAATTTTTGAATATTTATTATGTAATTTCTACAATTCCATAATTGCTTCTGGAATATATATCGGTGACTAACACAAAAAAAAAAAAAAAAACAGAAATAACAAATTTTGATGAACTGGAAACTTGACTCAACTGCGAACAAAAAATTCCTAAAAATTTTTAGAACCTCTGGAATCTAATTATAACTAATAATAACAATTTGTAAAAAAGCTTAAAACTCAGACATTATATTTTTTCTAAGGGCTGGAAAATCATAAAAATTTAATCATGTTCATAGTTTTCTTACATCTATTAAAATTATAATCAAGAAAAACAAATAAAAATATTTTTAAAATTACCACAATCTTAACTTAAATTGGGAGGGATTTCTGAATATTTTTTTATCTCCATGTTTAAAGTGCCGAACATCTAGACTTTATAAAATAAAAAAATAAAAATATACCTACTAAATTTTAAAGATTTCGAGATTTTTATCCAAAATTGCTTTAAAATTTAGAAATTTGATAGCATGAGTAAAATTAAAAAGCACAGAGAACGAAAATTTTTGATCTAATTCCGCCTCGAAATTCTTGTAACAAACAAATAGAAAACTATTTAGAATTTTTAAAACTCTGGAAATACATTAAATTTTAGTCTTAAATTTCTGTTAAAAAAAAATCCGGAGCATAAAATACATGTCATATTCTCTATTTTCTAGGTTTATTATCAACTTATATTGAATTATTATTACATATATGAATAAAATTATCATATTTGAAAATGTGATGACGACTCGTAGAAGTACACCTCTTTTTCATTTATGATGACTATCAGATTATTTATGTAAATTATGTAATTATTGATAAAAACTCAAACAATTGGACCGGACACCGCCACTAGCTTCATGTGATCTAATTTTTTATTCATTCGAACTGTGGCTTTGGACTTGTTAGTTTTAATTGAATTTTATTACCAACACTCGACTTCAAGTAGAGCTTAATGAAATAGCTTGCGACGATGTGTGTAATGTTCCAGAAATTTTATTCTCTATTCTACAGAAAAAGCTTTTTTAAAGAAAACTTTGGTAAACAAAATCTGTGCTTCTTATGAGACATTATTACGAAATTTTTAGTATGCACTAAAGAATCTTTGTTGAAATTTAAACAGACGTTGAGACAAGTAAAAATTAAGTCTAGCAAAGAAATCAAAGGTGTCACGTTGCAACAAGCAGCTTTCCAGTTTTAAGAAAATGTCGCTGATCTGTACAGACAAAACAAGTTTTTAATCGACGTTTAAACAGTGGTCGAAAACTGATGTCAGCCATAAACCGCAACGATGAAATGGTGGTTTCTTTAATTTGTGACCGAGCTTTTTCAAACAAGTTGGTGAAAATTGCAGTATCATATTACCGGTTACGCCAGATGTCAACTCATTTTGAAAAGTTATTTTTATCTGAAGAAACCGCAATTTTCGTGTGGTTTCTTTAATAACGGCAATAAGAGGAAGGTTTGTTTTGAAGGATGGTTGCCCGTGTTCAGAATAACAGAGATTTTTTACTAATTCGTGATTAATTTTGTGTATGCAAATAAGGAAGCCAAAGCGAGCTCATTATCCGTCTTAATTAAATAATTTAAATTGGGTTAGCTATTAAGTTCTCTCTTGATTGGGAACCGCTACGAGAGTTGAGGTTTTTTATAATGTAGTTCAGTTTTACGTGTGAGATTGGCGGTTTATGCAGCACATTGTAGCTCCTTTGGGAAATGCTCACAGCAAAGTAGTTTACAAAGTCGTGTACAGCGAGCTTAGAGTCTGAAGAAAAAGTGCGGCAGCCCAAGTCCATCCATAATGAAAGTTTCATTATTGCTTATTAACGTTGCTCCTCGTTAGTTGTGAAGTGGTTTTAAATAATGAATATCTCGCCCAGCTACTTCCCAATAGAAACCAACTGCTTGATTAGAATTTATTAAATTTGATGAGCGCACTTATTTAAATGATATTTCAACACCGAATTCGTTTTGTCACTGCATTAAATTATAACAATTTATCAGTGGTTATAATTTAGATAATTATATTGCGTTTCTAAGCAAATGATAATAATTTAAGCTCTATCTGACTATGGGAATCTTGCCACCGACCACAATTTTTAACAAAACCCGGTCTGTAGTTAAGGCAGATTGCAACCAAACAGGTTTATCTAATTGATTATTTTTCTAGAAAAAAACCTTAATTAAATTCCTTATAAATGCCTATTAGATGTTTACCAGTCGCCAAATAACAGGTAGCTTAGGAAATGATATAAATTAACCGTTATCAACGCCTCATATCTTTCCACTCACAGTTTTACTCACCAACTGCACGAGGTGCCAATGGCTTCTTTATTCAAATTTGAGGCTTTGGCATGGGCGAACGAGTCGTTGCAAGGCCCAAACGAACTCATTAGCGGCTACTAACAAAATTTTGTGTTCGATTAACGAATATTTAACGCCGCCACTTTACTTCTTAATTGACCACTTTTAGAAAGAAGAACATGTTATTGCATGGTTAATGTGTTACAATAAATGTACTCAGGTGACGAATTACATTAACCTGTACTAATCGGTAAAACAGAACCGAGTCATGTGAGCAATGCACGCTTACCTACATAACTCCATAATAATAACCTTGTGGCTTTGCCCTCCGGCCGCTATTAATCAAACCAAAGACGACGACTCTTGTTCGTCATTAATTATAACTTCTTTCACGATTTACTGTTAATTTATTAAATCAAATCGGAAGATCTATACGCATTCTAGTGACACCGATTGCTATTGTATTTTGTAAAATTTTATTTTGATACGGGCTCCAAGTCAGGAATCTGCTGGGTTTACTTTGGGGAGATTTTATCGCTTTTTGACTGAGTACGCCTGACAGTATGTTGAGTTTGTTTTCATGCAGGAGGTGGAAGCTGGAATTTCTATTCAAAAGTAGCATGTAATAAGTAACTGTCAGAGGTAAACGTGTAAACTGTTGTAACTAGAGCTGAACGTAATTTTACATTGACGAAATCTCTAAATCAAAATAACAAATATGTGAAAATTAATTTGTTACAAGAACTTTTGTCTTTGTCGTCAACTCATTATTATTATTATCAGAAGGTAAAGAAAGCTCCACCGAGGGGATTAAAATTTATTGGTATGCGGACTGCGGGTAGGTTTAACTGCTTAATTAGCATATTCCAGGTAATGACCACTTTAACATGTCTTTCGAGCTTCCGTTTATTAGTACATTTTTAATTACAATAGAGCTAACAGAATTCCACGTTAAAATCTTTGTTGTATAACAATCTCATCCCATGTAAAAAATCACTTTCAGTTTCAAACCTCCACGGAGTCGGTTAAAAGATTTAGGTTTTCGCTTTACATTTAAATTTTTTCTCAAAGATGTTTGCTAATTAAAACTTGTATAAAAACCTTTGATCAAACTTGTCGGAGATGTTTTATTTCTGCCGTTTGCTAAATTACATCTAAGACTTGATAATAGCTTAGGTACTGTGCCGGAAAACAATAAAAATAAATTTGCAGTCGGCTTAACTATTTTAAAATTCAAAGATATTGAATGAATTATAGTTGTCTTTAAATTAGGCATCTAAAAAATGAAATGTACTTTAGAGAGTTCGAATTCGAATTTGAATTTTTTCAAAATAAATGCAGACAATGGGCACTCAAATTTATAGTAAAATCTCTTTTACTCTAGGGATCAAGTCAGGTCAAAAACAGATTTTCCATGGGTCTGCCATGTAACTATTAAATTTTCCTCCTTCAACATAAAAGTTACAAAATTACGAAATTGTTAACCTTCATTAATTTCATTTAGAAAGTGCTGTTAACGCCCTCATTTTGAGTGCGTTAATAAGCCATTATGGAACCCAAAATCTAGGAACTTTTTCTCGATTGGTAACACACATTAGACGAATTGTCAAATATCGGTGTAAGGTTGAGGTTATAGTTTAAAGCCAGATTAGAAAATTTTCTTCGACAGCAAATTAACTGTTGGTTTTCTGTAATTTGGGAGTTCAAGAAATTTTTGAATTTATTTTGGAACACTAATTTTGCAATTTCACTTGGGAAAAATAACAATTATGCTTCGTCTACCTGATTCTAATGTTAAATGTCATTTTTAAAATTACGGTTTCTTAAACTGCCACAAAATTCCCTAGAATACTAAATTTGATTTTATCTGTAAAAAAAAATGTATTTAATATGAAAACTGGAAAAAATAGCATAAAAAACTCGTTATAAATTTAAAAGCACTCGTCCTTTACGTGCACTCCTGTCTACGGTAGTCGTGCTGCAAACTAGGACTCGTGTCCTAATATAAGTTTTATTAAACTAGTTTTTCAATATGTTGCTTTTGCTCACTATGAGAAAAGTTTCGAACTCAGTGAAAAAAGTATGTTTTGGCTGAAAATCAAACAAGTAGATAAAATCTTGTATGCAACATTTTGTTACTTTCATGCAGTGAGCAGACTCGTAAGGAAGTCTTCTATTTTTTCCACTTGTTACATAGCTTTTCCTTTCCAGCGACCTATAATATTCATCTCATATCATATCCAATATTATAGCAAATATTTGAGGAAAACCGATATGTTCTCCCTAAAAAGGTGCTTTTTCCATTATCTCGTGAATTAATATATCGATTTTTTATCGAATACATCATTAAAAAGGTTGAGTCTCGCCTCTCCAACGCTGCTAACGTTGATGCCTATCGTGGGGTGAGTTAAGTGACGAAAATGCTTTTTAAGCCATTTTCACACAATTTAACAAAAATCTAAAAAAATGCGTTCTCGATGTTCATTGAGTATTTCGAAGTTTTAAGGGCTTGGTAGACACTCTTTCGTTAAAAACATTATTTTTCCCAAACGTTTAAGCCAAATATTCTTGATTTAAACCTCAGTGTGGAGCAAGATTTTGGAGACTTTTTTCAGAACGAATTTCTAAAATTAGGGAAGAAAAACGTTGTAGAACTCAAGCTGTCTATTGTAAGTTTCTCGCAACAAAGTCAAAAAGTATAAAAAAATGAATCGAGTTTTTTGCATATTTCAAATATTTTTATATTCACTTGCACACACTTAGCGAAACTGAACAAAAGTTTTCCTAGAAATGTTGACCTGACATCTTTTGCAATCTCTCAAGTGGAATTAATGTAGTTCGCCGCCATTTTTTTTTCATCGTGGAGCGCTAATTGCTATGATATATGTGATGCGAAAATTTACGATTTCCGTTGATTTTCAAAAATATACAATTGATTAAATTAGTAAATCATTAATGAAGGAGTTATATGCACACAACTGTCAAATAAATTACTACTATAATAGTATTTACATATTCATGGAAAATTGTACATCGAACACTGTCATTTGAAACTAATGTGTTACCTGCTTACAGCTGTAATTAAGCGATTTAGTCAGTTGGTTATCTAGGGAATAAGACTAAGCCGTGACAGTGTAGATAATCTACCCTTAACTTTGCATATTATGCATGAAAGCTAAGGCGTCTTATGTGTCAACAAGCTGGTTCCATTTGGTTTGTTTTATTTTTGCTCCGTTATCTTTTCGAAAGTTTTACCTGAAGATGTTGATGCACACACGCGTATCTTGTCCAGTAGCTGAACTACTAGAAGCCACTGAAGGCTTTCGTGTCAGTTCATTATTCATTCCGCTATTACATAGTTTCTTTCACCATCAGCTTTTGAGGCCGATGGTACGTTTTCCTTTCGATTTCCATATTCATGCATTCCGCTGTACCCAATCAAACCGATAATAGATGAGGTGTTAATTATTCACTCGTATGTAATTCCATCCTCCAAAAAAAGCTGGGTGCTCGTAGTCTTCCCACAAAGTTGCTTCGATCTTGATAAGAGTTCTAAAATTCTGACAACAGTTTTCTAGCCCGGTGGTAATCGAGACAAGTCCTCCTAATCAACTCATTTGAGTCGAACATTCTAGGTGGCCGTAAACTCCAGTGTCAATTATTTCCCTGCAACTTTCTGTGGACAAAAGCCGGTGTCAAGGAGGTAGTAAATTAAGGAGCGGCAGAGGATGGCCACGGACCGCACACGCTAAGCGATCTTGCAAAGATACGCATGCGTGTTTACAGTAATTGGACGTTACTGCCAATAATTGGTTTTAAAAGGTTCCTTTATGCTTGATTATCATCAAGAGGTATACAAGAGGTCAGAAACAAGTCGAGTAAAATGTAATAATCTCGTTGGAAAGTGAAGGACGTGGAACTCTCCAAGAAGAATTTCTAAATAATTAAATTTAAAGCTTAAAGCCTGAAGCCTCCAAAGTGACAAAGATAAAAACGCTACAATTCGTACACGTCTTATTGTTGGTTTAATTTGTTGTGTCGCAGAGTTTCTGAAGATTCGACCTGATTGCTAGAGTTTGTGATGTAGTAATTAAACGGTTCTTGTTCTAATCTATAGAGTGTGAGCGAGACAAACTTCGTTTTCTTATTCTTACTCATGGCCCTTTTATGGAGGGCTTCGAGGCGCTGTTTCAAGCCATTTCTCATTCCAGAGTTAAATCAGTATAATTTAAACTTTGCTCATACTTGGGGTTCCCATGTCGTTTTTTACTGTTAATTGTTGGCAGAATTTTATGTTTACTTATCTAAAGTAAATACACAATTAGGCAGTTCAATTGGAAAGTTGCTTAGTCAAGAGGAAATTGTATTTGTGAAAAACAAGTAAGGGCAAACGGTCAAACGATTTCACGTGAAACCGTTGCACGCTTCAGAGCATTGTTTCAAAGAAAAGTTCTTCTGTGGGGTCTGTGGTAACATCTCGGCGTTCAATTGAACGAAGAGATATGACAACAATGAAGTTTGTTACCAACAAAACGGATAATGATAATTAATCATGATTATCCATTATTGGTTTTTTTTCGTAAAGAAATCGTCCCAAAATGCTGATCCAGAGTCTCATAGAGTAAATTATAACTGCAGTTCACAACAAAGAAAGGAAAGGGAGTAAATATTTTACTAATGTCGGGACTAAAAATGTGTTTTATTCCAGCCAAATCATTGAAATTTAATCTTGTGTTGGCCTGCTCCTCGTACCCAAAACTGTTCTTGCCGTTCTTACTAATTAATGAATTTCCGAGAATTCACTAATTCTAGTTTGAGAAGTGTTTTGTTCACGATTCGCAAGTGTGTTTTTGGCACACGCATGTTGGATTTGAACTATGAACTTTGTCGGTGCTTTGAACTGTGCTTTTCTATTTTTTCCACCGTTACTTTAATTGCATAACTGACGTAAAAGCTGAGATGAGGAGTGTCAGATTTCTTTTACATACTAAAGCGTTGGACAAATCTAAATGGTTTGCTGTAATTTGTCGTTTCTTTAACTATCCATGTTGGAGGTCTAAATAAGGAGTTTTATGGATTATGTTGTTGCGTGAATCGTAATCTGACGTGCTAAAAATAACGTATTCAAGAAATAGAAGGTCTAATATGGTATTTATTTATATAGCGTCAACGTGTTCTAAAAAAGGATGTTTCGCATTATTGTGTTTAATATTAATATATTAATAAAGATGTCAGAGGTCGACGGAAACGTTATAGTCCGACATTCTGTCAGTAGATAATGCGTTTTTAATCCTAGTCTTCCAACGTGGGTAGAACCCGAGAAGTTCATCTTTGCTGTGGGAATTAATTAGCACTTAGTAACGTTCTCCATATGGTGCAGAATGATTAGGGTTTTTTGCTAGCCGCAGTTGGCACACTTCACAGTAACACGTATTTAAGCTGTCGGCCTTTATTACCCTAGACTCTCATAAACAACGCCCTTTTCTCATCTGAAGAGAAATCAACGAACTTGGTGAAAACGTAATTAGGACGTACTTAAGTAGGTTATATATTGTAGAAGTAAATCAAAAATCACGAGAACGTGAAGGAGCTAAAATAAGATAAATTCTCCTTAGGCAACGAAAGCGGTTAGTTCACTTTAAAGACTCTAGAATCATTCGAAATCAAATGAACTTGCCTCTTTTTTTATAGCCAAGTTGAAGCGTAGAATGTTAAACATCCCTTGTCGGATTGCGTTGCCAAACTGAGCATCAGAACTATTGGATACGCGTCATAAAATAGGTTGTGGTAGCCAATTTGCAGTTTTAGTCTTTGAACTAAAAAAAAAAAGAAATAGTCGGATCGCCGGGTAATGAAAAAAGGCTTTATTGCTTTTCTGGATTTTCTTTCGACTTTTCCCAGCGTGGATTCTTCCAGTTCCTGGTTATCAATTTTTCTCCCTAATATCTTGTTATTGTTGCAGGACCGCCATGTTAAAGACTCTCCCGGAAGTTCACTGGATAGAGAACCGGAAGTGGATCCGAGCCAGGATTATCAACTTCTGTTGGGTTATGAGAACAACACACACACTGTGTTACGATTTAGAAGGAAACTCGATACTTGCGACCATCATGACATTCCCATCACGGTAAGCCCCTCTTAATCCCCCAAAATTTATTCTCCGACAAACCGTGCATTTCTTCATCTTTCCCAAAGTTACACAGTACAGCACGTACTTTCAGAAATATGAACAAAATGAAACCAACATGTTGGGTGGAACATTCTCGAATTGAGCTTTTCTTAGTTAACGAGTTTTATTGAACGAGCAGAGTTTCACGGACTTTTTTTAATAAAAGAAACATCCGAGAATGGCATAGTGGCAGGGCACAAAGTTGAACATTTAATATATTTGAGGTCTAAATTATGGGCGGCTTGAATAATAACAACGTTGTTATGAAAACTTTATAATACAAGTAATTTCTTTGGACTAATCCACTGTATCATTGCATTAGTTAAGGTGACACCTCTGGCAACTTCTCGAAATAAAACTTCAACAATGACTCGAGCTTTCTAATGACAGCATGATATATTACTTGAATGCGTTCACATTGTTTCGTCTACCCATTAACATAGACGTAAATGAGGATATTACGAAATGAGATACTGTTCTTTTACAACCGGATTGTGTTTTCCAAGTTTAAATGTGAAAACGATGTATGCACGCAGGAAGGTATGCTTAGATATGTTAATTCTCACCTTTTTATAAACCAAATAATGATGGATTGAATAAATTAAGTCATAAATTAATGTACGTGAAACTAGATGATAAAATTACTTTTGATATGGAAATTTAAATACTTAAATACTTGTAGCTACACACGAGTTACCACTATCTGATTTTAGCTACATATCACTTTGTTGTGGCCACCTTAAGATAATAAATGACCGAACGAAAATAATGTTTTATTATCGATATGTGAGCATCACGCAGGGAAAAACACGGCGCAATTTTTATAGTACCATTATTTGTTTACCACTTTTAATAGCTTTGAGATAATTTATGTGCGTCTTCGTACATAAATAAGGCGCTCATGAGTCAATATATTGATGTTGTAAAAGTACTGAAAATTTACGAGAATGTTGATTGACCAAATTAATTTATATAGGACTGTAAACCTGTGGAAGTGTCCAAACATAAAATAACAGTTACTATCACGTTGACTGCAATGATTTTACAAAATGTAAATGCATTCCTAACAGAAAATGGCGAGTCGAGTAAACATTAAAATTAATTAATTTTAATGACTTGCGGATAAAATTTGGGAATTTAAATTGTGGAGTTTCTAATTGTGAAGGGGTGCTGCTGGAACCTATAAAAACAATTGTGGAAACATACCTTTTCTATTCTCTGTTTTTATTAAGTCGAGACCCACCTAAATCTGACCCAACTAAATTGAATCCTAAGAGCTGCGATGATAGAAAGAAATCTAATTGAGGGAGTCGTCTTTTGAAAAATTCGACAATATTTAGAGCCAAAGTTAATGACAATTATGCACACCTCGCATCACCACATTTGTCCCCTGCTTGTAGTAATTTTATTTCTCTAGGGTTGATAGAATATGAGAGTACTTTTTTCATTCTTTTGTCGCTTTGGTTACATGTTCTAGAGTAAAGCTCGTTTTATTTCAAGGTTTTCATCGTAGCTTTTGAAAGCTGAAAATGTCAACTTGAACCCCTCTTATTCATTATTCTTCCACAATTATTATTGTGTGTACATTTATCCCAGGTGTTTGTACTTTCCCCAGATCAATGCCTACTCATCCACCCTTTTTAATACAGGCAGGGGAATTATGAAAACAAAGTTACCGCCGTTGTGCAAACATGTGAAGAATATCAATTAATGAAGAGTGAAAACAAAGAGAAAATAAAATGTTTTATTTTGTATATTGTATAAACGGTCGTAAATGCGAGATAAAGGCTGTACATCTGAGACAAAAGAAACTATAAAAGAAATAAAATCCGAAGAAGTCTGATACAATTCCTGTCAGCCGTTCCCTTAATTTATTAGTTTCTAGGAACGATTCAATTAATTAAAGGTTTTGGGAATTACGTTGTTGCCATTAAGTTCCTGTCGTTTCCCTATGTAAGCCAGCATCGAAAGCGGAAACGCTAATCGCCGTCCATGTCTGTAAGAAATACCTTAAATATTTACACAGCATTGAAACCAACCGGAGGCATAATTCTCGCCTAAAACCGATCGTCGTGAACTGGGCAAACAAAGTAATTGGGTAAACCCAAGGGTTGATCGGGGTGGATTTAATTTGAGGGAATATGTGAACTAGCACCGAAACTTTGATACATCCATACATGCATAGGATGCGACTAATTGTAAGACGACATAATTGGATAGTTTGTCATAATTAAATGAACATAACTCTTGGTTTGTTACAAGTGACGTTTCTTGTTTCAGAACGACACAATGAGGATTGTGTGGGCTTTTCATTCAGAGGAACCGTTGGGAGGATCTGTTAGTCCCAATTCATTGCCTCAACACAGTTCAGAGTTCAGGGGTACTCAATCGTTGTATTTAGTACAAAGAGCTGATCAGGATGCTCCCGGTCCCGAGGAAACGGCAAGAGTTTGGGAACTGCGGAATCCGTCGGTCGAACCACCTGCTCCGGGGGAAAATCTGTATTGGTGCAGAATATTCAGAATACCTGTTATCACGAAAAAACATCATCTGATTAGGGTAAGTTCGGAGAAAATGAAGTTTACTAGACGTAAATTTCGCGTTTTCTTTTTTTTAATGGACACGGCTCCGGAATGTAAATTCTAATCTCGATATAGGTAATTACTCGAATCAATTTTGTCTTGAAGGAGTCGTTGGAAACTTTAACTCGAATGCAATTCAAGTAAACTCGATTTCGTTTTTAGATGTGCAGTTGACATTGTTGGCATAATTTTTCGATTTGCAGACTGAAGATAAAAGTTTCTCGGCTGTAACTTTAAAAGTCCCCGGTATCGGACCGTTATTGAAACAATCCCATCCATATGAAGACACCTTTATCCTATTTGTAAATCCCCACAGAGAAAAAAGCGCCGAGACGTTTTCATGTGTCGCTCATGTTCAAATCTCCAAGATATGACATGCAAATTGCTTAGTTTTGAACTCGCTTCACGGATTTGCAAATAGTATTATGCGTACGTCTCTTGCGAAGGGTGCGTCTGTAACATACGAATTCATATGAAATGTTAGGATTCTTTGTTATTCAAATTTGAGATTACTTAAAATCATATTTTCTTTGATGTGCTCGAATTGGTTGCGTTTGTTCAATTATAAGAGGGGTGTGAGTTCAAAGACGTGACGGGGTTTAGTGCCTAATATTCAAATATTGATTTTTCTAAAAGCACATGAAAGTAACTAGCAACCCCACTTTATGTCGTTTGCGCAAATATTTGCTTTCTGTGCGTTTCAAATCTCTTTGAAAGTCAAAGAAAGAGTCAATCAGCCTTCTTGGCATTAAGTAACGTTGATTCTTTGGTTACAGTACGAGCCGTTGCAAGGAATCAAAGGATCCAACGGTTTGCAGCACGTGGTCCTTTATGAATGTCAAGATAGTCCTGAAGTGTCGAAACTCGCAGACACTCCCGGTCGTCAATGCTACGAGCCGAACACTCAACCCTTTGCTTGCAACACAGTCGTCGCAAGTTGGGCGAGGGGTTCTGAAGGTTTCAGTTTTCCTCCAGAAGCTGGTTATCCTTTAGAACCCACGACCTCACGTTACTACCTTTTGGAAACACACTATATTAGTCCGACAGATGGCAGCGTCGGATCCCTAGATGGGTCAGGCTTGAGGTTGTATTATACTCCTGAATTGCGTCGCCACGACGCTGGTGTAATATCAATAGGGATGGATCCAAACTGGAGACATATAATACCTCCAGGACAACAAAGAGTTGTCTCTTCAGGACATTGCGTGTCAGAGTGTACCAAACAAGCTTTTCCCCGTAATGGCATAAACATGTTTGCTGTTGTTATGAAAACTCACCGAATCGGGAGACAAGTGGCTCTGAAACATATAAGAGGGAACGTCGAGCAGCCGCCTATAGCTGCCGATGATAATCTCGACGCCGATTACCAAGAATATCGCAAACTCGGAGTTCCTGTGAAAATCCTCCCGGGCGATCACCTAATTGCCGAATGCACTTATAACAGCTCGGGAAGAAGTGCAATTACGTTGGGCGGCCTCACAAGTCGGGAAGAAACGTGCCTGGTTATGGGGCTCTACTATCCGAAGCAACGATATCTGGCCGCGTGTCACAGTTTACCAAGTTTGCCAACAGTTTTGCATTCGTTGGGAATACAAGAGTTGAGTCCGTAAGTATTCTTAACAACTCACAAATTAGACCCGTAGCCCCCGGGGCCTTTTATAAAAAAACAAATACATATTTTCCTAAATAAACAATCCAGATTTCGTCCTTTGGTACGAAATTTATGAAATCGGCAAAATCACATCACTATTTTCCAATTCAATAAAGTGAGTATTAAATTTCAACTTTTTCATTTCAGAGGCTCAAATCCTGTTAGAATCGCCGCTCCTCCAGAACTGGCAGGAATGACTTTAGAATCAAGATTGGTGTCGTACGATTGGGACAATCAGTTTCGTAGTTTTCAAGACGCAACGATGAAAGGATCATTCAAGCCTTTGTGTTGGACAGCGCAGTCTACCATTCTACCCGTAAGTTTTTTATCTCTACAAATATTGTTGAATGCCGATTATTTGTTACGTGCCAACATGAATAATCACATTAATATATCGTTAAAAGTAGTCGACATACAGCCGCTCGCTTTGAACGAAAAGGTCGTAACAAATTTTTCGAACAAAGGCAACTAAAACCAGCCTCAGTTGACGGTACGATATTGAAAGATTTCACGACGCACATTTAGATCAAGTTTTGATAATAGATAGGGTGAATATTAATTTCGGAGAAGTAATTTGAGGTTTTACAGTAAACATTTGGAGCTACAGTCCCGGTGGCAACACTGCTTTATTGATTTTGTGTCGGCATCAATTAACGGTCATTACTTATTTTAGCGAATTGGTATTACTGTTAACGAGGGTTAGACAATTTTTCGTTAGGTTGTATTGCTGTTGTTATGTTGACAGCAACCGGTTTTTTACCACTTTAGGCTTGCACGTGAAAAAAAAACATCTCGGGGATATTTCGATATCGAGTTCTCGACGATGGTGCCTGGATTACTTTTATTGAAATAAAACAGTTATAAATCTAGAAGTATTTTTGTTCCTGGAAGAAAAAAAGAGAAATAAGAGAGTTTTAAACGCTGATAACAAACGTTTAGAAGGAGCACCTATAGAAAACCAATTACCTGTAACGTCACTCAGTAGCAATAAGCCTGATTTATATGCAATCAAAATTCTGTCAAAAGTTTCGTTCTATTTTTTGGTATTTTATCGAAATTTGGAATCAACGAGGATTATTGGGAATTACAATCAACGAAGTTGAGTAGTTTTTATCAGATTTGGAAAATTCAATTCCGGACCATTCGCTGACAATCTGATTCACATATGTAGCCAAGCGTTTTTACGTCTTCCAATTTTAGTTGCATGTGGACATTTTTAGAACAGTTTTAAAATGTTGTCAACCCCGTTTCACGTTTTTATCCTTTCGATAACTATTTGATGATAAAAATCTAATTTGGAGCTTGTGAGATATCGAATTTGCTAATTTTGGACTTAGCACTTGTCTATCTCGTGGATAATTGTTAGCGTCAGATAATTATCCAGAAACTCCTCTTCAAACGTCTACTTAGAAATACCCTTCTCTTGGTTTGGCGATGTGAAATTTAGGTTTATCTGACTATTGAAAGGTTATCGATTGTTCCGAACTTGAGTTTCTAATTTGTTCCGAGCTGAGTATTGTCCCAAAATGGATAAATAATTGTTGCATTGAATGAAATTCTTGGTTTCAGGGTACTGATAAAGAACTCCACTACCCGAACATAACATCTGTGTACGTCCGTAACAACGTCGATCAATGCAACAATTACAAGAGATACAGTACAGAAGGATGGCCAGGAGGAACGCCAATAATGGAACTGGAAGGTAACCACATAGAAGGAGCAGTCCGTAGTAAAGTTTCTCGCAGTAGCAGCAGCCCGGCAGCCGAAGAGTCACTCGGGTTAAGTAGAGTGAACTCAGCTTTTAGTCATAACTTTCACCAAACTGTGTTAGTGATCTGTGGTTTACTGCTCTGGTTCAACCATTGACTTAGTGATTTAATTTAGTGACCATCGACTGACTCTTTTTTATATTTCCTAAGAACATAAGTACGTGGTGATAGCAACGACTGCTGTAGGTTTATTACGAACAATTATTTATGTGAATTTTTTAAGTCATATGTTTGCTAGTCCGTTCGGCCAGGTTCATCGTTTTCTGGGTGATTTCTCTGTTTTCAATGTAATCTTAGTAAAGCGACATGTTCGAAGTGCAATAGTTTTCCGTTCTCAGGAAAATCGCTTTGCTGGAAATTATAAAGTAGCGGCAGCAAATGCCGAATGGGACAGTTGAATACGCCGCGACAGGTCTGTGATGATAGTAGTAATAAGCATTTTAGATGTTTTGTCCTTATTATTATGGCGTTTTAGTTTGCTGTTGTTGTTAGTTTTACTCTCTTCGACCCTCGACTTTAGGGTTACATTTGTATTTATATGTAAATTGAATACCTTGTGTACATTTGTAGTCCCGACTGGTGCTATATAGTTTTTATTCTTTTGTATGTCGTCTAATTTATTGTTTCTTTAGTATGATGAAATTTCCTGTACAGTGTAGATAACTCGTGTAATATATTTTATAAATAAATCAATCTTAATGAATAAAAAAACTAGTAAACATTTGTTTATTTCTCTCATCTTAACTACCTCTCACTATTAAATTTCTACGCTTTGTAAACTATTTCTGCTAAAATTGAATTATCACTAGTACATTTTCTGAAATGACTGGCGCGACGGTTATAAATATGCAGTGAGTAATAAATGTACGTATTGTGGAAGCGGAATCCCGTCAGGAAAACACTGTTGTAGTGTCATTACTAGAATGGAACTGCAGCCGACGGTTCTTTTAATGGAAATTGAATAACTAAATGTTTGTCTTTATGTCTACTAAAACTACATCGTGTTTTAAACAAAGACACATTTTATTATTATTAAGTTTCTCGTGGTTTTTGAACAAAGGACGTTCTCGATCGTGTTTTTCAATCGCTACTAATTTCGCAATTTTGTCATTTTAAATCGGTGTTTGAACGCTGCAAATGTGGTCAATAACGACACAAAACTGTGTATATGGTAAATATGTGCCTACACGTAGCCATTGAATCGGCGACAACACTCGAGAAGATTACGTTAGAACGTGGGAGAAGTAGTCATACAAAACTCTTTAGCATAATAGAGTCGAACAAGACTGGATGACTAAAAATGTCATTTTTTGGGCGTTTTTTTTTTTAATCTCACAATTACTAGATAGGAACGGGCGGTTGCTTAATTTCTTGTTTTATTTTATTGCTGCTTAAAAATGAAATTAAACTTGGAAACATGCAGTGAAAGTGCACGAAAAGTCGGCGTTTCAGGTCAATGTAAAACCTTCACCATCATAAAATGTACAAAGTTCTTTGCTTCTACAAAGGTGGTACTAATTGTGTTTGTGGTGGAGTAGTCTGATAATTGCCTTTTGACACATTCAAATTTGTTTATAATTCGTCATTATGGCACGATTTCTTATTATGCACAATTTGTCGCACCATAAAGTCGTCATGACAACAAAATGGTACCTAAGTACCTATACCCTTATCTGGGGTCAAAATTTCATTCTTGTTAAGAACAAAATATAGCAGCAAGAAATTTTGCACTAATGTGCAGTAACACAAAATGTAAATTTTAAATTTCCGGTAAGTCCGGAATGTTCGAACAATTCCAACCAATGATCCAGGTGTTAGGGCCATTTTCTTTTTATTTTATATGGAATCCGCCACATATTTCGCCACAACAGCATCACTTTTCCAATCGCCGTCGGCGTCACTATTCGCCAAAATTGTGGCAGACGTCTTCAGGAAGGAGTGCCCAGTGAACAGGTCAGCATTGGGTAGCTTCAAGTAGCTGCAATTTTTGTCGGGATTTGCTCCAATGTATTCATTCCTACGGGATTGCAGGTGCATTTATCGTTGTTATAATACAAAAAGAACATTTGAATTTCGACATTTGTTCGCAAATTCCTATTTTGTTTAATCAGTTTTATTTCAAATAAAACTGGGGAAGTTTCATTTTAAATGGTGAAAGTTCATGGTCGATGTATTTTGGTGTCCTTAATGTAAGCAACTAAAACTGAATCTTCCTAAAGCTAAAACAATAGTCGTTTTATGACAGAAACTTTGACACATTGAAATTGTACCTTCAAAAGCAAATATGTTCCATTTGGAGATTATGTCAAAAACTCTGTTAGTTGCTCCTTTGAAAAAATACTTTTTTGTACTCATTGTATGGAAACGGAATTTTTCCCCTTAATTCCGATGCACGGAAAAACGCTTTTCCCGCACCCCGGTGTTTCTTAGTTTCCGCTGGCGGCAAGGGATATTTTGTTATACGGTTGGTATTGCGACTTTTTGAGGATATCACTCAATCAATTTTTGATAAGCGCGTTCATATCGCTCGCGATTTTTTTCGAAACGGTCTCTTTGGCACATTGTTGTACCTCGGGAGGGGTACACACACATTCTTCGCTGTCACGCATTTTACCAATTTTTGTTAATAATTAAAAAAAAATATGATAGATGATCTAGTAGGTAGTTACAGTAGATAGGTCATGTTACCAATCCACCATTAAAAAAACTAAATTACTTAATTTTTTTATTTCGATATTCGTTACAAAAAATATTGTACGTAACTCTTTCGGAAAGAATTTTCCGAACTCGTTAGGTAAATAACTATTGACTTTTCTGGTGCATACCCAATCGAGCGATTTTTCAAGAAGGCAATCACACTGGGAAATTGGCAATATCCCCGATATTTTTATTCGCTAAAGTTTGAATAAGTACACCACAGTGACATGTTTCCGCATTTTTTGTTCCAACCAAGTGGACAATTTTTCAAATTTTTGATGTTCCACTTTCGGACTTTCTGGGGAACTCAACTCAGCTCTGCTTCTGCAACCATTTGACTAGCTTAATCCATTAATGATGATGCTTCAGAAAAACAACTCATTTTCACGAGACAAGTTTGAAAAACGTCATGGCAACCACCATGGATTCCCATCTGTATTTTGATTCAAGTGAAAATAAAAATAAAATTTATACAAAATAGCGTATGATATTCGTTTATAATGCTATATTTGCTACGCTCATGCGCTAAACTTTCATTAGTACCATAATCCCTTCTATTATAAACTAATATCATAATATCCTGTTATAGTTTGGCCGAATTTAGCTCACTATCTCAGAAAATTGACCTCGAGGCAGTAATCTGCAGCGTAGGACTCATAAAACAAACAGTCACAGAAGGCAATGAAATAGACGAACATTATAAACAATAACTTCCTCGATTAGAATACTAAAAAAAATCAAAGTTTAATAGAGCGAAATCGCCCACCTTGCGATACCGACGGTCATGAACAAAGCCAAAGTTAATGTGCGTAGCTGTGGCATTTTCATTTGAAGCAATTAACCAATACCATAATCAATCGGTTTTATCTCTAGAACCAAAAGATTAGCATTTTTGTTGTAGTTTACCCGCACTGTCGTGAAAATAAAATGGAGAGGATCAGTTCCTATTCAAATATTGCCATTTCACAGCGTCTCACATTCTGTTCACGAAATCAATTTTGTGGGAAAAATTACACCAGAGTGATAAATTCCCAAAGAGTTAATTACAAAAATAAATGAGTCCCGTTGACATTTACCAGCCAAAATACATAACCAAGAACGGGTATAATGAAGAAATTTCTTATTTTAAAATTGGGATAATTACGACGTAATAAAAGTTTTATTATCGACAGGTGCACTTGTTAAAATTGCCACTTTCAGAGCGGATACAAGTAAAAAAGCCCAAAACACACCAAATTATCGTTTTTCGAACTCAATGTATCACTAATTTACAAAAGTCCGATACTCTCACCATCGAGCAAACTATTAATCATTCAGTTAGAAGACTGCACAGACAAACTTGAAATATTTCAAAAGTTCAGCGCTTGTAAATTTTTAACACAACTAGTTACCGACCGCGATAGAAAAATTTTTATTACCGCTTTAAATAAGAACAAATGGAACCAAACAATCGCTATTTTGCGGTTCCTCGTGTTTCCAATTAGCACGTAGCAGGGTATAAAGCGAGATCCGTGTCCCTTCTATCGATTTACCGACTGAGGCCCGGGCGTCATGCACTACTCCTGAACCGCATTCGAATTATTGATATTACCTGAAAACTGCCAGTTTTATAGAGACTAACGGCTGGAACGAATTTTGTTCGATAGCCAAACGGATGCGGCTTCCAATTTTTGAATAAATATTTATGCTTATAGTCTCCTTTCAACCTGGGTAGGCATACAGTCCAGTTTATGCAACTATTTTTCATCTAGGATGTAACGCTTGCCCGAAATAAAAACTACGAAATTTATCGTTTTGCAGAGGGAAAAATGCTTTTTGAGCTGATTTTTGAACAGTTTAGAGCGAAGTGAGATTTACGCGCCAATAAAATTAAAAAAATTATTCAGCTTTATTACCGGCGAAAACTGTTTTTTGTGGACATGACGTAGTTTTATGGTTCGTTTTGGACAAAAAACGAGCGAGTGACCTGAAGAAGCTTTATTTCTTTAATCCTTAAACTGTTATTGTATTTTAAATTATTGCTTCGCTGAACGACACTGTACTAATTTTTTCAGCTCTTCTGGTAACAAAACCTCGAATATATAGATTTTACGTTTCATTTTGGTGTCTAATAAATTTTCCAGATCTTAGGTTTTATGACAGGTCAGTTACACTCGGATCATTTGTTATTTCCTGTTTTATAAGTTTTTTTTGAATGCAATATAGTTTCGTCACATATTTTATCTGTTCTGACCTATTCTGAATAAAATTCAGCCGAGATAAAGTTGGAAGAAGGAATCTCAAAAACACCCACGTTAATTATATTTACCTCTCATAAATGTCGCATTTTAAGCAGTGTTATTTATATTACATTATAAAATTGACACTAAAAATTCGTGTTATACAAAATTGTAGGCGTAAATTATTCAACCAAGATTTGGTGCTAATTTGAATGAATAAGAAAACCGGTCCCCAACAATATCAAGCAATATTTTATTTTGTTTATGGTAATCGGAATTATATTTATCAGTAATTCATTATTTTTAGCTGCTACCTGAACTTAAAATTTATTTTAAATGGGATAAATATTACCAAATCTGAGATGAAATATTGCATGATTAGGACAGAAATGGGAAAACTACTATCCCGGCGATAAATCAGCACTTTTCCTGATTGTTACGTAAAAATAAAACTTTAGAAAAAACGATTTTTTTTCCTACAAGATGAAAATGATAAAATTACAACGGTGGAGTGGATGCAAGAAAAACTTTGTTGATAACACTCCACCGCCGAATGCATATCTGTAATAAAATCAAATTGAATTCACTGTTCATTAAAATACATGTACCTAAAAGTGATAACTTTTACCCAAAAACGTGTGTAAATATTCAGATTGTGTAAACCGGGAATCATTCATAAATATGAATTTTCTTTCGGAGTTTTAATGCGCTTAAGCACTGATTCGACCGCAACTGTGGAAAACTGTAACTAACTTCTTCCAGCATTTTACCTCAATTACTGAAGTATGGTGATTAAGCGGTTTGCTTTTACAACTTCCTATTTAACGACTATTTGTTTTTTCACCGTTTTGATGAGTAAAACTGCTACTGAAATAAAAGGGTGCGTCGACGAGAAAACTTTAAGCAAACCTGTAAATAGCGAGAGGGTGAAATTATAAATTGATGCAAAAAAAGTGATACATTTCTTTGATTCTGCCAATCTATTTCATCGCTGTCTATAAATCAATTAAATCAATCTAAATCAATTACAGTACAGATTAAAAACTTTAAAAAAATTTAAACAGGACAATTTGAAAACTTTGAAAACAAAGAATCTGAGGATACGAAAATTTGGAAAACTGAAAACTTAAAAATTTTACAACTTGCAAATTTTAAAATCAGTTAAGCTTAGAAATGAAGACACCAACATAGATAATAGTTACCTACTGAAAATTTGAGATAATGTCAATTTGTAGATTTGAGATCTAGGAAACCTAGATTTGAGTCCAAAAATGAGAGTTTAAAATTTTCTAAATCTACGAATTCTAACGAACTTGGCAAACTATGAGCCTTCAAGAACTTGAAAACTAAATCTATAGAAACTGGAAACTTAAAAATTTCAAGAACTAATAACTTTGGACAGTAAAATTGTAAAAAATAAAAAACCTTAAAGTCCACAACTCTAAGAATGAAACAACTTGAAAACCTAGGAAAAAAATCTGAGAATACCATATTTACAAAAATTAAAAAACTAGAAAAATGAAAAACTTAAAAACTAGAAAAAATAAAAGTGATTTATTTTAAGTAACTAACATTTTAAATATAAATCTTCAAGGTTGAAAATCAAAACCTAAAAGCCGAAAGATTTGATAATTCAAAAATTTTAAGAATTGCTTACTAATTAGAAGAACTTAGAAAACTAAAAATCTAAAAGTATCAAAATCTAAACAATTTTAAAAAAAGCTTGGGAATTTAACAAGAAATTTACGACAACCGAGAACTTAAAAACTAAAATAAATAAAACTTAGGAACTGGATGCAGTTCTGGAAATTTAAAAACTGACCTAAGATCAAAAATATATGAACTTTTAAACCTGAAACTAAAAAAATAAATGTAGTTTATTAAACCGGGAGCCCAAAAAACTGAAAGCTTAAACCTAAAATCTACAAACATGAAATTAAAGGAACTTAAAACTGAAAACTCAAAAACTTCTGTTGGGTCAAGACACCCAGAAACTACAACTATAAAATTGGTAATATTTGAAAACTAATAATTTGATTATTTGATAAAATGAGAAACTAAAATTTTAAAACTGAAAATTTGGGAACCTTATAGTAATCTGCAGATGTAAGAGACTTTGCAGTTGAGAATGTAGAAACCTACGAAGTTGTAAATTGAAATTATAAGAATATAACAATCAACCTAAGCACCTCTAACATAAAACGTAAAAACTAGTTTTGTAAAACTTAAATTGAAACACTTAAGTTTAATAAAACGAGTTTATATGCTATTTTTTCTAGCCCAGACATTAAATACAATTTTTTACAAATTGGAACAAATTTGATAATTTAGGGAATTTTGTGACAGTTTCACTTTTTAAAGTTAACATATTAAACTTGAATCAAGTAGACTAAACGCCATTTTTCCTAAGTAAAATTGCAAAATTATTGTTTTAAGATGAATTCAGAAATTATCTGCACTTTGCTAGAAATACGGCAAATCGCAAAAAATGCCATGGTTAACTTGCTGTCGAAATTTTTCTGTATCTGGCTTAAAACTCTAACCTTAAACTCACACTGGCATTTTACATTGACCGAAAAAAAGTTTTTTGCGTCGTTACTACAGTCAGTAAAGCACCCGTTTGGGTTCGTTACTGAGAATTTGGATGCTTTACTACGGCTGCTGTATTTTAGTTTTGTCGTGTTGGCGGCGTAAAACGTCAACGTCAAATGCCAAAATGTGAAACAATGTGAGCAATGTGTTTAATAACTTAACCTCAATTGTTATGAAATAAATAATATTAAATCATTGTACCCAACCTTGATAAAAGTCCCTAAGTTTCAAAATTTTATTTCTTTTATATAAAAGGAAATTAAGTGCTGCTAAATGGAAAAAATAGTATAAAACACGCGTTCAGAAAGCTCTTCCAGTACTTGTATGTTCCTCCACTCGCCGCTACGCGGCTCGCAAACGCGTATTTTAATATACTATTCTAGATTTTGGTTTGGTAACGGCTTATTAACGCATCCAAAATGAGTGCGTTAACAGCTTTGTTACAACATCAAATTAGAAAATTTTATATAAACATTTCTAGATATAGAAAAAAAGTAATTTTAGTAAAAATAACATAATAAATAAATCTATTATTATTATATTATATTATATCTAAGTATTATTAAACTAATGCTATGACAATTCAATTCCATTTTGTCACTATCGATAAATATGGAATTTATTATCAATTAATAATGTCGCAGGTATTAAATGCAAAAAACCTCAATCATTCTGATTGATACGCACCGCATTATCTCTATGATTCTGCTGATCTGTTTGTTCGCCGTGTAATATTCAATTATAGCGACGATCTCTATAATTAAATCGGCCTAAATAAATTTACAGACGCTGTATAGTTTAATTCAATTCGCCCTCGAAGGTTTTAATAAGTTATTTTCTATTTTATCCTAGTCTGTTCCGCTGACAAAGTAGGTAGTATCAACGTAAAATATATATCAGGATGCGACAAGTTTTTATTGACAAATTATAAGATTCGTTTCCGGTGAAGCATAAAGGTGTCAAGCCGCAGAGATTGATAGCCAGTTTATCTATTAAATATAGACTGAAACACGTTCCAACTTCTTTGTAATTTTACCTCACTGCCGAACTGACAGGTAATATTATGATATGGCAATGAAAATATAGGCACCACGCACGAAGTTCCCCTGTGACAAAACGTCAAATTAAATAAAATATTACTCCCTCATATTAATATATAATGAAAAATACTTTGTTGTAGGTATATAGAAAAATACGAGTCTCGAGAGAAAATCTAAGGTGGGTTCTTTAGCAAATAGAGGTAGCATATCTTTAGAATCAGAAATTTTTTATACTCTGTGGTGGGTAAGGTGTTAATTGAAATGCTAACGTCACGATATTAATGTCGCTGTGTTAATACAATGTTGTTTAATTAGACATTAATGACTTCGAATGGATGACATGAGTGTCAACAGTTTTTTAGTGGCGGAAGCAGTGTTTTTAGAACGTCTAAAACGTTGTCATAATTAGTGGTTTTATTAAACCGCGCACATCTTTTATTAGACCATTAAGATCCCGAAACTTATGAGTGTTATAACTTACAAAAGCTACTTAACATTTAAATCAAATTGCTCTTAACTTTCTGCTAAACAAGAACGTACATTGAACAAATAGGTTCATTTACATTTGAATCTCGAATCTCTATAGAATACCTATGCTAAATATCTCTAAGGATAAATTAATAATAGCAATTACAACGACTTCATGAACGCTGTATCGCACAATATATACCAAAGGAAATGTTCTATTGTTTCCACTTCCCGGCTCCAAAATTCAAATGCACCTTTTGTTTTCTTTTTTCAACCAAACCACGAAATGGACAATTAAGCTCCAAACACAGGTATTAATTATAAGTAGATATTACAATAGTGCAGTTCGTTTATTTCTCTTTTGAAAGCTTTCTGAATTCGTGCTTTCACAGCTTTTCCCCTTTTTCCAAGAATGTCATTATTTTTCACGATTACTTTTCTAGGAAAGTCCGTAGGTAAACTTTCGCCGCTGTTCGAAAAAGACATTTGTAAAAGATGAGTGGATCGTTTCGGTCTTTTGACTATATTTCTGCTTTATTTCACACTATGTTACTGATTCTATTTTATTCAAACGCTTTGTGGTCGCTTTGTGTCTTTTATGCACAGGCTCTATTATTGATTTTCTCCTCTCTTCGATATTTATCACACTAATTGAGCGCTCACTGATTTGTACAGCACGATTACAGTAAAAATTGATTCGCTATAATACTACACTACAATTATACTCCAAATATGCACGTTTATCGTTTCATTTCATAATAAATGCACTCAAATTTGGGAAGTTAGTAAGTCTGTAGGAAAAGCACAGCTTACAGCCTTGTTTACATCAAGTAAAACGTGAGTAGTTCGTGTAAATAATTAAAATGTTCCCGGTTTTATGGATCAACTTTATTCCGCGATTGTTACAGCCCATATTTCAAATACAATTATACATATTTCAAATTTGCTGAGTGTACGTAGTACACTTTTTACTTTTAGAAAAAGTCGTTTTATATTTCGTTGGTGGACGACGAGTTTTTTGAGCTTTAGCAAATTTTACAGATATTTTTATTTTTAACAAACTTACGTGCTACTAAAATGTGGATAAGAATTTGTGAAGAAATTATTACAGTCATTAAACTATGAATAGTTGCTTGCTATTTTAAAACTAAGCTTTACTGCGCCAGTTTCATAGGATACATGAGCTTGATAGTTTTAAAGCTAGAAATATTCCTCTGGAAGTTTTGTTAAAATGAATTATTATGTGTATGTTATTAATAGAAAAGTTTGCATTTTGTATACTATACACAGTGGCGTGGATCTAATATTCAAATTACAACACAGTGGGATATTAAATGACTCGGAACTACATAACTTTGTTATTTTCTGAAAAAAGTTTCCATAAATATATTGGTTATTTATGTTTGGCCATCGAAAACTTATTTACTTTACCATAAAGGATTCATCAATTTTTCATTGTTTGTTTCTACATATTTTATCATAACACTTAGATATCTAGAAGTCCTTTAATAATAAATAAGAATGACTTCCATGGAATGTGGTTTTAACGAATTTTGTGTGTTCAAATTTTCAGGTTTTTAGCATTTAAGTTTTTCAAGTTTAATGTTAACAACATCACTTAACGATTTTTGTGTGTAAGTTTTATTGATAAAATTATGATTCTGAATTTATCATCAATTAATCAATTAATTGGCAGTTTTAAGACAATGAACAATTAATTAATTAATTCTGCTGCTGAAAAATATTTTAAAGATAACAATATTTTTAGGAATAAAAAATTGTTTGTTGTTTATTTTTAAATCTGTTGTCTCATTAAAGTTCAGATTTGAGTAAAACCAATTTTAAGATCTGCGATGTGACATTTGAGTCAGATTTTAGAATACTAAAAATTTAAAAAAAAATGTGAACGAAAACTTAGACGTCTTAAATTTTAGAACAGGATAATTTGAAAACTGAAGATCTAAAGTTTCAAAATTTACAAACTATGAAATCAGTTAAGAACCTACTGAAAATTTGAGACAATGGCAATTTGTAGATCTGAGATCTGAGTTTAAAAAACTTAAGTATCTGGAAATATAATAGCTTCAGATTAAAACTGAGAAATCTAAAAACTTTGTAATTGAGAAATCGAATTTAAAAACTTCAGAACTAAAAATTTGTAGAAACTGAGAATTTAAGAACTTTCTGAAACTAAAAGTGTACGTGCAAATTGAGAACCTGAGAAAGCGTGGACTTGAGAATCGGATGATTGTGTACAAAACTAAGAAAGATTTATAATAATTAGAAAATTTTGAAAAAGACCATATTCACAAAAATTAGAAACCTAGAAAATTAACAAACTTAAAATCTTGAGAAATTAGAAACATTTTGAGCTAACAAACAAATACAAAAAACAGAAACATTGAAAATCTGAGAACAGTGAAATCTAAAAGCCTGAAAAACTAAGAATTGAACATTTTCAACGTTTACTTAATTTATAAGAACTAAATATCTGAAAATCCAAAAATGTTACAACTTAAACAATTTAGAAGTAAGACATCTACGGTGAAATTTCTAAATTGACTTAAGAGTTTAAAATTACGTGAACATGTAAACCTGAAAAATTGAAAAAAAAATCTACAGACTTGAGAACCTGAAAATTATGTTTACCTAGAAAATTAGCAACACGAAAAACTGAAAACATTTAAAATCTATAAAAAAGAATTTAGGAAGCCAGCAATTTAAAATCCTAAACGATGAGAACCTGAAGTTACTGTTAACATTAAACTTGAAAAACTTAAATGCTAAAAACATGAAAATTTTCGAATCTGTAATGTTGAAAACCTAAAACTCTGATAACAATCTGAAGACTTAAAAACTGGATGGTAATCTGTAGAACTGGAACACTACGAAACTGTAACTTTGAGAATATAGGAACCTAAAAATTCTAAATTCTGTGGATAAAGCAGTCCAAGCACCCAGAACCTCAAAGATTTAAATTTTCAATCAAAAACTTTATGTATAGATTTCTAAACATTAAAAACAGTAAATTAAAATAATCAATTTGTTATTAACTTTACTGGGATATTAAATGACTCGGAACTACATAACTTTGTTATTTTCTGAAAAAGTTTCCATAAATATATTGGTTATTTATGTTTGACCATCGGAAACTTATTTACTTTACCATAAAGGATTCATCAATTTTTCATTGTTTGTTTCTACATATTTTATCACACTTAGATATCTAGAAGTCTTTTAATAATAAATAAGGATGACTTCCAAGGAATGTGGTTTTAACGATTTTTGTGTGTAAGTTTTATTGATAAAATTATGATTCTGAATTTATCATCAATTAATCAATTAATTGGCAGTTTTAAGACCATGAACAATTAATTAATTAATTCGGCTGCTGAAAAATATTTTAAAGATAACAAAATTTTTAAGAATAAAAATTGTTTGTTGTTTATTTTTAAATCTGTTGTCTCATTAAAGTTCAGATTTGAGTAAAACCAATTTTAAGATCTGCGATGTGACATTTAAGTCAGATTTTAGAATACTAAAAATTTAAAAAAAAAATGTGAACGAAAACTTAGACGTCTTAAATTTTAGAACAGGATAATTTGAAAACTGAAGATCTAAAGTTTCAAAATTTACAAACTATGAAATCAGTTAAGAACCTACTGAAAATTTGAGACAATGGCAATTTGTAGATCTGAGATCTGAGTTTAAAAAACTTAAGTATCTGAAAATATAATAGCTTCAGATTAAAACTGAGAAATCTAAAAACTTTGTAATTGAGAAATCGAATTTAAAAACTTCAGAATTAAAAATTTGTAGAAACTGAGAATTTAAGAACTTTCTGAAACTAAAAGTGTACGTGCAAATTGAGAACCTGAGAAAGCGTGGACTTGAGAATCGGATGATTGTGTACAAAACTAAGAAAGATTTATAATAATTAGAAAATTTTGAAAAAGACCATATTCACAAAAATTAGAAACCTAGAAAATTAACAAACTTAAAATCTTGAGAAATTAGAAACATTTTGAACCAACAAACAAATACAAAAAACAGCAACATTGAAAATCTGAGAACAGTGAAATCTAAAAGCCTGAAAAACTAAGAATTGAACATTTTCAACGTTTACTTAATTTATAAGAACTAAATATCTGAAAATCCAAAAATGTTACAACTTAAACAATTTAGAAATAAGACATCTACGGGGAAATTTCTAAATTGACTTAAGTCAAAAATTACGTGAACATGTAAACCTGAAAAATTGAAAAAAAAAGATCTACAGACTTGAGAACCTGATAGAATCAACGAAAATGATCGAAAATGAAAATGAAAAAATTATGTTTACCTAGAAAATTAGCAACACGAAAAACTGAAAACATTTAAAATCTATAAAAAAGAATTTAGGAAGCCAGCAATTTAAAATCCTAAACGATGAGCACCTGAAGTTACGTATATAGAAACAAAAACTGTTAACATTAAACTTGAAAAACTTAAATGCTAAAATCCTGAAAATTTTCGAATCTGTAATGTTGAAAACCTAAAACTCTGATAAACTAAAAAACTAAGATAACAATCTGAAGACTTGAAAACTGGGTGGCAATCTGTAGAACTGGGACACTACGAAACTGTAACTTTGAGAATATAGGAACCTAAAAATTCTAAATTCTGTGGATAAAGCAGTCTAAGCACCCAGAACCTCAAAGATTTAAATTTTCAACCTAAAACTTTATGTATAGATTTCTAAACATTAAAAACAGTAAATTAAAATAATCAATTTGTTATTAATTTTACTGGATAGAAGGTAGAAATAAATAAATCCATAAAAAGAATTCTCTTAAAATTTCATTTCAGTTTGAAACTGTCGATAAATATGAAGTTTATTAATTATTATCAATAACACGGATATTAAATTTTGACAGAGTTTTTTGAGAAAATTTTTAGAGAGTTTAGAAAAATAAGTGGGGGCATAAAAAATGCACTAGGAATGTGAAAAATCCTAATTATTCAATTTATTATTAAACACATATTAAACAAAGGTTGATCAAATGATTTATAATTTAAAATGATTGATTTCTAAAGCGACTACAACCAATATTAAGCATTGACAGAATTTTCCACGCAGCAGCATTTTTCCAATTTGATCCGTAAACTTTTTCAGGCAGTAAAATATTTAAAGAATACGTAGGTTCCCTCCCGTAGGAAGATTTTCTATTTTGAGATCAGTAATTTAATAAATAATGACCCTGGTGTATTTAAAAAAAAAGTTTTTTAATAATAATCTCCTAATACCAATGTACGAGTCGCGACCAACCCAAACAAAACAAAACATCTGCATTTATTCACAGAGCAAGTTAAAGAAAAGCACAGGTAGATATTATTTTGTGAATATTTTATTTGTAAGAAACTGCACGAAAACCTTTGATTATTTAACAAAAGTTATCTGGCCTATTAAATATTTAATTGCGATTAAATTATAAGCTCAGCTGAAAACTAATAGTGGTCGATAGATTTGAGTGAATTATTTTTACCACAAAATCGTTCACATTGATTCTAAAAATATTGTACAAAGACAGTCAATTGTTCTCGCTTTCGTTGCAACATCCTTTCATTAATATTAAATTTCACTAATGTTGCCCGCCTGCACATGTCATCATATTTATTATTTAAACTTAACCATATGTTACATGTTCCTCAAAGCCTTCTCGCACTGTAAACAAATGACTTAATGACTTAATCAATAAAACATCTGATTCGTTCTTAATGGTTTTAATACCATCTAATGGAAAATTATTTAAATTTACGCACATCGTGAATAAGGTTTTCTCCCTTGAAAGGAATTAATTTCTTTCTTTCTATTGATAGACCTTAACTAGCTCTAGACATGCTAAGTCTGAACGACCTTTATGTAGACAGATCACTGGGAATATTTCACGGTAAATGGGATTATTTCTCACAAGCCTTAAAGGAAATTATAATTCCATTTTAACCGTATTGCACGCGATTTGTCAAACTCAGGTCGTTTCCAATTTTTGCCATATAAAATTGCTGATTTCGCAAAATTACCAGAATAGCGTGATTCCTGAACATTTACCCCCACATATCATTTTTGTTACATTAGTGGAACATGTTTGGGGCTACAATGAAGTTTTACAAGTGTAATTTCGAGAAATTAGTATTGAAAAATTATGCACCACCTCGTACAGTGTGAATATTTAATTAATCTGGTAGCGACATGAAAGCACAATTTCGTCTAATTCGAGCTTTAAATTTAGAGGAGCAACTTTAAAAATGCAATATTAATTTTAATTACAGTGAACTCCTTAAAACGTGTTTAAAATTTTAGCTATTACAAACACCAGAAACTTTTGCTAGAAGTCTAATAAATTTAAAACCGTCTGAATATTGTGGGAGTGGCGGAATAACTCCATAACTTCGGTAATGAAACGACAGCTTGGGTTTTAGGTAAAAACTTAACGAATCTAAAACAGCGTGTATATGAACTTGGATGATTGTTGTACTTTGTGATTAATAGATTGACTTTAAGCGCCAACATCTATTTCGGAGAAGTTTTAATCGACGTTTTCAACTTGGCTATATAAACAAGTAAGTAGAAATTAATATCGTACCTTTTTGAGTTTATGCATATTTCATTAGTATACTATACACATTGCTTAATTTATCTCTAGCAAAATTTAGTTTGAAATTTCTGAGCGATCCTTTAATCTCGTAGAGCGCAGAGCCATTTAGAACAACTGTGAAAATATATAGGCTCCCGTATCTTGCCATTTTGGATAATTTAAAAGCTATAAACTTTTGAAAATAAACAAGATTAACGCGAGCTTTTAATAAGTAACTAGTTTATTTTAGTTTATACCTTTGCCTGAATTTTACGGGTCTTCGTTACTTTCTATTTTATAGTGCGGAGAAAAAAAAAACGTAGATGTATGCAGCAAACATTTGCAATTTCACGTTTATCAAGGCAATTTTTATTTTCGTTGCTCCACAAAGGTAAATTTTGCATGCTCAGCCTTTGGAGTGGTGACTAGAGTGCAATCGTTCTCGTTGCAGATCTGAATAATCTTGTCTCTCTGAGATTTTTATTGACTTGTGACAAAAATTTATGAGGTTTATTTATAGGTGGGCAGTGCTGCGAAAGCAAAGGTAATAAAACCGCAATGAAATGGAAAACAATTTAGAATTTGGAAATCTCACTTAAAATTAAAAATTTTTAAATTTAAAATCTATTTAAATCTAAAAAGTTGATCAAATAAGTTACACTAAATTTCTATGAAAATAGAAACTTAGAATTCTGGAAAACTGAACCTGAAAACTTTAGAATCTGAAAATCTAAAAATGTGTGAGCATGAAAAACAGAAATTAGGAAACTAAAAAATTTAGAATAGTGAATGTGAGAAATTGAAAAGCAAACACAAAAATTTAAGAATCTTGCCGTATAAAAGTGCAAACATGAAAGTAAAAAAGAACTTGAAAAAGTAAGAAACTGGAAAATTAATAACTAATAATAAGTAAAAAAATAAAAACTAAGAAAACCTGAAAAGCTGTAACACAAAAATTAGTAATTTGAGATTACCTGGAACGCCTAGAAGTTTGTATAAACGAAAACTCTCAAAATTCGACGTTTTTAAATTCAGGAAATGTAAAAATGTGTAAAATCCTACAAAACAAGAACTTTAAACAAACTAAGTTTTTAAGTATTTGGTAACCTAAAAATTTAAGATTTTGGGCGAAGTTTAATATCTACAGTTGTACAGAGTGATCAAAAAGCTAAAAATAAAGATAAATTTCGGGAACTTCGTGCTTAAACGAAAGCTTCAAATTCATAGGCGCCGACAACTCGGGTTCTCGCCCAAATTTTCAAATCCACAATTTTTATAACTAGGACCTTAAGCCATCAGACACTAAAATTGCAGGTCTTTATATTCTGATCTTTCAGAAATTTTTAAATTCCCAATGCTCATATCGCAGTTATCAGATTCTAGATCCTAAATTCTTAAAATTTTAAATGCATTTTTTAATGGGATTAAAATTTTAAGATGCAGTCTTTAATAAAGCATTTTAATTTATTGAGACCTTAAATTTTCCATATTTCTGCATTTACAAATTTGAGTATTTTCTATCTTTAAATTTGTAGTTTTGAGATTCTGAATTATAGGATCGTGAGGTCTTTAATATACGATAATTAGAAGGTTCAGATGAAAAATCCTTGGAGGTGCTCATTGACAAATCTTAGTTTCTAAATTACAAATTCTCAGATATTAAGTTATATTTGAACTTTGAGATTCGAACAGGAAAATTTTTGAATTCACAGGTGTTCTAATATTTCAAAGATTTTTATATCCTAAATGCTCTCATGATAATTTTTAGATTTTCACGACTAAAGTTTTTGTTTCTTGGCTTTTCAGATTTTAAACCTAAGCTTATATATGTATGTAGATTTCCAGAGCCTATTTAAACACGAATTTTCTTCATACTTTCAGTTTTTAGAATTGCAGTTGTTCTAATTGTCTTAAGCTTTTTTTATTTTTGAACCTTAAATTTGGAGTTTGAGGTCCAAGTCCAGCAATATTTAAAAATTTCATACAAAGATTCTGACATCATCGGAAGTTTACAGAATTTTAATTCTAAGAATCTTCAATTCCCACTTGTTTTGTTTTTGTACTCTTTCAGACCATCGCAAATTCTGCGCATGATTTTTTTATCTGAAAATATCCAGGAAAATTAAAATTTATATCCTTTTGTAAAAAAAAGCTTTTGATTTATTATACTTTAGTTTTTTGAACTTGAAAAAATTATATTTTACGTATTTTTTGCTGAATATTACGAAAAAAAATTATAATTGTACTCTTTTGTTTTATAAAAAAAGTATTTTAAAAAAAAAATCTGCTATGAAAATGCAGAATTATACGGATGAATTTTTTATCAAAAAAGTGTCTCTGTAGATACTAGATTCCCATAATTTTTTTGTTCAAATCGGTACAATTACGAAAAAAAAAGTTTTCTGTTTTTGCCTTTTTTATTGTTATTCAAAATCTGTTGACCTTGAAATGTAAAAACTTCAGAATCGAAGTACTGTCATAACACAAATACACCGTGAAAATATTTGTAATATAATGTAATAACTTTAGCATTTTTATGCTTTATGCTCTTTTATTACAATTTTCTCCTATAAAGTTTGAAATTGTCGGCTAAAATAGAATTTTTTATTTACTAAAAACTAGTTTCATAAAAATTGTTCATAAACTTTATATTTTTTTTATTGTTGGTTTAAAAAATTATAGCTTTCTAAAACAAATGATTTTTAATTTTTGGGTAAAAAGTTGAACTCCACTCTTCCAAAATTTACAGAAAACAAGAAATTGTAGTTACAAAACTCTCTGTTTAAAATTTTGCACAAAACAATCGGCATTTTTTAAGTAATCTTCCGTTAAAAATCAAATTAGAAAATTATAGAAATATATATATAAAAGAATGTGAACTAAAAGAGTTAAATCTAGCCATACAACAAATTTACTGTTCTGTTAAATAATTATGAAATAAAGTTGTAAAAACAAATTTATACAGAGAGAGAGAGCACGCAACACAATTAAGAAAGAATATCAAGATAAACAGAAAACATAAAAGCAACAAGAGCGAAGCATTTATCAGATGTGAAAAACAACATGAAAATGCGTGTTAAAAAATTGACAAATGAAATAGAAAATTTACATTCAGTTTACCTTCAACTAAAAAAAAGGTCCAATAAAACCAAACATGTAACGTAAAATTACACCAGATTCGGGGAAAAAAAGTACCCAAGAACTTTTGTATTAGAAGCGAACAAGTAGTTAAACTTTTGAAACTAAATATTTAAGTTAATTATAGTAAAACGTGAGAAAAGTTGGCAATTACGAAACCAATCAATTATAACTACCACAATCACTTTGACAAAAAATCTACCACCCTTCCAGTCAAACCAAACACTGAATGAATTGCTTTTTTATTAATTAAAATGTCAAACATTTAATATTCATCTTAGTGATGAGTCGAAATTACTAATAACACCCTACAAAGTTTCTCATAAGGAAATCGTTGGATTCAACTCTAAATAATTAATTACATTCGGCACGGGATTTATCCTCCCTAAATGGCATAAAAACATCTATTTAATTATTCAAAGGCGACTTGGTAAAATTCAAAGAAACATTACTAGTTCATTTATAAGCCTTTTAGAAAATGATTAAATTTTAATAAGCAACTTTTACCATTATATTAGTCGGGATTATTTAGTTCTCTTTGTGAATATTGAAGTTTGATAGATCCTATTTAGGGACCCAAGAACCAGATTTCATAAATGACACTTAGTGTTGTAATTAATTTGTATAAACTTTTGTTTTCGTCATGAAAGGAAAAACGAAATTTTTCATTAATTAATTACGGCAACATTAAAAAATAAAAGAAATTAAAGTATCTCTGTCACTTAATCTAACTTCTAATTATAATTACACCGTTCATTGTTTTAAAAATATTCTGTCAACATAGTTATAGAACCGTATTTCCTTCGAACGGGCTTCTACAAAGTTATATCTGAAAATTAGCTTGTTTAAACTTTATCCATTGTATGAAGGATTTAGAGAAATAAATTCGGCTCTATTATGTTGTGTCAATATAAGCGCATTAGCTATCTCTTCTGTCTAATGCAACGCGACGCTAATGGTGACAAACATTCCAAGTTATACCTACAATACACATTGACAAGATATTTCCATTTCAAATATCGTCTTAGTATCGCGACGAGCGACATCCAGTTTATCTTCTTTAAACAACAAATATTTAACAGACATCAAAACTTCTATTTGACGTTCCTCCAAATTTAGACTGTCATCATATATAAATTAAAATAAATCGATCATAAAAATATGTTAAATTTGTGATTCCACTTACATATTTCATGATTCGCAGGCATCATTAGAGGTATAATTAATTATTGATTGAATTGGAATAAGCGTTAATCAATATCAGACTAGTTAATTGAGGGCGAAACTGCTCGGTCCCATAATGGGCGAAAACGCAACTGGCATTGCTGTAATGTTGATTCCGAAGTCAAAAAGAAAATTTTATTAGCTACATAATTCCTCGCCTTTTGTTGACTATCCGGAAACAGTTTTTTTCTTGTTTGTTATGTTTATAGTGATTAGATCTCTGTAATGAATTCCGTTTTCGGTCGTATTGTTACCGAACCAAATTAATAATAAATGAACTTTGAAATAATAATTTCCTTCTGTAAAGTGATTTGTGACCTATATCATTAACCGTTTCGTGACACAATCAAAACTTAATCGATTTTCTGAAATGTAGGACACAATACCTGCTCAGAAATAAAATTATCTGTTTTCTAAAACCAAGTTTTTCCGCTTGTCGTGCACGACCATTATTAGCTAATTAACGAGCAATTATTTATATGCATATGCGGTGCAGCTAGCAATCAATATTCCCCATACAATGGAATTAGAATCATGTAGATATTGTATTTACCGTCACCTGATTACGTCAAGCAATAATTTACCATTAACAAGCCCAATCTATATTTTACGACATTTTCCATTTTTTCTATTGCGCTGTCATAAACCGGCCGCGAATTATTTATGCGAGCATTAAAATGTATTATGAATCCTTCGTTCGAATGTTTGCTAAAAAACATTTTCTTTCTCGTTAGAAAAACTTTTAAACATTCAGAGCTAGTCGATAGTCGAATACCTGCATTGTTTTCCGAATGAGTTGGAGCGAATTATAAACGGATAGAATCGCATACCAGACGAGATGTGCGAACGTTTTGGGAACATCAAAGACACATTTTTTCGGTTTTTAAACTTGTGTAAAGGAAAAAAAACTTGCTCCAAAATGTGTTCTTTTCGGCGGTTATAATCGGGCGCGACCTGTCATCTATCATTCAATGTCCGATGCTTTTCTAATCTTTTCTTCGTCGTTTTTTCTTAAACGGGGCCAGTCGCTGCTATCACACTTTATTTAATGCATGCTGGCGTAATTAATTTATGATTAAATGCAAAATCTTCTAGAGAAAAAATTAAGCAGTGACGGTAAATAATGTAAACGATAATTGAGTAGACAACAAATAATTGGAGGGCTGTAAATCTGATTAATAGTGAGAAAACTAATTTTTGAGTAAATTACGCTATTTTTAATGCATTAAATAATTATTTTTGCAATGTTTCATTTTTTGTTTCCACTGTTTATCAAAACAGTCACTGGCCCAAAATATTTATTTAAATAAACATTTTATTTCATTTCTAATTAAAATGGATGGTATTAAAAATGCAAGCTATTATATAGGGCACAAAAAATCTCTAAATAATTCATATATAATTTTCCGGTTTCACCTCCCTTAATGTAATAAAAGAATGGGTCTAACCATGAAAATTTCTCATTATAGCTCTTTTATGGAAGAAACATCTGTTGATAAGTTATAGAAGGGTTTCTGTCCTCAGCTCTGCTAGACCATAGATAAAACGGGGTCGCTGTCTACCTGAACCACGAATGTGGACGAATTATAGCGTTAACATTTTTAATAAACCCACGTGATATTTCAAATATCACAAAACTCATTTCCGTGATTCATTTTCAAAGCTAGTGTTTGCCGCGCATTTATATTTATTGCTTTTCATTTAGATTTATTACTGCTGAATGGCTACAAACACGAAAAAAAACAGGTAAATAAAAATATTGGTTAATGCTGTGAACTGTTCTTTTTTTCTAAATGTGCGTATAATTCTAAGGAAATTTCACCATTTTTAGGACATGCTACTTCATAAAATTGCTTTTAGTAAAAACGCTTTAGGTTTGAGATACTGAGTGTTGAAATTTAACATTTTTTAAGAAAACACAATAACAAGAACCCAAGTTATCTATAAAACAGTCATAAAAACAGATACTGCAACCTAGAAATCTTTTACGTGAATGCGTTTACAACACAAAAAAATTATTTTAGAAGAATGTTTTCTGAAATCAGCACAAAATTCAGTCATTTTTTGAATTTCAAAGAGGTTTTTTAGAAAAAGTTTTTTTTACTCAAAAAATTGCTACAATTTTCAAAAAATGGAAATTATTTTTTTTACCGTCATTTTGAAGTAATTAGTGTCAAGATATACAAATGAGATTTTTTCTTAAAAAAAATAGTTATTTAATTTATTTACCAAGATACCAAAGTTTCGTTAAATTAAATACCAACAAAACTGTCAAGAAGGAAAATACAAGAAAGCATAATAATAACAAACACAGATAATAAAACTTTCATTTTTAATTCAGTGCAAAGTTTTATTAGCTTTATAAACATGCTGAGGCCAAAGTGTTTATCTTTAAAATCTACAATCTAAAGCTTTCGGCTCTTTTCTATGGCATAAAAAGTCTAGATATTTATTGCCCACTTTAGCTTTATGCGCAGTCAAAATAACTAACAGTTAATTTTTTCCCGTTCGCAATGTCTTAAGGAGTTACATGGGTTTCGAAGGTTTAAAAAAGTGTATTTTCTGTTTTTTTTTTAAATATAATAAAACAAATATTTTATTCAAACTTTTATGTATAACAACCAAATACGTTTCAACAATAATTTATTAAATTTTCATTTAAAAATTTTGAAAATTCAGTCAAAATTTGGTTAGTAGATGAGTATAGCTTGTAATTTAACAAAGGACTTAAAAAAAGGTAATTTGAATTTTTGGCGAAGTTCTATGCAAAAAAAAATCAAATTTCCACGTATCGCCTTGTAAAATTGTGATAAAAGACAGAAAATTTTCGCTAAACTGCTCAATCAATGTGGGCCAAATTTCAATAAGATCGGTGCATTAGTTTTTGAAAAATCGTGTCCACCGACTTCAAAAATAGTGAGATAAAAGTAATTAGTTAATTATTTTTAATTCTTCTCATTAAGCTGAACGAGAGAAAGTTTCAAAGGCTCTTTCTCCTAGAGTTTTACTCCGATTGACTTAAAACTTTGGAAAAATAATCTTAACAATTGTGAGTATCGAAGTCCCAATCGCAAAACTTTGCCACATTTTTCTTTTTTTTTTGCAGTGGCTCTTGGTCAAAAAATTGCCAATGAGAAACACGAAAATTCTACTAATCTATATTTGTCGACCATTTTTAACAAAACAAAACTTCACCATTTTTAGAACATGCTACTTCATAAAATTGCTTTTAGTAAAAACGCTTTAGGTTTTGAGATACTGAGTGTTGAAATTTAACATTTTTTAAGAAAACACAATAACAAGAACCCAAGTTATCTATAAAACAGTCATAAAAACAGATACGGCAACCTAGAAATCTTTTACGTGAATGCGTTTGCAACACAAAAAAATTATTTTAGAAGAATGTTTTCTGAAATCAGCACAAAATTCAGTCATTTTTTGAATTTCAAAAAGGTTTTTTAGAAAAAGTTTTTTTTACTCAAAAAATTGCCACAATTTTCAAAAAATGGAAATTAATTTTTTTACCGTCATTTTGAAGTAATTAGTGTCAAGACATACAAATGAGATTTTTTCTTAAAAAAAATATTTATTTCATTTATTTACCAAGATACCAAAGTTTCGTTAAATTAAATACCAACAAAACTGTCAAGAAGGAAAATACAAGAAAGCATAATAATAACAAACACAGATAATGAAACTTTTATTTTTAATTCAATGCAAAGTTTTATTAGCTTTATAAACATGCTGAGGCCAAAGTGTTTATCTGTAAAATCTACAATCTAAAGCTTTCGGCTCGTTTTCTATGGCATAAAAAGTCTAGATATTTATTGCCCACTTTAGCTTTATGCGCAGTCAAAATAACTAACAGTTAATTTTTTCCCGTTCGCAATGTCTTAAGGAGTTACATGGGTTTCGAAGGTTTAAAAAAGTGTATTTTCTGTTTTTTTTTTTTAAATATAATAAAACAAATATTTTATTCAAACTTTTAAGTATAACAACCAAATACGTTTCAACAATAATTTATCAAATTTTCATTTAAAAATTTTGAAAATTCAGTCAAAATTTGGTTAGTAGATGAGTATAGCTTGTAATTTAACAAAGGACTTAAAAAAAGGTAATTTGAATTTTTGGCGAAGTTCTATGCAAAAAAAATCAAATTTCCACGTATCGCCTTGTAAAATTGTGATAAAAGACAGAAAATTTTCGCTAAACTGCTCAATCAATGTGGGCCAAATTTCAATAAGATCGGTGCATTAGTTTTTGAAAAATCGTGTCCACCGACTTCAAAAATAGTGAGATAAAAGTAATTAGTTAATTATTTTTAATTCTTCTCATTAAGCTGAACGAGAGAAAGTTTCAAAGGCTCTTTCTCCTAGAGTTTTACTCCGATTGACTTAAAACTTTGGAAAAATAATCTTAACAATTGTGAGTATCGAAGTCCCAATCGCAAAACTTTGCCACATTTTTCTTTTTTTTTTGCAGTGGCTCTTGGTCAAAAAATTGCCAATGAGAAACACGAAAATTCTACTAATCTATATTTGTCGACCATTTTTAACAAAACAAAACTTCACCATTTTTAGAACATGCTACTTCATAAAATTGCTTTTAGCAAAAACGCTTTAGGTTTTGAGATACTGAGTGTTGAAATTTAACATTTTTTAAGAAAACACAATAACAAGAACCCAAGTTATCTATAAAACAGTCATAAAAACAGATACGGCAACCTAGAAATCTTTTACGTGAATGCGTTTGCAACACAAAAAAATTATTTTAGAAGAATGTTTTCTGAAATCAGCACAAAATTCAGTCATTTTTTGAATTTCAAAAAGGTTTTTTAGAAAAAGTTTTTTTTACTCAAAAAATTGCCACAATTTTCAAAAAATGAAAATTAATTTTTTTACCGTCATTTTGAAGTAATTAGTGTCAAGACATACAAATGAGATTTTTTCTTAAAAAAATATTTATTTCATTTATTTACCAAGATACCAAAGTTTCGTTAAATTAAATACCAACAAAAATGTCAAGAAGGAAAATACAAGAAAGCATAATAATAACAAACACAGATAATAAAACTTTCATTTTTAATTCAGTGCAAAGTTTTATTAGCTTTATAAACATGGTGAGGTCAAAGTGTTTATCTTTAAAAATAACGTCGTACAATCTACAATCTAAAGCTTTCGGCTCGTTTTCTATGGCATAAAAAGTCTAGATATTTATTGCCCATTTTAGCTTTATGCGCAGTCTACATATCCTCCCAAAATAACTAACAGTTAATTTTTTCCCGTTCGCAATGCCTTAAGGAGTTACATGGGTTTCGAAGGCTAAAAAAGCGTATTTTCTGTTTTTTTAACCAAATACGTTTTAATAATAGTTTATCAAATTTTTATTTCAAAATTTTGAAATTTCAGTCGTTGAGACTAGTTTTCGGATATTTCTTAAAAAAAGTATCTTCGCGGTGGTCAGGATAACTCAAAATATATTTATTTGAAATCAAGAAACCGAATATTTTTGTTAGTAGATGAGTATAGCTGGTGATTTAACAGAGGACTTAAAAAAAGGCAATTTGAATTTTTGGCGAAGTTCTATGCAAAAAAAAATCAAATTTCCACGTATCGTTTTGTAAAATTGTGATAAAAGACAGAAAATTTTCGCTAAACTGCTCAATCAATGTGGGCCAAATTTCAATAAGATCGGTGCATTAGTTTTTGAAAAATCGTGTCCACCGACTTCAAAAATAGTGAGATAAAAGTAATTAGTTAATTATTTTTAATTCTTCTCATTAAGCTGAACGAGAGAAAGTTTCAAAGGCTCTTTCTCCTAGAGTTTTACTCCGATTGACTTAAAACTTTGGAAAAATAATCTTAACAATTGTGAGTATCGAAGTCCCAATCGCAAAACTTTGCCACATTTTTCTTTTTTTTTTGCAGTGGCTCTTGGTCAAAAAATTGCCAATGAGAAACACGAAAATTCTACTAATCTATATTTGTCGACCATTTTTAACAAAACAAAACTTCACCATTTTTAGAACATGCTACTTCATAAAATTGCTTTTAGTAAAAACGCTTTAGGTTTTGAGATACTGAGTGTTGAAATTTAACATTTTTTAAGAAAACACAATAACAAGAACCCAAGCTATCTATAAATAAGTCATAAAAACAGATACGGCAACCTAGAAATCTTTTACGTGAATGCGTTTGCAACACAAAAAAATTATTTTAGAAGAATGTTTTCTGAAATCAGCACAAAATTCAGTCATTTTTTGAATTTCAAAAAGGTTTTTTAGAAAAAGTTTTTTTTACTCAAAAAATTGCCACAATTTTCAAAAAATGGAAATTAATTTTTTTACCGTCATTTTGAAGTAATTAGTGTCAAGACATACAAATGAGATTTTTTCTTAAAAAAAATATTTATTTCATTTATTTACCAAGATACCAAAGTTTCGTTAAATTAAATACCAACAAAACTGTCAAGAAGGAAAATACAAGAAAGCATAATAATAACAAACACAGATAATGAAACTTTTATTTTTAATTCAATGCAAAGTTTTATTAGCTTTATAAACATGCTGAGGCCAAAGTGTTTATCTGTAAAATCTACAATCTAAAGCTTTCGGCTCGTTTTCTATGGCATAAAAAGTTTAGATATTTATTGCCCACTTTAGCTTTATGCGCAGTCAAAATAACTAACAGTTAATTTTTTCCCGTTCGCAATGTCTTAAGGAGTTACATGGGTTTCGAAGGTTTAAAAAAGTGTATTTTCTGTTTTTTTTTTTTTAAAATATAATAAAACAAATATTTTATTCAAACTTTTAAGTATAACAACCAAATACGTTTCAACAATAATTTATCAAATTTTCATTTAAAAATTTTGAAAATTCAGTCAATATTTGGTTAGTAGATGAGTATAGCTTGTAATTTAACAAAGGACTTAAAAAAAGGTAATTTGAATTTTTGGCGAAGTTCTATGCAAAAAAAATCAAATTTCCACGTATCGCCTTGTAAAATTGTGATAAAAGACAGAAAATTTTCGCTAAACTGCTCAATCAATGTGGGCCAAATTTCAATAAGATCGGTGCATTAGTTTTTGAAAAATCGTGTCCACCGACTTCAAAAATAGTGAGACAAAAGTAATTAATTAATTATTTTTAATTCTTCTCATTAAGCTGAACGAGAAAAAGTTTCAAAGGCTCTTTCTCCTAGAGTTTTACTCCGATTGACTTAAAACTTTGGAAAAATAATCTTGACATGTTGCATTATTAAATAAAAATTGATAAATTAATTAATTAATTAATAATAAAAATTAATTAACGTTAAATGTTTTGCGTAAATCGAACAAAAGTTAATTTTTATTATCTACTGTTCTAAAACGCAATATTTTTGTATTTATTATTAATCTAGTTAATTTTTTAGTTGAAAATCAAAACAAACATTTTTACTCATTCAACTGACTGAATAATTATATCGTTCAATAAAATTTGTTGCTGCCTAAGTAGTGCGGATTCCCCGTAAAAAAAATTCTAGCAAAGAAATTTGTTATCAGACTTGTCATTTAAAAAATTTAACTGATATTTTTTCTTAGAAATAATTTTTTTCTCGTTGAATTATCAAGCCATTTATTTGTCAAAATGCGTCAGCTACTCGTTAATTTATTTAGTTCTTAGATTTTCACAATAATTAGGTAGCAATACAGTTTTCTGGCATTCATCAGAAAAACCTTCTCGAAAAAGAACAACAGACTTCGTCCAAAATTTTCTAAAAATTTCAAAATTTCACATAACTTATTTTAATTGTTTTTAATTTAGAAAGATGAAGTAACGTTACTATCTCAAAATCTATTTTTTTTGTGTTTTTCTAAAAGGATTAAAAAATGAATTTAATGCTCTTTCATTTTCAACAAACTGCATTTCCGTTTTCCTGCGGTTTTGTAGAAACTTTCCTTTTAAAATTCCCCATCTGTAAACATCAGTCTTAATCATTGATTGATATTTTTTTTAAATCACGTATGAATAATGCGAAGTTACATCCGTTTGCTTTATGTAATGTGCGAGTCATGTCGGCACGATTTGTCAAATAAATAATTATGTTGGGGTAAAGAGGGTAAAATGTGCCGTGTAATTTTACTTAATTCTCCATTAAGGGAAGTTATCGGGAAAACAGGAAAGAGTTAATGCACGTCTTGTCGAATGATTTGTGATGGAAAATATAATATAAATCTCTCGAAATGATCATAATATATGACATTAAATGTTGTCATATAAAAACACAATAACTTCTAGAGCAGTTATTGATCATTTACCCAAGCAGTAATATTTTTTGTATGTATAATAAATTCCATAATGCGCTTTTATGTATTGTTGAATGATAAATACCCCATTTCGCTCGGTGGAAAAATGCATTGGTTTTCTTTTTTGAATGTAGACCATAAATTGTGATACTGAAGAAAAGAGAATAAATTAAAAACACGTGGGTTCAAGTAAATTATACTTGAGTAAAATTGGAAAAGCAGAATTTTAATAAATCTTTCCTCCTCATATCTACTACATTATTTCGATTATTCTGCATCCGCTTTGATATCGTTTCAATAAGCTACAAAGGAAATAAGAAAATGAGAATCAATATGATTAATCTTTTTGTTTCATTTGTATGTAAATTTTTGTTTTTCATTTTCGTCTTAAATTGGAGCTAATAACAATAAAGGACTTTCTTCATTACCTGCCGAGTCAGATTGAAAATTGTTGTTTGTATTAAAATATTTAAAATTCTTTCAACGTAGCGTGATTTCCTTCAGCATCAAAGAAAATTGAAACTTTTTGTTTCATTCGGGTATTGGTAAAAATTAATGAAATACAAAACAGACTGCGTCAGATATTGTACACGCTTTCACATATTTTATATTTGTCGATACCACTTGTACTCCATAGCACTGTCAATTAAACGTCAAATTTACGATACTATCATCCAAGTCCAGACAAACGTTCTCTACGTTCGAGCCACTCTTTATCAGGAATGTTCGTGTACAATGTACGGTGTCATTGGTAATAATAACACTCGCAGTAAACAAACAACAAGAAAATTTATTTCATCACAGCGAACTACCGTATGGAAATCAATTCAATCAAACTGTAACTTTTCCTGTCTATGACAAGGGCTGTTTTATTTCGTTTTGCGAAATAACGCAAATCATGGTCAGGTCGCGGGTCAAACAATAGCAATCACATTAAAGCACCCAGTACCTTTCTGGGGTTAGTTCATCACCAATTCATTCACTGTATAAATGTGCAGTTTCTGTGGCCATTGTTAACGAGTGAATAGACCCGTAATATAAATGTAAACAAACAATCGAAGAGGAGTTCCCGCCCATCGACGCCCAACTCCGAACGAGTTCCGGAACGGAGAACCGCATCCGGTGCGGCCGTCAAATTTAATAATCCGACACCAAAATGGGAGGGCTATGTTATGACAGCACCAACAGCAAGGAGTCTTCTTCTGTCGGGAAGTCTGGGGATGTCGAAGTGAAACGGTGTGGATCGAGAGAAGCATATTTTATTTATACTGATGACGAGGAAGGACGAGTGGAACTACCGATTATGACGTGGTGAAAAAAATATACACGTTATTGCAAATTTAAAACAATTGTGAACGTCTGGCAGTAAGGTACTTTGCTTATATTTTTTATCAAGTGATAATAAATTAAGGCACAACATAAATTTTAAAGAGAAAAAAAATAAAGAGGATTTAAAAAAAAAACGTACTCGCATTACTCAATAAAAAACAGCAAAAAATAAAAATGTTTGTGTTAGGAACAATGTTTAGCGTAATTGCTGGGAAATTCGCTCGCAATAAACGTTGGAGTTCTGTTACGATAATCTCAATCCTTCATATTTTAGAGAACTCTTAAAAAGTTTTCCCTACAGTCAGAGTAGGTACCTGAAAAATAAAAACGAACAATTTAGTTTAACAATTGTGAGTATCAAAGTCCCAATCACAAAACTTTGCTACATTTTTCTTTTTTTTTGCAGTGGCTCTTGGTCAAAAAATTACCAATGAGAAACACGAAAATTCTGCTAATCTATATGTGTCGACCTCATTGATTTCATTTTTAACAAAATCAGTAGTAGAAATTGGAAACCAAAAAATTGTAAAATTTTGTGAAACTAAAAAAATATATAGTTTTCACCAGACCTAATAGCCAATTTTTAATTTTTCAGTTTAAAATTATAGAATCTTAAAAAATAGTTCTAATTGGGGTCTACTGTTGATGTACTTTTTTCCAAAGATGTAATGCTCAAGTTTACAAAAAAAGTCTACAAACTATTGAAAATTTTTACCAGAATATGAAAACATTCATGACTAAAACTTGGAAATTCACATTTTCAAGTTTTAATAATTTCATAATTCCATAGCATAGATATTTCATTAATTTACCAAATTTTTAGGAAATTTTTAAATTCTTGGGCCCAATTTTTAAGATTATCTGTTCTTTAGCTTATGAAATTAATATTTGTGAATATTTTTCCTTTTAAATTGTTGGATTATTAGCTTACCATGTGTTTGACGTCTCATACAGATACATTCTTGGAGTCTCAACTCTCACGTTTAAAAAATAAAAATTTTAAGGTTGTTTTTCAATTTTAATCTTATCAAACTTCACATTTTTATACTTTTTCTTTCAGAAATTTTAAAACTCTGAAGTTCTTAAGTGTTCAGATTTTTACTTTTTAGATTATTGAATTATAAATCTAATTATTTGGGGATCTAAAAATCATGAATTTTCAAAAAAGTACACTTATTTTATTCGACTGTCATAATAAATACTCCATTTTGTTGTAAGCACAAACGAGGCCTTTGTGTATTTCCTCAATGATACGTCGCAACATAACGTATCAATCACCGAAGATATATCTACGTTTTCGGTTTCAAGGATGGCTCGATTACCAATTATCTTGATCGCTCGATAAAAATAAATTCCTAACCACTGGTAATACAACTCTGAAATTGACAACATTGTCAAATTTTGATCTTATAATTTAATTTTATATAAAATGAGTTACATAGAAGTTCAAAGAAAATTTATTAAATGGAATGTTAGTTTACTGTAGCCAACAAAACGCTATTATCATTCAATATATAATAAAATAACCTTAAAATTTATATAATGTCAAAATTTCAATTAATAATTTGATTTTTGAAAAATGAAGTTATATAAAAACTCAAAAAAAAAGTTTGAAAATTTTGGTTTACTACAGACAATAAAAACGCTGACGTCGCCTTATTTGCACATTTTAATCTTAAATTTTTATTTAGAAAAAAGTTTTTTAAGTAGACTGTTAGTTTTCTGCAGCTAATAAAACGCGGAAAGTGCCACATTTCCATATTTCGATCTTGTGATTTTTTCATTGACAAAACTGAGTTACAGACACAAAAAAAAAACGATAAAAATGCCAAAACTGCCCAATTTTGATCTTGTAATTTAATTTTTGATAAAATAAGTGAGAAAAACTTAAAGACAGAATATTGAAAATTGATCTTTTCGTTTACTAGAGCCAATAAAACGCTGACTTTGACTCATTTACACATTTTAATCTTGTAATTTTATTTTTGTTAAATTCAGAGTTACAAAAACAAAGAAAAACGCTAAAGTTGCCAAATTTCTACATTTTGATTTTATCTTTATTTTATTTTTGATAAAATATGAGTCATAGAAAGAAAGAAAAATGCTGAAATTGACAAAAACTGAAATTTTTATCTTATAATTTAATTTTTGATAAAATAAGTGACAAAGAAACTGAACAAAAAAAGTTTGAAAATTAATCTTTTGAAGAATTTCATTTTGTAATTTTAGTTTTAATTTTTCAAATTCTAAATTAGAAAAACCAAAAAAAAAATCGCTTGAATTAACAATATTGTCAAATTTTCATTTTATAATTTCATTTTTGAAAAAATAAGTGCCATAGAAACTCAAAAAAAATGTTTTGGTTTACTAGAGCCAATAAAACGCTGACGTTGACTCATTTACATATTTTGATGTTGTAATTTTATTTTTGTTAGATTCAGAAAGAAAAACGCTAAAATTGCCAAATTTCTACATTTCGATCTTATCTTTATTTTATTTTTGACAAAATATGAGTTACAGAAAGAAAGAATAATGCTGAGATTGACAAAAACTGAAATTTTGATTTTATAATTTAATTTTTGATAAAATAAGTGACAAAGTGAACAAAAAAAGTTTGAAAATTAATCTTTTGCACAATTTCACTTTGTAATTTTATTTTTAATTTTTCAAAATGTAAGTTACAAAAACCAAAAAAATAACCTCTCGAATTAACAATATTGTCAAATTTTCATCTTATAATTTTATTTTAAAAAAAAGTGCTATAAAAACTAAAAGAACATATGGTAATTTTATTTTTGTCAAAATCTGAGTTACAAAGGCAAAGAAAAACGCTAAAATTGCCACACTTCTACTTTTCGATTTCGTGATTTTATTTTTGACAAAAACTGTTACAGAATGAAAGAAAAACGCTGAAATTAATAAAACTGAAGTTTTGATCTTATAATTTAATTTTTGATAAAATAAGTGACAGAAACTGAACGAAAAAACTTTGAAAATTGATCTTTTGGTTTACTACAACCATAAAACGTTGACGTTGTCAGTTTATTTTTGTAATTTTATTTTTGTCAAGTTACAACCAAAAAAAAAATTGATAGAATTAGAAATTTTCATCTTATAGTTTCATTTTTGAAAAAATAAGTGCTATAGAAACTAAAAGAAAAAAATTATATTAATTAGACTATTAGTTTACTGCAGCTGAAAATGTTACATTTCGATCTTATAATTTTGTTTTTGTCAAAATCTGAGTTACAATTTTTAATAAAATAAGTGACAGAAACTCAAAGAAAAAAATTATTTATTGAACTATTAGTTTGCTACAGCCAACAAATCGCTGAAATTGCCTCAGTTGCCCATTTCGATCTTATGATTCTATTGTCGACAAAATCTGAGTGACATAAAGAACCTCTTTGGATCTCTTTAAATCGAATACAAAAGTTATCGCAATACTATCATTTTCTGTAAGCGAATATTTCAGACGTATAGGAAAAATTTGTTGTAATAACCTTTCTTCGGTGATATTTTAAAATAATGAGTGACACTAACATCAAAACCTTTTAATGTTGTCTAACCGGGCTTATAAATCTTTCTTTATTAGCAGTAAAATAACACGAGATAGATCTAGATATGTATGTCATAGAATCCTGGTCTCGTTTACTTTCTGTTGGAATAACCGACAATGTAAGTTTAATGGTGCAGTTTAAGTTGAACTTGTTCAAACTTTATAGGACTAGTAAATTACGAAATACTAATTTTCCTTTATCTCCAAATGTTATGCTGTCATAATAATTTTATTACGGTTTTTGAAAATTTTAGTTGGAAACAGATATTGATCTGCACCGACGTCTCTTGAGAAAAACAAACATCGGAGTAGCTGGTGTGGATTTTCATATTAATATCCAAAAAGCACTTTAGCATAATTCAAGCAACAACGTGTTTAAATTATTAACCTAAAGTTAGTGTTTCAGTATCTACTCTCTTTAATTTTGCAGATCATTTTCCGTGCAGATTTTCCCTGACGCTTTCGAGACATCTGTAAATAATGTATAAATATACCATAAATACTCACTTACCTAAGTGGAGACACAGAAAAAATAAACAGCTCTGACAAGACATCTTGACCATTATTTATCTTTTATTGTCACGTTTTATGACGAAGTTTACGACACCCATGTTCCAGTTTTATATCGTAGATACCAAAAAGTGACTCACGTTAATCATGAATATGGAATTTTGTTAATAGTTTAATAGTGGATGTCTGCCGGAGTTCGTTAATATAATAAAGCACCCTTTGTATTGAATTCAGCGGATTAAAATACCAACGTGGCCCTTCGCAGCCTTATAGAGTCCCTTTCCTAGTGCTTCTTCCCTGAATATTAAACCAGCGTGATAAACTAACGGCTGAAATCCAATTTTAGAAACTTTATTCGTTCACAACGTCAGAAAAATTCGTGACCACGCAATAACTTCTTCGTGTATGCATGATGCGTTTTTAAACACGGGTATTAACATATCTATCTGCAGGCACATCGCGGACTCGATTTGGCTCCTTCTACATAAAGATATCATCATCCAGGTAGAAATGGAGGAGTCAAAGTTACATATTCATAAAGCAACATTTAACGTTCCAACCATACATCAGATGTTCTTTTAATTACAGCCTCAGATTTCAGTAAGAACCTTTGATGTTGGGGGTTGGGGTGTCGTCCTCACATTTAATCTATCGTTATTAAATTCATTCTGAAAATTCGCCGCTATAAAATTGGGAAAGTTTTCCGATAGTTTCACAAAATGTGAATGAGCTGCGTCCACATTTTATCACATTGAAGAGCTAAATTAAAATTTTGTACGAGCACGTCACAAAAAGTGGAGTTTCAACGGTATTTCGCGTTAGAGTTACATTTCTAGGGCTTAATGCTATGCAAAAACGAATATTAAGTAGATAATTAAATTGGAATTTATATCTATCAAAATCTCTTTATGAGGAAAATGTAAAACCCTAATCAGCTGTTGAACCATTTTGGGTAGGGTTGATATTTATATTGTCGAATTCGGGAGTATTACCCAATAAAAGCCCCTTCTCTGACAACATCCATTTATAACACAACAACGTGAGGTAAATATAAATTTAACAGAAATATTGAGCATCGGAGAATTTCATTGTGAAGTCTGACAGAGTGATCCAGGTGAAGAATTATTTATCTATAGCTTGATTGTTGTAATAAACCAACACGTTCATCTATTAAACAGTATTTCTGAAAATTTTTCTTTCATGTCCATCAAATTTTTTTATTCGAAGAAAAGTCGTCAAATCTCTAGATCCAATCAAAGCTTGTCAGATCTATGTATCCTGATACTAAATAGTTTATCGTCCATCTATTTTAAGCACACCACTGTGTTTAGAGTGTCTGATTGGTGTAATCAAATTACTTAATTATGATAATGGCACTAACCGACGCTATTTTCGTCATATCATTGAGACAATAGTGTTTGTATTTGATTCAACAATTTCCTCCGTTTCTGCCAGACTATTTGATGTAAAAGAATAAACAGATTGTTTTTGTTGTAGTAATGAGTAAATTTCTTAAATTGCTACTATTTTGATGACCCAGGACTTTAATAACACCCACTTATTTTTTTTAGGTTTGTGCATTCTTCATTTTATGCACTTTATGTCCGGCGTCAAAAATAGTAGCACATTTTTGCTTAATTTTGCTTCTGAAGCAACAATTTTTGAATATTTGGATGGTGGCACATTAAAATTTAATTTTTCGATTTTTTGAACTTTTTTAAAATATATGATCTCAAATGGTTCTTAGATTCCATGGTCCTAAATTTTAGGGTAGTTAAGATTCTGAAATTTATTATGCTAATTTATTATTTTTCAAAGTAGCTGATTTTAAATTCTCAAGTTGTAGATTCGTAGACCATATGCTCCTAGAATTAATATTTCTCTAGTTGCTACGTTTTCCAATGTTAATCCTTTTAATTTCAAAATTTTAATTCCTTCATCTTCAATTTTCACATTCTGAATTTTCTTATTTGAAAATTTAAACTTTTGAATTATGAATTAAGATACTAAATCCTCAGAAGTTTCGTTTTTGAGAATTTTAAGTTCTTGATTTTCACAGTTGGGATCCTGAAATTTTATACACCCACAATAATTTTAAATGTTGATCTTTGAAATTCTAATTGTCACATTTATTTTTAACATTTTTAGTTTCTACATCTGGTATTATTTTTTCAAATTCTATGTTCTAAATGCTGAGAGTTGTTTTAGATTCTATAATCTTAATCTTTCAGATTCTCAGATACAAGAAAGAATTTTTATTTATTGATTTTTAGAATTCTGAAGTTAAAAATTCTATGATTAAAAACGTGACATTATATATAGTTAGATTTAGGCTACTCATAATTTATTTAAAATCTTAAGCTCTACATGTTTTCAAATTCAAAGTTTTGAAATAAAAAATTGTGCAACCTCAAACACAAGATCATTTGTTATTTTAAATAATTCCATTTTCAAAAACTCTGAGTTTTTAGATGCAAATTCTTTAAAATCTCATTCTCTTAAAATCTCCTTAAAGTCTAAAAATTCGAATGCTGAAGCTAAAAAAAATTCATTTCTGAACATGAAAAAATAGCCGCATCTCATAAAATTAAAGTTTTCAGAAAAAGAAACAAGGCTGTGCCTTTAAAAAATATTTTTTTTAGATTCTGTCAATATTTAAAAACTTCCTTCTCTCCGTGTTTAGCCAGGTTAAATTTCCCACAAAACTGCTTCTAATAAAAGAGTCTAGCAAAAATTAGAATTTTTAGGTAGACATAAAAGTCTCGGCATATTCATCATTGCACATCGATTATTTCTGTAGTTAATAAAAAAAATAATTTTTGTGTTCATAATAATGTTAATAAAAACTAGCTATAATATATGAAATTCAAGCGTAAAAACCTACTTAGCAAAATTTTATTTTAGAACAGTTTTTAAGTTTGTGTTTTCCTTAGTTTTGTTGATTTTATAAATATTTCTTTTGTCTTTAGACATATAAAATTTACAAAATAATATTTCGATTTCTTGAAACTGAAATCTACTGGAAAAATAAAAACTTTAATTTAGAAAGATAACAAAGTTGACAAATCCACCAGTTTCCTCGTTTTTCTATTATTTACACACGTAAAATTTAGAAGAAAATAGCCGTATTCCATTATATTGAAGCTTCCAGCATGAATTGGGAATTTAAAAACATTGATTTTGAAATTCTCCCTTCTTAAATTTTCCCATACTTTTCATTCACTGAATTTTAAATTTTTAGATTTTATCTTTATAAAAAGACGGGCATTAGATTTCCAAAGCTGTTCGGTGCTAGACTTTCAAATTCCAGACTTTTAGATTAGTGGAATAAATATTTTTAGCTTAAAATTTAGACGTGACGAAAAAAAAAATTAGATTAGAAACGTCGCTCCACTAGTGGAATTAGAGCACTTTTAGATGCAAGATTCTCAATTTTATTTTTAAGAAGTTGTAGTTTTCAAAATTATTAGATTTTAGGTATTGATTATTCAAAAGCTAAAACTTCCAGACTCTAAATTCCTAGACCTTTCTTTGACCCATTTATAACTGCATAAAGCGTCCAGGAAAATAAATGGAGGCAGAACCATTCAAAAATTCGTATTTTTTCAGTACTGTTGATATTATAAAAATCTTTATTTCTGAGTCTAAACAAATAAAATTTATAAGAAAAAAAATCTAAAAAATTAAATAAATATTTTTATTTTGAATTCTGTCGATATTTCAGAAATAAATTCTTTGTTTCTGTGTTTAGTCAGATTTCCCTAAAATAAGTTTCCCTAAAAATTGCTACTTTTAGTAAAGCTAAAGCGTCTTGTGAAAATTAGAAATTTTAGGTGAACATAGATTTGGCGTATTCATCACTACTGTTCCTAAAAATTCACTTAATTCTGTGACAGTGAGACAGTGAGACAGTGAGACAGTGAGACAGTGAGACAGTGAGACAGTGAGAGAGTGAGACAGTGAGACAGTGAGACAGTGAGACAGTAAGACAGTGAGACTGTGAGACTGTGAGACTGTGAGACAGTGAGACAGTGAGACAGTGAGACAGTGAGACTGTGAGACAGTGAGACAGTGAGACAGTGAGACAGTGAAACAGTGAGACAGTGAGACAGTGACAGTGACAATGACAAACTTCATTGAAGATACACCATTTATTTATTTAATTATTTAATTAATTAAAAAACTTTATTGAACTACAATACATAAATAAAATAATTACAGCATCACAAACATAAAAAAACTCAAAACTAGGTCAATATTAAGCATTATGATTATTTTACCGATGAAAACAAACACATTGCTGTTTTCAACCGTTTTCAAATTCCAGTTAAGCTCCGATAAAAATTATTGAAGTTTGTAAATGTGAAACTAAAAATCCATTTTTACAAAAAATTTGATATTTACATTGAAACCGCAGTTTAAAACCGACTCAAATAACTGACAGATGTAAAACAGTGTCTGATAAATGTAAAACAGAGTGTTAAAAATTATTCCGCCAATGTTCATCAAAACCGATACCCTATCGATTCAGGATGAGTTTCAAAAATCTTGGTCGCAATAAACTGAAGCGCACCCGCAGTGGGAAAAAATTAATAAAATTTTCACAGATGTTCATTTTAATAATGCAATGGTCGCGCCATGACAAAACAGTGCACAGAAGGGGATCGAATGGCTCTGTGAAAAAGTCACTCTCATATTATTTGTTCCTTCTTTATGAATCACACAAAGGTTTGTGTGGTAATACAGACGCAGTACGTCGTCAGCCACATCTGTATCTAAAAATAATAAGATTATTTCGTTAAAAAGATTGCACTCTACATTCTCCATTAACATCCGTTTTTTTATGATTTTAATTGAAGGATTTTAGTCTGAAAGAAGCAGCGTCAGGAATTCATTAGCATAAAGACTTGAGCTATCTGGTAACATATGATAGATTGTGTTGATAAGAATATACATATAATAACTGTTATTAAGATGCATTAAAGTCGTGCATTAACTATAATATTTTAATTGACGTTAGCTCACTTAACTATAGAACCAGTAGCAGACAATTAAAGACCGACGAGTATCTTTACGAAGCCGCACATGTCGTCTGAAAGGCGGCAACAAAAAATCTGACTAAAGATAATATTTGATGGAGCACTTACGAGCTGCTTTGAAATGACAGTAATTATATCAATTTTTGTTTTTGTTGATACTTCGAACCTGCATTTTGTCTAAAAGATGTTTTTTCACATTAATATTTAATATTCTTATTGAAGAGAAGACGAGAATTATTGCTAATCCCTCTCTACAAACGTTTTACAAAGCAAACTAGAGCATGTAGCTATTTGTTGAACAAAACCTTTCTCAACTTTGCCCACTAATTACAAAAGCAAGTTTCAGGTCAGTTTCGAGCAATAATTATAATTCCGTTAATGGATTAAGGGGTTGAACTGTCTAGTTCCAAAAGTTTTCATTTTAGACTTGCAGTTTGAATTAACAGTACAATTGGAATTTTTTTTTTGGTATTTCAACAGTGAGAACAACGGGAAGGTTTATGATGAAAATGCTTTTTATCCTTTTCATGATATTTGAAAATTGTGGTAGTTAGAGGATTTTTAGATTGTCGTGGACATGCCATATACAAATTTTACTAATCTGTTTTGATGATAAATTTAATAGTGTCGTGACACGTATAGTTTTATGCAATTGACCAGAAAAATAAAAATTTCACATAATAATATGTTAGAAATTGAGAAATAATTATTGCAGCTACGTAAAAGTCTTAAATATTGTATTGATTTAAAGTTAAATATCTAAATTCTGCGATCCTGGTTGTCACAAAAAAATATCAATATCAGTTAAAATTTTTCAAACATTAGAATTATTACAGAGCATCGGTTTGTATTGTCTGTTCTAAAATAAAACTGATTCACTCACAAAGTCTTAAAAAAAATGTGTCAAAATTTAGGTTTGTTCCAAAAACAAAAAATAAAACAACAATTTTGTTGTATGTATATTTCTGTCATATCACGTAAATGATAAACATATTCAAGGCACCACTCTTCTAAACTTTTATTGTTACAGCTTTATAAGCGCAAACCTTACAAAAGCGTGAATTTTGGGTATAAATTTCACAAAAATATAATCATGTTAAAATTAGCACTCTCGACAAATTGTATAAATATAAGCCTAGAAATGTAAAAAGTAAAAAATTTTGAAAAAAAAATTACAAAGTATTGACATTCTCAATTTTTTTTATTGTTTCCTTTTTATTTTTAAAATTCTGTAATTCTAAGCAAATAATAAGGGTTTCAAATTTAACGACCTTCTCAAATCTCATAGTTATAGGTTCATAATTGCAAATTACGGAATTTAAAAAAATGTTTAAATATTTTGATTTGTCTCAAAAACTATTTTCCTTTTTTTTACAAAATTTTGATTTGTTCTAAATATCTCAATTTTGAAAAAAAATTGTTTCACTGCAATTTCACAAAATAATAAGCATGACAAAGTCTCATAAATGCAGAAGTTACAGAATTTTTAAAAAAAAACTTTTTTTTATGCCTTTTTGTATTATAATTCTGTAAGTTTATACAAACCATAAATTAGCACGTCTAATTTAATCTTCGATTTTATTGATGTAGCGTCACAAATGCAAAAGTTATTACACCTCAAAGAAAATGTGCAAAATTTTTAATTAGCCCAAAAATATAAATTTTTACAATTTTTTTTACACTCTTTTAATTTTACATAGTGATAAGCATGTCAAAGTTGGTGACTTTCTAAAATTTTATTATTTTAGCTTCATAAAAGCAAAAGTTTCAAAATCTTTAACAAAATTATTTTGGTCCTAGATGTTTTTTTGTTTTTTTTTTTTGTATTATTATTCTGTAATTTCACACAAACCTTAAGCATGTCTAATTTAGCAACCATCTCAAATGTCATCGTTGCAGCCTCAAATGCAAAAGTTACGACATCTTAAAGAAAATGTTGAAAAATTTTGATTAGTCGTAAAAATATATTTATTTTTTTTTTTGTTGTTTACTTTTGTAATTTCGTATAAGGATAACCATGTCAAAATTGGTAACTTTTAGAAATTTTATTGATATATCTTCATAAATGCAAAGGTTACAGTCTTTAAGAAAATGTTGCAAAATTTAAATAGTAATTAGTCTCCAAAATAGTTAAAAAAAATATTGTAGAATTCTGTAATCCTACGCAAATAATAATTATGTAAAAGTTAATAACCTCTTCAAATATAATCGTTATAGTCTCATAAATGCAAAAGTTATAAGATCTTAAGAAAGTGTGGGAAAAAATTTATTAATCCTAAAAATTACAAAATTTTATTTTTTTTTGTTGTCCAATTTAGTAATTTCGTAAGATAAACATGTAAAAGTCGGTAACTTTCAAAATTTTAATTGTTTTAGCTTCATAAATATAAGTTACAAAATCATCTATATTGCTAAATTTTAGTAGAAAATCTTCAAAACAAAAATTTTAATTTTTTTTCTATACATTTTACAATTCCGTAATTCTATGAAAATAATAAGCATGTGAAAGTTAGTAACTCCTTATAATTGTTATAAGCTCATAAATGCAAAAGTTACAAGGGCTTAAGAAAACGTGAAAAAATTTTTTTAGTCCTAAAAATATCTAAATTTCAAAAAAAAATTTTTTGTTGTCCACTTTAGTAATTTCGTATAATGATAAGCATGTCAAAATTGATAACTTTTACAAATGTTATTGTTATAGCTTCATAAATGCAAAAGTTACAAAATTTTTAAGAAAATGCTGTAAAATTTTAGTAGTAATTAGTCATCAAAATGAAAATTTAATATTTTTTTTGTTTATTGTACAATTCTGTAATTCCACGCATATAATAAGCATTTGAAAGTTAGCAACCTCTTCAAATATAATTGTTACAGGCTTATAAATACAAAAGTTACAGGTTCTTAAGAAAATGTGGGAAAAAATTTATTAGCTCTAATTTATTAACAAATTAAAAAAATATATATCCTTTTTTGTTGACCATTTTTTTAATTTCGTATAATGATAAGCATATCAAAGTTGGCAGCTTTCAAAAAATTTTTTCTTATAGCTTCATAAATACAAAAGATTCAAAATTTTTAAGAAAATGTTGCCAAATTTTAGTAGTAATTAGTCTCCAAAATAATAAAACAAAAAAAAAAATTGTAGAATTCTGTAATCCTACGCAAATAATAATTATGTAAAAGATAATAGCCTCATCAAATATAATTGTCATAGTCTCATAAATGCAAAAGTTACAAGATCTTAAGAAAGTGTGAGGAAAAAATTTATTAATCCTAAAAATCACATTTTTTTTTTGTCCAATTTAGTAATTTCGTAAGATAAGCATGTAAAAGTCGGTAACTTTCAAAAATTTAATTGTTTTAGTTTCATAAATGTAAGTTACACAATCATCTATATTGCTAAATTTTAGTAGAAAATCTTCAAAACAAAAATTTTAATTTTTTTTCTATTTATTTTACAATTCCGTAATTCTATGAAAATATTAAGCATGTGAAAGTTAGTAACTCCTTATAATTGTTATAAGGTCTTAAATGCAAAAGTTACAAGGTCTTAAGAAAACGTGTAAAAATTTTTTTAGTCCTAAAAATATCTAAATTTCAAAAAAATTTTTTTTTGTCCACTTTAGTAATTTCGTATAATGATAAGCATGTCAAAATTGATAACTTTTACAAATGTTATTGTTATAGCTTCATAAATGCAAAAGTTTCAAAATTTTTAAGAAAACGTTACCAAATTTTAGTAGAAATTTTTTTCCTTCAAATAATTGTTATGGGCTCATAAACGCAGTAGCTACAAAATCTTTATTTATTTTTATTATTCCTAACAATAAGTAAATTTGTTTATGTTTGTTGTATAATTTTATAATTTTGTAACTTTCCACTAATTAACATGTCAATTTTTAATCAGGTTCTGCTGACGGAATTGAAACCATGAACTAAAATCCACCCTTATTTCGTAGCCAAGATAAATTTTTTTTTTCAATATTTGTTAAAATAGTCGGAGTATATTTTTTATTTGCTCCAACTAAACACCTTAAATCCCATCCTCCTGCAAAACCAATAAAAAGCAAGTTTTACGCTGACACAAACATGTAAGCTCAGATTTTAGCTTTCTGTAATTAACATTCCTCTCTCATACTCCAAACATAAAACTTTTTAGTTACCCAATTATTGTTGTTTGAGTCAACTGGTACGACAGAAATGATTAAACTAATGCATTATTTTTATTACAGGGCGTTTTAAAAAGAGAATAAATTCTTGATTATGTTTCCTTTGATAATAGTAATAGTTGGTGTTATTTACGGCACGATAAGGGTTCTCTACTATTGGGGAGAAAAAACATTTTAGCTTGACACTTCCAATGAAATCGAAGGGGCTAGAAAACTACACCGAAAACGACTTTATCAACATAAACTAAATCAATGCTACAATCAAGTTTGGGTATAAATTATGATATGGCGGCTGGCGATATTGAGGTCGATAAGGAATGGAAGCTAGATGTAATAAAACCTGTCACTATAAAACAAAATTAGTAAAAGAGTATAGTTTTATGTTTGTACATAATTGTTACGATAATTTTGCATTTTCGGAATTATTAATTCCAAACTGCAATTATGGAAACATTTTATTGATTTGTGACTGGAATATTACAAAAGTGATTTTAAAATATCATGAATTGTAGGTTTATTATTTTTTCGTGAAAACAAAAATTAATTACGAATTTCCGAAATTGAATTATTTATATATTTCCAGTCAAATTTACGTGTAAAATGTATCATATCTCGTGTACCCTCCTCGTTACATTTTATAAATTAAATTTGTTGATACAACATTTCCACAGCATTTTATCAGGAAATCAAATAAAATACTCTGGTAAGCATACTGCACAACCCCCATGGGAGTCTCGGCATGCTGAATCCGACCACAATAGTAATCATATCAAAAATAATCTAATCTTGTAGAGCCATCATTGATCAAGTCCCCAAATATTACATTTTGTAATGCAACGAGTGAATCGTTTGTGTGTTCTAATTGCATTACTTACATTCATAAATTTCCAAGCGACCCTTTCGTTATTAGCACAAAAGCATTCTAAAAGCCACAATTAACACGAAGTTCAGAAATCATCACAACCATCTTTTAATGTAAAAATAACAGAACTCACATCGGAAGAAATCGATGAAATCATTATTTTCTGATAAAGTGTATCTTACAAAGAAGCTTTTGACCTGGTCTTTGCGTTCTATTTGCGTTTTTGAAAAGTGCCATCAATTTATTTCATTCTCTTTTAATCGGAGAGTTTTCATCTTGATTTTTTTGCTGATTGAAGTGACCAGTTAGTAAATTTAGTTGATGCACGAAATTAATTGAAAAAGGCTAAATAAATAAACATGTTGACATTTCTCATTTATTACGTTGACGGTCATAACTGATATTACCAATTTTAATCACGTTTTTTGTTTTGTTACTATCGACTTGTATGTTTTACAGTAAAAAATCCAAACACTTGTTGTTTTCTCGCGTATTTCACCGAGTTTGTTTGGTATTTAGTATGATAGATCGTGTACTGCAACTCCGCATCTAAACTCGTTTAGTCTTTGGCTTTAAAGAACACCAGTTGTTTTTTATTACAGTTTGTTGTTATGAATCTTCACTTCCACAGCGATTATCTCGCAGATTGTTGCAGAAAACGATTCCATAAAATTTAACAATGCCGGGTTTACATACCGCTTTATGAGGGCGTAAATTAAGAACAACAAGATAAAATGTTTCCGTCACTTTAAACATTGTTTATCAGTGGTAAATCACAAGAAAAGACATTCTTTTTTAACAAGACTATTTTAGTACTTTTTGGCAAATCTCATTTCGCTCTTAGGTGGAACATAATGGGTGATTTCGTCTGAACAAGAGCTCTGGAGGAAATGGGTTTTCTTCGCCTAAATATTTTAAGTGCAGCAGAAACATTAACGGAGCTTTTTCGAGTGGAAAAATAGAGTTATGATTTTATTTATAATTTGCATCTGGTTAAAGCTCACCGATAAAAACTCTGATAGTTTTAAAGTTTAAAGTTAAAAGAGAGAGAAAAATCTCTGTTTTTTCCAAGGTTGCTAAGCTCCAAACCTTGTCACAGTTTATGACAAATTTCGTGTTACGAGATATTTTGATTACTGTACATAACGAAAAAATGACTGCCTATTACATCGTAAATTATACTTTCCGGTTCGGAATCACCGCTTTCTGTAATTTCATCAAGAACAACGATTTTGTTTTTGTGAAATAAAATTCTCGCTACATTATTAAGTTGTTTTTGTCAAGTCCAAATAGCGAAGTGATAGAGCTTAGAAACAGAAGCGGATCCAATGCGTCTCTTTTCTGCAATTACAGAATTTTCGTAGTCTTGATTTTTTTAAGAATTGATTTTTGCTGCGTTTATATTTTTAACTTGGCTCCAAGATATCCTGTATAAGAGAAAAATCACAAATTTCCAATCACATTATCTATAAAATATATAAATAATATACTTTAACATGAATCGCATATTATGAATGCGAATTCTCAAATACATATAGTAACAAATGATTAAAGATGTAACACATTTGTTTCGTAACTTATTAAATATGATAAATCTTCAATGCTGTCTTTTCTCCTTTGAGCAAATTTTCTATTTTTCCAAGTGGTGCATTTTTAAGATTTCTTATTGGAGAGTTAGAAACAAACATTGAGGTGAGAAGTTTGATCGGCTTACATTCAACTAGCATGTAATAATTCTATCGATTATTGCTCTTGTACAATCAATAAAGATTAAGAAGAAACCATACAAACACAATTAAGGAAATTTCCGTTTTTCTCTATAATTTTGTGACTTGCCACAGTTAAGAAACAACTAGCAACTTTCTTCTACAGTGTTAAAACTACAAGAATTACAGGTTTTAATAAAAAACAGAACTATTATGCAAATTAATCTAAAAAATTAGTTTTTTACTCTAATTTTATAACTGGACAAAATTTTTAGGCGGGCTAAAAGTAGCAATATTTACTTATACAATTTTTTTTTTCAAAATTACCACAATCAAAAGTTTTAATAAAATATGTTGAAAATTTTTGGGTTACCCTTATTTTTTTTTTAATATGTGTCTTTTTTTCTACAAAGTTGTAATTTGTTACAGTTAAGATTCTAGTCAAGAAGAGTAAACTTATTAAGTTTTGTAGGTATCGTGCTTAAGCCACTAGAAACATAATAAATACAAAAATAGTGAAAATGTTTTATAAATATCTAAAATTCCCTTTTCTTGTGTTTAAGTTTGTGTTTTAGCACACTTAATAAAATAGCCAAAAAACAGCAATTTCTCCAAAAATTGTTTCTATAACGCGTCAAAGACAATAATTTAACTAAATTTCATTGACAGTGTTAATACTACCAAAGTTTTAAAAAATAAAAAATTATGGGTAACCCACACACCAAAAAGTCAGTTTATTAGCTGACGCGCGTTTCGGTAGCAAAGCCACCATCATCAGAGCGATAATACAAACTCGCGCGTCAGCTAATAAACTGACTTTTTGGTGTGTGGGTTAATTTTTTTTTTTTTTTTTTTTTTTAGAAGCACCAAGTTTTGGATCGAAGACATTTTTATTGACCAAAGTTTTAAATTTTCAAAAAATGTAGAAATTTTTGGTTTGCTCTAAATATACAATTTTTTAAAATTTGGCTCTTCTGATTTTTACTTTTACAGCTTTGCACAATTTTTAAAAAACTCATAAATCATCTCCGAATTTTTTTTCTTCTTCGCCGAAAGTATTAAAGCTTTGATAAAAAAATTTCATTTTTGCAATTACAGCATTTTTTGACGTCCGAAGTTTGGCGGTTTTTTCAAGAAATGATTTTTACTACGTTTTTATTTAACTTGGCTCTAACATATCCTGCATAAGCGAAAAATCACAAGTTTACAATGACATTTATACAATATATAAAAAATATACTTGAACATGGATCTCATATTACGAATGCAATATCCACAGGCACAATAGCTAATCCAATTCTCAAATACATATAGTAACAAATGGTTAAAGTTGTAACATATTTGCTTCGTGACTCATTAAATATGAAAAATCTTCAATGCTGTCTTGTCTCCTGTGAGCAAATTTTCTATTTTTCCAAAGGGTGCATTTTTAAGATTTCTTATTGGAGAGTTAGAAACAAAACATTGAGGTGCGAAGTTTGATCGGCGTACATTCAACTAGCACGTAATAATTCTATCGATTATTGCTGCTCTACAATCAATAAAGATTAAGAAGAAACCATACAAACACAATTAAGGAAATTTGTCCGTTTTTCTCTATAATTTTGTGACTTGCCACAGTTAAGAAACAAGTCAGAACTAGCAACTTTCTTACATTTCATTGCTACAGCGTTAAAACTACAAGAATTGCAGGTTTTAATAAAAAACTGTTATGCAAATTAATCTGAAAAATTAGTTTTTTTACTCTAATTTTATAATTGGGCTAAATTTTTAGGCGGGTTAAAAGTAGCAATATTTACTTAATCCAATTTTTTTTTCAAAATTACCACAATTAAAAGTTTTAATAAAATATGTTAAAAATTTTTGGGTTACCCTTAATTTTTTTTAATATGTGTTAATACTTTGTAGAAAAAAAGTTGTAATTTGTTACAGTTAAGATTCTAGTCAAGAAGATTATTAATTTTATTATTATTAAGTTTTATAAGTATAGCGCTTAAGCCACTAGAAACACAATACATATAAAAATAGTGAAAATGTTTTATAAATACCTAAAATTCCCTTTTCATGTCTTTAAGTTTGTCTTTTGACATACTCAATAAAAAGCCAAAAATAGCAATTTTCCCAAATATTGTTTCTATAACGCGTCGAAGACAATAACTTTCCAAAATTTCGTTGATAATGTTAACACCACAACAGTTTCAAACTTTGAAAAAATGTAGAAATTTTTGGTTTGCTTTAAATATAGAAACTTCTAAAATTTGTCTCTTCTGATCTATACTTCTATAGTTTTGCAGTTTATAAAAAATTAAAAAATCATTTCCGAATTTTATTTCATCATCGTTAAAACTATTAAATTTCAAAACTTTGTTAACAAATATTACATTTACTTTGTTCTAAAAATGAAGACTTCAAAAATTCGTATTTTTTGCTCTATAAATTAGAAACTTGGCAGTGTCAATATGTAAGTCAAAAATAACAGCTTTCCAAAATTTCTTTGTTATGAAGATATTTTTGTTAAATTGGACCCTTGATTGATTGCTTTCAGATTATTTTTTTGGTTTAGTTTGCCTCTTATCCTACGCTTTTATTTTTAACTTGGCCCTAAGAAAACCTGCATAAACTTAAAGTCACAAGTTTACAATCAAATTACAGACTTATGAAATAAGTAAATAAAATAACTGATCCAATTCTAAAATAGGTACATTTTATAACAAATAAAATTGCAACAAATCTGCTCCGTGACTCAATAAATGTGAAGAATCTCCAATGCTGACTTGTTGTTATCCATTCCAAATTAAAAGCAATTTTCTGGAAATGTGTCTGTAAGAACGTCTTTACAAAAGATACGATAAATGACAATAGAAATTTTAAAAAAATATTTAGGGAAAACGATGGATGTGTCTGCGGTTGAATTTCCCGTCCGAAGCAAAATAGTTCATATTTTATTTTTTTAGAATTAAATAATGCGTCATAGGACGACGAAAGAAAGAAACTGTTTTCTCTCGGTATAAAGAAAATATGAAAAGGTTTTAGTACGTATTTATTTATGAATTAGATTTCTGTAAAAGTAGAAAGTGTGGCTATTTCTTAATGTTTGTCGTATTTAAAAAAAAGACCTTCTCTACGTTTTTATTTTTAACTTGACTCTAAAATTCTAGACAAAAGTCAGAAATTTACAATCAAATTGAACTTTCACTAAACAAACAAATAATATATTTTATCCAATTTTCAAATACACATTGTAACACATGATTAAAATTGTAACAAATCTGCGCCTTAACTCATTAAATATGAAAAATCCTCCAATGCTGGCTTGTCTCCTGTGAACAAATTTTCTACTTTGCGAAGGGTGCATTTTTGAGATTTGTTATTAGAGAGTTGGAAACTTCCTATTTGAACAACATATCGGGGTTCAAAGTTTGATAGGCTTACATGTAATAATTCTGTCGATATATTGTTTCGGAACAATTAAAGACGATTATGAAGAAACTATACAAGTAGAATTAAAAAAAAAAACAACTTTTCCTAAATAACTTCCTAGTGAAAAGTCACATTTTTGAAAAAAATCACAACATAATATTAACAGAGAATTTTTGATCTGACTGTGTAATTCATTCACCTTCAGACTGTTTCCCGACCAATATTTATTTAAGACTAAGTAGTTTATGATACTAAATTAGTTTTTGTAAAAACAGAAATCAAAAAATAAACCATCAACAAATATAACACGTTTCATTGTTTTTTACATGACATTTGTACCATCCTGTAGAACAATCCTTTCTTTTCTAATAAACTTTGGGGTCGATCGAACTCAACAATTTCACCATTGCTAAGCACCAAGACCTTGTCACACTTCATAGCAAATTCCATTTTGTGAGTTACTGTGATTATCGTACATGAAGAAAAATATCTGCTTATAATATTGCAAATTAGAGTCTCCGTCTCGGAATCCCCGTTTTCTATAATTTCGTCAAAAACAACAATTCTGCTCTTCTGCATTAGAATTCTTGCCAAATTAAGAAGCTGTTTGTTTACAAAACTTAATTCAGAGCTGACAATGTCAATTTCAAGACATGGAAAGAGGCCCCTCAATTGAACACAGTCGATTGCATTCCAGATTTCCTCGTCTTTGTACTTGTTCTCTGGATCCATGTTGTCTCTCAAACTTCCGTTTAATACCAGAGGATTTTGTGGAATTACAGAAATGTTGGATCGCAGACAGTCCAGTGATAAAGTTTTGATATCTACTCCATCAATGGATATTTTCCCCTCAACGTCATACAGACGGAAGAAAGCAGAAATTAGAGAAGATTTTCCGCTGCCGGTTCGTCCAACAACTCCAATTTTTTCTCCAGCATTAACCGTAAAATTTACATTTTCTAACACGTAGGATTTGCAGTTTTTGAAGGAAAGATACACATTCTCAAATTTAATCTGTCCCAGATTTGGCCAACCAGTTAGAACCAAACCAGTTTTAAATTCTTGCGGAACGTGGATACACTCAACTGCGCGTTCGACTGAAGTCATTTGAATCTCTAAATCTGCCCATTTGTAGATTCCAAAGTGCAAATTTGAACCCATGAGAAAAGCTTGAGATATAGCTAAACCAACATCTCCAGAGGTGGCACCTTGATCGAAAATAACAAATTTCAGGATAACAATAGAAATGAAAGTAGACGTTAGAAGATCTGCTGCGAAAACAAAAGCTTTCATACAAGTCACGTTGGAATACGATGCTGAATTGTAGATATCCAAGCGAACGTCGAATTCTTCAGAAAGTAGTTTTTGAGTACCAAAAGCTTTAATAGTTGGTAGCCCTTTTAAAACTGAATTCAAATGTCCTACTATGGGACTTTTAGCTAAAAGGTAAACTCAAGAAGAGCACATTTTCGTAGTTGTACTCACCGGCAGCATCCAGTCTCTTGAGCGCTCTTCCTATTTTCAAGTAAACTCGTCTCAAAATTATCAAAAATGTAAGCAGAAACACTGTCGGTATAAGAAACGTTGCATTCACAAAGCAGATCAAAAATATGATCCCTATAATTTGGAACACGAGCTGTAAAAGTAACCGCATTATATGTACACAAATCGCTGATTAGAAGATAACTCACAACCATCAGGTGCAGTAGAACAAACGGAATACCTTCATCTACATTAAGCAAATCTTTAGAAAACCTGTTCACTATATTTCCAATAAAATTATCATCGAAGAATGTCATCGTCGCGTTTATGACCGAATTTAGCATTTTTTGGTGCAAGTTGAGAGATATAGTTTTAGAAAACACAAAAAGACCATAAGCTCGACCCAAAATCATTAACGACATTCCTATAATTACAATTGTGTAAACATATAAAATAAATGATCTATGTTCTCGTAGTTCTTGCAATTTCATAGTGTTGTTAGGACCGTAATGAGATATTTTTTCTTCCAAATTTGCCCTACAAGTAATAGATAATAAAAATGTTGTGTTGTGACACTACTTACCAATCACTGATTAAAAAATCTTTGTAACTGATCAACAATTGTCCAAAAACAAACAGCAACACAACTACTACACCAAATACCTTGCTACCACCAAATTCCACATACTCTTTATACACACTTGTTGAAACAGATCCCCTTTTCTTAGTCTCTTCATAAACATGATTTTTGAAACCACCCATAAGTTTGTCTTTTTCATCATCATCACCTTCACTTTCATGAACGGTATTTAAAATGAGTGTGTCACCACCAACGCATTCTTTTTTCTTAATTAGTTGACTGTTTTTTGATGATGTTACAAAACCATTATTGATGGTAATCACGTTATCCGCGTATTTTACCAAGTCGTAATTGTTTGTAACTAAAATTATTATTTTAGTTTTTAAAAACTGACTAATGCATTTAGAAAAAATCCAATCAGCTACTATTGGATCCAAATTTGAGAAGCAATCGTCAAGGAGATAAATATCGCTCTCTTTGTACGCAGCTCGAGCTAAGTTAATTCGGCACTGCTGTCCTTTACTTAGACTGTACCCATAGTCTGATACGACGGTCTCATCTCCGTTCTCCAATAAATCAAAATCGTACTGTAAAGCACAAGCTTGTATAACTTCCTGATAGCGTCTGGGAATAAATTCTTCTCCAAAAATTATATTCTTTTTGATTGTTGAAGGAAACAGCCAGGGTTCCTGCGATGCGTACGAAACTCGCCCCTTAACATCCAACGTACCACTTTCTATATCAAACTCTTTTAGTATAGTGAGGAGAAACGTAGTTTTACCACTAGCTGTAGGTCCCAACAACACTGATAATCCTTTATCAATATCAATGTTTACGTTCAATGTCGTTCTGTCGTTTACATGAATTGATACATCCTTGAAAAATATTTTTGGCTCTTCAACTTCTTCGTGATCAGAGTTTGTGACCACGGCTGCGTCTAAACTTTTAAGAATTGTTTGAAACCGACTGGTTGCAGCAACTGCTTGTCCTGAAACAAAGGCTGTGTATGGAAAAGCAGTTCCTATAGTGAACGTCATGGCTTGAAAAGCAGTAGTGAAAAAATACATTATTTCGGCATTAACAGTGATGCCAATCCAAAAACACGTCAAAAATAGAAAATAAAGTGTTAGATACTCAATCAGAATTGCCATCACTAATCCGGTGAAAAGCACGATGCACAGTTTAAGCAAGATATTCATTTCGTCTCTAAAAATTCCGATGGTTTTAAGAATCAACTTTCAAAATTTACGTACTTTCTGGCTTCGGTTATGGCTTTTTCTAGATATTTTTCCCAAACGTACATTTTCAAGGTTCTAATATTTGATAAGACCTTTTGAATAACGTCGATTCTCTCGTCTGTTTTTTTCTGAGGTTTTTATCTTCAATTTTGCCATAGTAATAGCGCAATAAGCTGAAAATGAAAAGTTTGTAGAGTTTCAAAAAGTTGATGTTAATTTGGACGGTACCCAAACTTGGAAAAAAAATAGCAAACGCTAGAACTACAATAATAATAGCTGTTCCGATTCTCCGGTATATGTTATAGCAAATAATCACAATAGTAATACACCCACTCCAAGAGTCATTAAATAGTAAAAATCCCACCTCAAAAGCAGCCACATCTCTGGTAAGCAAATTTTCCACTTTACCAAAAGGCGCATTTTTCAGATTGCTGATCGGAAGAGTCAGAAATTTTCTATAGATTAAACATGACATTATAGTCCGAAACTTAATCGCCAAACATTCGGCCAGCAGGTGGTAATTCTGTCGATAAATTGTATCAATGAAATTGAGAGTTATCAATAACAAACTGTATAAATAAACACTAATTGCTGACAGCTCTGTTTGTCCAGGAATGAAAAAGAAAACCAGCTTTGCGATTATTATAGGTCGGAAAATGCTACAAAGATTGATCAGCTGATAAAAACAAAGAGCGTCATTTATACTTCAACATAATTGAAATTATTTTGGTGCAACCAAGGAGGATGAAGTATTTTCCACAAAGGTTCCAAAATAACACAAACATGGCAAATTTCCTGTGTTTTTGTCTGTTCCATTCATCCTCGGCGAGTTTTCCAAGAGTCTGCGAGCTGTATTCTGGGAGAACTTGGTACAAGTCTTTTTCTTGAAGGTCTCTTTTCAGACCTTTTCTGAATAGAGGTAAAGTATATCTGTAAAAAATGCCTTAGAAATCATGGATGAATAAATCAAAAACTTACAAGAACAATATTTTTGAGACAACATTGGATTTTTGTCTAGGATTTATTTGTCTCGATAGAGAAATGTGATCCATTTTGAACCTAAAAGCAAATTACATAGCTCACCATTCACACATTACGCGCAATTTGTTGGTATTACTGTCTATAAATTATAATAAAGAAAGCCACAGGAAGTTTTCAGTTAGTAATTTTTTAAGGAATCTATCTGGGAGCTTTTTCTGACTTTCTAATGTATTAATACTGGCTACATTTTGCCACTCAATTTTTCATTAAAAAAAAACAACTATAAATAATTATTTTTGACATATTCAGATTAGTTTTTGTATTCTTTATTATTTTTTCGACAGCTCTTTACATTTCAGCCCCAGACTATCCACGTTAATTTTGTTTTGCTCCATACGCCGCCCGTGACTAATTTCGATTTCTTTGGTTGGAATTGGAAGTATTCAATAAAACTGATTGCTTTAAAAGCACATGGGCATTACTGACGTCTTCCCTACAAACGCTCCGGAACATTGATCATGCATAGAAATAGTGGAGAGGGTTCTTTATTTTATTAACCGCAAAATTGACTTATCCTAAGACCCCAACGGCGTGACGCGACGAAATTACTAAACATACAAAGGATCCCGGCGTTGTCGATTCGAATAAACTTCTAATTTCATTATTCGATCGTATCGCCAAGCAACACCCGAATCAGTTAGCTATTATTGAATGCGATAGCCCAAGAAAGACCATATTTGTAACGGCTACTGCTGAAGACAAGTACTAAGCGTTTCATTCAGGAGGAGAAAGAAAGAATTTATCTAAGACACAAAGGGATATGTTGCGTGTTTAGAGAAGAGTTGAGAACATGTTTCTGTGAAACTGGAGGGTTGTTCTCAAGTCTCGCGTGAGAGTGTGGTCATTCTAAAGGCGACTGTAGTCGTAAATGGCATAGTTTAATTGCAAATAGTTTACAGACGTGGAATGGTTTCGAGTGGGAATATAGAAGGTATCGTTAAGATTACATTCTGATCATTGTTCGCTTCGTGGGCATAGTTGTCGAGTTTACGGAGTTATGAATTTTTTAATTATCAGAATTTGGCGAATGTTCACCGATTAAAAAATAAAAGTGTTAAAAGTATTCAAACTAAAAATATCGTTGCGTGTTTTTGTGGTTTTTCGAGCTCGGTTAAATGAGAGAGTGTGTAGAGGATCACAAACTGACCAAAGCAAACCTAATAAAAACGATATTTTTTTAACGGAAAATTCAGTATTTTTGACGCTTTCAGTAACAAGCCAATGATGAAGAGAAAATTGTTGAAATTGAACAGTTCATGACATGGGCGTAGCCGAGAGGGAGTGGGTAGGGACACTTTTATAGCTTGCAATACGAAATTTTTTGATGATTTTACGACAAAAATTAGAGGACACATCTATAAGACTTTTTCTACACTCTAATTTAATTAATTTTTCTAATTCAATTTTTATAAGAGTTTTTATGAAATAAAAATAATTTTAAAAAAACATGTCTCCTTTTTCTACAAAGTTGTAATTGGTTACAGTTAAGATTCAAGTCAAGAAAAGTAAACTTATTAAGTTTTATAGGTATAGCGTTTAAACTACTAGGCACATAAATACAAAAATAATGAACGTGGTTTAAAAATCTCTAAAATTCCCTTTTTTTTTTCAAAATTACCACAATTAAAAGTTTTAATAAAATATGTTGAAAATTTTTGGGTTACCCTTAATTTTTTTTTTTTTTTTTAAATATGTGTCTTTTTTTCTACAAAGTTGTAATTTGTTACAGTTAAGATTCTAGTCAAGAAGAGTAAACTTATTAAGTTTTGTAGGTATCGTGCTTAAGCCACTAGAAACATAATAAATACAAAAATAGTGAAAATGTTTTATAAATATCTAAAATTCCCTTTTCTTGTGTTTAAGTTTGTGTTTTAGTACACTTAATAAAATAGCCAAAAACAGCAATTTCTCCAAAAATTGTTTCTATAACGCGTCAAAGACAATAATTTAACTAAATTCCATTGACAGTGTTAATACTACCAAAATTTTAAAATATAAAAATTTATGGGTAACCCACACACCAAAAAGTTAGATTATTAGCTGACGCGCGTTTCGGTAGCAAAGCAACCATCATCAGAGCGATGATACAAACTCGCGCGACAGCTAATAAACTGACTTTTTGGTGTGTGGGTTAATTTTATATTTTTATTTTTTAGAAACATCAAGTTTTGGATCGAAGAAATTTTCATTGACCAAAGTTTTAAATTTTCAAAAAATGTAGAAATTTTTGGTTTGCTCTAAATATACAATTTTTTAAAATTCGGCTCCTGATTTTTACTTTTATAGCTTTGCAAAATTTTTAAAAAACTCATAAAACATATCCGAATTTTATTTCTTCTTCGCCGAAAGTATTAAAGTTCAAAGCTTTGATCAAAAAATCTCATTTCTGCAATCACAGCATTTTTTGACGTTCGAAGTTTGGCGTAATTTTTTTAAAAAATGATTTTTACTACGTTTTTATTTAACTTGGCTCTAACATATCCTGCATAAGCGAAAAATCACAAATTTAAAATGACATTATTTATAAAATATATAAATAATATAGTTGAAGATGGATCGCATATTACGAATGCAATATCCACAGCCACAATAGCTAATCCAATTCTCAAATACATATAGTAACAAATGGTTAAAGTTGTAACACATTTGCTTCGTGACTCATTAAATATGAAAAATCTTCAATGCTGTCTTGTCTCCTGTGAGCAAATTTTCTATTTTTCCAAATGGTGCATTTTTAAGATTTCTTATTGGAGAGTTAGAAACAAAACATTGAGGTGAGAAGTTTGATCGGCTTACATTGAGCTAGCACGTAATAATTCTATCGATTATTGCTCCTGTACAATCAATAAAGATTAAGAAGAAACCATACAAGTACAATTAAAGAAATTTGTCCGTTTTTCTCTATAATTTTGTGACTTGTCACAGTTAAGTAACAAGTCACAACTAGCAACTTTCTTACATTTCATTGCTACAGCGTTAAAACTACTGGAATTACAGGTTTTAATAAAAACGTAGAACTGTTTTGCAAATTAATCTAAAAAATTAGTTTTTTACTCTAATTTTATAATTGGGAAAAATTTTTAGGCGGGCTAAAAGTAGCAATATTTACTTATCCAATTTTTTTTTCAAAATTACCACAATTAAAAGCTTAATAAAAAGCCAAAAATAGCAATTTCCCCAAATATTGTTTCTATAACGCGTCAAAGACAATAACTTTCCAAAATTTCATTGATAATGTTAACACCACCAAAGTTTCAAATTTTCAAAAAATGTAGAAATTTTTGATTTATTTTAAATATAGAAACTTATAAAATTTGACTCTTCTGATCTTTACTTTTATAGTTTTGCAGTTAATAAAAAAGTAAAAAAAAACATTTCCGAATTTTATTTCTTCATCGTTAAAACTATTAAACTTCAAAGCTTTTTTAACAAATATTACATTTAGTTTGTTCTAAAATTGAAAACTTCAAAAATTCGTATTTTCTGCTCTGTAAATTAGAAACCTGGCAGTGTCAATATGTAAGTCGAAAATAGCAGCTTTCCTAAATTTCATTATTATTAAGATAATTTTGTTAAATTGCGTGCTTGATTGATTACTTTCAGGTTTTTTTGGTTTAGTTTGCCTCTACGTTTTTATTTTTAACTTGGCCCTAAGAAAGTCTGCATAGACTTAAAGTCACAAATTTACAATCAAATTATAGATTTATGAAATAAATAAATAAAATAACTGATCCAATTCTAAAATAGATACATTTTGTAACAAATGATTAAAATTGTAATAAATCTGCTCCGTGACTCATTATATATGTAGAATCTTCAATGCTGACTTGTCTTCTGTGAGCAAATTTTCTATTTTTCCAAAGGCTGCATTTTTGCGATTTATTATTGGAGAGTTAGAAACTTCCTATTTAAACAACAACATAAACAGAGATTTCTTGGTCTGACTGTTATCCATTCATCTTCAGACTGTTTCTCGAGAAACTAAAAGCAATTTTCTGGAAATGTGTCTGTAAAAACGTCTTTACAAAACATACGATAAATGAAAATAGAAATATTAGAAAAATATTTGGAGAAAACGATAGATGTGTCTGCGGTTGAATTTCCCGTCCGTAGCAAAATAGTTCATATTTTATTCTTTTAGACATTAAATAATGCAATGTATCTTCGTCATAGAACGACGAAAAAAACTGGTTTCTCCCGGTATAAAAAAATAAAGAAAAAGGTTTTAGTACGTATATAAGATTAATTCTTTTATGATAATGAATTAGTTTTCTGTTAAAGTAGAAAGCAACAAATTAACTGCTAATTAAACAAACATAAGACGTCTTACTATTTTTACATGATATTTGAGTCATTCTATAGAACAATTCCTTCTTTTCCAACAAACTTTGAGGTAGATCATTTTTGAGATAAACTCAAAAATTTCACCATTGCTAAGCACTAAGGCCTTATCACACTTCATAGCAAAGTCCATTCTGCTTATAATGTCGTAAATTAGACTCTGCCTCGAATTCGCCGGTTTCTATAATTTCATCAAACACAACAATTTTGTTTTTCTGCATTTAATTCCTTGCCAAATTAAGAAGCTCTTTGTTCACAAAATTTAACTTAGAACTGATAATGCCAATTTCAAGACATGGAAAGAGGTCCCTCAATTGACAGTCGCTGGCATTCCAAATTTTCTCGTCTTTGTACTTTTTGTTTGGATTCGTGTTGTGTCTCAAACTTCCGTGTAGCACCAGAGGATTTTGTGATGTTAGATCAAAGAAAGTCCATCACTGGATGTTTGCTCTTCGACGTCGTATAGACGGAAGAGAGCAGAAATTAGAAAAGCAAAAACGAAAACTTTCATACAAGATCCATTGAAATAATACTGAATCGTAGATATCCAAACGAGTTTCAAGTTCTTGGCAAAGTAATTTTTGGGTAATGAGAGTTCGAATAGTTGGTAAAAAAACTGAGTATCCTACTATAGAACTTTAAAACTAAAAAAAACTAAAACTAAAAGACCTTTAAACCTAAAAAGTAGCCACAAAAAGACCACATTTCTGTAATCTGTAATCGTACTTACCGGCTGCGTCCACTCCCTTGACCGATTTTCCTATTTTCAAGTAGATTCGTCAATGAGAGTAGAAACGTTGTAGTAGAAAAGTACTAATTAGAAAATACTTAGATTTAGCAGTTACAGTAGTGCCAACTCAAAAACACGCCAAAAAAACAAAGTAAACCATCAGCTACTCAACCAAAAACTAAATTGTCGCACTGTAAAATTCACCTTACCGTATTCGAAGGTAAACTATTATAGATAATTATAGGTTGAAAAATGTTAGAAAAAATTATCAGCTCTTTAAAACATAAAATGTCAATTGTACTTCAACATAATCGAAATGACTTTTGTACAACCAAATAAACAATGTAGTATTATCTATAAAGGTTCCAAAATAACACAAACATCGCATATTTTTTGTGTTTTTGGAAAGTTTTTTTCTTGAAGGTCATTTATCAGACCTCTTTTGAGTAAAGGTAAAGTATATTAGTCAAAAATGCCTTACAAGTCATGAAAGAAATAGAAAATAGAAAAAGAATAATCAATAATAGAGAATAGAATAACTCAAAAACAGTTAAGTCGAATGTGATTGTTAAGCGTTTAAACTTCCAGTTTCAAGTTTCAACAAAAATTGAAAAAAAATTGGTTTGTTTTATTATTATTTTTATTTGTTTTTGCCTGAAATAATGAATAAATAAATTAAATATATTAACCTTCCTAAAGATAAAATTTAATTTGCCCCCATTTGATAAAACCTTAGCTACGCCCATGGTTCATGAAGTTATTTAAAATTCAAATAAGAATTTTGGTGTAATATAGAGCATTTATTTCTAGCAAAGCGGTAAATTTGAGGCGTGTCCGAATTAACAAAGCCTTTGTTCCTTCAAAGACTATTTCTCCTTCATTCAAATAAGACTTTAGCCAAAAGTTGTTATTTAAAATAAATGTAGCTTCTAATTTATGATAAAATAAATTGTATTAGGCAATGGGAGCAAAACATCCCACCACCAACTTGCTACAAATACTTAAAATATTCACGGCAATAAAATAAACTTATCCCTTACATTTCAGGATCCTTTTAAACCCTACCCTCCCAAAAAGCAACAAATTATATTTTTTACGGCGACCACATTGAAATTCCAACATTTCCTAGTTTAAACATTTCTTTAGCCAGCTTGTTTTAATAAAAACGTTTGGAATTGCCGATAAAATGAGGTCGAGAATTTTGATCACATCTTAATATAGGAAATACTACTGGTCGTTGCGCGTGAAGGTAAGAAACGGACGGAATTGCAGCAATAACGCTGAATTTCTTACCTATAACTTGGCACATAAACGGCAAGTACCTTTGCTATCGGAATTTCCGAGATGCAATGTGAAAACACTTTCGCTGAAAAACGACAGCAAAAACTTCCTAATAAATGCAAGTTTATCTTGTTAAAAATAGAACGCCAGCTTTCCTGGCGTTCGGCACTTATCACAAAGATATCAAGTAAAGCACATGGGCGGGTGCTGAAAAAATACATGCATCAGTCGAGACGGTTTTAGACGGCTTAATACCACACGGTCAGATATGTTAACCACTTTTTTACGGCCATTAGTTCGAGTTTAGATAATGGTGACGTTGCACTACATATTTCTACAATTGGCCGTACAATAAATCAAAATCAGCATGGAAGAACAAATTCACTATCTCTAAAAAAACGAGTTTGTTATGTAGAGTACTTGTGTGGTTCATTTTTGCATGGCAATCTTGCGCAGGGCTCTCATGCGCATCTATGGATTAGGGAATTTTAGTGAAATTGGTGATTATTGCATGACAGTTTGGCACAAGGGCCTGGGACTAGGAAACTAGGATGTATCATCCAAATCGAGGGATATTGGTCCCGAATGAAAAAAATGATTCGGCGATTGGGCGCTATGAGCTTCCCCTTTTCTATCAGAAAATATTGATCAGCTTTTATACTGCGAACATTATAGCTCTTATCATAATAAGAGATGGCATTTTTTACATCGCATGTGATAGATAAATATGTTGTTTTATAGATATTTGTATCTATCTGTGGTTGTAAATAAACAATATTTGCATTACTTTTGAAAAAGTTGAAAGACTTTCTGGTAGCACAGTTTGGACTGCAGATACAAATGACAATTTGTAACGGGGACGTGTGGGTCTTGTTATGATTTTTTTAGGTAGAGAACAAATACTACAAAAATTTTGTACAAAAAATGAAAAAAAGTTGTAAATGCGCTATTGTTTCATAATAAAATGTCTTCAATTTTGGCATTGCTTCCTGAAATTAGAGGTCATTTTTAATCTCATATTGTACACAAATAAATAACTAGCGCTACTAAAAATTAAAGATCATTACCTACTTTTGCAAATTAAAATCCAATAGGAGTCCAAATTATAAAATTACAATGCTTTGCTACCTATGGTTACTTGTCCCCGCACTTGGTAAAAGTACCCAAATATGTTTTTTCTTCAAATCTAAATAAACCATTGAAAGTAATATGCTGGAATACCACAATTTGAAAAAGTTAATCCTGGAACTGATAAAACTTTTCAAAACCCAAAATTTTTAATTTTCTGATATTTTTATAAGCTAGGTAAAAATATTAAAAATGACAAAAAACGTCCTGAGCAATAGACTTATAAAAATTGTTAAGTCTGTAGAAATTTTAAAGATACACAAAAAACAAAATTGTTAAAAAATATAATTTGGTGTTTTTTGAATATTCAAACAAAAATTCTTTCGAAAGTTCCAACAAGCTAAAGAAGTTTAAAATTTCTGATAATACAAAATAATCTTAAGCAACTAATTTTTTTTTTATTCTAAATCATAGAAATTCTAAAGACAATGAATAAATTTAAAATTGTCTGTAATGCAGAATTTATAAATAAGAGAAAAATTAAAAAAATTAAATTTTGAAAGTCGTAAAAATTCTTAGCCTCAGACATTCTCGACAATAAATATTTTTTTAAATGTTTGGAATCTTTCAAATGGTTTGGAGTTTTCTAAAATTTTGACTACAATAAAATTTGTAAACATTCTGAAAACAATTTAAAAACTGATTTCTAAAATTTAAATTTAGAGGATTTAATGGTCCTGAATATTATAAAAGTTCTAAACAAATCAAGAAACATAAAAATTTTAAAAATTACAAAAAAAAAATTGAAAATTGCATTTTTTGAAATCTGAAAAAAGACGATAAACAATGTAGACACTAATTATTAAATCTATGATACTTCTGAAAATTCAAAAATATTAAAATTCTGAAAATTATAAAAATTCTGAAAAATCCTAAAATTGTCTGTAATGTAAAAAAATATTATAATAATTTGAGAATCACACGGAAACTGCAGACACTAAAAACTTGAAAACTATAAAAAAAAATATGTCTACAGAAATTTTGAATTTTTAAATTTTGAATAATAATTCTAAGATTTAAAATGAATTGATCCTTCATAGAAATTCTTACTTTTTCAAAATTCCGAATATTCTGTTTAAAAAAGAATGAAATTTACAAAACATGTCAGAGCAGTACAATTTAATTATGGTCTATTATTTCATCAAGGCTAGCACCTAGAAAGTAGTTGTCGTTATCAATAAAAGGCCCAAAATCGGATACAACACCAAATTGTCTTTCAAATTCCAATTTTGCTCTCTCATTTTGACCATAATTTCCATCTGAGCAAAAATTAGATACACACCAAAATTGGTGTTCAAAAATTTCTCTTCCTATTTCTTCTCTTTCTTTTTTAAAAAATAGCAATATTTTATGTCTTTTATTGGTAAATTCTTCTTCGTCTATATTAAATTCGAAATTTCCTTTTTGCAGTTTCACTTTCAATGCAAGAATAATCAGCTTTTTTATTACACGCAATTGGTCTTTTTCCAAAGACTGTATATCATCGATTTAAGATAAATTTTTCCACTGAAAAACGATAATAGCCATATTGATTATTATTGAGTGATAAATAAGTTGTAGTTGATTTATAACAAAATCAAACTAGACCATCGAAAATCTCCAAATTTTATTGCGGTCGTAACCGTAGAAAATTACCGTTTTCTTAAAACTGTCAATCATTAGCAGTTCGCCGTACCATACCACAATTTAATTCTGTAAATTTTCACAATTTTCTTCTTAATTTACAAAACTAATAAAAAAAAACTTTCTAGCGAGAAAGCTAAAACTTGCAAAAAATATTTTTAGAATTTGCACTTTATTAAATAAAATAAACTGATTTTGGTTGAGAGTTGAAATTTGAATATCCGTCCCAAAAAAATTACAATGTGCCAAAAAAAAACTGTAAAAGCGTTTCAGATAACTGTTTTAGTGTTGTGGAGATTTTATAAGACGCTATAGATTAATGATGAAAGTCTTCATAAATATGTATCTATGGTGAAATTAATGCAGCTGTCTCGTTTTTATAACTTGACTCTAATTATGAAATTCTAGGAACGGATTAAGACAAGAGAGCTCTGTAGCTTAAACCTTTAATAAAAATTGTTAACTCGGAATGACGAGATTTTTTTAATAGAGAGATTCACCTGATAAATCACTTTGATTTTGTCGCGCTTCTTGTTGAATGAATACCAAAACATGAAAGATTAAAAAACTAACTCCCACCCCCACTCGTTCATTTGCATCCCCTTTTAAATTCTTATCACCCTTTCTACCCCATATTGTTCTTCGTTGACATTTAAACAATGAGAGCCCTTTCACGGCTGCTCCATTTCGGTAAATATCGATCAATTTGCCAAAGACATGGTGTGACAAAAACTAATAGGTTCCAACAATGGTGGTGAGAAGGATAGGAGGGTTTATGTTCCCTCTAGAGAATAATCAGTTATGAGGGATTCTCGTACGCGTTCGATATCTTTATAACGTCTCCCAGGATGGTCTCCAAATGTTGTTTGGTTATGCTTGATTGAATATCGATTTTGGAACGATGCGTTTACATTATTTTAACGAGAAGGTTACCGCGTCTTTGTGCTAAAAGTATTACTTCTGCACGGTAGAACGTCGCGTCGTTTTAGAAGACTTTTAAAACAAAACTAAATATCACCTCATTCAACGGCTGTTCAAGTAGCAGGCTAACACTGTAATGGTCGCATTTGTCTTGAAGATAAGTAGAAATGGCCGGATGAGTCGCTGATATAACGTCGGCACCAGCGAATGATCTCGCTGGTCGCTTGCGGTAAGTAGAACTGCACATGCTTCCACACTTGATGCATTGTGTCCATTAAACCACCTACGTAATCACTTGTCTCATGTAGAGCTCAATTCGAACAGCATGCATTACAGTGGTCACGCAATTAGTTAAGCTTACACAGTTTTAATGCAATAAGTGTTGAGTTCCTAATAACTGTTCATATTCCTTCAAAATACACAACACGAAGCACGTAATGCCATTTATTACCAGTATCAAATTTTAAAGTCACCGATATCGAATTGCCAAAACTAGAAAACAACTTCGCTGACTAAACCAAAAAGTCAAAAACACAGACAACTCAATTCCCTCTTGGAATCTGCCTTTTATTTGCGTATGAATCGGGAAACCTCAGCTGGAGAACGGACGAAATTCAGCTTATGTCGTAGACCATACACTCAATCAACACCAAGAATTATGATCTGATGGGCAATTAATTTTAACAGCAGGTTACTTCAGTCCGCGTCAGTTGCAATTTAAGCGGGCAACGATTACGGGATGATCTTGATGGACACAATTCAAATAGATTTTTTTTTAGTATTGTATGGTGGTAAGCCACTGTCGCTCAAAAGACGTTACACCGTGAAGGAAAGGATTGTGAATTTTTATTACGTTTTGAAGACTTTATTTTTAGTTGCTGAAGTGTATTACTTTGCGCTTGGTTTTATACAAAATGTATGGACGTTAATTTTATGCTTTTATTTTTAGGAGCCAGTAAATCTTTCAATTGAGATTTAAGAGAAACCTAAATATTTATTGTCTTTTCTAATAAAGCCAAAGGAATAAAACGATGGAAGAATGACACGAAAAAAAAGGAAATTTTAAAAAATCTGAGAAATTTTAAGATTTTTAGGCATTCTTAATCTAATCTAAAGACACTTACAAAATTTTAAAGGTTCTAGAAGTAAAAGAGAGGAAAAATAGAAGAAAATGAATAGGAAGGAAAATCTAGAGATCAAGAAGCAAAAAAAAACATTCAAAAAAAATTCAAAAAATCGGAGGGTAAAACGAATATAAGAATTACAAAAAAAAAATTATACCAGCCTAAAAATTAAAAAATCGTTTGAGAATACAAACAATTTGAAGTCTCCTTAAAATTTTAAAAAACTAAAGACAAATTAAAAACTGAATTTTTAAAATTCTCCGCTAACAAAAAATCTAGAAACTAAAAAGAAACAACTTTTTTTTTTAAATGAAAGCTTAATATTCAGCAAAATGTAAATGTGCACCTTTTGGAGACTTCAGATTCTTTGTACTCCCAATATTTTTAATTTTTTGGATCTTAATATATTAAGATTTAAATGTAAATTTCCTCATCTTTGTTATAATTATCGTTTTCTCAGATTTCAAGTTGAATTCAAATATCTTAACAATTCTAGAAACGGATCTAGAAATACAAAAGAAAAATGTTTAAGGAAATCTTGGAAGATGTCAAAAATTGAAATAAATGACTAAATATAAAAACAATAAGAATGTAAACCACCCTCAAGAATGTGAAAAACTTTAAGAAATATTAGCAATTCAAACAATTTGATCTAAAAAATCAAAAATGTCTAAACAAATCGAGAAAACCTAAAAGTTCCAAAAAATTTCAAAAAATAAAAAAAATAAAAAATGCATTTGATTTATAGATGATTTAGAGATAAAGAAAAAACAAAAAACCTAAAAAATCTAAAGAATTAAAGATTGCAACTGACACAAGATTTTTGAAAAAAATTTCAACACCCAAAAATGTACAATGTTGTATAAATATAAAGAGTACAAAAAATCTGACGTCTGCAGGTGATTTTGAAAATTTAAAAATTCCAAGTAATATTTAAAATCCAATGCCATGAAAAGATGAAAAGAATAAAAAAAAACAAAGACATGGAATGCAAAGAAAAAAACAAAAGATCTTAAGTACTCTTACAATTTTTTCAATTTTTAAAGTTTTTATGACATTTTTTGAATTTCTTGTTAAAAAATTGAAGGCTTACAATAACATTTAATTGTCAGAACTAAATGTAAATTTCTTCATCGATTTTCAAATAATTATCCTCTTCAAATTTTACGTTGATAATAAAAAATTTAAATAAGTCAAGAAATATAAAGAGTAACTCAAAGTTTATAAATAATCAATGTGTAAAAAATTAAAGAAAAATGGAAAAAAAATATAAAAGAATATTTAAGAATCCAAAGAATCAAAAAGACACAACATCAACAAAATTGAAAATAAGAGAACTCAGCTAATTTAAGAAATAGAAACTATTCAAGCAATTAAAATTATTCAAAAATTTCTAACCAATTCGAGGAAATCGAAAAATAAACTGAAAATAAGAATTAAAAATTATTAAAGTTTAAAAAGATTTGTATACATAGAGAAAATAACAAAACTTAAAAAAAAAACTATAAAACCAAAACAATGGATACAAAAATTTGAAAAAAATTATGGAAAGTGTCAAAAGAATCGAAAGCTTATAAAAGTTTATAATTAAAATTTAAAAAATATTTGAAAACTAAAAAAAATACAAAGAATAAAATACGAACGAAAATGTAGGGATGTAGAAAAAATCAAAAATTAAAGAAAAAAGATTTAAAATTCCAATACAAAAATTTAAAAGAATAACTTTCAAGAATCTACAAAATTTAACAAATGAGGAATACAAAAAATCTTCATATTCTTTATTGGACAATTTAAAAAACGAAATGACCTAAGCATATTTAAAAGTGAAGAAAACGCGGATATTTTCGTAAACTTCATTGTAAAAATGGATGATTGTGTGTGAAAATCAATTTTTAATAAGTAATCAATAATGTTTACCAGTAAAAAGTAAATATTTTATTACAGCAATTTTTTCACGTCAAAATTAATAACTTTTACACTTTAATGAATTAATTTGGTTTAATTAAAATCAAAACTGCACGAAAGAATTAATGAAATGTACGATATTATCTAGAAATAAACGCAAATGAAACTTAAATACACGACAGAGTACAAGTAAGGACGTCTTAAAGATCCATAAATTACAAATCAAAAATGTATTATGCTATTTTATTTCCATGCATTAATTTTTAAACTTCTTTAATATTTAATCAGGTGTGGAATATTTTACTGTGTCAACAGCACTTATTGATGTTATTCACTTTCCGTAAGTGCTCTTATAAAATTACGAGATTAGATCTTCCAAGCTCGGTCGAGACTCCCAAAAAAGCTGCAAAACTACTCAGCCTATTCCCTATCGATCCAATTCCAAAAGCTGGAAAAAAACAGGATATAGTTACAGAAAAACATATTAACGCAATTATGGCAGCCTGGAACATGCATTATTAATACTAATCATCGCTTATTATTTCCGTTCGCTTGTAATAACAATGAACAATGCCTAATGAGAACTGAAACGAACTTAGACCTCTAAAAATGGAAGTAGGTACGAAAAAAGTCCAATTTATCTAGAAATATTTAAAGGATAATGAAGCACGTTGGCTTCGTTACACCGAGTATAATTAATAATTATTACACCTGCGAGAAATTCCGGTTGGGGCTACTTATTACAGTTATCCAAGTGTCCAATTAATTTGTTGAAGATTTTTTGTCACCGTCCACATGTGGAAAAAGTTAAAAGCCGTGTCAATATACTGACATGAAAGCCGACAAATTATATTTTGATGAGATTATAATGAGAGCCCGTGGATAACAGCAGAAAATATTAAAAGGCTAGCTCATATCGCACTTTCCGTTCCATTTCCTTTTTAAGAGGTTTTAAATGTGAGCCACCCCTAGCTTCGTTTCGTATTAATTGCGTCGTCACTAACAGAAAATTATTTAACTATGAAGCACACTTTTTGTAGTATTAACCCCCGGCGCATTGAAAAGTCACTCGATACATACCTTACAAAACATTAAATATACACTCCCAGGAAATTGAATAGAATCCTTTCAGGTTCATAAGATAAGATTGGTCCTTAGTATTTATTTGCCGCGTTCATGAATTGTGTCGTAAAGAGCCAAGATTCGACATTGTGAGCAGACTGTCTTGACGTTACCACTTCTTATTAAAGCTTCTTTGTAAAAGTCCGCGCATACATTATGTACAGGAGCTCGCCAAGTAATAATTTCTCCGATGGACACACAATAGATCGATATATAATTAAAAGTGACTTTATTTTCACTTAAGATTCTCGACGTAGCCCCAATTTGCATAAGCTAGTACAGAGCTAAAATTATGGCGGTAACTAAGTCATTAAAATTTTATGGGCTATTACTGATCGGTTTATGTCGACAAAAACATTCACACAACGGGAAGGGTTGGAGCTCTTGCACGAAAATCCATTTTCAGCGTTAATAGTGAAAATCGAAAATTTTCGGTTGACCCTCGTAAAACAATTCGATCCACCGTCGAAATGCCACGCCTGCGGTCCTCCACTTATTTACGAGAGAGATGCAAGAAAATGATTAACATTCAGAAGACATTAGTGTCCTCGGGGATTCAGGCACTGACCTCAAGGTTTCCAAATTTGCTTTCAACGTCGTCAGGTTCTTTTCACTCGTTTTATATAAAATCATAAGAACGTTACGGACCAAAGAAACTTTTTTGTCTTCATTTTATTTTTACTTGGTCTATATTTTTATTTTACTCGACGTTCGCGGAGTTCTGAGCCTGAAGAGAAACGCGGTTGCTTGGAATTTATTAACTATGATTAAATTGTTTATTGACTGTATATTTGAAAAAATTGTTTTTGGGTGATGCTGCACTAAGATTTCACCTGTCCTTATCCCAAGCGCTAGGAGCGAACGGGGTACATCAGCATATGCTAAATAATGAATTCAAATTTTTGATGCGGTGTTCTGATTCGACTTAAATAACGTCCTATAATTACATAATGACATAGTAAAGAAGAAAACTGAACATGACCTCCAGCAAAATCGACATATGGTTGGTCGGCTGACTAAGAAGCTATTTCGTGACACCCTGGGCAAATAAGTATACGAGGGATTCAAAAATTCTTGAAATTGACGCCAAAAACGCGTCTACTTACTTTGGAATAAAATACATCAAAAATGTAAGACCTCATAAATTATTTAAGATTTGTGTTCGGTAAAGAAAGTCTAAAAAGCTTGAAATGTTTTATCAATCAATATAAAGTTCATAAATAAAGCGCTGGGAGTTGCATTAAAAACCTTCCTCTTATATTCAAGCACATCAAACTTTAGTGAACAAATATAAAAGTTTTTATATTTGAAAATTGTCTGATACTTTTCCTGAACATTTTATTTCTATTAACGCCGGTATTATAAGCTTCCCGTTGAAAGCTCCTAAAAAATCAAAACAGGCTGTTCACACGTATATTAGATGAAGCAACACATCTGCAGGAAAAGAAAAAAGACTTTTAGTTTCCCCTTTTAAGAAGTCGTTTCTGGTTTACTCATTGCAGGAACTATTTATAAATCGTCTATTTAAACCAAGACAGTGGTGTCTAATGAACGGTAAGAAAAGAACTGTCTCCGCGGTTCAACGACAAGTTTATAGTTGGTAACGTTGTAGTCAAGTGCTGCAATCGACGTACAATTAACACAAAAAGCTCTTCAAATTGTTGCATTTTGTTGTGCACGCGAAACGTGCTGTGTAAATGTCACTACATCAATCAAGCTTTTTGTAACTAATATGTGAAAAAACTTTTAATCAAGCGGATACAAATATTGCTGAAACGGGTTTATTTAAATGCAACGCTGGGAGATGCACAAATGCTGATTATAACCGTTTTTAATATTTTTATTTGCATCGGCGGCGTCGTACAAAATATGTAGTGTTTTTTATTCATTCAAAAAGTGGCGTGAATTTTGTAATCAATGAGTTGAAAAATATTTGCTCAGTTTTATACACAAAAAAAAGTTTAAAAGAATTCCAATTCAATACCAGTTCGGAAAATCTAAATGTTTAATACCCAAATAGTTAAAAAGATGAAAAAAATGAAAGAATTCAAATTACTGAAGCAAAAAAATGTAATGTAATGGATTTAAAAAATTCAAATATGTAAAATTCAACACGCTGAAAAAAACAGAATATCTCATAATTTTTTAGATTTACGGTTTTTGATCACATTTTTTTACTTTAACATTTTCAAACTGGAAACGTGAATTTTAGTTTTTAGATATCAAAATTCTTATAATTGATAACTATTCTGGAAAATGCACACACAAATGCTGATTCTAACCGTTTTTACTATTTTCATTTCATTCATGCTGGAAGAAGTGGTAAATTTTGCGTAAACCTCATATCAAATAAATGATAGGTAAAAAGATGCAAAAAATTAAAACATTCGAATTACTAAAATGTTTAATAACAAAAAAACTGAAAACTGAAAAATATCAACTTTCTTGCCCACGAATTAAAAGACTTTTACAACGATAGCTATCTTTTAGATTTAGATTTCCCATCCTTGACGAAATCATAATTATTTTCTCAAATTTCAAGTTGAAAAAATTTAAATAAGTCGAAGAAAACAAAAAGTTCAACCAACTCAAAATATCGAAAAATCAAGTGCCTAAACAATTATAGAAAAATTTAAAATATTTTAAAATCCTAGAAATAAACTGCATAGAAAAATATTGAAAATGTAGAAGAACTAGACATATGGAAAAAAAATTAAAAATTCCAAAAAAAACACCAAACTATGAAACGAATGCAACATGTAATATCAAAAATCTCAAGAATCTAAAAAACTTAAGTTATTTAAGAAATATAGGCTATTCAAACAATTGAAAATATCTAAACTAGAAATAGAAACAACAAAAATAATTTCTAGAAAATTTGGATATATAGAAAAAATATAAAACGAAAATCTGGAGAATCAAGAGATTTAGAAACAATCGAAGAACGCAAAAATCTGAAGAATCTAAGAATGCAACGAATTATAGAATTCTAAAAAATTATGAAAATACTCAAAAATCTACAAAATCGAGAAAATACAAAGAATCTGAAGACTCCAAAATTCCAAAATAGTTAAAATTACTCCTACCATTTTTCAGCCTTAACATTTTTTAATATTTGATTGCTTTAATTAAATATTTTCATATTGAAAACTCCAGTTTTAGTTGTTAAAAATTCCGAGATCTAAATTCTTATTATTAATAATTTTTGAACTGTTTGCAAAACTAAAAAATTAAACATAAACGATGGTAGATGTAAAAATGCTGATTCTAATCGTTTTTATAATTTTCATTTACACCGTGGTACAAAATATAATTTATGCTATAAGAAGTGTTAAATTTGGCGTGAATTTTATCTTTAATGAGTTGGAAAATAATTACTTAATTTCTAGACAACAAAAAAAAGTTTTAAGGAACTCTAATGTAAAAGCAGTTTAATTAATTTAATTTAGGATTAATTTTTAATATCCAAAATGCATAAAAGAACATTAAAATTAGACACCTCGAGATGCGAAAAAATCTAAAAATCACAACAAAAAAACGAAAAATCGAACGAATGGAACATTGAATAATAAAATTTTTCAAGAATCTAGAAAACTCAACTAATTTAAAAAATGTGAACTAGAACAATCAAAAGTATCTAAATTAAAAATAGAAATATTTTTAGAAAATTTGGTTATGTTGAAAAAATATTTAACGAAAATCTAGAAAATCAAGAGGTATAGAAGCAATTGAAAAAACAAAGAATCTAAAGGATCGAAGATTGCAACTGTAAGAAATCGAAAAAAAAATAAAAAAACAATGAATCTAAAGTTTTCAGAAGATATTAAAAAATTTAAAGCTAATTTAACAAATACAAATATTGAAAATTCAATGCGCTAACGAATCCAAAGGATTTAATTCCTTTATTGTATTTTGAGACAGAAAACGTAAATTTTAAGAACACTAATATCAAAATATTATTAAGTTTTTGATAATTAAAATTTTTAACACCGAAAATCGCTAAGAGATTATTCTAATCGTTTTCACAATTTTTATTTCCATCGTCGTACTAAGTATGTAGTGTTCTTCATGCTACAAGAGTGGTAAATTTGGCGTGAATTTTATCGTCAATAAGCTGGAGAATAATTGCTCAATTTCTAGACAACAAAGAGAAAGTTTTAATAAACCCTAATTTCAGTCGCTTTCTCAGCCCCCGAGACTTGTTTGTGTAAAAAGAATAAAATTTCAGGAATGTCGGTAACAATGGTAAATAACTAACATAATTGTGTTCTCAAACAGACAATTTTAGTTTGTAATATCAAACTAAATTAAATTGTTTTTTACTTCAGTGTTTATCTTTATTGTTTATGGAAATGAGATTCCACACTTTAAGATGAAAAACAGTTAAGCGTGGACCCAAAAAAAATCAGCCAACTTACAAAAATTCATCTTAAATTCCGAAAACAGTGATTCCACATTAAAGATCCGTTTAACTTGATGGTCTGCCATTTATTACGTCGAGTCACATATAGCGATTCGGTGGAAATTGAAATTTTGACAAGTGTATTTATCCCGTCCTGGTGGGCCACCGTTGCTATAGCCCATTCATCAAGACCTGAGTCCGTCGTTGCTCGATTCAGGACTATGCACACATGAACCGAGTCGCATGTTATATTTCATGGTCTTTTCCAATCGAAATCGAAACGAATGTGTTTTCTCAATCACTTTTATCGATTTACTCCAGGTCCACTAAATTACAAAAAAACACACAGAACGTAGTTACTGGTCGCGGTGAAAAAAAGGCATAAATTTTGTACTTGAATAATTCAGTGGCATCTAATAAAAATGTAAAATTAAACGAAGGAAGGTTCCGTTGAACACGCTGTGTATCTGCAGTTTCCCGAAACAAAAATACTGTGTTCATAAATCTTTCGAAAACTTATTATGCAGCAGGAACGATTTAACCTGAAAGGTTTGCTTGCATACATTTACTCCACAGATAGTATCGCAATATATGTCGTAAAGCAGCCTCGAACCCATTAAACGCGCATAACTGGTAGCGCCTCTGGAACGTCAACTGTCTCATCGTAAATATCGCGCTATAACTGAAAACGATCATCGAAAAACTTTAGTCAATAAAAATAATATCTCAAAGCGGTTTATGCAGACGGAGGGAAATAAACGAACTAGCTTTATGGACATTTTGATAAATTTTTACGTGCTTGTAAATACGAGAATTGCTACAGTTACTATTTTGTCTTTTGTTTCTAGCAAACTTTCGACGAGGCTTTGTTGTCTAACATAAACAAAACGTTTTCACAAAGAATAAATAAATCTAGAAGCTTCAAAACATAAAAAATTCAAAAGAAAGTTTGATATCAAATGTTAAATTTTTGTGGAAAAAGCATACATTTCCCAATAGTTTAAGTTAGAAAATTTTATTTTTTCTCAAAAAAAAATTGAAAAATAAAATGGAAAGAACAACTGTTGGCGAGAAAATAAACGAAAACAAACAAATTTTCTCTCAAAACCAAAATAGATAAAGATATGACATTTTTCAATCTCTTAGGCTTCTGGTTTTTATTAAATTCTTGATATTTCCAAAAATGTTAAAAAACAGTTCTGTGTTTTTCTTAATTTTTAGCAGTGCTAGAATTGTAATTATTTTTAAATTCATATTTTTTTAAAACTCTAGAAACTTTTCACTGTTGGTAATTTTTGTAAATATTTGAAATGTAATGGATTTTAGACTATTATTTAGTAAGTACTAATAGAAGTAACTATTACTAGTATTAGTACTATGAGTAGATATTTAGTAGTAATAGATTTTAGACTTTTATGTTTTTTTGGATCATATCCTTTATTTTGTTTTTTCAAAAATGCAACTAATTGCTTGTATTTTGAAATGTCACTGTCTTCATTAAATTGCAATTTATATTTTGACCACGATGCCTTCAGATTTTTGAACTAAAAATAAATATTAGATTTTTTTTTTTATATTTTGATAAAATTCTGTTTTGTTTAATTTGTCATGCGTTGCTATGGCAAGAAAATAAAAACCTAAGAAAAATTAGATCTCACAAATATTGGATTTTGAGAATTTTATAAAGTATCTGCGAAACTGATAGCTTGCTAGGTATATAAAGAATATGAAAAAATTAAATTCTAAGAAAGTGAGAATATGATAATAGTATGTAGAATATAAATAAATAAAATTATAAAAATATAAAATTTTCACAATGCGGAAATCAAAAAAAAATATCCTTTAATTTGATTAGCCGAAAATCTAAGAAAATCTTAGATTTAAAAAATATAAAATTAAATTAGAACCAGAAAAACTGAAAACATAGTAACTGGGAAACTTGAAAAGCAGAGAACCTAATTAAAAAAATAATAAATAATATATTCACAGAAAATTAAAAAAATAAAATTAAAATTATACATATAGAAAATTAAAAAACTAAAATTAAAATTAATTAAATTAATCTGTCTTAGCTCTTTTGGTTGTTAAATTTTTCACAAATTTTGAAAATTTTTCAATTAAAAATTATTTTGATGCTCTCAAAATTTACCATGTCTTTCCAAATCTGCAATGTCTATCATTTATTAAATGTTTATGAATTAATAAAATTATTAGCATTTTTTTTAAATTAAGAAGTTTCTAAAATAAAACATTTTTTCTTCAAAAATTTTATTAATTTTTTAAAAATTTAAAAACGTAATTTTTTTGTGTTTCTACAAATCAAGAATTAAATCTCTTGACAATATGAATATTTTAGACTGTTTTTTTATTATAACAAATTTTGTATTATTAAATTTTAATTTTGTTTTTACTTTTTACCAACCAAATTCTTAGTATTTAAAATTAAAAAAAATAGATTTCTGGTGGAAATCAAAAGCAAAAAACGGTGCAAAATAGAAAAATTCTAAAAATAATTTAAAAGATCTAAATAATATAAACATTGTAAAAAATTTTAAAAATATTGGTTAAAAAACAAAAAACGTCTTAGAATATTAAATTATGAAAAAAACCTACAAGATCGAAACAGTATAAAAATTTGAAAAATTAAACAATCAAGAAAAATATAAGAAATACAACAAACTAAAAAAAATATATATAGGAAACAAAAAAGATCTAAAAACTACTAAAATGAATCATTTTTTTTCAAAAATTAAATGCATAAAATAATTTTTTAAATTTTATTATTACGAGAGCTTAAAAACATGTAATTTTTTTTTGTTTCTACAAATCTAGAGTTAAGTCTCTTGACAATATGAATATTTTAAACTTTTTTTTTATTTATAACAATTTTTGTAGTCCTTCAATTTATCCACATCTAACGGTGTCTTAAATTTTAAGTTTGTTTTTACTTTATACCAAGTAAATTTTTAGTATCTAAAATTAAAAAAAAATAGTTTTCTGGTGGAAATCGAAAGCAAAAAAACGTGCAAAAATAAACAAATGAAAAAATTATAAAAATTATTTAAAAGATCTAAATAATATAAAAATTGTAGAAAATTTTAAAAATCTAGGAATTTAAAAAATCAGAAAACGTTCTAGAATATTAAATTACGAAAAAACCTACAAGATCGAAACAGTACAAAAATTTCAAAAAAATTAAACGATTGAGAAAATATATATACATATATATATGGGAAAGATTAAAAATCTAAAAAATTAAAAAAAAAATAAACAATTCAAACAATTTAAAAAAAAGCAAATAATAAAAGAAAACAAATAATAAACAATTAATTGGAATAATCCAAAAATTGCAAATATTGCAATATAATATTTGGCATTTTTGAAAGTGGTTTTAAAGATAATTTGAAAAATATAAATTTCTAAACAGTTTAAAAAAGATTTGAAAAATAAAAAAGTTCAAACTTTTTAAAGGAAAAAATAATGTAGCCATAGTAAAATTCTAAAAGTCCAAAAAGTATGAAAAAGTAAATAATATCATAAATATAACAAAACCTAAAAAAATCAAACGTAAAAAAATCATAAAAATCGAAATTATAAATATAGGAAATGATTGTATTGTAATGTGTAAATATTCTAATAATAATTTAAAGGATCCAATCACTCTATAAGCAGAACCTAAAAAATTAATAGTCCTAAAGTCTTAAAAAAAATATATCTCAACAAAATATCTGTCTAAGGATTATAAAAATATAGAAAGAATTAAAAACTTTGAGTTTATGGAAAGAAAAATGTGAACTAAGAAACGAAAGAAATATTAAAACTTCACAAAAAATCTAAAAAAAAAAATGCCAAAAATCCACGGGTGAAAACATTCCAAAAATTATTTAAAAGTATAAAATAATCTAGAAAAACTGTCAAACTCAAATTCCAAAGGGTCCTACACATTCAAAAGACCCAAAAAACTCTAAAAAATCAAAGCCACTTTAAAACAACAAAATTTGTCTAAAACGAATCCATAGATTTTTACTGCATTTTTTTTAATCTGTTGCAAATGCTTTCCATAATTTGATACATATGCAGGGTAATTCAACGGTTTCTGAACAGGTGAAGGAATAGCGTGACCATACTTTTAGAAGCAATTTTGAAAAAAAATTAAAATGACGACTGACGCCACTCACCTGTATGTACTACGAGTAAGTAAAATTGACAGAAAAGAGAATAATAGACTAAAATTGTATCCATAAAGTTGAAATTAAAAAAAATTCTAGTAATATTTAATATAAAATTAGTTGCTTGTTCATTTGCTCTAAAAAAACTAGACCGTCCAGTAACCAAATTTTTTTTTGGCTCAAAGATACGCAAAATTTCAAAGACAGTTCAGTATATAAACACTGCGTATATGTGAAAATAATTTTTGATTATTGGCAATAACAAAATCAGATTTGTAAAATTGGGATTAGAATGGATATATTTTCTCCCAGACGTTGGGATTTTTTTAAATTAACTGTTTTGCTTAAAAAAACTTTGAACTCTTGGAAATTATCGAAAAATATTTGACGCTTTGTTTTAATTATTTTTCTTTGGCAGAATTAGTCTCTAACGTACATACATTTTTGGTCCACAGATTAAAAACTAATTTGCAACAATTTGCTACGTAGACTTTCTTGCACAAATTCCTTTCTTTAGTTCTAGAAATTGCTATGTATTTCTCTAAAAAGAAAGTACAGCTGACTTAGTATAAACATCATTTATGTCCTAACTTTATAGCACCTGCGTGAACTAAACGTGCACCTAAAGCCATATTGTTTCTAATTTGACGTTTCGTTTCTTTTCGAGGCATCACTCGAGGCGCTTCTTACATAACCGACTTTTTGTGTAGCTCCAAGATGTCGAATTCCTGTGATAAATTCTCGTCCAAGAAAATTATATTTAACATTAAAATTATAACGACCAATAATAAATCTGCCCGGGGCAGTGATTTCATGTGAAGAGAAATAGACGTATCGAAGCAAACTAAAAAATAAGCAGCTGCGTTAGCAACCCCGCACGCACCCGACTAAATTACCATCACCAGAGGGTAGAGTAACGTGCCAGACGTAGGCCAGCAAGGACGTCGGCTCATCATTCATGATAAAGATGGTAATATTTATACCATCTGTGAGAAAGAGAGGGCAACAGATCGCTCGGGGCAGAGGTCATGTAGTACTTCCACCCGCACACCCAGGGTTCTCACGCCTCGCAAGCCATCGGATTCAAATGGACATCAGGTGCTTTGTGTTTCGTTCTTTTCATGTCCGACAACACTTCTAGATAAATGTCTTCACTTTAGAGATACTTTACAAAATATGTTTATGGTTTTTGGACGAACTAAAAGTTTCAATTAACCTCAGCCGATGCACAATGCGCTGAACTTTCTATAATATATCACACAATTTCACCAACTAAAAATAAAACTACAGATATAACTTGGGCTTTATTAGGGGGAATAAATCATCACGTGCGTCACATTCGAGCACACGAAATTTTCCAATTAAACTGCAACGCAAAACCTTTCATAAATCCATTTAAACCCATTTAGCAGAGAATATATTCCTAACTCGTTTGATGTTATTAGACGTTTTAACATTTCCGACACTTACACCTTACCTTAGACGTTACTACTGATAATTACCAGCATAACTTTAAACATTACTCTTGTCTCTCTTGCTGTTTGCTCGGAACGAAGATGACGATAGAAGTTTTATCTTGACAGTTTGGGAAACGCAACTAATTTCAAATTTGAGGAACGAATTCGCAAAGTTAATTCTTAAAAAATTCTCACTCTACATGTCATTTGTGTACAACGTCGATGCTTTTACCCACTAGTACGATAAAACCGGTCATTAAAATTCTAAAACAAATGTCATAAAGTTTGATGCTACCAAATGACCGTGGATAAAATTTTGTAGCATGAGGAAACAAACTCTAAACTCTCTAATTAAAAATTTAACACCGAGCTTACACTAGTAGTTAGTCAAATTAAGTATTTTTTGCACCGACCAACGAAATTTATTTGTCTCCCGTAAAAGCAACTCATTCTGAACAACGAAAAATACTCGAATGCATGTATGTTATTGAATTCTCGTTATTCCGTCTGTCTATATTTTCAATTTCGTCATAGAGGTAATGTGGCTGTTTATGGTTCATGATTTATGTTTGACACCGCACACAGCTACCAGTTATACCTGCTTATTATTGTTTTGCGGTTTGAGTTCGTTATTAAATATGAATATTAATATATAGGTAATGCGGTGAACGATGGTTCGAGCATTCTTAATTCATGTCGCAATGACTTTATTTCAAATGCATTAACACCAAAATAGTTAATGACACTAATTCTGTTTGAAAATTAAAGTGGATGTGTAATTCTGACTTTGTTACAAATTGAAAGACCACGTTGGCTGTGGACTAAAAAAATGGAAAATTATAATACTTTTCTTGTATCTTTAACGGAAAACCATTTAATTAGATATAATTAAAAAAAAATGTTTTATTTTACTAATTGGCAACACTTTACCAGTTGGCAACACATGACTCGTTAGCAACACAACCATACAAACAAGTATGACATTTAACAAAAAAAATATTCCCTCTTTTTTATTTCCATAAAAAATGAATGAAATGCACTTGTGGAAAATTCCTTTAATGAAACATTCATGATACTTGAATACGTGAGGATAGGTGCCGCCAAGAGTGATTCTTTGAAACTTCCTGTTGATTGGATCAGGGATAGTGCCTCCATTATCAACCAACATGGTAGCTGAGCTCCTTCCAATACAATGACCTGTGTAGCTACTGGAATCAGAAAGCATCAAACATTCAGCTTTTTTTCCGGCAAACTATAAAATGTGTTGATTCCCACTGGTTACACAGTGCATTTACAATTCCGGTAATAAACAAAAAATATGAAATAATCAATGTTTTGTATTTCAATCAATGAAGTTCAGTCAATGTTCAATCAATGTTTCTTTGTTTTGTATTACGCAATGTTACGACATTAACTGATTCATTCTATTCTATATCGTTAAGTGTAAGTGATTGTAATTCTTCCCCTGGCATTGGTCCGTTTAAAGCAAAAATTAATGCCACTTTTGTAAATAGATACGATTCCATCGAAGCGACATTTAGAAACTTCCTAATTTGTTTAAATGTCGACACTTATGACTTTTTGGAATCATATCCTTCATTTTGTTTTCTCCGAAATGCAATTAATTGCTTGTATTTTGAATTCATATAATTGCAACTTATCCTTCAGCATCGAATATTTTGACCACGATGCCTTCAGATTTTTGGGCTAAAAATAAATATTAGAATTTTTTTTCATTTTCTGATAAAATTCTGTTTTGTTTAATTTGTCGTCATGCGTTGCTACGGCAAGAAAATAAAAACCTAAAAAAATAAGATCTCAAAAATATTAAATTTTGAGAATTTTATAAAGTATCTGCGAAACTGATAGCTTGCTAGGTATACAAAGAATATGAAAAATTAAAATTTTAAGAAAGTGAGAATATGATAAAAGTATGTAAAATATAAGAAAATAAAATTATAAGGATATAAAATTTTCACAATGCAGAAATAAAAAAAAAACCTTTAACTTGATTAGCTGAAAATCTAGGAAAATCTTAGATTTAAAAATATAAAAATAGAACCAGAGAAACTGAGAACATAGTAACTGGAAAACCTGAAAACCAGAAAACCTAATTAAAAAAATTAAAATTAATATACATATAGAAACTTAAAAACTAAAATTAAAACTAAAAACCTGACAACCTAAAAATAGAAAAGTTAAAAAAGCTTAGTGAACAAAAACCTTAAATCCTAAGAAGCTGAAAGCCTCAAAATTTAAAAACTATAGATAAAAATTTGTAAGTTCCAAAAAAGCAAAGTCGTAAAAACTGCGATATCTAAGAATATACAAAAAAAAATGAAAACTAAGAGCTTGATAACGTACTAACCCGAAAACTTGAAATCCTGAGAAAATGTCTAAAACAGCAAACTAAATCTAAAATTTTAATTTAATACCTGACAGTCTGAGTAAAATTTTGAAAATAGCGTAAATCTGACACTCTAATAATGTAAAAAATTCAGAAATTAAACCCTTAGAACTTGCATTAGAGAACCTGAAAAATCGAAAAATTTAAAAACCTAAGAATATTATCACGTTAGACTCAAAAATTTAAGATTCCGAGTATTAAAAAAATTGAGAATCGTGAAACTAAAAAAATGAGAATATCTGGAATCCTTTTAGAATCTCAGAATATCAGAATTTAAAAATTTATAATTTAGATACTTGAAAACACGGAAAAGTGAGAAAAATATGTAAAAAACTTAAAAACTAACAAATATAATAACAAACTAAAAAACAAAAAATTTCACAAAGAAGCTAGAAACTGCAAATTTTGGCTCTTTACATCTAAATATCCAAGACAAAAAAAAACAATAAAAATTTGAAAATTTCGGATTTTGGTAACCTAAAACGCCATATATCTAGAAAACCCAGATTTTGATCTAAAAATCTGAAAACTGCGAACTTAAAAGATCTAAAAAATTTGAAGAATAAAATTCTAAGAATCTAAATTATGATTAAATTTTGAAGAAAATGAAAATCTTAAAATGTAAAAAATTGAAAAACTGAAAAATTTTAGAATTTTTTAATCTCGGAACTAAGCATTTAATAGTCTAGAAAACCAAAAAACTATAAACTTAAGAAAATAAAAATCTACAAAACTCAGATTTTAAAAATTCCAGATTCTGAGAATTTTATAAACTGAATGTTTGTGAAAATGATAGCTTGATATACCAAATAATTGAAAATTTTAATTTTAAGAAGAAAATGAAATTAAAAAATTTGTACATAGTGAAAATATACAAAAATGTCAACCTGTAACTTAATTTGCAGGAAATTTAGAAAAATCTTATAGTTAAAAAATTATAACCTGAGAAACTGAGAAATGAGGATTTAAAAACTTGTAAAATGTCAGGCTCAATTTTTTAAACAGAAAATTAATAATAAAAATATAGAAACCTAAAAAACTAAAATTATGAACATCTCTTCAACCTTATAGCCTGAAAATAAAAATTTAAAAATCAGGAAATTACGAAGCTGATAACCTAAGAGACTAAGAAAAATGAATTTATTTTCGAATTTCAAGTTTAAGCTGTGAATGGTTTTCCATATCTTTAATAACAGTTTCCGTTATCTCCCACATTTTTCTCTGCTAGAGTGACTTATCTTTCCAGCAACAGAGCTTTATAGACTTTTATCTTTAAAAATCGAGTCATTCTAGTGTGCTCTTTGCACCTAATTTTGCCAGTAAAAGCAATGAAATTATCTGTGGCTGTTTCTTCGTTTATAGCTTGTGTCAATCTTTAATTTAGCCGTAAAATATTTTAACAATGTGTTTAAAGACCTAAGCTTGAGCATTCTAGACATATAAATCATAACACCAAGATAAATGATCTATCACAGAAAATTCGAGTCGGTGCATCCGCACGTAATCATTGTGTATTATGTAATGACATATCAAAGACCAGCTTATTGAACAACTTCATCACGGGACTGCGACTATAAATTTTCCAGTTATTTACAATGGTACATTTTTTTTACTCGCTTCATTTAGAAATGAACGGGAAATTGCTCGAAGCAATTTCGGTAAAATGTAATCACTCAAAAGCTAAACGAAACTATGACAAAGTAATTTAGAGCGACCTTCCATAGAGTTCTTTCTCAAAATGCAGGTAAAATTCCTGAAGAGCTGAACTAATGAAGTATTAAAAAGTGACGAAGGATGACAATGGCGAAGATTACATGATTTTTTAGTAATTTAAATTTTGAATAAACGCCCCGAGATATGACATAAAGTTTGATAGTAATTAAGGCCATTACTGATGTGTGCCTATAAACGCAGTAATGTAGATTTCCGCTTTATTGACTGGTTCGCTGTTGCGTTAACGATGGCTAAATAGGCCGTCGGAGAATACACACGGTGTATTTTGGAAACTCCAATATGCAAATTTATTTAGAGAAATGAATCAATCAATCACCGTGAAGTGTCTGTGAGTCAGAGCTCTGTTGTCTGTGATAGATGGTGTTACGTTCCTACGCAGAGTTGCCTAACCACGGGGAAATAACGACAATTTCCAACTCTCGTGCCTGTTGTTCTGTCTCGACATGACATGGAAGAGTGTATGAAATGACAGCACAATGTTGAATGGTTAGAGCTTGACACGTTTCGGCTTTTACTAAAAATCTGCAACAGCTACATAACCTGCATAGTTACTGCCTTGTCACTTCCTAGTCGAAGGAATATGCAATTATCATCGAAATGTCAGATTTATTAACGACTGTAAATCATAACTCATGATGACTAAGCAAAATTCATAAAGATTTTGGTTCAAAAGCAAAATATGCAAAATGATTTTTATTTTTCACTTAACTATCATTTGTTGTTAGTACCTTGAATATGAAATATACACGGTGAGTCAAGTAAATTTTGCAGTTCGCATTCATAATATGAGACCAACACTTCATGATACATGAAAAAAAAATTCTATATTCTGCTTTGCTAGATTAAATGCTTTAAATGCATATCTTGTACTTAAATTTTGAATGCAAGATTGCCAAGTTACTTATTTTTTTAATTACTAGAATTTTTATTAGAAATTGATTGTCAAAATTTATTACAAGACTTAATAAATCGTTGCTCTTTTGTATGAAATTAATATTAGTTGATATTATCATACAGAGTGTTCATCATAACTCATGATGACTAAGCAAAATTGATTCTTTTGCAAAATATGCAAAAAGTTTTTTTTTTTCACTTAACTATTATTTGTTGTTAGTACATTGAATATGAAATATACACGGTGAGTCAAGAAAATTCTGCATTTCGCATTCATAATATGAGACTTCAACACTTCATGATACATGAAGTTGTTTTTAAATTTTGAGTTCAAGATTGCCAAGTTGTTCATTTTTTTATTGTTATTATTAGAAATTGATTGCTAAAATTTATCATAAAACTTAATAAATCGTTGCTCTTTCGTATGGCACCAATACAGAGTGTTCACTAAAAACACTTTATTTTGTATTTAAGCAGATATGACTTAGTTTTTATACTTATACATTTTGAACTATTTCATATTTTTTTAAAATTGTGACAAAAATGTAATAATTATTAGTAAAAAGTAAACTCTGATTAGATTTAGCTTTTTTTAAGATGTTGCATATTTTTCACCACAGGTGCAGTAAAATGATTAGTGGTTAAAGTAATTTCCAACAAAAAATAATAACAAGCACTTGGCATTAATTGAAGTGTCTAAGACACATCCGGTGTCACGATTAATGTGTAAAATAATTGTCCATATTATGGTAAAAATTGATTCTAATTATAAACATCATTACGTTCTGGTGACGATTATTTTATTTGCTCTTTGACAGTGACACTTGTAATAACTACCAACTGTGAAAACATAAATTACACCAGTTCTATTACGAAACTCAATGAGGCACTCACTTGGTGTTATAACATAGAAAATAGTACATTAAAACACTAGTTTTCTAGTAGTGCATTCAAAAATTAGTTTTATAAAACGAGTTTTTTATGCCATTTTTTTTAATTTGCATATTAGATACATTTTTTGCAAATAAAATGTTAGGGAATATTGTGACAGTTGATTTTAACGTTGACATTTTAATTTTAAATCAAGCAGACTTAACATAACTGTCACTTTTCCCAAATTAAATTGCAAAATTACTGTTCCAAGATTAATTTTAGAAATTTTATGCACTCCGCTAGAAATGCGGCAAATACAGAAAATGCTGACAATGAAAATTTTCTGTGTCTTGAAACTGTAACCTTAAATTTACACTGACATTTGATATTTAGTCTAAGGTGTGTTACCAACCGAGAAAAAGTTCCTAAATTTTGGGTTTGGTAATAGCTCATTAACGCACTGAAAATGAGTGCGTTAACAGCTTCGTTTAAACAACAAATTAAAAAAAAACTAATATTAAGACACTACTCCAAGTTTGAAGCACCACTGCCGAGTTTCGTATGCTATTTTTTCTAAGTTACTTGTTAAAAACCCTTATTTTACTAATAAAATGTAATTTGATGATTTAAGTAATTTTGTGACAAATGGCGAAACTTTTATTAAAAATCTTCTGTGTATTTTAAAGTAATTTTAAACTCACACTGACATTTGACATTTCATGTAATGTGTGTCACCAACCTTAAAAAGTTCCTAGATTTCGGATATAGTAATGACCTATTAACGCATTTAAAGTAGTGCGTTAACAGCTTTGTTTAAGCAACAAATTAGAAACAAATAAATGCAGTATCACTCGGAATTATTAAATTAAAAAACTCTTAGAATAAAATCCACTATATATAATATCACGTTTAAGTGAAGAATTTCCTACTTCTATGGTCTCTCTGAATAACGACATTTTCATTTCGGATATGGAGAATTTATTTTTATTTTGTCAACTACAACAATTATTCGCGACCTTTTGTTTCTAAATTCGACGCTATATTCTATATATCCAAAACGTCTCTTCAAAGTGATCATGTCGGCACTGGCATTCACTAGAAGAGTTGCTGATGTACGCCGCAGACAACGTCCTGTGTATTCTTTAAAATCTGCGTAACTCAAGTATTTTGCGACTTTTCAACGTATTTTTACCAGCGGGTTAAGGCGTACATCGGCCATTTCGATAACACAAGAACGCACTAATTCTAGAAAAGTCCATTAGAACTGTCGCGCAGATTCACCTTATGCGTTTTCGAAATTAACTAAACAAATCATTTTATTACAGTAGACACAAAACAAAATACATTTACACAAGCTTCTTTGAATTAATTTCTGTACCCAAAGTGAAAAATAAAACGTTATATGAACCGCGGGCATAATAATAAAATAAATAAATCTCGAGCAGCTTACAAAATCTCAGACCAAAGAGCCTCGACTTTGTAAATTGGTTGCTTTCCAAAACAAACATCTTCATTATGCTTTTAATGCATGAACATCTATGGAAGTTCTTGGAACCTACAATTCTAAAGATCTAGATACTTTAAATATTCCAACTGCATTAATTTTATTCATTTTGCACCACCCCTAGAGGTAAACATGATTTGGCTCTTTTGAGTATTCCCATCTTAGCGTCTAGAAGCAAATTTCCTATTTCAGGAAATTATATTTACCACAATTACCGCAAATTAAATGCGCAAAGTTTATCTACCTAATTAACAATTTTTAATTTAATGCATAAATTAGATCTATTGAATTTATAATCACCTCAAAATCTCCATACAACAAAGTGTGCTAATTACCATTTTCAGCTAAAATGAATCGAAACAAGATTAAATTAACTTGTTACGATAACAACGATCTAAGTTTCTTTATCGCAGCAACCCTAATATCTTTCGGTTCGAAGAGGTTAATGCCTTAATGTAGTAAAGTTTAGATCGAACTGGAAATCTGGTTTAGCTTGGGACCGATCGGTGGCAGCTAGCTCTAAATTCGGGTTAAAGTTAAATCATGTATACTATTATACGAAAGTTGTACAACTTTCACTGTTAAATTTGTCGGTACGAATTGGCAAAAATAGCCGTGCTGCCTATTAATAAAATTATCATTTGTCTGATGGAGCAATATTTAAGAAGTTCTGAAAAACTAATTTGCATAATTTTTTTACTTATCTCGTTTTACACACGCACTGGGTAAATTTCATTTTCAGAATAACTGTGAAATTCAAGCGCATGATTTTCCCGTTTAATGTTATCAAATTTTATCTTACATTGTTAACGTAGCCAATTTGTTAAAGCGGTTTTTAACGAGCGAATGAAGTGAGAAAAGTAATAGTTGTAATTTACCAAAATGAACTTAATTTTTCTCCGGACTTTTGTCTATCGGCAAAAATTCCGAGCTGAAATAAAGAAACAAGTTTAAATAAATTAGCATTGACCTCGTTTTGAGCCAAAACGGCTCACCTCAGCTTCCAAGAAATCAATTAGAAATAACCCAATTTGACAAATTACTAAAATAAATTGTCCAAAGATGACGAATGTTCGGGCCAGCTGGTCAACGCGCCATCACTCAATCACTATAATATATGGTAAGTGACGCGTTTTCTTTTCGAATCGGTTAATCAGAGTTACCTTATAAATACGTTAACGAATTCAATAAATCATATTTTACCGTGGGTGGAAATATTTCGAGTTTGATTGCTACATGGCATAGGCGGGTCTTGATCCAAGTAAATAGAACGAATTTTTAATACTTTTTGACTGTCTGAATTAAAATTTGCCATAAATTGAGACAAAGTTCCTGGTAGAATTATTAATAATAAAGCATGTAGGCATCTTCGATGTATAAGAGCTTATCGTTGGAACGTGAAGCTTTTATTGCTGTGGAATATTAAACGATTAACCTGAACCTTGTTTTATGTCTCCCTGAAGCTTCATTCATTATTTATAGCCGACAATTTTAGCGATGAAACTTTTTTCTAAAGGGAGGGAATAGGAGCGGTTTTTAGCGGAAGGATAGATCGCTATTTCAAACTGTTGAAAAGGAACACATGTTTGAATTTGCTCATATCCGTACTTAAAATAGATTAAACTATTATTTACCTCCAGATGTAATGAGGATCTTTTCGAGGTAAATAAATGTGGAAGAAAAGTAATTAAATGACGAAGCTGAAAATTTAACTTGAATTAACTCCGTATATAGAATGAAAAATGTGAGGAAGCTGGAAACTGGTCGAGCAGCTGGACAAAATCACATAAAATATGCAAGGTGGAAGCTAATTATGGCATAAATTTGTTAAAACTTGATAGATTATTTTATTTAAAGAACGGTGCAACGGGCTAATTTATAGCGGAGCTCGTTGGCAACGGCCAATATTTTACGATAGAACAAGTATGCAAGGAAATTCTGTTTAGTTTTATTGTACGTATTTTTAAAATGAAGCATACAAGAGATAGAAGGTAAAATTTCGAAGTTTCAGAATTGTAGAATTTTAGCATTGTAGAATCATTCTTCCTAAGAGAAATTGTGAGATTTTTAATACCATTTTTATGACAAAAAACTCCTAGAAAATTTTGAAAACTTTAGACGTTTTAGACATTTCAATTAAATCTAGAAGTTCTGAGAAATTTGGGGGTTTTGAATTTGCCGAAATTAAAAAATCTAACGATTGAAACTTAAGATTTTACAAATACTGACGATTAATAAATTTTCAGGACTTACAACAGTAGAAATTCCACATTACATTACTATTACAAGTTACATTTTTTACCTCATAGTTTTGTAATTTAACACAATAGTACGCAAGTTACAACTAGTAAGCTCTCTAAATTTTGTTTCTATAGCGCTAGAACTATAATAATAATATGAATGTATTCGTTCATCAAAGAAAAATTTCTAGAATCTGGCACTTCTGTTCTATAATTTTGTATTTTGGCATAATAAATAAACAAATGAAGAGTAACAACTTTCTCAAATTTTATTTCTATGATGCTAAAACTATTAAAGTCCGAGATTTCCATATAAAAATGTTAAAAAAAAATGATGTGTTCTAAAAATAAAAATGTAAAATATTTGCCTTTGCTCTACAATTTTGTTACTTAGTACGATTAATAAACAAGCTAAACATAGTGCCGGATCCCAATTTTATTGTTTGTTTATTTGTTGACGTAAAATATAAGATTTAGAAAATAAGATGAAAATTTCTTATTTTCCCAAAAAAAAATGACACTTTTGCTCTATGATATAGTATTTTAGTAAAATTAATACATAAGTCAAAAGTAAGGACTTCCCCAAATTTTACTTTCATAGAACTAAAACTAACAAAGTTTTAGATCCCTACTAAAAAAATGGAAATAAACACAATTTGTCTTAAAAATAAAAAAATCCAAAATTTGTTTTCTTGCCCCATAATTTGGTCATTTGCCACAGTTAACAGGCAAGGTAAAAATAGTAGCGTCCCTAAATTTTATTATGTTAATGTGAAAATTACTAGAGTTACAGTTTTAGAAAAAAAATGAAAATCTTTAGTTGGCGCCAAAAATTAAAAAAAATTAAAAATTGTTTCTTATGCTCAATAATTTTATATTGTGACACAGGTAATAAGCAAATCAAAAATATCAACTTTACCAAATTTTACTTCTGTGTCACTAAAACTACCAAAGTTTCAGGTCTTCACTAAAAAAATGGGGAAAAATTGTCCTTAAATTGTAAAAATTCAAAATTTGTTTTTTTGCTCTATAATTTTATTACTTGGCACAATTAACAAACAAGTTAAAGAAAGTAGCGTTCCTAAATTTTATTGTATTAATGTAAAACCTGCTAGAGTTACAGGTTTTAGAAAAAAAGAGTAAAAATTTTTTGTTAGTCCTAAAAATAAAAATTTCTAAAAATTGTTTCTTCTGCCCTATAATTTCGTATTTTGACACAGATAATAAGCAAATCAAAAATATTAACTTCACCAAATTTCATTTCTGTATAATTCATACTACCAAAGTTTCAGATCTTCACTAAAAAATGGAAAAAAATTGTCTTAAAAACAAAAAAAAATACAAAATTTGTATTTTTGCCCTATAATTTTGTTATTTAGCGCTGTTAAAAACAAGTTGAAGATAGTAGCGCCCCTAAATTTTATTTTGTTAAGTTCAAAGCTACTTGGATTACGGTTTTAGAGAAAAAGAGTAAACATTTTTTGTTAGTCCTAAAAATAAAAATTTCTAAAAATTGTTTTTTCTGCCCTATAATTTCGTAATTTGACACAGATAATAAGCAAATCAAAAATATTAACTTCACCAAATTTCATTTCTGTATAATTCATACTACCAAAGTTTCAGATCTTCACTAAAAAATGGAAAAAAATTGTCTTAAAAACAAAAAAAATTACAAAATTTGTATTTTTGCCCTATAATTTTGTTATTTAGCGCTGTTAAAAACAAGTTGAAGATAGTAGCGCCCCTAAATTTTATTTTGTTAAGTTCAAAGCTACTTGGATTACGGTTTTAGAGAAAAAGAGTAAACATTTTTTGTTAGTCCTAAAAATAAAAATTTGTAAAAATTGTTTTTTCTGCCCTATAATTTCGTAATTTGACACAGATAATAAGCAAATCAAAAATATTAACTTCACCAAATTTCATTTCTGTATAATTCATACTACCAAAGTTTCAGATCTTCACTAAAAAAATGGAAAAAAATTGTCTTAAAATTAAAAAAATTCAAAATTGATATTTTTGCCCTATAATTTTGTTATTTAGCGCTGTTAAAAGCAAGTTGAAGATAGTAGCGCCCCTAAATTTTATTTTGTTAAGTTCAAAGCTACTTGGATTACGGTTTTGGAAAAAAGAGTAAAAATTTTTTGTTAGCCCCAAAAATAAAAATTTCTAAAAATTGTTTTTTCTGTTCTATAATTTCGTATTTTGACACAGATAATAAGCAAATCTAAAATATTAACTTCACCAAATTTCATTTCTGTATAATTCATACTACCAAAGTTTCAGATCTTCACTAAAAAAATGGAAAAAAATTGTCTTTAAATTAAAAAAATTCAAAATTGATATTTTTGCCCTATAATTTTGTTATTTAGCGCTGTTAAAAGCAAGTTGAAGATAGTAGCGCCCCTATATTTTATTTTGTTAAGTTCAAAGCTACTTGGATTACGGTTTTGGAAAAGAGTAAAAAATTTTTGTTAGCCCCAAAAATAAAAATTTCTAAAAATTGTTTCTTCTGTTCTATAATTTCGTATTTTGAAACAGATAATAAGCAAATTAAAAACACCAAGTTTCTTAAATTTCATTTCTATAGTACTAAAACTACCAAAGTTTCAGGTCTTTACTAAAAAAAAATTAAAAAAAACTTTGTCTTAAGAATAATAATTTATATATTTGTCGTTTTGCTCTATAATGTTGTTACTTAGTAGAGTTAACAAGTAAGTTAAAGATAGTAACATCTTGAAATTTTATTATATGAAAGCTACTGAAGTTAAAGCTTTTAAAAGAAAATGACGAAAATTTTGTCTTAAAAATTTGTTTTTTTGCTCTATAATTTTATATTTTGAAATATTAATCCAAAAATTATAATTTTTTCAAATTTTATTTCTACAACATAATGGAAGTTTTTCGTTCGTCACTGCAAAAAGTAGTTTTTTCAATTTCTTAATGTTTTTTACGATTTTAAAATAAAGCTTTAAAAATATTCAAGATAATGTAAATTTTAATAAAATTTATTGGCGCATTAAACCACAAACAAAACTTCAAAATTTGATCGTTGTTATTATTGCTTTGCTTAACACGCCTCAAAATTTCTAAAAATAAACTTTAAAATTTAATGAAAATGGAAGATTTTTAGACTAGATAAGACAATGCAAGAATGCAAAATCTAAAAATGTAGAAATTTAAAAAATTAAACATTTTCTGTATGAGAACAAAAGGTCCAAGAAATGCGTTCTAAAAACAGACACCTTCAACCGTGAACAAAACATTGCTAGAACTGGAGCTAGTTAAAGTGCGATTCTAAAAACTGAAACTACAAAAATCTGAGAACCTGAAATCCTTGAGATTAGTAGGTAAGTTAAAATCTGATTTGTATCTAAAAATTTAAGAATTTGTTTTATAACATCATTTACTGATAATGTCCAGGATCTTCCTCTTAAAATCAGTTGATATCACATTTGAATCTTGATTTCTCAAATCTAGAAAAAAATTAGATATTCAAATAAAAATTAAGAAATTTTCTCAAAAAATTTTAATTGAGTTATCAGCGTTTAAAATGCTAATTGGAGAATATTTAAGTGTATTTCGATCTTCTGCAGAAGTAGTCTAAATCATAACTTCTAAGTTTTAAATCAACCGTCTCTATTCTTTGCCAAAACATGTTACTGTTCTGGCTCCGGTTATTCGAAATAAAAAAAATCCAGAACTGCTGTTAAAATTCATACACGCTGAAATGATAAAATAGCTTTGAGATGAAGTATGACATTTACAGTCTAGTCTGTTAAGTCTTTAATATTTGAATTGGCGTCTGTTGTTGCACCGAACACCAAATGTTGTTAATAAGTCTCCGTCACTTACGTCTGTTGAGTGAATTAATCATACTTGGCCGCAGGCACGACGAACATCTCAGTCGGATTAAAACTCCTAGCGTGGTGGTTTTGCATAAGTTCAAGCAAGCTGATACAAACTACAGACCTTCATTTTTGCATAAATTACTATGAACATTCTTCAGAAGTAGAGAGTTTAATCCCACAGCCATTTGTTTCATCCTGTTCCTCCTTTAAACGTTTCAAAATAAGTTGAGTGAAATATCGTATAAACATTAGCCACGTTGGGAACGATAATATCTTTGAATTCTGCGAAAGTGGAGCACACGATTATGAATTTTAATTTAAGGGACTGAATAACAACAAGATCGTGCCCGGAGTAGCGTTAGTAATAAAGTTTTTATCTCGAAAGGAAGTTCCTTGTTTGCTCTTCGCCATATTACAGAATCTAATTGTTTGAATGCAACGCGATTACCCACACCTATGGAAACAACGCAAGTTGTAATACCAAATTATTGATTTAACACACCTTTGGGAATACATATAGGAAATCCGGCTAAATCTTCCTGAGAAGTTCCGAGTACATAACATAATGTGCAATAATGGCTCGCTTGTATATACATATAAATAACATACGTTTATATTTATGGCGGCAATAACCTAGACCCACACACTGTCAATGGGTTCATACATCGTCACATTCCGGTCCAAGGTGAGGTTCGAGCTAAAACGTTCATCCTGCACCCCCCAGCAAGACACTATTGGATGCGAAAACGACTTTATGCCTGACACCGACGAGGAGATGACGGAGCAGATTAGAATTACCTGAAAAAATGTTAATGGATTTTTATCTTGATTAAGCAGTATTGTTCTGTTGTAAAATAGAAGTAGACTTTGGGCATAACGGAATTATAACGGAATTAAAATGTCCCCAAGGCGCGATTTTAATAGAAACTCGAACATAATTAATTGTTATTAAAAGAGCGCGCAGACACTATACCTCCATTAAACCTGCCTGCACAAACCCATGGCTCTTCCTTTTTATGTAAATTGCCTAGAAGATGTTCGGAAAAATAACGGCTTCAAACGGATGTGATCAAAAGGATATTTTCGACTTGATCAATCAAAAAGATTGTCAAATCGGTGAAAACAATAAAAAAAATATTTTTTTAAAGCAACTTAATAAGTTTGACTTATTTTGAACGTAAAAATTATCTTTAGGATCAAAAATTGCTAAAATTTGTTATTTTTTGCTCTATAATTTTGGGGTTGTGCACAGTTGTTCAACAAGTCAAAAATAGTAAGCTCTTCAGATTTTAATATCAAATTCTTGTTTTTTGCTCCCTAATTCTGTGATTTCAAAGAGGTGTTTATTGGTGCGTCCTCAAAATAAAAATTTATAAAATTTGTTTTTTTTTTGCCACATCATTTTGGGTTTTCATGCAGTCAGCAAGCAAGTTATATATATAGCTTTAAAACTACCATAATTACAGCTTTTAATAAAAAATGTTAAAAATTTTTGTTCATTCTAAGAATAAAAATTTTCAAATTTTGTCTATTATGCTCCATATTTTTGAAAATCAAAGTCAAATGTAGTAGCTTCTTTCAAGTTCATTGTTACACCGCTAAAACTGCAAGTACTTATTTTTGATTTGTTAAATTTTTAGTTGGTTTTTGGAACAAAAATTTTTAAATTTTGTCGCTCTTGCTCGATTACGTTGTAATTCAGCGTGGTCAAAAATATATTTTTATTTTGAATAATATCAAAACTATCAGAATTGGAGTTTTCAATTAATAAAATTTTCAAAAATTTTTTATTGGTTCTAAAAATAAAAAATTCTAATGTTTGTCTAACATCATTTGATACAGATTTTAAACAAGTGACAATTATAAATAATAATTAATTATCTCTCCGAGTTTTATAGTTATAGTTTTTAAAATACCGGAAATATAGAATTGATGAAGTGTTTTGAAAATGTGCGTTCATCCTAAAAGTATTTGGTTTCTACTGCCCTACAACTTTGTGATTTAGCAGAGATAATAGGCAAGTAAAAAATAAAAACTTTTTAAAATTTGTTTCTTATGCTTTTAAATTTTGTAAATTAGCACAAAAGCAGGCAAAGGAGAAAATAGCTTTGTAAGTTGTAATGATTAATAAGCGAATTAAAAGCAATAACTTTATTAATTTTTATTGCTACAGGTAATGACCATATATGCAAATTTTGCTATAAAATTTTGAAAATTTTTGGTTCGTTTTAAAAATAAAAATTTTGAAAATTTGTCCCTTTTGCTCAAAACTTTTTTGATTTAGCACAGTTTTTAAGTTAAATTTAACAAAGTTCTAGATTTTAATAACATGATTTTTTTGGTTGGTCTTTATATCAAAAATTTTCAAATTTGTTTTTTTTTTACTTATTTTGATGTTTAGCACAGTCACTCAGAAAAATAAAAATAAAAACTCCAATAGTTTTTGGTGTATAAAATCAAAACTATTAAAATTACATACACACGGAGTACACCTTAAAATTTTTTAGTTCATCCTAAAAGTAAAAATTTCTAAAATTTGTCTTTTCTGCCATATAACTTTATAATTTGATATAAGTTTTAAGTAAGTTATTATTCGTAATCTCTCTTAATTTTATTGTTATAGCTTTAAAACCAACAGAATTACATTCTATATGTATAATTAATAATTTCAAATTTTTAGTTCAAAAATTCGAATTTTTTTTAAATTTGTTTTTAATTATTTTCCAAAGAAATCTAAAAACAGCCATTTTTAAAATTTTTTACAATCAATATATTAAAGCGCAAGTTTTAATAGAAAATGTAGAAGATTTTTGATTCTCTTTAAAACTAAAGATTAAAAAAAATATATTTCTGTTCTTTAATTTTGTAATTCTTTAATAGTTAATAAGCATGTCAAATCAATAATCATTTTTATATTGCCATAATTATAATATTACAATAATTAGTTTAAGCAGCAAAATTGGTTGGTGACAAGAATTTTTTAAAAAAAAATTCCTGCTCGATAATTTTTTGGTTTACCACAATTAATGAACAGCTAAAAAATAATTGTTACCTAAAATTTCATTACTATAGCAATAAAAAGTACCAGAATTACAAATTTCAACATAATAATAAATTTTGGTCTGTATCAAAAACGAATATTTCAAAATTTCTGAAATATGTGATGTAGCACTAAAGTTTTTTAGAATAATATTTTATAAAATAATTATTTTCGTATCGCCTTTGTTTGATTTAATGACATGATGCTGAAAAAAGCTTTTTTCCATTCTTGAAATGATTTACAGCTTTAAATTAAAAATAAATCTCATTTTCAAATTTTATTTGTTGATATTAAAAAAAAAGTCATCAAAAAAAATAATTAAAAATTTGGCAAAACATTATTTCACAAGCCAATTTGAAAATAAATAATTAATATTCCACTTCCATGAAAACAATTTTGTTTTGAAAATTTAGTTATGAATTTGTCCATAAAATAAATAAATTTTGATTTGGATTTTTACTTTTTGTATTTTTTTTACAAAAATTAAAAAAAAAGCTTATGGTTTTAAACTCACAGTTTATTCCATCCTTCAATTTGTAGCTAATTGGATTAAAGCTTATTGCGGTTGTATTCTACCTACTCAAGCCAAAATTTTTAAAACAGGCGCTTTCGTTTCGTCCAAACTTTTCCACAAATTTAGCACAAAATTTGTTGGTTAATTCTGCCGATTGATTTTATAGTAAAATTTGACTATTGATTAGCATCTCAACTTGAAAAAAAATAACAAAGAAGTCTCCACCACATAAGGCAGAAATTTAGACTAGATAAAATGTTGAGGATTGCTCTAGCAACGTATTTTAGAGTAAGTAAAGTACACTTTAACTGCCTCGGATCTAAATTATTACGATTCTTGATACTCTTGACGAAATCACTGCCGCTGCACACGGATTTTACGATCACCGGCAGTCTCAACATAAATATCAATGTTGTTCTCATGGTGCATCATGGCAATAAACAATTAAACCTGAAAATTACAATGTTGAGGGAAAATATTAAAGGTTATTCGTTAGCGGCGTTCATAATCTCGGGCTGTTTATCATTTTTCCTCATAAATAACGTAAAACATTACAGAGAAAAACACATTACGCGCATCTGACGTTGTCGCGTTCTCAGGTAAGAAGTGTAAGCGGCGGCTTCATAAGACAAGACGGGAATCCATTAGCGAGCGCGCCGCACAATTAAACCTCGACGGTAATTAATCTCACCACAGGGGCACCTTGGACCCCGAAATGCAGAGAGGACCGCGGGCGGTAAAGACTCATATTCGACCAGGACCCATGTTCATTTTGATTTGTTGTCCTAAGAGATGTGTTCGTTTCGACATTACAGTGAATTACGATGACACGAAGTCATCGCCCGACAAATTATGTCATATTTCATGTTCGGCTGGGCGGCGACGGGGGCAAGAATTTCATTTATTTTAATATTTGTTTTGCAAGTAGATGGTGTGATGCGAAGTTAGCTTGTGACAACAATCCGAACACAAAGCCGTTTTATTTATTCATCGCCTACGTGAAGGGTTCGAAAATTCTAATTTATCGTGCGTACCTGCATCGGGGGCTTTTCCGTTACAAAATCGATAATTACGATACTGTCTCATATAAACACGTAATTTTTGGGACGCATCCAAGGAAGAATTCTTAAATTTGATCCCTGTCAAGCGCGAACAATGAGACTGTTTTTATAAATGAAATGAATTCAGAATGCCATCTGACCGCATTCATCCATCATTCTTCAGCGATAATTCGTAAAAAATATACACATAAAGGGGACATCCTGCGGCGAAAAGAAATTATAATTCTCGGTATAAGCAGAAAAACTTCACGTTTAAATAAAAAGATAGTTTCATAGAACGTTATTTATTACGACATTCGGTAAAATATCTTCGTATAAACAAGACGCCGCAAAAAGATGCAACGTAAATAATTAAACGTTAAACGTCAAACTGAAATTTACATATTACCGCGAAAATGTTTCTTCTGTCAAGTTGGAAACGGACGTAGACAAGAAGTTTTTCAGGTGTACAATGCGAACAACTATTCGAATTTCATACTTTATTCTGACTTTCGCAAGATCAATACTTCAAATTAACATGAATTTTTATGACACCACATCAAAAACCTAATTGACCAATTTCTTCCACAAAATGAACAGGAAAAAGATCTTGTTCTAACAAGCCTTATCAACTTTTTATCTGAGCACTAAAAATGCAACAACCTTCAAAATCTGCAGTTTTCTGGAAGCCGGAAATTTGCCGTGTATTTGCAGATTTTATTGTCCCACTGTATTGCGTTTTCCACTTTCTTTTTTTTGTATGTTTTCATCGTTTTGTTTTTGTGTTGAACGCCAACCCCGCACATAATTTATGTTGAAAGTTTTGTATCTATATAAAGATTTTTGCGTTTTTGTGAGCTTTTTCATTAGTATGCTCTAGTGGTCTTAACAATAATCGTTAAGCTGAGCTCCCAAGCTAAAAAAATTTAGTTCTACTTGTGGTTTAATGAAAACGAGCTTTGGTAGCTCTCGTTATTACAGTCTATTAAAAAAAATATGAGGGCTTTGTTTTTAAGATCTGGATTTTGGCAAACTTCCAGTTCGGTGCATTTGTATCGAATTCCGTTAAAAATCTCGTAAAAGCTAATAGGATCGTAATGGAAAATCCGAAAATTTTACTAGAGGCTTTTATAATTGTATGTAACGCAAATTTATGGAATTAAAACAGGCATCATTTGCTTCGGGTCACTTTTATTTCTGCCATTATAGAGACTAGTTAGTACAGAAAAAAAATTGAAAAATGTCAACAGGGAATGTTTTCGTTCACAAGTTTGTTTGAATTCGATTTCGAGACAGGTTGGGAAAATGAAATATTGAAGCTTGACCGATTTTTTAAATTTAATAATGTCTGATGGTGATATGCAAATGCAACTCCTCCCACCAAGTACTAGTTTCATGGTTGTTAATACCCAGAACTGCACAACTCTGCTCACAGTTTCGACACTAATACTGTCATCATCAGACTCAATTTAATTAACGTTCTAATGCTGATAGAAACAGCGGTGCTGTCGAAGCACGTGGCAGTTTTCAAACTACAAAGTGTCAGCGGTTGCAGCACTAACCAAAAATATCAACATTTGACTAAACGTGTTTTGACATCGCCGGTAAGGTTATTTATTCGACACTATAGATAATTTTTTGTATAAATTCCTGGGGATTTCTCGCTGGCACATGAAAAACTACTATCCGCACCATAATTAATTTTCGGATCCGAGCTAAAATGCCGTCTTAAACGACCTCCGTGGACGATTTGTCATATCAGCTCACACATTTGTCGAAATAACATTACGAAAGTCGCGTTAATCGTACTCATAAATCAAATCCAAGGCGCAACTTACTTAATAAATCAATTACTACACAAACAAGAAATAAAACCGATGAGCACCGATCGACTCTGTTACTATTAATTATATTAGACGACGAGAAGGAATCCCTGCAGAGATTGCAACTGCAGGAGGTCGTGAGTGTGGGCAACGTCAATGTCAGGCCTACCTTTACCTTTTGATACATGATAGAGACAGACCACGACAACATTCGATGTTGTTTTAACTGTTGATTAAATGACGTTGTGAGCACGCATTTTTTGTGAGAATGGAATGTATCAACTTGAAATGTTGTTATTAATGGGACGTCTCTATATAATATTTAATTTTTTCTTTAAAACAGTAGTAAGACTATCTCAAATTATCTCGCTGATTTAATAGTTGCCGTGCAAGATACTGCCTTCCTTCACCGGAGACTTCATGTAGAGATCGTCTAGAGCGTGATGGGAAAATGCGCGACAGGAGTCCATCTTTTATTACTTTTACACTCTGTTTTATTCTCTATTTTGAATACAAATCGGGCTCGTACAAAAACCGAGTCATGTTCAGTCTTAGAAACCACACGCTAACTCGTAAATTAAGCATATTATTTGTCGTCGGTTTTCCTAATGATATGACATATTATAACGTTCATTACGGTTTTATAGTACCAGTTCTTCATAAATTGATTCTTTATAAGAAAAATAACACCTTATTAGAAGACATTTAAAATCAATACGTTTATTTGTACCGACAAATAAAATTTCCACTTGTTTGTGCCGTCACAAAAGCACAATAATTTATACGAAAACGTTTGCTGGAGTAATAATGATTTCTGTCTTCTGAAGTCTCGAAGTTTAGTTACTTACTCACTTCACGTACAGCAAATTAGCGAAATAATTACGACTAAAGAGCGAAATGTATGCAAGAATATTTATGAAAATATAATGAACCACGTGTAGAAAATTATTGCAAAACATGCAACTCGTTTCAAAAAATGTGCAAAAATATGTTGTACCGCCACTGGGGATTTAAGAAACGTTAAATTTTTTTCAATTTTATACGATTGTTCGGTTTTGTTGGATCTTTAGAGCTCTCATTTTTTATTCACACTAATTTTTAAATTCTTCAATTTTTCAGTTTTTGACACACAAATTGGTACATTTTTTGTATTTTATTGGAAATTTTGAAGCCTTTGTAGTTTTAAATTCCATGTTTGCATTTTTTTGCACCGTTATGCATATATCTTCAGCTATTGCGAGTTCAGATTTTCTATTTTAAATAATTTTGTTTTTTAATTTTTTTAACTATTTTTGGATGATTAAACGCTTTCGATTGCTTTGCTTCCTTTGTATATTTTATATTTTTAATAGTGTAAAAAATACTTTTATAAAGTTCAACAGTCAATTTTTTAGTAATTCTTAAGTGGAACTCTTTTTTTTAAATTTCGTAAACATTTTAGACTTGTAAAATGCATTATAAATCTTAAATTGTAGTATATAACTTACAAAAATAAATAAAAAATTTACACATCTAAAAAACCAAGTCACATGAAAAATCCTGAAAATTCAGAAAAATGAAAGAAAGGAAAATTTGAGATTTGAATTATTTTTTTTTAAAAAAAAAGTAGAGGTAAAATTCTAAACAATTTGTTGCATTGTAATATCAAAATTTTATAGCATAAATTCGATAAATACTGCTGTTTCTGAAAATCTTTGATAGTTCAGATGAGCTAGAAGTTTCTAAAATAAATTCGCACGTTTAATATCTTAGAAGACTTCCAAAAATCAAAAATATTCAAAAACTTAGACATCTTAGAATATTATTGAAAATTTTAATATTATTTCTTATTAAAAATTTTTTTAAGCCTTTAGTTTGCCTGATGTCTTTAAACTATTTTTTCAATATTTAATTTTCAACTTTATTTATTATTTTTTATTTTACATTATTTGGATTCTATAAACTTTCTGAGATTTCTTAAAAAAATTAAATTTTGGATGCTTTTGATTCTTCTTATCGTTTACACTTTTTGAATTTCTTTAATTAACATACTTTTTTATTTTTTTTCAGATATTTTAAATTTACTTTAAAGTTTTAACAAAGCAAAATATTTTTAGTTTATAAAGGGCATAGGGAGATAAGAATGCTAAAATTGCCCCCAGAGCGTATCTTAACGATACTTTCAGGATATGTTCGTACTATAGAAAGACTTTGATTCTGAAGTTTTTAGATCTCAAAGTTAACTAGATTTTGAATAATAATAAAAAAAGGCAAAAACAGAAAATATTTTTTTTCTCTTTATAGACTAAACCGATTTAAATAAAAATTTTATGATAATTTGATATCTATAGAAATACTCTTTTGATAAAAATTTCAACTATATAGCTCTACATTTTCATAGAGAAAAAATTTTTTTTTTCAAGAAAAATTGATTTTTTATTATAAAACTTCAGAGTACAATTTTGAAAATATTTTTTTTGAATTCCTTAGCAAAATGTACACAAAATATATTTTTTTCAAATTTTTTGTAATGGTACGCCATATTGAAAAAAATTAAAAACTGTCCTGTTTTCGAAAAAATGTTTTTTTCGATTTATACTCTCTTTCTCTCTCTCTATACATATATACATCTAAAAAATGAAATTCTGAGAACGCATTAACTGTTTATTGCTCTCTTAACCTCCCAGCCATCCCCGACCAGTAATAACGAAAAGAGCATGATTTAAGTGTAGTTACACTTGAACATTCCCAACGTGAATATGAATATTAATTTTTGAAAAATAATGTAATCTAGATTACAATTTATTTAACATTATCATCGCTTTCTTAATTAATTGTTACGTTAATATTATCACCATTAAATAAAATAGTTTCGCATTTTCATAGAAAAAAATTTTTTTTTCGAGAAAAATTGTTGAATTGTGCAATTTTATTTTTTTTTAATTTTTTAACAAAAAATGCACAAAATATATTTTTTCTAATTTTTTTCTAATGGTACGCCATATAGAAAAAAATTGTCTTTGTTACAAAAAAAAAACAATACACACACACACACACACACACACACACACACACACACACACACATATATATATATATATATATATATATATATATATATGTGTGTGTGTGTGTATGTCTTTCAATTATTTTTGACAAAAATAAATTAAATAAATATCTCAAATAAAATTATTTGAGAGAGAAATTGTTATAACATAATTCTGACGTCTTAGCTAGATGACTATTATCTTATTGAAAAACGCACCGCTATTACTAGAATAACACCACGAGGGGGTGACTTCCGATTCAGATTTTTCTGATTTAATTATAGAGAGAATGAAGTCCATTAAAACATGTAAAAACACGTTGGCTGATGAAGTGAAAAAAAATGGTCGGCTCTGTAAAAAACTTTCTTTTCAAACAATTTCAGTTAATGAATTAACAGATTTTCCAGAAATGACAAAACAATTGAAAATCTTCTTCACTGGTTCAAATCAATATAAACAATCGATGTCATACCTAGCTGAAATGATGGATGAATCGAACAACATAAAAATTGAATATGTAAGACGAAGGTAATATAGTCAAAGTTAAAGTCTAATCTCGTCATATTAACAAAATAGAATATATACTTTTTATTTTTAGTTTTGATTACAAACCAAATAGTAGAGAGTATATCGGAAAAAATAGATATTGCTGTGAATGTGTAAATGGCAACAGAATCGTCAGTTGTTCTTCACATATTGCAGCAATTAATTATTATTTGGCTCATGAACGATACTTGACCAAAATTCCACAACCAGCTGAAGTGCTAAGCCGATTGTTTAACGATGATGGATAATATTAACGTAACAATGAATGAAGACAGCGATTATATTTAAATTATCTTTCGTCAAATTTAAGGTTCCTTATTATTTGCTTAGCATAGTGTTTAAATCTAAATTATATTATTTTAGAAAAATTAATATTAATATTCACGTTAGGAATATTCAAGCGTAACTACACTTAAGTCATGCTCTTTTTGTTATTTGTGCTCGAGGGTGGCTGAGAGATGAAGTGAGCAATAAACAGTTAATGCGTTCTCAGAATTTCATTTTTTAGATGTATATACATACATCTAGACATATATATATATATATATATATATATATATATATATATAAAGAGAGAGAGAGAGAGAGAAAGAGAGTATAAATAGAAAAAAACATTTTTTTGGAAACATGACAGTTTTTAATTTTTTTCAATATGGCGTACCATTACAAAAAATTTGAAAAAAATATATTTTATGTACTTTTTGCTAGGGAATTCAAAAAAAATATTTTCAAAATTGTACTTTTAAGTTTTATAATAAAAAAACAATTTTTCTTGAAAAAAAAATTTTTTTCTCTATGAAAATGTAGAGCTATATAGTTGAAATTTTTATCAAAAGAGTATCTCTATAGATATTAAATTACCATAAAAATTTTATTTAAATCGGTTTAGTCTATGAAGAGAAAAAAAATATTTTCTGTTTTTGCCTTTTTTTATTATTATTCAAAATCTAGTTAACTTTGAGATCTAAAAACTTCAGAATCAAAGTCCTTCTATAGTACGAACATATCCTGAAAGTATCGTTAAGATACGCTCTGGGGGCAATTTTAGCATTCTTATCTCCCTATGCCCTTTCTTAAATTAATAAAATTTTGAAAATTTCTGGTTGTTTCAAAGATCTAAAAATTTGTAAACTAAATTGAATGTCTTCCACAAACTAAAAATCTTTAGAATTATTAAGAATTTTGGAACATTATTAAAAAATTCAAAATTTCAAAATTGTTACATTTTAGATATTTTTTTCTTTTTTTTAGATTTGGTTAAATTATTTTATAATTTTTTTAATTCTTCTGATTATCGTTTTCTTTTTAGTTTTTAAACTTTATAAAATTACTTGGGTTCTTTGAGTTTCTTACACGTTTTCGTTTTTTCGTATTCCTTGTAAATATTTTTTGAACTTTTTAAATTATTACTTTTTTATTGTTTTCAGGTCTTAAACTTTGTAAAGCAATCTTACTACTCTTTCTGATGCATTATATTTGGGTAGTTTTTTCATCTTTTCTGTTTTTAACGCTCTCATTTTTAAGACACTTGTTTTTTTTTAAAATTTTTCATTTTTTTTAGAATATTGAGATTAGACTTTTCTTTCAATTAATTGGAATTTTTTAGCCTCTGCTCTGTTTTTTTTGCATTTTTGATATTTTTTAATGGTCACAATTTTTTTTAAGATCTTTGGATGATTTAAACTGTTTTTAGAACCTGTAAATCGGTGGACTATTTGATTATTGCAAAATTTGAATTGTTTCAAATTCTTAACATCGTTCACTTTTCAAAATGTTTTAAAAATTAGTTTTAACACCTTTGCAATTAATTTAAAAATGTCACTTAAGTTTCTTTAAAATTTAGATTTTTTTTGGAATTTCACGACAAATGTTATGATACTTGAAGCGTTTGTAGAACAAATTCGCAAGATTTATATCTTAGAAGTCTTTCAAAATCCAAAAATATAAAAAAAAATTTAACATCTTTGAACATTATTGAAAATTTTATAACATTACTAGATTTGAATTTTTTTTCTTTTCTTATATTGTCTGGTTTCTTTAAACTATTTTTTCAAATTATTAATTTTTAGCTTATTTATTTTTTTAATTTTTACCTTATTTGGATTCTTTGAACTTTTTGAGATTCCTTTAATATTTTGAATTTTTTTGACAATGAATTTTTTTTATCCTTTACATTTTATAAATTCTTTTAATTAATTTTTTTTTTTAATTTTTGGGATATTTCAAATTTACTTTAGTTTTCACACGATTACGATTTTTGTGTATTTTTATTTCTTTCTCTCTTTTATGTGTAAGAAAACCTAAAAAAAAATATAGAATCACAACAGAGATTTTTTTTTGAATTATTGATATTTTTAAATCGCCATTTAGTTTTAAAATCTCTGGATGTTTTAAACTTAGAACCTGTAAATTGGTGAAATATTTGATTATTGCAATCTTTGAAATGATTCAAATTCTTAACATCGTTCACTTTTCAAAATGTTTTAAAAATTAGTTTTAACACCTTTGCAATTAATTTAAAAATGTCACTTAAGTTTTTTTAAAATTTAGATTATTTTTGGAATTCCACGACAAATGTTACGATACTTGAAGCGTTTGTAGAACAAATTCGCAAGTTTTATATCTTAGAAGTCTTTCAAAATCCAAAAATATAAAAAAAAAATTAACATTTTTGAACATTATTGAAAATTTTAAAACATTACTAGATTTGAATTTTTTTTCTTTTCTTATATTGTCTGGTTTCTTTAAACTATTTTTTCAAATTATTAATTTTTAGCTTATTTATTTTTTTAATTTTTACCTTATTTGGATTCTTTGAACTTTTTGAGATTCCTTTAATATTTTGAATTTTTTTGACAATGAATTTTTTTTATCCTTTACATTTTATAAATTCTTTTAATTAATTTTTTTTTTTAATTTTTGGGATATTTCAAATTTACTTTAGTTTTCACACGATTACGATTTTTGTGTATTTTTATTTCTTTCTCTCTTTTATGTGTAAGAAAACCTAAAAAAAAATATAGAATCACAACAGAGATTTTTTTTTGAATTATTGATATTTTTAAATCGCCATTTAGTTTTAAAATCTCTGGATGTTTTAAACTTAGAACCTGTAAATTGGTGAAATATTTGATTATTGCAATCTTTGAAATGATTCAAATTCTTAACATCGTTCACTTTTCAAAATGTTTTAAAAATTAGTTTTAACACCTTTGCAATTAATTTAAAAATGTCACTTAAGTTTTTTTAAAATTTAGATTATTTTTGGAATTCCACGACAAATGTTACGATACTTGAAGCGTTTGTAGAACAAATTCGCAAGTTTTATATCTTAGAAGTCTTTCAAAATCCAAAAATATAAAAAAAAAATTAACATTTTTGAACATTATTGAAAATTTTAAAACATTACTAGATTTGAATTTTTTTTCTTTTCTTATATTGTCTGGTTTCTTTAAACTATTTTTTCAAATTATTAATTTTTAGCTTATTTATTTTTTTAATTTTTACCTTATTTGGATTCTTTGAACTTTTTGAGATTCCTTTAATATTTTGAATTTTTTTGACAATGAATTTTTTTTATCCTTTACATTTTATAAATTCTTTTAATTAATTTTTTTTTTTAATTTTTGGGATATTTCAAATTTACTTTAGTTTTCACACGATTACGATTTTTGTGTATTTTTATTTCTTTCTCTCTTTTATGTGTAAGAAAACCTAAAAAAAAATATAGAATCACAACAGAGATTTTTTTTTGAATTATTGATATTTTTAAATCGCCATTTAGTTTTAAAATCTCTGAATGTTTTAAACTTAGAACCTGTAAATTGGTGAAATATTTGATTCTTGATATCCTTTAAATGCTTTAAATTCTTAGCATCGTTCACTTTTTCAAATATTCTAAAACTTAAATTTAAAAACTTTTGCAATTAAGATAAAAATGTCACTTAAGTTTCCTCAAAGTTTTGCCTTTTTTTGGATGTCCACGATAAATGTTACACTTTAAACATTGTAAGAGTCAAAAAATTTCAGAAAATAAATTCCAAAAATCCTATACGTTTATAGATATCTGAAAAAAATTAAAATATAAAATACATAAAGGTAATTAAAACCCAAAAAAAACATCTGTATGGTCGTTGAAATTCAAAAGTGACAAACAATCTTCTAAATAAAACCGCAAAAGTAGAAAAACTAAAACTTTTTGTAAATTTTAAAAATGATAAAATTTAGACTTTAGAAACTTTTAACTTTTAACCTAAAAATATATTATGACCCTACAAACTAAAAATATGAAATTATTATACACGCATTTTTCATAAAATCCACTCTTTAATTATGACAATTTTTCAGACTTTTTCAGACAGAACAGCTGAAATAATTATCGGCCCAACATTACTCGATGAGCTTTCGTGTGTTAATAGAATTTTGGGAAATTACTGACATAAAAATTTACCACGTTGGAGATACAGAATTGATTTTAGTAAAGGAAAGTGTAATTAGCCTAGATTAAGTGTTTCACCTGTCGACAAATGTGTAATAAAATAACTTTCAACACGCAGCTACATTAGTCAAGTAGGAATGCACGTAATTTACGGAGAATAGGTGGCTGCACTGTTTAGAAAATAGGTGGTTCATGTGTACATGTACAGTAGCTTGCGATTATAACAACACTTTGAATTGTTTATTTGTTGAGCTTGCACTTACAGAGATTATAAATAATTAGAATTTTAGTTTTGTTCTTTTAGTGGTAATAAATTGTATACCTCTACTGTGTGCTTTTGAGTAATAAATACAGCTAGAATGCAAAAAGCGAAGGCACTTCTTATTTAGAGTACAACCTAAGAAATAAATTTGAATATCGTAAAATACTGTAATATCGGACCTTTTTCTATATTCAGATTTAATTCCCGATAAAGAAAAAGAATCAGAAGAGGGTTCCGATAACGGCCAGCTTCCTAATCAATATAGAGTTTCAGTCATAAGAATAATCCCAGCAAATAAAAACAAATCTTAATCTTTATACAGAAAAACTATATTTCAAGTTCGTTGGCTCCCCTTCTGAAAGAGATTTCCAGTTCAGATATTCGCCCCTACCTATTTAGCTACAGTGGAAGTATATATCACAAAACACAATATTTCTTAAGTGTGAAACCTAATTATTTTCCTGTGCAGTTAGAACACCGCAGAACCACAGTGTTGATAACTCAGATAAATGGCGTTATTTTTCATAATTAACCGATAATTAGTCAAGACGTAAAATTGGACACATATTTAGCTTAATGAATGGCAACGTTTCATGCGAAGCAGGTGCTCGTTGATAGCATTCTAAGCAAATCTAGATGACAATACACGACTGTAATTACGCGAGTTGGTATGTTAATGACCATCCGTGGGGAACAACCTTTAGTTATTATTTAAAGCGGTTAGCGTTTGTCCGCTACCATTACGAGGATTGCTTTTCTGGTTTTGTTCGCCACTGAGAAAACCTTCAAGTCATTTTTCACATTACACCTGAGGAAAACTGGCACTGGAAAAACCAACGATGACGTTTAGCAATGCGTAAAGTTGAATAGCCAACGTTATCGACGATCAATTTGAAAAAGCACTAATTCAACCGGATCATTCCTGCGCAAATTTATGGGCAATTTTTCAGCGTAGTTTGAAAAGAATCCGCCTATTTATTGCCACAAATCGGTAGCATATGTTCCAAGGTTAATAAATTTTCGACAGCGAACAAAGAGTATCAATGCGGATCTTGTATCAAATGTCTTGCTTCTCAAAAATTACACTCGGGGAAATTGATATCGATAAGATAATTGATTTATAATAATAAATATCACGGCTTAGCAAAGACCGACGTACGGCACTGATGAAGTTTCATATTAAACGCTTAAACTTAAAACTTGCTTAAACCATTTTTTTTTAGTCTTCCATTTACAGATTTTCAGATTTTATATTTTATCAGTTTTTTGGATGCTTCAGATTCTTTGTGTTTCTTACATTTCTTGAATTCTTTGAATTAATATATGAAGACAATTTACTATACTATCTACCTAGCCATGGAATAAAAGACAACTCTGATTTTTGGGTGACAAGTAGGTGCAACATTTTTAGTACCAGAAGTTACCAAGTTTTATCAAATTTTGTTGATTTATTACCGTTGAGGTAATTAAATACTGAAAAATGAGTGATACGAAGTTAGAGTACCGCAGAGTGAGAAAGTTCTTGACAAAAGAAAACGATAGTCCAAAAACCATTCATGAAAAAATTATTACTGTGTATGGAGAAGATGTCCCAAGTTATTTTAAAGTGAAGTTCGGGTCCAAACAGTTTCAATGTGGCAGATATTCGATACAGGAAGATGAAGGGTATGATCAACCACTTGAAGTGTGAAGAAACTGTCAAAAAAGTGGAAAATTTGGTACTCACGATAGACGAATGAAGATGTCTATTATAGCAAAAAAATTCAAGTTATCCGAAACCATCGTTTAGAAAACTCTACATGACGATTTGGCCTAGGAAAGGTCTTTTTGCTCACACCTGAAAAAAACTGATCAAAAAGAAAATTTCGGAGAAAAATTTAAATTCGTTAAATGAAGATAATAAACTTTTTTTAGAATTATAACAGGTGACGAGACTTGGGTATACCACTGAGACCTCCTCAGAAAACCAGTGTCGATGCAATGAGTTCACAAGAGATCACCACTCCCGAAAAAGTCACATCGGGAAAAAAAGTTATGGCAATCATTTTCTGGGACAATGAAAAGATATTATTGATTGAATATGTGTCCAGAGGGTCTACAGTAAATGGAGAGGTATACCGTAATACTACTTAACAGCTCAGAGTAGACCTCGTCGAAAAGCGTCTCTACAGCTACTGACTAAAAATTTTGTTGCCCCACGACAATGACAAAGTTTATAAAGCACATAAAATTCAAGAGCTGATTGACGATTGTGGTTTATTGAACTACGTCGTCCACCACATAGTCCTGATTTAGCCCCTAGCGACTCCTTTTTATTCAAAAGAATGAAGAAACATTTGAAGAGAAGAATGCTTTCTTCAGATGAGGAACTAAAAAATGACTGTGAATGAGTATTTTGCCGAACTTTTGACGAAATGGCTCAGCAGAAGAAGAGATATAATAAATCTGTTGTGAAGGGAGTTAGAAAACTAAAATGTTATTCTGAGTCTTTGATTTTTCTCATGGCTAGGTAGATAACTTAGTAAATTGCCCTCGTATATTAGATTGAAGCAACAATTCAATCGGATCATTCCTGCAAAAATTTATAGGCAATTTTTCAGCGCATTTTGCAAAGAATCCGCCTATTTATTGCCACAAATCGGTAACATATATTCCAAACCTTATAAATTTTTGACAGAGTAACAAAGAAGATCACTTGAGATTCTTCAAATTTCGTAGATTCTTAACATGTTTGAAATTCATTCTAAGAAACATTAAAACATACGATATAAAAAACAATCTGTAAAAATTTGAACGCCTAAAAAAACAAAAATCAGCTGATAAAAATCCTGAAAGTACAAAAAATACATTAAGGATCTAAAAAAAATTTAAAACAGAAGGTAAAATATGTTAAAAGTTTACGTCAAAAAATTTTAAGAATTAGGTTTAAAAATTTGTGGGATTCTGAAGATTCTATAAATCTCTGATAATTCTGATAATTCTGTTTTTTTGGTCTTTCGAATTACCTTAAAATTTTCGTATTTACTTAACTTTTTTTGAGATTTTTACAAAAATTCTCTGAACTGTCTACGATTACTAAATAGTTTAAATTTATGAATGCTTAGAATTCTTTGTAATTTTTATACTTAATATACTTTCAGATTTTTTGAATTCTTAAGATTTCCAGATTTTTTCTTATGCAATTAATAACGTCATAACGTCAAAAAAATTAAGGAATTGGGTACACAAATTTCTAAAATTTTTCAATTTACAATATTTCTGGGAATTTTAAACAAAATCTAAAAATGCCTATAAATATTAAACACTTTGAACCATTATTGAAAAATAAAAAATTTTAAAACTGTAAAATTTTTTTGTTCCTTTAGATTTTGTTGATTTATTAAGTTTTTGATTTTTTCATTGTAAAACTTTTGGCTTCTCTTATATTTTATGATAATATTCTAAATTCAATTTTTTATTTTTTTTTAAATTCTTCGAATCGTTATATTGAATTGAAGCACTAATCAACCCGATCATTCCTTCAAAAAATAAGCAAATTTTCAATGTAGTTTGAAAAGAATCCACCTATTTATTGCCACAAATCGGTAGCATATGTTCCAAGGTTTATAAATTTTCGACAGCGAATAAAGAGGATCACTCTTTGCTTTTTCACTCTGCTTAAAATATTGCACTTGTAGAAGTTAAAATGTTCTAGTTACTTGAAAAATTGATTAATAGTAAATATCAGTGTTTACCAGAATTGGACATACGACACTGATGAATTTTTCTGTTAAAAGCTCTCTAAAATATTTGCTCTATAGCTATTCATCTAGATGTTTCTCGTGAAATCTCATCAAAAAATGATAAATTCAAATTGTTCTTTCTTTTTATCTGATGAGTCTTCTGAAAGCTAAAAACATTTATAAAACCTACAACAATATTAAAAATTTAAATCAGCTACATCCTATTTTTTTCTTCATTTTAAATTTTTTTATTGTTCTGATTATCTTCAAATCTTCGTATTTCTTTAATTTATTTTTTTATTAAATTTTTGCATCGTTTGGATTCTTTAAACTTTGTGGAGTTGCTAAAGTACTTTAATTTTTGAATGCTTCGAATTCTATGTATTCTTTTTTTTTTGTTGTTGTACTTTAAGAATTTTTTGAATTAACATAATTTTTTAGATTTTTTAGATTTTCAAATTAGTTTCTAGTATTTTGCAATTTTTATAATCCATAAATTTTTTTATATTTTTTCTCTTTGTAGATGTAAGAAGTCTAAAAGAACTAGTAACATTATAGCTGCGTGAAATTTTAGCAATTAGGTACAAAAATTCCTAAAATTTGGAAAATCCTTGATGATTTTTTTTTTGGATTTCGTTGAATTATTTATTCGATCCTTTCTTCTGCATATTTTTATTCTGAGTGTTTTGGATTTTTAAATCGTTATCATATATTGAATTGAAGCACTAATTCAACCAGATCATTCCTGCACAAATTTATAGGCAGTTTTTTAGCTCAGTTTAAAAAGAATTCGCCTATTTATTGCCACAAATCGGTAGCAGATGTTCTAAGGTTTATAAATTTTCAACAGCAAACAAAGAGTATCAGTCTTTGCTTTTTCTCTCCGTTTGAAATATTGCACTTGTACAAGTTGAAATGTTCTAGTTACTTGGAAAATTGATTAATAATAAATATCAGTGTTTACCAGAGTCGGACACTGATGAATTTTCCTGTTAAAAGTTCTCTAAAATATTTGCTCTTTGGGTTTCTCGTCCCACCTTATCAAATTCAAATTACAATTTTTTTTTTATCTACAAGTCTTCGAAAGACTAAAAAGATCTAGAAATCTTAAACATCTTAGAACAATATTAAAAAAAAAAAATCTGCTTCCTGATTTTCCCTTCTTTCTAAATTTCATTGATTATTATTTTTTTGATTTTTTGATTACTTGGCTTTTTTAAATCTCCTGAAAGTGTTTTTTAAAATTTGTACAATTTTTGGATTCTTTCTTTTTTTTTAGAATTCTTTACATGAAAATGGTTTAAATCTGCTTTCTGATTTTCCCTTCTTTCTAAATTTCATTGATTATTATTTTTTTGATTTTTTTAATTACTTGGCTTTTTTAAATCTCCTGAAAGTGTTTTTTAAAATTTGTACAATTTTTGGATTCTTTCTTTTTTTTACAATTTATTACATGAAAATGGTTTAAATCTGCTTTCTGATTTTCCCTTCTTTCAAAATTTCATTGATTAATAATTTTTGATCTTTTTAATTACTTGACTTTTTTAAATCTCCTAAAAGTGTCTTTTAAAATTTGTACAATTTTTGGATTCTTTATTTTTTTTTAGAATTTATTACATGAAAATGGTTTAAATCTGCTTTCTGATTTTCCCTTCTTTCAAAATTTCATTGATTAATAATTTTTGATCTTTTTAATTACTTGACTTTTTTAAATCTCCTAAAAGTGTCTTTTAAAATTTGTACAATTTTTGGATTCTTTCTTTTTTTTTAGAATTCTTTACATGAAAATGGTTTAAATCTGCTTTCTGATTTTCCCTTCTTTCAAAATTTCATTGATTAATAATTTTTTGATCTTTTTAATTACTTGACTTTTTTAAATCTCCTAAAAGTGTCTTTTAAAATTTGTACAATTTTTGGATTCTTTCTTTTTTTTTAGAATTTATTACATGAAAATGGTTTAAATCTGCTTTCTGATTTTCCCTTCTTTCAAAATTTCATTGATTAATAATTTTTGATCTTTTTAATTACTTGACTTTTTTAAATCTCCTAAAAGTGTCTTTTAAAATTTGTACAATTTTTGGATTCTTTATTTTTTTTTAGAATTTATTACATGAAAATGGTTTAAATCTGCTTTCTGATTTTCCCTTCTTTCAAAATTTCATTGATTAATAATTTTTGATCTTTTTAATTACTTGACTTTTTTAAATCTCCTAAAAGTGTCTTTTAAAATTTGTACAATTTTTGGATTCTTTCTTTTTTTTTTTAGAATTCTTTACATGAAAATGGTTTAAATCTGCTTTCTGATTTTCCCTTCTTTCAAAATTTCATTGATTAATAATTTTTTGATCTTTTTAATTACTTGACTTTTTTAAATCTCCTAAAAGTGTCTTTTAAAATTTGTACAATTTTTGGATTCTTTCTTTTTTTTTTTAGAATTCTTTACATGAAAATGGTTTAAATCTGCTTTCTGATTTTCCCTTCTTTCAAAATTTCATTGATTAATAATTTTTTGATCTTTTTAATTACTTGACTTTTTTAAATCTCCTAAAAGTGTCTTTTAAAATTTGTACAATTTTTGGATTCTTTCTTTTTTTTTAGAATTCTTTACATGAAAATGGTTTAAATCTGCTTTCTGATTTTCCCTTCTTTCTAAATTTCATTGATTATCAATTTTTTGATTTTTTTAATTACTTGGCTTTTTTAAATCTCCTAAAAGAGTTTTTTAAAATTGTACAATTTTTGGATTTTTTTCTTTTTTTAGAATTCTTTACATAAAAATGGTTTTATTAATTCTATAGTTATTTCAAATTTGAAGATTAGCAGAAATTAGTTTATCAGAGTCGGATACACAATGATGAATTTTCGTGTTTAAAGGGCTCTAAAATATTTGTTCTTGTAACTGTATTCTTAGTCAGGTTTGTCGCCAAACCTGATCCAAAAACGACAAATTCAAATTTAGCAGCTCTCGCAAATGTCCGTCTTGTGTGACAAGAAACCAATCAAACAAACAACACCATTGCGCTTGTCGATGGCATGCTGCAGTGAATTAATATGCATGGTCATAAAATCGAATCATGACAAGCTACAAGGTACAAAGTTATTTCGCTCTTTAGACTGTAAAAATTTCATGATGATTAACGTTTGTTGTCTGAAACGACGACAGAACATGAGGTCCGTTAAAATTCGTATTCTAAATTTATATAAACTTCATTTGAGAGTTGCGGCTGCTGAAAAAGTTCTTACTATTTTACAACATAATCAAGTTTATTGTACCGGCCCGAATTAATTAAACTTCATGTCGTATAATAAAGCACGTATTGACGAAAGGTAATAAAATACCTAATTTATTTTAACGTATAATAAAATAGTAAAAAGCCTGAGGATGCTGAATTTTTTAACGTTGATGGATCAGAGAACCGTTTATGTTCGACTCGGAGACTCGGCCGATAAAGTAAATTGTAATTAAATTTTTTTATCACCTTTCAATTTGATATATGTCTCTATAAAATGCAGACATAACTGTGGTTCCGTTTGTATTTATTCAGAGTATGTGACAGCACTATAAATATTAACGATTTGATTAACATAAATTTGCAAAATTAACATACACAAAACGTTTTAATTAGTGCTCGATATCAGGCTCTCGAAGGCAGTTTTCGCTTTAATAAACCATATTTTATAAATTAGGTAATTTCGACTTTGTTTCCAATACTGTATAAACACACCTAAACCTAGCCACGAACCCGAAACAAGCAAACCGGAAAAAGCAAGCAAAGGAAGCAATGTTGGTAGTGTCAAGAAAAGTGAAATAAATACTTATAATTAATTAAGAAACACACTGCAAAAATAACAAGAACGGCAGCTAAGCACAATTTGGCCCAAGCCACATAAAAATTTCCCGCACATCTCCGTGCAATTATGTGGCAGGAATTCTGGCTCCGGTTAATAATCCTCAATTACGCAATGCTTCTCATTTCAGCGGCATTCATATCAGTCCTGAAATTTAAGCGCATTAAATAGGTGGTCCAACACCTGTCATCTAATAACTGATCTAACTCATCGAGAATTCATCCCGCGAACTGTAATTTGCCAAGCAGCTTTATCCAACAAACTCCTTTATTTCTCAGAGAATCAGGAATACAGCAACAAACCTATCTCGATTCAGCCATTCACATTTCGAGCCACAGATGTTGGGGTAGAAACATTAGTTTTGTAAAATTAATAACACGGAGGAGGAAACGTTTCGAAATTTATTCGTATTGATGCATTTTTTAATGGTGAATTTTCACAGATGTTGCAATATCTGTAATCAGTTGTATGGGAGTAATTAACTCGTTTTTTGTAGGGGACTCCATTAAGGGATTACAAACCAGTTTCATACGGCTTAAAGTTGCGTACCCTTCTGTCAAAACTAACAAGAAGATCTTCAACACTAATGTTTTAATCTCGTTTTATTCCTGGCTTTAGCTCTTCAAACTCTATGCGTTTTTATGTGCGTAAATTATTCAACAAAGGTCGTAATGTAACGCTTTTGATAGTTTTAAATTAATACTTAATGACACTGTAAATTGCTCATAAATGGTCGTACAAAACTTTATAACAATATAAATATTTTTTATGTCTAATTAGCTCTTTTTATTACTCATAGTCGTATGTCTACGGTCTCATTACCGTTTTATGAGCCTAGATACGACACGAGAAAGGTTTCAAGAAAGACGTTTTAATAAAATTCAGTTGACTGAAATGTAATCTAAACCAATTTTATGTGAGCAGATGCATGCAAATTATGCATGGGGTAGTTCATGCGAGTATATGATTTAAACTGCCCTTAATGATACATTTTATTTTAAATCACGATATTTCTTAAATTACTTATCGACCCGGAGCTTATTTTGAATTTTCTAACGTTATAAATGTAATGCTGTCAACAGCAAAAAATTACGGCTAATATTGTGTATCACGCAATTTATAGGTTTGTGAAAAGGTAAATAAGAGAAGCTTTTATTGATTCGTATTTTTTTTATTCCCAGAGTTCATCATGGAACAAAATCTACTGCGAGTTACAGTTCCCTTTTAATTTCGACCGTTGTTCCCGTATAAAAATTTCTGGAATGTTTGGACTCGTGCGGCGCCAACGTTTATGTCATGTTTTTGTGTCATAAAATATTCTCCTTGTGTCTTAATGCACGGCAATTAAATTGTAAGATAAACATTTGTTTGTGGTTTCTTTACCGCAATTTTCTCTATACATCACATGAAAACCATGCCAGGAAAATAATCCTCTCAACTGAGAATGTGCCTAAATTGCTTTGAAATTGTTCTATTCGCAAATTGTCTTAGTCCAGGATGCGTTGAACTATAATAATATTTTAATCTCCTGTTGACCCTCTTTGTTTGCTTAATGGCTATGAAGAGCAGATTTGTATATCTGTTTGTCGTATCTGTAGACAAACAGGACAGTAGAAACCCACATCAAGCACAAGGATAACCCCGTATGGTTCAGCTGAAAAGGATGTTGTCTGTTTATTTAGCTAGTCTTAACTTTCATAATTAAGTAATTAACTGTTTGCCGAAAACAATTTCCATCAAAACTAGGTTTCTCTAACTTGGGGGAAAAGAACGTCTGTTGCTAACGAGTTTTAACAGGAAATTAGATCTAAAGATGGTTCAAAAATTTATTGTACCAAGTCAACTTTAACAATTTTATAACGTACATAAAACGGTCGTGACAATGTGTTTTTTTCACATTTAGTTCAATTCTGAGACTAAATGTACTTATTATTTAGAAATCTGTGACCGTTGGAAAAAGTGCAAGATCTCTCATGTATGCAATTTTTGAAACTGTAGATATAACTTCCTTTTAAAGTTTTTTTTCTGAAAATTGAAAATTGAGTTTTTATTTCTAATTTTAACAAACCGAGTGAGAAATAGATGCAATTCATTTGAAAACAATTTTTAAATTTTTTTTTAATCCTAAGCATTTCTAATTTTTATCAATTTCAAAATCTTAAATGCCTTTGCAGTTTTTGGGATTTCTATAAACTCTCCAACTTCCTAAATTTTACAATTTTAAGCTTCTGCGAAATCTACAAAATTCCTACAAAATCGAAAAAATTCTTACAATTTCTGCATCCCAAAAATCAAGCATTTTTTTTCTAAAAAGTGTTCAAAAATGTATTAAAATTTAACGCAATGACGCTTTAAAAACTCTGAGATTCTTTGAATTTCCACAACTTGTAGCTTTTAAAGTTTTCTTAGATCTTGAAGAGCCATTATTTTAAAAAATCGCCTAATTATTTTTGAAGAAATTGAATCGTTTCATAAACTTTAAAAACTAAGAATTTAGAAATCCAAGAATTCCAAGAAATTACAATTGTAGAATGTTTTAAAATACCATAAAAATTTCAAGAACAAAAATTTACTGCAAAATTTCACAATTTAATTTAAATTATTTTTTTTAATTAATTTTTAAATCTAACAAAAAATCTATCAAACATCACATCGCATCAAATATGGACGTCTTGAAATCTGCAAACTTTTAAAAATTTCTAAAATGTAAGCTTTAACTTCATGCTAACAAATTTGTCGAATTTTAAATTTTTAAATGTTAGTGGCTTCAAAAATCTTCAACAATTAAAAGTCTTAAAACTAAAATTTCAATTGTACAATCTATAATTTTTTTTTAATTTTCGACGTCTTGGTTGAAATAATCTTAAAAGTTGTTCTTCTAAATGTTTTTATTAAATTCAAAAGTCAAAAAACATTTGTAAAAAAAATGCAAAATTATAAAGGTCTGTGTTTTTAATATTACTTTTTGTTTTGTGAAGTACTTTTGCTTAAAAAAAATTCAAGACATTTTAATCTTATAAATTTAAGAATTAACCATTAAGAAGCAAAAACTTTAAAATAATTAAATCTATTAGGTCAAAATGCTAAGCAATTTTTTTTGTTTAGAAAAAATTAAATTAAAATAAAGAAAACTAGTGAAACATAAAAAGATTCTGTAAATTCAAATTTTACTTAACGTAGCACAAATCAAAAACACAATAAAAACATTTTTAATTTTACAAATTTGAGAAAAGAACAAATTTTTATTAAAATAGAAAGTATTTGATAAAAAGTCGATTTTAAAGCTATGATCTGCCATTTGAAAAGTTTCATGACATAAAAAGAAAAAATTAAAAAGTTATAAAAAATGTTTATCTGTGAAAAATAATAGCGTAGAAATAATTTTATTGTAGCAATTATTCCCAAAATTTAAGTCATTTTTTTTCGGCGAAAACTTTGTTCCATAACTCAGAAATGGCTGTTAAGACATAAATTTTCTTAGTCAGAAGGAAACGATAAAACACAAGATATTTTCAAAATAGAAAATTTGATAACATTCAAAATTTATTCAATAAAAAAAACTGGGGCATATACATAATATTTAAATATATTATAAAAACAGTGTAACAATAAAAACGAATATTTCTCATAAATTAAAGAATGAAAGGAGATATATGTTATGGAGGTTGATCTCGATGATCTTTAGAACCAAAAACTCCAGAAATTAAATTTGTAGAATGCCTATAAATACCTCAAACATTTGAAGCATAAAAATTTATTTGGAAAATTTCGAAAATCCTCTACAATTTGAGATAAAATCAATGCTTATAAATCTAACAAAAAATTAAATCCTTTTAATAATTGATCACACAAACTTTTCGAAATATAGACGTCATAAAATATACAAATTGTTAAAAATTAATTAAATATTGAATTCAATGGCTCTACAACAATTATAGATCTTAAAAAAAAATTCAAATACACAATTTATAAAAATCACGTAATTTTTTAAAATTTTAAAAGGTTTTCAATAAATCAATAATTTTTTGTAATTTTCTAAATTAGTGTGTCTAAAAACTTTCAAATATGTCCAATTTAAAACCAGTTAAAAATCATTCAAAATATATAAAAGTAAAAATAAATATTTTCATTAAATTTAGAAAAGAACAACTGCTACTTTACTTTTGCGTAAATAAAATTTAAGTAAATGTTGTCCTATAAATTTAAGAACTAACAACTTCTAAAAGAGAGAAACTTTTTAAAAATAAAATCTATGAACCCAAAATGCATTTTTTTATTAAGAAAGACCAAATCAAAATAAATAATTAATAATAATAAATTTGAAAAGTGTTTGTAAATTCAGATTTTATTTAGCAATAAAAACATTTTTAATTTTACAAATTTGAAAAAGGAAACAAATATTTTTATTAAATTAGAAAATATTTTAAACTGCAATTTAAAAAACGTCCGTGATAACATATGGAAAAAATCGAAAAGTTATAAAAATATTGTAAATTTTTCTTGACCTTTGAAATCATGTACAATTTACAGAAATATTTTTAAATTAATGATGTTTAAATAATCTAATTTTAGAAATTATTCTCTTACTTCTAAAAAAATTCTTTTTTTTTTCATCAAGAAAAAATTCATAAATTGCCATAAATTCAAAAATGGCTTTGAAAAAGCAAAAAAAAAGTGTAAATTTTAATCAAATTTTCTAAATTAGGAGATAATTATAAAGCACAAAATATTTTCAAAATATTGATAGCATTCCAAATTTATTCGATAAAAACCTGGAACAAATGCATAATATTTAGATATTGAAAAAAAAAGGTGTAAAAATAAAAACGAATATTTCTCATGAACTACAGAGTGTAAGAAAATATCATTTGAAAGTTGAATACAATGTAAAATTTTAAACTATAGAACATAATGTAAAAAACTTAACCAAAAAAGTTACTACCACGTGCAAAATTGTAAGTATAAGAAAGTGTACTATTCCTTTTTGAAATCAATTTTAGGGAGCTTAAGTTTTCGTAACCAACAAAATTTTTGAACTATTTACTGTATTTAAAAATTGGAGAGCATTTTGATCTTACCAAAAATCCAAGTGAACAGTACAAATTTTTGTTATTTATTCCTTCGAGACGGACTCAAAGCTATCACTGCAAATTTAACCAATCCTCCGTCAATTTCAGTGTAAAATCCTCTTAAAAGTATCCATTAACAAAGCAAATGTTAGCTATACCTAAACCGAATGATATCATTATAAAAGCGGTATTTATTCAAAGTCAGAAAAAACTGCCAAGCCACAGTATACAATTACATTGCCCATAAAATAACATGTCATTATAAGTATCCCGTTAACACAATGGGTTATCTTTATAACTCGTCTTCTTTGATTGTATACCATTATCAACTTCATTCTGGTCTCCCAGGGGAAGTACTTGCACACCCTTAAATGGGCTTTGCGATGCCTCATATCTCCAATCTAAGATTGTTCCCGGTTTGCTACAACAATTTGTCCTTGGAAGTAATTTGCCCTTTTTGCATTAAGTAAGTGAAGGGGAATACGTAATGAGAATGAATATAGCGAACATGTTGAAATCAAAGTGGTGTAGGGGATGTTACCCATTCGCTCGACGGAAAATAACAGATTACAATAATGGATTTGTTTCATTATTTTGGGCAAAGCGTGGGTATAAACAACTATCCAGCTGAGCACGCATATTCGAAAAATAAATATTGTAATTTACGCTAAATTAACAACTGCAATAAAGAACTTCGTCAAGCGCCATTTACTTGCTCACATTTTAGAGCTGGCTTTATCTGATTTACGACTGTATTTACTTTACAGAATTATATTGAAAGCAATTTTTTGCCTGACATATCAAGAACTAAACGCTCCTGTCTAAAAGGATATAGTCAATAAGCTATATTTCAGCGGGGAAATCTGCTGAATATTGCCTAAATCACGTTTGGTCACTGGATAACTTTTTGACCGATATCGTAAATTGGTAAAAATCGTTAAAATACGTAGGCAAGCAATGGTTTTGATAGGAGAGCTTTCGACAAAAAATATTGTCTGCCTATTGACGACTGAGAGAAGTGGAGCGTGGATCTCGACATTTTTTCTTTTCGGTCCTCTACGAAACTGGAAATTGATACATTTGTCACAAAAGTGGCTCTTATCAATAATTTTTACTTTTATTCCATAAAACGCCTGTCCACGTAAATAATGTTCGTTATGAAAATATATGACAACAATTCGGGAACGAAATTGAATGAATGAATTTGTTTTATCTCAAATTCGAAAACTGCAAATTTTTGAGGAAAATTTACCTAATCGTTTTTAAAAGGTCGTTTATTTTTTCTAAACCAGTACACCTTGGGCAAAAATTTTGCATGTTTAGTTATTTTCGAGTAATTCGATCTGTTTTAGTCATAAAAAATTGCATAATGTAATAATTTGCTCAATTTGGAACCACCCTGAATCAAATTTCTGGAAAGATTCTATGGTGTACTCAAAATCCATCTGCTACTTTTGTAGTACTTTCTAGACAGATTCACATTTAAAATTAGGTAAAAGATTTCAAATTTTCGCGTCAAAAATTCTCTAAAATAATTGAAAAGCTGAAAAGATCTAGAGAATAAACAAGCACAAGCTAAGAAATCTGAAAATCAGTTTTCAAAAATAATTTTTGTAATTTCAAAAATCTTAGTAATTCTAAGAGAAAGCGGATCTTGAAAAGCAAAGCAGTTTGAAAAAAAAATTTATGACCCCTTTAAAACCAGAAATCTAAAATTTATAAACTGAAACAGCAAAATCTGAAATATGCAAAATCAAGTAAAACTGTAGAATTCCAAAAATATTCAAAATTTTCCAAAGTTTTATAAATGAACCGTATTAATAAACAAACTCATGTAAATTTTGGTTTTAAAAGTTTATTCACCATTATTTTAGGAAATTCGCTTGTTTGGAAAAGGTTAGAAAAAGTAAAAAAATTTAATCGCGTTGAAAAATTCTAAAAAATTCTTAAAAATCTATAGAGGCTGAAAAATGCAAAAAAAAACAAAGATCATGTAAGAATTTTTACTGTTCAGAGATTTAAAAGTCAAATAAATTTCTAAAACCTATTTTGTAATTTTAAAAAAAAGAACTGAAAATTGAAAAATTTTTCTTCTATTTTTATTTCAAAAATAAAAAAAATGTTGAAAATACTGAGATTTTTAAAAATTTTTGAAATTTCTGTGCCACACACAACTTAATAACATAATAATAATTTTAAAAATAAATTAAAAAAAAAAATCTCCAAACTTTCATAATTTCAAAAATACTTATAATTTAAAGAATTAAAAAGCGGTTTTTGAAAAACTATATAAATTCGAAAAATATTTATAATTCTTTTATACAACATACAATAAGATATAAAATAATTCTAAAAAATTAAAAATCCAAAATCAAAAGTCAACATAAACTTATAAAAATCTACTAAATATTCTAAAAAAAATAGTTTTAGAGATTAAGCCAAGATAATTTTAAATTTTAAAATGTCTAGAATTTCTAAAATTGTAAAAAAATTCACACGCAAAAAATTTCTGAAATATAAAAAGCTAAAATTATTTCGTAGTTAAGTTTATTAGTTTGTGTTCAATTTGGAACCATCGTTCGCAAACTTTTTCTTCGTGAAACTTTTGAATTTAAAATTTTAAAAAATAAAACATTTTTAAATTCGGCGATTCGAAACATTTGAAAAAATTCGTAAAAATCTAAGATAATCAGAAAATTGAAAAATCCTACAGTCTAGAGATCTAAGAGCCAGATAACTTTCTAAAACCCTAAAAATTTCATAAATTTAGCAAATTTTGAAAATAATTTCCCTGGCACTAGTTAATAATACAAAAACCTTCAATTTCTGTATACTTTCATAATTTCAAAAATGCTAGTATTTCAATGATTTTCAAAAACATGGTAATTTTTGAGTATATATGAAAAGATTATTCCAATTATATTTAAAACATTTGAAATGTACAAAAAATAATTAAAATTTTTGAATTTTTCAATTTTTCAAAATTTTTAAAATTGAAGCATTTTTTTTAACAGATTCATGTAACTTTTAAATTTCAAGTTGTAACAACGCCTTCAAATAAAACATTTCCAAAAATTCAAAATTTTTTTGTAAACAAACAAAAATTTTCAAAAATCAAACAATAAAAAAATGTCTTTATGTACAGAATAAAAAAATCTAAAAAGCTTAAAAAATGTAACGAAATTTGAGGACTCTTAAATTATTCTAGACAGTTTAAAATTTTTCCAGTAGATCATTTTAGATTATACAATTCTTTAAATTAAAATTAAAATTAAATATCCTAAATAATTTAAATACAAGCAATGGTTTTAATAGGGCAAAAATTTCGGGTACGTGTTGACCATTAAAATAAACGGAGAGTGAATTTCAAGAATTTCTTCGTTTCAAAGAAACTGGAAATTGAAACACCTTCAACCACATTTGTCATAAAAATGTCTCTTATCGCCAAGTTTAAATTTTATTTCATAAAACGCCACGTTTACCTGCCGAAACCCATAAATAATGTTTGTTTTGAGAATATACGACAACAAACCTGCATAAATATTATACTTAAGGGTTCTTCGGCCACCTTCCAGTTGCCTTAAAGATTTTATTAATCCTACCGAACAGGTGCAAGTTTTTTAGGAATTTTATAGCGACACCTTTCCGATAGCAATGAAAAACATTTAACATAATTTATAATTCTGACAGACTTTACTTTATACCTAAACAAATAGTAATAAAACGAAAAGGATCCCGATCCTTAATGACATTCCTTTTGTTATTTAGATCACAAAGTGCTCCGAATAAAGTCAAATGATCGGTTCATTTATTATTCCTGCTTGCGGAGGACAATCGGTCAGAACCACGGTTGACCACCCAGCGGACTTGATTAATGCTTCAATAAAGCCTCATATTTAAATTTTTTTTATTATGTATATTTGGAGAAGGCCAGTTTAATGCTCATTTTTATGTCGCCAAGGGAGAGGAAAATTGTTATTATTGTTTAGTCCCATAGTCGATGCTATCAAGACTGGATTTTATAACGCCATCAAGCTAAAATTACATGTTTATGAAACTAATCAAAACGTTTTATATTGTCTCCTTATCTGCGTATTGACGCCTTTGTTGTGAATATTGTCTGGATGCATTGTATATTTTAAGAGAATTTTAGTGATAAAAGTTTAATGGACAATTACACAACGAAATAGAACAGAGTTCAGTGTCCAAGCTATTCAATTTACAAACGATAATAATTCAATAACGCATTGAATGTTCTCTGAAACAAACTGGTTTTCTGTTTTAGCGTGAAAGACTATTTTATAATTTATTCAACCTAATTTAAAATTGAAGAATTTGTAGTTCGCGTGTCCCTAAAATAATGTATCTGATACATAAATTATTTCCATGTGTTGAAAAAAAGCCACCCGAACATGTTTTAAATTTGGAACAGTGTAGACGCCAAAAATCACCAATTAAAATTCCCTTATTCAGCGTCAAAAATTGTTTTATTCCATAGAGCTAGAACGTTAAAATCAACAAACCTAACAATATTAAAAATAAACCTATGACGTGTTTTTATTTAATTTTAAAATAAAAGTATTAAAAGCGGGGAAAACAATGAAAATGTACAATAAATAAACAAACCCAACATATGAGATTCGTTATGGGAACAAAATTTTCGGGCCTTGAAATACTCATGCAAATGAGACGCTCAAATTCAAATAAAACAATATGTTAATATGAAGCCGGGCGAAAATATTTGATATTTTGTTTAGTACCTTAGGGTTCATATTGAGTAACCATGTAGCAAAAGCTAAGCCGCAGTAATCTGTTTCAAAAAAAGCAACGATGTTAACAACTTAGCAGGGATTTTGTAGCATTGTGGAGCTCAGCAGGAGACTAGTGTTCACTCTAGTGCGACAGTTATAAGTTAAATTCGAATGTGATTAACAGAACGAGTTTGTTCTCTCGACAAAAACCGTGTACGCAACCGCGCTTCATCAGCATCTTATTAGATATTTATTAAAATAAACAGACATTGCAGGCGGCACGAAAGCATTCTTGGAATACAAGCAGCTTTTTCTCCCTAAGAGACAAGAGACTTCATCACAAGGTATTTACAAGAAATACCAACTTAATATGCTCCTGTGCACTGCAACCCTCTTCAGCTCGAAAAACTAAATCGCACGAAAAAGATAAATAATGAAGCCAACTGTAACGTCTTGATATATTAAATTAACTTGTGTTTACGTTATATTTGATTCTGTTTCGCTTCGTTTCACGTTTGCGCTATTATTTCTTAACAGGCTTAGCGGATTCAAAGATTGGCGAAATTTTCATTGAAGGAAGAGGTGGGGCACATTGTTTAGGATTGATGTAATTCCCTCGTAATTAAAAGGGGTGCGGAAGGACCAACGTTTATTTTGTTAAGGAGATGAACGGCTCCATGTAATGGACTAATTAAAGCAAACGTCAGCTTCGTTAGCTCGGTCGCCATAGGGTTAACATGTTGACCGAGACAGCTTATAGATTTTACATACTACAAGCGAATTACAGCTGCATCATCGTGAGTTAACGACGGAGTTTTTAATTTAACGTTCGAGGAGAGACGACGTCGAATACTTCCTAGAGGCACATGGATGATTTTAGACTAAAAATAGAAACTGTCATAAGCACTTAACTAAACTCGTAAATAAAAAACATGTGAGGCTCTGTGGAGCTCTAAATTAATTTGCAATTAAGAGAAAAATGTCTCAGACACTTTAGTGGTTAGTTGTGTTGAACGTGCTTTTATTGCGAGCAGCAGTAAAAGCAGTAAAACTCATTTTTAGAACGGCATAGTCGATACAGAGCAAAATCACTTACAAAGATATTTTTTAAATTAATTGCAACAGAATCTTCAGGCTCTTTGGTTGTTTTTTGTAGTTTTGAGCATCTGGGACCAATTCTAAAATTTTTTAAAAATACATGAACATTGAGTAAATTTTGAAAATATCCGGATATAAATAAATAGCCAAGGCACTAATAAAAATCAGACTCCTAGAAAATACTTTCAAGATTTTTATAAACACAAAATTTTGACACAACGGATCCACACTAACAAAAGCACTTGCTTCTCACAAACAAAAACTTTTCAATTTTTTATTGAACGTTGCAATGTGTGGAAAAAAGTGCTTCTGTCAATTAAAAATCAAAATTTTAAGAATTTGATAAAAAATCAGACCACTGATTGAGATAAAATTTTGCGTACTCATAAATCTTGATCGATTTTTTAGTTGACGTTTAGTTTACCAAATTTTATCGGTATTGGTCATAACTTGGGGTGAATAGATCTAAGTTTGGACCCATCTCATGCAGAATTTTATGAGAAATTTAGTGCCGTGAACAAAATCTATAATCACATTGATTCTTTAAATTTTTGCTTTTTAAATTTTGTCGTTGGATTTTGTGCACATTCATATTATAGAATTAAAGGAGAGATCAAAATCTGAAACCTCTGTTGTATTTTTTAAATAAGTCTGGTCTTAAAAGTTCCAAATTTTCCGATTTTTTTTTGACCCAATCGATGATTAACTGATAACTTTTAGAAATTTCTTCCAGATATAGATAAATATTTATACATTATAGATCTTGCTCCGGTTCATCGATCAACGTCAAAGTTTTCAGATTTGATTACGTTTTCATCGAGAGAAAAAATTCTCAAATTACGTGTTAAAAAAAACATTTAAATCTTCTCGCGATTAATCGTTTAATTTGGGTTCGATCATTGTGAATTTAGTCGTGTCTTATGCAGAATTTCATGAATAATTCAACAGTGTCCTCGAACTCGACATACGACTTCGGGTTCCGGAGTTATCCAGGTTTAAGATTTGAATTAAAAAAAAAAATCGGATTCAATCAACACTAAGCGAGTGCACCAATTGGCTTAAAATTTTCCATAATTTCCGTTAGTCTATTGGTTTGTGGCGATTGGAACCATTATCGTATGCAGAATTTCATGAGGAATTTAGTGGCGTCCGCAAAATATTACTATTTCTAATTCCAGAAACTTTTGCATTTAAATTTTGAAAAAGTAAAATGAAATATTTTAAAGGCAAGACATGGAATTTTAGAAAAAGAAACATGTAAGATAAATAGTTAATAATTTTAGAACTAAAAAGTTCTAAAAAAATAAAGTTAATCCAAAAATTTTACTGTCTAAAAATATAAAAATCTTGAAAATTTCAAAAATTTTAAAATTCTTTAAAATAAAATTTTAAAAACCTAAAAAAAAAAATTGAGGCACTACCACTAAAAATACAAGAAGCTTTAAGCCCAATTTTTGAAAAATACTTTCATGATTTAAAAAAAGCTAGTAATTCTAAGAATTAAAAGCAAATCTTGGAAAAAATTGTATAGTTGAAAATATTTATAATTTTATTATTAATTTATTTATTTTTATTTATTAGTTTTATTTATAAAGCATCCCAAAATTTATAAACAAATTTAACATTTTTAAACTTTGATTTAATAATTAAAACAACCAGTTTAAAATATAAACACTTATTTTATAGAAGAAATTCAAGCAATTTTGACTTTTAAAATGTCTAAAAGTATTTTAATTGTAAAAACACCTTCAAGATATAAATTCCTTAAATTCCAAAATTTTTATAACTACAAATTTTAAAAATTCTAAAAAAACAAAAAATTTTACATAAATTTAGACAATTTGTTTTAAACTTTGAAAATTGAATAAGTCAACTCAAATTTGAATTTTTAGAGATCTGAAAATGATTTAATCGTAAAGAATCTTAAATCTTGATACCAACAAAATTACCTGAAACATAAAACCTAAAGGACGTTTTTCAAAATTATAGGCATGGAAAATTTATCTAGAATTTATTTAGAATTCAAAAATCTAAAAACTTTAAAAAAAAACTTTCAAGATTTTAGAGTCGTACAAAGTTTTAAACAGAAAAATTCTTAGATTATTTTAGTTTCTTTTAAATTTTGCAATTTGAACAATCTTGAATTTCACAAATATTTAAATTTTTCACATATTTTAGATGCTTCATATTTTCGATAATTTTTTTTTCCTGATTAGATTTTCTTAACATTTTTGGATTTTCTTGCTTTAGTGTTGAATTCTGTTCAGTAAAAGGCACAAGAATGTACCTCTTAAGTAATTATAATTAATAAGCATGTATAAGCTCGAGTTTCTAGAATACTCTACATTTCCTACTACCGTCTCGTGCAGTTAATACAACGCCATGCTTACATGTCTAATTGTAAGAAGATTGCAGAACGTTTTTTTTTGTTATTGCATGTTAGTAATTTTAATTTAATATAATTTATGCTTTTCCATTAATGCGCTTTCTTGTGCAGTAGCGTCTCACAGCAGTTTCAGATCATTGACATCATCTCTTCTTTCCCAACATTTCTAACAAGGTATTAGTGTCATTGCTGTCAGTTTTATGCAGCGTTCAGAATAATCGTCATGAAAAAAATACATCCGTGCTAAAATTAGTCTACATTTCTTCATTGTATTCTTTACATTAAATTTGCTGAAAAAAATTTGCTTTGGAAGGTTTAACTAAAAAAAAATTCATTTGATATTCTAAGTTTGTTTTTGCTTGAGACCTGCTGAAATCTTGATATCTTTCAATAACAAACTGGCATGAACGGCCTCGCCAAGTGCAATTTTACGTCCTGTTAGTCGAAGCATTGTTCTATTAAAAGTTGCTGTTTGCAACAGTTGACCGTAACATACTCATATTTTGCAATTACATGCTGATTAGTGCAATTAGTAACAATTCAACGGAAGATTTAGATACAATAAATTTTAAGATAAAATAACACTAGAGCTAGAATTCCGTGGCACATTCTTATGTAGATCCGAGTTCCAAGTAACTAAAGATAACGAAAACGGTGATAAAAAATAAAATTCAATAACCAATGTATTTTGTTTACGTTCCATTAATTTAGAACAGTGTTTCTCCGTGTCTTTGTCAAAACACTTGTAGAATATCCTCGCACTTATTCGATTAATTTTCTATTAGTCCAGGTTCTTATTGTGTTCGTTAATTTTCTGCTCTTGTTCGCTAATACCGGCCGTAACGAGGTATGTAGTTGTATTCAAAAATGATTTATAGTCGGCACGATTTAGTTTGATTGGAACCATGAGCTGACAAAACTGAAGAATATTTTAATTAATGAACCCGCTAATTACGATCCAGCTTCTAATTATGTTTAATAAACCATTAAGTTATAATAAGATTTATCGTGACAAGAGATTTTTAGTTAATCGTCAAACATGCCGCTCTCATTAGATTAAAAAAAAAGTGGGAGCAACGAAACTTCCTCTAGTTTAATTATGCTACTTTTGAAAGATTTTTGAAAGCAGAATGAAAACGTATAATGTCATAATGGTCGCGTTCCAGTTCGGATTCCCGCAGGTGCTATAGTCTAAGAACGCAATCTTCTGAAATGAAAATTCCTCCACGATGTGCACTATGGAATAAATTGCAGGAAACATTAGATTTAAACATTGTTGGGGGCTCTTAAAGTTTCACCTGAAAAAAATTAAAGTGTTCGCGAACGTGAGTGAGAAAGTGTTCTTTTTTCGGTTGTCAAGCATAAAACGTAGCGCAATAGTGTTAAAAGGCTTCAACTTATGTTTAGTGTAAAAACACAGCTTTATGGCACTTAAGATCCTTAGGGAAACGACTTCTGTACAACATTCTTCACACAAAGCTGGATGTTGTCGACAGTTATGCTCGACATTAATGATCAAAGTTATTACAACAAAATCAACCTTTTTTAATCATACCGTTTTCGGTTATGAATTGTGCAGCTGTCCATGGTCTCAAACGAACCATTGCAATTCTCGTGGGGTGCTTTTGTATTAAATTTGGCAAACACAGATGTATAAACGATTTTTTTATTCTACCTGACATTTTACACTAATTGATTGATGTTGTTTACAATATAAAGAAAATAAAAAGTTAATTAATTTATGGTTCCCAGAGCACAGTATCTTTCGATTACATATGAATGTGTAATGTACACGCACGTGTGCTTGCGAAGATTATCATGATGGTTTGGCACGCTTCGGAGAACTAAGGGGGAAGCTCCACAAAAGATGGTTTTGAATAGATATAATTTCAAGGGTGGATACGAGGTTTTTATTTAGTAGGTTATTCATAGTTGCATTTTCATCTTTAGTTGGGAACAGAATCACCGTGTTTACGTACAACGAATTAAATGTTCAAAGTTTTATTCACAAAAAAGAGGGGTGGAAATAATAAAAGCGGTTTTAGGTTTATGGATGAAAAATTAATATTGGTCAATGATCAATCGGTTTTGTTTCATTTTGTTTGTGGTACTCTTTCAATTGTCATTACTAATTTTTGTAGCTTTGTCTGTATTACCATAATAAAAAGCATCAATATCTATAAAAATAAATCTCTGCAAAAATATGCAATACAACCACTTTTTTTTTAAATCAAACATAATTTGTTTATTTTTCACTATATTCTAACAACCAATCAAATTTTAAGAAATGTGAAACCCAACCAATTGTAACGATAAAGCGACTCCCAGATTTTGCCAAAATTATTTAGTGATAAAACTGGATCTAGCTTTAGAAATGTTGTTTTAAGCAACTTTAATGTTAATCGAAGCAGAATTTAGAAATATTTCATTTGTTTAATTTCCTTTTTTATTTTTTGTACTTCATAAAACTTTTATTGCTTTAAATTCTTCATATTCTTTATATTTATTAGTTTTCTTAAACTGTCTTTGAATTTGTTTAGAACTTTTGATATTTTAGAAATTAAGTTTCTACATTATTTTATATTTTTTAGATTCTTTATTATATTTACACTTTTTTTATCAGTGTATTATTTTGCATTATTTAGATTTTCTATTTACAATTGTTTAGTTTCAGTGTTATGATTTTATAATTTTTTTTATTTTCTTAGATTTTTGAATTTTTCAGGTGTTTTGAATTTTTTGTTTTCTTAAAATTTTTCTCATTTTTTTAGATACTCCAGAAGTAGAAAATCTAATCTCTTCAAATTTCATAGATTTTTTGGAATTTCAAAAGGTAATGTAAATATTAAATCGTATTTTACTGAAAACAAAATTTAAAAATTTAAATATCTGGAGATCCCAAAAGAGTTAAGAAAATTGTATTTTTAGGTTTCGAAAATTAATAATTTAAAATATTTTAAGAAAAAATTTATAACGTCAAAAAAATTTAGCATTTAGATATATAAATTCCAAAAAAATTGTGTATTTTAAAAGTCTTATAATTGCAAAAAAATACAAATTTTGTATCTCAAGTTTCCCAAAAACTAAAAATATCCGAAAATCTAAACAATATATTTTAAAATATTAAAAATTTTAATAATTTCAAAATTGCTAGACTGAAATACTTTTTCTTTTCTTTTCTTTTTTACATTAGATTTCACTTATCATTACCATTTCTTAAGATCTCCTAAAACTATCTTCAACATTTTTGTAAATTTGCGAAATTTTCAGAGTATTTTTATTTCTATAAAATTTTGACTTATATATTGTAAAATTTTTACATTTTTTAGATTCTTGGAATTTTCTGAGATTACTCAAATATTCTGTTTTTTTTTTTCGATAATTTGGATTCTTTGTACACTTTTTCTTTTCAAATTTTTTGGATAAATATTTTCTTTAATTCCTTACATATTACAACTTCCCTTTAATTTCAGTATTATGATTTTATACATATTTTTTTTAATTTTTTGTTTTCTTAAAATTCTTCTCATTTTCTAGATACTCCAGAAGCAAAAACTCCTCGAATTTTATAAATTTTTTGGGATTTTAAAATGTAATGTAAATATTAAATTGTATTTTACTGAAACCTTAATTTAAAAATTTACACATCTAAAAATCTCAAAAGCGTTAAAAAATTTGTTTTTTTTTAGATTTGGAAAATTAATAATTTAAAATATTTTAAGAAAGAATTTATAACTTCAAAAAATTTTAGCATTTAGAGATATAAATTCCGAAAAATATTGCGTATTACATATCCAAAAAAATACAAATTTTAAATCTGAAAAATATATTTTAAAATTTTGAAAATTTTGTTAGACTGGAATACTTCTTGTTTTCTGTTCTTTTTTACACTAGATTTCACTTATTGCAATTTTTATTTATTTTTAAAAAGTTATTTTCTATATCTTTTTGATTTATACATTTTTAAATATTTACATTTTTTAGATTCTCAGAATTTTCTAAAATTATTCAAGTATTCTGGGTTTTCCGATACTTTGAATTCTTTGTATTCTTTTTATTTATAATTTTTTTGGATAAATATATTTTTTTTAATTCTTTAGATATTCAACTTTCCTTTAAAACTATTGCGCGCTTTCAATTTTTGTATTATTTTTTTTGTATATTTTCCATTTTCAGGGTCCTGATGCTACATATTTTTTCAAAAATTTTAAATTTCAAACTTTCTGAGATTGTTTGTATTCTTTGCATGCTTCGGATTTTTTAATCCGATAATTAAAATTTTTGCAAATTTTTAGATTATTTTAATTTTGTAGATGTTATTATTTACGTTCTGTAGATCAAACTAGTTACTTATGTAACAAGAGTGTAAAGACGATAATTTCTTGAAAAGAGCGACAAGACAAAAAAAATTTTTACAAGAGAAATGCGTACAAAATTTTTGGGTGATCACAAAAAACTAACAAAATGCAAGATTTAATAAGTTCGTAAAGTATCCTGTAAAGAGTCCATAAAATCTATCTTTACAGCCGGAAAAGAGTCTGTAAAGTAAACGCTTATAAAGTGGTCGTCCAAAAAATAATTTAAATGGTAAAAATCTAAATCTGCATCATCAAGATTAAAACTAAAATCATCGTGTTACATTTTAAACATGTATCCGAAAAAAAATATATCAGAGATTTCAAGGTCACTTGAAATTCATAGTTATTCTTAAAAAGCGACACTTTTTGTGGTTTAAAAATAGAAAAAATATTAAAAATTTACTATTGCTAAAACTCAAAAGTGTGTTCATTTTATAACAATTCAACAACTAAAAGTACTTAAGTCGCAACGGTTTTAAAATGAGTGACTTAAAATGAGTTAATTCGCTGTTTTGCAACAGTATTTCGCACAATAATTATTAAAAAATCTGGAAATATGGAAACATCCGGCTGCACATTTTCCGTTTGTAGTTAAAACCAGAACGACAGAAATCACGTGATGGACGCTAAAGTTGCGAACTTGAACTTCCGGAAAGTTGAACTTGAAATTAAGTGGGAAAATTTTACGCATTACCATTGCAAAAGGGCAACTTAAAATCTGCCCATGTGTTGACGCGCTTAATTTTGTATACACATAAAAATGACGCTGTTTTGTGGAATTATACTTCTAATAATAATAATCATAAATAATAAGCAACATTTTATGTTTACAAATTTAATTGTGGTGCTTTTCGACTTTTGTGAAAGTGTGAAATTAACAAGTTAGCGGAAGCGTGTCTTAAATTAAACGTGTTCTTCCATAATTCATCGTTTTTAGAAGGGTCATTAAGAGATAGGAGCTAATTTCGTTTTAAAATTAGACCTCTAATCGCTTAATAATGTCTTTATCTCGAAGGCGCAGAGAACCGGACACTTTGCAAATTTCAGAGAATGATAAGAATGTTAACGAAAAATTGTCTGGGGTTATTGAAACACTTCCGAAAACAGAATAATTTTAACGGAGGCGAAAATCGTCAATCTTTAATAAATTCCGTGTGCCTTTTAAATGATGCAGAACGTCTTCAGCGGCCAGTGGCTAAAACGTGATCATGAACACCGCATGAATTTCTTATGTAGTCGTGAACAGCAAAATAAAGTTATTTGTCACTTGAAAAGATGATCCGTTTAAAAGGATTAATAGTTTACATTATCCGGAGCCGGGCAAATCGCGGAAACACAATTTCCTTATCAATTTAGTGTACCACTCACTCTGAACTCTGTCACCTAATTTTCCTAATGTATTTTCACCATATCCTTAGTTCGATCGCTTGATCCCCAACTGTATCATTTCCCAAGGTTGTTTCGTTCGCACGTGGTTGCGTTCTTGAAGGATTAATCCAAAACCTAAGTGAATGGGGGAAATGATGTGCCCGGGTTAAGATCTCGCGTGTGTTTGCCAGGAAACTTGCTAATTCAATAACTGCTGCGTGAGAAATTCTTCGACTCTCAAAGCTCAACCGTGGGTGAGTTTTTGCATAGGATGATTGACTATAATCGGTGGCCTGGACGCCCTGACAGAGCACGCACCACATAAATGGTTAGTTTGAATATTCCAGACATCCATAAATATGTAAAAACTTTACGACCTGAATAGATAAAGGCGGTTAAGCTGAATTGTTTGTAACTTTTACATAATTGATGATCGTGTGGTCTCGAAAAAATTAGTGTCTACTCGATGTTTTGTTGGTGAAATTTTCTGCTATTTATGCGGGTAAATGTAATATTTATGCTAATGATTCTTTAGGGAGTTTAATAATGAAATGCCGAAATTAGCTCCAATATTTTTGGTAAACAACACAGGCTTTTGGGGGAAAATGTTAACCCGAAGAATACTTTTTCAATGAAATTGACTGCATTCTGTCTGAGTATATTTTTAAATTTGTGCTCGTTTATTTTGCTTGTTGTAACACCGTTTAGAAGACCGCTAACAGATGTATCCAGGATTTTCAAACGTACTTCAACAAAGTAATAATGATACTCTTGACATGTATACATTACATTTCATATTTCATATAACTGCATACATACTGTAGAAGCATAGCCGCAGCCAAGATGGGGCAAAAGAGGTCGATTTTAAAGCATGCTATGAGATTTTCCATCTTCCAATTCACTTAATTTTTATGGCGATTTTAGGGCGCATTATATAAATCGTATAAAAAATATTTTTGGTTTTTATTTTGTGTTTTTAACTTTAACTTCTTAGATTAGAGAAGTCAACTCTGCTGGAGTTAACTTTTAAAATAAATAAAAAAAAACTTCTTTTCATTTTGTGATGAATTAGGTAAACAGAAATTTTTTTCTGGCATTCAACATTAAAAACTAAAAAAAAGAAACTTAAATAATTTTATTTTATCAGCTTACAGGAAAAAAATCAATAAAAATTATCTTTGCAAATCAAATTTTAGAAAATTTGTTTTCTTGCCCTATTATTTTTAAATTTGCCGCAATTAGTAAATAAGTCAAAAATAAGAGCTTTCTGCATTTCATGCCTATAGTGTTGAGACTATATTTTATAAAATATAAATTGTTATCAAAATAAAAAATTGAAAAACTATTTTCTTTTGGCCTGCAATTTTGGAATTCAACACAATTAATAAACAAGCCAAAAAAAACATTTTTAAAGCGACAAAATTACTACAATTTACGGGTTTTGAAAAAAAATGTTAAAATTCTTTAGCTTGTCTTAAAATTACCTAAAATGTATTTTTTTTTCTAAAAGATTGTGATTTGGCACAGTTAATAAAGAAGTCAAAAACAGTAGATTTCTTAAATTTTATTGGTTTAAATTACTAGAGACACATTGAATAAAAAAGTTGTGCTAATTTTTGTTTAGAAAATAAAACTCCTGAAATGGAATCTGAAATCTGCCAGCAAAAATTTTAAAACTTGCAAAAGAGTTACAGATTTTTGTTTGTCCTAAAAATGTAGTCCATAATTTTATAATTGGGCACAGTTAATAAGCAAGTGAAAAATAATCACTTTCCCAAATTTTGTTGCTAAAGCGTCAAAACTACCATAGTTCCAAGCTTAACAAAAAATGTAAAAAAATCTATTTATATATTTTCTATTTCTATTTCTAAATTTGCTTTTTTTATCTATGCTTTTATGTCGTTTTGCGTAGTTTATAAACTACTCAAAAACAGAAACTTTATCAAAATTTATTTCTATATCGTTAAAACTACTAAAGTTCAAGGTTTTAATAAAAAATGATAAAAATGTTCAATCTAATACCTTTTAAAATTTTTATGTTCTTTTAAATTCTCTAAATTTTATTTTTGAAGCTTCAAAACTACGGAAATACAAAATTTCAACTCAAAAAGGTGTAAATTCTTTATTTGTTTTAAAAATTAAAACTTTTCAAAATTTGTCTAATTTACTTTAAAGGTTTTCAATTTGGCACAGTTAATAAGCAAATTTAAAATAGTAAGTTTGTCGAATTTCATAGGTATAGCGTTTAAACTGTTTTTTGTTTGTCCGGAAAATAAAAAATTTCTAAAATTTGGTTCTGCAACTGTATTATTTTACAATTTAGCACCGTTTATAGGCAACACCAAGATAATATATTTTACAAACTTCATTGTTAAAACGTTAAAATTAGTCAAGCTTCAGATTTAAAAAAAAATAGGAAATTTTTAATTTGTTTCAAATATATTTCTAAAAATTTTGCTTTTTTGATATATACTTTTATGGTTTATAATCAAATCAAAAGAAGAAACTACATCAATTTTAATTCGACATTGTAAACAACCAAAGTTTCACGTTTTAATAAAAATTGCTAAAAATATTTAATTTGGTCTAAAGAAGAAACATTTAAAATTTGTGTTTTGTACTCTAAAATTTAGTTATTTGCCACAATTGATAAATAATTTAAAAGTAATAACTTGTTCAAATTTCGTTGTAAAAGCAATAAAACTTTTAATAAAAACGCTGATTTCATCCACCTTAAAAGTCAATTTTTTTTTAAATTTGTTTCTTTTGTTTTTTAAGTTTAGAATTTGGCAAGGTTTATAAGTATGTTAAAAACAGTAATTTTTTCAAATTTTATAGTTGTAACGATAAAATCATCAAAGTTCTAAGTTTAACAAAAAATGTAAAAAACTTTGTTTTGTTCGAAAAATATAAATTTCTAAATTTTCTTTTTTTAATCTGTGTTTTTACATCGTTTCGCGTAGTTGGTAAGTTACTGAAAAACAGAAACTTTTCTGAATTTTGTTTCTATATAGTTAAAACTACTAAAGGTTAAGGCAAAAGCTATTTTATAATAGCTTAATAAATAATCAAATATAAATTTGATTTATTCTAAAAATATTTTTTTGACATTTTTATGTTATGCTTTATAATAGCTTAACAGTTGATAAAATAATAAAAAATATCAAATTTCTGAAACGTTTCAGCTACCAAAGTTTAAACACAACGTGAAAATTTTTGCCCGTCTTAAAAATTAAAAGTTTCTAAAATTTGTCTCATCTACTTTGAAGGTTTTTAATTTGACACAGTTATTAAGCTAAGTTAAGCTAATTTAATAAGCTAATAAGTTAAAAATAGTGAGTTTGTCAAATTTTATAGGTATAGTGTTTCAACTGCTGTTACCAAAAATCGCAAATTTAGGGAAATTTTCTGTTTGAAAAAATATTTTTTTTTTTTAAATTTGTCTTTTGTAGTCTATAACTTTATAATTTAGCACAGTAATTAAGCAATAAATTTTTAAAATTTAAATCGTAATTTTACTATTGAAACACCAGTTCCATTGAAAGGTGGTGAAAATGTTTGGTATGATAATAAAAATTTCTAAAATTAGTTTCTTTTGATTTATATGCTTGTATTTTGACACAGTTTATAAAAAACCCAAAAATAGCATTTTTTTTAACTAATGGTTTTATAACGCTAAAACTACGAATAAAAAATGATTAATGAAATTAAATGAAATTAAATTTTGTCCGTTCTAAAATCAAAAATTTCTAAAATTTATTTTTCCAACTTTATTATTTTATAATTTATTACAATTATTAGGCACTACAAAGACAATATTTTTTCCAAATTTCATTGAGACGTTAAATATATAATACAATATAAAATTTTATAATTTAGCACAGTCAATAAAAAAAGTAAAGAAATTTTTAGTTGTTTCAAATATAAATATTTATAAAAATTTGTCACTTTTGATGTATACTTTTACAGTTTTGCACAGTTTATAATCAAATTACTACTCCAGACTACTCTTTAATAAGAAATGCTGAAAATATTTTATGTGCTCTAAAAATGAAAACTTTAAAAATTTGTGTTTTGCACTCTAAAATTTAGTAACTTGGCACAATTAATAAGTAATTTAAAAGTAGCAACTTCCATAAACTTTGAATAAATTTTGTTCTAAAAATAAAAAAATATAATTTTGTAACCTGACACAATTAATAAATCAGTTGAAGATAGTAACCTCCTCAAAAATGAAATTTCAACGACATTTCAAATTTTATATTCTACATCCGCTAATTTACTTCCAGTTTCTAAAATTACTAAATACAGCATGTTCCAAAATTCGCGTGCAAAGCTGCTGAAATGTATTTAAAATCTGTCTTCTATTACTAAATATGAAACATGAAACAAAAACAAATTCCTTGAATTTTAACTCTAAACGTGTTGACGCACGCCATAACAAAATGGGAACGCTTATTGAACTACCATCAGTTTCTTAATATTGGATGGAAACTTTTAAAATGGAAACTTTTAAAATTTGTGTTTTGCACTCTAAAATTTAGTAACTTGGCACAATTAATAAGTAATTTAAAAGTAGCAACTTCCATAAACTTTGAATAAATTTTGTTCTAAAAAAAAAAATTATAATTTTGTAACCTGACACAATTAATAAATCAGTTGAAGATAGTAACCTTCTCAAAAATGAAATTATATTTGCCCATCTGATGAAACGCTAGATACGCCCATGCCTGTAAATACCAAAATTGGTATTCCAGACAGCAAGCTTATCCATGAACGCTAAATAGAGACATATCCGTATGCATTAAAGTATAAATGCTCTAAAGTGCTACAATGATTCGTCATAAATTGTGAAGAATAATTCTTTTTCGAACGTGTGTGGCCCGGAGAGGTGGTCTCATACCTGCACATACCCATTCAAGTTTGCAGGTGTTGCTTCTAGCTTATTTAGAATATATTATCCATTCATCCAAGCAAAGAAAATGTTTACAAACACAGAAAAATACGTTTGAAATGGAACCCTTTATACGTACAATGTACGAAAGGTATTTTCCATATCAAAGCGGAGCCTATTTCTTTAACCGACCGACAACTGAGACAAAATGACGAAACAGTAATAATAATTAATATGCAGGCGAGTTAATAGTCCATTAATAATTTTTATCTTCTGACAGACAATACAATGGCTTTAAGTCATTTGAATACTTGAGCGTAACACAGGATTTATAATTACTGTAATCGGACTAAGGTAGGTGTATAATTATAGACAATATGGGTATAATTAAATTAATTGTATTTAAATAAACTTTTTGTTAGATTTTCACTAAAGCACATATTTTAAACATACATGTAATTATAAGGCGCGGTTATATTTCATTAATGTGACAGATGTGATTAAACGTCCTTCATAATGGACCAAAGCTTGTTTATAATTCCTCCGGTGGATAAAAAAATTGCATCGTTATTTTTAGATTTAAGCCGATCTGATTCAATGATAATGAATCCCAATAAAAACCGTAGTTATAAATTATCGCGAAAGAAACGCTGACAGAAGGCAAAGATTCTATCTTTTCAGAAGCATAAAGCACTAAATCTGACATCATTACGATAGCATCTTCGCAAACTTGTACGTTTCTCCCATCGATGCGCACCTAACTTCAATTACATAGATTTTTACGTCCCCCCGAACAATACTAAAAAACATCATGCAAACTTGAGGGTCAGTATCAATAACAAAGGACAAAAATCGACCACCCCCATTCGTGCGACGTTTTTGAAAAACGAGCTCGCTCGCCTGATTTCATTACCGATACCGCTCTTTGTGTCTCGATGATTAACAACATGATCATGATACTAAAGACCATTTTACACTGGAAACCAAAAAAGAGAGCCAAATTCCTGAAGTGCCTATACCAAAAATGAGATTTTGAAAATTTATTTATCGCATTTTTCACAGAGTTGCGAGCTTTGGTTTAGAATTGAAAGCTAAATGCGGAATTAGAACGGTGACTAACATCTTTAGTATTTTATCTGCGTTCCTACGCTCGTTTAAAATCGTAATGCGAAGCCCATTCTATAGAAAATGAGTAGGTAGATACTCCCAGCCCAGCTGAAGTAGATTGTGTCTACACCTACAATATTTTAAGTGCAATAATAGTCTCGCATTACCTAAAGCGATCGCGAGTGACTTGACTCAATTAATTAGTTCCTTGTAGGTCAAAAATCGAGGAACTAGAATAGCTACAATATTCTTTGTCCGGAAATATAATAATGACTACTCATTCTAACAACGCACATGATTTATTGGACGTTTTTGTAGCATACATAAAGGAAGCAGTCTTTTCATCGGGATATGTTTTCTTATTTCTTTCGTATTTCTTCGAATTTAGACACGCCATGGGGGGTTGAGAAGCTGGTTGAATTACTTTACGATTTATGTCTTTATTTCCAGTAAAAGTCTGAGTTCAATTCGGAACTCTTAAGATTTTATCGACGAGTATACGAAAGTAAATTAATCATCTACTGACAGGATCATGTAACTAATTATTTCCACATTCGTGAAGCTTGTAGAGTAAGAAACTTATTTGGGTCGTGAATGTAAAACAAGAGAAGACATTCATAGCAAAAAATTACGGAGATAAACCACAGCGTGTTAATTAATTATTCAATCGTGGTCGAGATTCATATAAGAACAATACCGTAATTAAGTCAATAAGCATTGTTATATGCGTATAATAAACACCCGCATCTAATGTAGTTTAATGGCCCTCATCATAATCGTAATAAGCTACCATTTTAACAGATCTCAAGGGACACATTACGTTTTGTCACCATATAACTTTTGAAGTTGACAGGTTTGATATGAGTAATGGATGAGTTCTTATCAGGACAGTTCATCTACTTGCGGAGATTTTGAATTCACACCATGGTGTGCATCTTTTAAGGGTTAATTGATTGAAAAGGGAAGGGGAATTACGATGTGTAGTTTCTATGAGCTCTTACGGTAATGAATAACATAAATAAATAAATAAATAATCTTCGGTGTACGTTTCAAATTTTATATTCTACATCCGCTAATTTACTTTCAGTTTCTAAAATTTTTATGTTCTTTTAAATTCTCTAAATTTTATCTTAAAGCTTTAAAACTACCGAAACACAAAATTTCAACACAAAAAGATCGAAATTCTTTATTTGGTTTAAAAATTAAAACTTTTTAAAATTTGTATCATTTACTTTAAAGGTTTTCAATTTGGCACAGTTAATAAGCAAATTTAAAGTAGTAAGTTTGTCGAATTTCATAGGTATAGCGTTTAAACTGTTTTTCGTTTGTCCGGAAAATAAAAATTTCTAAAATTTGTTTTTGCAACTCTTTTATTTTACAATTTAGTACAGTTTATAGGCAACACCAAGATCATATATTTTCCAAATTTCATTGTTAAAAGGTTAAAATTAGTAAAGCTTCAGATTTAAAAAAAATAGGAAATTTTTTATTTGTTCCAAATATAAATGTTTTTGAAAATTTTGCTTTTTTGGTATTGTACAGTTTATAATCAAGTCAAAAGAAGAAACTACTTCAATTTTATTTCGATATTGTAAACAACCAAAGTTTCACGTTTTAATAAAAATTGCTAAAAATATTTAATTTGGTCTAAAGAAGAAACATTTAAAATTTGTGTTTTGTACTCTAAAATTTAGTTATTTGCCACAATTAATAAATAATTTAAAAGTAATAACTTGTTCAAATTTCGTTGTAAAAGCAATAAAACTTTTAATAAAAACGCTGATTTCTTCCACTCTAAAAGTCAATTTTTTTTAAATTTTTTTGTTTTGTTTTTAAGTTTAGAATTTGGTACAGTTTATAAGTATGTTAAAAACAGTAATTTTTTCAAATTTTATAGTTGTAACGATAAAATCATCAAAGTTCCAAGTTTAACAAAAAATGTAAAAAACTTTGTTTTGTTCTAAAAATATAAATTTTTATATTTTTTTTATCTGTATTTTTACATCGTTTTGCGTAGTTTGTAAGTTACTGAAAAACAGAAACTTTTCTAAATTTTATTTCTATATAGTTAAAACTACCAAAGTTCAAGGCAAAAGCTGAAAATAATAAATTTGATTTATTCTAAAAATATTTTTTAACATTTTTATGTTATGCTTTATAATTCTATAGCTTAACAGTTGATAAAAAAATAAAAAATATCAAATTTCTGAAACTTTTCAGCTACCAAAGTTTAAACACACTGAAAATTTTTGTCCGTCTTAAAAATTAAAAGTTTCTAAAATTTGTCTCTACTTTAAAGGTTTTTAATTTGACACAGTTATTAAGCTAAGTTAAGCTAATTTAATAAGCTAATAAGTTAAAAATAGTGAGTTTGTCAAATTTTATAGGTATAGTGTTTCAACTGCTGTTACCAAAAATCGCAAATTTAGGGAAATTTTCTGTTTGAAAAAATATATTTTTTTAAATTTGTCTTTTGTAGTCCATAACTTTATAATTTAGCAGAGTAATTAAGCAATAATTTTTTTAAATTTAAATCGTAATTTTACTATTAAAAGACCAGTTTCATAGTAAATGGTGGAAATTTTTGGTGTGATAATAAAAATTTCTAAAATTAGTTTCTTCTGATTTATATGCTTGTGTTTTGGCACATTTTATAAACAATCCAAAAATAGCTATTTTTTAACTAATGGTTTTATAACGCTAAAACTACGAATAAAAAATGATTAATGAAATTAAATGAAATTAAATTTTGTCGGTTCTAAAAGTAAAAATTTCTAAAATTTGTTTTTCCAACTTTATTATTTTATAATTTATTACTGTTATTAGGCACCACGAAGACAATATTTTTTCCAAATTTCATTGTTGAAACGTTAAATATATAATATAATATAAAATTTTATAATTTAGCACAGTCAATAAAAAGATTAAAGAAATTTTTAGTTGTTTCAAATATAAATATTTATGAAAATTTGTCACTTTTGATGTATACTTTTACAGTTTTGCACAGTTTATAATCAAATTACTACTCCAGACTACTCTTTAATAAGAAATGCTGAAAATATTTTATGTGCTCTAAAAATGAAAACTTTAAAAATTTGTGTTTTGCACTCTAAAATTTAGTAACTTGGCACAATTAATAAGTAATTTAAAAGTAGCAACTTCCATAAACTTTGAATAAATTTTGTTCTAAAAATAAAAAAATATAATTTTGTAACCTGACACAATTAATAAATCAGTTGAAGATAGTAACCTCCTCAAAAATGAAATTTCAACGACATTTCAAATTTTATATTCTATATCCGCTAATTTACTTCCAGTTTCTAAAATTACTAAATACAGCATGTTCCAAAATTCGCGTGCAAAGCTGCTGAAATGTATTTAAAATCTGTCTTCTATTACTAAATATGAAAAATGAAACAAAAACAAATTCCTTGAATTTTAACTCTAAACGTGTTGACGCACGCCATAACAAAATGAGAACGCTTATTGAAGTACCATCAGTTTCTTAATATTAGTACTCATAAGCGAATCAAATATGTATATGTGAAGTAAAAGAGTGAATCAAAATCTAAAACTGATTTTACTGTTTTTTTTACAATAAATGTAGATAAATTATAGAATAATAGTTATTTATGTATCAAGGGCGAAATAAAGATGTTTATGTTCAAGGGTAACATATTTACAAGGTCGAGGGCCTACGGCTTGTAAGTTGCCCAAAATTTATAAAAATCTAGTTATGTCCGTGGTACATACAACGTTTTATGGTTCACTTTGAATACAATTTATTGTTGAAAATTTCGTAAAGCAAAGCTAAGTCTGCGTGGTCTGGTCTCTATGGCGATGGTGTAATTAGTTTGTTTATTTTGCAAAACGTTTTTTTTGTGCGTTACATCTGGCGCAAGGGAAGAAGTAAATCTGCATGCTGCAATGGGAAGAGCTCTAAAAGCAGATGAGGAAAGACATCAAGACAGTTGAGAATTGGCCGAGAGAATTTCAAAAGTTTGAAGGCTGGAAAGGGAAAAATTCTCCCAGGTCTGTCGATGAGACAATTTTAATGGGCTATTTTTAGGAATTGGTATGTATTGGGATTCTTTGAAATAACGTAGTATGTTTTTTAGATCTACTCTTTTATAGTTGGAAACATTCAACCCGAGCTCACTGTGGTCTAAATTCTCCCTGCTGAAGTCTACTTTATTGGTTTATAAGAAAATGGACAATGGAAACTAGAATCGGGTGGAAGCATTTCTAAAGCAAAATTTGAATGGATATGTTGCAAAAAATCAGAAATTCTCTCACGTGAACATGTCAGAAAATTTTTTCAAAAAACTTCAAATGATATTTATTTTTTAGAAACGGTATAAACAGAATTTAAGGTGAGAATTTTACATTTAACTAAATTTGATATGTGTGGGCTGTTCTGGAAATGGGCGTTTTTTTGGAGGGTTCAGAAGATACGAATTGGTGAAGTTATCTGTAGATGACATAGATAGAGAATTAGTTGTGGTAAAAATTCAAGAAACTAAATCTGGATGTCCAAGAATTTTAGTATTGTGGAAGAAAATAAAATGACTGCCCCGTAATTGTTCAGAGAATATACAAAATTACGTTCGAAGACAATAAAAGAACGCAGATTTTTCGAAATGGTCGATGTACTTCCAACCATTTGGTAAAAACACGTTTGGAAGCATACCTTCAAAAATGGTATAAAATGGTATGTTAATTTTACAGAATACATACGCCGAAAGTCGGCAACGCTTCTAGTGAATGCAGCTGCTGATATGTTTACATTAAAAAGACACGGAAAATGGAAGAGTGATAAAGTTGCTTCAGGATAAACATATGAAGTTCAAAAACAAAATATCTCGGATGATTGCGGGAGAATGCTCCTAAGAACTAAATATGTCTTTATTAAAAAAAAATGTAGAACCTAGGTATTTATTACCTGTATTAGGAAATAAATGATGCATTACCAAACTTAGGTTTAAAAAAATACTTACATCTTCTAATTTAAAAACAGTTTTTCAATTTTTTTTTCAAGTTTTATAACTATAAAATGTTATTGAGCGAATTTTGTACACCTTGTTTTTCGCGTTTTTTTTTGGTTTAAAAAAAAACTTTTTTAGTGATAAAAGCTTAGATTCCTCTTAGTCCCTATATGAAAAAAAAAGTTTTTTACATTTGCTAAAATATTTATAATAAGATACGAAACGAAGTTTGCAGCACGACTGCCGTAGGCAGGAGTGCTTGTAAAGGACAAGTGCTCTTAAGTTTTATATAACGAGTTTTTATGCTTTTTTTTTAATTAGCATTTAAATTCATTTTATTGCAAAATTTTAATTTTGGTAATTAAGTTGGCGATTTCAAACTTGACATTAAAGCAAAATTTTAAATTTGCATCACGTAGACTATTCCTCCAGAAAAACTATAAAACGCCACGGTTAAGTCGTGTTAACTTTTTTTTATCTTGCCTGGAACTAACCTCAAACTTACTGTGATTTGACATTTCGTTCAATGCTACCAAACGAAAAATAATTTATAAATTTCGAGATTGATAAAGGTTTGTTAACGCATTCAAAATAGTGCGTTAACAGCTTTGTTGCAATAGAAAAAAGTTTTACAGTTTTCCCGCGTTTGTTTATCAATGGTAGTATTTAAGTTAAATACTGTTACAACCTTCCAGACGTTTTAGAATCCCATTTATTCCGTTTACTGTCTTGAAAAAATGCCAGAAATTGTTTTTTTATTGATAAAACTTTTTGTTTTTTTTTTTGTTATTCGGCAGAAATAAATTTGTTTGAATTTCAACTTGTTTAATTTATTGTCAAACTGCTTCACTAACTGTTCTAAACTTACATATATATATTTTTTTTTATTTCACTGTCTTTCTATAGAGAGGAGATTCTTTCTCCCTTTCTATGGAGATTATTTACTAACTTGAAGATGATTTTTATTTTTGGTAGTTTTGTTGTATCATTTACACTTTTTCAAAGCTGCACTTTAAGTCAAATGAAAAATGTGAATTTTGGGCTTTTTCTGAGACCTAATATCTCCAGAACTATACTAGGCATCAAAATGCGGAAAACGCCATTACATTTCTAAAGTCTTAGATTCAAGGATCCGATCATATTTCAATTCGAAAACTCCAAATTAAAAAAAAAATTGACTTAATTGGAATTAAATTCGTCGCTTGATGTCATATCAAACTCAATTTGGTACGAAAAAATGTCTTAAAATATGGATTACAAAAAAAATCACTGTGAAATCCAAAAAAGTCTCAAAACTCTTTTTGGGATTAGAAGATTAATTTACGTCTAATTTCTATAAATTCGTGCTGATCACAGGCCCAATTTCAAATTCAGAAGCGTTTGCAAACTCCATCTGTGATCTTTGGTTGCTGAGAAATTTGTATTGCAAACTTTGAAAAGTTGCATTTCGCGTCGAGACAACCAAAGTTTGTCGATTTTAGGTTTTATCAAGACGTTTATATCTTTGGGACTAAAACAAATATCTAACTGCGATAAACGTCGTCTTAAATACTTTATTTTATTTAGGTTTTGAACACATTTTTTTTTAAATAAAATGTTTTTTTTTTCAAAAATGCTTAATAAGAATAAGATAAAAAAATTGTTTCTTCTTCTTTAACTCGACAATTTGAAAACTTTTAGGATTATAAAAATGTAATGTAATAATCTAATAATTTCGAGAATATGTATTTATAATTTATTAAAAAAGGTTCTAAAATTTTTTAAGGCTTGAAAATTGATAAATCACTAAAATTCATGGTTTATTTAAGAATCAAAACAACAAATGTCGAATTTGGAAAAAAATTGTAAACCAAAAAACAAGAGTCCAGAAAACGATTTTAAGAGGATCAGATTTTCTTTAGCAAAAATTTTCTATCGTCATTTTATTTTCAGTTTTTCTACATTCTTTAAGTTGTCTAAAAATCATGTCTGGATAATTTTTTTTAATCAGCTCATATTGACATTTTTTTTAAATCTATAGAAGAAATTGAAAAAAATTTGAAATTCAAAAAATTGTAAAGCTGTTGACAAATAAATGTTGAAATTATTGTAAATTATACAAATTTTAGATTTATCTTAGAATAATTAATGATTCTGAAAGATTAGAAAAGTAGAAAAATAAAAATCAATAATTCTGAAAAATTTGAAAATTTGTGGTAACTGAACAAATTACATAAAATCTGATTTTTTTGAAGTTTATTAAACATTCTAGATTTGCTACTAACTCTAAGAATTCTGAGAATTCTAAACCCATAAAAAATATTTCTGGAATTTAGTACGAAACTTTTAGCAATTTTAAATTTTTAATTTTTAAGATATTAAAAATAAAAGTCTAGGAAGGCTGAAACCTTGTAAAAAATACAACATTGGCAATCTAACAACAAACATCTGAAAATGCATTTTTTTTAATTTTCTCATTTTTGAAAAAAAATTAAACCCGATTTGACAAGTTTTCCTGTAAAAAAATAATCAAAATATTAATTTTGCTCAAAAAAAAAATTTTTCGGCCATTTCACAACGTACGTAAAAATCTTTAAACTAAAATCAAACATTCTCTGTGTTTACTACAATATAATACATCGAAACCGCAAGAGCAAATGATGCTACGTTGAAACAAATCACACTGTGCTTACTCACTCGTAACCAATCATAACTCTCAAGCATTACCATAATTTGCTACAGGAATATTTGTCTCAGTCACTAAGTGCTACTGGTATTCTTCCTTCAAATATATACATTATGATGAATATTTCACAGTTGTTATTTCTATTAATACTTCTAAGCTGCGCTCACAGTCCCTCCGCCCAATCAAATGTGTTGGTAAATTACGTATTATACGCTCTTCAAATTAATTAAACACACTTTATAACTCATAATTCGTTCCAAGGTTATAAAATAATAATAGATGTTCGTATGTAGAATAACGAATAAACTTCTCATGAATAATGGAAATGATAAATAATCCAAAAGTAAGAGGTGTAAAAATAAATTTTATAATGTATTTGCTGAAAGTTTTTACCTATTTATTCAATTAAGATTTAATAAGCTTCGGATGTTATAATAAATATTGTCAAAATTTACGGCGGCAGTGTACATACATTGCCACATTTCGAAAATTTAATAATGTCACAGCAATGAATTGTAAAAAAAAAAATAAATAGTATGATTGAACACAACAAACGTCATGCCGCTGATCAATTTAAAAATTCAATAAATCTGTTGAATACATCAAAGCCGCTCTCAAAACTTAATTACGAGTTTGTTATCAGTGTGATTTTGCTGAAACAATTTTCTAGTTTAAATCAAAGGGGGATTTTTTTTTTTTCGATACATCACGCAACCGCATTTCTATTTCTCTTAATTTTGAATGTCCATGGCACCTGTTCTAGAAAATAAAAACTGCAATCATTTTCTTTCAAACATCATAATAGGTGATTAATACGAAATATCCCACCCCGAAATGTATTTTTTATAAAAGAATCCGGCCGCTAACAATAAAAAATAATATTATCCTTCCCCCTGATTGATGAGCCTTTTCCTGGATCTATAGTAATTAATTTTGCACAGTGTTTTATCGTAGTAATGATTAATAATGTGTCCGATAAAGAGTTAAAATGGTGCCATTTCCGTCAGTCCACGAATATATAAACGTGCGCTATTAGTTCGCTGTGTGCGAGTAATGGATTTGTCCCGATAAAATCATGAGATCTGTGATGGTGAGACCACAAACCAACCATTTACCACAAATCCGATCGACCAGTATTATACGAATGCAGCCCCCCAGGATTGCTGATGTCACGTTGCAGTTATATAAATTGTTAGCGCGCATTTTGGTGTTAAATTCAGTTTAGTCCATTTATTTACTGCAAACTTTAAGGCGTCGGATAATTCAATGTGGTTAGCAAGCGGAGCTTCACTTCGAATCTAAAACTTTGAGGAAATTTTGTGGGAAATATTATTATAGGATAACTCAGCTGAAATTGCGGAAATAAGTGGGTTTTGTTTTCTTTTAAATGGTTGCGGGTTCTAGAATTCATTGGGAGATATTTAATTGAAAATTACAATCGCAGTTCACCAGTCGGTTTTGTGTATTTGAAATTTTTTATAATCAAAATCATAATCAAAGGGATTTGGAAATTATGTGCCACAAAATTTACAGAATATGATGATACTTTTATTGCAAATTATGCTGCACAAATTTTCGCACCCTTTAATAATAATCAAAAGGATCTAAGCGATTTTTCAAAAACTACAAAATTTTGAATTTTTCACGCTTCAAATTTAGTGAAATTTTTAGTTTCTTTGAGTGGGTTTTCGAGAATTTTCAAATTCTTTAGATTTTTTAAATTGTTCTAATTTTTGCGATTCTTTTTTTTTCGTTTTTTTAATGCTTTAGACTGAATTTTTTAATTTCTTTTAAATATTGTTGATTTTAATGATTTTACAGGTCTCTTAAATTTTTCAAATTGCTTTAAATTTTTACATTGTTTTTCATGTTTTTTTTAAGTTTTTTCGTTTCTACATTTAACACATTTTCATACATACTCCGTAATTTTTTTGAATTTTTTCGGATTCTTTTTATCTTTCACAATCCTGGATTATTTGGAACCTTTAAATTTAATAAATTATAATAGAACTCCAAACGAAACTTAAATCAACTATCGAATTTTCTCGATACGCTATTTTATCGAAAACAGTAACAATTTTTCTGAGAAAAATCAAACCATTCATTCTTGTTTGCTCTTGCTTAGTACTAGTACCTAGTAGTAATTTTTTTTATTTTCTTGAATTTCTTTACTGTTTTAAGATTTTCCGTTTCTTTCATTATTTCTACATTATCAATTTTTTTAATTCTTTTGACCCTCTACAATTTTCAATTTTTTTAAATACTTCAAATTTAGTGCAATTTATAGTTGGAACCCTTGGAGTTATCAAATTCTTTAAGATCTCGAAATTGTTCACATTTTTTCGATTTTGCAATTTATATTTTTACACCTTTTTAATGCTTTGAACTGGATTAATTAATATTTTTTAAATTTAGTTGATTCTCTAGAATTTAAAGGTTCCCTGAATTTCTCAAATTATTTGAACAATAAAAAAATAATAAATAATAAAAAATTGGCCTTAAAAACTTTGCATCATTTATTACAGATTTCATTTTTTGTTTTTTTTTTGAGTTTTTCGTTTTTTTGGATTTTTCACATCCATAATTTTTTTTACAGTTATAAATTTTCTATATTGTTTACATTTTCTGTTTTTTCCTTCTCTATCTGCTACAATTCTTAGATTCTTTGCATATTTTAAAGTTTGATATTTTATATTTAAATTTATTATATTTTCTAAACTTTATAAACATTTCAATTTTTTTACATTTTTAATACTTTGGATTTTTTTAAATACTTACTTCAAATTTTTAAAATTTTTTACATTTTTTAAATATTGTTGATTTTATAGATTTTGCAGGTTTCTTAAATTTTTCAAATTACTTCAAATTTTTACCTTTACCCTTAGGGTGTCTATTTTTTTAAATTCTTTTATTTTTTACATTTAAGACATTTTCATGCATATTTTGTAAATTATTTAAGTTTTCTTGGAACGTTTGAAACCTTTAAATTGTTTAAAAAAAAAATTTTAATTATTTTTATTTATATTCTTTCTACTTTTTTGATGTTTTGTATTTTTTTAATGCTTGAAAATTATAAAACATTTTAGATCTTTGGATCTGTTGAACTCTTATGTGATTTGGATTCTTTGCACTCTTTTATTGCTTTCAATTTTGAATTCTTTAGAATCTAGAAAATAACAAAGTTGTTGTATTCTCTAGATCTTTTAGATATTTTTACATTCCACTGATTCTTTCTAAATTTTTTGTTTTTTTCGTATCTTCTAAATTCTTTAGAAACATTGTTTTTACATATATTTAATGAATTCTTTTAATTCTCTAATTCTGTAATATTAAAATTTATTATAAAATAACATTTCTGTAATAATTTTCTGTAATCAAAGCGATGATTAAACTGGTAAAATGTCAGTTTATTACCTGATGCGCGTTTCGGTAGCAAAGCTACCATCATCAAAGCGATTATTAATTCAGTTCAATCGCTCTGATGATGGTAGCTTCGCTACCGAAACACGCGTTAGCTAATAAACTAACATGTTGGTGTGTGGGTTTCATATAATAATATTTTGTTTATTTTGAGGTTGTTTTATATATATTTTTATTTTTTCGATTAAAATTCTTAAATTTCTTTACTTCTGAATATTTATGGTTTTGATTTCTTCAGATTTTAAAATATCAGAAAATTTATAAAATATTCTAAAGATTTTTTGGATTTTTCACATTCTTTGAATTTTTTCAAGGATTGCTTAGATTTTTTTTTTTGTATCTCATTATACTTTAGAAAATTTATTTTTTAAATTGTCTCGATTTTTCAAAATGTTTCTATCTCATTTTTTTAAATATTTTAAGCTACAGAATAACGAAGCTTAAAAAACAGTGATTTTTTTTTCTTTAAGTTATTTTCTTAAAAAAATAATAATAATCAATAATGGGAACAATAGTAGTAGTTCCATTGTATGTTTAGATTTTATAAAATGTTTAATTTAAAACCTTAAGGATTTTAATGTTTTTTCACATTCTTTAAATTTTGCATATTAGAATTCTTTGCATTCCTTAGATTTTTTTATTTTTTTGATTCTCTAAATTTTTCGCCTTTTTGTATTTTTCTATTTGCTGAAACTTAGTTTTTTGAGTCCACATTTGCGACAAAATTTTGCGGCTTACGGTCATTTTGTTAGCATGTTTATTTAGCATAACAGTGATAAATACCTACATGAAAAATTTCAAAAAAAAATCAAATTTATTTATATTTTTATTGCTTTTAAATTTTTACTAACAAATTTGCTTGCAGCCTATTTTCAAAAAATTTAAAAATTATATAGGGTATACAGGTCAATTTTATATACTTTTTTTACTCAACATTGGTCATATTATTAAAAAAAAGGCATTAAAATATTCGGTCTTTGTTATTTTGACCCAAATTTTTATTTTTGCCCACGGACATTTTTGTAAACATTTTTTTCATCTAAATGTAAACTTTTCGGAAACTCGAGAGGCTAAACTTCAAATCTAACAAATTAAACTTTTTCGCAAAAACATGAATTTCCAAACCGCTAAGATTTTCCTCCTTTTTATTAAAAACTGACCAGATTTTCGCTGCTAAGGATACAGCAGTAAAAAAATTATGAAAGGTTCATTTTGTATGTATATATGTATCAAATTTATTTTTTATTGAAGCCTTTTGCTTGTAATAAAAAATACGTTTCTTCAAAAGGTTATATTATAAGGAGAATTATATAGCTTTAGAGAAGGTTTTATTACTATAAAACATAAAAGTAACAACCTGAAAATTTTTCTGTAGAGCTCATAAATTGTTGCCCGACATAACTGAACCGAGAAAGTTCACATAAACATTCCAAATGTATACTAGTAAAATGTTCTTTGAGAGCAAACGTTTAGGTGGGCATATATCAAAAAACTCGTATATTTTGTATTAGATCATTTTTGTCTACTGAAACGAGCGACATTAAAATCTGCATTATAAACAAAATTTTGCGTTTAACGCGCATGTAATCACGCAACTCCTGTTAAGTTTTAATATCAATTAAAAACTATCACGTTTGATGCCCACTTCAAACATAATTAAATTCAGTTCAATTGCAGTAGCGAAGTAATGGAACAGTAACAATAATGACTAGTATTACACATACCTAATTAACGTATTTCATTTCATGTAATTACAACATAGTTGTCAAAGAACTAATTATCTGCCTTTGCTACGATTAAACTTCATAAAACTTCCTAGATATAAATTTTTGATACTAACCCACATTAATTTATTTTTAATTGCTCGTTCTTTATTACAAAATGTTTCTTCCTTAATTTTTGTTTAATAACTTGAGTTAAAATCATTCTCGTCGTTAAATTAAAAATAATAAATAAACTCGGTCTTTATCGTTAAATTTGAAATTCTTGCACTCATATTTTAATAACTTCGAACAACTCATTAAAATTAAGTTTTCTTTAATGACTAAAACAAAATAATTATCGAAGTTCTGGAGAAAAAGGGAATCAATATAAAAATAAATTTTCGGCATCAATCTTTTTTTTGGATTAAGGCCTAATTTGTGACGTCATTAGGGATCGATCTGCGGTAATCTGGAAAAGCCGCCGCGAACCTATATTACTGTAATTAATTGTGTAATTTTATTCGAATATCTCTTGATTTATTAGCTATTTACGTGCACAATTTCATACCCGTTTTCTTATAAAATCAACGAGACTACTCTAAAATCGGAGAGATAAATTCTATGTAGCAAATCCTTAATTACGAGTTCGCACAGCAACGTATCGTGTTTCAAACAAAAAGAATAATTTTTGAAAATTTTTTCTCTCCTTGGTAACTGTAAACAAAGAGACAAAGAAAAAATCGATAGTCTCCCGACTTTGCTTGATAGCTATTAAATGAGCGCACTGTAAGGAATAATTAATATCACATTAGGATAATGACACACTCCAATTATATTCTCGGAAGGTAGTTTGTAAAAATTGGTAAGTCACTTTGTCTGTAATATTAGGGTAGCAACGCGGCCATCAAGAATATTTCTTAAATTATTTAAATTTCGACCATTATCCATTCAAATTCTGCATTAGATTACGGATTTTGGGCGCACATTTTTTATTAAACATAGCATTTCAGTGTTGTAACCGAGCAAATTGATGGTTTCTCTCTTTATTAGCCTTTAGACAAAATCGATTCAGGTTAAGTGGTTGGCAATTATATCCCGTCTTGGGTATCAATTTTAGATAATTTACATGATTTTGTGGCTAACTCCAGTGCGAGCTTTAACTTTTAGCGTAGCGTTAAGCATATGGCGGGTCTTTATAAATGTAAAGGTAATAGAAGCATCTATTTCTCGTCAATGAGTCTTGCTTTATATTGCGAATCACAATGGAAATGCAAGAATTTGTCATGTCGGAAACTATAGAATACCTAGATTTCTGAATTGCTTGGATTTCGCTTCACGGTGATAAAGAATAAAAAAGAGAAACTTTTTAGAAAAATGAGACTGTGTAGTTTACATCTGCTGGTGGCAGCATTGAATTTCTTTGCAGATGAAAAATTGGGTTTACAGTAAAGAAAACTAAAACTAATTATAAACTTTATTTCTATTTAAATAGGTAGTTTTCGCAGTTCTTTTGCTAGAAAATTCAACTTTGAAACATTATTGATTTCTGGGAACTTCTTGGGTTGGAGTTACATTTATTGAATAATAAATGTATGTATTTTATTTATACATGCGTTGATTTTAGCATTGTACCCGTTTTAATTTCGAGTTGGGAGGTCAGTTATTTAAGCTGTTTATTTTCCAAATTCGTACACGTTTTAAAAACAGACCGTAGCAATATTAACCGTTATAATTCAAATAGAAGGAAAACAAGTTAAATTAAAAATTAAGAAAAAATAATTATTATAATTAATAGCAAAAAGCATCTCAACTGTTTATTAAAATTTATTAAAAATCTTAAAAATATAGTAAAACTTTTAAAAAATATATAGAAACTGAAGAAGCAATCTAAATGAACCAAAGTTCTAGAAGTACCCTAGTAGAATTAAGAAGACATTAGAAATCTTAAAAAAATTGAAGAATATAGAAGGATATAAAAAAATCGTAGTCAAACTTGGGAGTACGAAACAATATCTAAAATATGTAAAAAATCCAATTTTTATTAAGTTTCATCCAAAAACACAAAAAGTATACAAATTCTGCGAAAAAATGAGCAATAAAAAAGGATTCAAAAATTGAATCAAAAATTTTTGTTAGTTTGAAGAATTCAATAAACAATTAGCATGCAAAGAAAAAAAATATTTTATGATTGATGAATGATTTTCAAAATTTCAAAAATTTCAGGTCCTCAATGTATCCAATTTCTCGAGAAATAATAGCGTTAGTGGAATTTTCTCATGCCGTAAAATTTTTCCTAACATTTGTAGGTTAAACTTCTAAAGTTTCTTAATAGTTCCTTAAAGTAACACAAATTATACAACAATTTGCATTTTAAAGAATTTCAAAAGTTGAAATTCTCACAAATTTAAAAAAAATATTTCTTTTAGTTTTGTATTCAAATTTAATAATTTTTTGCTTGTGAATTTTATTTTTGAAACTTTTCTTTGAAATGTGTCAATTCCAGATATTTTCAATTCAAATTTATATTTTTTTAAATCTTTAACTGCCGATTTTTAAATACTTGGGTTTTTTAGAAGATACGTGATATTTAAAATAATTGGAATAGCACAAATTTTAGAAATAAATTAAAAACTTGAACTTCTCGTTGTCTATTTCAAATTTTTTTTATTTTTTTTATTTTACCAATAAATACTAATTTCAAAGATAGTGTTTTAGAATTTTGTGATTGTTGGTATCACCCAAAATCAAGATTTATAAAACTTTTAATCGTTGCATTTTTTTAAAAGAATTGATATCCATGAAATAACTTCTTGAACTTTTTCAGTTTTTTTTTTTAATTTAATTTTCGAGATGTTAATTCCAATTATTACATCTTTAAAATCACTGAATTTTCAGAAATATTTTTTTGCGTTACATTAAATTGATGTAAGTATATTAAACATTCAGATGTAAAAAATTTTTTTTTTTTTGTTCCCAGCTTCCTGTTTTTTTTAATAGCTTGTCATTAGCATAACCAGCAAATATTTAAAAATGTAAAACAATTAAAAATGTCTTTGTTGTTGCTTTTAAAATTTAAGGAAATAAATTAAAAAATGGTGAAAAAAAAATCAAAAGTTTTGGAATGTTGGTACCAAGAAACAAATCTTAAAATTTCAAGAAAAATAAAAAGTCTAAAGAAAATTAAAGAATTGTCATTAACAATGACAGTTGCATTGAATGTACACACAATATGTAAAAAAATGTGCTTGGGACTTTTTACAATTTTCGGAAAATCATTTCTAAGAGTTTTGTGAATGCAGTAGCTCCTGCTGTCTTGGTGGCTTAAAGTTTTGCATTGAACGCATTTTTGAAACTAATATAACTTATAATATTTTTGATTAGGAATTCAAAAAAAAATCACAAAAAGACTAAAATTCGTTTTACTTTTCTATGGAAATTTGGTTTCTCCTGAAAATTTTAACCAAAGAAGTGCAAAACGGAAGAGTTTATTTAGTTTCAAATTTTACTTAACCACCAAAGTTCATTTGGACTATGTAAAAATTGGTTGTCTCTACAACAATTTAAATTTATCTTTAATTCTCATATCGAGCCATCAGAGGTACTTTGTCCTTGAAACGGAAAACGTATGTCTTTTGCGATTAATATCTGTTGTTGCGATGTGTCATTGATGGAGTTAGATGTTTCTTACAACAAAACGGAAACAATTTTAATACAATAAATGAAAATTCACTTGTTTTATTTGACGTTTAAAGTATAAATCAATTTGGACATACGATTCTGGTTTCAGGATTATTTTGATCGCTCGATATTTTCACGTGATTTTGTACCGAGCGAAGTAAATTCGTATGTCGTCTTATAACACCATAAATAAAAAATAACAGACCAAATACGGTTAAAGTGTCAAAATATTAACAAGATCAGTTAATAAGACGACATACGTTTTACTTTCATCACCCGTCTGGTAGAAAGGCTTTTGGATCGGTAGCATTTTTTTCAATTTTTATTTTTCATTTCTATAATTTGACAGCTTATAAAATTTGAATAACAATAAAACATTTTACTGCTTCCAAAGGAATATAAAATAAAAAATTATTTTGTAGATTTTGGATGTTAAAGTATAAAATTTATTACCCACGACATTATTAAAATGTTCAGAAAATATTTAAAATATTAATGTTCAAGCGCAAAATCTTCTGTTCTGTGCATAAACAAATCTTGCAAATGGGCTGTGAAAATCGGCACTAAGCTGGCTTTATTATTCTAAGTGTATTGGTAGACCTGCTTGTCATCTCAAAACGTCTCTCGCTTGAGAAATATTTAAAATGATGTCACTCTTTCCTTAAATAATATCCATTCCATTGTGTAAATAGCGCGGAATCTGTCATTATAAAAAGCCGTCGATTTTAATTGTAGCTGGAAATTATAATAATTAAGCAATTTCTCGGTCAACTGCATTCAATCGAAAAAAATATCCGAACGTAGGCAGTTAAATAGCACGCTACAGAAGGGTTGGGCGGAGGCCCTTCAAAACGTCTTCGTTTCGTAGGCGTGAGAAAGCACGGGTTCATATTTTTTCTATTTATTTCCATTGTCTATATCCATATGTGAATTATTTCGAGGTAATTGAACAATAGTGGGCGTATGGCATATACCTTTTACGATGATACATGTAGGTTTAAAAATACGTTGTTCGTGCTAGTCCAAATTGAATTTTACCGTTTCATGGCATCCCTACGTATTTGAAAAATTGACCAGCCTGCGGCTGTACTTCTCGCTTGAGATGAAGTGAACATTACAAGAGCCTGCTTTATTTCATTTAGAACCGGAGCGGCGATACCGATATGCCTTTGAAATACAAATATTTGAAAGAAGTGTGTATTCGACTTTTAAATTTTCTTTCTATTTGTTTAGAATTTTAAGTACATCCAATTATGTTTCACTAAAATTTCCAGTAGTACCCTTCAGGTTCAGTAATTCGATAATCAGTTCTTTTGTTTGTTATTAATAACTTTTCTTTTGAAACGGCCCGATTCGATTTCAATTTCATTTACATATTCTCCACAAAAGATGCTGTGATACTGACAATGTCAAGCTATAGAATTCAATATCGAAAAAGAATTTAAAACGAGTTTCAAGTTACTTAGCTCAGATTTGGCATAAAGGATGAATTGTAGCTGTTTTATATTCATAGATCGTAATATAGCGTCTACTATTGTGTAGACGAAATTAAGACTTTTATAATGATCTACAGGTGCGCCGGGATTTACTCGTTCTATGGAACAACTATTTTAAAAACATGAGATATTTATTCTGTTTTCCGCTTTCCCTCGCTGTGAATTTTCAGCCCCATCTGCGGCGGGAATTCGTCAAAATAAGCAGAATTAAAATTCTTGCTTTGTTTGCATCTGTCCTGCTTGAGCGTGTGTGAAAAACAAACAAATTAAAAATAAGAGTGGTAAATTTCAAAAATATTTGCTCTCTGAACGCTCGGAAAATACCAAGCCTGTGTGCATAATAACATGTCGGTTTCATTTATATATAAAGAATTCTCGTTTTACATTAACAAGAATATTTTGCGGAAGATACCCGACGGATTTTCAGACAGCAATGACGGAAAGCAAACGCTTATGACTAGTAATTTAACTACACAGTGGCATGTGAATGTGTAGCTGGTATGCTAATGAGCTTAATTTCCATATGAAGACAACCATTTTACGAGGTGTTGCACTTTTTACCAAAGTCACAGCGTGTCTGTCCCGGTTGCATCAAATATGTAAATAAATAACCGCAAGGCTTCGTACGAATTGTTCAAACATTGCCTGTGAACGACATGTTGAGAAGATTTTCCGCATGGCCGGAATTTATGTGCTATTGTTGAATAGTTCAAACTGATTAATTTCTGTAGCGGATCCTCCACCTCCAGCAATTTTTCATCTATTTTAACTTCGACCCGAAGTCAACTTTTGTGGAAGTTTAAAACCTCAAGCTGGAAATTTTTAAAGTTCGTAAAACTTCATACATATGAAACATAAGACTTCATAACTTTTACCTACCGAGTTTCATTATTTCTGCGAGTCTATCTGCGTTACGAACTCGGGGAGAAAATTTACTTAGAGCACATTTAGAAACAGGATGAAATTTGTGACAATTTTTTTATCCATCGATTTTACTGACAGGCGATATGAATGCGGGCATTTCTATTGATTAAATCAAAGCGACACTATACGCTCTGGTTTTGTTAATAATTAATGTGCAGATTTGGTTGTAATTGTAAAGAATATGAAGTTTGAATTTCCGTCGGATGTTCATAATTAATGGAATTTTAATGCACTGAAAATGTATCGATTAGTCACGACATCCATGTTACATATATTACGAAATACAACACAATTTCATGTTTAATAAAATATTTATGCCTGTCATTTAGTGCCTTTTTGTATTGCATATCGAGAAATAAAGGCATCACAGTAAATTAAAAACTTGACAGTTGCAGTTGTATTAAATTTTAAATAAATAAATATTCAAGGGTTTTTCTGTAAAACCAAAAATCGTAAAAAAGATCTAATTAGAAAGGGTCACACAGGATCGAAGGTTCCTAAAAATCTACAAAATCAAAAAAATCAAACTAAAAACTTTTGAACTCAAATTATGTTTTTTTGTTATTCAAAAGTGACAAATACTAAAAGTTTATGAATTTTTAGAATTCTTGCTATTTTCATTTTCTTTTACATTTTGTAGTATTTTGCAAAGTATTAAAATTTTTCACCATATTTTTTATTGTTGGGTGGTTATATAAACTTTTTCGATCTAAAAACTTTTTTTCTCAAAAACTTGTTTCATTTTCAAAATATTGAAAAATCTCTGTTGTTTTCTATTTTGAATATTTTACTAAATCTATTTTTTCTAAACTTTCAAATTTCAGAAAGTTACATGTTATATTAATAAAAAAATAAATTTCTCTGAACTTTGGCCGATTTGATCCAATCAATTTATATAACGATTTCCAAAATTTTTGAATTTTGTACTAATTTTTCGTTAGTCTAAAATCCAAGTTACTTAAATTTCCCACACTGCAGCTAGATCTACAATTTTGTGACTTTAATAGAAAGCTAGTAACTCTTTGAAATTTTAAATATAAAAATTATGTTTAAATAAACTTACAAAATAAAAAAAAAAGAATGCATCGAATAGTGGCTGTTTTTTTTTTTAGCTTTTTTTTTAATTTCTCAGTTTGCAGCTACTATTTTATACCATGGTGAGTGTATGGGACAAGGTAAAACCAGTAAATTTTAAATGTTTCTACAAACAATTTATGGAAAATAACAGAAGGTTTTGTAAAAATTTTGTTTGGCTCAAAATTTTAATTTTTTCAAACCTTTTTCTCTGCAAGTATAATTTTGTAATTTAGAGCATTTAATAAAATAGGAAAAACTTCTGAATTTTAAAAAAATTCAAGTTTAATGAATTTTTTAAACTGGGAGAAATCAACATAAATAATCTGAAAAGTTATAACAAATTTACAAAAATAAAAAAATAAAAAATTGCTTAAAAGTTCAAACGATCAAGAAAAAAATAAGTAATAAAGGAAAGGTCAGAATTATTCAAGAAAAATCAAAAAAGTATAACAATATCAAAAATGTAAAAATCTTAAAGAATATAAAAAGAATATTCTAAAGAAATAAAAACATAGATTAAAACAAAAAAAAAACAAAACTGAAGAATCAAAAATCGAAAGAACAAAATTTGAGAAAGGAGAGGACTTTGTCACTTTTTGAATATTTGAAACAATTAACTTTCCAATTGTACTCCAACAACTCAATTTTTTTGTGAATTTTAAATTTTAATAAAATTGTTAGAATTGGAATTCTGCAAGATATCAAAATATATTTGCAAATCCTTATGTTTTTTTTTTATTCATGTTACTTAGCAATTAGTGTTTCGAGATATTTTTTGTTGAGCTGTGTTTCAATTTTGTTTCATTTTTCAAATACTAGAAAATTTTGATTTTCTAGAATTAAATTTTATAATTTCTTTAAGGCGATATTGTTTCCAATTTTGAATCTCATTTTTTTTAGAACTGGTAACAGCTCTAAAATTTTGCTTTTTGTGGTAAATGAACTTGAAAATTTTTAGATGTTCTCCGATTTACATAATTCAACCAAAAAATATAACAGTTTTTAAAAATCTTAAGATTTTGGAATTTTATAAATATTTTGTGAAAAAAACTTATTTTTCTTTACTATCACCACTTTTTTTTTAAATTTGTCTCCTTCAGCTACAATTTTGTAACTTGCTGTATATATTAAGGAAGGTGAAATAGACAATTCGAAAAATTCACTAAATTCAGAGCATCCAATAAATTTAAGAGATACCAAAGTAACAACTAAAGAATTTGTATAATTTTTTTAATTTTTTTGCAAATTTTGCAAAAATTTTGTACTTACTTACCGTTAAGCTAGCATATAAAAAATCAAATATCTGATCTGGGATTTTTCTGAAAAGGTGCAACCACCATGTTATGCTTAATTTAATGCCCAGCGGGATCTTTATCTAGACGACAGCTGTTGTACCCACAACCTGGTAACATCAGACCACACACTTTCAGAAATCAGATTTGTATCGAAAATTCGTCAAAAAAAATCTTTTTTCTGATTTCTTAATTGTATTTTGTAAAACTTTTCCCAACAATAAGAAAATTGGATAAATCTGTATAAAAATCCTTAAAGCTCCAAACTCCATTTCCACTTTCCTCTATTTAACCTTTTCGTCGCAGCTTTCTGCAAAAACTTGTGACGTTTTCCTTACTTACCGAGGAAAGACGTTTAAATAAAGTCGTAGGACTCGGCGATAGCGTCATGTCATGGTCGGTAAATCGGTGTCGAGTATCTTTTGCTTAGACTCCAGAGTATAGTCGCATTGTCTTTGCTGTAAAGAGCAGGGCAAGTGGCAGCGACACGGCTCGCTGAGCTCGGTGAAGAAATCGCGTGATCTCTTGTCCTGAGACTTGTGACAGCAACACTAAATGTCAGAGAGTAATAAAATCAAATTAAATACTCTTGTAACTACCGATAGCCACTATTCATTTTAGACATGTCCAACACCGGACGTTGGGAGCTAAAAAATATGGCTATTGTTTAATGTTGTTTATTAGCTCGTTTTTGTGACTAGTTGTGTGTGTAATAAGAACAAAAAGTGCTCGTTTTGCATTTGAGTTAGTTTATTACTGAAGGAGAATCTCGTTATAAAACATGTGGAACGGGATTCCAGAGAAATTATTTCAGCATTATCGTAATACCTGTTCAAGTTTTAACTAAATGCTAATTACACACAAACGCCACTTGGAACACATGCTTTTATTTTATCATAAAACTAACTAGAATCGCAGCATGTTATAAACTGCAAGAACCGCGGAGCTTTTGTGTTCAAATCTTAGTGTTAGATTAGGAGCAAAATTAATACATTTTTTTTCAATCGCCCAGTTATATATTTTGAAATGAACTTATTGAATTTTCTATTTTCTATGAATAAACATCAAATATTTATTGCTGTAATAAACATGTAAATAATGATATTCTTAGCAAGATAAGATCATAATTATTGGAATAATATTTGAATAATTGTAATGTTAGCATTTTAGAAAAAACAATATCCAATTCCAAAATGATCAATTTTTTTTATAACAACGAACAATTATCATTAGTATCATGCAAGTGTATTTTTACTTCATAAAATGAATTACCGAAAATTTTCTATGAACTGGTCCCCACAGTTTCTGTGCGCATTATTTTCAGGTTTTCATAAGTTTCAGGAATGTTCTTGCTTAACTTACAGTAGAAGTTGACGGCCTCTCTGAAAACGACAAAATTACAAGTTTGAGGACTTCTAGTTTAAGTCGCTCGAGGGCATAAGCATCAAAAGATGGTGCATACAACATTTTATTTCCTACTATAATTCATAAAAATTGTATTGCCAGCAATATGTTGTGTTAGCAATATCGCCCTCTGCGTATTAGTGAAGCGAACACGAGATATAATGAAGTGTTTGCTAGCCGAATTCACAGAAATTCAATTTTCCACAGCTTCTACGGCCTATATCAAATTTTCTCAATTCTGTTTCATTTTACACTGCGGTTTCTTTGGAAGGCAGAACATTTCTAAAAGTTAAATTTAAATTAAATTAAACTTTGAATTGGTACTTTAAAAAAAAAAAAAACCGATTTACAGAATTTAGAGAATAGAAAAGAAAGTTTCAATACTTCCAACATCTATAATATTGCTATTAATAATAAAAAATATTTTAAAATATGTGAGAATATTACCTACGTCTTTTGATTTTATAAACAATTCTTAGAGGATATGTTAAAAAGAAAAATTTTATGAGTATAAATTTATAACACATTTTTTCTAATTTGCTATTGTAACAAAACATTAACAAGCTATTACTAAATTCAAAATCTAGGAACTTTTTTCAGTTGGTAACACACATTGGACGAAATTTCAAATGTCAGTGTGAGTTTAAGGTTACAGTTTCAGAAAATTTTCATCTACAACAAATTAACCGTGTAAATTTCTTCAACTTGCCGAATTTTTATCGGTGTGCAGGAAATTTCTTAATTATTTCTAGAACACTCTTTTGTAATTTCATCTGGGAAAATTACAATTATGTTTAGTGTACTTGATTCATGTTTAAAATGTCAACTTTGTAACAAGCGTTTCACCAACTGTCACAGAATTCCCTAAATTATCAAATTTGATTTTATTTCTAAAAAAATGTATTTAATATGTAAATTAGAAAAAATAGAATAAAAAACTTGTTTTTCAATATAGTATTTTCTAGTTTGCGTCTATGGACCATTTGGGTGTTTTAATGGTTTAATTGAGTCTCGTAATAGAACTAGTGACTTATTTTTTCAAGGTTGGTAGCCATTCCAAGTGCTAAATAACAAATGAAATAAATGCCAACACAACACAATGGTGGATTAAATAAACTATCAAACACATTTTTGAAGAGCACTGAGATTAGATATCATATCATATTATTATTTTTCAGTCATCTGACTGTAGTAATAGAACACTCAGGCAAAATTAAAGCAACATTGTTTTGCGTAATTTGAGTTTGTCAATCTTAGAACGTTTGAAAACTGAAAAATTTTAGAAATTCAATTCATTTTTGAGGAAGCTTTTAGAATTTTTAAGATCTATTAAACACTATAGAAATTTTTAAAACTAAAGATTTTTTTGCTTTGTAATATCTGGACATCTAAAAATTTTAGTAATCTAATTGTAAGTTTGAGTAGCTTTTGGAGTTCTAAAATTAAAAAATTGGGTGTTCAAGTGATTATAGAAATTGTGTTTTTAGGAATTTTAAGAGGTTGTTAAAGCGATGCCATTTCAAAAATCTTAATAAATTTGGGAATTTTAAGAACCGGTTCGAACCGGAAATTTGAAAAAATTTGTTAAGCTAGTGAACTTGCGAAATGTAAAAAACTTGAAAATTTTAGGCTTAGAAATTTATGATGTGGAGATGATTTTAAAAATTATACAACCAATATAACAATACTTACTACAACTTACAATACTAAATAAAGATTTGTTTTGAAAAAATGGAGACTTGTTGAAAATTTAAGATATTATACAGTTTAAAGTTTTTGTTGTAGCTTCAAAATTTCGAAGATTTTAGAAGTCCTGTAAGTTCTAAAAATTTTGGTTTAAAAAAAATGACAATAAAAACATTGAAAATCTTGGCGATTTTAAGAATCAAAGAACAGAAATATTTTGGGACTTATTTGTTTGAATGATTTTGAGGGTTCTAAGACTTTTGTATCTCCATTTTCTGCGAAATTTTTAAAAATTTGAGAGTTGCAGGAAAACTTTAAGTAGCTTCTATATTCTTTCTGTATTACAGAATTGTTGGAGGTGCTAAACTTTTCTGAAGTTGAAGCTTTGAAAAATCTTACAAAGTTTAAAAATTGCGATCGATTTTAGAATTATAAATTTTAAATTCTAAAAATTGCAGCATATTGTAAAAAATTTCAAATTTTTGGAGATCGTTAGCGCTTCATAATTTTTAGAAAATCTAACTCTCTTGTTGAAATTGCTAAACTAAAATTTAGTAAGTTTTAAAATTTTTAAAAATTTTAAAAACCTTATGCAAACTAATAATAATAATTCAAAAAAATGTAGAAAAGTTCTGAAATTCCTAAAATTTAAAAAAACGGAGGATTTCAGAAACGGGCAGGCTATATTAAATTTTGAATGTTTTTGTTAAAAAATTCAAAAAATTTGAGAGATTCGGAGCATTGTTAAAGATACAAGATTCTACATGCATTTTCAAAATTTTAAGGAATTTGGAAAATAGATAGCGAGAAAAGGAGCAATTTACGAAATTAAAAACACAAAACGTTTAAAAATTAGAGGAACCCAAAATCTAGAAAATCCAGAAAACAAATATTTTAAAAACTATCTGACTACATTCTGTAGCAATAGAACACTCGAGCAAATTTTTCTTGTTTTTCTGGTACACATATTTTAACCAATATATTTATTACTGTGAAAATTTAAAATTCTAAATGACATTTTTAGTCTGCATATTTCCACAGATTTTGAAAATTTTAATTTTGATATAAAAATGACAAAAACTATGTAGTAGAAAAAATAATATAAAAAACTCGTAAAGCTATTATTACACCAGTACAAAACTCATTTTCTAAGCTTGATTTCGTGTCTCAAATTTGTTCCTTCTTGAACTTACTATTCGATAATCGAGCTATTATAGCACCCAATTGGGTGCTTTAATGGCTTAATTGAGTTTCGTAATAGAATCGGTAGCTATTCTAAGTATCACCAACTTCTAAAAAAAGAAACAGTGTTTTTAATTAAAAATAATTTTTGCCACGGATGTGTTTTGGACAATTAGATTTGTGCCAAGTAAGGTGCTTGTCATCATATTTTGCTGGAAATTTCTTTGGCCGCTAACCATTTATCTGTGGAGCACTGGAACATCCAGGTAAAGTTGGATTAGATTTATTGGCGCAATTTCTCGTATTTCTGTTTTCACTCAATTGCAAACAACACTAATTTATTATTGTGAAAATTTGAAATGAAATGTGAAATGAAATTTGAAACATAATTTCCCAGATTTCAAAAATTTTTTTTTAAATTAAAAATGGCAAAAAAGCTGCGAAATATAAAAAATCGCTCTTAGGACTATTATGCAGTAAAATAATTCAGTAATCGCAAACTAAAATTTTGTAGGAAAAAATTCACGAGCGGATCGATCCCGTTTGATAAAAATGCATAAAACCCGATTTTCAACTAGCTTAAGTAATGACGTCATCAATTGTTTTTATAAGTGGCAACCCTCTATTTTATAGATTTTGGAAGATCTTTTCATTTTTATTAAATAAAATGGACCTGTTCGAAGATTTTTTTCTACAAAATGATATTTCGCATTAAGTAAATTTATTACATACTTTAGGCGCGCACTGTATATGACGCTATACTGATATTGTTAACATAGATATACTGTCTCCATGTATTTTATTTTTATTTTGGGTGTAATGACAAATTCAAATCGCAAGAAGAAAGCTACTGATACGTTATTAATTTATTAATTATTTACACGATTAATTTGATTAATCTGAGCGTTTTTGGGGCGTTGTAAAGAGATAAAATGGTTAAAATGTCAATTTTGAAAAGAGTTGTTGTTGACAGTTCTGGTGATAAACTGTCAAATTTTGTCTTCCTCGCAATCCAAATTGACATATTTCCCGGATTGGTTAAAAGCTCGTTATTTTTCAAATTCGTGGTAGTCAAATTGTTGTTAAAGTACCACTTATATTTGGTATCTACGGTATTATCAACAAATAATAGATAAAAGAGAAATAAATGGATTTTATAATTGCATGGTACGCCTGAATGTTTTCGATAGCATGAACTTTTGATAAAAGCACCGTCAAGTGAGAAAATTGCCGTAAAATTTGGCTACAAATAGATCTTCTTTTTATGACCCCGTGAAGGAATCGATGCAAGAGGATCCGAACACAATGAATACTTAATCTCCTATTTTCCAGATTTGAATTGAGTTTCACTTGATCTTTTCCAGCGTAAAATAAAGCGAGGCTTTGCTTTCAAGACAATACTCATTTCGAAAAGTTTCTACCGATGAAATTAAATTATTTTTCAAGTAAGCTATTGGAAGTTTGAGCCAAAGAACACTTCAGTTTTATACAATATAATTTTTTGTCACACCAGAATAGAGTTTTAAAAATTGAAGAAAGTTTCTCCATCAAATCGACATAATTATTTTACAGTAAAAAAATTTGAGGTCGGCGCGTATTTTTGTCGGATAATAAAAGCTAAAACGAATTTCGTTCCGAGATTATGTATTTATGGAAATAATGGCAGAAAGTCTCAAATATTCAATTTTCTAAGTTCTTAAGAACGAAGTAGATAAAAGAATAGAATGCTTATTTATTCAGCTCCATTCTCGCAAGACGCGTACTCTCCCAGGATAAAAAATCCCGTCCAGTGTGACCCCTGGGCATTCAAAGGAGATTGGCCAGGATTCGGAGCTCCAGGGCACGAACACCGGATTCAGGCCGTTAACGGGCCCATTATTCACGTCGAAACTGGCCCATTTCGACGCAAATCTACAATCCAACAACAACCACACCAAATCATAGATTCCCCGAGCTGTATAACATTCTAATGACACTAAATTGCTTAATATAAGCCACTTAATCTCGATTTAATTACAACTTCCGGAACACACCTATTTGTTTTGGTTTGTGGACCTTAAGATTTATTCTAGACCAAGAATGAAATACGTATCAACAAATTGTGTGAAGTTCGACTGCTACCAAGCAATAAACTCTCGGTAAGATTACCTGACCTCTCGGTCCGAATCGTTTACATATATTACCGAAGTATTGATTCGGACCAATACGATAAATTGAAAACGCGCCGCCACTTTTTCACTGTCTAACCGTATAGGCCTCCGGGGTCCGATCCCGGCCCAGAGTGCATCTCAAGATCGAGTCTTCAAAATAATATCATTCTCAAAATTCCTTCTTGTCAACAACATCGACACGCAAAGAAAATATTTCTCACGGTTTTCAACTAATTTCCCAACAGCTTTTAACTCTTTTTCGCCGTGATTGAGCTAATTGTTCTTTAAACTGTTAAATGCATCCACGACGGTTAACCCAATAAATAACCCAGCAGTTTGTGTATAATAAACGACGACAAACATGAATTCCAACCATGTTAGTTCAGGAGTTTACCACTTTGTGGTCGAGCGTTGGGACGACGAATAATTCACTGCAAGCACATGTAATTTCTATTTGACTATTTACCCGAAAAGGTTAGTTTCATTTGAACAGTGGTAGCGCTAATGCAAGAAATTTGTACATGTTCTGCTCAGTTTACCGAACTAAAGTCGTGCATTCGCAAACAGAATAAAATGAAATGAACAAAATACTGTTATCGCTTTCCAAATTCAATTTCCTTGATGTATGCTATTTGGGGAATTTTTGATTCATGGCGACACTTTCATCCTAAACCAAAAATATTATAAATTTCGATTTATTTTTTTAAGAAACATTTACTCGTTCCAAGGTGAGAAGATAAACTGACTTTGTTCCACAACCAACGCTGATATTAAATTAATTTCAATTTTAAAGTTATTAAAGTTAAATATTTAATTAGAAAAGCAGTTGCGCAATTTAAACAGTTATTACTTTCAACTACGACACAACTATGTTATATTTATGTTGGAAATGACGGTAACGTTTTAAGTGCCCTATCAAAGACACACGTCGCCAAAGTACTGCCAGTAAATTGGAATAATTAATACTCTTATCTGGTTTCGTAATGACTGCAAACGAAATTAAACCTGTTTCAAAGTGATTAAAAAAATCTTTAATCTAGAAAATTTTCGCCAAGTTGAAAAAGAAAAAGCGTCGCAAGCGTTCTTACATTTAAAGTATTTGATACAAAAGTTTAATCCATAAACTTGGAGCACTCCTTCCACAATAATGCACTTGAATTTTCCAAGTTTTATTTCAGCGCGAAAGCAACGACAAGTGATTAAATCTCAAGAATTTAAAAGAAAATACTGCAGTCGTGAATTTTTACAGATGGAGTGGAGTGCAACAAAATTCACCAAAATATGATCTTTTCTAAGGATGCTAGAAAATCTTTGAATCTGTTGAACACTGAGGACAAATACTGAATCATTTTCAATAGCTTTTAGATTTGTTAAATTAGTTAGATTCTTATACAATTTATTACAATTTTTAGATTTTTGGACGCTTCGATTTTTTTTTATGTAGATTCTTCTAATTACCTATATTTTCTAATAATTAGTGAATTATAATGTTTATTTGTGCTCGTGATTTTTACATATTAATAGACATAAAAAACTCTAAATAATCACTTTACCTTTTTTAGAATTTAAGATTTTTTTGGACTTTTTTAAAAACTGAAAAGACTGTACTAACACATGAAAAGACAAGTGAATGAGCCAAAATTTGAAAACCCCCGAGACACTTGAATTTTTTTTTAATTTTGAAAAATCTGAAAAATAAAAATAAAAAAATCCAAAGGATTTATAATGTTAAAAAAAAAAAAAAACAAAAAATTCTGATTTTATTTTCGTTAAATAAAATAGTCCTAAAAATATTCTTAGCAACTTGTAATCTCAACATTCTCAAAAAAATTTTGACATTTGAATTTGAATAAATCTCAGAATAGCTAAAACTCTTAAACTTTTAATTTTATGAACCATTCTAAGAATTACAAACTTTAATTTTAAAATTTTTAACTGTTTAGAACTGATTTCGTAAGAGGTGTTGCGAATTTTTTGAAATTAAAAATACCCCAAAAATTGAAAGATATAAAAATGACAATTCAAAAATTTTAAAAGTTAAGAATTCTAAATACGTTGCAATGTTTGAAACTCATCGACTTTTTAAAATATATTTATATCTAATTCTTTATATCTTTAAATGTTAATCAAAGTTCTAAAAAATTTAAAATTTTCTGGAAGACTGAAAAAGAAAACTATATTAGAAACGATCAGTCTCGAAAATTATCTCTACCACTTTGAACTCCTGCGTTAATTTTTTGTAAAATTTTTACATTTTCTGGACATCTTAAACATTTCAAAGAAATGTTACAAAGACTTAAAATGCTTTAGTTCTAGGAATCTTGAGAACTGAAAAAATTTCCTAATTTTGAGCATTTTAGAAAATTAACTCATTTTTGTGAAAGCTATTAGAATCTTTAAGATCCATTAAACACTGTAGAAATTTTGAAGACTAAAGATTTTTTTTAGATTTTTAATATCTGGACATCTAAAAATTTTAGTAAACTAAGTTTGAGGTTCTAAAATTAAAAAATTGGGTGTTGAAGTTATTATAGAAATTGGGTTTTTAGAAATTTTAAGAGATTGTTAAAGCAATACCATTTCAAAAATCTTAATCAATTTGGGAATTTTGAGAATCGATTTGAGCCGGAAATTTGAGAAAATTTGTTAAGCTATAGAACTTGCGAATGGTAAAAATCTTGAAAATTTTAAACTTAGAAAATTATGATTTGTTAACTAGAGAACTAACTATATTTGAGAAAATGTAATGTAAATGAAGATTTTTTTAAAAAATTAAAAAAATTTACAGTTTGAAGTTTTTGTTACAATTTCAAAATTTCGAAGATTTTAGAAGTCCCGTGAGTTTTAAAAATTTTAATTTAAAAAAAATGACAATAAAAACATTGAAATTTTTGGCGATTTTAAGAACCGAAGAGCAAAAATTATTTATTTGAAAAATTTTGGGGGTTTTAAGAATTTTTTATCACCATTTTCTGCGAAATTTTGTTTTTTTTTAAAATTTGGGAGTTACAGGAAAACTTTAAGTAGCTTTTACATTATTTCTGTATTAGAGAATTGTTGGAGGTTCTAGACTTTTCTGAAGTTGAAGATTTGAAAAATCTTACAGTTTAAAAATTGCGATCGATTTTAGAATTATAAATTTTAAATTCTAAAAATTGCAAATTTTTGGAGATCGTTAGTGCTTCATATTTTTTAGAAAATTTTACTCTCCTGTTGAAATTGCTTAAACTTAAAATTTAGTAAGTTTTGCGAATTTTTATAACTTTAAAAGCTTTATCCAAACTAATAATAATTCAAAAAAAAATCAAGAAATGTTCTGAAATTCCTAAAATTTTAAAAAATGGAGATTTCAGAAACGGATAGCTTATATTAAATTTTGAATGTTTTTGTTGAAAAATTCAAAAACTCGAGAGATTCAGAGCATTGTTAAAAATACAAGATTCTACATGCACTTTGAAAATTTTAAAAATTTGGAGAATGGAAATTTACAAAGTTAAAATCACAAAACGTTTAAAAATTAAAGGAACCTAAAATCAAGAAAATCCAAAAAACAAATATTTAAAAACTATTTGAAGAAAAAATAGAGAATGTGGAGAATTCGATAAATTCAAAGCATCCAAAACTTCCGAGAAGTTTGAGGTATGCAAATATACATAAAATAATTAAAGCACCATAATAATTACATAAAGCTGCTGCAGTTCCGCTCTTTAAACATAAATAACTAAGCGTCATTATTACTTATAGTATTCGTCATGAATAAAGATATTTGGGGTGTTTTTATTTTTTAATTATATATTTTTGCCATTTTAATTGAGCCGAAATTCCGAAATTCCGAAATTTCATGGCTATTTTCCAGTTGTGTAGAAAAATGGCCACTGACGACCACCCTTATTGTGCTTTACCGACCCACTAAAAATCGCAGTAGGTGTCGGTATAACAATTGCTTTCTGACATGTTTATAGCCAGTCCTATTATTTTGAGCAAAGTAGGGTAGCCGAGCCAAGTTGGGGTTTAGCTCCTAAATTTTTAAACAAGGATTCTTCGGGGACCCGTGGAACATTAGCGCGCACAAAATGTAAAATAAAATCATATCGGCTAAATTCTTAGTCCAAAATATTAATAGATACGTAGATAAATCAACAGTTGCATAACAGTCGACAGCAGCTGTCACAATATCTACCTGACACTAAACACAGCCATGAATCTATTTATGTTAGAAAGATAGGGATCTCAAGTCGCTTTGGCCGTATATCCATGAAACGGGACAATTGCAAATGTGACCATTTAGGGCTATTAAGGGATTTCAACTCAATCGAAGTGAGCTGTACCCCAGTGACTTGTGTGATTTATGAATTCACCTTACCTGAAAAGGAGAAGTATGAGTATGAGCACACATACTCTTCAGCTGCCTACGCTATATTCTACCTACTTTATCAGCTTGTCTCTGCATTTTGTGTATGATTTAATGCCGGTATTTAGACTTAATAGCCTTCAGAGTGTGGGCTGTACAACTTGAAAGTTGATTACAATACAAGATTGCGTTGAGCACAATTCGTGGAACTTAAAGAAAACCTTCAGATCGCGATCATTAGGGGGCGTATTATTCATCACTCAATTAAGTAGCGACGCATTCAGCGCAATTTAAACTTTTGATAAAGGCGGTTATTCTACGTCATGGGTAGGCAATCTCCAGGCCTTGAACACATTTCAAGTAGCCCGCGCTGGAAATATCTGTTTTAATAACTCAGGCTCGTACGCCCAAATCAATTTCTGGGGAACCTTCGTTAATCGCATCTTTCTTGAAATTATTTACTACTGACGTCAAGAGGTCTACTTATAAAATAACAAAACCAAATGTACCTTTTTTCAGGAACTAAGGCAGAAATTCACTAGCTTTGTTTTTTTTTTGTAACTTATCAGTGTTTGGGGATCTATTCTAGTTCACATTTTAACCTTGAAACCTCATTTCTCCTCCTGAGGAAATTATTATTTCATCCCATGCCACAGATTTGATGTTGGAGATCTTCCACCGTCTGTGAAGGACGAATAAATTGCCCGGTCGTCTGCCGATAATATCCCTAACACGTTCGATAGGGAATAGGTCAGGAGATATTGAAGCCCAAAAAAAAAGTGACTCCAGCTTTTTGAAAACAAGCTGAAATAACCCCGGCAATGTGGTCGAGCATTATCTTGTTGAAAAGCAGAGTTTAGTAAGATGTGAAGGTACGGAAGAAGATGTCGGCAACGTATACGGTAACCCTAACGAACACCAAGGATGATCTACTCCCATATCCTCCCATACCATAACTCCAACAGTTTGGTTTACATGGCGTTCCACGAAAAGTTGTGGATGTCGTCGTCTCCTGACTCTTTCCCATACCCACGCAAAATCGGGATTCGTCGCTAAAGACCTTCTGATGATTTGATCCCACTGTAACGCAGCGGTGAGTGGTAACATAAAGTGCGACCGGTACGACATGAGCCTAAAAGATCTTATTCGCTTGCAGGTTCTAATGATTATCCTTCCGCCTTCTGCTTCAAACCATTAGTCTGCAATCGAACGTGTGGTCAAAAAAAGTCCCTAAACCAGCAGTCTCTGAACGTTTGGCTCGTTTTTCTCGTGCTTACTTGGACCAAGCATGATAAAAAGATAAACTCAAAATCACTTAATTGCCTAAAATTGGGACACCGAAGAATTCTAGACATTTTGAGCAATACGTCGAACACAATGACGAAAATCATCATTTGACTCCTATATACCTTGACTTCTTCTGTGGCATACAATTTTTTTTAGCTGGAACTACTGAACAAATACGGATAAAATTTTATTCAATCTATTTTCGTCAACCACAACTAATATACAAAATTTTGTCTTGTCTATTCTTGATGTTTTTAATATAATTGACCTTGGATGCACTTCGACAACGGCTTCCAACCGCCTGGGATACAATACCGCAGAAGGAAATTGTGGACGTGATTTCAAACATACGTAGACGCTTAATACAAGACATCAGTAATCACAATGATGCCACTCATATTTTTTTTAATCACATTGGTTACTGACCGGTCTAAATGCTGCAATTTTTATAGACGTAGTATATCTAAAACAAATGCAAGACGCAAATGCAATAATTGATGAGACAGTCTGAATTCCTTGAAAGAGTTGTCTATTATTTTATCTATATACAAAAGATAGTAACCAAATAGTACCAAAAGTAATAATTTAGAAAATTTTGTTGTCTGATTGTTTGTTTCTCTGTAACCACTGGTCAAATTCTCTTTTTGGTGCTGTATAAACAGCGATTATTCTAATTTATCGTTGTTTAATCCTTTTAACCATGGTAAATTTACATATGCTTATATTTAAGATAATTTTAAGTAGTAGACTTAATGACCTTCACAATCTCTCTATTTCCAACTAGTTGGAGGTAGAGAAATTGATGATCAAGGTGAAATTAACCACAAAATCTGGTGCCACATACTAAAACCCTCATCCATTTTTAGGTGGTGTTGCTTGTAGGAATTAGCGAAGAGTTGCGTCGAGAAGAGATAACATTTCTGGATATAAAATATGTGAAAGATATGAAATCATTTTTTCTGGTTGAAATTCCACACACAAAGACAAATGTCAGAAAAAAATTCTTGCGGCTTTCACGAATTAAAAATACAATGTTTTTATTGGCAACCGTAATGGCAGATGTAGACAAGCTGTAGGGATCAACACCATTGCTGCAATACCACAGAAAATTGCAGAGTTTTTAAAGCTACCAAATTCGTCGACGTATACTGGACATTGCTTCAGGAGGACTTCAGCAACACTGCTTGCAGACGTAGGGGCTGACATCACTCTTTTAAAGCGTCATGGAAATTGGAAATCGAGTGGCGTCGCGGAATCGTACGTCGAAAACTCTGAAAATAAATTGGAAATTGCCTCTAAAATAGTTAGGGAGCCGCAGTCACAAGGTTGTGGCAAACTACTGTGTTGTGATGACGGCTCGAAAAAGTGGTGCCATCCACAAACAAAATAAAACTTCTTTTATCTGTGCAATTTGTTAAATTATTAATGTAGCTCTGAAATAATATAGGCCCCAAAACTGAGCCTTGAGGAACAGCATACTTCACTAGTTAACTAGTAAAGTTACTGCTATTAAAACCTACATATTGGGAGCGATTAGACAAATGAAATCTAAAAAGCATTACAGTTGAACTATCAAATCCACAATAGTCAAGCGTTTTTAGCTAAATATTATAGGACACGCAATTAAATGCTTTAGTAAGATGTAGGCAAACTGCATAAGCATGTTCTTTGTTATAAAATACATTTAAGACTATTTTTGACAACTTGTTTATGGCCATTGTTGTTGAGTAATTACTCCTAAATCCAAACCGACTGTCGTTAAATAAATTATTGTCGTTAACACATTGCACATTTGTCTTCTCAAAGTAGTTTCAAAGGAGGCAGCGATATCGATCTGTAGTTTTTGGAGTCATCAAAGGCACCTTTTATATAAATAGCGATAACTTTTGCTAATTTTAATATACGATCTCTTTTATACAGTAATTTATATGCTTTGTTGAAAGGAACTATTAGTGCATTTATGAGCGTTTTCACAATTTTATTATGTACACCATAAGAATCTTTACTACAGTTACTTTTCAATAAATTTGTCGTAATTCATTAAAAGATATTTTGCTGAATATGAATATTACTATTACTATCAAATCTAGAAATGGAATCACACGATCATAATCAGTTACTTGTAAACTGTCTACAATCTTTTTGGGTGTACTTATAAAATAATCATTTTAGTTAATTTAGATAAAGTGCTCAACAATTTATTATTATTACATACTACTTCTATTATTAATGTTCGGCCCGCTCAAATCAATGGGTATTTTGGCCAACCCATCCCTGTTCTACGTGAAGTCTACAGAATGGTTCCAACTCTCTCGCTTTGTAGCTTAATTTGTTGTTGGCGCGCCACGTACACGAAAAATCTATAAAAATGTTACTAGCTTTTGTATAGAACTTTATAACGAATTTTTCGGACAACTAAGCTTTCATAGCGAGGGTAAGTGTGGATTCCCGCTGTGTTTCTGACTGACATTACCCGCACGGGTGGGCTTGTAGTCCACATTGCATTCACTAAATTCGTCCTGTCACTGTCGCTGTTCTAAACTGTATTTATCATGGTAGCATAGAACTAACAGAAACAGTGGATAGTTTTCACCCCAATTCACAAAACTTGTCATGATCATGCGGGTGATCACCGGCCATCCTTCCGATGGTCGAATTACCGATGACATTTCGGTTGGAATTGTACAGAACCTGTAAACAATTATTATGGCTTTGTGTTCAATTTGTGATGCATTGTTGGGATATTTGTCTTGTTCCCTATAATCAGTGAGATCAGAATATGTTCAAAATATTAACTAATTTCTAATTCGAATAGACGGCGGAATTATGGAATTCTGTCTGAGGTTAAGGCAATGAAACGCCTATTCCAATAACAAATTATCGTGGGCTTTCGGTACAGGCCTGTTTTTTTTAATGTCAATATAATAAAATATTTATTGAACAGGTATAAATAATTTAAAACAACATTTCATATATAAATTTCTGATTCAAAATTATTAAATTTTAATTATGTAACAAATATTATTTAACGGTTTCTACTTTTTATTACCAACGTCTCAGTAAAAATATTCATTATTCAAAAACCGCACTATTTAACTAAATTCGTTAATTGGTTTTAATTAGGAACGTTATTATGAGAGAAATTAATTAATGTTCCATTTACATTATTGCATTGTTGAAATTTTTGCTAAACTAAATTAAATGTGCAAATCAAACTGAAAATGGCTTCATATTATAATGAAATGTTCTAAATTATTTGCTCTCGGTTTTAATTTTATCAGAGTAATATTAGCTTTATCACCAAAAACCAGTTGCACAAATTCAGAAATAATAAATTTAATTTGCTCTATAGAAAATATATTTGATGAATTGCAAACAATCAATTTTGATTGAAACAAAAAATTTTCATTCATATATGTTGTTGTTTATTCTGTTTATTCAACATTACTTTTTGGCTAAAATATTTTTTTAACATGTTTACACAAGGCGTTGAAAATTTTTGAAATGTTTTTTAGAAATGTAGGTACATTTTTTAGCTCTAATAAAAAATAAGGGAATGAGTTATTAACTGCAAAAAAAGTATTAAATTCAGCTTCATTGCAGAAATTTTCGAATTTCTATTTATTGATCAATCGAATTGTTTTTAATTTCCTAAAAGTATACAATTTCAAATAATTCAAAAAATTCAAAAATCTTTAAAAAACTTTATTCAAAAAAAATAGTCAAGAGTATTTAAAAAATGTCTAAAACTTCTAAAAGATTTCTTTCTGAAATTTTAAAAGTTTCAAAATTTAAAATACATTACGATTTTTTTTAATTTTTGCCATTTCTAAAATTTATAAAAAAAAATCAAAATTCTAACGGCTTTATTTCGTTTTGTTATATTAAATACTTCTTAACAGCCGTTATCGAACATAATATAATAATAACAATAAAGCATAACTAAACAGTGGTAAAAATCAAATAAAAATTATGAAAAAACCCTCAAAACTTTTTAACTTGGAAAAATTCTTCTAAAACTCAAAAGTGCAGAAAATTTAAACTCTAAAAGTACTAAAAATATGCCTAATTTTTAAAAATTCAATAATCCCTACAAATCGTTTTTTCTAAAAACTTGAAAACCTTAAAATTTTCAAATTCTTAAGGTCACGTCTTTTAAAGGGTCTAAAAATTTCAAAAAAAACTTATTCTTTTTTAATGAATTTTAATTTTCTAATTTCTATAAACAATTTTAAAAAAATATGTATAAAAGAAAAAAAATGTATGGAACAAGAAAAAAATAAAAAATAAAAACAGAAGCATTTTTTTCGGGGATATTTAAAAAAATTCTAAATAAAATTTGAAATTTCGCTCTGGCTCGCTCGCAATAGAAAATCGCTGTACTTCGATATTTTACTGTTCATAGCTAGCACAGGAATTTATCATATATAATATCCCGACTACGTGTTAAATTGTCGACAATTTTTCCAAGGAACCTCTTGAAAAACAGCTTTAGTTTTAATTTTGCGAATTGTGAGAAAGGGTAGAAAAAATAAAAATTCTACTTTAATTCTATAGTTAATCATAATAATTGTACAATTTATGCTTGTTACAAATAAATGTTTTGATAAAATTTTGAAAATTGTTAATTAAAAATTATTAAAAAATGTACTATTGCAAATTATCGGTAATTGCATTAGTGCAAAATTTTCGCATAATTTGATTTTTAAAAATTCAAGTCTTCTTATTGGCTTAAATAATGCAAGGGGAATATTAAAAAAACTACAACTGCTTTCAGGCAGTGTACAACTAATGTAAATATAAAATTAATAACGATACGTACATAAGAATAAAAGAAATTTTGGTTCGCGCTAAAAATGAAAATCTTGCCACGTTTTATGGTTGTAGCTCTAAAACAGAAAATTATAACAATATTTAAAATGTAAGAAATTAAAATTCCTCATTTCTGTTTTACAATTTTTAACTTGAAAAACTTGCAACTTGCAACTTTCCCAAATTTCATTGCTATAGCATTAAAAATAAATTTTAATTAAAAGTTCTAAATTGGTTTGTCCTCAAAATGAAAATTCCTGAAATTTGTTCTTTCTGCTCTATAATTTTGTGAGTTAACACAATTTTCAAGCAAGTTCAAGATAGTTTTTCCATATTTATTTGGAACAGCTTTAAAACTATCAGATTTACAATTTTTCCTAAAACTAAAATTATTTGCCTCTCGTCAGGACTACGTATCTTTTCTTTAACATCGTAAACCAGCAACGGTTAAAAGTATTATTTTTGTGTGAATTAATTTTTATTCGTTTCCTTACTCTTTTAAGGGAAAATGACATCTTGTTAAGGTGTATTAAAAAATGAATAAAATTTATCTTTTAATGTCACACGAAAAACCTTCGTTAAAAACATCTTGTTATATTTTGTTAAATCCAGGAAAATACACATCTTGACGTTTCTCTTTTTTTTTTGATGGAACGTCCACGGAATAAATCTGTGGAAACGCACTCCAAAACAAATTAATTCGGAACATGCTTTGGAGCTTAATTGGGAAAACTAAGGAAGAAGTGGAGCATGAGAAGTACACAATACATTTAAGGACGCCGAATAGAATTTTCCGCGTTTTTATCTCATGTGCTGAAAGAAGAAAGAACAAAAAAGATGTTCCACGTTAAGCCTTTTATTACAACACCGAAATAATTTAGCCAAACACGAATCAAAAGAGGGTTTGTTAAAATCCATAATTAAACGCTTGGTTCAGGTGTCCTCCAGAAAAGCCGTTTTAAAAAATTAACCAAGTTAAAAGCTTTGTCTCGATTCGATTAAAATTCGCGCCTCATCTTTAACGAGCTATAACCCGATTAATTTCGTATAAAAACCACCTAGACACCTGCACCTCTTTTCTCGATTTTCGAGAAACTGTTACGTTGGAATAAATAATTTCGTTGTGTAATTACACTAGGCAGTTTTGTTGCCACAGTTCACGATCTTATTATACGGAACGATACACAATGCCACAGCGTATTGCAGACTGTTTCATAAATCACAGCGACAATTAAATCAGTTAGACTATGGTTAAACGCTGTCAACTTTAGCCGGGTCACCTGGACTATAAGCTATACATCACGAACGAGCACCCCTACATCGGTTAGAGGGAGATGAGATGGGGCCACCGGGGTTCCGCTTCACGTAATGATAATGTTGCGAATACAATGCTGCCATGCAAAGAGAATGAATACACAATTCACCATACGAATATTTTAATGAAAAATGGAGACCAGCTTGGATTACACTTTTTATATTAGTCAATTGTGCATCTAAAGCTGTAGCCACGTTTTTGACTTGTTTTGATGTCTGCAGCGGAGGTCGAAAGTTCAAGAGACCGAAAATCATTACATTCCGGTTGCAACAATTGTAAAGCGGAATAGGTCTCCGACAGAAATAAACGTTTTAAGAATGTAGAGAAAATTAAAGCAAGTATGAAAATCTCAAGAATTTATAAGGTTCAAATTTATAGAAAATCTAGAATGGATGTGGCAGGTTTACACATCTTCTAGAGTTGCGCCGCCTCTAAGTGCTTTCTAGATCCATTATATCCATTATTTTCCATTTTTTTTCCTATTGAATTGTCTTGTTTATATTCATACATTTTTAACCGTCTTCTGCTGATCTTCGTCAATTGTTCATTTCAGCACTTTTCAACTTTTGTTTTACTTTTGTAAATAATTTTGTTCTATGATTCTTCTCGGATTAGTACGGCTTAGTTCCTACTGTCCAACTATTTTACTCTGCGTCCTAGTTTTTTCTCATTCTTTTGCTTGTGATTATGATTTATGGCATTTTCTAAAATTTGACACAATGAACAAGCAAGTCAAAAGAAGTACCCTCCCCAAATTTTATTGTTATATTATTAAAACTATCAGAATGGTAAATTTTAGTAAAAAAAAACAAAACATAAAATTGTTCCTATTTTTTTTTCATTTGATCCTTCTGTTCTATCATTTTGTAAATTGTCACAAATTTTATTGTTATAGCGTTGGAACTACAAAAATTTGAAATTTTAGCAAAAAATAGTAGAAATATTAATTTCAGTTATCGAAATAATTAAAATTTCTAAAATTTGTCTCTTCTACACTATAATTCTGTAATTTGGCACAATGAACAAGCAAGTCAAAAGTAGTAACCTTCATAAGTTTTATTGTTATAGCATCAAAAGTACCAGAATTGTAAATTTTTCTAAAAAAATGGAAACATTCAGTTGCGCCTAAAAATGTATTTTTTTTAAATTTGATTCTTCTGTTTTATCACTTTGTAAATTGTCACAGTTATCAAACAAGTTAAAGGTAGTAATTTCCCAAAATTTTATTGTTTAAGCATTAAAACTACAAAAATTGGAAATTTTATTAAAAAATGGTAAAAATATTAATTTGAGTCATCCCAAAAATTAAAATTTCAAAATTTGTCTCTTCTTTTCTATAATTCTGTAATTTGGCACAGCTAACAAGCAAGTCAAGAATAATAATTTCCCTAAATTTGATTAGTATAGCATCAAAACTACCAAAGTTTCAATTTTTTGATGAAAAATAGTAAAAATATTTCAGCTATCGCTAAAATTAAAATTTCTAAAATTTTACTTTTTTGTTTTATAATTCTGTAATTTGGCACAATGAACAAGCAAGTCAGAAGTAGTAACCTTCATAATTTTTATTGTTATAGCATCAAAAGTACCAGAATTGTAAATTTTTGAAAAAATTGGAAACATTCAGTTCTTCCTAAAAATGTTTTTTTTTTTTTAAATTTGATTCTTCTGCTCTATCGCTTTTTAAATTGTCACAGTTATCAAACAAGTTAAAGGTAGTAATTTCCCAAAATTTTATTGTTTAAGAATTAAAACTACAAAAATTGGAAATTTTATTAAAAAATGGTAGAAATATTAATTTGAGTCATCCCAAAAATTAAAATTTCAAAATTTGTCTCTTCTTTTCTATAATTCTGTAATTTGGCACAGCTAACAAGCAAGTTAAAAATAATAATTTCCCCAAATTTGATTAGTATAGCATCAAAACTACCAAAGTTTCAAATTTTTGATGAAAAATAGTAAAAATATTTCAGCTATCGCTAAAATTAAAATTTCTAAAATTTTACTTTTTTGTTTTATAATTCTGTAATTTGGCACAATGAACAAGCAAGTCAGAAGTAGTAACCTTCATAAGTTTTATTGTTATAGCATCAAAAGTACCAAAATTGTAAATTTTTGTAAAAAATGGAAACATTCAGTTCTTCTTAAAAATGTATTTTTTTTTAAATTTGATTTTTCTGCTCTATCACTTTGTAAATTGTCACAGTTATCAAACAAGTTAAAGGTAGTAATTTCCCAAAATTTTATTGTTTAAGAATTAAAACTACAAAAATTGGAAATTTTCACAAAAAATGGTAGAAATATTAGTTTGAGTCATCACAAAAATTAAAATTTCAAAATTTGTCTCTTCTTTTCTATAATTCTGTAATTTGGCACAGCTAACAAGCAAGTCAAAAATAATAATTTTCTCAAATTTGATTAGTATAGCATCAAAACTACCAAAGTTTCAATTTTTTGATGAAAAATAGTAAAAAAATTTCAGCTATCGGTAAAATTAAAATTTCTAAAATTTTATTTTTCTGTTTCATAATTGTGTAATTTGGCACAATAAATAAGCAAGTCAAAAGTAGTAACCTTCATAAGTTTTATTGTTATAGCATCAAAAGTACCAGAATTGTAAATTTTTGTAAAAAATGGAAACATTCAATTGCTCCTATTTTTTTTTTTATTTGACTGTTCTGCTCTATCACTTTGTAAATTGACACAATTATCAAGCAAGTCAAAGGCAGTAATTTATCCAAATTTTATTGTTATGGAATTGAGACTACAAAAATTAGAAATTTTAGCTAAAATGGTAGAAATATTAATTTGGGTCACCTCAAAAATTAAAATTTGTCTCTTCTTTTCTATAATTCTGTAATTTGGCACACTTATCGAACAAGTCAAAAATTATAACCTCTCGAACTTTGATAGCTATGACGCTAAAACTACAAGGTTTTGTACAAAATGGGGGAAATATTTCCCATCGCAAAAATTTAAATTTCTAAAATTTGTTTCTTCAAAGACTACAATTTGTAAAATTTGATTCATTAGCTTTATTACTTTGTGACAACACTGTTAATAAACAATTGTATTTTTAGGTTTTAAAGGGTCCCCTTTCTTACAAGCAAATCTGCAATATTAGAATCAAAAGAACTCAAAAAGAAAAATTTACGAATTTTCATCTAAATATCTGTTCATGGTGTTTTGTCTCTAGGTTCTCATGACTTTAATTACTTGATTCATTGTTTTTATGACAAAAAGTTGTCAATTTAAAGCATCTTTAACGATTTTTTTTATTTTTGTGTTAATTAAGGTAAATTATGAAGAAAACACACCTCCAGATGTGACAGAAGCTACCTACACAAGAAAGTTGCTTTAAAATTATAACTAGACAAATATTTAAACCTAGAAAATGTCAATGAAAACACTGGCCATTGTCTACGTCAAACTTCTGCTACCTTCCTTGTAGATAAGGGAGGCAATGTTATTTCTCTCAAGAAAGATAACAAATAATGCATAACTCTCAATAAAAAAAAAATTAGAATGAAAAAAAAATATGACAAGAAAAATTTTTCGGTTTGAGAAAACTCTAACTCTTGATATTCTAGATTCCCGACGCACTTTTTAAATGTGTTTCTTTTGTACTCTTTGAATGGTTTTTCTCCAGACCCTTAGATTTTTCAAATCGTCTAAACCATTAATGAGTAACCGCACTTTTAGAAACAAAGTATCCAATGAATTTACTAAAACCCATTTTAAGAAACAGACTACATCGAGACATTAATCAAAGCTAAACCATTACTTTTCCACTAGGATTGTATCGATTACTTGCAGTATTCCCTTTGTCGTAGCATCGTACCAAAAAATGTCGTTCAAAATAAATCTTAATTATTACGAACAACAAACCGCTGGCCGTTTCCACTTTCCCGATATATTAAATACATCGCAATAGATATTAATTTATCACAGACATGAAAAAGCGAAAGAAACATTGACAGGATCGAAAACAAGCTAACGACATTATTAATCGCTCTTAGCCCTTCACTGACATCGCTGCCAGCTATTCTTTCGTCGAGGTTTGATTGAACAATCTAGAATGACTGGCATATGCTTATCATATTTCCTGAAAAAACGATTTATAACTTTATCGCCCCTTTTAGAATAATAGATCTCGATTTTGATCACTGCGCCATCTAGTAGAGAAGCCTCGTGAGTTGTCTCTACCTAATTATTATAAATTAATCCTGGAACCGCTCAACTGAAGTTCCTCTAGTTCCTCTTTCTTATCTGGATTGAGGTTGTTTGTGGCGCAAAAATGTCAATTTGTCTGACCTAGATTTTAGGCTAAGCTTACGTTGTATTTATACAAGGTTCGAAAACATTATGTAAATTTTCCAGGATTACACTGTTTAAAGTCGAAAGTTGAAAGGAAAATTTTAACGAGATTCGGAAGTCATAATGGGAATTTCAAAAACATATTACTGCAAAAACTACGCAAATCATTACCACTACAAATTAATCAGAAGCAAATTCTATTACGTGTTGCCACTCGGGAAACTTATAATGAACCAAAAATTGTTAAATCCACCAACTTCTAACAATTTGTTACACTTCCCGCAGGAAAACTTTTTACTTGACAAGCAAAGTTCTACAAAATATAAATAAGTTTACCACAATATTTTAATACTCGAATCTCACAATACAAACAGCAAAGTTTCTAACGTTGTTCTAAACCGGAATAATCCTTTGAGAATTCTTTTCCGCTAAACTGAAAAATAAACAATGAACTTGCATTAAGATCATTGAAAAAATCTTAAACACCCTTCAAAGTTTTTAAATTAAATTACAAAGTTTTTGATGTAGACAGGTTGAGGCATCTGCAATGCTATATAAACACGTTTACTCTAACAGGTCATCATTCCATTAAATACCACATAACACCGATGTTTGCTCTGGTAAATAAACCGCGAACAGCTAAAACGTTTACTGCCGCAATAAAAATATTATTACATACCTTCGCTGCTTTTATTGGCTTTATTCGAGCCTTGGTGGTCATTCTTGATAATTGTCTTATAAAATACTAAATAAGCTGTCCCAACCCACCGTAAATTCTAAAGCGTCTAACATAAAGTTGTACAAAAAATATTCACAGCGGCTGCATTAATATTAGAACTAATTTAAAAAATTCTATTCTAAAAATTCTAAAAATTCTAAAAATTCTAGACGCGCTAAAATTCCCAGAAACTCTATAATTTCTAAAAAATTTGGGTGTGCGAAAGTTACTTTTGATATATTTTTAGAAATTTTATCTACTTTCCAAATTCTCAAGATTTCCGAAAATTTTTAAATTTAATTTTATTTTTTTATTTCTACAGAAGAGAAATTTTAACGATTTTTAGTCTAGTTATGTTTTTAAAAGTTCTACAATTTCTTAAAAATTTGCATTAGGAAAACTTCTATAATTAATGAAAAAAGAATTTTTTTTACAATTTAACGGAAAATTTAAGCGCTGAAATTTTAAGCATCTCAATAATTAAAGAAAATTTAAAAATGAACATTTAAATTACTTGACAAAATTTTCTGTTTTTAAATTCCCAAGAAATTATTGAGACCTAAATATGTAGAAATTTAGAGTCTCCGATTTTTGAGTCTTCAAATTTTGGAAAAACTAGAATGGAAAAAATTGCAATTTACTAAATTCTGATAGACGCTGAATTTAGAAATTGTAGAAATGTTAGTGGTTCCAAAAGCGCCACAATTTCAACAAAAATTCTAAAATTTTCAGAAATGGTTAGAATTCTGAATTTGTCTAACTGTAGGAGCCTCATAAATTTCAGAGAATTTTAAACGCTAGAAATTACAGAATTTATAGTTTCTTGAAATTTTAATCATCTCAATAATTCAAAAAATTCTTAATTTAATTAACACTTAAATTACTTAACAAAATTTTCTGTTTTTATAAACCTTAAGACTTTTGACTAAAGTTAGAATTCACAAGACTTTAGAAATAGCAAAGTCTCACAGATTCTTAAAAATTCCAAAAATAAAGTAAGTCAATAACATTGGAAATTTGGTTCTATAATTAGTGATTTTTCGGTAGCTAAAAATGAAAAGCGCTAAAATTAACAATTGTAGGATCTTTAGTGATACTAAAAACTTTAAATGTCCTAAAATAATCAAAAATTACAAGAATTTGTTACAAATTGTAGAAACCCTACAAATTACAGAAAATTCTAAAACCTTAAAGAATCTAGAAATTGCGGTCTCTTGGAATTTTGGATTTCTGGAGTTTTCAGAAAAACCAAAAATCTTTGCACTTTCAAGCTGTTTAATAATTTCAGAAATTGCAAGACTAAAAAAAAAATTTAGACTTCTAAAATTAAAAGAATTAGAAATTTTAAAATATCCAGAAATTTTCAGGATCCGAAATCGTAGAAACTAGATTTTAGAGAATTTTGAATCTCAAAAATTTTAGAAATTACTGTCTTTAAATCTTAGAAGTTTGAAAATTTTAGAATATTTAACAATATTTGATAAAAAATTTAAGCCTCTTAATTGTTCCAGAAATAGTAAATTTAATTTTTTTACAAATTCTGAAGATTTCCGGTAATTTTTAAACTTTATTTTATTTTTTTATTTCTACAATAGATAGAAATTTCAACGTTTTTTAAAATCTAGTTGTGTTATAAGAAATTCTACAATTTCTTAAAAATCTGCATTAGGAAAAATTCTATAATTAATGAAAAAAGAATTTCTTTTAGTATTTAAAGGAAAATAATCATTTAATCGTTGAAATTTTAAGCATCTCAATAATCAAAGAAAATTTAAATTTAATGAACATTTAAATTACTTGACAAAATTTTCTGTTTCTAAATTCCCAAGAAATTATTGAGACCTAAATATATTTGAAAAATTTTAACAAAATTTAGAGTCTCAGATTTTTAAGTCTTCAAATTTTGGAAAAACTAGAATGGAAAACATTGCAATTTACTAAATTCTGATAGACGCTGAATTTAGAAATTGTAGAAATGTTAGTGGTTCCAAAAGCGCCATCAATTTCAACAAAACACAAAAATTCTAAAATTTTCGGAAATGGTTAAAATCCTGAATTTGTCTAACTGTAGGAGCCTCATAAATTTCAGAGAATTTTAAACGCTAGAAATTACAGAATTTATAATGTTTCTTAAAATTTTAATCATCTCAATAATTCAAAAAATTCTTAATTTAATTAACACTTAAATTACTTAACAAAATTTTCTGTTTTTATAAACCTTAAGACTTTTAACAAAATTTAGAATTTACAAGATTTTAGAAATGGCAAAGTCTCACAGTTTCTTAAAATTCTACAAATTTTTGACAAAGTTCCACAAATTACAAAAATAAAGTAAATCAATAACATTGGAAATTTTGTTTTAAAATTATTGATTTTTCGGTAACTAAAATTGAAAAGCGCTAAAATTAACAACTGTAGAATCTTTAGTGATACTAAAATCTTTAAATGTCCTAAAATAATCAAAAATTATAAGAATTTGTTACAAATTGTAGAAACTCTACAAATTACAGAAAATTCTAAAACCTTAAAGAATCTAGAAATTGCGGTCTCTTGGAATTCTGGATTTCTGGAGTTTTCAGAAAAACCAAAAATCTTTGCATTTTCAAGCTGTTTAATAATTTCAGAAATTGCAAGATTTTAAAAAAATTTAAACTTCTAAAATTAAAAGAATTAGAAATTTTAAAATATCCAGAAATTTTCAGGATCCGAAATCGTAGAAACTGTAGATTTTAAAGAATTTTGAATCCCAAAAATTTTTAGAAATTACTGTCTTTAAATCCTAGAAGTTTGAAAATTTTAGAATATTTAACAATGTTTGATAAAAGTTTTTTAAGCTTCTTAATTGTTCCAGAAATAATAAATTTAATTTTTTTACAAATTCTGAAGATTTCCGGTAATTTTTAAATTTTATTTTATTTTTTTATTTCTACAATAGATAGAAATTTCAACGTTTTTTAAAATCTAGTTGTGTTATAAGAAATTCTACAATTTCTTAAAAATCTGCATTAGGAAAAATTCTATAATTAATGAAAAAAGAATTTCTTTTAGTATTTAAAGGAAAATAATCATTTAATCGTTGAAATTTTAAGCATCTCAATAATCAAAGAAAATTTAAATTTAATGAACATTTAAATTACTTGACAAAATTTTCTGTTTCTAAATTCCCAAGAAATTATTGAGACCTAAATATATTTGAAAAATTTTAACAAAATTTAGAGTCTCAGATTTTTAAGTCTTCAAATTTTGGAAAAACTAGAATGGAAAACATTGCAATTTACTAAATTCTGATAGACGCTGAATTTAGAAATTGTAGAAATGTTAGTGGTTCCAAAAGCGCCATCAATTTCAACAAAACACAAAAATTCTAAAATTTTCGGAAATGGTTAAAATCCTGAATTTGTCTAACTGTAGGAGCCTCATAAATTTCAGAGAATTTTAAACGCTAGAAATTACAGAATTTATAATGTTTCTTAAAATTTTAATCATCTCAATAATTCAAAAAATTCTTAATTTAATTAACACTTAAATTACTTAACAAAATTTTCTGTTTTTATAAACCTTAAGACTTTTAACAAAATTTAGAATTTACAAGATTTTAGAAATGGCAAAGTCTCACAGTTTCTTAAAATTCTACAAATTTTTGACAAAGTTCCACAAATTACAAAAATAAAGTAAATCAATAACATTGGAAATTTTGTTTTAAAATTATTGATTTTTCGGTAACTAAAATTGAAAAGCGCTAAAATTAACAACTGTAGAATCTTTAGTGATACTAAAATCTTTAAATGTCCTAAAATAATCAAAAATTATAAGAATTTGTTACAAATTGTAGAAACTCTACAAATTACAGAAAATTCTAAAACCTTAAAGAATCTAGAAATTGCGGTCTCTTGGAATTCTGGATTTCTGGAGTTTTCAGAAAAACCAAAAATCTTTGCATTTTCAAGCTGTTTAATAATTTTAGAAATTGCAAGATTTTAAAAAAATTTAAACTTCTAAAATTAAAAGAATTAGAAATTTTAAAATATCCAGAAATTTTCAGGATCCGAAATCGTAGAAACTGTAGATTTTAAAGAATTTTGAATCCCAAAAATTTTTAGAAATTACTGTCTTTAAATCCTAGAAGTTTGAAAATTTTAGAATATTTAACAATGTTTGATAAAAGTTTTTTAAGCCTCTTAATTGTTTCAGAAATAATAAATTTAATTTTTTTACAAATTCTGAAGATTTCCGGTAATTTTTAAATTTTATTTTATTTTTTTATTTCTACAATAGATAGAAATTTCAACGTTTTTTAAAATCTAGTTGCGTTATAAGAAATTCTACAATTTCTTAAAAATCTGCATTAGGAAAAATTCTATAATTAATGAAAAAAGAATTTCTTTTAGTATTTAAAGGAAAATAATCATTTAAGCGTTGAAATTTTAAGCATCTCAATAATCAAAGAAAATTTAAATTTAATGAACATTTAAATTAGTTGACAAGATTTTCTGTTTCTAAATTCCCAAGAAATTATTGAGACATAAATATGTTTGAAAAATTTTAACGAAATTTAGAGTCTCAGATTTTTGAAAGTCTTCAAATTTTGGAAAAACTAGAATGGAAAAAATTGCAATTTACTAAATTCTGATAGACGCTGAATTTAGAAATTGTAGAAATGTTAGTGGTTCCAAAAGCGCCACAATTTCAACAAAACACAAAAATTCTAAAATTTTCAGAAACGGTTAGAATCCTGAATTTGTCTAACTGTAGGAGCCTCATAAATTTCAGAGAATTTTAAACGCTAGAAATTACAGAATTTATAATGTTTCTTAAAATTTTAATCATCTCAATAATTCAAAAAATTCTTAATTTAATTAACACTTAAATTACTTAACAAAATTTTCTGTTTTTATAAACCTTACGACTTTTAACAAAATTTAGAATTTACAAGATTTTAGAAATGGCGAAATCTCAGATTCTTAAAATTCTACAAATTTTTGACAAAGTTCCACAAATTACAAAAATAAAGTAAATCAATAAGATTGGAAAGTTTGTTCTAAAATTATTGATTTTTCGGTAACTAAAAATAAAATGCGCTAAAATTAACAATTGTAGAATTTTTAGTGAGACTAAAAACTTTAAATGTCCTAAAATAATCAAAAATTGTAAGAATTTGTTACAAATTGTAGAAACCCTACAAATTACTGAAAATTCTAAAACCTTAAAAAATGTAGAAATTCCAGTCTTTTGGAATTCTGGATTTCTGGAGATTTCAGAAAAACCAAAAATCTTTCCTTTTTCAAGCTGTTTAATAATTTCAGAAATTGCAAGATTTAAAAAAAAATTAAACTTCTAAAATTAAAAGAATTAGAAATTTTAAAATATCCAGAAATTTTGAGGATCCGAAACTGTAGATTTTAGAGAATTTTGATTCTCAAAATTTTTTAGAAATCACCTTCTTTAAATCTTAAAAGTTTGAAAATTTTAGAATATTTAACAATATTTGATAAAAAATTTAAACCTCTTAATAGTTCCAGAGATGGTAAATTTAATTTTTTTCCAAATTTTGAAGATTTCCGGGAATTTTTAAATTTTATTAAATTTTTTTATTTCTACAAAAGACAGAAATTTCAACGATTTTTAAAATCTAGTGTTATAAGAAATTCCACAATTTCTTAAAAATCTGCATTAGGGAAACTTCTATAATTTAATAAAAAAAGTATTTTTTAGAGTTTATCGGAAAATTGTAAGCAAGCTAAATTTGTAGAAAATTTTAATAAATAAACTGAGAGTTAGAATATCTCCAAACTCAAAATTTTGTGACCTAATTTTCTCTAACCCTTTTAGACCCGAACCACCATTAACAAAGACTTTAGAGAAAGCCTGTCAAAATATATCATGCTGATAATGAGACACTAAATTTCCCAATTCTCATAAGAAATGTCTTCACGTTAATAGTTAATAGTTTTAATTAAAAGGATCAACCACAGTTCTCAAGCAATTAGAAAGACAAACCCCCATTTTAAAGGAAACTTTGTTTGCGAATATCGCCGAACAACTTGGCTAATTAAAATTGTTCTGCTAATTGCGCCTTTTCTCTTCTACGAATTTACTCTTTTACTTTCTCTCCGTTTAAAATATTCATAATTAGTCCCGGAATAAGTTCTTTTTGTTGATATTACTAAAATTTCAACGTTGCCACGTCAGCATTTATTATTAAAAAGTACAACAAATAAAAGTTTCGTATCAGTCGTACACGTGTTTGAATGAATCCTGAGTTGTCTAATGTTTCAGTTATTTATGTAAACAGTTTAAAACGCGACTTCTGGAGACGGTAAATTTGTAAAGCTCATTATGAATGTATTACCAAGTGTATCGATTCGTTGAAAGCAATAAAAATGTTACTAATGCGAAGTCAGCATGAGTATTCCTCTCACTACGGGAAGAAGTTCGTAAAACCTTCTGAATTATTTAAATCCATAAAAAACACAAATAAGGAGTTCTAATGGTGCATTACAGGTGCTTCCATAAAACAAATTTTAATACAGTGTCTCCGCTTTTTCGCTTTAAAACGATCTTTCAGTCGTTGACCCCGTTTGTATTTTTTATCGATTCGAACTGTGATGTGTTACAAATGCAGGAAACGCAAAACTACCGTTCAATCACTGCAAATTCGGTATTGATAATTTCTCTATCGATTTGCAATCTCGGAAGACGGAAATAAAGCAACGGGGGCTTGAACCATGGTGTTTTTTAATTTAAATTTTGTTCTATTTGTGAGCATTCAATTTTATTGCTAACCTCGTTCGTGATAGCGTTTGGAAGAGCAATTTAGCGATGTCATCTAAAGTGGTGGTCAGAACGGTAATTATGGCCGTAATTGGGGAAACGCATCCTCACGCCTTCAGGATCTCCCCGTGACCGATGGTTATTGCTGTAGTAGACCCTCGAAAAACACCCCCATCTTTGATAACAAGCCTGAGTTATATTGGAATGATTCATTCCCTTTATTGGTTTCCACATTCATTCTGGCACCACGAGTGACAATTAATAAGTAAAATTCGAAAATTTCATGCACCCTCACATTCCGGTTTGTTTTAGCATAGAAATTGAGACATCATCAACATAAATTTAGACGAAGTTTTTCTCCGTATTATGTATGTTTATGAAATATCACGGATGAGTTTGCGAGGTGGAAAACATTTCTGGATTGTGAATTTCCTTTGTGGAATGTGAATGACCGGCACCCTTTAATGATGCGAGCCATCAAGGAGGCCGAGCACGATGTGTCAAGTCTGCGTGGGTACTCGCAGGTGTGAATAGCTACCCTTCATCCGATGATTTAATTCTTCCTCCACACGTGAAGCACATAACGAGCAACACTGGTCAGTTCAACTACGACTACGAGACCCTTTTTTGCTCTTAATGCACCATTTTGGTGTTATGTTACTGTTAATGGGATCATACCATTAACAGCTATGAATGTCTTCGGGTGGTTAATTTAAAGAGACAAATTCATTGGGGTGCCACAATTGGATATAATTATTTATATATAGAAATGTTTGAAGGAAATTATCAATTCCACATCTTTCCCAGTCTTCAAAGATTGTAAATAAATAATAGCAATCTGTGAAGTTGTTTCCACTCAAGTAACATTAGGCGACATGTTTTAACACTTATCGGTTGTCTAAATTTTAACACGTGATGCTTAATAATTCAGCAAGAAAACTAGTGCATCCTCTAAGCATATTTATTAAAGGGCGTAGAGGGATAAAAATAAAAACAATTTTTTTTCTTAGTAGGCTGTGCCGATTTCAAATTTCATGGCAATCTAGTGTTTACGGAGACACTCTTTTCATAAAAATTTCAACTGTATAACTCTACATTTTTCATGACAAAAAAATAATACATAGTACAATAATGATTTTTTTTTTTCGAATTTTTCAGCAAAGAATACGTTAATTATATCATTTGATTTTTTTCAGATTTTTCTAAGAATTTTTTGCAAAAAAAATTGTTTCCACTATTAATATAAATATAATGTAATATAAAAATGTAAAATTCACTCAAGTTTTTTTTTTCAAAGATTTCAAGTCATCTTCAAAAATTCTACTTAAAAAATTTCGTCTAAATCGAAGATTCAAGAATATGTCATACGAATTGTACAATGAATGAATGAATTTTTGCGAAAAGTCTAAAAGATTCTAAACAGTATACAGTGTCTAAGATATTTAAAGAACCAAAAAAAACTAAAAGTTACAAATAATCCAAAGCGGCCAAGGGATGCAAAAAAATTAAAGCTAAACTTAGATGAACCAAAAAAAAACGTAAAATTAAACAACGTTTTTGAAAAATTTAGAAGTCTAGAATGCTTCGAAAATTAAAAAAAGCCACGAAAAAATACACGGAATATCAAAAATACAAAGAGATACAAAAATTCCAAAGAACACATAATGGTTCAGTTTTTCCTAGAATACATTTCGAAAAAAAATTTTTACATTTTCTTTTCCAGATATTCTAGGTTTTCTAAAAATTCTCGAGTTTTAAAATTGCTAGAATTTTTATCGTATTTTCTCAATTTCCCGTATTTTTTTTTAATTTTAGAGATTATCATCTGGAAATTGTCTAATTCGTTGCGTTTCTGATGTAAATATTAACGTTTAGTTCAATGTTCCTCTGATTTTATATTGAAAAATTTACTGATTCAATTTATTTGATTGGTTTAGTTTTGGAAACAAATGGTTTGCAGAATGCTCCAAATTCTAATAGTTTTGAAACTTTGGATAAAATAAAATAATAATAAGTATAAATTTTGATATTTCTTGGACCTGCATGAATTTACAGAAATTCTTGGATTTCTGAGAATTTTATGGATCCGTAAACTTTTTTATTGTACTAAGATTGTTTTTTTAGAAATTCAAAAACTTATGAAACTGCTAAAAAAAAGCTGTAGATTTTAGAAAAAAAACTTTATAATTATAAATTTTTAAAAGTTTTTCCAGTTTAAGTTAAAATATTTTGGAATTTGTTAAAAAAATTAAAATTCTATAATTATCTAAACAATATTTAAGCTTACCTTTCTCACTAGGAATTATAAAATACTTAAAATTATTGAAATTAGAATTTTTTGGGCAAACCATTTTCAGAATTTTTCACTTCTAAAGTACTTGAGTTTAGGTAAATTTCTAAGAATTTAATTTCTTCGTATAAGTGTTGCATTTCAATTTTAAATTGTTAGAATTGCTGAAACTTTTAGAAATGAGATAACTGTGTTTAAAAATCTAGAATTAATAGTATTTTTGATATCATTTTTTTAAATATTTGTAATTCTTAAATATCGTGAAATAACTTCAATCATGAACGTTTGTAAAAATAATAAATTGCTAAATTTTTCAACTAACTTTTAAATTTATTTTACAATTTTTAAGATTCTCAAGATGTCTACTTTAGGTTAAGATTTTTGAAGACTCTTCATTTTAAAAATTTCTAGCATTTTTGGAAATTAGATAATTAAATTTCTTATTCTAAAAATCGCTAGGCTTTATGGTATTTTTAAATTGAAATTTTTTTAACATTCCAAGATTTTTAAGTTTTCAATTTATTTGAATCGTTTTCGTATGTAAAAAAAATCTCTTGAATTTTCGTTCTCTTAGAAAATTTTTCGATTTCTAGAGACGTTCAGAACTTACCCAATTCCTACAAAAACATTATAATTTTTAAAATTTTATGTATTTTTAGAACTCTTAGAATCACATTTACCTTTTTTTTAATATTCCAGATTTTTTTTAATTTTTGATACAGCTCCAGTTTGTTAGATCCTTGAAATTCTAATTATTTTTTAGAAGTTAAATTTTGTTATGTTTTGAATTGAATTTACAATTTTTTTTATCATTACTAAACCGTTATAGATATTCTTAAATTTCAAAAATTTATCCACGAACAAGAATTTTCTCAATCTTAGAAATTTTAAACTTTTAATTTACCGGAAATTCCTGCATTTTCAGTGAGTTCTGAGACTACTTTTTTTGAAATTTTCACAGTTTTTAGAGTTTCATATAAATTTTTTGTTTGAATTCCTAAAATGTTAAAATTTTAAGACTCGGACTTTCCCTAAAGTTTTTTAATTTCCTTGAAACTTAGAATTTTGTGACTTTACTTTTGTTTATATTATTTAATGAGAGTTTGATCAATTATTATCAATCTCTACTTTTCAATAAAATGTGTAAAAAAAATTCAAGAATTTAATTAAAAATATTCTTACCAAAAAACAACTGGCAAGGGCAATTTATTGAATACATTGCTGCTTTGTATGTGTATAAAATTCCACACAGCATGAATATTTTTCAATTTTAAAAGCGTTCCTTTACCTAAAAACTGATCTGATTTAGAATAGAAATATTTCCAATCAATCGGAGCATGTGGAATAAACTCGTCAAACAAAGACTAAAAAAGTTCCTAAGACGGCTTAAGCGGCTTTTGGTTTGTTTTTAATAATAAATAATTTAAACTAAAACTTTCTACGTCTTACCTTTCTTTGCTACTTTTTTACGTTAAATATTGTGGTTTTAACCAGAAAAAACGGCCGCCGTTTTCACTCACAAGCTTACTAAAGCACTTTAAATTAAAAAAAAAAGGTTTTCCAATTTTAACTGTCCGATAACCCATCAAATAGTTTTACTACTTTTTCAACTAGGATAAGCTCTTGCCAGTGGCGTAAAAACCGACTTCCATACTTTTAAAGGTTTAACTCGCCCTCCAATACATTCCCTAACGTCACTTTCAATCATTCTTATACTTCTGTATAACGAGGGTAACGTGGTTTTCTTGACAGCATCGACGTCTATCATATTAGTCTGCGTTATTTTAGATGTCGTTAATTTGATAAGTTTGTAATTACAGCAAAATCAACAAAATTAATCACCACGCAAATAAAGGTCTCATAAATAATTTTGGGTGGAATTTAGCGTATGTCAGTTCAATAATCGGTCCAGCAATTATGTAATACATGGTCGATAGTTACAACGACCAAACATTTACATTAATCACACTGTTCCTAGCAATTAAGGCACTTATGTGGATTGTTGTCTAAGTTTTAAGCGATCAGGTGTTACATGGACAGAATCTGTAATATAATATTGCAAGAAGTGATTACAGGTAAATAACGACATCCTATTAAATAGGTTAAAGCGTTCGGGAAATATGACAACAGCTGACTCATTAAAGCGAGAAAAAACCTTATGATTTATAAAAAATTTATTTGAAACTTCCATTTTCATTAAAAGTAAGTAAAAATTTATTAGCCCAAACCATGCAAGTTTAATCCGTTTCGACATGTATTCACTCCGATTAATTAACAATACAAACTTAATTAGTATTGTCACCAATTTTGAACTACGTTGTACTTCAATTATGCTTAAATACGTAGGTGAATCATTCATAACTAACGTTTCTGTTTTAATTGTTACTTGCATTATTTAAAAAGGACTTTGTCGTTTAGAATTTAATACAATTAGTAAAATAAATGTATATTCTTTGAGTGACAATTAATGGAACTGTCTTGGGAATATTCCCCATCAATTTTTAATATTCACACTCAACGATTTTCATTTTTAATGTGTTAAACACAAAATTGCTAAAATTGCGAATGAGAAAGAAAAGTTGCGCAGAATGAATATTATATTTACTTACTTACCAATTTAGAAAAATTGTGTCTGCGTCGTGTAAAATGAATTTCAAATTTTTCCCAAAAATTGCAGTTTTCTAAAATGCAGCTACTTTCTAATGATTTTCTCTGTTTAAACAAAAACTCGAGAAATTTTGCAAGAATCTAAAGGTTTTAAAAAAAAATTAAATTTTACTGTTAAACTAAATATTTCAATTTCTTAAATGCAAATATTTTGTGATCGGTTTCAACTGTGTGAATACACTAACAAAAAATTGCCTAAATATTTACAGCATTGAAAAAAGTACAAATTTTTAAACAAATTTTGAGAAAGGAGCTGCCAAAGGAAAAAAAACAAATATTCCCAGAGTTAAAAAAAAACTCAATAAATGATGAAAAAATATAAAATTTGCCAAATAAGAATTAAATTTCTAATTTTTACAAAATGTTTTAATTTCGTGAAATCACGGTACTTTTTTATTATTGTCATCTAGTTAATCTTGAAACATTTTTTTTACATATAACCAGGATTAGAAAAAATATAAATTTTAAATAAATGATGAATTTAAATTTTCTAATTTTTGCAAATTTTCAATTCTATGAAATGCAACTATTTTTCAACTGATTATATTCGTATAAACACAGGAATAAAAAAATTCTAAAAAAAATATCGAAGATTTCAATTTTAACCAAAATTTTTAAATATTTTCAAAAAAAAAACAAATTTTAAAAAATGATGAAAAATTAGTGAATATGCTAAATAAAAATAAAATTTCATATTTTTATTACATCTCAATACGGGTATCTTTTTATAGATTTTATAAACGCAAAAAAAAATTAGAATTAATTTTCTAATAAAACTGAAATTTCTAATTTTTGCTATTCGTTTTAATACATCGAAAGGCGGCTACTTTCTAAGAGATCTTATTTGCCTGAACGTAGAAACAAAAAAATTTTCAAATATTTCTATAATTAAAAAAAAATGCAAATTTTTTATAAATGTTTAAAAACTTTGTGCCAAATAATTTTTTTTTTAATTTTTAATGAATGTGTTAATTTTGTGCTATTTCTGAAAACTGTAATTTGTCTGAATCTAGAATTTAATTTACAATTTAATAATACAAGGAATAAAAAAAAATACAAATTTTAAATAAATGCTAAAAAATTGTAAATGTACCAAATAAGAGCTAATGCAACTATTTTCTGATAGATTTCATTTTTGTAAGCACACAAATACAAAAATTTTAAACATACCGTAAACTGAAAAAATAAATTAATAAATGCTCATAAATGGTGGATGCGCCAAATAAAATCTCACACTTTTGGTATGTTCCAACCTTATGAAATGCGATTGTCTTTTAATAGATTTTATATCCCTAAACGTAAAAAGATAAAAATTTCTAAAAATCTAAAAGTTTTTAATAAATGATGAAAAAATGGTGAATGTGCTCAATAAAAAAAATCTAATTTTTGAAAACTACAAATTTCAATTAAATACTAAAAAATTAGTATCTAATAAAATTTCAAATTTTTATTAAATCCCTTAATATCCTGAAATGAATGAATCCTTCTAATAGATCTTCTAATATATTTTATTTGTTAAATGCAGAAATGAAAAAATTTCTTAATATAAGTATCTAAAACTAAAAAAAATTGAGTTTTTAATAAATTAAAAAAAAAAGATAGATACGTTAAAAAAAGTGAAATTTCTAATTTTGATAATTGTTTTAATATATTGAAAGGCGGATACTTTCTAATAATTTTTTTTTAAATATCCCCAGGATTGGAAAAAAAACAAATTTTTCATAAGAGAATTTGCCAAATAACTTTTTTTAGGTTTTACCAAGTGTGTCAATTTTGTGAAATGCTATTTCTTGACAACTGTTATCCTTCCTAATGTAGAAATATCTTTTTAATATAACAAGAAACAAAAATATTGTAACTTATTTTTATTTTTTTTTAAATTGTAAATGTACCAAATAAGAACTAGTTTTTAGTGCGACTATTTTCTGATAAATTTTATTAATGTAAACATACAGATAAAAAAATTATAAATATACTCTAAACATTTTTTTCATAAATGTTCAAAAATGGTGGATGCGCCAAATAAAATTTCAAACTTTTGTTATGTTTAAATTAGTTAGTTAGTTTAGGTCTAGGCTACTTTTTGACCGATTTAGTTTGTATAAACATAGGAAGAACGAGATTTATAAATATTCCAAGGACTGAAAAAATAATAATTTTTAATAAATGCTGAAGATGGTATATACACCAAAAAATTTTTTTTTTCCTGCTAAATATTTAATCTCATAGAATGCAACCATCTTCTTGCCTAAGCGTATAAATTTATAAAATTTCCAAAATTAAGAAACAAACAAAATTTAAATAAATAGATTTTAAAAAATTAGTAAATGTGTTAAACATTTTTTTTACTTTTTGCTAGATGTTTTAATTTTATGAAATGTGACTATGTTCTGATAATTTAATTTGTATAACATAATAGTAACAAACTTTTTAAATGCACCTAGGACTAAATATTGAAAAATGGTGGATGCGCTTAATTTTTTTTTAATCTTAGATTGTAATAAAAAGCGGCCATTTCCTCATACATTTTTTCTGCTTAAACGTAGAAACAAGGAAATTGCTAAATATCTTCAAAATTAAAACAAACAAAATTTTTAAAAAATGATGAAAAAATAGTAAATATGAATAAAATTCTAATTTTTACCAATCAATTCGTGAAATGCGGATTTTTTTTTTGATAAATGTCATTCCCTTTAATACAGAAACGAGAAATTTTCCAAATTAAACTAGGATTAAAAAACTACAAATTTCAGTTAAATTAAAAATTAGTAAATGTATTAAATAAAAATTCCTGACTTTTCTAATTGTTTCAATTTTATAAAATACGTCTATTTTCTGTTAGATTTCACAGCCTTGCGAAAAGTTTTAAATATACTCATAACTGTAAATATGAGAATTTTTACAAAATGTTTAAAAATGGTGGATGCGCCCCACATTTTTTTTAAATTTACGCTAAACGTTGCAATTTCAAAAATAGCGTTTTTTTTTGTCTCAATCTACATCTCGATTTTAGAGGCGTTTAAGAAATTCTAATAAGTTGTTTAGAAATGCAAATATTGATTTATGAATTTTCGTGATCCACATTAAACCATATCCGAAAAATAGTTTGCGGTTTAATCAAAATATTTTTTGCTCAGTTCCGTCTTACCACAATACCACTATAGACTTAAGTAATGATTAGAGAGCTATTGTTTTCTATTTTAGAAACGTGAACAAGCTTTGGCGTCCCTTTAGGAAACTTTCACAATAACTGATAGTGACTTTGCGTAAGATATCTACATTATTCGTGATTTATTGGTAGGAATAATTGGTTTGCTTAAATTATCTAGAGTTCAACAAGCTTTATGTTTGAATACACAAACTCAGAATATGAAATTTGGTAATTATCTATTCACAAATCAAACAGATAGATATCTACAAATCAAACTTGGAACAAAACAAACCTTGCTTTATAGCACATGACAAATTTTAATTTTCACTCTTAATATTCATGTAGATATTTGCTAAGTGTCGTTTATATGCGTTTATGTGTCAATTAAGTCCTCTCTAAAAAAAGTAAATCAAATATTTAAATCAATTCATTAAATTTGTTTAACAACAAATTTATTTGATTAGTTTGAATTAAATCCAACTAGTCATTTACAGTTATTATCGTATTAAATTTTGATTGTCTTTTGCTAAATTATTGTTCACATTACCATACAACAAATTGAGTGAACCTTTTATGTGGAGGCAGCTTGTTAACAAATATAAATTCTCTTCTACATGCGTGTTTTTGAGAATGTGGATAATGACATTTTGTTTTCTAGTTAAATGTACCGTCCATTGTTGCCATGGTTCATGTCACAACACATGTGTAGGCCCCGGCATTAAAACAAATGCTCATTTTAGCGTGAAATATCCAGAAGCAATCAAAATCGCGTCAGTCGGTCAAACCTTTTACCAATTTTTGTATTTGAACACGGTAAGAGAAGCAGTTAACGAGGTGAACTGACCCGAAAACGAACCAACCTAGCTGGGCTGATCTGGGAGCGACACACAACACCTGTGCACTTCCGGCGAGGATCCCCCTCTATCCCCAAAGGGATCGCTGACTCACGGACATTACATCTAAGCCCCGAGCAACTGCAGTAAGGGTTTTCAAACTTATTCCTTTATTTCCAAATAAAAACAGAATACAACCGTGTAAACAAATATATTCCATTATTTTCAAAGGTTCGACTTGGACAGTTGACGTATTGGGAAAATGTCACGGTTTGTCAAAGCCGGATGGAAAACGATGAAGACGACGAAGACTTAATAGCTTTAATTATTTTCTCATTGTTTATTTTAATGATTTTTCTTTTTTTTATGGTAATTGTTCGTCCACTGACTGCCTTCGAAGTTCCTGTGTTGTTTCTTGCGTTAACAGTTTTTATTTTACACCCAATCATTGTGTTATCGAGCTCACAAATTAGATTTCTTCTCTGTGGGGTTTTTGACGATTTCAGACTGTAAAAATAAACGATTTAAAAAGAAGACGTCTCAATTACTAACTAATGAAAAGTCAAAGAACGTATCGTTAGATTAAATAATCTATTTTTATTTTAATAAAAAGTATTTTATTTATATAAAAGTGTAGTCAAAGGAGCGCTTCTAATCAAGGCTATCCAATAAAAGAGCAATGTCAATTTCATAAGTTTTATACGGACTATTTGTTGCCTTAAAACTGCAGTATTTTTAAATTGTTTCTGCTGCATCAGCTTAAAAATTGAAAAGATATTGCTTCTAAAAATCTAACACTAGTGATGACGATAAAGTTTCTAGTTTATTGTGCAAAAATTTGTCTACCTGTTAAGTTATCTCAAATGTGTGAACTGTCTTCTTCAACGTCTTTCTACATCTTTCTAAAATTTAATTAGAAATGAGTCATTTAGAAATTCCTTGAGATTACAATAGCTATTTATGTAACAAGTCCTAAAGGCGGTGATTTTTTAAGAGACCAACAAACGCAGAAATGCATACAAAGTGATTATAAGCAACAGATGCAGAAAATAAGAACAGATTCAATCTGTAACGCACATTTTGACATATAAGTCTATAATGCTTTTCTTTACGGCCGAGAGTCTGTAAAGTAAAAATTTATAGGGTGGTCACCTATATAATATGTTGATTTAAAATCTAAACAGTTTTAACTCTATACAATCTGTTAATTTTGTATAATACAATATATGTTTATTAGACTGGGCCAAAAAAATCGACTATTTTTTTTGAAAACTATATTGAAAATATTGTTGAAGGTGACAAAAAAAAATACTGTGAAGGTTTGAGCCCTTAATATTAACATTAAGAGGTCTATCACCTTTAATTTTGATTTTTTATTTGTACGTTTATTTTTGCGTCAAAGCTGCCAAACTATTCAGGTAAAAAAGATCATTTGCACATATATTTTTAGGAAATCAAATTCCCTACAAAAAACGTCTTTTTGAAAATTTTCGCCAGACGAGCCGTTTCCGAATAATTAAGCTTTAAACATTGATATATTTTTTAGATTTATCTTTTTTATTTTGGATTTTTGTAACTAATGAACAAATAAATATATAGAAAAGAATAATACAGATTCTGAAAGGAAATTTAATGCTCTACAAGAACGGTCTCTTAATGTTTTTAGATAAAATCACTTTTTCAAAAGTTATTCACAATTTAAGTTGGTTTGTTCGTTGTTAAACTAATTTTTTTTTCACTCAGTGGAACAAATTGATATTTCACATCATCGAAAATTATTATTTTATCAATTTTATCACTTAATATATCTAAATTTCATAATTCATCCAAATCTATTCTCGCTTAATAGCTATTTTTTATACGATATTGTAGATTTACCGTCTTAAAATAATTAAAAAATCACAATTATATGATTTTACTATTGAAAATTATTTTTAATTATTTAAAATTATTATCTATTAGATACTATTATTTTATGAGCCATAATTTGATTTTTCTTTTTTTCAAATATGTAAAATGGTGTAAATAAATAATTTTTCAAAATTTTTCAAAAATTCAAAAAAATCAAAATTAAAGATGATAGACCTCTTAATGTTAATATTAAGGGCTCAAAAATTCACAGTATTTTTTTTTGTCACCTTCAACAATATTTTCAATATAGTTTTCAAAAAAAAAATAGTCGATTTTTTTGGCCCAGTCTAATGTTTATATTAAGAAATTACAAATTAAAAAATGTGCAAGAATAAATGTGTCTAATTTTCTAATTTTTGTTTTGTTTGAACATATAAATAACAATTTTTTTAATAAACCTAACACTCAAAAATCAAAAATTTTTGATAAATGCTAGAGACAAATAAAATTTAAATTTCTATTTTTTGCAAATTTTTAATGGATATATTTGTTATTATTTTTTTTCAGATCACTTTAAACACTTCTTCTAGAAAATGTTGATGTAACTATTCCACGTTATTTTGGTAAACCCACACATATTAAAATATGTTAAATATTAACAGTCTCCATAAATTTTGAAATATTTTCTTAAGAGGCATAAATATGGCCTCTATGAATATCCATTATATGGATAGCACGTTTATTAGTAATGTTGAGCATGCCCCCGAGGTAACTTAAAATTATTTGAGTACCTGCTTCCTTTCTGGACTATATGCTTAATTTTATTCAATTATTATTTTATTCCCTTAAAAAGGTACTCACTGTTAAGTACATACTCACGAAAATAACAGGTGCCTATTTAATGAGCATCTCCTCCATCGTTTTATTCATACCGAATGAAGTACTTACTCTAAAATTTGAAGTAAAAAATAGGTACTTACTTTTAATACCACGCAGTGAATGTGCCAAATGGAAATCAAATTTCAAATTTGTATTGGGTATCTGGATTTCGTGAAATACTGTTATTTTCTTATAAACGTAATCTGCCTTAATTAAGAAACGACAAATTTTTCAGCATAACTATAATTAAGGAAAATACTCATTTTAAATAAATATTTTTTAAAAACTCTGTAAATTCAAAAAAAATGAAAATTTGTTAATGTGCTAAACAATAACTAATTTTCTAGTTTTGTTAAATGACTCAGTTTCATAAATTCAGGCTATTTTCTGATCAATTTTATTTGTGTAAACATAATAGCTAGATTTATAAATATACCTAGGACTGAAAAAGTAAAAATTTTCAATAAATGTTAAAAAATGGTGAATTCACCACAGAAAATGAAAATTGTTATTTTTTGCTAAATGTTTCAATCTCCTAAAATTTTCTGATATATTTTGTTTGCTTTAGCGTAGAAATAAAAAAATAAATATCTCTAAAATTAAGAAACATCGAAATTTTCATATATTTTTTTAATATTAAAGATGACAAATAATAACATTTTTTTAGTCTTTGACAAATATTGCAATTTTTATGAAATGCGACTATGTTTAGATAGATTTAATTTGTATAAAGTAACAAAATTTCGAAATACACCTAGGATTAAAAAAATTTTAAAAAAAATGTTGAAAAATGGTGGATGCCTTTTTTTTTTGCTAACTGTTTCACTATAAGGAAAGGCGGCTATTTTCTGATAAATCTTATCTGCCTTAACGTGAAAACAAAATTTTTTACGAATATTCCTAGAATTGAGAAAAATTAAAAAAAAGTAAATGTGACATATAAAAATAAAATTTCAATTTTTTTTTAATTTTGTAAAATGCTATTTTTTGATAAATATTACTTATCTAAACGTAGAAACCCAAAATTTTTCAAAAATAACCAGTATTAATAAAAATACAAATTTAAAATAAATACTAAATTTGCCAAATAATAATTAATTTTATAATTTTTGCTTAATGTTTAAGTTTCATGAAATGTGACTATTTTCTAATAGATTTTAGTATTAGGAATATTTCTAAAAGTATCCAGAACTGGAAAAAAACTGAGAAAAGATGAGTGCCAAATGTTGCAATTTTATACTTTTTACAAATTTTTAAATTTTCAATCAATTTCAAAAATGTAAGACCCAAAAAGCAGTGGCATAAGTGCGACAAATTGGAGCTTGTTTTAATCAGAATTTTACAAAAATTGTCCAAAAATCTACCTACAACCTTCGGTTACAACAGTTGCGTCAAAACGACCATAATTTGTCAGTTTCAGCAGTTTTGAAATGTTCCATAATATGTCCGGAACGTGATCGTTTTTAAATTGTTAATAATTCGAAATGACATAATTTAAAAAAAAAATACAATAAGTCTATGAGCCAAAATTTTTAAAATACTGCACCGATTTGGATAAAAACATTCAAACTGATACATTTTGACGTCTTTCTTGGCTTAAAAAGCCTGTAATTTTTTTCGCAGCACCTGTGAATTACAACCTTTTTAATTTTATATATTTTAATTCCTCAATTGAAGTTTATTTCCCTATTCTTATTTAAGCAAAATTCGTAAAAAAAATCTGTGTTCCTGTCTTTCAAAATTCAAAAAACAGAAACAAAGCGTCGCCACCAATAATATCACAAGACCATCAAAAATCTAATTAACACAGAAGCTAAGATTTTATAGCCCTTAAAAGTTTTAATCGAGTTTGTGAATTCCGGCAGCAACAAGCTGGACTAATTCGTTGTCCGATTAGATGTATACTGTATACTTTAATTTAACATCGCATCTTTGAAATTTATTTACTCACTGTTTCACTTAACTGTACTTAAATATTCTTATGTACCTAGTCAACAAAAATGTTGTTTCTGAAACGCGTGCTTACTTAAGGTTACAGTAGTGAATACAAACAATGTTTGAAATGAACTCGTTTAGAGCGAGTGTGGCAGTTTATTTGAGTATTTACATCAAACTTAATTGTGAGATTTGAAATCCGAATTACATTAAAATTCTCGTAACTGTCGAGTCAACAAATTCTAATATCTGCATAAAGATGTAAGGTTCAATTTCCGATACAGAAAGAAGGAATAAAGTTATTTGCTTGAAAGTACGTCTAATTGGAACCTTTTCAAAGCTCGAAAGATATTTTAATTATATACTCCTGCAATAACTTGGATCATTTATTTAATTTCGCTTTGTTCTATTTCTCGTGATTTTAATTACGGCGGGGCAATTATTTTAAATTTAATATAAGCCTTTGTTTATTAGAAGACGACTTTTCAACGCTGAATAGTTCGACTTTCTCTATTTTAAAGTGTACAAACGTTAAAGATGTGGTGGTAAAAACGCAGCAAAAGCATTTTTCTGTCGGTTTATTTTCCGTCGTGGCTGGCCTTTGATGAACCCGAGCTTTGTAGTTCCGTAATTATTGCATTAAAAATAAAATTACAAGAAACGATATACGAGTCGGTAAACAAACAGAAACACTGCGACAAAGCAAAAGATGACATTGGAGATGAAAGCCAAATCATGCTTTTAGAGCTGGCAAAAGCTGCATCAGGTCAGTCGTAGGTTTCCCGGCACAGAGCGGTTGAAGAGCTTTACCGCATGGAGTTGACAAGCCGAGACCGAGAAAGCGAGCTTGATGACAGCAGTCGCCTGCGGCGTGAGATGTACGCAGGATGCGTGATGCCGACTTCGTGTGCGTGTCCTGCATTCAGTAACACCGATTCACCCAAAAATATGTGCACGAGCAAGCTAACGTTAGTCTACGTGCGCTACATTCTTAAATGTTAGGTTATTGCAATTAATCTATTCCACACTAATTACCTTGCTTACGCCATTAGAGTACAAATTATAGTTTTTGTCGGAAATTATGTCTCTCTGGAATAATTATTAGGTTTATGGCGGAGTAAATCTTTACAAGTTGCACGTTGGCGCAAAAGAAACGAACGAATTGAAAGAACCTTTATAGCTCTAATAATTATTGTTATTTGTGCCCCTTATTTTTCTGGCCTGCTGATTATATTGATCCCAACACTTCCAACCCCTTTTATAGAAAAGACACCAGTTACTATAGAAACTACATGACGTTGACATAGTGAATGTGTCACAGACAACATGTCAAAACTCTTACATTGTTTACGTCCAAATCTTATCCTCCGGAACATCGCTCATATTCCCATAGTCGTCGAACAGTCAGGAAGAGGCGACCGCGCCTACGACATTTATTCGCGTCTCCTCCGTGAACGAATTATCTGTCTGATGGGCCCAATTTCAGACCTGACAAGTTCGCTAATTATAGCCCAGCTCTTGTTTCTCCAAGCAGAATCAACAAACAAACCTATTCATATGTACATCAATTCGCCCGGAGGCGTGATAACTTCAGGTTTAGGTATCTATGATACAATGCAGTATATTTTGCCCCCTGTAGCTACATGGTGCGTCGGTCAGGCTTGTAGCATGGCATCGTTAATTCTAGCTGCGGGCGAAAAAGGGATGAGACATTCCCTTCCAAACTCAAGAATCATGATCCATCAACCTTCCGGGGGCGTCACAGGCCAAGCCACTGATATAAAAATTCAAGCAGAAGAGATTTTGAAAATGAAGAGACAGATTAACTTGCTGTACGTCAAACATACTGGAACACCTTTAGAACGAGTGGAACAAAGCGTCGAGAGAGACAACTTTATGAGCCCCAACGAAGCGTTACAATTCGGGATTATTGATAAAGTATTAACAAGCCCGCCCAAAACAAAGCACGTTTCCGAACTTGACAAGATTTTACCTCAAAGAGTAGATGTTCTCAATCAAAATGTTTCAAATCAATCGCCCACAAAGTCGCTGTAATAACTTGTTTGTTCATTAAAGTTCTTGTAAGAATATGCACAATTCAAGATAATGTAACGTTTTGTTACTCCAACAGTTTTGTATATGTACTATTCTATACAAAATTATTTTGTGAGTAATACTGACAGTGCATTAAAAAATCAAAGTGTTTTTTTTGTTACGACAAGGATAAAACGCTGTGGTAAAATCAATTTTTTGAGTCTGTAAATATTAGTTTGTTTATACTACACATTTGTAATGTTAATATCGCAACTGTTTTATGACTAGATTATCCATAAATTTTTGTTAAGACAAACAATGTCGCACGCATTTCCAAAGCATCTCATTAAGAACCATAAAAATGTTAAAAAAAATCATGTCCTTATTTTTCATACCATAATACATTGATTATTTGTAAATTAGATTAATTCATGTATGAAATGAGGTGTTTGAAGGCACTTCCGTCGAAAAAACCGAACTAAAATATTAATGCATTACTAAAATTTCTTCAGCAACAATTATAGCAAATGTGGCATCATGTCGACTGAACGTTCCTCCTCAATGTACCTCAAGATAAATAAAATAAATGAAACTCTGGAATCAAGTTTCCGTTCATTATTTAAGTTTTTGATTCTTTATAAATCAAATTGACAAAATGTTTACATAGAGAAACTGTGATATGTATTTGCTTCTTGGCGACCGCAACACAACTAACGCTTCAACGAATTCATGGCGAAATTGCTAGAAGAGCAAATGCTTGTCGAATTGCAGATGGGCGAACTTTGAACATTTATTGGAAATAAGTTTTGTTTTCGTTTTATGATTTTTCGAATATCACTCTATTTTTTTTTCTGAAAAATGAAATATCTGGTTGTTTGACTTCCTGAATAGAACATTGACAATAATTACCACAATATTAGCATTTTGATTAAAATTCTCAGGTTGGTTTATTTTCCAAAGGTGTTCATTTTTTTGCAAACAAGTTCTGGAAGAGCTTTCTGAACTTATACTATTTTTTCTATTTTGCACCACTTAATTTCTTTTTATATAAAAGAAATAAAATTTTGAAATTTAGGGAATTTTATCAAGGTTGGGTACAATGATTTAATATTATTTATTTCATAACAATTGAGGTTAAGCTATTATACACATTGCTCACATTCACATTTTGACATTTGATGTTGACGTTTTACGACCATGCCGCCAACGCTACAAAAATAAAATACACCAGGCGTAGTAAAGCATCCAAATTCTCAGTAACGAACCCAAACGGGTGCTTTACTAGCTCTAGTAACGACGCAAAGTAGAAAAATATCATTACTACATTACTACAGTTTTATCATAAATAATATTTGTTTTAAAAAGGGGACGAAAACTGTCTTATTTAATAATACTAAATATTTGATCAATAATTTATAATAAAAAATAATAATAAATATTGAATTTGAGTCACAATTTGCCATAAATTTCTAAGATATAGATATTATTCGAAACCTTTGAATAAACTTTGACATCTTAGCAATATTTTTAGATTTTTTTGAAACATATTTTTTCTTAATTTTGCTTTAGAAAAGCTTCCAGCCGGTTATAGTTTGTAATATTCTTTTCTTCTCACAAAGTAAACTTCAGCATCGGGAATTTAGACTGTAGTGAACTCGGACTGAATGTTTCCGACTATAAAAAAATAGATCTAAAAAACATATTACGTTATTTGAAAGAATCCTGAAAATAGCTCATTAAAATTGTCCCATTGACACATCGGACCGAATTTTTCTCATTCCAGCCTTCAAACTTTTGAAATTCTCTCTCGTACAACGTTCGTGATGTCTTAGGATGCAAATCCTTATCAGTTTTTAGAGCTATTTCCATTCCAGTTTGCGAAATTTCTTGTTCCATTGCTGAATCCTGAACTAAGAAAATCAACAACATTTTATATTTTTTGATAATTTATAATAAAATTATAATTACTGAGATTTTTAATCTTTTGGGGATAATATCGCCACCCAACAAGTACAGTTATAAATTTTTTGACTTGAACCAAGAAAACTCAAACAGTTTTCATGTCATCCAAAAATGTTAGTTTCGTTGAAAAAAACTGTATGTCTTATCTGTCTTATCACAATTATGGCAAACAATACTTTTGGAAATTCTTTTATTAGTCTCATACACTCCTCGTGGTACCATTTACCACATTTACTACACTGTCGCATGTCTAACAAAGTTCTTCCTTGCATGCATGGCAATACAATACTTCTCTCGAGATTTTACTCGTATTTCTTTTTCCCTCACCTGTAAAAGATTCTTGTCTTTTTTTTGTTCGTTTCTTTGTGATCAGTTTTTGGTGTCATCTTTGGCTTCTTATTATTATTAAAGTTGTTGCAAATCATTTTCATTTTTCAAGCACGTCACTGGAAGGTGCTGTGTGATTAAAATTACCCTCTTATCTTATAGCTTAGAAATTATTGAGAATTTGAATGCAATCACAAATATTCAGCTATTTGTAAGTTGTTTGATCCGCAACAACTTTTTTCTCCGTGTAGCGTATCATTGTCGCGTTCTCCTTAATGTATCAAACGTCGATCGGATTAAACGGTTTCGGTTTACACGTTCCGTTTCCGGTCTTAACTACATCTATACATTTTCACTGAAGTAAGACTAACGAGCTGCAAGCGTGGAAATTTGCAGGCTGAGGGGAACATTTAGTGTCATTTTAGCCCTCCTGCAACAATAGAATTTATAATAGAACTAATCACTGTATAGCGTGTGGCACGTGACCGTAAAGGAACCCACATAAAGAAAACTCAACCCCCTTACGGTTACTTAACTCACAAACGACTCAAAGTTTACAGATTAAACGAATTGTAATGATTGCTTACGTCACAACTCCGCTAAAAGTCAAAAAACAGCGAGGGAAATAGCTAGCTTGAGAAAATGCCAACGTGTATAATTTCTCGAGCAAACTAAAGTGACTAAAATCAATACGAGGTGCAAACTTTTCTGGACTTAATTGGACAAATAGAGCCGTTCCTTTGAAATGAAACGCCAAACATGTATTGCAACTTTAAATAGACCGTTGGTCTCATTTTAATAAAAGAACCTATTAATTTTGTTGGATGCGGCCGCGATCTTATCAAGCATCAAAGGTGTGTTAAATTTTAGGTAAGAAAAGGAAATGGCACTTCGTTTTGCATCAGGGAAGATGAAAACAATCGAATAAAAACGACTTAAAAATAGATAGCGTGTCTATAAATCTTTATCTTTGAACTTCGGGATGTTAGGGGAAATGAAAAAGAATGAGAACTAACCATTTGTACGTTAGGAGAATCCATTCAAAGCAAAATTCTTTTTATGTTGTTAACACATTATTTATTAGGGCGCAAATTGAATTCTGGACACATTTCTGGCATCCACGAAAATATGTAAAGTATCTCCTCTGTGGAGAAGTGAATAAAATTGTGAAATTCCGTGAGCGGTAAATATGTGCATACATAAACTATTTTTTAAGACCCGAGAAATTAAGAGTGACTTCTGGATCTCTGATTATATGTATTGGATTTTATATACGTCGTTCAACGACACCATTGGCAATTTAAATGTTGAATCACCTATTTGTAGTAAGAAACGAACTCGGAGTATTATGCAACCAATTCCTTGGGGTCCTTCTTAAATCTAGTTGAATCCTTCTCGACGTCCTCTACCTAAATATCTTCCGATCGAAGCAGCGCTCTTTGTTGGTTTTCTTCTATGAAATTTTCACCACAAAATGATAACTTGATTGTTGGAAAATGATAAACGATCGCACGAAGTCACGCGAATTTCCATGCAAGCAAGATCTTTCTCTACGCTTTTCAATGCAAATGTATCAATTATTGATTCCGGCTTTGTCACGTTAATCTATTTGTAAACCGTTTTTAATGATCGGAAACTCTAAATGAAAGTAGCATTTAAAACCTCTCAAGTTCGTGAAAAGCACAGGTAAATTTAATAAACGTTTTGTATCTAATTTATATATTCCAACATTTTTCCACTTATCTTTCCAACAAATGTTGCGCAATAAATCGCAAATATCAACCATACGAGAAATTTCAGGTTAACACGCTAATTTGACTGAGCTGCACAAATTCAATTAGCATAATACCAGGCATAACTCCGACTTAAAAAATGACTTCACTAACGGTGCAAAAAATTTCTCCCCTGATAAATAATGAGGCAATTTGTAAAACTGACCTTCTCGTTGTTCGTGTGATGTATGTGTACAATTCATAATGCAATAAATATGCAACCAAACTAACTACCGAACAACCCTGGAATGTAGAGCACAGTATGATTTTCACATTAATCTGGAAAACAATAAATTAATTTTCCTGTAATATCTCCGACATGACATTCATCAAAAGCATTATTGCTATTGTCAGTTTAACACAAACATCAATGGTTTTTAATCAAAAATAATCAGACTATGTGTTAATAAAAACGTTTTTATGTTATCAGTCTGTACATTGTCGGCGACTGCATTCTCCGGGATACTTGGATAAATCCGCCTCCATAAAACGACGTATTTAACAAAATTAAACTTGGAGAGTTGCAACAGGACCTTACGGCGTAGAAAATGCAGGTAAAACTTGTTAGAACTATCTTAGAAACTCGGGTTTGTAACATTATAACTTTACCCAAAGATTCAGATTTATAGCACACTTCATACACTTATAGAACTTTAACTAGAAATTTATCATGGTCATAATAAAAGAATGAAGACATAAAACACAATATTTGTTTTTGCAAAAAGAACTTAGAAAGAGGGTTTTAAGTTTTACTTTTATTATAACAGATAAAACTCAGCTTAGCTCGAATAAACAATGAAAAGATAAAATCAATTCGCTACGAATATGTGTGCATGCAGATTAAACTGAATTATGTTGAATTGAGTTAATTTCCTGGAAGTTTCATACTACAATTATTCAGTGCAGATGTGTTTAAACTAGTAGAAAATAGAAATCGGCATCGTAAACTTAAATAATTGGTTCAATTGTAGCATTTACTAGACAAATTCTAATCCGCGCTATACTTTAATGTTAGTTTAGTGCACATTTCAATAAGTTTTCTATAAACAGGGTTCGATAATGGTAATGTGAACTAAATAAATTAAACTTAACGACTTTCTGTATAAGCGCATGTAATGGAAAAGTTCATAGAGTTATAAATAATTCAGCAAATTCGTGTGAAGAAATATATCACACGCGAGTTAAAAATAATCAAATCTCATTTATAAAATAATATAAAATTACAATTGAAGAACACTTTATATTTTCCGTACGGTTGAGCTAATAATTTAAAAGTGTTTATCCACAATCACATTATAATTGGAGTTTTATCCACACTGGTGAAGCATATAAAGTACAACTTTATTCACTAGTGGAATAATGAAATTACAAATACAATCTTAAATCATAGTTATTTATTTATTTATTATTAATATTAACATTAATATTTACATTAACAGATATTTCCTTTTTTGTTTCATCGTTTCCAATAACAACAAGCGTGTAGTTTTTATTAGGTTCAGAACGCATAATGCTTGTCTCCTCTTGCAAGGAGCGACTAGTACCAAGAGTACCTTGAATCTTCCTTGCGATATCAAGCTTATTAGATATAGAATCCTGAATATAACTTTTTGCTACAGCGGAGCTTCTCCACCCACCAAGTCGTTTTATTGTTGTGAGGTCGGCACCTTTATTAGCCAATATAGTTGTCGAAGTGCGCCTCATGCAATGGCCGCTATAAGCTTCTGCGTTTACCAAATTCAAAAATGAAGCAACTCTTGAAGGAACTTTTGTCAAAGTGTTGATTCCAACAGGTTGTGAAGTATATTTTTGATTATTGTATCGTAAAAAGAATCTACTTCTTCGGACGTAAGTACATGTATTTTCTACACGTCTCCCCAGAATTGATAGAGAATTCTTCTTCTATAATTGTGAATTTTCGTGAAATGCCGGTCTTGGTATCCGGTACTAAGATAAGCAGATATGCGCCCCTGTCTTCTACCTCACTGATTTTCAAATTCGTCAGTTCACAGTAACGACAGGCATCAGACACCTCCATTATTAGTGCAACCTAAAATATTTCAAGGTTTATTGTCCACAATGTCTAAAAGGTTAAAAGATATTACCTTAATCATCAATATTTTTTATCGCAAGCCCTTGTCAAAAATTCTTCCACGTGTGCTCTTTCCAATACCGCAGCTTTCTTCGCCTTGTACCCTCCCGACTCACTTTTCAGATAGGCAGTGAGCTTACTGTATTTTCCAATGTCTATGTTTTTATGGACTTTTATAGCGGCCTTCAGCATCGAGGATTTCGACCACATCGATGAAATTGCATATTTCTTCTTCAAATTTAAGAAATACTATAGCAGTACTTCATCATTTATTATCATTACCTCTCATTTTTTTTTCCATTCATTAAATTCGGAAAATACTTTTTTATAATGTTCCCTGGACTTCGCAGGCAATAATTGAAGAGTTGCTTCTTCAGCTTGAAGAGAACAAAATTGCTTTCTTGCATTTTTCACCAACTTCACAAATTTTCACAAATGGAGTCGATAAACAATAGAATCTACATAGCAACCATACAACACCTCACAATTCTTTTTAATAAATTTTTGACAATAATTTTTGACGTTGCAACGAAATATCAAATAATTTTTTGATGAAATCTGATTCTAAATGATCGTGTTGTGGATAAAACGTTGTATTTCATAAGTGTTTTAGTTGCGTTTTATCCACTTGAGAAAATTAAACCCTCGAGCTTCGCTTGCGTTAATAAAATGCTATCTAAAACACTTATACAATAAATAACTATTACCGTTAGCTTATAATAACAAAAAGAGAAACATTAAAAACTTCAAAAACACGCTTATTTATGCTTTTTTTAAATATTTAATAGTTTATTAATAAAATATCACCAGAACTTGATAAGTCCCCAATATATTAATAACATCAAAGTGATACAAAGGCTCGCAGATCGATTTTATCTTGTGTCCGTATTTCTATTTTTGTGCCTGTTGTTTTGTGGACGTTTCTGAAAGGATAACTGTATATTTATCTCAAATGTGATAGTCCCACCCTCTGAGAGCTCTGATTAAATATAAGCTCCCATCAGTGTTCAACAAGGGGAAATGTCAGTCAATTTCAAATTCCGCACAATACGTCTGAAACAATTATGCTAATATTTCACTCTTACCACACTCATATATCAAAGCATATTGAATTCGATCCCGACTATATGATGCACATGGTACATTTGCATTCTCTAATATTTGTGGTACAGTTAATTAAAGCTATATTAATTAATATCATGCTTTATTAATTTTATTGAAACTGGGCTCCCGTAAGATCATAATTTATTCGTTATTTATCTCCACGAAATCCGTCCACAATTTTTCGCGAAGAAAGTAGGTAAATATTAATACAACTGGTCTTTTTTGTCGTCACGTTCCCCACATCACTTCATCCAACCGAACAAAAGTTTCCTGATCGAAAAGCAGTTAAGCATTTGGCGAGTGACAATTTTCCTTCCGGTAAGAAACTAAAAATTTAATCCTAACAAACACACTGGGTCGGGTAATGCTCGTGTGAGCGGAAACATTATTAAATTGACGCAGCGGGGTTTTTATGCACTTTATCGTGTCCTGTTAGGGGTGTTCTCGAGTATGAGAAAAGCACCCTCTCCCCTATTGTTCGTAAAATCTAATGAATTGTCGACTATTGTTGCCTCAGAAGTAGATACGTGAGTGACAGGAATAGGGACCATTTTCAGTTGGTATTGCTGATTGTGGAGAAATGTTTCAGAGTACAGAACGTGTAAAGTTCTCTTCAAATTTTATGGTAAAAAATATATTTTACGAACAATCGTTTACACCCACGTTGGTGTAAAACTTCAAGTACTCGTAGAATTTAAAAAACGATTAGTTATTTCAAACATGACTTGCTTCCGATTAATTTAAAAGTTAATTTCAAAGTTAAATCGAAAAGTAGTGCACTTCGGTTCTACTAGAAGCAAATAAATACATGTTGACTTTGCAGTTCACCTACCAATTTCCAACTTTGCATTTGCCGCGTACCCGCAAGTTTACATCTTTGTTTCATGTGTAGTAAACATTAACATTTAACATAACAAAGAAGGGTAAGTTCGCAGTGGTAAATGAACGACTAACGAAGATAAACGAATTAGATTTAGCAGTGAGCGAAACTACTGACACTAACGAATAGAAATTTCATGCGTAATCTAGAAGGGAACTGGCGTAATTCCGTTTTTTATTTGTAGTTCAAAAAAACGTGGAGTAAAACGTTTATTACGTTTTTATTTTTATTTTCTTATAAAAGACTTAACTCTGTAATGCTTCTACGGAATTAAATCAAGGATTTTCCTCTACAAATTACCAATAATCGCTAAGACATAATTGGGAATTAAAATCTATTATACAGGTATTAGATAGTAGAAGTTGTCTTTACACCAAATAGATGGTTAACTAAGTAGTCTCCTAAGAGAGATCTAGGTTTAAAATACAAGCAAAGTTTTCCTGAAATGGGAAAATCAGGATGATCCTCCTAGCAATAGTTTCTAATTGCCTAAATTGAGTTAGAGCATCTTATCAAAAGATATTTTCATTGCCATTTTTAGATTGTACTCTTAGATTGATATGAACGAATTTAGAACACAGATAAAAACTATTTTATTTTTTAATTTTTAAGGATAAAAACTTTTAGAACTAAATATTCAGTAAATTAATACCTCCGATCGGTTAAAGTGCCTTGCAAAAATTATCCTGAGACCATTTTTTGTCTTTAATAATAAATGATTTGCAACCGCTCTGCTCATACTGTACTTAAATTTGTTGTGAGTACTTTTTAAAATCTTTTATAAAAAATTATTTTTTAAAAAAAAAACAACTTTATTCTACATAAAGATTGCTACTTACTTACTTAACTGAAATGATTTCCAAGAAAATATTTTCAATCTTCTAGATTATTGAAGTAATTTCGCTATGAAAGCTACGCACGGCTTTTCACACAAGTCTCACGATTTTTAGTATAAAAAATAAATTAGAGTTATAATAACCAATTATAGATTTAAAATTTATCCTGAAACGTGAAGAAAGCTAATTTTGACGTAAGTTCTTAAGAAATCTCGTCAAACTAATTTCTGCTTTTTTAAGACGACGAAATAAATTTTTATTTTATTTTACCTCATATTGTGCCACTGCAGCATAATTGGGGCAACGACTCTATAAACATTTACTTTACGGACTCTTTTGGGGCGTAAAGATGAATTTTATAGACTCATTTCTCAAAATATACTTTACGTACTGACGAGCTCTTTTCCCACTGAAAATATAAATTTTATGGACTCATCTGTCAAAATATACTTTACGGACTGGAACTTATTTCTTGTGATAGCTCGAAAAAGACGATTTTTAACTTAAAAATTGAAATGAGAATTTAGAGTCCTAAAGGTTGGAAATAAACTTGGATAACCTCTCAAAATTTAAGAAATTTGATTTTTTTTATTATAAACTCCTTAACGAATTAGTGTCTAAAATTAATACATACAACCTGAGATTCTCACATATCAAAATCAAGAACTTTTGAAATTCTCAAAAGTGAGACTACTAAGAATTCAAAAAATTAAGAATTTTCAAATATAAGTATCTAGAACTTGAGAATTTTAGACCACAAAATCTAAGAAGCGAGAATTTGAACAGTGAATGAGTTAAAAACTGAAAATGTGGCTTCCAAACTTTTCGAATCTTGTATCAAAATCTACTAATTAGGTACTTACTAAAAAGACTAAATATTAAAATCGTTAATAAAGATAAAAAATATAAAATTTAGAAAAATTAAACGAAATTAAAATAAAATATTTCATAATTTTGGTTTTTAGAATAAATTATGACAAAAAGTACATTTTTAGTCAATTTTACAAAATGTGTAATAATTATTATTTACATTGTGGTATTATGCTGTTAACATTAGCGGACAAGAGGTTCTTTGACTATTATTAGGCTATAAGCTATATAATGAGTAAAAATAGTATAAATGAAGAAACCGTCGCAGGCTTTTTTATGTGAAATAAATATATAATATTTTATATTCCTGAACACTTTTATACTCATTGCCTAATTTATTCCTATATCATAAATGATAACAAATAAATTTAGTTGAAAATTAAAAGACATTTTGTTCCATCCAGTTCCATCCATAATTTATAATTTAAATTTTCCATTTAATAACCCAGTAATTTATTTTTTCCAAACCTCATAAATCAAAGCAACATTTTTTGTAATTAAACACTAACAGAAATAGCAAAATTTATTTATTTTCCATTTTTTCTTTCTATGTATAAACATAAATCACTTTTCTTGACTGCACACTTGCAAGGTGAACACATCCGCGTATATCTTCGGATAAAAAACGGTTATGACTTTAAGGACCTATATAAAATCGAAGGAGCAACCCTCACATCGATGGTGCTCTCTAGTTTAAATTTCCTTCGCAACATTCCAAAAGGAGAGGCCATGAAAAACACGTACGAAAACATTCGAGCTTGAAATAGGCATGCACATTCAACAACATCGTCGAACCAAAAACTTTTGATTTTTTCAGTAAATTGAAGAGCCGGTGTCAGTTTTTAATTTTAAAAATGTGTATTCACTTTTAAGTGAATAATATACTGGGTGTGTTGAAAATTGCGCACTAACTGTACACGATGCAATGGAATAGATCACACTAAACACGGAAAAAATATTTAAAAAATCTATTAAACTTATCAATAGTGGAAAAAATTTGCGGGAGATAGCAGGTAAATGTTTCCATTGAAATGTTGAAGAAATGTCAAAACTTTTATTATCAAGTGAAGCACTAGAAAAGAAATTACAAATGGGCACATAAAATTATAACAAATGTTTTAAAGTACGACCCTGGCCGTTCATACAGATGGTACACCTTCTTTGAATACAGCAGTAGTAATTCTGTTTCGTTTTCCGGGAAAAAAAGTTTAGTGGATTCACTAAAACAACGGGCTGGTTAATGCTATAGTCCTCCGCGACCGATCCAACGGTTATTAAAATTTCTGTTTAACCATTGTACAGCATAATATGTAGGTGCGCCATCAAGCCGAATCCACATGTTACGTTCTCTGACTAATGACTGATTGATTGATTGATTGATTATCAATTATTACTACCTAAATATTTAAACCAAAATTTATCTTGATGTCCTCTTACGCTGTTAGCGTAATAGTTATTACGCATGTTAAAAATTCCCCCAACTTTTCTTTCTTCAAGATATTTTCCATGCTAAACTAAAGTTATTTCCTACATCACGTGCGACTGCTCTTGTGCTCCGTCGCGGCTAATTTTCGAAAATATTAATAACATCCTTTTCTACTCTTGGAGTCCTTGTTCATGGACGCTGATTAAGTCTTAAATACATTTTTGTCTGGGTGACGTCTGAGAGGGTAACGTAAAGCGTATTTTCTTGCCGCCGCACTAAAATTTCCGTTGCAAACTCCCAAACCAGAAAACATATCACAATAATCGTCTTAATACATTTTTGAAAATGGTAACGACAATAATTTGAAATTACTGACACTTGATAATAATTAATTATTGTTACTCAACGAGCTGTGATTTTATGTGTAAATTCAAAGATTTCAAGAGCCCAAGTTCTTATAAATTAAGATAAGATATTCACCTTGAGTAACTTTATTCTTTTTGATAACATGTGCAATTCATGCAAATTTTAAAGGATATAAAATAAACAGTTTTGAGCGAATCCACTTTTTTTCCGGTGGTACATAGTCGATGCACTATTTTTTAGACACTCTGTATATTATAATTTGAGGAGCTTGTTTTAAGAAATTAGCTACTGCGTCTACCTATTCATTAGCTTCGGAAATAAATACCTCCTAGACCTCCCATCCCAAAATAATTTAAAACCGATAGATTTTGGTTAGCTGTTGTCCAATCTCTGGAAATACAGTCAATCCAATTACCAAACAATCCATTAAGGAGGCAAAAGCATTATCCTGTTCGAAGAGGGAAATATTTGGCGGTCAGGACGAGGACTTTAGTTCGTCTATAGATTGTAGAACCGCGCTGCTTCTCTAATCCTGCTTAACACTTCCGTGGGGGTCCCGGCGGCTACATCTGCGCCCCTGTCTTATTTATACGACCGTCACCACAAAACCATTCTCTGGACGTTGTTTGTACAAGCCGATGTTGACGTTCTCTCTATTTGGGTTTTAGTTTAATTCCCCATTAATCAAAATTCTCGCTTTTCTGTAGACTTTGAAACTTTTTACTCTCTGTAATGCTAGAGGGAAATACTGCTAGTGACCACCGGAAGATTTTTTGGTTTATTTTTCAATTAATTAGTCGGACTGTGGAGATGATGAGAACGAGTTACAAACAGGATTATTTTGTTTCAGTCGCGTTTCTGTGTGTTAAAGTAGTAATCTGTTGACAACGAGATTTTTGCACCAACATTATTAAATGTTTAATTAGAGAAAATAATTCTGTGGAAGATACTAATTTCTGGCTCCACTGAGGGATATCCTTCTGAGCATGTTAGTTAAAGATAAGACAGCAGCAGCCCTTCCAAGAGCTTTTGGTGATTGACAACAGCCATGCTATCTTCCTAAATACCGTTAGGGAGCAGTTCTATTTCAACACGCAATTCTCTACTTAACTTAACATTTGTCTCAGTTAAAAGACACAAACTGCTTCCCATTAGAGAACAATTACAAGAATTATTCATAAGGACATCTTCATAAATAATCCAGATGACTCCATTAGGATCTTTTAAAAGAAAGAATCGCTAAAATATATATGAAATGTACACTTCGTATTGTGAAATTTATAAATAGCCACATTTTCTATAAAATTCCGTGCATTGAATTTTCATGAAACAGCAAATCTTAATCTCCGCCCGAAAAAGAAGTTCCTGAAATGTGACACAACTTTCATTGCTCTTAATCAACTGTTGAAGTTTGTTTGAAAGCCGTCGATGGTTTAGACTTCCAACGTTAACGACATTAATCAACGCCTATTCAATCCGGGCAAATTAATTGTGGTTTATTTAACTTTTGAATCAGACCTGCACGTAAATTAATTAAAAGAGCGCTCGTATCGTTTGCTTCTGTTATTTATATTTTGAAAGCCACCAAGTTCCCATGCTTTAAAAATTTATCTCGAAAACTTCCTCATATCCTAACTAACAAAAGATTTATATCCACTTAAAAAGTTAGCTTTATCTCTATTAGGGACTCGATTTATACGAATATGCACACAAAGTTTAAAAATATACGAATCTTGATGAGTTTCTTAATCTAGGAAGTCGTGTTAAGTGAAATTGACTTTTTAAATTAAATTCGGTTTCACCACATCTAATTATAAGAGTTTAACACTTGGTTGGGGTTGCAGTATATCTGTTGAAACAAGTCTGTCGACTGAATTTCCTAAATTTAAGTCCGCTTAGTTCAGTTGAAAATCCTAGTGGGATTTGATAGAATTAGAAAAGTTTTTAATGTGGGGGAAATGTGGTACGTACAAGTTCATTACTTCGGCTTGTTTTGAGAAAATTCCACATTATGATTTATCTATTTATTTTTGATGACTGGAATTCACTTATTTAGAAACGAATAAAGTGCATTATTAAATCACAAATTAATTTTACAGGCTAATTAATTTTATTGCAGCTGTTTATTCACTGGCCATTTTAGCCATCGCATTATGTTGACAAAGCTTTGTGTGCTTATTTTATGAACAATCCATTTATTTTCTAAAATTATTCATACTACTAATATACATCCAACACTACAAAATTTCATCTTTCAATCATGTTAACGCTTAATTTTACACGTGGAGAGTGCAAAATTTGAATATTACATTTTGATTCCGAATTTTCTAATCTCTTTTTAATAAATAATTTCAAAAATAAATTGTTTGCATTTGTTTTAGTTCGGCATTTCTATTAAAACATTAAACTTTACAAGTTAAAAAAAAAAGTCATAAAAAAAATTGAAGGAATTGAAACATTTTCTCATATTTCAGAAATGTTTCAAAATTTTGAATTTTTAAACTTGAAAAATTCACAGAACTTATAAAATTTTAATCACAATTTTGATGCTCCAGTGTTCGACCCAGTGCTTGACGAGGTTCCGTTTTTTTTTTTTAATTTTGATTTTATATTTTTTATCTGTTTTCGTTACACATTTTTACATATTTTTTAAACATACTGTATAACTTTGTAATAATTTAAGTCACATACATTATAGTCATGTTTTGGTAAATTTCTATCCATGTGGTGATTCGCTTTTACAAAATTCATCACAAATGGTAAAGAATTTAAAACAAAAATTACACAAAAACTTGTAAAACCGAAAACAGGTATCAATCTATTACCAGGGAAAAAAACGAATGATATACTAATAATGATAAATTTCACTTATTCAAACTAAACAAATTAGATCAAAAATGTGTCAAAAATCCGACAAAATTTAAAATAAAAATTCAGAAAACGATTTAATCAACAATAAAAAATAATTTGTTCGACGGCTTAAAAGTTTAAAAATTTGAAAAAAAAATAATTTAGGTATAGAAATGTTAAATCCGGTTAGAAATTCTTCGATTTTTCAATACATAATTGGATGCGAAAAAGTTGAATTTTTTCAAACTAAAATGGAAAAATAAGACAAAAAAGAATCACTGCGAACTTTATTTTTTAAGTATGTTAACTACAAAATTAGAACAATTTTTAAAAAGCCAATTAGATGAATTATTATCAGACTTTTCACTTAGTATGTTCTTCTGTCCCAATTCCAATCCGGCAGAAGGCCCGGAGTCATCACAACACAGTAGTTTGCCACAACCTTGTGACTGCAGCTCCCCAACTATTTTAGAAGCTTTTTCTAATTTATTTTCAGTGAAGTTTTCGATGTACGATTCAGCGACGCTACTAGATTTCCAATTTTCATGACGCTTTAAAAGAGTGATGTCAGCCCCTACGTCCGCAAGTAATGTTGCTGAAGTCCTCTTGAAGCAATATCCAGTATACGTCGCAGAATTTTGTAGCTTTAAAAACTCTGAAATTTTCTGTGGTTTTGCAGCAATGGTGTTGATCCCCACAGCTTGTCTTTTACATCTGCAATTACGGTAACCAATAAAAAAACGAGTAAAGAAAAAAATTAATATGTTTAAATTTAATATTCAACAACAATCAAGAAACAAAGAGAAGAAACAAAACAGCCAAAGAAATAAAAAAAGAACCCCTGAACCAAAGATCAACGAAGAAGAAAAGAAGAAAAAAATCACCGAACCAAAAACAAACCTAGTAAAGTAAGATAAAAATCTTCAACTTTAAGATAATAAATTCACTGGTGATTTTCTAATTCAGATCGTACGCAAAAATTATAATTAACATGATATGTCCACCTGTACGGACCCACAATTAATTTGTTCCCATGGTAGAAATTTATTAATTAAAAAAGCACCAGTTGAAAAGCACTCAGAAATACTAATTATTGAGAATATAAAAAAAATAAAATACGTGGCATTGGTTACGTAATTACTCTTGCTCTAAAATAAAATAAAAAACATTGAACACTTTAATGTGTTTTTAAATCAGAATTTTTTAAAACTAGTTATTACGAAGTGAATATTGAATATTACATTATCTGCTATACCAATTTGAAATTATAAACCAAATGAGCACTTTTGTAATGGAATACAAGGTAATGCATACAGCACTCCGTTCAATCCAGAGATAAAACTGTAAAAATAAGAACATGACAATTCTGATGTAAAATCAATTCTGGTATAAAATATGATTCTCAGGACTTGTACTGGTTGTACAGAGTCCACTAAGATTTATGTCTTCCCCAAAAAAAATCTATAATTTTATAAAAACGAATTCCGGCGGATGAATGTAATTTTCCACACACTAAAAACTGTTTTTTTCTATAACAAATTTTAAAGTGCGTTTTATTCGTCTCAAAATGCAAGGCTAACCTCAACGCTAGATAAAGTGATAGTTCAACATCAAGGTTAAATAAAATACTTCAATTTTGTACATTATTAGTTTAGATAATTGTCATTAATGGTACAACTGACGTTCCCAGAAACATTTATTTTAGGAATGGAGCTCACATTAATAATTTTCATGAGTTAACTGCACTGTACTCGTAGCTGAAGTTGTGGCCAAATTTTCACAAAAAATCTGATTTGTGTGTTTGCTAACATCGTAGCTGAAGTGCAAAGCGCAATCACAGCAACAACCTGTTTTAGATATTATTTTTCAAACTTTGCGATTTTTTAAATATCTACCTTTCACAAAGCGATAATCATTATGGGAAGCGTGTTCCAAAAATTTAATGGTTTTATTCTGCTCAAATATCTTCGATTTTTTAGGCTTATACTAACTTAGTTTTTTCAACTTTGCAATTAATTTTCTGTGTCTAAAAATTAACATGACAGTATTTTGGAAAATTCTTACGTTGAAGTGTTCACCAGAAATTTGCTCATAAGCATTCAGAAACTCGAAATTTTTTGGAATTTTTTTTCCACTTTTCCACTCTGAGGCAATAACTTGTTCACTGTTTCCGAAGCTTCTTTCTCCACGTCGCAAGCAATTATAGTTCGTTCTAGCACACTGCATTTTTAATACTTTCAAAAATGAAGAAAAGAAATTCCATGAAATTTCGCTTTAAAATCTGCTGTAGGAAAAAATAGTGTATTAAACACGATGATGAAGGATCTTTAACCATCTCGTAAAATTCAATTTTCACTTGATGGTTAAAATGGTCTTTTATCGTCTTGTATAATAAATAACTTTTTTTTTTCTTCTTAAGTATAATCCAAGACGTTCAATAAATGAAAGGAGAGATCATAAAATTGTTGCTTTTTTGAGGATGCTCGAGTTTGCAGGTAGTTAGCACCCATTGGTCCTATACACGTAAGTCATCTACTTCTATACATCTAAATTACGAATTTAAACAAAAAAACTAAAAAGATTTTTAACTATTATCAATTTTTTCTCTCTGTCACTTATTTTTGCTTTTGCTGGAAAAATAGAAAAATTGAGTTTGCGTCCGATTTTACTTTTTAATAAATGATAACAAATAAAAAGTGACCGAGGCAACTTCAAGCCTTTTATTGTTGTATACAGGGTGACCCAGGGATGCATAATCGATCCGTAACTTTTTTGCATGTAGTTTTCGACATCCAGTAGATCCTTTAAAAAATCATTTTATATCTACAGGTTGCCCGTATATAGAGCAGTAAACCAAAGTTATGTTTTTTAAATAGAACACTACATATTTTTACACGATTAGTTTCTACGTAAAAAAAAATAAAACTTTGTATACATCACTATAGGTTTAATTTTTTTCGTTTTAAAATGATGCAACTTTAATATTATAAGATACTATTGGCAGGCCCTGTATACCGCTACTATATAATGAAGCTCGGTCTAGTAGAAGGTTTCTATAACAACCACGTTACAAACAGCCCGCAGCAAACGTAGCACTTCATAACTTCAAGTTCACAAAGTAAACAGTATTCCGTGTTTTATTCATTCACAATTACAATTAAGTGAAAATGAAATTGAAAATCTCCCTCCCTAAAAACCCATCGCATAATGCTCCAGTTACTTGCGTCGGATGGAGCAGCACTGAAGAAGTTTACTCCGCCGGGTAAGAAAAATAACCCTTAAAACGACAAAAAACAGCGTTTTTTTAGCGACGATGGCCAATTATTATCGTGGTCTGTTTCTAACATGCAGTCCAAAAAAATAGCACAGCTAAACAAAGAACTTTACCCAATCGATATGCAGTTTCTACCTAGAACTGGCGCGCTTGGAAAACATGGTGATTTAATATTAATAACATCGGCTGATGGAAAATTTCATATAATGAATCGCTCGGGTAGAATAGAGAGAAGTGTTGAAGCACATAAAGGAGCTATTCTTGTGGGGCAATGGGGTAATGATGGTGCAGGCCTTTTGACCGCTGGAGAAGATGGCTGTATTAAGATATGGTCTAGAAGTGGAATGTTGAGATCTATTGTTGTATCAAGTGATAATTCAGTCTATGGGGCTGCTTGGGCTCCTGACAGTCAAAGCATTGCTTATACACAAGGAAAATTCATTGTCGTAAAACAACTAGCACCCAACACTAAACCTTTAAGGGTACGTAGTTTAGAAATCATTGATTTTTCATTTGCAATTCAAGAGCAGTAGTTTGGATTTGTTTAGCAGTTTCCTATCATTCTTCCCACGATTTCTGTAATGTTATTAGAGTAGCTAATTCACTAAAAACTAAACAACTACTTTTACAAGGTGATGAGTGAGGAGCATAGAAATTGTTAATTAGGTGGTTGGCAATAAATTTTTGTCATCAATGTCATCTATAAATTAGTCCATTGTAAACTGCTCTTAACCTATAATAACTCCATGACACTAATTGCTGTCATCAGAATCCCTTGACAAGTTTACTAGAAAGGAGAGCCCGGAACTCTTGTCCAGAACTCGGCAAATGACTACAATGCAAACAAGAAGAAAATGATGTTGGTCATAATGACATTTAGAAATAAAATTTGACAATTTTGACATTTTGGTGACATTCACATGACATTTATTAAACAGGGAAAAGTTCTGGCAATTGTGTCACTTGTTAAAATGACATTGACGACCAAAATTGCCTGCCACTGTACGTTCACTGAGAGTTTATTTCTTATAACAAATTAAATTTATAAAAGGGAAAATAAGTAAATTACCGATAATGAAAAATAATGTTAGCATTTCCAGAAAAATTGGAAAAAAATTGAAACGTTATTTTTGTCAGTATTATGGTTTTGATTAAGAAAATTAGTTTTTATCTATTTTTATTTATATTTTACAAAATTCTTAAGTTTTCAGATAGGTATTAGAAATATTTCTTAGATTTTCAAGTCCGTTTCTTGATCTTTTTTTTGTGCATCCAAAGTTTTATTTAAAATTTTGCAGAATCTTAAGCTTAGATAAATGACATTTGTTAGTTTTTTATATACATTTTTTTAATAATTATTTGATTATCTATTTTTCTCCGTTAATAATAAGAATTCTATTTTTTTGTGGCTCTTGACAGTTTCTTTAATTATTTTTTTACATTTTCTAAATTTTTATAATTCTTTTTGTTGTTTAAATTTTCTTCATTTTCACAATTTCTTTAGCTTTTAATTTTTTTAGATATTTTAGATTCTTATGATTATTTGGATTAGTTCGATTCTTTAGATTCTTTTGATTCTTTGGATTCTTCAGATTCTTCAGATTCTTTAGATAGTTCAGATTCTTCAGATTCTTCAGATTCTTCAGATTCTTCAGATTCTTCAGATTCTTCAGATTCTTCAGATTCTTCAGATTCTTCAGATTCTTCAGATTCTTCAGATTCTTCATTTTTTTAATTTTTAAGATACATTTTCATTAGATTTCTTGGAATTCTGAAATTCCCTGAATTTTTTCGATTCTTTCGATCTTTTGAATTTTTGCGATTTCTTTGTTTCTTTAACATTTTGATATTTTCTTTTTTTTATGTTCTTTAGATTTTTTTTATTTTTTGTTTTCTTCGAATGTTTAGTATTTTTTACATTCTTTGATTTTATTACATGTAATGGTTTCGTTAAATTCGTTCTTTCTTTAAATTCTTTTATTTTTAGTTTTTTGAATTATTCAGATTTTCAAATGTCTAGATTTTTAAATTTTCTAATGCTTTTTTATTTTTTTAAAATTCTCTTGAATTTTTTAGATTTTTTAAAATATTTAAATTTTAAGCATTTTTCGGATTCTTGACAGCTTTTTGTTTTTTAATTTATGTTTTTTAGATTTTCTAGTTCTTTCATATCCTGTGAATTTTAATTAAATAAATTTTTACATTTTCTAAATTTTTACGTTTATTTAATTGTTTGAATTTTCTTAATTTTTAGTTTCTTTGTTTTTTTAAATTCTTTAGATTTTTTTTTAATTTTTTTGGCTTCTGTTTTTTTTTTATTCTTTGTATTTTTTGGATTCTTTGGATTCTTTGAATTCTTTGAAATTTTTGAATTTTTTGGATTTATTTGATTCTTTAAGATCTATTTTCTACTTAAGCCCTCTATTCTTCTAATTTTCTAAATATTTACAATTCCTTTTTTGAATTTCTTGGATTCTTTGGATTCTTTGAATTCTTTCGATTCTTTAGATCCTTTGGATTTTTTATTCTTTCATTTCTTTTGATTTTTTTTTCTTTGAATATTTAGTACTTTTCTATTTTTTGATTTCATTAAATGTGATGAATTCTTTAGATTCTTAAAATTATTTCTTTAAATCCTTTTAAATTTTTTAGGTTTTTTGAATTATGTCTAGATTCTTTAAATTTTCAATACTTTTATTTTTAATTATCCATTTATTCAGTGAATAAATATTTTCAATACTCTCATTCTTTTCAGAATGTATTAATACTTTGGATCTTTTAGAGGCTTTGAATGTTTTACATTGTTATCCTTAACGGAAAACTGAAAAAATCAAAGGTTATCTTGAAAAACGTGATAAACCTTGTACAAAAACACCTAACTATTATTACAAATAATAACTAGAAACGTGAAAACTGAAAATATGAGTTTAAACTCCCAAACTTTAATAATGAAACATAACTTAATAAATTATAATAAATTTAAAGTATGAAATCTGCGAAATATTTTTTTGATTTTTTATTTTTCCTCAATTTTAATTAACTTTTTAATGAAATTTGCTATTTTTTACAACTGTTAAAACAATCATTTCATCAAATTGTTACGTCTGTTGAATTAATTTAAATCTGATTTGAAAAGGGATGTTTTGATTATTATCGTTGCAACAAGAGTTTTATATTCCTCAAATATTTTTCTTAGTGTCTAAAAGTAAAAAATAAATAAAATCAAAAAATTAGAGGATTAAAATCGATTTTAAATTACAAGTACACCTCTTTTTTATCGAATAATGTTTAACCACCAAATATAACGAAATATCAGCTTTAAAAAGCACGTTTTTATCTATACTCGGTAACTACGACAAAAATTATAAAATTGAATTTTAATTTGACTTTCCCATAAATGTTGCAAGGGTGAATAAATTAAAATGCACCTTATAAAATTACGATATCCGCACCACAGTTAGTTTGTAAACATTGACTTTTATTAAAATAAAATAAAATTAAATCAATAAGTAAAAAAAATGTTTCCTAATGTTAAAAATGGGAAATAAAAATTGGCGTTACTCAAAATGACAGCACCTGTGTGAAAGCACAAAAAATTAATACGCAAATAAAAGCAAAGTAAACTCTGTAATGGATTTTTTTGCACTTCGCGTATTTTTGTTATTAATTGGTTGGTAATGAATGGGCTAGAATTTCGAGTATTGTTAAGTTCCGCGAAAATTGCTGGCAAGTTTTGAACACCGAAAAAATGAAGTGCTTTTGAGAGTAGCAAAACGTTTAGTATTCAATATAATATGTCTGTTAATTTTCCGCTTTAAATTCAATCCGGTTTTTCCTTCTCAGTGGAAAGCTCACGAAGAGCTAGTTTTATGTCTCGCTTGGAGTGCAGCTTCCGAACTAATAGTTTCTGGTGGTGAAGATTGTCGATACCGAGTCTGGGATAGTCAAGGACGACAATTATTTTCCAGCGGCTTACATGATAATCACATTACATCCATAGCCTGGGCTCCAAACGGAGATCTCTTCGCCGTAAGCTCCTATAACACAATTCGACTGTGCGATTATTCCGGAGTTAAGTATCTACATGACGTAATTTTATAATAAGTTTCTCAATTTGCAGTGGTCAAGATGTCTAGAGAAACCGAATACTGGATGCATTTATAAAATGTCTTGGTCTGGCGATGGTACACAGTTGACTGGAGCTTGCGCTAATGGCCACGTTTTCTTCGCTCATATCGTCGAAAGACACGTTCACTACATGAATTTTACTGCTACAGTCACCGAACGTAAAACTGTAACCGTTAGAAATGTTAGTGATGACACGTTTGAACAACTCGAATTACCAGAGAGAGTAATACAATTAGCAATAAAATATTCACATTTGGTTGTTACAACGCCGACACAATGCTACATTTACAACACTAATAACTGGAACACCCCTGCTATTTTCGACCTGAAAGACGGATCAGTGATTTTATTGATACTTTCAGAAAAGTACGGCCGTATTTTAATTTTATGCGTTATAACTAAATCACTTTCAGACACATGCTACTGGTTGAGAAGAACAACATTGGGATTTATAATTATCAAGGTAGACTTATAGCTTCTCCGAGGTGGCCCAACATGAGATTGGATTCTTTAAGATTATCCCAGATTAGTTTAGCTCCGGACACATTAGTAGTCAGAGATGGCGTGGATCAAAAAAGTACTTGTTAATCTGCTTCACGTTACAATTATGGCTAATTTATATTTCAGTTCTGCACGTGATTGATTTAAGTAGCACTCGAACATCTACTGATACCACATCGACTATTCAACATTCAATGGGAATAATTCAGATCGCTCTGGATCAATGGGGCCCCAATAACTCGAGAAATTTAGCAATGGTGGATAAAACCAAAGATCTGTATGTCATTCCTGTACGAAGCAACAACAGAACATTTTATAAACTCGGTATGGGAACAAATAAAAATGATAACTCAATTACGGCGTGTTTTAGGACGAAAAACTGAATCTTTTCAATGGAACACCGAAGCTAATCTCATAGCTACCATTCAAGATACTCAATTAGTTGTATGGTATTGCCCAACGGCTGCTTTTAATGCATCTTTACTTAAACTTTGTTCAATGAAATATGGATCACCAGAACTGGGACGTAATCCAAGAATTAACGATTTTGTTGGCAATTCTGTCTCTGTTCGCAGAGCTGATGGATCTTTAATTAATGTTCCTATTTCTCCCTTTCCTTCAATATTACACAGGTGATTACATCTTTTCATTATATGTAAATGTTTCACCTTAAGCAAGTTAGGCAAATGGAGCTTAAACTGCAAATATTTGAATCGATTACATAAAACTCGGTTCGTATAAATAAATAGAATTTTCTGGGAGCAGTAATTTTAGGTTTCACTTGAAATAAATAAAAAAAATACATTTTATACTTCTCCGTCATTTAATTTTTTCAGATATATTCAAGACAGTAAATGGACAGACGCCTTAAATTTGTGCAGATCTGTAAATGAACAGACTTTATGGGCGTGCTTGGCTGTTCTGTCTATCCAGTCTAATGCAGATGTCGTCGATATTGCCGAAGAAGCTTTTGCTAAAATAAATCATTACGATACAGTGTTCTATATCCAGCATGTTAAAGTAAGTACCGGTTGTAACAAATCCATGCTAATTTTTTCAAATTTTGTTAAAATTTGCTGGATTCTAGACTTGGGAATTTGATTGAACTACGAACCCGAATACTTCATGAGTAATTTTTCGTAAGATGAGGACAGTTTTCTCTTAATCATAGTCAAATTGAAAAGTTGAAGTAAAAAACAATTTTTAGACTCTCCTTACAATTTTTTTTTTTTTTCAAATTTAATTCCGATTAGACTTGGCGAGGATTTCAGAACGAGAGGAGCAAATATAATCTTATTATTTTAAGGTTACTAATTAAAAATATGTAAAACAGACAAATTTTAGAAATTTTCATTTGTAGCACGAAACGTACCAAAATATTTTATTAGAAACTGTATAGTAAGGTTACTACTTTTGTCTTGTTTATTCACTATGCTATAAAATTATAAAGCTAAAAAAATGGAAGGAAAATTACATTTTTAGGACAAACTAAATTCTTCAATATTTTTTATTTAAGTCTGTAATTCTAGAAATGAAATCTTGATAGTTTTAAAGTTATTAACTTTAACTTTAGTTAATAACTTGCTCGTTAACTGTGTCAAATTATAAGGCAGAAGAAAAAAAAATCATTTTTGGGACGAACAAAATTCTTCCAATATTTTTCATGTAAACTGTAATTAAGTTAGTTTTAAACCTAGGACAACAAAAATTGGGGAGGTAACTATTGTTAATTTGCTTGTTAACTGTGTCAAATCGCAAAATTATAGACCTTATTAGACAAAAATTTAAAAATATATATATTTTTAAAACAACAAAAAATTTAAATTTTTTATTAAAATTTGTAATTTTGATAATTTTAAAGTTGTGGTAATAATAATTGGGGAGGTTACTACTGTTGACTGGCTTATTCATTGTGTTAAACCACAAAACTCTAAAGCAGATGCAAGAAAAATGAGAAATTTTCATTTTAAAGACAAACCAAATTGTTCCAATATTTTTCATTTAAACTGTAATTAAGTTAGTTTTAAAGCTTGGCCAACAAAAATTGTGGAGGTTACTATTTTTAATTTGCTTGTTAACTGTGTCAAATCGCAATATTATAGAGCATAATAGTCAAAAGTTTCAAAAAAATATTTTTGAGACATTTTTTTTTATATAAAAATCTGTAATTTTGATAGTTTTAAAGTTATAGCAATAATAATTGCGGAGGTTACTACTCTTGACTAGCTTATTTATTGTGTTAAACCACAAATCTCTAAAACAAAAGCAAGAAAAATTAGAAATTTTCATTTTAAAGACAAACCAAATTATTCCAATATTTTTCATTTAAACTGTAATTAAGTTAGATTTAAAGCTAGGCCAACAAAAATTGGGGAGGTTACTATTGTTAGTTTACTTGTTAACTGTGTCAAATCGCAAAATTATAGAGCTTATTAGACAAAAATTTAAAAATATATATATTTTTAAAACAACAAAAAATTTAAATTTTTTATTAAAATTTGTAATTTTGATAATTTTAAAGTTGTGGTAATAATAATTGGGGACGTTACTACTGTTGACTGGCTTATTTATTGTGTTAAACCACAAAACTCTAAAGCAGATGCAAGAAAAATGAGAAATTTTCATTTTAAAGACAAACCAAATTGTTCCAATATTTTTCATTTAAACTGTAATTAAGTTAGTTTTAAAGCTAGGCCAACAAAAATTTGGGAGGTTACTATTTTTAATTTGCTTGGTAACTGTGTAAAATCACAAAATTATACGGCATAATAAACAAAAATTTTAATTTTTTTAATTAAAATTTGTAATTTTGATAATTTTAAAGTTATGGCGATAATAATTGGGGAGGTTACTACTCTCGACTTGCTTATTCACTGTGCCAAGTCACAAGATCATAGAGCACAAAGAGCTTTTTTCCAAAGGGAAATAAGATTTCAAGAATGATTTCCGAGAGAGTAGAAAAAAATTAATTAAAGTATTGAATTACCTTAGGATCAGCAATCCTTAAAAGACCCGATACATTTTTTGTTCTTACATGAAAAACTTTTTTTGTCGTTGAATTTAATATCTATATTTTTTATAGGCGATATCATCAAAATGTCAACAAAAAGCTGCAATGGCGCTTCTGGGAGGCGCTGCTCAAGAGGCTGAATCGATTCTTCTCCATAATGGAATGGTTTTTCAAGCTATTTACAACAACATTATAATGTACAACTGGGGGCGGTAAGAAACCAACAATTATAATATTAATCAGAATGGAATGTCACAAAATTCCGTAAACTCAAAAAAATAGATGTGTTCGTTTCCCCTAAGCCACCAAGTAAATATTTTTTTGACCCACTGAAACTCTTTCTAACGAACGCTACAGCAAATGTAGACAGTAGAAATTAACTTCTTGATTAAAGTGACACCAGTTCATTTATTTTTCATTGAATTCTAGTCTTTGTCAGATTGGAAAACATAATTAAGTGCATAAACAATGTTATATTTACGAACACATTGCGTTTTTTTTTTATATACAAAATACACTGTGTACATCCCCGGTAGAAATGCAAATCTGTAGAAATTAATTAAAGATAAACATTTACGAACCTGGACAGCCCCGACATGAGCTGGCTGGAAATTTGTATAATTATAGTGGCTATTAATCCCAGGTAAAATATAAATTGGAATAAAAGTCACATAAAAATGCAATAAAAATCAAAATTTTTACGGAGCAGTTCTCATATTCACAAAAAAAATTAAAACGATAAAAAAGTAATATCAATACTCGAAATAAAAATTAAACCAAGCTACAAGATTTTTTCCTTTTGGATCTTTAAAAAACTGGTTTGACTATTTCAGCGCTCTAGAGATAGCAACGAAGCACAAAACGCATATTGATACAGTCCTGTACATGCGTCAGAAGTATTTGGAAAACTTGGGAAAATCAGAGAATGATGAAAGATTCCAACTTCTCAAAGATAATGTAAGCACATCCTCACAAAGCCTATTTTCTGATAATCTGTTTTAGGTGACACTTGATGAAGAGAAAATTCATCAAAAAATGAAGATGGAACTGGAAAAACACGCATAAACACACGATTTTTTTCTTTCCAAAGAATATATTTTTGATAAAATATCACAAAGTGCAATAAACTACAGTAAATTAGTCCAAAGCTTTTAAAATGTCCTTGTAACGCCCCACTCTTAGAGAATCCAGTTTGATTAATTCTTTATAATGATCAGTGAGACACTTTTCTGCGTCTCCAAGTTTGGTGAGCAGCCAACATTTGGCAAGTACAACCCCTAAAAAAATCTGCTATAAAAACTGTCATCAGGATAACAACAATTTTACATTTGCAGTCTGGTTCTAGATCCTGTAGCTGTTCTAAAGCATCCAATAACTCTTCTAGTTGACTTTGGTTCAGATCAGGGAGAGTTAAAATCCAACTCAAGTAGAACCACGCACTGGAGTCTAAAGGATCGGTGAACACGGCGTTTTGTACTAATGTTAATTCATTTGAAACGTTGTCTGGACCAAGAGTACTCCTGTAATGCCAAGAGGAGTAATTTGAGAAGTTTATGTTTATGCGTTCTGTGGTGAAACTTAATTCGTCTGATAAAGTTATGCCAATTTTTTTAACCAAAAGGCGTCGAAAATCCCAAACATGAACTACAACAAGTTGTTAGAATTCAGTTGCCTCAAGAAGAGCACTCACAATTTCTGTCGTCTACAGACAAATACTTGGTACATAAATCAAATTCTCGCTGCCAATTTGGTTTAGGGTGGTGATTCAAAATCCAATAACGGTGGTGCCAGGAGCCATAGGACTTTGGGTTTGCTAACAGACACTGCTCAGTCAGCCTCAACTCGTTTTCACAGAAGTTAATTAGGTGTTCGTCGTCATTGATTTCATCTTTTTTACTATCAAATGAAGTATTGATTAGGTGACGAAACTTAGCGAGGGTGTTACCTTTTTTTGAGCTCCAAGAGTACAACCTCTTTTCGGTAGTTCCACAAGGTATAAATATCCGGGTTTACAGTAAGAAGTTGGGCACTTAAGGCTAAGGAACTCGGATCATAAGTGTCAGCATTTCGCGTGGAGAGAATCTGTTTCATTCCCATGCGATAAGCAGCTAACTTCTTTTGTTGCTCTTTGTGCTTCTGCAATTTCTGCTCTTCCGTGGTCCTGACTTTAATTCTTCCATGCTGCAACAAACACGTAATTTTGATTCATGAATTCTATAAATAATTACCATTTTATTAATCTAAGTATAAAAGTGGCAGTTGACGTTTGTTCCTAACCTCAATCAATGCCACTGACATCTGTCAAAACGAAAAGTGTCTGTCATCCACAATAAACTTTTTTTGAATAAAACAAGAAAGGTCATTTCATTACTGAAATATTATATTACCTTATAATTAACTTATAAAACAAAGAAAATACAATTTAATTTTCAAGAAATGATACAAAATCTGTCAATTTATACAACTGGTCTTCACTACTTGTCTGACCAGAAGTTTCGGTAATTGGTCTAACAGGATGAACCATTCTAGTGTCGGCCTCCACTTGCCAGCCCCTTTCCAAACAAGCAGCTGCGCAAATATCAGGTGGCAAACCAGTCATTGCAGAAACTGTATCTAATGTTATTGACGAATAAGCTTGTGCTATTAAATCTACAGATCTACTTCTCACTCTGTCTAAAATCCAATAAACATCAAGTTGTGGTCATTTTAAATAAATTTATGTACCTTCAACTTGTCTCATAATATTAGCAATAGAATCAGACCAAGTCACTGAATTCAAGGCTTTATAAATTCCCGGAAAATCCCTCTTCCACATGTGCTGAGCCACAGTCCAAATATTATTTAATTCAGGGGTAGATGCCTTAACTGAAGCTGGTATACGCTTCCATAAATACTTGGCATTGCATCTACAATCAATTGCCAGTTACAACATTAAGAAAACATGTGATACCTACAAGTCGTTTTCATATAAATAAACAGCTAACAATTGTTCATATACTTGTGGTGTTGCAATCCCATTTTGAGCCTGGAAACAGCATAAATTACTTTAAAATGACAACTTTTAGGTTAAAGTGTATCGCCATTTAAACTTACTTCTAACTCTTGCTTTTCTAAATCTTCGGCTAGTTTTGTTATATCACTGGACACCATTTTGCGTAAACTTACGCTGAAAGTATTGTTTTAACATATAATTGTTGTAAAACTCATAAATACATTTTTCGTTATTATTAAGCACCAACAAGCCAAATGCCAAAAATCTGAACGTTCGGGCAGGATCGTTACGCGACGCCCGCTCACGAGCGCGGGAATATTTAAATCTGACAATTAGATGGCCAAACCACCACTTGTGGCACTCGGAAAGATTTCAAGTAGCACGCGGTCATAAGAAAACAATAAATTTTGCTAGTAATCGAATAAATAGCTTAGTTGAATTAACCAGAATCGAAGATAGCTTCGCAGCGTTTAGTTCACTCTCACAAAATACACTGAGAATAGCTCCACCTTTCGTAAAACGTAGAATCCCGATTTGAAGCAATTTTAGGCTTGTCCGCAAAAAGTACGACGTATCTTTGTTGTTTGAAGAATATTCTGAATAAATATTTGAAGATTTTCAAGAGGATGTGCAGATTTTCACAAATTCTTTATCAACTTCACCTACCGAAGTTGCTATTTATCTAGCTCATCTCCAAGTGGAAGTCTTGGAGTTAAAAAATCACGTAGCATTGCACAGAAAACTTTAAACTTTACTTAGAATTTTATTAAAAAAAATATCGCACAGTATTAACCGATGAAAATTTGGAAAATCTTGAGTTTTCACAAATGGATCCCAACAACACAAACTGACACAGATGAAGTAAATTCAAAAGCCTCATTAATGTTTGTGCAAATTTTTCAATTGTAAAAAATTCCTGTTTTTAAACAAACATTATTATTATTTTTTTACATACTTATTATGAATATTCACAATTTATTCATAATAATTAACATCAAGAATGATCTGTGTTTGATGTGGTTTTTGGTAGTTTATAGTAGGAATCTAATTTTAGATAGAACAACTGGAATAATGTTTTCGTCCATTTATTTTCTAATAAAATCGTCGACAAAAAATAGTTTCCCTAAAAAAAAAAGTAAAAACTTTTTTCCTGTTATTTGACTCCAGTGAAATAGTACGGCAGGAGTGCATTATCTTTCAGAAGAATGAGAAAGAGATAAAAACGTGGCACGTCAAACATTTTTAGTCAAATCGTGTTACTCTAGAAAAAAAAAAGGTTGGAAATGGGTGCCTTAGTGTAACACCTATGTGTTTCCTCCAAATCCCAGTCAGCGAAATTTTCACCCTTCGGTAGACGGTCGAATACAAATACAATTTTATTTAATACAAAATAATTATTTCACACTTTAATAGAAAATTTGTTTACATACAGAAAAGTAACAGTACTATATCACAGTTGTTTGAAGATACATACTGCTAACACACCTACGCTAAGCTGAAAAAAAGCGAACTAAGTTGTAGGAGATGCTCTGTAAACCAAACTTTCGTTTTATAATGAAATTTTAAAGTCTCAACCTTTGATTTCGGATCATTGTGTAATTTTACTCTTAATATTAATTCTAAAACTGTGTTTTTTTGTCTGAAACGTAATAAACTCCAAAAACTAGTAAATCATAAAATAAAAGTTATTTATGTAAAATCTACTTGTTAAAATTAGCTGCAATTCTAGTTTTTCTGGGTGCCCCTGATTTATCAGCACGTTGCTTGGGGCTAGCTCCATAACCCTAAAAAATACATGCTATAACTATTTGTCTCTGAATATTTTGTGATTATGAGGGTTTTTACGTTTTGTAAAAGTCGTATGTAATCGGTTGATTATCGGCAAATTACCTGCAACTTTAACTAATTTCTCACCTTAGAATAGCATGCGGTTTGAACATTTGACGATGCAGAATCATTCTTTTCAATTTTTGTAAACTGTGAACTACCACTATAATTCCTATTTACATTTGATGCCGTTCGGTTAGATTGCTTCTTCTTTAAAGCTTGAAGAGGAATGAAGTTAGGATTAGTCACATTTGAGCGTGATTTAGGAAAATTTTGTCCACTACCGTGACCACTAAAACTAGCTTCTGCATCTCTTCTAGGATAATCATTCATTGGTTGATGGGGCCTCATCTAAAAAAAAAAAGACTCAATTACAGCGTGAACGTGCATGACGGTTAGAAAACTAAACCTGGTATGATTTATTTACAAAAACTTGCGACGGCAGCGTGTTTCGTGGTTGGGGCCCTTGCACCCATTTCGTGGGAGGTACAGGAAATTGTAGCGGAAGCCCCTCTTTCATTGATCTTGATTCTGGCTGTAAAACAAAGATTAAAATATTAGGCTTGAGTTGTGAAAGAGATTATTACACTTTGGAGGATGTTAAGCGCATCGCAGGCCACATTTTCACTTGCTTCTTCTTTAGAGCCAGCAGGTCTGCCTGAGATTACTTTACCATTTGGTAAGGCCACTTGTGCTACAATTCCATTGGCCTCCTCGAGATATGTGTAAATAGGGCAACCCAACATGTTTGATTGATAAAAAGTTAGCAATCTCGTGGTGGCATTTTTGTAAACCTAAAAAAACAACAGTTATTTTTAATACCCCAGATTCAAAACAACTAACAGTGTGTTGCTCTGGCTTGAAAGGTTTAGACTCTCGAGTTTGCTGAGGGCTACTATTTGGTTTCGACGCATTAGAGTTGTGCTGGATGTTCAGTATTTTTTTGAGGAAGTCTGTGTCAACTTCAGTTTTTGGCTAGAAATCTTATTAGTGAAAACCTTTAACAAACCGTCACTTACTTTTGAATTGGTTGATTTAGGAGCTGTGGGTGCGCTTCCCATTGCTGACTGTTGTTGCCTATTATGACCATTCACAGGGTTCCTCTGAAAAAAAATTCATTAAAACAAATTCTCTCTTTTAACCTCGTACTCTATAATTTGAGTTTTCTTTGTTAATTCTCGAGTCACCCATAGAGAAATCTGCCATATAGTAAAACGAATTTTTATTTCTCTGCTGATCAAACCCAGAGTCTCGTTGATACAACCTAGGCTGATAATGACCCGAATTCTGTTGAAAACCTTTATACTGCGGCGTGAAATTCGGTGGCGCCTTGTTGAACGAAGCGAAAGCAGAATTTGGTTGTTTGGAACTGACGTTTCCTGTTGGGATAGAAGCGAGGTTAAAATCGTTCCCATTCTGTCTTTCTTTAGCCAACGCTCTTAATGCACCTACAACACTATTGTTACAAGAAAAAAATTAAAGTTTAATCATAAAACCTGGGATTCCGGTTTTTAGTTCCATCTGTCTTCTACCGAATGTTAGATTGATGAACGAACTTTTTGGTAGACGGTATCCTCTGTGTTCTGAACAATTTATCGCCATTCCTCCGGCAAATGGTTTGTCAAAAACGATGTCGTACATTTCGTCTGCGATATTAGAGGTGCTCGATTTATGGACGGCGATTATTGTGCCTTTTAAACCTAAAGGAACGGTGATACCTTCACGCACGTTCACTATTCGGTCAAAGACGTCACTTTTAACGAAAGGATCTGGAGGTAAGCTCCCGTTTTGGATCTCCGGCTGTAAAATTAAAGTAATAAAAAACCGTTCAAATTATTGGATTCACCCTAGACAGAACATTAGCTTACTTTATAGAGAAACTGTGGTTTAATTTGCAATACAAGATCCTTTGAAGAATCCTCGGCCTTTTCATCAACGAGTTGCTCTATTTTTTTCACAACCTCGGGTTCCAAAACAAAACTGCCGCAAATTCTTCTCTCAACGTTGTGCGTTGGCAACGTCCTTAACCAAACTTGGATGCTCTTCACTTTTTCCTCACTCCTGGAATAAAAAGTGGTCACAGTGTTACTTTTCCTCTTTTTAGACTTACCCTGTTTGGAATATGACATCCGCCATAATCTCGTCATCATTACTGTTATAAAGATAATCAAAAACTTCAGGGTATCTCTCAATATAAGTTCTCACAAGCTTAACAGCTTTGTCTGTATAACACCAGGTGGTACCAATCTTCCTGGTGTACCCTGGCGTCTCTTGATTCTTCTTATTGAATTTCAAATCCAAACCAATATTAACAGACTTGAAAGAACCCTCCGAATTTGGTGTCAAAACGAACAACGAACCCGTAATTCTCGAAAACACGTAGTTTGAGATCGCCAACTGACTAGCTGCGTTTGTGAGATTCATGTAGCAATTTTTCAAATCTGAATCGACTTGTAGAGCTGCTGTAAAGTCTGGTTCTTCAAAAACATGCAATAGGACTTTCAGTTGGTTGTTTTTGAGAGTTTCTGTGCTATCCAAAATCTGAAAACGCAAGATCAGAGTTGTAATGTACGGTTGGTATTCTTACTTTGCCCTGAGATCCATAATGGGGGTTAGTAAGCGAAAAACATGTACTGCCTTCGGGGAATACATCTGCGATATCTGAGAATGTCGAACTGTACTCATCATACGCAGTAATGTTCGTGACGATGCTTTGTAAGGGGTAGTGTGATAAGATTCGTGAAAACTGTTTTTCTAGAGTCACTCTTCGTCCGGAAGAGAAAACGTACTTTCTTCCTGACATGAGCTGGACGTGCACTAAGAACTCAGTGTCTCCAAATTCTATCCCCATTCTGTCTCTATAACTGAAAGAATTCTACTTAGACCAGAATAATACTCATCATAAGACTAACTGTTGCGTTATGCCTTCTATTTGTTGGTCAAATTGAGTGGGTTCAAGTTTATATCCTTGAGTCTCATCTTTGGAAAAAACGTATCTTTGTTTCTTATCAGATACGCCGACAACTCTACAATTCAACAAAACTAAAATCAGACACACAGATCTAGATAAAAACTTACTTAGCCTCAACTAGATGAGGCCACCCAACCCAAATAATCTCCCCCAAAATATCAAAAGGATTTAATTCGGAAGGTAAAATTTTCAAAATCATATTTTCACTCCGACTTGCCATTTCAAAAACCTTAACCTTCGCGTTTTTCAATTGACTTTTGAATTTCAGATGCTTGAGTGTCGGGAATCCTGGATAGTAAACATCAAAACGTGCTCCAGGATACGCCCCTTTAATAAGTTTTTCTCGCGGGACTCTAATATCTTCAATTTTAACAGGAGTACATATAGCATGGCTCGCTATTTTCGGGAAGTAATCAGGAGCGTTATAAACCCCCATATCTTCATCAGTATACTCATAAATCAGCATCGGCCCATGTTGGTTCCGTTTCGCTTCTTCAGGGCTCAAAAGCTCGTTGCGAGATTTCATGGCATCAAGAAGAGTCTTCTCGTCAATAAAAGGCACTAAAACCACCGCCTCCCACTCTTGTCGTTTCCCGTTTAAATCAGTTTGGAACTCTTCAGGGTAGTACGATTTAATAACAGAACTGTCATTGGTCATTAAGTCGTGATAACAATTTGGTAAAAGATGTTTACTGGCAGTGGGGAGGACGGCTAATAACTGTTCATAAGGTTTAAACGGTTTCCCGAGTTCGAAGTCGATTTTCAAGTTCGAAAAACCTTTGATATCGGAAATGTAAGGTGAATAATGGTGAGGGTAGAACCAGGACCAAGAACAAACGCCGTTGTAGTAATAATTCAAATTCCATTGAATAGCTCGAACGTAACCCTCGGCTTGTTCTCTCATCACCTCACTGAAAAAAAAAAGTGTCATTACTAACATAAATGACTGGACAAAAAATAATTACGGTGTGACTTTTTGGAATTCTAGCTTATTTCTATAGTATTCATCCTTAAAACTTTTAAATGCTTCGTCTTCTTCGTTGGTAGAGCTCATTTTGTCTGACTCGTCTTCAGAAGAAACGTCCTTTAAAAGTGGCATAAATTTGATTTTAAACAAACAAAAAAAGAAGAGTAACATACTAATGCATCTGTGGCTGCGATTAGGGCGGCTAAAGCTGGATCTTTTTTGTGTTCCTGGCCGTCGTAATCATCATCAGTGTGTGGCTTGGACTAAATGACAAAAACAAAAAAAAAAAAAATTCAAGCATGATTAGAGCGGATTTTAGTGTTCCAGGAGTTAATTTTTATTTTTTCCTACTCTCATAATTTTTATTCTGAGACATCCTTCGTTTTACAGCATATGAGCAAATTTGGCACCGAATTATAAAGTTCAAATTTCGCTAGAAAAAAAGTAAAATCACTAAATTATTGACACATAACAGATGTACGACGAGACGTCAGATTGCTAATGATTAATAATTTACCACCTAAAATTAAGGGCGCGTAATCTGTAATTTAATGTTGATTTTTATGACGTCTGGAATTAATTTCGGAAAAACAATAAAAATTACCACTGTTTCCTGCAATACCCAGTACAAATTTTACTTACATGCACAGCAGTGTGATAGGTCTGTTTCCTCCCAGTTTTCATTTCCATATACAACAAATCATCTTGAGTTTCCTCAAAATTTTTTAAATCAATGTCTGCCAACTTCTTCATGAACTTTTCAAATCTCTCCAAGTTTAGAGTCCCTGCTTCATTTATATACCCTGCAATATATTATGAATTCAATTTATTCATACAGATTTTTAATTAAGGTATAAACAAACCATTCAAAGTAGGTAACACCTCAATATAAGCCTTGTACAACACAGGCAAAGCTCCATTTGCAATGTGCAAATTAGGTAAATTGGGAATAAAATCATTCCCCACTAAAAATCCCATGAGGATCTAGAAAAATCGGGTTTTATTTTGATAAACCAACAAGCTCATTCTACCCAGTCATCAATGATTTTTTCTATATCAAATTCTGGCTGATCTGGATTTTTCAAAATTTCCTTTAAAGAAGAAAATTCCAGTTCTAAATACTCTCTCATTAATGACAAATGTAACAGATAAAATCTAATCTCTTCAGGTACATTACTGCGTTTGGTTTTTCTCCCAAACTTAACCTACAAAAACAGTTACTAAAAATTTCATCATGTTGCACAATCTTACTTCTTCCCGAAGTAAAGAAAAATGTGGATCATGAGTACACAATCCCAACATAATGAGATCTGCATCTAAACCATACAAACAATGACGCGTATTTGGGTCATAACCGGGCTGAGATCGGATATATCTAATATAATCCATAATTTTATGTTCCCCTTCACCTGGCGTTTCTTGACCTGACAAGATCACCTTACATTTTTTCCACATTTTGTCAGTGGAAATCTTCTTAACAACAAAATATTTCAACTGTTCATGTAATCTCGCCATAAATTCAGTTCCAGGGGTTATACAATTTGAATCAAAACGTTGAGCATCAGGTAATTTTTCCCCTTTTCTCACAGCTTCCTTTTCAAGTTTTTCCGCTTCTTTAGCAGACCGAAATCTGCGTCCTCTTTGTTGATTCATTTTTGCTCTAGGGGCAACCCCATCTACAGCCATAAAGAATACTTTTTGAGGTTTAATCATAGAAAATAAAACTTCAATGTAGTGAAACACGTCTGTGAATATTTTCTCTTCAGTGATGCGAAAATGGGGGTTGTTGTCGTCTGGATGGGAACACATGTGGATAATCCCATTCATATCCAAATAAAGATTATCAAAAACCGGGATCTGGAAACAATGATCACTACTTTTCAAGAGAAAGTGAAAACTACCTGATACTCCTTTACGAATTCGCTCAGACATGGATATCGTTCACTGATATACCTGAAAAATTTAGGGACCCCCATGATTCCTACAAAAGATAATGAACGAATGTTTCACATGTAAGGCCATCACTTACGCAGAAAAGACCGAATACGAAAAAATAGTAAAGAAAATAATGAAAAGAAAAGAATTTCAACTGCTAAAGTACAAATGCCTTCACAACCGACATTATTTTTATGGCAGCGCCAGCGCGTTGCCAACTACAACTAAAAAAGAAACCAACTGAAGGTCAAGATCCACCATTTTACGGGATAACTCAAAACAAAATTGTCATGCGCTTCAAATTCTTTTGTATTTTTGTTATTAAATATTTCTGTTGTTAGTGTGTTTTCTCATTCTTATACCACAAAACCACACTTTTGTGGCACCCAGGTGTCACAACATAACCAGAGCAAAATTACGCTAGGGGTGCGTTAAGAGGTTGGCACCACGTGGCGTCACTGGATTTAAGGCGCGAGTTCACAATTTTTAAGGAACTAGAAACGGAAAAACTTAAAGGTTTTAATCGAATCTTGATGAAAAAAACATACTGTTTTAACAGATGAAAGATAATAAAAACAGCTGATCAGAGGACAAATACCGATTTTACAAAAAAAAAAAAAAAACGTACAGTTTTACAACCCCAAGTTATAAAACATGATTCGTGTAGCAAAGGTAAGCTCTTCTTATTAAAAAAAATAGTATTATTAAAATACATAAAATATAATTACGGGCCGTTTATTATCTGTCTATAAAAACACATTAACTTTCAACAGATAAAATAGTACTTAACAGAAACAGCAATCGTTAACTTCATGCTGTAACTAAATGGATTATTACTCTATTAAAGCTGCAAAATCATCACAGTTTGCTATTTCCTGCCAACACTTCTCTGACTAAATTAACAGCAAACAAAGACGTCCCAGGAGCTGTCGTAACTCCGTACCCTCCGTGTCCATAATTATGTACAAATTTCGTCCTCCTGTTATTCACCACCTTAATCTCTTTCTCAACTCTGACTTCAGCTCTATACGGTCTCAACCCGACTCTCTCAGCAACAACTTCAGCACCTTTCAAACTCGGCACCAACGTCTCACATCTTTCTTTAATTGAAAGACTGTCATATTTATTTACATTGAGATCATAAGAATCGTACTGACGACAACCTCCTAAAGTTACCGAGTCAAATCCTGGTATAATGTACGTATCAAAATTTCCATAGAAAAAAGTCTTAATCCAAGGAGCTTTCACTTTTAAAACTTGGCCTCTGATTGGGACCAGTTTATTGTCGTTGCATAAATGTTTTGCTCCAAGTCCTGTACAATTTACCACGACGTCGTACGTAGGGTTTATATCTGAAAAAGAGTCAATTTTTTTCGTGATGATGTTAACTCCTTGGTTTTGTAGCTTTGAAGTTATCCATGGTAGATACAGAGAAGTTTGGGTTAACACAGTCGTGAAGAAACATCCGTGTTTCCACTGTCCTGGACACAGAAGGAGTTCTTCTTCGGTTGCTCGGCGGTACAACGGTACCAACTTCTCTATATACTCATTCTAAAGAAACATATTAAAGTAACTTGCAATGCGCAAACTCCAAGTTAAGACGACTTACTTTAACCACACTAACATGTTCACTGGAAAAAATGTAGCCAGATATTTGTGTAATTCCTGCCAAACTCCCTTCCGCTGTGTCTCGAATGGTCTCCCAATAATTGTAAGAATCATTGATCCACTTCCTAGGAGTTACAAAGTCGAATCAAAATTTATAATCATGAGTTACCTCGTAATGTCTTCTGTAGGTCCTGTAAAACCAGATCCTGGCCGAAAAATTCCCGCAGCAACGTAGCTCGTGGTATCTTCTACGAATTTTTCGGAAACAATATTGACGTTGGCGTTTCTGAATTCATTTTTTAGGAGGAATGCGGTCGTCAAGCCTATCACACCAGCTCCTACGACAGCTATATTTAAATCGGACATCTTGGAATTTAAACCGAAAGAGATTAGGGCGTAGAGTACTAAAAATAAGTACAATCCCACGCCAGTTACTATGGCATTTTGTTGATCATAATGTTTATCATTTTTAACATTTCGACCTATCTGATAATTGTCATTAACCTTCACTGCGGTGCAAATGCGCATGACGAAAGAGAAGGTATTGTGCAGAAAGTTTTTAAAAGGATAATAAATGTTAGTTCATCTTGAGCAGGAGCAGAATTCAATGAAGAATTTAGTGGTGGGATCCTTTTGTCCTGGGTCTGCCTACTTTGTTGACCGAAAAAAGGATATCGCATTAATTCAAAGTTAAATAACTTTTTTATCTTTCAAATTTCAAATTCAGTTGCCACCAAAAATTATATTAGTCTCCAAAAATTATATTGTTACAGTCTCATAAATGCAAAAATACCAAAATTGAAAATTTTCGATTCATCCTAACATTTTTTTTAATTGTTCTTTCTTGTACAAATCTGTAAGTTCACATAAATGATAAATATGCCTAATAATTTAGCAACTTCCTTTTTTTTTTGTTACAGACACATAAATGCAAAAATTACACAATCTTAATGAAGATGTTAAAAAATATAGTAGTACAAATGACAAACATGTCAAAGTAAGCAACAATTTTCTTTAATTTCATTGTTGTAGCCTTACAAATACAAAAGATACAAAATCTTAAAGAAAATGCTGAAAAATTTCGATTTATCTTGAAAATGAAAATTTCTAAAAAATTTCCTTTGTTGTACAGTTCTGTAATTTCACAGAAAGGATAAACATGTCAGAGTTGAGAGTTTTCTTAAATTTCATTGTTATAGCGTCATAAATGCAAAAGCTACAGAATCTTCAAAAACATGTTGAAAAATTTTGATTCACCCGAAAGATGTTTTTTTTTTAAATTTTTCTTGTTCGCTTTACAGTTCTATACTTATATACAAATAATGAGCATGTCAAAGTTAGCAACTTCCTTTAATGTAATTGTTATAGTCTTATAAATGCAAAAATTACAAAATCCTAAAGACAATGTTGAAATATTTCAGTTCATCCAAAAAATTAAAATTTTGCCTTATTCTTCTATAAATCTATAAGTTAGCACAAATGATAAGCATCTCAACGTTAGCAGCATCCTTAAATTTCTTTGCTATAGTCTCTTAAATACAGCAGTTCCAATATCTTAAAAACGTGACTCAAAATTTTGATTCATCCCAAAAAAAAATTCTATATTTTTTTGTTGTACAGTTTTGTGATTTTACACAAATAATAATCATCACAAAGTTAAGAATCTCCTCACATTTTGTTGTTATCACCTCATAAATGCAAAAGTTACAGGGTCATTTTTTTTTTTTGTAAAATTCTGTAATTTCATAAAAATGATATGCACGTCAAAGTTAGAAAAGTTATTGTTATCGCCTCACAGATGCAACAGAATCATAATGAAAATTTTAATACGGATCAATTAATTGCAAAAACAAAAAAACCGTGTAATAATAACAAATACTCAGTAGAAAAACAAATGTTTAATTGAAAAACAGGTGCTTAATACAAATAATTGAGTAGTAAAATGATCGCCTCTCGCAAAAATTAAAGCATTTTATGATAAACTGCATGACTACATAATTATTATTTTTTATTTTACTTTTTATTTAAAATCCATTAACATACCATTTTTTTACTGTGCACTTTATCCTGCACAAATTACAATAAAAAACTGTGCGTGTTTTACTTATCACTTCGTTTTATTTTTACTGTGCGGAATATCATGTTTGATATCTTTTCTAGTTTTTTAATGGCCAAAAATTAATTAAATACCACTCATTTCTAATTTTTACTGAATATAATCGAACTGATTACTGAACGCTTTATTACCATCGTTATAATCGTTTACTTTACGGACTCTTTTACGGCCGTAAAGATGAATTTTGCGAACTTATCTGTCAAAATATATTCCGAAACAGTCGGTATTAATATTTCTTTTTGAAAAAAAAAACTTGATTCTAAATAAATATCGTAATTACCCAGAACACTTACTCATATTTAGCTAAAATGATTTCCAAGAAAAAAATTTTCTAAAGGAAACAAGAGAATTTAGTTTTTCCAGATTGTTGAAGTAATTTAGCTATAAAAGCTGTACACGGTGTCCCAGAGGGCTCGTATATAATTTTTATAATTTTTTCGTCAAAATATATTCTACTACTGAAGGACTTTTTACGGCTGTAAAAATGGATTTTATGAATTTATCTGTCAAATTATAGTTTACGGACTGAACCTCAATTTCTGACATTTTGTTAGTCTTTACGACTTTTTTCGTCATTAAAGCTTAACCAAGTTCAATTTATTATATTGACTAGCAATTAGAGTATCCATTTATTTCATTTCGAGCCGCGTATAGAAATTAAAAGTGTTGATGTAACTTCAATAGTAACCACAAGAGAATGAATAATTAAAATATTTATTATGTTACAAAAATATTTTAACAGAGACTAAAAAGTCTAAAAGTCATTTTAAATGCATTTTCATCTGTGAATAAATAAATAATAACTTAAAAAGAAAACAAATTCGATATTCGAAACATTTTACAATTTACAATACGTAATTTTCGCGATACGTACGAAACTTCTCGTCTAAAAACAAAAATAAAAATCTATCATAACAATTTCGACGCAACCTTTTTAACTTTTTTTTTAGAACATAATTATTAGCTACTTAAGTGAAGGCACGTCGTGTATGTTAAACTAATCAAATTTATGAGTGATCAATGGAAATCTTACAATCCGTAATTGATTTCCATAATCACAAAACACGGCGTCTCGTAATAACATCAACTGTTTAATAAACACGAAAGGTGAGCGTCCTAGAGCTATAGTTCGGACACATTCTCCTGACCTCACATCCCATATAACTAAACCTCCACTACGAGCTGTCACCACCAGATGAGGAGCTAACATTAAAACTTGGCTAGAAAAGGTTTGTGATACATAAATTGTGTTTAGAAGATGTCCTTGGAAACGTTCCCAGACACAGAGACGGTCGTCAGAACCCAAAGAAATTACGTAGCTTGCCGAGTAGGTTAGTGAAGTTATAACTCCGTCGTGGGCTTGGATGCTGTACATACAAGCTCCTGTAATGGGAGAAAATAGAAAAACTTGAAAAAAACACATTTTTGGCGTACCCGTCAATAAATCCCACACACACAGCATCCCATCCTGAGATCCACTTCCGGAAGTTGCGGGGCTCACTCTATCAATGAACAAACAAGTGATTGGTCCACAGTGACCATGAAAAGTATACTGAGGGCTTCCGTCTTCTAAACGAAAAACTTTTAATGTGTGATCCTGACTTCCTGTTAGTATCCTTCCGCCTTCGCAATCCAAACAGATGATAGGTTGTTGATGAGCTTTCACACTGAAAACTTTTAGACAACGAAAATCTTCCTCGAAATCTGGATCCTAAACATTATTAACTTAGTAAGAAAAACTCGGAAAAATCTGGAGATTACCGGTGACATTAAACTACTTTGTTCGGGAACGGAACCAACAGAACCAGTTCGAACGTGAGTTCTTCTGTAAGCGCATGTAAAGTTCCAGTCGACTGGACGGCCATGACTGTAAGTTTGTAACTGAAATAGTTCCAGAGTGCCATATAAGCGAGATGCCACAATTCTGGAGCCAATAATCTTCAAGTTGTTTATGCCGACTTCGGAACCGTCCTCAAAGATGCACTAAAATGATGAAATGCAGTAAAATTGTGGAATATATTCATCGTCGTCATAATAATAGAAATTTTCGTCGTAGATAACATGAGTATATTTTTTGAGCGGCAACTCTTGAAATGTTTACTTTACGGCCTCTGTTTAAAGATGAATTTTATGGACTCATCTGCCAAAATATACTTTACGTTCTGAATCTAAATTTCTTACGTTTTGTTATTTTCTTGTGAGGCTCCAAAAACTCTTGCGTACACTTCGATCGTGATGACGATTTTTTGCCTCAGCCGATTTGTCGAGCTCCTTACAAAATCATCGTTTTTACAACCTCGATACATAAATAGGTATTATTGCATTTCTATGACTTTTCTGTGAGGAAATAACAAAAACAAGTTGAAATACTGATTTTTAAGAAAACTGTTAATCAAACGTTCCATTACTTGACCTTGATTATCTAGTTGAAAAAAAACGGTGTCTTAACAGGCTGGGAAACTTGTAATTTGGTTGGCAGCCCTCAGTGTTCTTTTCAAGATTTTGAGGTTGAATATTAATTGAGAGTAAATAATATCATCAAACTTGGTAGGCAGCGAAACTACCAACTCAAAAATTAACGTAAAAAAAAATCCACCTCCAGACTTGACTTTGTTATTTCAGTGAAGGTAGAAACTCATTTAAAACAATCAAAAGTTTTTGCCACTCAGAATGTAGAAAGTGAAAATTATAAAAATTGTCAAATAAAAACCAGGTTGAAAATTATCTACGTATTCACTGTGCGTACAATGCTATTGCAAAGGTGGCAGCGTCCATATGATTATGCAAGCTGTTTATACCATAAATAATTTTATCTATATTGACGCGAGTTAATGCACTTTACGTAAATATGTACATAACACAATTCATGTGTTTACTCAGCAACATAATCTTTTTACTTTTTTTTAAATCAAGTGACGAATTTTCAATCACAGTAAATTTTAGCTAGCCAATTAAATTTTAAATCTAACATACCTTCAGTTTCCCGGTGTTGCCTTCCCAGAACTCCAGGCGCCCATCGGCACACCCAAGAACAATTAAATTATCCAAGTAATCCATACACCAAATGGGTGAGAGTTTAGTATTTAAATCCACAGCTATATCACCAAGAGTTTCTAGACTATTTTTCTTAACACTATAGTTTTGATTGCTTTCACTAAAACTTAGTGATTTGTTTTCTTTGGTCCTTTTCACATCTCTCATTCTGTTCTTCCCTTTGGGTTTATCACGAAACAAATACAACTCCCGATAAGTTTTATTAAAATCGACTTTGGCATCATATGAATTACTCCTAAAATTATCTCGTTTGTTCGAAAAATTTGTATTAATTCGTTGCTTAAGACTTGGAAACATGTACATTTCGCCCCGAGATGGTGGCGACCCGGATTCGTAATCTGAAGAGTTATCTTCGTCACATTCCGAAGTTGAATCTTGCAAATTTAGAGTGGCTCTAAAATACCTTTAAAACTTATTATCGCACCTCTGAGTTTGGGGTACTACTTACGATTTTCGATCTATGTTGGTCATGAGTTCTCCAGTGCTGCTATCCCACACTTTTAATTGTCCATCCAACGAAGAACTTACAAGACTCACGCCGTCGGTTGCGATACATTCAATGTCTTGTTGGTGTCCTTCTAAGATTACAGGAACTGCTTCGAGAAGAACTTGTTCTTCGACGCTTTCTTCGTTTCTTTCGCTGCTAAACCACGATGCCCGCCATTCCGCGTAGTTGCGCGTGCAAATACAACGATAAAAAACGACAAGGGTGTACGCTAAGACTATTACACTGATAGAACAAAGAATTGCGATAAGAATCATCGCAAAAACTGAAGTGGGGTAAAATGGTTGTTCCGACTGCGGTAAGGTGCTTTTTCTAGTACCGGTTTCCATACCGTTGAAATCAATGGGATCTAACGCGGCTGCCAAAGCTTGCCACTGGAACTTTTCACCATATTTTTCCTTGGGATTTCTCAACAGTATCGCCTGCTCCGGTCTTATAACTTGAGAAATTCTAATATTCGGTAAAATCGCGATACTTTGTCCACTCAGGGTCAAATTGTACTTCCGCACAATACTTGACCAATGCTGAGGCGACAGTTTCAACCAAGGCGCGTAATCGGAATGTTTTAAATTTTCAAAATCATAAGTCTGATTCTGCTGATACTTGTAATTGATAGGACTGTGAGTCACGTAACTTATTCTTTCAACAAACGAATCATTGGTGTTCAATAAAGGAAATAATTTAATAGAAGAATAGTTTTGTTCCAAGTCAACGTCGGTACGTTCCTCATCACTGTTGCGAAAGTAGTTGTTGTTTAAAACGTAGTGTTCAATAATTCCACTGTTGTAAGCGATGTTACCGATCCACACCACCATGAGAATCATAAATGCTCGATGAAAGAAACGCGTTCTAGTCCAAATATTCACAAGCCTCAGTCTTTTTGGGATCTTTTTCTCTTGAGCACCTTGGGCTTGACCCGCGACAATGTTGGCAGGAAAGGAAGTTAGTCTAGGATGTGATTTTGAGCGCCGCATTCCGCCTTCACGAGATGATCTATCATAAAAAGCCTGACTTTGGTACAAACTACTTCGGAAATTGAAATTAGACTTTTCAACTACGTTGTCTTTTCTTTTGATATCGATGCCTAAAACAGTAGAAAAAAACATCATCTGCATGAAGTAGTCAGTCACGAGACCCACGACTGCAAAAATACAAAACTCTTGGATCACCGCTACGAAAGTAAAAATTCCAAAGGTTAAAATGGTTATTTCCAAAAGAAGATTCTTGGTTATTGACCAGCCTTCCTTGCTCAAACCTTGCGCGACTCGGATTTTAATATCAAGATGTAAAGGGGAAGAAATTATGCTTTTAGTTAGACACAACACGTTTTCAAGTCCAACTAACAAAACCAAATAAGGAAACACAACTTTTCCTTCGAGGTTTAGTGTCAAACCGAAAAAAAAACACAAACCGTAAGTTATTGTCAAGCTCGCCCCCAATGTGACCACGGAAGTGAACGCCATTCCGATTTTCGAGTAAATGAGTTCGACTTTTCGAAACGAAAAATAAAAGTAAAGAAACAATATTAAGAAAGATAGAGTGATAGGAATAAATTCCACGAAATTGATTTCACCGGGATATTGAATTATGAGGGTATCATTCATGATAGTTGCGCTGTTTTCAGTTTGGTTTTCAATACTTTGGTGTAGGGGATACGCTGCCTGCAGTTTTAATCGTAAACCATTAATAAATCTATAAAAATAGAACTAATAAAAACTCGAATGTTCTATAAATCTTACTTTCTGTCGTATTCCTTCAGAAATAGAGTAACTGCGTATTGTATAATTCTGTACCTGTTTCTGAGCGGATATCTTTTTATTCCTGTGTCAAAAACTTTCATTCCAAACATCATTTCGGTGATTGAAGTCTTGCCTTTTTGGAAATTCTAAAAAAGGCGATCACTCGGAGCTGTTACCGTCGTCCAAATTCCTACTTACATGATTATTGAAAATGGTGGTAAGAAGCGACTCGTCTTGAGCAAACCGCAAGACATCTTGGTGCCACAAGTTTGCTGGTGACAGCACCAAGCAACTGTACTCCGGCAAAACATCCTTATACGTTTCCTTGTGTCTTCGTATCGACTCAACGTGAAGACACACATGTCCTAACGTTTTGGCCGAAGTCTCATCTTGATAATTCCTCACGATTTCGAGCAACTTAAAAGCTTCGTAAAGAGGAGCTCGAAAAGCATCAGCTAAATGTAATTCAGGCCCCCATGGCAGTACCGTGCTTTTCAAAACAACTTGCTGGATGTAACAAAACGGTTGTATAGCTGAGCTTGTATTGACACTCGATGTCCATGTTTGCAAAGGAGAATTTCCAGGGAGAGGCAAATTTAACAATGGATAGCTACAAGTTTATTATCATGCAATGTATCTTGTTTCAACCTTGAGCGATTATGCAATGTTTACACGTTAACAGAATTCTTGTACTTACCAAGACAAAGCAGTCACACAAATGGTAATGAAGACCAAAGCTTTAGGGTAGGTACTACAGAACAGACCATGAGCGTAGTAAAAATAGGCGACTTTTTCTTGGAGGCTTGAACTCTTGCCAGCAATTGTACCCCTCGGACGGGGCTCGTTTCCACGAGTGCTCATCTACTACGTTACGTTTTCCATTATACTATCAACGTAAGAAAGATGAATGAAAGTAATTTAGGGTTTCACCGGTCGCTCTGTAAAAAAAAAAAACATCAACTTATCTATCAGTTAAAGCAAAATAACAAAGATGCGGGGTATGAACGTAATGCCATTAAACCGAATTGCTATAAACAATTAAACGGATTGATAACTGGTTAACCTACACATAAAGCAGGTACTATTGAAAGAATTACCGCAGCTTTTTATAAAAAAAAATTGATAGAATTAATCGTCAAAAACACAATTGCTAAGATAAATATTCAAACAGCACACACGTTCGTTGAAACAGCGTTATCTAAAGTTAGTGAAAGTAAATGTGCATATCAAATGACTTGGAATAGTAAAAAATTATTAACATAGAAACGTTTTTTTTTCCTTATCGTTGTCTGATTATAATAATTTCAATTTAATAAGTAATTTTCCACTGACATCTGATACCCCGACTTGATAATTTTTTAGATAATGCGAGAGTGATACTACAAAATTGAAAGTAGGGAAAATAACTCTGATTTTATTGTACTTATCAAAACTGTACGCCCCCTAAAAAACCTCTGAGTACAAATTTTGAGGGTATTGTGCGCTTCCATGGTCATAGATGATGTAATTAATTAAGAAAATTACTTTGGAATAATACGAGCAAAATTACAGTGATTAAATGAATTCTCCATAAAGAAGAAGTGAACAGATAGGCAAAAAATTATCTCATCATATTGATGGATCATAACATAATACTTGAAATCAAAATAAAACCACTTCAAAGAGCTCGATCTTGAAAAACTTCGTCGTACTTTGAAGTAACTAATTCTAAATCAAATTAACTGACTCACTCTAATAAAAATGCAGCCACACCAAGTAATTTTATTTTTTTTACTGTAACTGTTTACTCAGTCATCCCACTGTAATTTATGCTAATTTTGAAATGATAGTTTCGCAAATTAGCAAGTCAATATTGTAATTATTGGTTTAATTAACTGAAACTTAAATCTGTAGGTAGTAATCGGGAATTAATGATACAAAGAACATCAAGGTTTGTGGGATCAATTTTATTATGTTTAATGTGCTGGGGAGAAAAAATCACTACGAAAAATTTTACATCAATCCACAAACTCACCCTGCCACAAGGTTCACAATGCGAGCCATTACAACTTTAGTTATACACAAGCAAGCTATAATATATAATTCAATTCTTCAAATGAATTCAAAAGAGGGAACATGTGGCCTTTGCAGTTAGCAAATCTTGAAGAAAATAATAGTGTACTCGAATTTTGTTTAAGATTTATTACGCTATATTTGTCAAATATACGGACTCTCTAGCAAATTCTGTTTTTCGACCTTCGGACTTTATCGTTTTATCGGAGTTTTATCAAACTGAAACTTTATCGTTTGAGTCTTTGGTATCCCAAAAGCTGGTTAACGGAACGATATGTCCCATAAAACTGAATGTACATGCAAAGAGAGAAATATAATTCTTCTTTAAAAAGAGATAAGCGCTAAATTAAAGATATATAATTAAGCTTAATTATAAAAGTGAAAATACTTATCGCTCCAAGCCAAAATAAAAGCGAACAAAAATGTTAATGGCGAATACATAAAATCAAAATAATCAGTTTCACTTTTTAGATGTAACCGGATTTAGAATAAACAAAATTTCATGGCCCGACTTTTGCGAATTTTAAATGACAAAAATTAATGGTTTCTGATTCATATGATCAGTTAAAATTGAGGAAATCAGAATATGATGAGAAACTGTGCTTGTCATCTAATTTTTTTCACAGAGAAACAATTATTACTTTCATATATACAAGTAATAAGTTACTATCCTCAAACTACAACTTTTACTGCATTATTTATTCTTTATGTAGTAGTCAAATAAAAAAATCTGACCTCACAACCCAAAGTAATGACCACACTAAAATTTGTTTACATAATTTTAACTATCTTATTAATCTACAAATCTTTAGGTTTATGTTTAGTGTCACATGTAAGAAATACTTCTAACGTTTTTTTTTTTTTAATTTATCCACCTACTATTTCTTCTATTACAGAAAAATGCAAGTCAAGGTTGATACCATTTGCACTATAATAATTACCAAGTGATTGTTAGATAGTTCTTCAATTAATCTTACAAGAGACTAACTAGTCTATTGTTGGTGTGGGCTTCTAAGTAAAAAATAACCTCAAACGTAACTAACTTACAAAGCACAGATTGTCATTAGACATTGGTTTGTACATTGACAAAGGTCATAGAATTAAAAATAACAGATAACTATAGAAATCGCTTCTTGGTACATAACACTACAGATAATTCAAATTGAAGATAACATTTATAATTGATTTGTAAATACTTTTTTGAGTCACTCCTAACCTACAATAACTTCGAATCCAATATAACTGTGCAATTATGCCATAACTTACCATAGTCAAAAATACTGGTGTTGATTTAGTTCAAAGTCCACTCATTAAACTGCACTCACACAAAATTTAACCCTGTTACAGAATTTGCGAAACTCGTCTCTGATAAATTGCACATAAACACCTACATCAACGAGTACACATGCAATTTTAGCAGTTTTGGCACGAGAATGGTTTGTCCCCGTGCTTTTTACGTCGCCATTTTTGTATTTTTTTAAAACGTTGTAGATGGCGCTGAAAAACTAAACACTAAGAAATTAAAACTTTGTAATTTTAACACAAACTAACACCAATTTTACTGTCATGTTGTGTGCTAATTACATTTGTAAGTCAGTAATTTATTTATAGTATTTTTTTAAATTGTGTGCACACGTACAAGGTAGCTAGCGGCATCTCATGGTTAATTTTATAAGTAACATTTTTTGCGTTTTGTTGGAAAGTAGGCAACATTGAATACACGTAGGATACCGAGTGTTCCAAACACGAAGCACAAATGAGCAGAAATGATAACATGTTGAAAAAAAAAGAAGAAAAAAAAAACAAATAAAAAAATGTCTTCAACGGTTAAGTCTTGGAGGGTCTAAACAAAATACAAAGGAGCACTAGTAATAAATCGTTAGACTCAAAATTAAGTTTTTATTTCCTTAATTTCATCAAATTTGACTCATTCTACATTTACATCATAAATAAATTAGTAAATATTTTTCAGATCATAGAAATATGTACAGTTAGCAGTTATTCGTATATGGGTCAGCTCCTGGTCCTCGTGTGGCACTATATGCGTTCATTATGCTTGCATTTGCATCCAGCTTCTACCTTAAGTTGCCTTGTAGGTTCCCAACAATCCTGTGCGTTTTTTTTAAACACTTGTACCGTTTTATATGCCTGCACACATTTGTTTCTCTGATTTGTAGGTGGTTCGCACTCAATGCGCTAAAAAATGGCAAAATTCCGAAAACTTTCACCTTAGAAAAATGAACCTACCCAGTTATTCCCTCTGTAATAGCTTGTGGTGTGCGTTTCGTGCGCACTGTCAGGTACACACGATATGTTATAATACCGAGAAGGATAAAATAAGTGTTCATTTGATGAGATAGACTCAATAGCAGATTTTTTTTCCACACACCGGATTTTATGAGCCTGTAAAAGAAGATATGTTAATTAACGTCAATTAATTAACGTTTTTTCTTAATAATGGGGTCCTTGATAACATGGAATTTCATACACATCAGATGTATACTTTCAATTAAATAAATACAAATAAGTACCCGAAGTGTGGGAACTCCACGCTCTATCTCAAATTTTTCTTCTTCGCTAGTTATGTCGCCTTCAGATTGAAACAGATCTTCTTCATATTGATAGTCAAGACCCTGGGGGAAAAGACCATTGAGTTCTTTCAATGACATCTCATAATTATTTTGATCCAACATCTGCGCTGTTATGCTAGGGGATATAAGAGCAATAGCCCCTAAAACCTGAAACAAAAATCAAATAGGAATGTTGGAAATGCTGCAATAATATTTTTTGTTTGTTGAGCCGTTAGGATGTTACTAATCATGATTCATATTAATTTCCTAATCAAAAATCAATGAAACCGTTAATCATAATATTCTCCTTTGTTGATTAATTTTTCGTAATAATTCGCTTAATTCTTTAATTATCAAAAAATTGCCACATGTTAGTACAATTAATGGATATTCACATAGCCACTGTCACTTTAAATCGTTAAAAAAACGTGTCATCCAATATCAATTCTGTCGTTGAAGTTTTAATTTGTGTAACTTTCCGCCTCCTGTTCTCAGTGGTTTAACACTGCAAGAGAGTGACGATTCACATGGTATGTCACCTACGTATACACGTACTAATTGATTTTAATGGATAAATTAGACCATTTTCTTCTATGGCCCCTAAGGTCTTGTGTTGAAGCATTAAGTTCGATTAAATGGAGAGAATCACGATTTCAAGTTTGAATTGTCATGTTCTAAAACTGGTTGAAGTCACTACAGGTGTGTACCACTGTCTAACTTTTATCGAAAAAGTGGTAAAGTAAAAAATGTTTTACAATAGACAAAACAATGAATTTTATACAGTGTGATTACTTTCGTGGATTTGTGTAGTTTTTGTGCAATCAATGACCATGATTACTTCGGAAGAAGACAAAAACATTACCATTAAAAGTGAAAACAGGTGAGATTTATGTGCATTTAACAGGTTAAAAGCTACTGTTACTTAAGTCGTTATTTTGTTAATAACGAGTCCAGTCAGCTTGAAAATATACATACAAAAACTAATTATTTCCTCTGGCAGAAAGTAATTGGTGCTTCTAAAACCGCTTCTCTTAATGCTTTGTCAATTTAAAAAGCATATTTTCCGTCTTATTCTTGTTGACCATGGGTGATGTCATTGTCAATTAAGTTTACAATAATATACAAAAAATATATTTGCATTGTAATACAAATTTTAACAATCAGCAAAAAATGTGTAGAACTTTTTATCAAGACCGCTCCAGAAATCATATTTTTCAAAATTTGATATTGATTCTGCTAATCAACAATGATTTATTATTATTAGAAGCATTATGAAAAACGGGTTTCAAAAAATAATTTCTCGTCCAAATATAACCATTTAAAGCAAACCCAACAACAACAAAATTTACTCGTAGTACTTTCTCGTTTTTTTTTGATCAAAAAACAATTTTATATCTTTATTTGTGGTATAGAACCATATGCTCGAATAAATACGGCACTAACACGGGCTTCTAAATTTGAAATAGGTTGGTATTTCTGCATGTCTCTTTGACAGTGACCAAAAAGTCCCATACCAAACGTCAGAATTGATGGGTAACAGTTCTACCAACATGAAAACCCACCAGACGTTTTTTTTTTAATGTGAATGTGAAGTATCGCATTGTTTTTAACGATAGTTAACTTTCCATTAAATTGCGTAAAACGTCTTAATAACTTTGTAAAAATTGTTATCTCGACCATAAAAATGATAACAAGGACTAAAAAACTCAACAGCTTTGATTAAAGTAGATTAAATTTTTCGTTTTATTGTTATTTTTTATATTATGAAAACAAACCTCAATTATTATGTTTGCAAGTTATCCAAAAATTTTTGTTCACTTGCTATAGAAATATATTGCTAATTGTTTTTTTATATATATATATGCCAAGTTTCTACCACTTTCTTTAAATTATTAATCACAATTAACCAATCATGGGTGTTCATTTTCGCCGCTAAATTTAAGATGACCAGTAAAATCATAGTAGCACTAAGACGTAAATAGATTTTTTATTAATATGACCTTACAAGTACATTTGCATATGAAATAAACTATTACTAAATATAGGATCATTTAACATCTTACTTGTGTCTAAATTTATTCTTGTTGCTTTTATTTAAAGCAGCCAGGTTAAAAAGGACGTATCATAATTGAAATACATAATTACAGTTTTTGGGCGAACTAGTTGTTAAAAACTTGATTTAGTGGCATCGAGGAGGCGTTTTTTAAATGTTGGTGATATAACATACAGAGCTACCAACCAATTTCAAATTACAAGCCTGCTTTTCCACCGTTTTCTTCCTTCAGATGAAATTAGAGTAATTAAGTACCTTCTTAATTAATTTAATTTAACCGTCATAATTATTTAATTTTGAGTACAAATCTTAGATTATTTAATATTTTTTTTATTTTTTGCAGTACATCTCGAAGAAGAAAGCAAGGAGTGTACAAAATGGATTCTAGTGAGAGTATAATTTTCGAAAATCATCGATTTTTTAGCACGCTTTCTTTAGGAAAAAGGTAATTTAAGAACAAAAATTGGTGTGCGTTCTTTGATTATAAATTTATTAACCGAATTAATTAATTAATTTGGTTGTTAGTTTTGATTTATGATTCTGTTATGGCTGTTTGCACCGATTTTACTTAAGTTCCATGACTACAGTTGTTAGACCAATGGTTTCCTTGGAGTTTAGGAATTACTTAAGTTTAAGTAATTTAATTGTTGGTGCAAATGACCATTAATTCTATTTCATTTTTTCGAACTGCTTTAGGCCAACTATTATAGATTTTGAACTTACCAGAGTTGTTAGCATTGTTGTATATTTCTACTTCTATATGGACTACACTCCACTGTGATAAAAACACCTCTTTTATATGAATGCAAAGGTATTTGTATTAGCGTTTAATTAAATAATGTAATCATTCATATTCAATCCTTAACACATTGAGTATAGTTAATTGAATGTAATAAAATCTATTGCGAGTTATCTAAACAGGATCAAAAGACCTCAAATTGCCTTTATTTTATTTAATTTCGTTTCAAGTGACTAATCCACTATTTTAGATAAAATTAAATTAAATGTAACATTTGCAGGAACTCTGATAATGTTGTATTTTTCTGAAAGAGTGAATTATTTGTTAAACACTCGATGATCAGGTATTTCCGAGTGTTATTGGAACTAAAATTATTATCAGTGGTATTTGTTTTAAGATTAGCAACATACGTCTGCAATAGAGTTCTATGACACTTTCTACGTTTTCACAATGAAAACGTGAAATTACATTTAAATAAAATAAACAGTTTTTTTAGTATGTAATCGATGTTTTAATGGACACTGAAATTTACAATATGTTGATACCTCTGCTTGAGGTTACATCAGTCACGAAATATCAAATTCTATGGATAACAAAGTTAACAACATATAAAAAAAATCTTAAAATTCTTTAAAATGTTCGTGAAAATGTGTTAATTTTAACCTATTATTAGGAATTAGGAATTTAACCTATTATTGAGGAATATTAATTTAAAACTTTATTTATGAGAATATCTAAATTTCTGCCTCTATGGTTTTTCATTTCTGTATGTCACAGAAAAGTTGTAAAGTTGTTTTTTTTTTAATTTATTTTCTAATTTTTAGAAGGATATCCCAGGATATGCCCCTTGGTACTCAAGGCATCTTCCGACAAAAGCCGCCAACATTTGAACACAGTTTGTCCTTGAGCGGATATGCCCGAGCCGCTCGTCAATCAATCGGTAATATAGGCAACATACTGTCGAGAAAGATGGCGGCCTCAACATCTCAACCGTCAGTTCCTTGGCCAAATTCCAAGGATGATTACGAATTAGGCAAAGTAATCGGTTAGTATTCACATAAATTTTACTTAAAGAAGAAAAGTGCTTCATTTTGATATATAACAAGGCGGGTTTAAGTGTAAGTTCCAGACAATAAACACGATTTAATGAAATTTGGAGGTTATGTACTTTTTTGGTGTTTTAATTCCGGTTTACGTTTTCCGTATTTCTCTTCGATTAAATCAAAGTGTGGTGGAATTAAAGTAAAAAGTGCGATTCCCGGTGCTCTTAAGTCTTAAGTTTGTGTATAAATATTTCTTAGGTGGAAGTCAGTGTTTTAAATAATTAAATGTTATCCCGCAATGTAATTGATGGCGAACGATTAGCGACTCGCAGTTGATTTGAGTTGACCTTATTTTGATTAGGTTAAGTGTTATTGGTTGATTTATTATTATAGACCTCCCAAAAGAAAAGTTCATTGTCCATAAAATTGTCTATTGTTTTCTTTCAGGTGTTGGTGCTACAGCTGTTGTTCATGGAGCGTTTTGCAAACCTAGAAATGAAAAATGTGCCATTAAAAGAATCAATTTGGAGAAATGGAATACCTCCATGGATGAATTGCTCAAAGAAATTCAAGCAATGTCAAGCTGTAATCATGAGAATGTGGTTACTTATTATACTAGTTTTGTAGTCAGAGAAGAATTGTGGCTTGTTTTGAGATTGCTTGAAGGTAAGGAAACTTTTCTATTAACCGCAAATTTAATAGAAATATTAAACCACATTTCCAATCCATCAGTGATGGTTTAAGGCAAAACAAAAAACTATCTTACAATTTATTGCAAACAATTTTAAAATTACAATGAAAATAGAATACTTTCAGTATTATTGCTCAATAACGTAAACACTCGAACTTGAAGTTTATTGAATGAAGTGTTAATTAAACAGTAAATTAATTATGTTTTTACTATTTGTACAGACAAAAAGTAAATAAATCCTGCTACTCTGTAGTTTTACATGCATTGAACTCATTACGTTGTAAATAAACGGCGTAGTTTTTAAAGTACACATTTCAAAATGCCAAGGATCGCCTAATATATCGTGTGAATTTCAACATTTAATTATCAATTTTTAATTGATTCGGAATTCATCTGATTTCTGAAGACTTTCACTGACCCTGACACTAACAAGTTTTCTTTTTCATCTGTAGATGCAAAGAGCGTGGTTAAGATTAAATCTGTAGGTGTATATTCAACTTTTTTACCGTTTATTGGTTAACCTATCAAACATAAATTATTTACTATCAGCGTCGAAAAATTCTATTAAGTCATAAAATGGAATCAAGCGATTCTTCTTAGAGAATTGAAAAAAATAATCCACAAATACCTGCTATAAATTACAAGTTTATATACTACTTGTCATGGAAAATGCAACACCCAGAAATAGTGAATATATTTTGAAGAAATTTGGTACAGTAATTGGGTGTCAATTAAAGATATAATGATGAGAATTTGAAAGAAATATCTGAAGAAAATACTTTTAGATTATTTCTTATTCGAACATGCATTTCTTTTTATTCTTGACGATCAGTTATCATCAATAACTTGAGTATTTAAAGTTAATTAGTGCTACACCATCCCTCCAGTTCGAAGACGAGTCTATTATCAGCACGTAACTCAATTCGAAAGAGGCCGTATTATCGGAATGCGAGAAGCAGGTCTTTCGTATAGGACTATCGCTCATCATATGGGACGAAATGTGACCACTGTGTTACGGTTTGATGATAAGTAGTAAATAAGTAGTCTATAAAAAACAGCACATTTAACGGTGAAAAAAGCGGGCACCTATTTTCCCAATATAAAGCTCAGAAATGATCGCACAGGCTTAGGATTTTTTTATGTGTTGGTAACTCTGATATAATTAAATAACATTTAATACGTATTTTCAATCCGTGAAGAACTACCATGTTTGAAATTTCAAAATCTGTTTAAACACCAGTTTTCTTAGTTAGGGTGCTTCATTTAAATTGTAGGGATGAAAAATCACATAAAACAATAATAAAACCGCATGTTATTTTTTAACAAAAAACTTTTCATAAATGTACATACTTTATTATTACAAATTATACTTTAACTGTGTGATATTTTTTAACTACATTCTGATTATTACTTCGAAACTTCTAATTAAATTTTCATACTAGTCAAACATTAATAAACATTGTTTTGAAAACAGTGTAAAGTTTTTGCAGTGATACTTCATCAGTTTCATATTTAGCAAACTTGTTAAGAATACGCGAATTTTTGTAAGTATTTAGTTGAACATTTGATTTCGTGATTTAGTAAAAAACGATAAACTTCATTTTCGTAAAGTTAAAAAAAAATCTAATCAAATTATAGCAATTTGTATTTTTGTTGAAATTATTTTGTTGTGCAACATTTTCGTCTAAAGTAAGATAAATTCGACGTGATTTATTTTCCTAGGTAGATTTACTACGCGTCGAGCAGACGAAATTTGTGTTTTTTCACGTGAACAATGGTGCATCAGCCAGAAATCGTCTGATGACCCCATCAAAAATGACACTAGAAATTAGCTATAATGCGAAAATTATGAGAGACGGAATAACCTTAAAATTAGGCTCATTCTAAAAATGAAATGGGAGAAGGTTTAATAAAAATGACATGCTTCCATATTTTAGTAACGTAAACAGTTTAGAAATGAGAATTAGGGCGAATAATAATAACTCTGAGTTGAATTTTTTTCAATGACGTTATAGGTTACATCCAGTTGCTTTAAAAACTGTCAAACTAATTGAGGACATTGTTTTTTTTTTTTAATTGTCACGCCTTTCAGGCTAGATTATTGTACTTCTTTGTATTTCCCAGGTGGAAGTTTATTGGATATAATAAAACACAAAATGAGAGTCTCAAACTGTAAACATGGAGTGTTTGATGAATCAACAATTGCCACTGTTTTGAGGGAAGTGCTAAAAGGACTCGAATATTTTCACAGCAACGGCCAGATTCACAGGTTAGAGTGGGCTTCAAAATTTCCAGAAACTGACTGTCTTTTTGTAGAGATATTAAAGCAGGAAATATCTTACTTGGTGAAGATGGTACTGTTCAAATCGCAGATTTCGGAGTATCTGCTTGGCTGGCAACAGGTAGAGATCTCTCGCGTCAAAAAGTGAGACATACTTTCGTTGGTACTCCTTGTTGGATGGCACCCGAAGTAATGGAACAGGTAAAATTACACCATCATTCTTCCGATGGTTGTTAAAGTCTACTTTAGGACCATGGCTACGACTTCAAAGCCGATATTTGGTCGTTCGGCATCACCGCTATCGAAATGGCGACCGGTACAGCCCCATACCACAAGTATCCTCCAATGAAAGTACTTATGCTCACTTTACAAAACGATCCACCGAATTTGGATACCGGAGCAGAAGAAAAAGATCAGTACAAAGCTTACGGAAAAACGTTCCGCAAAATGATAACAGACTGTTTACAAAAAGAGGCGTCTAAAAGACCAACGGCGTCGGAACTTTTGAAGCATCCTTTTTTTAAGAAGGCAAAAGACAAAAAATACTTACAACAAACTCTTGTCGCTATTGGACCGAGTTTAGAAACCAGAGTCCAAAAGGTTTGTTTTTCTATCTTCACAACTGTTTTTGAGTTTTTTTTTTTTGTAGGCGTCGAAGAGACAGCCAGGGGCGTCCGGTCGTCTTCATAGAAAAGAAACTGGCGAGTGGGTGTGGTCTAGTGAAGATGAAGGCGAAGAAGGAGCTTCAAGTGAAAGTGATACAGACTCGAAACCGATGAACACTTTGGCTTCCGCTGGATCGTCAGGATCGGACCATGAAAGTAGTGAAGGGGATCCTCCGCCAGTTAATCTAGTATTACGAATGAGGTAACTAATAAAGTTAACTTTACTGACTCTTTTGCGGCCGTAAAAATGAATTTTATGGACTCATATGTCAAAACATATTTTCGGACCTCAATTACATTCTTCTTTCATTCCTTTCTACCCTAAAGATGATTTTTTGCCTTAGTTGGCTTTTTATAAAAATTATCATTTTTACAGCCTTGTTATTATGATTGATTGTTAATGTTAAGGGAAGAGTCAAATGGGTGCCAAAAGGCGCAGGCGTGCCGCCTCCCCCACACCCTATTAGTAATAGATAGTTGTAAGTTTAGTTTTTAAGAAGAGTCTTGTAACAACCACGGGCAAGAAATCATTAAAATTCAGTTAAATTAGGAAGTTTGGAATTTTGGTTTTAATTTGAAGACGCTTGAAAGGGCTCAAGCGTCTGTTTGGGCAACCAAACAGTTAATAAATAACGTCTTTTGAAGGAATGCGAAGCGAGAACTTAACGACATTAGATTTGAATTTGCGGTGGGTAAGGATTCAGCTGAAGGCATTGCGAGCGAATTGGTTGGAGCTGGGTTGGTTGATGGTAAAGATATCGAAGTGATCACTCAAAATCTTCGCAAACTTATTGACTCAAGAGATTTGATTAAAGTTGTAACTTTTCCATTGGTAAGAATTTGTACTAGCCTGTGATTTATTTATTATGAATTTGTTTTTAGAATTCAGGACTGAATAATAACGAGACTCCCGATGATAAAGCATTAATAGGATTTGCGCAAATATCAATAACTGACTGAAAGAGACTAGAATTCATTATTATATGTAACCCCTGGAATCTACTGATCAAATTGTATATAGGATAGGTAGGTTTTATAAATTAACTCTAATTTTATGTGCTACCAAAAATAGTTTCTAAAATGTTTCATTTTTACTTTGTTATTTTAGTCATTTTTTTATTGTTCATTTTTTAATTTATTTTGAGAAATTTTATGTGATCAATAGATTTCAAGTATTTGTACTTAATAGTTTCACATAGTACCAAGTTATTTGCAGCTATGTCAATTGTTACAGTTTAAAGATTTATTATTATAGTTTATTCCAACGTCATGCTTTGAAAGATTTTTATTGAACTGTTAGATTTTAAGGAAGGAGAGCCGCATTGCCTTTTTTAGAGGACTAGAAAATTAACAGGAGGTTTTGCTTCATACTAAAATATCCACTGTTAGTTTTAATTAATTTAAACTGGCCTAAATTACAGGCATGCCAATATATCGTTGCGTGATCATTATAATAATTTTTACATGGGTTTGGTAAACTTTGTAAATAGATTATTTATTTATTCCATAATTGTAAATGCAATATCAAGAAGTGATCAAAAAAATAATCAAGTACTTATCATTGTCTTACTGTTACTGTTACCTAAATTGATCAGGAAGTAAATAAACGATATACTACACCATAATCAATAATACAGCGAAAACTTATTTTTAGTTTTCTGTCACAACAGTTCGTAGAAAAAATAATATACTCAACACTGTAGGTAGGTACGTTTTTTTATTTTAATAATCAAGGTAAGCAAGATTTTTAGTTTAAGGTTTAAATGTTTGACTCTCTAACGAACCCTTTGATTAAAAAACGATGTCTTGTAGACTTTGCACTGTTTTGATATGTTGGTCCCACTGATTTGGACATTTAGAATTGTCACACGTCACCAGTGGCATTACTGTATTTGAGTTATTGTTTAACCTCAACATGTCAAATAGACAGTTTGGGTAACTGGCAGAGCTGCCAACATTAAAAAGTTTGCTTAAATGTCGAGCTTATTTAATCAATTTATATTTTTCAATCCTAAATTGTCAAATTCAACATATTTAAGATAAAATTTCCAATTTAATAAAAAAATAAAACTTAGCTCAACCTGAAGCCAGCTCTGCATAAAATTTAAGTTGCGGCTACAGCGCCGTGTGCAGTTGTGAACGCACCCTAATTTTGTTTTGGGGATTAAAACCGAAAGCTGCCGGTAAACAAATAAAAACTTTTTTATTAAGTCAACGAAAATCTCGAAATGCCGTTCAAAACTGCAAATTCCCGATACAAACTAACGACGCTGTTTATATGGTGAGAATTTCTAAAAATTTTGCTATTTCTAATTTAGAATAGACATTTGTTTATAGCTGAAGGAAGAGAAGGACGTCATTAACACGTTATTGATATAACAATCAACGACGTCTTTGCCTACGTAATAGACAATTGACGATGCCACCAAAGAAGAAGCGTGGGGGGCAAAATCAAGTTGGTGCTTTACCAAACAAAATGTCAACTAGATCTGGTAAAAAACCTAACACAGAACAGAATCCAGAAGCCCCCAAATCAACTGCAATGCAGAAAAACACTGCAAAGCTTCCAACAAAGAAGATAAAAGCCCCAAAAGCTAGAGCAAAAAAGAGTGCACCCAAAAAGAAGAAAAATGAGGTTAAGTCGCCAGTTGTGGACAACAACGCTGAAATTGAGGATTTGTTATCAGAGCTGGAAAGAGACGAAGAAGAAACGTCGAGAACTGAGCCAATTGAGCAGGTTTTTCTTAAAATGGATGATGAATATATGGAAGCAACAGAAGTGGATAATGCAGAAACCGAGACTTGTGAGATTAGAGAGCAACTTGAGAATTTGAATGTAGAAGAGCCTTCTTTTGTTGAAACAGAAACAGCCGAGAATGAGGGTAACACAGAATGCTTGGAAATACAAGAAGTATTAATTGATACTTGTGAGGAATTTGGTGTTGAGTACATCACCGAAGAGTTTGTCCCTGTTGAAAACAGTGAAGTTGTCATAGACGAGGAAAGTCAGGCGAGTGTCATCCTAGATAAAGATAAAAACGAAAAACAAAAACAAGAACCAAAAGTTGCCCAAGAACCCAAGGATGTTGAAATCAAAGAAGAAACAGAAAAGAAAGTAACTGAAGATTCAGAACCTAAAGTGGAACCTACAGATGAAGTTAAAACAGAAGAACAACCTCAAGAAACCAAGCCACCTGAAGAACCAGAAGTAAAATCAGAGCTTCCACAAGAAGTGAAACCAGAAACTCCAAAGGTTAAAAAGAAACCTACAAAAAAAGAACCTAGAAAGAACCCTGTTAAAAAGAAACAATCAAAGCCTAAACCTCCCAAGAAAGAACCCAACAATAAAACAGAAGAAGTTCGCCGCTCGAGTAGGATCAAATCAATAAGTGACTCAAAACAACGATCTAAAGGTCATGGTTTAGTCAAAGCCGTCAAAATCGTTCCAGAACCTGAAATAATAGAAACAAACTTTTCTAATACTGATAATGAAAAGTCCTCAGATTCTGTGGTGGTTCCTCCTATGGAAAGTGAAAACAAACCTGTTAAGGTGAAGTCACGTTGGAGGCGTTCAAGTGAGCTGGAAATGAACGTCTTAACACCAGCAGCAGTGGTCATGGAAACATGTGGAGACAGTGAGAAAATCGCTGAAGCCAATAATCTATTGGAAAATAAAAAGAAAGATGACGAGGAAGTAGGGGCTAGATTGAAACAGTTTGTACATTTAAAGGAAAATTTGTATTTGACTGATCGCATGACGTGTAAGGAAGCAAAGAAGATGACTTGTGACTGTTTTCTCACATCTGAAGAGATAGACAGGGGCGAATGGGGCTGCGGGGAAGATTGTCTGAATCGCCTGCTGATGATAGAATGGTAAAAAATTATTCAATGTTGTCACTTTTTAATATGAACAATTGTAGCGGAGGTATGTGCCCTGTTGGAGATAGATGTACCAATAAAAAGTTTCAGAAGACACAATTCGCACCTGTGGAAGTTTTCAAGACGGAAAAGAAAGGTTTGGGGTTAAGAGCTGCCGCCAATATACCATAGTAAGTTGTGCTGTGGTAATTTTGATAACCACAATTCAATATATTTCAGCGGCGAATTTATATTGGAATACGTTGGAGAAGTCTTGGACCACGAAGAATTTGATTCCCGAGCCGATGATTATTCCAACGACAAAAACAGACATTATTACTTTATGTCTTTGCGCGCTGATGCCATTATTGACGCCACCCGAAAAGGTAATTCCTCCACCCTTAATTTTTGTTCACATTAAAACTTTGTTTAGGAAATATCTCGCGTTTTATCAACCACTCGTGCGACCCAAACGCAGAAACACAGAAGTGGACAGTCAATGGAGAGTTGAGAATAGGTTTCTTTAGCACTAGGACCATTCTAGCTGGAGAAGAAATAACTTTTGATTATAGATTCCAACGCTATGGGTAAGATCGTCGTCTTTTTTGTCTAGTTTATTTAGTCTCTGAATTTAGTAAGGAAGCTCAGAAGTGTTACTGCGAAGCCGCAACTTGTCGCGGTTGGTTGGGTGAAGAACCAGACGATGATGACGATGAAGACGAAGAAGAAGATGAGGAAGAGACTGAAGAAACAGAAACGAAAGAAGCAGTTGCTGAAAAACCCGAAGCTAGTGAAAAAATGGAAGCTGAAATTGAAGAATCTAAAGAAGTGACTGAAGTCCAAAAGCCTCCTGAAAAAGAAAGGAAGAAGCGGTCACCACGGAAGAAACCAAGGAAGGACTTGTTTGAAGATTTGGATGTTAGTTATTCTCGTGTGATATCATTATCTCACTTTTTCTTTTTTAGCAACTGGACGAAGAAATCGACATGTTGATAACAACCGGTTTGAAGAATCAAGCCCACACTCTGAAGTTGAGCAGGTTGATGGTAAGAGCGAAGGAACCCGCTCAAAGGGCCAAGTTATTGAGGGTTCTGAGAAGAGGAGAACTTCCTTGTAGAAGACTATTTCTGGATTACCATGGGCTGAGATTGATGCATGGGTACATGACCGACGCGCAAGATTTGGCTAAAACTGATAAAAAATACGAATCTTTGCGACTTGAACTGTTGCAAACACTAGCTACTTTGCCTATTCCAAACAAAACAATGTTGCAAGATAGTAAAGTTTTGCCAACTGTCGAGAAGTGGTCTGTTAAAGGTGTCGACTTGGATTCTGACAGTTCTTCTCCACGAATGGAACAAGACGTAACACCTCTGGAGGAGGAAAAGAAAGAAGAAAAAGAGTCACCCATGGAAACGGAAGTCAAAGTAGAAGAGCCTGAGAAAACAGAAGACGGGACGGAAATCAGAAAATCCACTGGGATGAATCATCAAGGAGATATTACCAACAGTGGATTTTCAAACACCCACGGCAAAGAGTTAGCGGACGAGATCTCCGCTACTTTCCAAGACGACGAAGGCTCTTCTACTCCAGAAGTAAAACCCACAAAACCAACAGAAGCAAAAATTGACGAGATGAACTACGAGGAAGAGATAACCGCACTAGCCCTAAAGCTCTTGGAAGAATGGTCTAATCTAAAGGAAGTTTTCAAAATTCCCAAAAAAGAAAGAATAGAACAGATGAAAGAACACGAACGTGAAGCCGATCGTGGATACATTGCTGGTTTGGGTCTAGAACAAGACCTAGACAAAAAGAGCGAGAGCCGCTACCGTATTTTAAAACGCTACAGATCTCTTGAAAAAACCGACAACTCTGTACGAAAAACTATAAAATTAGAAGATCGAACCATCGCGAATTTTCCTAAACTCGGAAAATTAGAACGGAGGAAAATGTTCGCCTTACAAGTTGAACAACGCGAAGAAGAAAGGAGAAGAAAACAACGAGAAATGTGGAGACAACATGAACAACACTGTATACTCCTAGGAACTGATCCGAGATTAACAGCTCCGTTTGATCCGAATCGGGGGTATCAGTGCATATGGAATCCTCAAATTGGGCAGTGGCAGAATTATCCCATTCAGAATCCAAACGTCATTTACAATGCCCAGAATCCTCCCATTTTGAACGTGCAACCACCAAGTAATCCCACTTATCCGTATTTGCAACCTAATTTACACACTCCTGGATTGATTCCTAATGCTGTTAATTCCATGCATCCTCTACCGACTTTGCCGTATCAGGAAGAACTGAAAAAAGAGGAGGACTATTCTCAGGTTAAATTCATGGGGCCTATACCACCGCCGGTAAAATTACCACCAAAGTGGAAAAGTGCCACAGATAAGTATGGGAGACCATATTACTATCATATTAAAATTAGGAAGAGCCAGTGGGAACCACCGCCATTGTCGCAGCCGCAGGAGGAAATGGATGACAGTAAGTCCACAAATTTTCGTTGACATGGTTAAAATTATATTACTTTTTTAGCAAGCGAAACAACATCTAGTTCAGACACCAGCAGTTTAAGCTCCGATTCTAGCTCTGATGAAACTGACAGTGATGACGACGTAGATGATTCCAAACTGTTACAAGAAGTCAGAAAACAAATGGAAAAACAAGTCAAAATTTCGTTCCCGAAAACAACACCCATTAAAACCGAAGATTCTGAGCCTAGTCCTGTGCAAGAAGAAACCGAAGAGAAAGACGAAAAAGCCGAGACAGACAGTCAAGAATGTGAAATTAACGAGAACGATACAATTCCATCGGTTGACGCAAGACTGAAAGACATCTTAAAAGATGAAAAGGGCCAATCGCCCCCTAATAAAAAAAGAAGAGTTGGATTAGTCCACGAAATTATCATTAGTGTAAGTTTTAGTTAGTAGTCTAGTTGGTTTTTATAAATTGATATCAATTTTAGCCGCGAACAGAAGAAGACAGATTACAGTTCAGAGAGGACTTAAAACGCTACAAAATGAATAAGGAAAAGTTAAAGAAAGAGAAAGAGTTAATGTTGCAGCAGGGGAAAAAACATCCCAAAGAAAAACGCCACAAGAGTACAATAAAACTAAAAATGAAAGAAATGGCTGATTCTAATAGTGAAAACGCTAAAAAAATTAAAGAAGCTTTCCGGTCTAACATGGCGACTGTGGTTGTCAGCGTTCTTAACGCCTACAGAAAACCGGACTGCAAAGAAGGACGAATAACAAACACTGACGATTTTAAACATTTAGCTAGAAAGGTAAAGTCGCTGATTGTAAATCGATTGTTCTTAGATGATTTGTTTCAGTTGACTCATTTTGTTATGTTGAAAGAAATGAAGCATATTGAGAAAATAGAAGACTTGGTTTGCACAGATAACGTGAAAGCTAAAGCCAGAGAATATATCCGGAAGTACATGAGTAAGTTTGGCGAAAACTATCAAAAACGTAACGACGAACCGGATTTTTAGTCTTTTTTAATACAATATTTGTCTGTGATAAGTCATGATCCATTTCACTGCGTTAATTGTAGCTCACAATTGAATTTCATCTTGTGTTGTCAAAGTAGGTAGTTATAATTTATGTACAAATTATTTAATTGCTGTAAGTTGTAAGGTTTAGTTCCGTTGACTGTATCAAGGACTCTGAGAAGCATGTACATTTTTTACCAGGATTCAAAATTTGTATATATTTGTTTTTGATCTAGAAAAGAAGCCTTTTCTAAAAAGTGCTAAGTGAATTTTCAACTCTCAAATTCGTGTTGTAATGAAATAAATGCTATCTTTTTTATTTATTAAAAAACGTTTTTCTTTTACAATAAGTTAGTTACACGATTAACAACAAACAGAAAAGTTACAGATTAAAACTTACAGTTTTTTGACTATGATTTTTATTTAAGTTATGAAGTAGCGCCGCTTCGAAAGCTTGTAACGACTTATTAACCCTAGCAAACAACAAATTTAAATTATTGTCGTTTTCAGGAGGCTGTAAATTGTTTAGACCTTGATAAATTTGGTCTAACGACGAAAGGACTTCGTTTTTACTCAGCTTGCGGTTATTTTTACGAATTTCGGTCCAAGTTAAACTCCGTATGAAATCACTCATGTGTTCAAAATTACACATATTTCTCGTGTCCTTCAACAAGAGAAAAGTTTGTTTTTTATTCACCATGTCAATTATAGTGATTGCAGATGGTGAACACCGACACTGCAGCTCGTTTTTCGAACACCATTCTAGAATTTTATCGACAAAGTCCTGTCGAGTGACCGGTTCTTCTGTCAACACGTCTTCTAACTCTTCCAAGAAGTTCGTTTTATACAACGAAATGTCAATGTTAGGGTCGACGCATTTCATTATTCTGACTTCTGATTCTAGTTCTTCTCTGCGCTTCTCAGATTCTGCTAGTTCTTTCAGCTGTAATTGTGTGCTCTCGATGAATTTCCGCTTCCAATTGTTCTCTGCGGCCAACAACGTTTCTTCTGCGTGAACTAGCTTGTTTCGTAGATCTTCTAGTTCTTCGTTGTTGCTAATGTTCATGCTTGTGGCGGATGAGTTGAGTAACGAGTGCCGTTCGTAGTCTTGTTTAAGAGCTTTTAGTCTTTGGACTTCAGATTTTAGCTCTCTTATTAAGCGATCGTGGGGGTTCTCGTTGATTCGTGCTCTGTTTACGATAGTTCTTGCTTGACATGCGTATCGCAATGTTGCTAGAGTTTCGTCCAGATTCGTATTCGCTGGGGTTATTGTAGCTAACATGCATGTTAACGAGTTGCCCCCTAAACTTTCCTGTAAATAAAGTCGTAAATTTGTGAGTTTTTTTTACTTTTCTTTTACCTTTAATAACCACGTTAAGACAGAATCTCTGTAAGGGACAAACTGGTTCTTCTTTTGGTCTGCTAAGGAAGAAATAACTTTTCCTAGAGTCAGAAGAGATTTGTTGATGCTCACTCCTTGGCGAATTTTTTCGTCGCTGTTATGGGAGCTCCCTAATCTCTCGCTTCCCGCCAGATCTACTAAGCTAACTTTGCTTCTCCTGCTAGAATCGCTTGCCTCCAAACCATCAGTGAGGCTCAATTCAATTGAGAAGATACTGTGGGACCTAGAAGACTTCTCATTCATTGTAGTTGCAGCAGTTGCTCTGTTTTTGTTGCCTAAAATTAACCAATTCCGGAGTTCTTTGTATGTTTTCACTGTGTGTACGCTTAAATCGACGACATAGGGGCCCCATTCTGGGTGCTCTCTCACTTTCAACGGTAGTTTGTTCACCGAATTTGAAGAAGCGAGCAAATCATGGATTTTTTCATTGTAGATTTCAAAATAGCTAACTTCTACTGAAACCGTGCATTTGGGGTTCAAATGCGAGATTCTTTCAAAGAGGTCTCGACAGAATCGTGGAGTAATCCCAGAAAATTCCTCTGAGTCTATATCAGTCACCTCACAGGTGCTTGGTCCCATCATACTGAAACTTTTCCCAGACCCCGTTTGTCCATAGGCAAAAAGGCAAGCGTTATACCCCCGAAACGCACTGTTCAATAAAGGCTTCCCTATAGCTTTAAAAACATCCATTTGGCTTGAATACAAAGAATTCGACTCGTCACAAGACCAGAAAATATAATCGTACTGAAACACGTGATTGAGGCTCATCGACGAATTTCCCATAGGGTTCGAACGAATGATTAATTCTTGATTCTTAACTGTGACAACATCGGCAGCCCCCACACAAGCAAGTTCCCTCGCGTTCATGGGACGAATCCGCACTGCAACTGTTAAATTGCTAACTTCGTCAAACTTATCTTTACTACTCCTTCGTTTTGCCAGATTATTGGGGGTCTCAAACGTGACTGCAGTAAAACATTCCGGGGTGTTCACCACGTTCGTTTTGCATGATTTGGGGGTGGCAAAGTTCCTTGGAGGCGTCGGGTGCACAAAATTATCGGGGTTATCGGCACGAAGAGTGCGAATTTTTTTCGGGGTTATGAAGTTGGTTTTTGGAGTTGAGGGCAGCGGCAACGCCATTTTTGCACTTTTTACTTCACTATTTCTCTTAAAACATTTTCACCTAATGTTTGAATTTCAAATCAACCGTTTTTGAAAGTGACGGATAAATGACGGCTGACGGTTGACAGATGGAAGGGAGGCGGCCAATAGAAAACAAGGGACACAGGCGTAACGTAACGTAACGTCAATCAATGGGGATTGCGGTCATAACCTCAAAAATTCACGGTCTTTGAAAAAATGGCAAATTTATCCACAACTTTGACCAAGACATCGGTTAAGTTCTTAGAAGACAGACTATTAGCTCTGACGTAGGTACTAGAAATTAGTTTTTAATTAAATACATAGTGTCTTGTAGGATCTCTTACAACCCTTCAAGAAATAAATGGAATTTTCGTAATAACATCCCAAAGCTCCGAAATCCTACTTGGTTTACTCAGAAACATCGCACTGTAAGTTACAAAGTCGTCCATGTTTTCAATCACACTATAATTTATTTTGTAGTCTGTTGATGACAATGTTACAGTAGACAACAAGACTTTTTTAAAGGAAGTAGTTGAGGACCGGTACAGTAACGTTAAACCAGACAATGCAAGCATTTCAACTGATGTTATTTGGCAGCCTGGTCTCCAGAGAACAGGCGTCATGGCCAGAAAAATAGGAATCTACCCTATGTGGTTAAAAACAGGAAAAAAGATATCAACCACCCTTTTACAAGTCCTTGACAATCACGTTATTAAATATTACCCTCCTGAAAGTTACAACCCTCGAATAAGACAAGTTGAACGAATCTACAACAAAAAAGGTTGCCTCCTCTTAGGAGCAGAAGGTGCTGATCCCTCAATTTTCACCAAAGAGTACTGTGGACTTTTCAAAGACTCAGGAGTCATCCCTAAAAAACACCTAGCTCGATTTTTCATCAGCCCAAACGCCGTTTTGCCTACAGGAACACTCATCACAGCCAATCATTTTCAAGTTGGCAATTTTGTCGACGTCAGAGGCTTAACGTAAGTATGTACGAGTGAAGAAACCTTTGATGACTTTTTCTTTAGAATTGACCGGGGTTTTCAAGGAGTGATGAAGCGCCACGGATTCAAAGGAATGCCAGCGTCTCACGGAGTTACAAAAACTCATCGTCGCGGTGGTAATATTGGTGGAGGAGGTGAAAAAGGACGGGTTTGGCCAGGGACAAAAATGCCGGGACATATGGGAAATCGGTATCGAATACTCAGAGGGCTTAAAATCTGGAGGATTAATACTAAGTATAACGTTCTATTTGTGTCGGGACAGAATATTCCCGGGGCCACTAATTCTATTGTGCATGTTTATGATACAAAATTGCCTCTGAGGCAACCTACAAATCCAGTGCCGTTCCCTACTTATTTTGAAAAGGAGGAGGAACTTCCTGAGAACATTTTTGATAGTGAAATTCATGAATTTAGCGAGCCTTCGATTATGTATAGTGAGAAGAATTAAACTGTAATTCAAGTCTAGGAGTAAGTTTCGTCATTTTTACTAGAAAATGATCTCTAAACAAAATAAATAGATGCCCCCCACGAAAAAAATGTGATTTATGTAACGAAGCCCTAAAGACGATGATAATAAGAAATTGAGGTTTAGTCTGTAAGATATAATTGGACGCTCTAAAAATTTCCATCATTTTATTAAGAATCTGTAGCCTTTTCTTTTATGAGGCTATAACAATAAAATTTGAGGAAATTGCTAATTTTGACTTGTGAAAGTTGTAGGAGAAGGGCAAAAACGAAACTTTGGTGAATCAAATTTTCTTTAAGATTTTGTAACTTTTGCTTTTATGTTATAACTTAAACATGCCTACCAATTTTGTGAAATTACAGAATTGTACAGCAAAAAATAAAAATTTTAGAAATTTTCATTTTTGGGAAGAATCAAGATTTTTCAACATTTTTTTTAGTCTATAATTTTTGCATTTATTGGGTTATACCAATAAAATGTTAGGAGTTTGCTAATTTTCTGATGGTTATTATTTGTGTAAAATTAGAAAACTATACAACAAAAAGTAAAAATTTTAGAAATATTCATTTTTGGGAAGAATCAAAATTTTTCAATATTTTCTTTAAGAATCTATAATTTTTGCATTTATGAGGTTATACCAATAAAATGTTAAGATATTGTTAACTTTGTGATGATTATTATTTGTGTATAATTTTAAAACTGTACAACAAAAATTAAAAATTTTAGAAATTTTCATTTTTGGGAGAATCAAAATTTTTCAACATTTTCTCTAAGATTCTATAATTTTTGCATTTATAAAGTCATAGCAATAAAATATTAAGAGATTGCTAATTTTGTGATGATTATTATTTGTGCATAATTTCAAAACGGTACGACAAAAAATATTTTTTTTAGAAATTTTCATTTTTGGGATGAATCAAAATTTTTCAACCTCTTCTTTAAGATTCCATAATTTTTGCACTTATGAGGTTATAAAAAAAAATGTTCTGTAGCTTTTGCATTTATGACGCTATAACAATGAAATTTAACAAAGTTGACAACTTTGACATGCTTATCCTTTGTGTGAAATGACAGAATTGTACAACAAGAAGAAAAAATTATAAAAAATATATTTGTAGATTTTGTAACTCTGTCATTCCAATGAAATTTGAGGAGATTACGAACTCTGCCCTGCTCATCTTTTGTGAGAAATTGCAGAATGGTACAACAAAAATGAATTTTTATATATATTTTTATTGTAATAATTGAATCTGAAGTTTTAAAGATGAATTCATTTTATTTTAATGTCTTGCTCAAGATAAGATGCAGCCTAAAAAAATAAACTGTCTATATAATAAGCGAGATATTTGAAAACAAATGTTTATTGAAAACGTGTTTATAAAAATAATCGATAACAATCACTATTAAAAGTAATAAATTACTTATATTGATACGAAAAAATTAATGGAAACACTGTAATGCTTTTTGTTCCTAACTAAAGATTGAACACATATCTAACAGTAAATTGTATGCGAACAGGAAGGCATTCAATTTTATTTCTAGTTTCCATCGTTTTGGTATTCTACATAGGTACAACAATATTACACTCAGTGGTGGATTTCGATTTTCCAGTGCTCCTAGCCTTGCACCATTGTTTGTACTAGAAACTTTTTTGTCATCTACATCGCGTATTATCAAAGTTATGAATGCTAAAATAAATAATACTAGTAATAAAAGGGTTTCACTATAAACCCACCACTGTACACTTGTTCATTACATTTAATCGATGACTACAGCCACTACGTAAATACATCACAGGTCAGGTAGCTGAAAAAATCACCAATTTCGGCAATTTCATTCAACTTAGTTATCTAAACTTAATAAGCTTTTACAATAACAGTACAACTTCAAATGGAAATCGGTAATGCAAGCACTTTGTTTCCCGTACAAATTTAGTCTGCTAATTGTGCCCATAACTTCATATTTTGTTGTTTTATTAGTGCCCACAGTGTCTCTTAAGGTGACTTCAAACAGCGCATTTCCAGGTACAGTCTCTAAAATGATCATGTAATCTTTTACCTCGTGTTCATTTAAAATTTCTTCATGATGTGTCATCATTCTAGCAACGCTGATATTAGCGAGAGACAAATTAGAACATTGTGCGTATCCTTCTAGTTGTTGGTTCATATGCTCTACTGCAAAATTAGCAGCTTCAATCACTGCACTGTTATTACTTTCGATTTCAACGCTCTGTTGACACGTGCACCAATGACTTGCAATATCTGCATCCTTGCAGGTTCGTTCAAGCGCGATTTCACTAAACAAACTGTAACCACGTGAACCGTTCTTTGGTTTTAATGATAAAGCGTCTTCGGTGATCACGGAAGGGTTTAAAATGTCTTTTAAAGTCTCATGTAGATCGTAAGGTGTCGTTAGACGTCTTGTATTCTTCACCAGGTTCTTATAAGCTTGGGGGTATTGTTCTTTAAACCATTCTGGTAGCATCATGTAAACAAAAGGAAGTCTTTCTTCTAACCGCCCCTGGAAGGTCTGTCTAAATTCACCCCACCTTATACCATGATCACTCATGAAGATCATCACAGTGTTGTTCAACCTCCCGGAATTCTTCAACTTTTTGAAAAAATCGAGGTACGCGTTGTCTCCAAAATGAGGAGTGTTTAAATTATCGTGACTCAAACTTGCTCCCCAGAAAAAACCAAAGTAGGGGAGATTCTCCAAGTCCATGGTTAAAGCGAAATTCCTAATGTAATCCAACAAGGCTTGATAGACGAACCTTTCGCCGATACATTGTGCTTTGATATTAAGTCCATTGCCACAGTTCCCGACGTTATTCTCCGACTCTCTATCAAAAGGACCCCACATATAATCCGTAGGTTGCTTTACAAACCCTTTTCTCTGATAATTAAAGATACCCATCCAAGTGGCATCTTCACCAAACGCGGTGGCAAAACCCCGCGCCTTGAAGTCGTTCCAGACGAAAGGACAGCTGTCGAAACGCTCGTTGGTAGCTTCATTCCAACAACGCTCTTTCAACTGTTCTTCTGACAGACCAGTCAAAACCGGCATTAAATTCGGAAAGGTGTTATCACCGACTTTGTTGTAACCCAGCAGTTCTATCGCGGATATGTTCTTCAGATACTCGGCGGTAATCGGCATCTGTCTGTGAAAGTTAACCCTAGAGACGGCATCCAAACCAACAACCAACAAGTTTAGTGGTTTATTCTTCCTCTCGACTTTCTGGATGTTCTTCCCGTTTAATGGGATAAACGAAAAATAGTCTTTATAAACAAGATCTCCATCTACCTGACATATCACTTTGATGAACTCGTCTGTAATTCTTGCACTAACGTTGAACGGAATGCATTTTTTTGTATACTCTACTTTATTGTCACTTTCGCTTCCTTGGGGTTCGACTCTATGAAAGCTTTCGTAACAGCAATGCAAAGCATTTATACTTTGATTGGTGTACTTAGGCAAGGAGGATTTCTGAAGGTATATTGAAGTCAGATTTGTTGTGAACAAAGCAGGGGTGCCATTGTTACAAATTGGTGGTTTTCCATAAGTGAAATATTTCTTCGCGCTTTCTTCGAATGGATCCATCTCTGGTATTCGACATCCTTGCGTTTTAATCAAAAATCCCCTGAGAGAATCTTGGTCGAAGATCAGCTCTTCGCTTTGTAGTTGTATAGGGACTATGTTATATGTTATAACCACGTTGTAGAAGAAGGTAAGAGCACCAAGAATGATGAGGAACAACAGAAATGATACTTTCCATGGACGTTTTGTCTGGATTTCCATGCCATTCGATAATCTGAAATTTTTTGAATTAGATGCAGGAATATTTTTACTGGTAATTCTGATTACATATTAAATAATAATAGTGCCAGTTTTTTTTTAAATTCCAAACTTACTAAATTTGACAATACATTTTGGCACTTATTAACTCGATTTATATTTTTTAAGCTAAAAAAACACCAAAGTGCTACAGTTTTAGTACAATTCATACTATTGCTTTTTTAATTGAATAATGGTGTCGTCATCATTAACTTATAGTTTCAAGTAGATCTTTTCAAGGATTTCGCAATAGTAAAAAAAGAGATAAAGATAAAGTACTTCTTAAAAGTATATCAAGATGATCGATTTTTATTGACACACACACAATAGTATTTTTTTTTGTATGTGAATTATTTTTTTTATAACAGTGTTGTTCTAAAACTGACAGTTTTATTACTATTAGATTAACAAAATATCTAAATGCGAGAAGATACTGAACTTGGATTACCAACTTCCGCTTGATTTGTTATTTTGCTAGATGAAAATTCAAGGAATTCATCTTTACAACGGCACAATAATCCTTCAGTATGTAAAGTGTTTGACAGATGAGTCCACAAAATTTATATTTACGGCCGGAAGAGAGTTCAAAAAACCAAGAGCACAAAATTTGATTGTTGCCGCGTTAGTTAAAATTAATCGCTAGGGAAAAAATACGTATTTTACCGGAAAATGCAACAGAGGGAAGAATAGAAATACAATTATTACAAGTGAAGAACAAATTGTGTGATACTTAAAAATTTTAATTAAATGATGCGAGATTTATTCATAATTTGCGTAAATTAAGTATTTTTTGCGAAGATTATTCATGGGTGGTTTGTTTTGTGGCAGCTTTATAACTTTTCAATTGATTTTATAAAACATTTTCTGCCTAAAAAAGATGCGCGAGGCAAATTTCTCGCAAAAAAATCCGGTTAAGTCCGTGTATAATCAATAATGTTTATTATCTATGTGTAAACCTGTAGTTTTCCCTCATACATTAAAAAAAATAATTCTACGACACGATAAGGACAACTAATTTCCGTTTACACATTTAAACAGAATTTTATAATTTTAAAAATTTGAACGAATTCGAAAATTTGTTTTAATTTAGCGATGTTGTGCATTTTTTATTTTTTGTTTATAAAATGTAAGTATTAATAAACGTAACTTTTTTGGTTAAAATTGTAATAATGAAAAAATTATACTTTACCGAATTAATTGAATGCATGTGGTGTAAAAAATCCTCACTTTCTTCAAACTATATCGAGATATTTATTGTAATTTCTAAGAAAAAATGTACATGAAACAGATGGATTTTGACAGCTCGCTTTGAGGGATGGTTCGATAAAGCGTCGCGACGATAATACGGTGGCGACGCCCGCTAAATTTAAACGTAAAACACGCTGGTCGCAGTGTTACACTGTTAGCCATTTTTTTCTAATCGAATTCGCAATTATCTTAAATAAACATTTCTTTGTTATATTTTATGTGATAACAACAGTGGGGGAAGTAAAACAAAGCAGCGGCGTAATAATGTAATTCCGGAGCAGTGTTCCACAGCTCTATCGCACCCCTAATGATCCCAAAACCATATAAAAATCTGTAAATTTGATTCAGTTCCAAATTACATTTTTCTTGTGAAACTCATCATGGAATTTATTTTTACAATGTCATTTTTGAAAAGAAAGTGGTTGAAATAGTATTCGAAAGGTATTATACTTACTATTCGTTAACTTTTCACTTATACTATTTCTCGAAAATTTGCCTATACAACATAATATGATTTTAGTAAAAAACCGTCGATATATTTTCATGTCTTTTAGTATGAACTTTTACTAAAGAACTGAAAATCAAATTTTAGATTTCTAGATATTAACGTTTATTGTCGTGTCATAAATTAGCGGAACACCGAAAGTTACGCTGCTGATTTTTTTTATATTGATTGTATTGTTTAAAAGACATTAAATTTTCTCTTCAATAATAAATAAATAACTAATAATAATAAATAAATAATTTAATAACTTTAATAGAATATGTTTATTTTGCAATAAACAATAAGTATCAAGCCTCGAATGTTTTTACTGCGTCAGTTTTTTTTGTTTATCAAATGTTCCGCAAAAATATAGGTTAACGGTTATCACGATTTATATTAATTAATCACTTCAAGAAGAAAGAATGGGGTGAAAAACTGTTGTTTGAAAATTCGATATCTTAGAGCAGCGGTTCTTAACCTTTTTGGCTGGCGACCCAAAATATAAATATTTTTGACCCTGACGTTTTGTTTATCTTTCAGTATTAATCCTATTATTTATTAATAATAAAATAATAGGATTAACTAAAAGGCCGTGTTTTGCTTAACATTATTATTTTCTTTATTCAAATCTAAGCTCAACAAGCATACATCGGCAATATCAGCGTTCATAGTAGAAAAACGATTTTAAGCAACAAAGTAAAACATGAAAAAGCATATAGCCTGAGGCCTATCATCACTAATTGTAATTAGAGAGATTCCACGAATATCTATCTTGAAGACCGGAAAAGGATAATAGATGACGTGTCGAAATCGAACTCTCAAACATCAGCTTGTTTCAATGAGTTTTCAATGACTTTGTTATCAATGAGCTGCAATTACTTTAAAATTTTGTACCAAAATTTCCAAAACAGCATGTGATTTTAATATTGACATTAATAGGTGTAGAAGCTTCAAAATTTTTCTTTTCTTTTCATAAATCGATCGTAGAACCATTCAAAAATATATTTTGAAAATTTCAAAACAAAATTCTATGCGGTTTAAGAGTTATAAGCGATAGAGTAAATGTCCCTCTGTCGAACAATTGGAGCGCGTGGCATGTAGTGCGGAGCCGTCGAGCAGCTAGTCACTCTACAACTATGTGGAAGATATTAAAGATAAAAAACTCTTTAGAAGATGATTTTTTGTTCGTTGGAAAAAAATTTTTAGAAGTGTGAAAAATTTTAAATTTCACACCGACTTTTAGCGTTTCCTCAGGTACATAAATAAATGCGTATTTCTCGAAATCACTTTTTTCGAATTTGGGTACACTTTAGCTTCTAGTTTTTGATCCTTCGTTATCAAACTCAGCACATAGTTGCTTTATATAATTACGCTCTATGTGAACCTCAATCATAAAGAATATCTTTATTTTTACAAATTTTTTCATTGCAAAAAATGGAAAAAAATCATACTAAATGTTCACATTCCTCAGAAAAATATTAATTTTCGATATTTTTGGGGGGATTGAGGTTCAAATAGAAGAAACACTTATAAAGAAAGTAAATTTTTTTGAAAAATTGATTTCGGATGAAAATTGTGACCTCCAGGATGTACACAAATTAGCCAGCCGGATGGCGACTTACAATGCACGGCAGCTAACCTCTCCGAAATTTTCCGAGGAAAATGTAATTCATAATATACTCTTAAATATATGCATAACATAATTCCATAATATAAATGAAATTTATTTATTCCTTATGTGTAAAAAAAATTGTAAAATACACCGTCCTATACATTCACTTACACCTATTTCCCCCCTTAAGTGAATACAAATTTTGTCTTATTTATTTTAGCTAGAAATAGCGTGCTTACCTTTGGATACTGGTTGTTCAAAAAAATATTTTGATCACTTGTGTAATCGAAAAAAACGTTTACTATACTGAACAGTTTGGTTTAAATCTGAATCTATATTATCTATCGATTGACAGATAAATAGATAATCTTATTTTTGAGCATTTGCACGGGAGTGATTTTTTTTTTTTTTTTTTTGAAAGAAATCTGCAACGAAATAATTTCGTGTTATTTAGTTAATTTAGTTATTTCGACGGAGATAGGTTAGTTAAGTTGAACTATAGTCATATTTTGAATAAAGAATTTTAGTTATTGATACGTGAAAGTACCTATCTAAAAGTGGATGAGTTATTGGACTTTAAAACGAATTGTCTCATAACAAGGATAAAGTGGTTGATACGCCAATGCAATTTTAATCTTAATTTTCAAGACACTTTAATGTAGTCACTTCATTTTTTTTTTCTGGGTGATAGTCAAAAATTTTTCGATTATTCTTAAGTAGTTTAATAATAATAACGGCCTTCAGTAAAATCAAAAGAAAGAAAAGGGTATAAATAGGCGAAGACTAGCTATACGTTATTCGACTTTACCTATTGATATAAAATTATATAAATCAAAAGTAAATAAAAATAGCAAAAAAACAGACAGCCAAATTAAGTTCAAATTAAAATAGAATAAATATATATTGCTAAAATTTACTGTGAAGTAGGAAAGGAAAGGGAGGTAGGTTTAAGGGGGTATTAAAACGTAGGTTTATTGAAATACGGGTATGAATATTAAAACTAAAAGCCAATTTTTCTCGCAGGTTAGTAGAAAATGATGATAAAATAATTTTAACGTAAGTACGGAAAGATGAGATAAGATTTTAAGTCTGTAGAAACTTTGACCTATATTTTTTTAAACGAAAAACAAACCGATAACAACTATTTTGTATTTTTTAAGTAGCTCTCCTGCGTAACTAACTAAACAACCGTTTTTAAGCAATTCTATTAAGCAACTGTATGAAGCAACTGTCTGAAACACCTGACTGAGGAAGTAGAACTTCTCCAGCAAGTAATGTACAGTGGGGGATGTTCATCCTTATCCATGGAAGGGTAGGTACCCGTTTGGTTTAACGCAAATCCCTAATTAAGTATATTACAATAATATGTGAAACGCAACAGTGATACCAAAATTTATAATAGACGGCATAAAAAATTCAACTAATTTATTACGTATTTTGTAATGTACAAAATTAGTATTAGCATATAGAGAGAGACCTTAATACTAGATATAACTTTGTCACCACATATTTTTGGAATTTAATTTCGTCATCGAAAATGATTTCTATTTTTTTATCTCTGAGACTATGTTTAACACTTGTTTTTGTAGATAAGTTTTAACCGAGATTTCACCAAATGACGAATTCCATTAGAAGAGAATTTTTATCGGTATTTACTTTTAAATTGTGCGTGAAGCAATATTCAAATACAGATTTTAAAACACTACTAATTTTATTACACGCTTCATCTAAATCAATTAAATTGAACGCGCAGATATTATATTTGTGTATCAATAGCATAGCTAACCGTATTAATAAATTTTATAGTCGAGAATATGTTAGTAATATAAATTAAATATAACAATGGCCCTAAAACAGCGCCCTGGGGAACTCCACTTGTCACCGATAGTTTTTCAGAAAAGGCATTATTTAGTTTTACTATATGACACCGGTGGGATAAGTAACTGTTAAAAAATTAAGAGTCACAGTATCAAAGAAAAGTCTATCAAAGTTAATACTGTAAAATTACCTTTGTTTCTTTTAATGAGAATGTTATTTAAAACTTTTAATAAAATAATGTGATTTTTTTAAATCAGATTGTATTATTTTTTCGTGTATAGTTGTAAATTTGATTGAATATACTTTTTTTTAAATTCTGGCAAAGGCTGGAATTAAGCCAAATCAGAATGAATATTTATGTGGGTTTTCTTCGAAGTGACAATAGAAGTTTTCCAAGTTTTTGAAAAGTATACATATTGTAAGCAACAATTGATAACGTGTGTAATAAATGGCATAACTGCAACATTTTGACTGAAATTTCATCTGCCCCTCTAACCAGTCTTCTTCAAGTCTTTAAACAACAAAGTTACAAGGATTTTATCACAAAAATACTTAAAATCCCTTCAAATCTGGCTTCTGCAACGCTTACAAAGAGGTTTATGATTTATTAATCACGAAATTGCCGACCATTGCTTCAAATCGGGATTCTAGAACGTTTTACAGTATGGACAGTTAAAACCTCTTCAAATCTGGCCTCTCTAAGTCTTAAAATAACAAAGTTATAACGATTTTATCGCAAAAATACTTGAAATTTTATCAATTGGCTTCTGCGACATTTCACAACTTAATAATTATGAAAATGCCGAAAATCGCTTCAAATCAGGATTTTGGAACGTTTTACAGTATGGACAGTTATTCCCATACTTTTAAGTGTTTCTCGAAAAGGTTAGAAAATTAGAAATAATGATTATGAGATCGATAATTGGTCTTGAAAAGAGGAGGTAATGTCTGGGTTGAATTTCTTCGATTGGTGATGTTTAATAATATGTGTTACATTGAATTTATTTATAAATTGATATCGTCTGGTTTTTGTAAATCAGTTTGAATAAAGCTGAATGGCGCACTGTGTACCAAGCTGTAGTGTAGTCAACCTTAAATACTGGAAAACTAAACTAACTGGTAACATTGGACATGATTCCTAACCAATCCACGAGCAATAAGGACTCCAAGAGTAGAGGAGGAAGTTACTGATATTTTTGAAAATCAACTCCCACAGAGCACAAGAACAGTCGCATGTGATGTAGGAATTCACTTAAGTTTGGAAGAAAAAAAATGAAAAAAGAAACATCCCCGTTATATGGGTAAGACGACTTCAACATAAATTTGGTTTAAATATTTGGTTAGGAATAATTGATAATCAATTAATAAGGCCACACGTGCTACCTAATCGCATGACGGAAGAAGTCTTCTTTATTTTTTAAATAACGAATTTCAGAAGTTAATAGAAATTAATTAAGAACGTAACATGTGATTCAGCCTGATGACGCACCTGCACATTATGCTGTAGATGTTAGACAATAGTTAAACAGAAATTTTTCTATTGTTGGTGCCGTCGCGGAGAACCACATTGGCCAGCCTGTTTCCCAGATTTGAATCCATTAGTTTTTTTCTGGAGCGCCATGAAGAATAAACTCTATGATACTTTACCGGAAGTAGTAATTGTTACAAGGGAAATGCTGGACAAGTATATGTACCGCCGAAGAGAGTATTATGCTGGACAATGTACAGCAAAGTACTTACAGGTGTACCGCCAGTATAAACGCCCAGGGTCGGACTTTTGAACATTTGTTATAATCCTAATGTGTTAACTTGTAATTGTGATCGTATTCATTTTTTTGAAATTTCTACATCTGATAAATTTCGGCGCTTTTGTTGATACATTCAATTTTAAACGGTAAGATAGTGATCAAAAATTGAATCTTTTCAGATTTCAATTTCTGATAATGCAACAATGATATGTTTGTAAGTGATATTGTTCATTCAAGACCTATAACTCTCGCATTTATGTTTATGGAAAACGGAAAATCTAAGCCATGCAGAAAACAAAGTTTGTTCCCATGATCTTTGTAGTGTTTTAATAACTCCGTATGTAGGGTTATTCTCGAATAATGACAAAACTGTATGCAATAAAACATATGTACTTATAAAGGCCCTTGATTTTTTAACTCATGCAAGAAATTAAATTAAAGCCAGTTTTATTATTTTTTTTTATATTGACAATTTATCAAATTGTTTCGAAACTGCGATAAAATCGTATAAACTCGTTTATTGTTAGCAACACTTTAAACAATTAAGACACTAAAATAAGAATAAAATTAACACGTTTTAAACAATTAAGCGGATAAGTACTAATAAAACAAGTATTTAAAATGAGCGCCACGACTTTTTTCGCACGCTCCTACGCGTCATAAAAATCATCTCTGTTCTCTTGTGAAACAAAGTAACTTGGATATTTTTTTATTAGAATTCACTTATTGTTATTTCAAAAAAAAAATATTTAAATAAAATGTCTCAATAAAAAATGTATTTTGTGTTGCCGATCTGCTTGGTCATTATACGTGAATAGCCCTTTATAATTAATCTACTCCAAACACAGTAGGGAATGTTAAATATTTATTTTATACTCCAACTACTTAAAAAAATTGTAGCACTTGATTAAAGAAGCGACTAGTTCTAGGGCTTACCTGGATCTTATTTTTTTTGATCACTTTTTCTCAAAAATGCGTAAAACAAGCAAACTTATTGGGATCACCTAAACAAGTGCACCGCAACTGAATCTTTGCAATTTGATAACATATTCATGATACTCCCACACATTGACCATATCCTCAACTTTCTTTATCTCCATTCAAATAAAAATATGCTCTATTATAGTGTTAATAAAAACTCATTCGTATGCAGGACGTGCTCAATAATATTTATGAAGTAATAAATTACGAGCGGTAAACACAATATATTACAAAATCGTCCGAGACATGTCATAAGTAACTCAGAGAAAAGTAAATTCTGTAGGAAAGAAATGTTTGCGCTTTGTGTTTGAACATAAGGGGAATAATAAATTATAGCAAAAGTCCATACGCACTTTCGCGTACTTTTGCTTTTAGATAATTGCTCCAGTGAATCTTGGAAGGTCAATGTGGTTTAGAGCAGTCGAAAAATCCACATTTTTGTATAGAGGAATGAAAATTGGGTTGTTTTTCAAAATTGTGAATTCTCTAGCTGAAATTTAACTAGTTTTTAAATTTTCTAGTTACAAATGGTGGATGCGCCAGGCCAATTTCAATTTTCAGCCTAATTGGTCGCGATTCCTCGAGTTAAAAAATGAATGAAAAATTGACAATGGTAAATACAATATATTACAAAATTCTCCTAAACACTTCATAAGTAACTCAACAGAAAATTGTAAATTCTCTTGGAAAGAAACGTTGACTTTAGGCTTTGTACACCAACTTAAAAGGGATAATAAATTATCTCACAAAAACACTCAAGCACACTTCCACATTCTAGTCTTTGTATTTATATACAAGAATTGCCGTTAAAATCCTCTAAGTCCGTTATATACTTTGTTGTTTGAGCTTTGATTTAAAATCTTCTTGATGGCTAAAAACAAAGTTGTTATCATTACACCAAAAACTACCTTACAGTTACCTTCTTTATCAGACTCTGACAACTCTTGTTTAGGGAATTCTACATCAAACGTGATATACAGTGTCCCATGAAGATTGTTATTGTCATAGTTAGGCATTCCCTCTCCTTTCTTGCGAATTCTGGCGTTAGGCCACGTGACTTTATCTCTGCTGATTGAAACCATGTGTCCATCCAGATGTTGCAGCTCCATTGTAAATCCTACTAGAGCATCCTACAAACTTAGTTATAACAAAAGAGCTACTTCTGGAACTATTTAACCTACCTGTAAACTTATAGTAATGTTAGTATACAGATCATCCCCTTTGCGCTCAAAAACTGGATGTGGCTGCGTCTTAATCTTAAGTATAAGATCCCCAGGATCTCCATCAAGATGTGGTTCTCCTTCAGCTGTGAACTTGGTTTCTTGCCCATCAACCATCCCAGGTTCAACTTCCATCTCAAGAGTGCGCTCTTCATTGACTAGTTTAACATTAGGACACTCATCACACACTGTCTGTTGCATCATCTGGAATCTTCCAGGTCCTAAATTCCTTGTAATCATTTCTTGTCTACAATTACACTTTCTTGTTCCTTTGGCTGCTTTCATCACTGGTTTATTCCTTGTAATTTCAATAAAAGTGCCCGTGTATAAGTCCTCCAACGTCACTGCCACGTCCATAACCACGTCAGCCCCTCTAGGAGTCTCATGCTTTTGTTCTCCGCCCCCGAAATGAAACCCAAAGTCCCCAAAGAAACTAGCAAAAGGATCCATGCTCCCATCCATCATACCGTCACGTTGAAGACAATCTTCGCCACATCTATCGTACTTTTTCCGTTTTTCGTCATCTGAAAGGACTTCATAGGCGGCACCCAAGTCTTGGAATTTCTGCGACGCTTCCGGGTCTTCTTTGTTCTTGTCGGGATGTAATTCTTTAGCTAACCTACGATATGCCTTTTTGATCTCGTGCAAACTTGCAGATTTTGAAACTCCTAAGATTTTATAAAAGTCTCGTCCTGCTAGAACTGTAGTTACCACAATTATTAGAGACAGGAGAACCAAAATTGGCCAACAGTGCACTCTCATTTTTCTGTCAATTCACTTCACATATTACACGGAATTAATAAAATTATAATTTTCTTTTATTGTGAAGCTTGGAAATACACACGACCTTCTCAAAACATGTGGATTGCTATGATTGGTTCGACACACGCCAATGGTGGTTACGTAAACTAGGCAACCAACATTGCGAAATCAAATTAAAAGGTAAATCTTATCGTAATCATGTATTAAAACACCCTGTGACTCTTTACACTGCGTTTTGTTACTAAATGCGTGATAATTAACAATCAGTTTGGTTATTCGGAGTCAGAATTGCAAAATTCTGAGATGATTTGTCCCCTCCACGTTGGCCAATCTTCCGTTGACATAACATCAGTCAGTTGAGTAATTGAAACATAACCTCATAAAATGAGCGTTGACAGAGCTGTCACAATCTAAAATATTTTTTTGGAATAACAGAATGGCGAAGATGTCTTGTTGTTTGTGCAACGGGGAAATTATGACAGCTGAGTTTGATTTGCAAAAAGACTTCACTTCGACATCGAAAACGTCTCTGTGGATGCTCCTCCAGAGTTGCATCGCGGAAGAGTTCTTTATCACTAACTACTTAATTTGTAAGCTCTGTTACATTTTATTGAACGAATTAGACAGTATTAAAGTAAGAGTTAAGACTATAGAAGATAAGTTGAAAAGTTATCTCGCCAAGTATTCTCCTAATGAACAAAAATTTGAAGAGTGTACAGTGTGTTTAAAAAAAATCGATAGTAAGAACTTCAAGTCACACTTAAAAACTCACGAACTGAATGATTTAGATCCTAGTTTTGATTTCGACGATGTTCATTCAATATCAGAAATAAATCCTTCGCTGGAAGACATAAATTTGATTCAGGAAAGTGAAAGAAAAAATGAGAGTGATGAGAAAAAAAAGGCAAAAAAGAATGTGGATAGCCTGAAACCGTACACCTGTACAGAGTGTCCAAAAACTTGGAAAACTTTGGCCGAGCTTAAAAATCACATCTCTTCTCATAGTAACGAACGACCTTTTATCTGTGAGATTTGTGGACAAGCATATAAGCGCCAACAAGCGTTGACCATACATGTCGGTATGCATAAAGGGATTAATCCATACACTTGCATCTACTGTAAGAAGTCTTTTACACAAAAAGGGGCTTTAGTGAGACACACGCCTATACATACAGGTAACTTCGCTCTTTATTTAGAGATTATAAATAATTTTTTCTTGTAGGTGAACTACCCTTTCAGTGTGACTTGTGTGGAAAAAGATTTGTACACCACACTTCTTTCAACATCCATAAATTAAGTCACACTGGTGAAAAATCCCACAAGTGTGAAGTTTGTGGTTTATTATTGATTTCTGGATCTCATCTTAAAAGACACATGCGGGTGCACACTGGCGAAAAAAGATTCAGTTGTGGTACTTGTGGCAAGAAATTCGCAGAGAAATACAACTTGGCAGTACATGAAAAGTTGCACCTTGGAGTCTCCAAAAGAAAAAAATATCAGTAAGTAAATGTCGGTCTTTATGAGAACTTACTTATACTTCATTTTTTTAATAGATGTCACATCTGCGATGGGTTATACAGCGGCCAAATAAAATTAGAAGAACACTTACTTAACGTTCATCAAAAAGTAGAATACCCAGACGCACCTGAAGTAACGTAGTATGAATAAAAACACTTTAAGAAAACATTTTATTCAAAGCATTCTCATTTAGCCTAAATAACTGCCAGTTTTCCGAAATCGTTAGATTTTCCGCACCTAAACTTTTATAAAAATCACTAGCAGGGTTCCATGACAGAACGTGAAAATCGAGTCTTTTACTTGGGGCTTCGTGCGCAACCTTCGCGACTGCCATAAAAAGCTGTTTTCCTATTCCGTTTTGACGGTAGGCTGGTTGGATGTAGATGTCTTCTAAAAATATAGATTTTCCTAGCCATGTTGAATAAGACGTGTAATACAAAGCGTATCCCATGATGTGTCCATCTGATAATTCTGCAACTAGACAGGTAAACGCTGGATTGTCGGTATCAAAGCCGTCTTTCATCAGTACAGAGGCGTCAATTTTAATTTGGTTTTCTAGTTTTTCAAATTCTGCAAGGTCCTAAAAAGCAAGCAACTCGTTTTAATGGCAATTTACCAAGATTTGTGCTAAATTAAAATTTCTTTCACAAGTTACTTTTAAGAAACCTTGCCCTGCCTCAACGTTCCCTACCAATAAGAAAAGTAACTGAATTAAAACACGTTAATATTCGTTTTTTACTCAAGTGCACGGATGTATTAGTTTAAGGGCCTACATTTTTTTGAATTTATGTTTTACCTTTATTAACTTAAAAACCTGGACCATGTCCTCCCTTCTGGCTTTCCTAATAGTGACGTTTATTTCTGAGCACTTTAACATTGTTCTGAATGATAATTACTGCAGATCTTCAAGGACACGATTATCACTTTTTTTTAAAATAAATTGCCATTTCACAACAGCCGCATCTAACTGATAAGATATGATAATCTTATATTTATTAAAACATGATGCTGCTTCTGAAGTGCTGGAACACTCGTAAATTGTAAGTAACTACATCAATATCAATCTTGGGTTCTTGTACTTGTCTATTTTATTAACGCCATTGCATGGCGCTAAAAATCAGATTCTTAATTGACAAAATGGAGCCCGCCTACTCGATGATGGTTAATGCGATAAAACACACAAAAACTAGTTCAGAGGCTCTTGACCGAAGGTCAACGATCCATCGAACTTTGAACAATGCGTCGTAACTTTGGTTAAGTGTACAAATCTATGTTTGAGTGGTCAAATTATCTAATTGTTAAGGTTAATAAGCTGTTGACAATCGCGACGTTTGTTGACGTTTGGTTTCGGAGTACCAAAATAACCCAAATAAAGACACTAGATTCCTATTTTATCCACCCGTCTTTTGTCATTTGTCAACTTCTTCCGAACTTCTTGGTGCAATGGCCACAATGTTGAGGAGTGTTGTTTTAGCGGAAAACATTCTTCTAAAGAATGGAGCAAAAGTAAGTACCTTAAAAGTACAACCTGAAAGTTCTACCTCCTTTGTCCTTGAACGTTAGGACACTTTATTTTTAGCAATTAATGTCAACCTTGTTGGAATTATTTATAAATTAAATCATCAGTTATGTAAGCAAATTAAATTGTAGATTTTGGGGTCTTCGACGAGTTGGCAACCCCAGAAGCAACAACAGAGGAATCTGAATGTCCATGAACACATCAGTTATACTCTTTTGAAGGATGCAGGGATCCAAGTCCCCAAATTTGGGGTTGCAAAGACAAAACAAGAGGCGAAGAAAATTGCGCAAGAGTTGAACACAAAAGACATAGTACTTAAGGCTCAGGTGTTAGCTGGAGGGCGGGGCAAAGGTCATTTTAAGAATGGTCTCAAAGGTGGAGTCAGAATGGTTTATTCGTGAGTATCTCAAATCTGTTTTTCTGTGTTTAATGTTGGATGTAGCCCAGAGGAAGCTGAAGACATTGCTGGCCAGATGCTTGGGCAATATTTAGTCACCAAACAAACTGGGGAAAAGGGGCGTATTTGCAACGCTGTTATGGTGACTGAAAGGAAGTTTCCCAGGAAGGAGTTCTATTTTGCAATCATGATGGAGCGCGCTTTCTCTGTACGTCACTCTAAAGACTATCCTTAAAACTAACACTATTTTTTTTGTAGGGACCTGTAATAATAGCGTCATCCCAAGGAGGCGTCAACATTGAAGAAGTCGCAGCAGAAAACCCTGACGCAATTCTTTATGAACCAATTGACATCAGTAAAGGTTTAAGCAAAGAACAAGCAGAGAAAGTGGCTGTAAAAGTAGGGCTCAGCTCCCAGAAGGATAAAACAGCAGATATGCTTCTAAGGATGTATGATTTGTTTTGTAAGAAAGACGCCCTCCTTATTGAAATCAATCCATACGCGGAGGACGCTGGCGAAACTTGTAAGTCTTAAGCGTCTGACCCCCCCCCCCACACACAAACATTGACTTAAAATTTCTAGACTTCTCTCTTGATGCAAAGTTCCGCTTTGATGACAACGCCGGTTTCCGCCAGAAAGAAATCTTTGCCTTGCGCGACTGGACACAAGAAGACGAAAAAGAAGTAGCTGCCGCCAAGTTTGACCTAAATTACATCGCTTTGGATGGCAACATTGGTTGTCTTGTAAACGGTGCTGGTCTGGCGATGGCCACAATGGACATTATCTCCCTTCACGGAGGTTCCCCCGCTAATTTTTTGGATGTCGGAGGCGGCGCTACAGCTCAAGCTGTTAAAGAAGCCTTCAAAATCATCACAGCGGATCCCAAAGTATTATCAATCCTTGTAAACATTTTCGGTGGTATTATGAGATGCGATGTAATAGCTGAGGGTATTATCGCAGCGGCCAAAGAATTGAACCTTAAGATGCCCATTATTTGCCGTCTTCAAGGCACAAATGTCGACGACGCTAAGGTCTTAATCGCCAGTTCTGGCTTGAAAATTTTACCCGTGGATAATCTAGATGAAGCTGCACGTTTAGCTGTGAAATTATCAAACATTGTAAGTTTGGCGCGCGATGCTAAATTAGACATAAATTTTGAAATGCCCTTGTAAATGTCTTTAAATTAAATATGAAGCTCCATTGTTGTCTTGTTTATCAGTGTTAGAGAAAAACGAGCTATAGATGCACTCATCCATATTTAAAACTGCAGTTTACTGTATATTGTTGTAATATTTATTTATACAATTGTTAATAAATTATTCCATGCTGCATTCATTATTTGAATTGCCCAGGTGATGGGCCAAAGATACTATTACCTTGTTTAGACGCAGCCCTAGAGGGGGCAAAACCTAACAACTTTTGAATGTTTTGTCTAATCGACATGGTGCACAAAATGTATAGAAAAATGAAGGAACAATCGTAAAAATCGTCACCCGGTAAATTCCGGTGGCTCAAACCTTGGATCCACGTCAAAGGCAGAAATGGGAGGCGCGCCACAACTCTTCCATCAAAACTAAAACAAAGTGACACGACTTCTCGAAAACATGACTGAAAACTTACATGCTATTAAACATGCTCAATAAGGCGGTAAACGCAAAACCAATTGCAAACATTGATTTCATTTTAACTAACGAAAGATCACGGTTGTTATTTTTCAGCCGCTCTTCTTCCCTTTCTATTTTCTTTTTGTGTTGTTTATCTAAAGAATCTCCATGGGCCTCCTTGCGCTTCTCAACTACAATAAAATCAGTCCTCGTCGTAGAAATACGAATTACCTACGTCTTTTGCTTTGTCTTTCCACTTCCGTTTTTAACTTTTGATACTTTTCTGTGCGGTACACCATCAGCCATGTGAGACCTTCGCCCAAAAGCGCGGTACATATAGAAATGAAGACGATAAGTAGAGTGTCTGCCCACATCTAGAATTTCTAACTTGTACAAAAAATCTTTTTTTAAGGTTACGTTGACAGCTTAGAAATCTGACACATGACGTGACATCTTTTTTGTTGCCAACACTACACATAAAATAATCCAAATGATGGTTTTTGGCTCAACCTCAAAAAGCCTCGTCCAACATTTAAAATTAGTCAGCTCAATTACACAAGGCTGGATTAATAAAAAATGATCAGCTCACCTTTCGTTTTGTTCCCTGTTTTACAAAAATAACGTTTTAAATTTGGTTAATTTGTGATGCTTGCGTTGGTACCTCGATCGTTTGACATATTTTGAGTGAAATCAGCTGGTGAAGAATCTCAAACAATGCTGTTATGACATTTTTAAAATTCGAATAGAAATAATTCACAATGCTACGTACAACTCGAATCCATTATTTTGCATTACTAGTATTTGTTAGTATAAGTATTTTAAACGTACCTAGTAATGCTGGTGTAATGCACAGCCATTCAAATGATCTGCACAAAGAAAGAGAAACTGATGGGGCGTACAGCCCTCGAGATCATTCTCATTTTTCTGATAGTGGTGAACATCATAATGAGTTTGACCATGAAGCTATCTTAGGCAGCCACAAAGAAGCGGAAGAATATGATCATCTTCCACCAGAAGAAGCAAAAAGGCGTCTGAAGATTTTGTTGAAGAAGATGGATTTGAATGGAGATCAGAGTATTGATAAGAAGGAGCTCAAAGCGTGGATCCTGCGATCTTTCAAGTGGGTGTTAACTGCATTGCATGTTCTATCATAACCACATTCTTATAGGATGTTATCAGAAGAAGAAGCTAATGAAAGATTGGAAGATGCAGATGAAGACAGCAACGGCGTGGTGACGTGGCAAGAATATTTGTCCGACGCTTATGGCTTAGATGATGAAGAGAGTCTATCAATGGGGGATGAAAATGAACAAGTTTGTACAATTGTACCCTCTGTGCTCCATATTTATTTTATTTTTTTTAGCTGATAAAAGATGACAAGGAAATGTGGAAAGCAGCAGACACAAACAATGATGGTGTTTTAGATAAAAAAGAGTGGGCTGCGTTTTCACACCCTGAAGAGCATCCTTCAATGCTGCCAATTATTTTAGAACAAACTTTAAGAGAGAAAGACACAGATGGTGATAAGTTTATCACTTTTCAGGAATATATAGGTGACAGAGGCCATGAACACGACAAAGAATGGCTACAAGTTGAAAAAGATAAATTTGATCACGATCTAGATAAAGATGGTGACGGAAAACTTTCTAGTAATGAAATTTTATCATGGATTGTGCCAAGCAATGAGTAAGTTGTGATAAATTAAGTTTTTCTTACTCACTGTGTTTTTCAGGGAAATTGCAGATGAGGAAGTTCAACACCTGTTTGTCTCTAGTGACGATGACCATGACGATGTACTTAGTTTTGATGAAGTTTTAGAACATCACGACACTTTTGTAGGCAGTGAAGCTACTGATTATGGAGATCATTTGCATAATATTCATCACTTTGAAGATGAATTGTGATACCTTACCAATGTTATAGTAATCTGTGTAAAACTAGTTTTAGAATGTGTATGTTTTGGAATCTCATCGATTTTCATAGTGAATTTTATTTATTTGTGAATTATTTTTATATTCTAACTCATTTAACACATCTCCTTGTATTAATGTGCCATAATTCCCAATAAAATTTCAAAATCAAACTTTTATTAACAATATCAAACGTTACAAAAAATAGAACTTTGGTTAGTGAGGAATGGGTCAATTTAAGGCTGAGGAGTCTTCCTTATGTAATTTTTACCTGAGGGCAACGCAACAATTGTGAGAAGTGGAAACAAAGTCTTGACTTCTTCATCAGAGACAGAGGGCTGCACCATGACGTGTTCATTCGGCTTTAAAGCAAAGAATTACAAACGCAACAATCTCAAAATTACCAATTACCTTCCAATCTACAGGAGTCGCAACTCTATGCTTGTCAGTCAACTGAAGAGAATCAATCACTCTTAAAATCTCACTGTAAAAACAAATTACTTTATATATACAAAACGGTACAACTCTCTTACTCAAAATTTCTGCCCGTGGTGGCAGGATACAAAATTGACAGCCTCATTCTCTTTTTAGGATCAATAATAAACACAGCCCTTGCTGTTAATGGTATGCCACTAGCATCTTTCTCATCAGGATCAATCATTTGCAGCTTAGTAGCCAGTGTCCGCTGTTCATCAGCTATAATAGGATAAGGAAAACCTTCAGCGGCACATCCTGCATAGACTTTTATATCATTCAACCACTTTTTGTGAGTCTCCACTGAATCACAAGATAAAGCTATAACTTTAACTCCTCGTTTTTGAAACTCAAAGTGTAAATTCACCACTCTCGCTAATTCAGTTGTACAAACTGGGGTGAAATCAGCGGGGTGTGAAAAAAGAACCCCCCAACTAGAAAAAAGGGGTTAAGAAAATTGAATTGTAGAAGTGTTAACTTACGAGTCTCCCAACCAGTCATGGAACTTAATGGGGCCTACAGTTGTTTCCGCTTCGAAATTCGGGAAAACATCACCCAAATTAACCATTTTGAAGCTAAACAGGAAACGTTAATTTAAAGGTTATGAAATAAGGACCGGCGTGATTTCAGTTTCCACCAATCACGTGATTTCAGTTTCCACCAATCACGTGATTTCTTAAAGCCAAATGATTGAATTCTATTGGTTGGTTTAAAAAGCGCCTTATTTAAATTTTCTATACTTTTTCGTAAATTATTGCGTGTTAAAATAAGATTTTCCAATTTTTGATATTTTCAAACTTGAATTACCTAAAAGTACTAATTTTATAATTAATTAAAAAAAAAAATTAAAGTGGATATTTGCCAAGTCTAGTGGAAAAGACAAGTCATACTCTGCGTAAAAAAAATTAGTAGGCACAGCACCAATCAGCTGTCATATGTCAAAAGTGTCAAACTTTTAAAAGTTGTCAGTTTTTATTAATTTATTTTTAAAGTAAAACAAAATAAAAATAAAAATAAAAAGAAATGCAATACACTGTTCCAATTCAACAATTATTCGTATGCTTTCAAGCTGCCTATTAAGAGCAATAAATATTTATACATGATAAAAATAATGTGATGTCCTATAAAAGGAGGTGGAAAAGTACATCGTCGTTGCAAAAACAATAACGAATTTGAAACTAAAAGAATTTTGTACCTCCACACCAAAGGTGAGTACGTCCACTTTCACTTTCTCTGTAATTCTTAACATTAATGCGTTCACCTTGGCCCTGTGCCCCTGTACTCCTCTCACTTATCAGTCTGATAATGGTTGTAGACGTGGACAGGTATTTCACTCGAATTACTTCTACAAAATAAATAATTCGTTTGTTTGTTTTACAGCCAAGTAAAGTGTTCAAAAGATAACATGTTGTTATCAAAGACCAGACCTGTAAGTAAAATAAAGCTCATGTTCAAAGTCCATATGCTAATACTTTCAGTTAACGCCTTATAGAAATTTAATTGAAAGATATCACAAACTTGACCTGCCAAGTGCCGCAATGGCTACTGCCGTATCCCCACAGAAGCAGACTCTTCCTCAATTGCCTGTCCCAAAATTGAGTCAAACTTTAGATAAATACTTGCAGTCAGTCCAGCCATTTCTAAATGCCACTGAATTAAATCATACAAAGAAATTAATTGCTGAATTCCAATCAGAAAGTGGTCTTGGACCTAAATTACAGAAGTTACTGGTGGAAAAAGCACAAGGGACTGATAATTGGTTAGCTGATTGGTGGCTCAGTACTGCATATTTGGGGTATAGAGATCCTGTGGTTGTGTATTCAAGTCCTGGACTTGTTTTCCCGTTTGAGAAGTTTGGGAATGATGCTGAAATGCTTGATTATGCTGCTAAGATGGTTGCTGGGGCTCTTAGTTATAAAGCAATTATTGATGGGTTAGTATAAAGAAGTTTTTGGTTGGATGTGATTTTGAGATTTTAGGGGAAAAATGCCGACTGATATGATGGGTAAAGATCCTCTGGATATGAATCAGTATAAAAAGATTTTTGGGACTTGTAGGATTCCAGGGATTAGGCATGATAACTTGGAATATAATCCACAATCTAAACATGTTGTGATTGTGAGGAATAATAATGTGACCTAACCAAAATGCTATCATGTCTTCATTATTAAATAAGTTTTTTTCAGTTTTTCAAGCTCCAAGTAATTAACGAAAAGGGACAAACAATGAGCGTTAAAGAAATGGCTCACGCCTTGTCTAAAATTGTGAACGATTCCAAAGACCCAGGCCCCCCAATTGGTATTTTGACCACAGATAACAGAAACAACTGGGGAAAAGCATATCAAGATCTTACATTGGGTGATTTTTCAAAAATTGATGTTTCAAAGCTCATCTTTTGCTTGTAGATTTCACAAATTTGAAGTCAGTGAGAGAAATCCAGACTTCTCTTTTCTTGCTTTGTTTAGATAACGTAATGGATAGCGCTGAAACAATGCAAAACATAGCTAGTAAGCAATTAATCCACGGTGGGGGAAGTGGCGCGAATTCCGCCAATCGATGGTACGACAAAACTGTGCAGGTATACAAACAGAGAAAAATGCTTCAAAATTTTTACGGATTTTTTTTAGTTTATTGTCAGTCGGAACGGAGTTGTTGGTTTAACGTATGAACATTCGCCCGCTGAAGGCCAGCCAATCGCTGTTATGACCGACTATGTGGTCAATTATATGTAACTAAGTAATTGATTTATTGTATTTAATACACTAGAAATGATTTTTAGCCACCGTGATTCACCAGCTCAAGAAGACTCCAATCTTAGCACAACAGCAATAAAACTCAGCTTTAACGTTGATGATGAAATTAGAAAAGCGTGTGATCGTGCTGCTGTCAACGTTGATAAGTAAAATCTAAAGACAGTAAACGACACGGAATTAACGACGAGAATTTCAGGCTTGCGGCCAATTTGGACATGGCAGCTTTCAAGTTTGACTCTTACGGCAAAGAATTTGTGAAGTCGCAGAAAATGAGCCCAGACAGTTTTCTTCAAATCGCGATGCAATACGCCTTTTACAGGTAAATTATTTTAAGAACTTGCCCTTATATATTATAAACCTTTTCAGAGTCCACAAAGTCCCAGGAGCTCATTACGAATCTGCGGCTACCCGAAAGTACATTCACGGTCGCACTGAAACAATCAGATCGTGCTCAAACGAATCAATCGCGTTTGCTAATGCTATGTTAGACAGTTCTAAATCGGACATAGAGCGAGTTGCTGCATTGCAACAGGCTGTTAATGCTCACAAAAAATACTCAATCGAGGTGAATATCTTTATAAATTTTGTTTTTTTATTGTCTCCTAATTTATTTCAGGCTGTCAATGGCTTTGGTGTCGATCGACATCTTCTAGGACTGAAACTAACAGCAATTGAAAATCAACTTCCTCTTCCAGAACTGTTTTCTGACCCCTCTTGGACCAGAAGTACTCACATGAGATTATCGACGAGCCAAGTTGCTACAAACTGTGATGGTTTTATGTGTTACGCGCCGTTGGTACCGGACGGCTATGGGTGTTGTTATAATCCCAGGAAAAACGATATTAATTTTGCAGTATCTGCTTTTACCGACCATCCAGACACAACTGCCATAAAGTTCCAGAGAGCGCTAGCTGACAGTTTGAAAGACATGCATGATATTTTAGCCAAGACTCAAAAAGCAAAGTTGTAAGGTGTTGGATATTTTTAATAAATTCATAATTTTATAAATTAACGCTTTAATCAAGTTTGATTATAATTACGACTTTATCAAACAAAATTATTACTGTTTATTGGAACTTACACTCTAATTCAACTGAGAAATTAAGCGCGTCTTGTATCTGAGAGAACTCTCACAATACATCCGACTCCTCCAACACTGTATACTTTTTCATGCCAAATTAACAAGTGCCCGCTGCTCCCTTCAGAAGGAAACTCAAAACCTCGGTAAATATATTTCATTAAGACATCTATCAATTCTGGAGATAAAGAGTTGACAGCTTCTTCAATTTGGGAAGGTTTAATAGACAACAACACTCTCAGTGTTAAGTTTACAGCATTCTCCTTAAATGAAATGATTCATTTTTGGTTAAAAAAAAAAGAATTTTCGTACCTTAATTTGCTGGTTCTTACTTCCTAAGGGGGCGTTGGTTAATACAGATCTCAGGGCGTCTATGTATTTTCCTGTATCTATAATTAAGGAAAGAAACCGAAGAAAAGCGTTAAAGTAGGCTCATAAAAAAAAGGATATTTTTGTAGTAGATTGTTGACTTCGCCCTCGTCTGGCCCAGCGGGACCGCCCTGATCCGCATCATCCTCTTTAAAGTTGTCTTCACAGTATTGATCAATGTCTATTTTTCTGAAAGCTGAGCTTGACGTATTCTTTGCCATGTCTTCTTTTATTTATAATAAATCACAAAATACATTTATTCATACAAGAATCTGAACCAACAACACCGCCCTGAAATAACTGATAAAAACAGTTTACAGAGTGTTGACAGTTCTGACAGCTAGAGGTTAGTCACAGTTTAGGGATTTTTCAATTTTCACACTGACCGTACGCGTTGCCAACCTCAGCCGAGTAAAATTCTTTCAGTTTATTTTAGGAAAAGTGACAATGGTAGGTTTTTAAAACTTAAATTTTCTAAAAAATGATTTACCATCGGCTGTAAATTGCGTTGTTAATCTGTTTTCTTATAACCACAGTTTATATCCTAAAGCTTATTTTTTCCTGTTGTGTTGTTTTTGATCCAAAATTGGGATTAGTGAAATTTTGAGGTTAGATTTGTCCTGTGTTTTTCAGGGTAAGGTGAAGTGCTCCGAGTTGAGACTCCGTGACAAAAAAGAGCTCACCAAGCAGCTCGATGAGCTCAAAACCGAGCTTACAAGCCTGAGGGTAGCGAAAGTTACAGGCGGGGCCCCATCGAAACTGTCCAAGATGTGAGTAGTACCCACTATGAAATAACGATATTTATGATATTTTTCTAGTCGTGTTGTGCGTAAAGCCATCGCGCGTGTGTACATAGTTATGCACCAGAAACAAAAAGAGAATTTGAGGAAGTTGTACAAAAATAAGAAGTACAAGCCTTTGGATTTGAGGCCCAAGAAAACGAGGGCTATTCGTCGGGCTCTAACGAAACACGAACAGCGCATTAGGACGCCCAAGGAACTTCATAAGAGATCAGTTTATCCCCAAAGGAAGTTTGCTTTGAAGGCTTAATTTGTATGGTGAAATAAATAAGTTTCATAAAATGGTGTTTTATTGAATCTTCAGGTACAAAAACAGTCATGGGGCTGACTCTGTTAAGCCCTCTCTGTTGGTTGGTCTTTTCAAAACAAACATGTAGACCACATACAATCCTTTAGGAAAATTTCGTTGTTTAACTTGTCTATAACAGTCTAGTCCTGCTTTTGCGAAAATTTTGCGGTATAACGACAAAGGTCGTGTCACTGAAGAATCTTGCTCATCTTTATCTATGTCATCAGAAGATGAAATATTCTCTTTTATTATAATTACACCATTTGGCTTCAGTCCAAGTCTGCAATTATAAATTAATTTGAAGCAAACAAAAAATGATTAACTTACTGACAAGAGTTCAAGAAGTCAATCAGATCTGTATCTGTCAAGTGCCCCAAAACCCACTGACTCCAAATCAAATCATACTTATTTTCTTCAGGTTTAAAATGTTGTAGCCCAACAGGAAAACAATCTCCAATTCTGTCCTCCAATTTTAGTCCTACATATTGTTTAACTTGGCTCAAAAACTTTGGATTCTGCTCCACGAGATCAACTTTTGTAAAAAAATCTAGAAGAAGGTGCTTTGTTATTCTACCAATTCCAGCCCCACAATCTAGTGCGTAATGTCTTCCAGGCGGATTTTTTGAGTTAAATAATTGTTTGAGTAGTAATTTAGAATCTCTAATATCTGTCTGTGATATAAAGCCGAAACCTCCAAGCATTCCATCGATCGTAGCGGGAATTTCGGACCAATACTGAACGGCATTCGCGTAGAATTTCTCATCGTTTTCAATTACTGTCACTGGTGTGGTAACTTCCATCGTGACCGTGTGAATTACCCCTAAAATATCTTTTTCAAATAATACAAAAATAAAAATATACGTACAGTCACATGCTGTCGAAACCGTTTTTAACCTAACCTAGCTAAACTCTGGCCTGACAGAATTGACAGAAATTTGACACCTGACAATAATATAAGATTTGTGTTATCTATTTGATAGTCAAAGTTAAGCAAATACATACAAATTTGTGGCGGTTTAATGAGCATGTGCTTTCTCCTGTGAAGTATCATTTTTTTTTAGACACTATTAGATTACAATTAAATGAAGTTTACCTGTTTTAAAAATAATCAAAGCAATAAATCACTCGAACATTATTAGTGTTATCTGTAATATGTACCAGATAAATGCCTCATGCGAGTGCCAACATATCTCACAAACTCCGACTGTTTCAACAGCTTAAAATTAGGGTGTGTGTCGGAGTAGGTTACAGTAAAAAATGCGGATTTTGGTTAGTACAATGAAAGTCAAAAAACTGCTACTTTTTGTGACTTTTTCTGTCTTCTTTATACTCATACTTTTCACTGTCTCTCGCAATTCACCTATAAACGACGTGGACAGAAAATTCCGACTGTAAGTATGTACTTTTTTCCACTTTTGCAACTGTTTTTCTGTGAACACAGCGAAAAAATCGACGAATTGATACACTCACAAGCGAGTTCTTTGGCTTGTAAGCAACCAAAACTCCCAGTTTTTTCTCCTGAAATGATGAAGTTTGTACATGAACAACCCCCAATTGACTGTTCTTCAGCTGGGAAAGACTGGGTCAAGTGTGAAGTATATTTAACGTTTTTTTTTAAATATTTTTAATCACTGAACGTCTCTCAGGGAAATGAATGTAGAATTCAGGAAGAAATCAAGGATAGATATGGAAATGTTAAGTGTTTCTTCACTGACATTATAAGAGTGAATGATTTTGAGTCCACCCATGGTGAGACTACAGAGTCTGATTCTTACTACAAATTAGAAGCCAGCGATGTTGTAAGTTGTCGGAAAATAAAACATCGGAAAACTGATACAAGCGCGGGTCGTTCTTATTTATTTATTTTTTAAGCTTATTTCCATCTAAACTTTTTTATTTTCATTTATAATACAGGGTGAGTCAATTGTTCGACATCGGTCTATCTTGCCTTTTGCATTTATGGTATGAAACTTTTCAATACGTCATGATACATGAAGCAATTTGTTTCAATGTTTTGTTTCCAGGACTAACTTGATTTATTTTAAATGGAATGCTATTTTTTGCACATTTTAATTTGATGCTTTAAATGCTTTAGATGTTTCAGATGCTTCAGATGCTTCAGATGCTTTAAATGCTCAGATTTAATCCAACAAATCAGAATTCTATTTAAAATAATTGAGTTGAGTATGGTCCTCGATTACTGGAACACTCTGTCTAAGCAAAATATTTTTAGAATATGCTCTCGGCATATCATGAATGCGAAAAGCAAAATCGACCGATATCGCACTATTGATTCACCCTTGACATAAAAAAAAAACATAAAATGTTACTGAATTTAACTCCTCAGTTTTTTTTTTTTTTAGGTGGGCGTCTCTTGCCGCGCAGGCAGCAACCAGTGGTCTGCAACTTTGACCGGAATTCGCTTGGACCCCAATGTTTGGAGGAAATCAAACTGGGACAATTTACCCCCAGCCGCAACGAAATTCAACGTCCTAATGTTCGGTTTCGACTCAATTTCACGAAACTCTTTCATCAGGAAGTTACCTAAAAGCTACGATTACTTGACGAAGATATTACAGGCTGATATTCTGCAAGGGTAGCTTTTACCATTTACTCTTTAGAAGTATCATGAACTTTGAAATTTCAGCTATAATATTATAGGGGATGGCACCCCTCAAGCTTTAATTCCCATTTTAACAGGGCAAACCGAGCTGGAACTTCCTGACACTAGAAAACGGTTCGCTAACACGAAGTTCGTCAATTCTTATCCTTTTATTTGGAACGACTATAAAAGTGCTGGATACGTCACTGGTTTCTTCGAGGATGTTCCTGAGTTGGGCACCTTCACATATCGTCTCAACGGTTTCAATGTTTGTAGGTAACAAATCGAAGATTTTTGTTGAAAAAATGTTGTAGGAAACACCGACTGATCATTATATGCGGCCGTATTACTTACACTCTTTGGGAGAGCGTCGGAGGTGGCCGAAGTTGTGCACCGGGGAGATTCCGAGGCACCAAGTCATGTTCAATCAGATAACAAATGTGAGTTTTTGGTTAGAAATTCATATTTAACTTAATTTGAGTAGTTTTTCACGGTTTATAAGCAAAAACCGAAATTTTTGTTCGGGTTCCATGGGGAGTTATCTCATGATGACTACAATCTGGTGGGGGCTGCCGACGATGATCTGTACAAGTTCTTACAGAATCTAAACGACTCAGGGTTGTTGGACGACACGATTTTGATCATAATGGCAGACCATGGACATAGGTAATTTGCGCATTTTTGATGCTGGTGGATAATAACTCATTTAAGGTTTGCGGAAATTCGGAATACTTTACAAGGGAAACAAGAAGAGAGACTCCCGTTCTTTTCCTTCACTTTTCCAGCAAGTTTTAAGACTCACTTTAAGGAAGCGTACGATAATTTTCAAAACAACATAGAGAGACTGGCGACCCCGTTTGATATCCACGCTACTTTGAAGAGTATCCTGATTTTGGACGATGTTGGAGAAGCCGATATAAGCAATCGAGCAGTCTCATTATTTACCAAGGTGAATTTAGAACAGTTGGGGTACAAAAACGTGGTTAATTTTTCCAGATCCCGAGCGATAGAAGCTGCGCTCACGCCTACATCGAACCCCACTGGTGCGCTTGTCTCGACTGGGAAAAACTCCCAGTTGACGCTCCAGACACTGAACGAATAGCAAATGCTTTAGTCTCAACTTTAAATAACTACACCGAATCGCACCGCCACTTGTGTGACTTACTCAAACTATATCGAGTTGAATGGGTCATGAAAATGATGCCTAATGAAAACCTAGTCAAGTACAATAAAAACGCCGATTTAGACGGTTTCGTAGCTGATTTGTCAGCAAAAATGACGATAAATTCGGATCTATATCAAATCAAAGTGATTCTAGTTCCGGGGAATTCGGTCTTTGAGGCTAGTGTCACGTATTTAATTGACCAAGACAAATTTACTGTTAAAATGAGTGACATTAGCAGGGTAAATATGTATGGAAAACAAGCGAGGTGTGTGGAAAACGATTACCCCCATCTTAGGAAGTATTGTTATTGTAGGGATTAGTTCCAGGTAATGGTTTAAAAGTGACAAAATCGAATTCGTATTAAAAACAATAAAAGACTGATGATACGGCCGTTAATTAAGTACTAAACTATTTTTTTCTTATTTGTGTTGTTACAGGATGCGCCATTTATTTATTAGATATAAATACGATTTTTTTTTGCACCTAGAGCAACATAGCGCTTCAAATTGGCCGAATCACATTTCCTCCATTGCTCCAATAATGTAGAAGCAAACTTACCGTTTAGAAATTAATTACTATTTTATCTTCTGATAAAATTTATGATATTGACTGGTAAACTATAGGCTGTTTCTAAAGTAATTTATAATGCCCAACACTTTTACCCTCATTAGCATAAGTGGCCTCCAAAATCCAGGAATGAAAACTTTTTTTGCTCGTTATAAACAGTCAAGATCAAGAAAAGTTTTCATGCCGACCCTGGATATCGGCTACAACTTAAAGGGTTTCATGGGAAGAATTATTAGTCTTGTTAGAAAATAAAAGATGTTTCAATTTCATTTTTATGTTTTTCACTACAAAAGAACAAGCTATGTTAAGTGTCTTTCATTTTTGAAAAAGTTTTTTGCGTATATCCCAAATATGCTTAACAATAGAGAAGATGTGATTGCTTCTAGATGTAAAAAATCGTATATATATCTTAAGTGTTGGCGGACCTTGTATTTCTTTATTTTCTCGTTGTTTGGATTGGTGTTTAATGCCTAATTTTGTTTCGCTTGCCAATAGTCCACTTTGATCTATTATTTATTGGTTTTAGTAAACGCAGAGTTACTGCTAAAATTCGTATCCTTTTGCTAGTCAGATTATTTAATTTTGGTTTTCCATACATTGTTGGAATATATTTTTAAAATAGTAAACATGTTTATTCATCTAGTTGTTTAGATCCCACTTCTTTTCATGCATATTCTATTTAGGTTGAAAAGGTGCAAGTTTTAGTGGCGTTAAGTATAAGTATATACAGGTGAGTCATAGTGAATATTCTAAAAATATTTTACTAGAGAGGGTGTTCAATAGTCCAGGACCGCACTCAGCTTAATCATTAATTAAATGTAATGCTATTTTTTTTGCATATTTTGATTTGGTGGAGTAAATGCTTTAAATGCAAATCTTGTTTTTTAAATTGTAAATACAAGATTGCCGAAACATTAAACTTTTTTTTACAAAATTTTGAAAATGAATTTGTTCAATTAAGTTACATTTTTAGCATTATTATTAGCAATTGATTACTGAAATGTATGGCTTTATTATTAGTTGAAGCTACGATACAGGGTGTTCCCTAGAAAAACTAATTTTGTACAAGAATTGAACAGCTATAACATCGTTTTTATAAATGGAACACCTATATCACCTTGTATAATCGGTTTCTTTTTTTTTCAAGATCTGTTGTATTTTATTAAGTACAAGATATACATAAAAATTAGTTTTTGAGATGTTGTAACTTTTTTAAAAATTGTGACTTAAATGTAGTCTTAATTAGTTGTTAGAAGTGGGTTAAGGATCTGAAGTATTTAAAATATCCGAACCATACGAAACAGAAGATTCTTAAGATTCCCAAAAATCTATAGAAATCTATTTAGACAAAGAGTTATGTAACACCCTTCTATTATCCTTAGATTCCGAAAAATCCAAAAAATCTGAAGAATCTAAAGACTCAAAAACGTCCAGGCAGAAAGATCCATTTCCAAGGAAATTATGAATTAGGAATGGGTCTCATAACTTTCTGCCTGATGTTTTTAAGTCTTTAAATTCTTCAGATTTGTTTGGTTTTTCAAATTTTTCAGATTATTTGGAATCATTGGAATCTTCGGATGCTTTGTATGTTTCTATTGTTTGGGATGCTTGGGATACTTTGGCTACTTCAGATTAGAGAGATTTACATGTTTTACGTGCTGTAAATGCTTTAGGTGCTCGAGATTCTTTAGATTCTTTAGATGCTTTAGATGCTTTAGATTCTTCTTTCTATTGTTTGGGATACTTTGCCTACTTCAGATTTTTTTAGATGTTTTAGATGCTTTACGTGCTTTGGGTGCTTTAGAGGCCTTAGATGCTCTATATGCTCTAGATTCTATAGATTCTTTAGATGTTTTGCTATGAATGCTTAGATGCTGTTTGTTTTTTTGGATTCTTATTTTTTTACGATATTTTTAAAGATTTTTTTTATTGTTTATAAAATTCTTACTGTGATTTTTTTGCCATTTGAAAATACTAATGCAATTTTTGAATTCTTTGAATTTATTATAGAATTTCTGGAATCTTTTTTTTGGCTTGGTTTCTTCAAATGCTTTTTGTCCTTTTTGTATTTTTAGAACTTTTATGATTCTTTACATACATTGGAGGTTTCAAATTTGTTAAATTTTATAGCTTTTTTAGAGTTTTTTGGCCAGCCGGATGGATATACGAATACTTCACCTAACATTTTTTTGCGTACATGAACTTTATTGTTTCTAAAATCTAATCCGAGGTTATTTTTTATGAAAAATTATTACATTTATGTCACAATTTTAAAGAAAATTTGCGATATCTCAAAAGGTAGGTACAAGTTTTAGGAAACTTAACCCTTAACAAAAATTGAAGACTATGAAAAGAAGAATCCGATAATACGAGAAGATATAGGTGTTCCATTAAAAAAAAAAAAAACGAATTTGTGTCTATTGGCTAATAATGACCAACTTTTTCTTTTATACCCAATTGCGGCTGAAAGAAAGAAAAGAAGACGTAGCTACCATTTGAGGCACCGAGCACAAGAAGAAGTGACAATATTATTCACGAAGAACTGGCCGACAATAAAGTAAATGTACTTGGTAACAGTGAGATAACAGCAGCGTTTGCTAATGTTGTTCAGAATGACAGTAAAAATGTTAATGGGAACTACAGATTAATCAATTTTCATCAAATTTGCTCAAATTATACTTTTAATGTCAATTTACAAAAATTTGTAAAATGTTTTACTCTTATTAATAATGTATTATTTATTTATTTGTAATATAACGTATTAGAAGCAAGTTCGATTTTAAACTTCTTAGTACAGCCCAAAAATATATTTTTTGAGCAGCATTAGATGTGTATTAAAAGAACCAGAAAAAATAATAATTGATATTTTAGTCGTAGAGGGCATGAAGATCTTGAGAAAAACTTTCTGTTTTATGATCCCGCGATGATGAGTTTTTTTATTCTTTAGAACAATACTAATCAGAATATGCAGGTTCACACAAAAAATTCGTACTTTCGACACTTTTGTGTCTGTTTAGTAATCAAAAATTCTCTGACAGCAGAATTTTAATGCCTATATAGTTTTTTTGATAAATTGATTCATTATCGTACTTTTTTTGAAAAAATCGATCCAAGGCTTTATCTAGCGTTAACCTCATTCTAGCCATGGTTATCGTCCTTACCTTTAACTGACGCTAGAAACCAAGTCTTGCTCAACCTGGTCGTCCACGTCGACCGGTTTTGGTTGAATGCAATAGAAAATTTAACTCGAGAAATTAATAGCCAATTTACGTCCATTCTGATTTATATACAAGTTTCTTATTAACGGCAGCGGTGAGGTTCCAGAAACCTACGTCTATCGAGTTCTGCACGATTCTAATCAAACTAAATCCGTTAAATGAATTAGTCCTGCTGACTCCGCGGAGAGTTAGCTAGGTTTGTCCGGGAACTTTTTATTTGGTGGTCCATGTCTCTTAGAGTTCCGCTGAGTCGAAGATTTAGTTTCATACCACTTTTCCATGATCTGAGATGATTCATGACGATACTCCGAATATGTCCTTTGACCAAATTACCTCAGTGGATTTTATTGTTTACCTCCGTCGTTCATTTTTCATAATACAAAGAACAAGAAGCGTATCAAAAATAAAGAATCTGTTCTATTAACAACCATCATGAATGAATAAGATTGTGATTAATAAAATTTAAAATTAAATAATTAATTTCACTCATAACTTAAAGTTTATAAGCCTGTCTCATCATTAGGTTAAAATAGCAGTCATTATCGATTGATGCACTTACAGCCGAATAATAGTTAAAGAACTCCTCGTGTGTTACCTAAAATATTAGTTAATATTAACAACACAATTACACCGTGCAAAGAATAATTACAATTCCATCTCTCGTAGCATCTTGTTCAAAATTTGCTAAAAATCGTTTCAAAATCGACTCTTCGCTTTCTTCTCCAGCTATGTATCTAGAATGCAATTTTACATTATAAACTTTTTTAAAGTCGTCTATGGTGACAACTCCATCTCCGGTTTTATCCAACTTCTTAAAAGCTTCATCCACAACCTTTTTACGTGATTCGGACATTGGAGGCTGCAACAATAATTCGTTTATTTAGACAAAGTAAAGCAAAATTTTTAGTTTTTAGAGATCGCGTAACAACAACAACATTTTATGTTTATAGAACTGGCGCATCCACCATTTTGAAAGTTAAAAAAACAACTGAAATTGTAAGAAACAAACAAGCAACTTAAATAAGCAATATGTGGTCGATCAATTTATTGCGTATCGATGACTCCTCTTGTTTTGAACGACCTTATTATTTTATTAATTTGAATCAATATAGTTGAATATTACAACTTAGCGTGTTTTGAAAGGTTAGTTGACTTTGCTTTGATAATTTAAAAAATCCAAGACACCATCCAACTACGTATCAATTGAATATTGGGTGGTATTAATAAAAACAGAGTACTTATTTTTGGTATTAATGAGCATCATTTTATTCATACCAAATATGGTATCGACTCCCAAATTTGAAGTAAAAATAGGTTCTTAATTTTATTAATAGTACTCAATAATATATTATGATATTATTTTATAATGGAAAAGATTATAGTACTAATAAAAGTTCAGCGCATGAGCGTAGCGATTTTTTTGAGCGCCATAATCCAAATCCAAAATATGTTAAAATTCAAAAGTTCTTTTTGTATTATAATGACGATAAATGCACCTACAATTTCGTAGGAATCAACACATTTGGGCAAACCTCGAGGAAAATTGCAAGCTACTTGGAGCTACCCAATCCTGACCAATTCACGAGGTACACCTTCCAGAGGACGTCCGCCACAATTTTGGCTGATAGTGGCGACGACATTACGACACTTAAAAGACACGGCGATTGGAAAAATAATTGCAGAGGAATATGTCGCCCGACCACTCAGATCTTCGGTTGAAATTGTCGGAATCAGCTGAAGTAACCACAACTTCCGGACTTATAGTTACCGGAAATTTAAACTGTATATTGTATGTTAATACTTAAAAAGGTAAAAGTACTTGGTTTTACACAAGGTGTACCATTTTGTTGTCATGGCACGACAAACGGTGCATAACAAGAAAACGTGCCATAATGTGACAAATTATAAACAAAGAATATGTCGAACGGCAATTATCAAACTACTCGACCACAAATAAATGACTTATGCAGTAAAAAATCACATACCCTAACATGTACTAAAAATTCCGTGAGATTAATACTTCCACTGTTATCATCATCAAACTGCTTAAACAATGCAATCGCTTCGTCATCACTCATTTCCAATCCAGTTTGCCTAAGTGTATGAATAAATTCATCTTGACTTATTTGCTTATTTCCGTCTTCGTCCATTTGACGAAACATACGTCCTAATCCTAAAATGCCGTTAGCACCTCTTGACAAACATAATAAACGTAAACGTTGCAAAGGGTCAACTTCCGATCCTGAAGCTTTTAATTCGCGGAGACTTTTTGCTGCCATTTCTGTTTGTTGGTATGATGTTGCACTTTGGTGATGAGACATCCTAAAAAATACAAAAGTGAATGTAAATGGTTTGTAGAAAAGTTAATAACACGCTCAAGAGTTGAACTAAATTTCACTTTAAAGTTTTAAGGCAGTGTGCTTAAAACTGTGGTAATAAGGAGGTGAGTCATGGAAATGTAATGATTTTTTTGATAATCTATAACCATAATAATAATTATTAATGGGTTGATAAACATGACGTAACGGTTGTAACTAAGATATGGTTGTAGTTTTATAGAACTTTATTTTAATTACATGTGGGTAAGATACGATGGAAATCAAATTAAGCGGTTGGAATAAGAGGAAATTGTCTTGTCTTGTATTTGTGTGATTGTTGTTACTTTATCTAGTTTTAACTTAGTTTTTTGCGTGTAATTTGGCGTAATTAAAAAAAAATCAAAAATATTTTTTTCCAAAAGTTCGTTGCAATTAGAAATTTTAATAAATTTTTAGGTTCAAATCAAAAATGGAAACTTCTAAAATTTCGGCCCTCTGTTTTATATCTTTGCAAATTGATATAGTTAATAAGCAGATTAAAATTAGTAACCTAACCAAATTTCATGGCTGTAATGCTAAAACTACCAGAATTACACATTTTAATAAACAATAAAAATAAATATAACAAATTATAATGTATTAAAAAAAAACGATTTGCTGTGCTCAATAAATTTGATTTTTGACACTGTTAATAAAAAGTCAGAAATAGAAAATTTCCCAAATTTAATGACAGTAGAGTTAAAATTACCAGAAGTATAAGTTTTCATAGAAAATTTTGGAAATTTTGACTAAAAATTATAATTTTCTAAACTTTTTCTCTTTTGCTCCATCATTTTTAAACTCAGTACAATTAATAGGCTACGGGTTAAGTTACGGGATTTATTAAAAAAGTATTGAAAATTTCTGATCTTTTGTGTTCAATAATTTTGTCTTTTGACACAGGTAATAAGCAAGTCAGAAATAGTAAATTTTCCAAAATTAATTACAATACAGTTAATATTACTTACCAGAATTTTAAATTTTAATAGAAAGTGAGAAATTTTGATTCGACCTAAAACTGAAAAATTATAAAATTTGTCTCTCTCGTACCATCATTTTGGAACTTAGCACAACTAATAAGCTCGTCAAAAATTATAACTTCTCCAAATTTCAGTGATAAGCCATTAAAAAGTCAAAGGTTTTATTTAAAAAAATGTTTAAAATTTTTTTTTAAATTAAAATTTTAAAAATCGAATTTTTGTACTTTGACATTTTGTATTTTGACACAGAGACTAAGCTTAGTAGAAAAAGTAAATTTTTCAAATTTAATTATATTAGAGTAATTTTACCAGAATTACAAGTTTTCATAGAAAATGTGTGAAAGTTTTGATTTCGTCTAAAAATAAAAATTTCTAAAGTTTGTCTCTTTTAGTCTATCATTTTGTAACTATAGACATCATTAATGATCTAGACCTAGACAATTATTGCAACGATTTAGAACTTCAGTTTTTATTTTTGGATGATAATGCACGTCCACATCGTGCTCACTGTGTGATAGAAACACTTGAAATCTTGGAAATTGAGTACTTGCGCCAGATCTCAACCCAATTGAGCATGCATGGAACATGCTTAGTCGAGTAGTAACGGACCACCAACCCAGTGGCGCACCCACGAAATTTGCGTGCTATACTGCCGATATTATGGGACAATTTGGATCAGCTAATTCTTCGTATGCCAAAACGTGTTGAAAAACATTTCTTAATTTTCAAAGGAAATTAATTAAAAATTTTCTTTGTACCTTTTTTCACTTTTATTTTATGACAAATTTTAATAATAATTCAACATGTTTTTATTGATGTCATACATTCCAAAAATTTTACTTAAGAATATGTTGAAACATCAATATCCCTAAGCGGGTAGAAAAAATCAATCGAACGATTGAATGATTTTTTTTTATTTCGAACTGTTACTACTAAAATATTTAATTAGTTTACAAACTCTACCACACACGAAACAATGAAAGTCGTTAACCACCGCCACTCATTTATTTATTTATATTCAGAACTTCGAACGCATAACATTTTAGGACTAGCTATCTCAAAATAGCTAATCTATAAAGTATTTAACAGCGTAAATCGATGGCTTCATAAATTAATTTCGATTTTTTTGTAGTTTTGGAAGGTTGCTAACTTTGAATGCACCAAAAAGTGAATCTGTTACTAATTAGTGTTTTTATTTATTTGGGTTTTTTCAGAAGCAGCAACGTTTGAAATTTCCCATTACTATCGATAAGTAATCGATATCTCTCTTCTCGATCTCATTCTGTGCTTTTTGTCGAGTCCAATAGTTCGTAAAAAACGACTTCATTGTACAAAAAACTCTGTAAGTGTAATTAAAAATTTTGGTAACTGACCAATTCGAACGTTTTTGACAAAATATAGACTGGCAATTATCATGTCTATTGTTTCTTAACTCCAATTTTATTAGCGTGCACTACTTTAACCTTATCAATGTTTGCTACGTTAACTTGGTGATAATATTCTCTACATTAACTGCTTTAAACTAATAAATCAAATCAATACAAACGTGTTTAAAAACTATCACTATAAAATCCTACCTTTTTGATGCCTTCTCGTTTCAAACTCCAAAAATTATACAGACAACGACACGTTGGAAGGTGTGTAAATTTAATCACCTGAGAATTGAAATATCGACCTAACACGAAAATTTCATTAGGTGATTTATTTTTAAACCGAATTGAAAAGTTTCGAAAATTTCAGGTTATGCTTCTCAATCCAGAAGTTGGCAATAAACTGTCTTCTGTCACAATAACAATATACTACGCAGGTTTTCCGTTCAAAAACATTTAATAATCATCGATGTTAGGGTTGAATTGTTGCCAAGCAATTTCTTTCAATGACAACAATAGAAATGAGGATAATAGTTGATTGGCCGGAAAGGGATTAGATCATTTGTGGCTGCTTAGCAGAGTATTGTTTCTCAGATAATTATTTTTCAAATGTAGAAAAAATGAGAGAAATTTTGTTGGAACCGCTTTTGGTTCGATTGTTCCTCGTATAAAGAGTGAAGGATTTGATGGATTAAAACTCGCCAATGTTGTTAGTGATTTAGTGCGAGGCGGTGCCTGGCGGTGCCAGGTCTTTTTGTTTGCTCTGCCTTCAGACTTAGTTTCTGACTTGATCTGCCTATCTTACTGTAATTTTTATAAGCTAAGGAAGGTATTTTTCCTTTGAGTAGCGTCGCCGACAGTTTACAGGTGCTCCCAAATAGAATAACTATATATACAAATATTTAATTTTAAAACAAATAACAAATTTTGAAACTGATGTGTAGCGTCGCCGACAGTTTACAGGTGCTCCCAAATAGAATAACTATATATACAAATATTTAATTTTGAAACTGATGTCTTAAGCAGAAATGTCTGAGGATTTATTTCTACATTTTAAGTGAGTTTCTATGCATTTCAATAAGTATAATATTTACCCCTTATATATAAATGAATTAGATCCCATACTGTATTTTTTCTAAACACTGTCGATCACCACGTGGAGACGGTCAATTTCGTCACTTTTTTTTATCTGAGTTGAGACTGGTGCGCAACTCTGGTCAGGTGGTGCGCAGCTCTGGTCAGGTGGTGCGCACTATAAGGTCGAAAGTCGGAACACACTATAAGGTTGGCGGCGGACGATTTGAAAATTCTTACCGAATAGAATGATTGTTAACTGAACTAACCTATATTTTTGTTACCTCCGTCATAAATCAGTAGAAAATCATAAATCACGTTCCATTATACAATGAAATAAAAAATTGACCACCAAGAACGACACGAAATGCAGGTCCCATAAGAAAAACATTGGTGACTCTAAGCACGAGATGCTGACGTAAAAGTTTTTTTGAGATGGGCTTCATCGTCAAATACCCTTGAAGATATTTACAATCTAGTGGAAAAACTAGGGGCATTGGACAAAACGGTTGGCGGTTTGTTGTCACTAAATAATTTGGATGATACATCTGCTGTAAACAAGTTTGTAGGTTACATACGAGAAAAGTGGATACATCAATAATTTCTTTCTGTTTGTGTTCCGTTTTATAAACTTGTTATAATAATTGACAGCATGAACGGATAAACTTCGTAATTTTGAACTTACAAGTATTTAGACAAAGAATATGGGATTGTTTTTTCATTTGTCAAAAATTAGTTCCAGTAAGTACTAATAGTAAGTAATAATATTATTTTTATTTTTTTTTTGGTATTGGTTCACTCGATAATAAGTGAGGTTGGTAACTGCCACATCTTAGTAGTTTCTTCGTTGTAGGTTGGCAGCTCTGCGGGGCTGTTTTATTTATTTTATATTTTAATTTGAAAAAACAAACTTACGCAATGTCTTAAGGTGACAGATTATTCCCTAAACTCCGAAAATCAAAGTTACACCAATCAATTTAAAAAAAAATACACTGGAAAGTGGACGGATGTAAATGGATGTTAGCATATATTGGCTGGGTAAAAATATGAAAATGTAAAATATATGATAAAAAAATACACATCTGAGTGGTGATTAAATAAAAACGACGTTGGAGAAGACTTTAGGGTTTGAAATCAGTTGATAGTCTTGTTGTCCAAGGTTGGTCCAACGGGTCAGAAGACCTTTGGAACTGTGACATATACCTAGCTGGATTCTAAACTTGGCTCCTAAATGAATATTATCCAGTTGCTGTTGTCATTGTCATTGTCAAATATTTTATGTCATTTCAACGACAGTATTGAGTAACATGCATAAATTAAATAACAGCTTATAATTGAATTATATTTCTCTTTTTATGTTGGTATCACTATATATTTTCTTTCTTTTTTCTAAATAAAAGCATTTATTACCTTTTATGCAGCCGCATACTTTTTAGTAATTTAACATTCATAGCCTATAGAACAATCGCATTGTAATATTTTAATATTTAATTTTAAGGAACAAAGCTAAAGGCAAATTCACTTATATCCGTCCACTTGTCAACACATGTCAACCCACGACGTGAATATAGAATATAAATTAAATGGTAAATAAAATTTGAAGTTTAAAACAGTCGACCCAGAGCTATCAATCATCGAACGGAGAAAGTACTAGGAAGTAGCAGTACCAATTCTATTTTTTATCGAGTGATAGAAATGCATTCACTTATAACAATTTCTTCGGGCGCCGAGAAAATCCCGTTGAAGCGGGCTGTTAGTATAAAAAAGTGATAATAAGAAGTTATCCACTAAGTTGGCGACACTGCCACTAATGTCAACTAATATGACACTCAGGCAGAATTTTTGCGGGAATTACATATATGGCTAAGACAATCAAAAGAAATATCTGTAAGTTCCAGTTTGTTGATAATATGCATCCTTAAATGAGGTTAAAATTTTTAAACTTTAATCATGATGTTAATTGCTAAGAGGATAAATTCCACTAATTTTCTATTATTATCATCATCCCTTATACTTAATATACTTATACTTATAAGTACTTATTATACTTGAACACAAATTGCATTGACACCGTTTCCGTTATTACCCCGTCACTCGTCAACAACATGAATGCCAACATACAAGTCCAATATCCCTAAGAGGTACAACTAATACATAAGTTTTGTCAAATTTTGTGTACAGTTAGACGGACTTTAACCTTGAGACCTCAGATTCAAAATAGATGGCTTATACTGGACGTCTCATTGCAGCTTCTACAGTTTCCGATAGGTGTCTTTACGTGGTATTTCAAACAAACACCGGGTAATCATTTGAATTTCATGAACAATTGAATTGATGCAATTGTTAAATATCTTATCTGTCATTAATAGTGTTTGAATTGCAATACAAAATTTTCAAGTTGCATTTAAGTTAAAAGGCACCACTTTGAACACCATTTGTAGGCAATTTTATTGGTATAGTCTGTATAATAAAATATACTGTCTTTTCTTAATTATTTTATTGCTGCTCTAATTCTAATCTCAAACATGTGTCAAATTTGTAGTGATTTATGCGATGATTGTCAGGATCACCAACCACACAAAAAGTGCTGTCCACTTTGTATAAAAATTTAAATGATCACCCGGTATTTCGGCCAGAAATAAAGTTTTTGATGCTGTTACCGTCCGGATTACCATCATAACATTAATATCTGAAAATTACACTCTATCTCAATATTACATAGTCACACTATCTTTGAAATGAAAGAAACATTTCAAAAAAAAATAGTTCTAATCACTTTAACTATTGATTTTGTTTACTCAGATAATACACCACTAGTGTGGCTGTTTAGGAGCTAGCAGAGTTTCTGCAGGTCTTTAAACGTCACACCTAAAAATTACTAATACTGTATTTTGGGTTCACAAGTTTAACCTCTACAATCTATGTTTACAAACTCATTTTTAATTATTATACAAAAACAATGATAAGCAGGATATCATCAGTTTAGTTACAAGTTTCACTCCTCATCGGCTGATATTAAGAATCAGGAAATATTGGACCTGACACCATCAACAGAAAAAAAAATTATTATCATAATGTGTTTTATTGACAATTAAATAATGGGGCAATTTGTTGAGATTGATAAAAAGTATACCTTTGGACCCGAATTGTGGCGTGTTGTCACAAGGTGGAATTCCAATTCAACTGTAATAAAACTTACTAATTTACATCCATAAAAACAGGTTGACATTAAACAAAGATGTCATTTTTAACATCTTACGAAGTGCTACCAACAGTCCGGTCTACTAGGCGCCGTTCTACCTATTATTTATCTCGGTCACAGAAAAATGTTTTTAGTCATGGAATTTTTAAATTTTAATGAGACAACAGTTATCACTATTTTCACATTGTAATTTTCTAATTGTTATTTGTACAGAAGGTTGCATACTCTGATATATTTGAATTGCTAATAGGTACAATTATATGAAGGCACACTTAATGTGTATTATGTCAATAAACTTTTAAATTATTCTTTTAATAAATTATTAATTTTTATTATCAACATTTCTGAGAAGTGGGTTATTAACACAGTTTTATTTTAGGCACATTTAAATGAGCCAGGGTCAGATGTGAAAGAAAATATGTCACTTTTTTTCGAAAAAACTCAAGTTGACATTTTAAGATTAATTATTATGAACTACACCAACAATGTCAGCCTTGGCATTGAACTTGGTTTTAGATTGATTAGGTGATTTATGGTTTATTCAAAATTACTATGCTTTTATTTTAATACATATGTGACGTGTAGAATATTTAAAAATTCCAAATGTTTTATTTCATACTTGTTTTTTTTGTTTGTTTGAATACATGGAATTTTTCGATAACACCAACAGATTCTATGACGTTATAATTACAGTTTTTTACGTGGTGGTATATCTTAAATTTGTTTTTTTTTTTTTGACGCAAATTTATTACAGAATGTTCAATTCAGAAACCAACAGTTAAATTAACATTAAATTCTGTTTGTAAACTTCGTAACTATATCTTATTGTGGAAATCCGTAAAAATTTTAGTTTGTTCGTACAATAAGACATTAATACTTAATTGAATATTGTTATCTTTTAATTTGAAAAAGGTGGTTCATTACGTGATCATTTTGTCGTGTTTGTCATTGGATAATCACGTGACGTGTATCAGCAGTTGTTTTTGTTAATTAACAAACAATCAGATAAGATTTAAACCAGATATATTTGGAAATACAGTCTAGATAGCAAATTGTTCAGTTTTTTCATTTTTTAATGTTGCATTTTTGTTATAATAAGCAGTCACAATCAAAGAATCAAAAGGGCCCACCGAAGTTTGGAGCCGGTCCTGTCAAAAATCAAATATGTGGAGTAGGAAAAAGTTAGAAATTAGTAATTGTTCTGTTCGCGATGCTGTAATTTTATTTGGTATGGATATTAAATATTTTATTTTTTTATGAAAAGTAACACCTCGTGTCTGGTTATTTTTCATTTATGATTAAACACAGTTGGTCACACGGTTCGAACCAGAAACGCGGCAGTATTTTTTGCATAGCATAAACTTTTATATATTTAAATATTTGTACGTTTTTTTATTAAAAGACTTCGGTTGTTTCAGGAATTTTTGTTAAATTCCTCAGTGAATTTGGAAAATTCCTCAATTAAACTGCTTTTTTGTAGGTTGTCAATGTTGATCGAAGTCGCCTTTTGCCAAAACCCGAAATGTCACACGTCAAATACTTTTATTCATATCATATTTTTATTGTTTATTTTTATACGCTTATTCGCTTTTATTTATTAGGCAGATCAGTGCGACGAATTTTATTATCTGTAGATTATTTTTACAGCTTTCGTTGATAAGATCTACATTTTTATTTGATGTTGTGGTTTGGACGTGGTGTGACAAGTCTACTTAATATTTTGAACTTGATAATAAGTCCGCGAAAACTCCAAGAGTCGTGAACTGGTTACCGGTAGTTGGATCTTTACCGCACGATTTGGGCAAAGAAAGACAGACATAATCGGGGAGCCATCAGTTAGAAAAAGCAGGAACATTTTGGAGGCGCAGGCGCGGACTATGGCGGTGTGGTGAGTTAGGGCGTGCGGTGGTTCGGTCATCCGATATATCCGACAAAATTCTTGTCTCGTTTGCAGAATTGAAAGTGCAGCAGTGTGTAGAAGTAGAACGTGTGTTTCGAACCAGTGTCACGATGAAGGAGTACAACCAAGTTACACTTCCTAATTACTCGTATATTTTTAATTTCGAGTCCGGCTTCATCCACCAGGAGACCCGCACGTGGATGAAGGATAATTGGACCATGGGATTTTATTACGTTGGTATTTACATGGTGCTCATCTTCGGTGGACAGCATCTCATGCAAAACCGGCCTCGGTTTGAACTCAGGGGCGTACTTACGCTATGGAACACCCTACTAGCCACGTTTAGCATCATAGGCGCGTGCAGGACCGTACCTGAGTTTCTACACACCCTAACCCATCACGGCCTGTACCATTCCGTGTGTGTGCCCAGCTTCATCGAACAGGATAAAGTCTCGGGGTTTTGGACGTGGATGTTCGTTTTAAGTAAGCTTCCAGAATTGGGTGATACCATCTTCATAGTTTTAAGAAAACAGCCGCTAATCTTCCTGCATTGGTACCACCACATAACCGTCCTCCTATACTCTTGGTTTAGTTACACCGAGTACACAGCAAGTGCTCGATGGTTCATTGTGATGAACTATTGTGTCCATTCTGTGATGTACACTTACTATGCTTTGAAAGCGATGGGGTATAGCCCACCGCGTCAAATCGCGATGGTGATCACTTCGTTGCAACTTCTTCAGATGGTTATTGGATGCGCTGTGAATATCTGGGCTCATCAGCTACTACAAAGCCAAGCTGAATGCCATATAACCCCTTTTAACATCAAATTGTCAATTGCTATGTATCTGAGTTACTTTGTTTTATTCGCGAGGTTCTTTTACAAGGCCTACATGTCTGGACACAAACGCAGTAAGAGGACGAGCGCTCCTGTCACTGCAGACTATCCATTAATGAAATCAAAAATTCACTAGTTCCAAACTTATTCCAATTTGTTTGTTTTTTTATTTGTGGTTGTGATATGTTCTTTAATAAAACGAGCTCCTTATGATTGTTCCAACTGTATGTTTGCAAATTTTATGACAAACGTTAAAAATTGTACCTATATTTTTTATAAAGTATTTGAAAAATACGCATTTCATAGGGCATTTATTTTTACGGATATCACAAAACTACCGTACTTATTTTTAGTCGTAAGAAATTTTTTCATTCTGTGATAGCATAAACCTTAATATATGCTTATCGCATTTCGTGGAAAAAGTGGAAATTTAACACAAGATTAGGTAGATATTAGTTGTTTTGTGATATCTAAATATTTGTTGGAGAGGGAACGTAAAAACTAGTCATTAGTTTGTCAAGTTATTATCATGTATTGATTTAATGTCTGTCGTGATGGCTATTTTATTTATTTGTAACTTTAGGATTTATATTGAACAATATAAAGTGATGCTGTTAAAATTATCCTGCAACAGTCGTTTCAATAAAATATTTTTTACGGACACTGTTATTGAATGCCCAACCAGAAATTTGTGACCACAGTAGGCTTCATCTCTATTTTTAAGAAAATGTCTAATTTTAGTAAAACATGTAAATATTCCTAGAAACCAAGCATTTTTTTTATTTGTACCAATTTTACACGTTATCCGTTTGTTGAATTCGTCAGAAATTGCAGACTTCCTGTCGTGAATTGCACATGGAGGGAACAACCTCACTATTTATTTGCAAATTACCAAAATCTGCCATTGTTTAAAGTTACCTTGACGGTAAATGCTCACTGCAGATTCGGTCAAAATTCATGTCTACGTTATCATAGTGTGACCTGTATAAACCAAGTTGACGATTATATAACACAAAGTCTACAAGGAAATTAACAAAGACCTTGAACCGTATCAATATTTTTGCTTAGGTAATTTATAAACTAGCAATGTTTAGTTCCTTTGTTATTTGTTATTACGTTCTCGACACACTTACTCTCTCATCTTGACGTATGCCGCCACTGAGCGCATCTTATATAATGAGCTTGCAAAAAAAAAGAGTTATGTTTTTTAGTTTATTTATAGTTTTGTGTATTCAGTGAAAAAATAGCAATAAAAGCTGCATTAATTCATCGGAATGCCACCTAAAATCCAACATTATCTAGCAAGAAAGTATGTGAGAGAAAGTTATCGATACCAAAATGATGTGGTATGATTTTTTCGAACCAATAGGAATTAGAAGTCTTGAAAATTAATTCGTCTTCCGGTCCAAGGTTTTTAATTTCCGTTCCGTTTGTTTTCAAGGTGGCTTCTGTTATTACGAAAAATTTAAGTTCGCCCCTGTACTAAAATCAAAACTACTGGTAATCCAGAAATTTCGAGGCAATCTGTAAAAAAATCGCTGGAATTGATTAATTGCACGTGATCGACACATTCTTGTGTGAAAAATTCTCGAGTTTGTCAGAGCCGGCGTTGGGTTTTTGGCGCCTCGAGAGAAACGCGTCCCGAACTAATTGTAGTTTGAGATAACACGAAACGAAAGAAACGGACGTCTTGGATAAGTTACGGCTTGAGAAACTTTGATTAAAATTTAGTTATTTCATTAAAATTCCATTAGCCTCGAACAAAACTGAATCGGGGATTTGTAAAGTTTCCAAGTTTAAAGTTTTATTAACGAAATTGACAGACAAACTTTGAATATGACGCATCTTTATTTTTATCATCATAAAAATTTAGCGTCATTTACTTCCGACACCTACAATTATATGATGTCATCTTTTTTTACCAATTATTCATACAACGTGTTAGTTTTATTTGACCTGTGAAATCAGCGGATCAAATAAAATAAAACAGTAACAGAAGACTGCCTTGGTGAAAGTTATTAAAAAAAATATATATAAAAAAGGATCTAGATTTAGTAATTAACTAGATTTATTAGACAAAATTATCTAAGTCAAGTTGGTGGCACTGTTTTTTTGACTTTTGGTTGCATGTCAACAATGACATCTTTCCATTTCAATTCATGTTTAACCTCAAAGTGTCAAAGATACCGAGTCATGGCTACCAACTGATTTAACATTCCTAGCTGCTTCCACACTGTTTGTTTATGAAATTACGAGCTAACAAATATGAATTAATTAAATTCGGATATGAAAATCAGTTTTAAATTATAATTCACCTCGAAAGTATTCCACTGTTTACAAAACATAGTTTTCCGTTTCAGCAGCGTTTTTTTTTTGAATAAATAATTCCATTCATGGAAAATATTAGTACCACGAATTATGATTGTAAAAACCTGTCGTTAACTATTGGAAGCAAAAAATAAAAACCAGTTTTCAATAGTTGGTAAAACTGTAGTTACTTGGAAGGACTATCTATTTAATTGCGAGTTGTTAAATTACGATGAGAAACTGGTATGCAAACTGGAATGGATTATAAATAGACACATTGATTTTATAATTTTATTATAAATATGGAAATAGTTATTTACCTAACAAGTTCGGAAACTTAATTTTCCCGCATGAGCACTTTGTTTGCAGCACGACTGTAAAGAGTGCTGCATCTAGTGCGAATGCGGGAAAATTCTTTCCGAAAGAGTTAGGTACAATATTTTTTGTAACGAATATCGAAATAAAAAAAATCAAGTAACTTAGTTTTTTTTTTTAATGGTGGGTTGGTAACATGATCTGTCTATTGTAGCTACCTTCTAGATTTTTAAAATGTAAATCAGCTGTCATTTTTTTAAAATTATTAACAAAAATTGTTAAAATAAGTGAGAGCGAAGAATGTATGCGTGCCCCTTCCGAAGTACAACAATGTGCCAAAGAGGCCGTTTCGCGTCTGCTGCCCGAGAAAAGTCGCGAACGGTATGAACGCACTTATCAAAAATTGATTGACTGATGTCCTCAAAAAGTCGCAACACCAACCATATAACGCAAATATCCCTAGCCGCCAGCGGAAACTAAAAAACACCGCGGTGCGGGAAAACCGTTTTTCCGTGCATCGGGATTAAGCGGAAAAATTCTGTTTCCGTACGATGAGTACAAAAAATATTTTGTTCATTTTTTGGGTTTATATTTTTATTTCCTTTTTTTGTTTTTTATTTCACGTAATTGGGTCGGATAAACACCAATTGAGACAATTATGAAGATTTTTTTAATTATGAAAATAGAATAATTCCACCTTGTTAGTCTCCATTAAATTCCAGTCTGAATCCTTGCAAAAGTAGACATATTTCGTTTTCTACTTAAAGAAATTATTATCGATTCTTAAAAAAATAATTAATAGCATATTTATCGGAGATTGTTAGGAATTATGTTTCAAATGATAAGGATAATTAACTGCGTCTTTTCGTTAGAGTGTAATTTCACAAACTTTTGTAGAATTTTATCAAAATCACGTGTGGAATGTTGAGGATTGTTGTTAACTATAAATTCACAAGGAAATAAATTAACCTGTGACGTGCGTTATTCATATACATACAATGGCGGGAATTATAGTTTCAATAAATATTTATTTTTCTTGAAGATTTCCGACAGACACTGCTTAAATTACAGTTTTCCGAACCTACTTGGGGAATTACGAAAACAACTTGTAGAAAATTTTAGACGACACTTTTGTTTTTTTTACGAAAGTTTTTTAAAGCTCAAAATGAATTCAATAGTTACATCTAAGAAGGTTGAAGAGTATTCCTCTGCACCACTAAAAATTGGCAAAATAACGTGAAAATAAAATAAAATTCATAATGCACATCCACCTTAAAACTTGAAGCTGAAACTAACACGAATGCAAAAAGCCGACTTAAAAAAAAGTTTTATAAAACGAGAATATTCCAGACGAAACTTCAGGCTTTAAGTAATTAATTAAAATTGTGGGCAATTTTATTTTATCTAAGGCTACGTGCTTAGTTTTTTTAAATTGCATTTTTTTTAGTTATTGTCAGAAAGTAGTGCATTTTTTGTAGACAATCTGCTGCTTAATTTATTATTACTTTCCGCGTGGTCCCAGTAATAAGTAATTCTAATTGATTCTTGACAAAAATAGATATAACCTAAAAAAAGTTGTTTACTTTGAATTATATTTAAATATAAATATCATAATTCTTTTACGTTTTAGAATTTGAACTTTTTCTCTACAAATACGGAGTATTTACTTTATTTAAAAAATAATACCCTATAACTAAACTAATCGAAAAAAGTTAAGGATATTGATGATAAACAATACTTAATAATTTTTAGCTGATTTCTTAGTTTACATGTCTAACTGAAACTAGGCATAACATTATTACAATCTCATTCGAATCCTAAATATTACGATTTTATATTGTTTTATATTTTTATTATTTATATTGTATTAAACACTTAAATTGTTTAATTCGGAGCTTTTGAAATATAAAAAAGTAGATAAGAGTTATTGGTGAATGAATTTAATTCAAATTTACTAACATCGTGCAAAAGTGCTTCAAAAATGCATAGGTAAACCGAAATTGTTTTGATTGTGCAATCAAATTAATCGCACAATCAAGTTAATTCAAAATCAAAAAACGTTCTGTAAAGCCGACCAATTTGAAAGTCGGTAAAGGTGGGATTTACAAATCTGTGGCCGTCAGCTGTCAAATTCATTTTGCTCGTTTTGGTATTACTCTACTTGTCTTATTTGGGTGTTTTTGCTTTGTATGGGTAAGTACAAGTAAATGTCTTAATATTTATTGAATGTTATGTGTATAATTGCCCCCTTTCCGTTCATTTATTCAGCAGTAACTGAATGTTGATCTATTGTTGTATATCACTAAAGTAGAAAATAAAGTATGAAATAATAGAGTAAATTCCCTCGAATATGAAACATATATCCCACTTTTAGTTCGTAAACTCTATTATTATTTTATTATATATATTATATTTGTTATCTTATCTTTGAGTTTCAGTTACGAACGAATTGCCACCAAGACAAGTAGCTCTTGTGAGCCACAGACATCTTGCACAGTAATTTGCAACCGTTTTATACTTGTACATTTTACTTTTACAATATACAGGCTGTGTCGTAAGTCGCGGTTGACGATAAACTTAATTTGTAATTGTCAAAACATTTGACTTTTGTAAAGGTTTGACTTCGTTACACTCATATCATGGAATTTTTGGCAAATGAGCGTTGACATGTATTTAGTGCTTGAATAGTGCGACGCAAATGCTTCAAGGGCCAAGAGACTACACAGAATATCTGAAGAAAAGACCACCTAACATAAACGTTATAAGACTGGATCAAAGGCTGAGGGTCAAATTTAAAAAGAGTTCTTCCTGGGCGTCCAAGAACTACTAGAACTGCAAGAAGCGATTCTTGAAGCTTCTAGGTGTTTTTTTTTTTAATTTTCTTTAAAATGATTTGGAAAACCATTTATCGGATGATCTTCCTTTGGCTGTGACAAGGGACATGAGGTTGTAGATGGATGGCGTCCCACCACATTTTGCTTTGCCTGTAAGACATTGGCTAAACAGCAGTTATGGAAATAGATGGATCGGACGTGGTTCACCAACAGCCTGGCTCCCACGGTCGCCGGATCTAAACCCTATGGACTTCTTCTTCTTGGGATACATGAAAGACTTGGTACACCAGCCTCTCTGGAAGAGTTGCAAGAAAATTTTTATACAGTAAATTATATTAATGACCAAATGTTGGATAGAATTACAGGCAATTTACGTACGAGCTTACGCATGTTTATTGGCTCAGGGTTGAGTATTCGAACATTTTTTATAATTTATTTAATTTCATTTGTTTCGCGTTTTTTGTTAATTTGAAAATAAAATTCTTATAAACCTACGTATTACGAAATAATTAGGTATCAATGAATGAATCATGACCCAGCACATTATTAATTCTGAATTTACCTACTAGTCGCAGTGTTGCCAAATTAGCTCATATAGTATATAGTGTATAGTGTTTAATCGAATCAGCCTTTAAATTCACGACCCTTGCAAAATCAATAACCAAAAGTGATTGCAACGACAAAACAGCACCTGTACCAATCGATTTGATCCATGTACAGTAAGTTCAAATAAATACATTGATCAGTTCATGTATAGCATAAGGCCTTTCAGAAAAAAGGTAATGTGGTCTCTATCATAAAGGTCGTATGCATGCAATCTCATCTGTTGATATCCTATAGAAGGAGATATAGATTTCCTAAGGCTTGACACAGCACATTTTTTGGACCAGAGAAATTTTTATTTTCTTGTTTTCAGTGTGCAAGGGGTTCATGGAAGAGAGACGACACCTCCAATTTTGACTGTTCCCATCTACTCGATCGTGGGTGTAAATTGTAAAAGTTTTTTTTCAGTTGTGAGCAATTGTAGAATCTTCATGTCAGGTTTAGGAAAATGGATCAACAACAGCTCAACTTAAGCTTAATTGAACACAAAATTCCTTGCCCTCGTCATTGGGTGACACCCATTCTACCATTGCCAAAAGAAACACTTGTCCAAAATTATGTCAGGCTGTTCTCTGCATACCAGCCCCCTATACAGGGGAGTCAGTTGACAATCAACTACGTGTCACCGCAGAACAACAATACCAAGCCGTATTGTCAATGGGTCGTTTTCTTCAGCCATATTCTGCCTGTGGGGAGAGGCTTGTATAAAAATCTTCGCCAACATCTCGACGAAAATAAACCACGCAACACAAAGATAAAACTATCAGCACAAAACGAGCATAATTTTATTGTTAGCTACAGTGTGGACTGTAGATGTAGATGTAAAGTTCAGGATTTTGGTGTTGCTGACGAAACCAGTTTGCTGGTGAATTACAGTCATGTTGATCCTGTTAAAATTGAAGACAGTTTTGTTAAAATTAAATTAGAAGTGCTTGATTAAATGATTTGTAGAAGTCTTTTTAGATTTCTTGATATTACCATAAATCCTTTTAATTTTTTTTGACATTTATTAATGGAAATTTTGAGCACCAAAAATTACATGTGCATACATATTTTTGACAAGTTAACGAGTATTTTTTTGTACAAAAATGTATTATTCTACTGTTTGAGAGTTTATTAGCTTATTTATACTATCAACATCACCATCCACGTTGATCAATCAAAAGAAACGACGTAGAAAGTGCTCCGAATGGGGTTCATTTTTTCCTTAAAGTTTTATGACACATTCCCCCAATCATTAATTTGAACTTTCATTTTAAAAACAGCCTGTATATACTCCAATTTTGCCAATTATAGTGTTCTTTACCTTCTTCACTTGTAGTACTTTTCTTATCCTTTTCTGTTTCCTTCCTTCGCTTCGATAGAACAGCGTCTATTCGTGCCTCTCGTTCTCTTCCGCTTCCACTTCATTTCCTATAACATACCTCTTATTTTAATTGCTACTTTTCTTATTTTATCCGTAGAGTTTGCATGTTTTATATTCCTAGTCTTAATTCTTTTCTATCTTTACTTTTGTCCATTCTACAAGCTATTGTGGATTTCTTCCTCCCCTTTTTTGTCTGTTAGTTTTTTCTTTGCGTTCTTGTAATTTTCATAATTCGCGCATGTGGAGCTTTTTCACTTTTTTTTTGACGTTATTCAGTTTTTCTTGTGCACACATACTTTCCTTTAGTGGTAATTTTTGTTCTTAGGCGTTTTTATTATTCAAGAGTTAGTTCAGTTATTATTAGTGAGTGTAATCTAATTCTAAATAATAAAATTATAGAGCAAAACTGACAAGTTTTAAAAATTTACATTTTTAGAGTGAAAGACGTTTATAAAAAAAAAACTGTAAGTGTGATAGTTTTGAAGCTATAATAATAAAGCTATAGAAGGTTACTATTTATGCTCTATTTAATAAATGTGCCAAATTACAAAAAAATAGAGCGACAGAGACAATTTCTAGAAATACGATGCAACTTTAGGATTTACTTTAACATTTAGGATGCAAATTTCCAACATTTTTTTTTTATAAAAATTTGTAATTCTGCTAATTTTTAAAGTATAGCCATGACATTTCAGAAGGTTTATAACCTTGACTTGCTTATCAATTATACTAAATAACAAAACTATAGAGTAGAAGAGTCAAATTTTAGAAATTTACTTTATTAGAATGAACCAAAAACTGTCAATATTTTTTATTAAAACCTATAATTCTGGCAGTTTTAACGCTGACAATGAAATTTTGAAAGATTATAAATTTTTATTAGCTTATTAACTATCCTAACTAGAGCAAAAAAAAAAACAATATGTAGTAATTTTCAATTTCAAGAGGAACCAAAAACTGTTGACATTTTTAAGTAACACTTGTTATTCTGAAAATGTTAACAATATAACAATGAAATTTGGGTAGGTTGATAATTTTGATCTACTTATATATAAACTGTGGCAAATTCCAAGATTATAGAGCTTAAAAAATTTTATTTGAATTTTTTTGACCGAACAAAACATTCTTCACATTTTTATAAAATTTTTGCAATTCGTGTAATTTTAATAATCCAGCGGTGAAATTTAGAGATATTACTATTTTTGGTTTGTTTGTTTACTGTGCTAAATTACAAAACTATGGAACAAAAGAGACAAATTTTAGAAATTTACTTATTAGGAGCAACTAAAAATTGACAATAGTTTTTATTGAAACCTGTAATTTTGGCAATTTTAATACTAAAGCGATTAATTTTATTAAGTTAGTTATTTAGACCTATTTATAAACTATGTCAAATTACAAAATTATAGAGCGAAAGAGACAAGTTTTAAAAAATTAAATTTTTTAGACTAACGAAAAATTTTTGACGTCTTTGATGACAACCTGTAATTCTGATAGTTTTAAAGCTATAGCCTATAGCAATAAAATTTTGGGAAGTTACTATTTATGCTCTACTCAATAAATATACCAAATTACATAGTTATAGAGTAGAAAAGACAAGTTTTAGAAAATTAAATCTTTTATACTAACGAAAAATTTTTGACGTCTTTGATGACAACCTGTAATTGTGACAGTTTTAGAGCTATAACCATAAAATTTTAGGAGGTTACTATTTGTGCTCTACTCAATAAATATACCAAATTACATAGTTATAGAGTAGAAAAGACAAGATTTAGAAAATTAAATCTTTTAGGCTAACGAAAAATTTTTGACGTCTTTGATGACAACCTGTAATTGTGATAGTTTTAAAGCTATATCAATACAATTTTAGGAGGTTACTATTTATGCTCTACTCAATAAATATACCAAATTACATAGTTATAGAGTAGAAAAGACAAGTTTTAGAAAATTAAATCTTTTAGGCTAACGAAAAATTTTTGACGTCTTTGATGACAACCTGTAATTGTGATAGTTTTAGAGCTATAACGATAAAATTTTAGGAGGTTACTATTTATGCTCTACTCAATAAATATACCAAATTTCATAGTTATAGAGTAGAAAAGACACGTTTTAGAAAATTAAATCTTTTAGGCTAACGAAAAATTTTTGACGTCTTTGATGACAACCTGTAATTGTGATAGTTTTAAAGCTATATCAATACAATTTTAGGAGGTTACTATTTATGCTCTACTCAATAAATATACCAAATTTCATAGTTATAGAGTAGAAAAGACACGTTTTAGAAAATTAAATCTTTTAGGCTAACGAAAAATTTTTGACTTCTTTGATGACAACCTGTAATTGTGATAGTTTTAAAGCTATATCAAGAAAATTTTAGGAGGTTACTATTTATGCTTTACTCAATAAATATACTAAATTACATAGTTATAGAGTAGAAAAGACAAGTTTTAGAAAATTAAATCTTTTAGGCTAACGAGAAATTTTTGACGTCTTTGATGACAACCTGTAATTGTGATAGTTTTAAAGATATATCAATAAAATTTTAGGAGGTTACTATTTATGCTCTACTCAATAAATATACCAAATTACATAGTTATAGAGTAGAAAAGACAAGTTTTAGAAAATTAAATCTTTTAGGCTAACGAAAAATTTTGGACGTCTTTGATGACAACCTGTAATTGTGATAGTTTTAAAGCTATATCAAGAAAATTTTAGGAGGTTACTATTTATGCTTTACTCAATAAATATACCAAATTACATAGTTCTAGAGCAGAAGAGACAAACTGCAGAAATTTGCTTTATTAGGATGAACCAAAAAATTTTGTTTTTTCTATCGTTTACTTTCTTTTTAACTTCTTCGTTAGACACCTAATTTTGTTAAATATAAAACGACAGTATCAGAAAAATTAACATAAAATTTGTATTCAAAATTCAGGCCTAATCATTTTTAGTCTCTCGACGTGATGGTAATGGAATTTTTAGACTTTATTTGTGTTTCAAGTTAAAAAAATTGTAGAGCAGAAAACGACAAATTTTTGAAATTCATGCTTTCGTACAAACAAAATTTTTTTGATTTTTTGCTAGGTACCTGTAATTGTCATAGTTTTAATGCTGTAGAAACGAAATTTATGTAAATTGCTATTTACGACCCATTTAGTAAATGTGGTAAATCACAAGATTATAGAGCAAAAAAAAAAAATCTAGAAATTTGCTTTGATGAGAAAAACCAAAAACTAACTAACAGTTTTTATTAAAAACCTGTGCCAAATTACAAAATTATAGCTTCAGAATTGGTTTTGTTTCAGTTTCTGCGAAATTTGCTTTATTTTTTCTATTTCTTATATTTATTTATCAGGTTACGTATTTTTTTCTTTTGATTGTCATCTCTGATTCTTCTGTTACGTGTAATCTTTACAATACATAAAGCGTCGATTATCATTCTTGTCAATTTTTTTTCCATGAAGCCAGGTCCGATAAGTGAACGAACTGTTCGAATAATGACTCTCTTGTGTACTTGTTTTACAAATGGAAATTAGTACTTAAACTTTTAAAATTATTATTTTAATGGATTTTAATTGTAATAGTGGAGGCCAGTTGTGTCATAATTCAATGATATCAATAACAATGACGAATGCGAACGTTGGAATTTAAAATATGTCGTCAGGGCGTTTTTGATGGTTTGTAAAAATACAAATCTGACAGTGTCTCTACATTCTGGACTCGATTTTTAAAAACGGGCAAAACGAACAAAAAGCATAAAAGTTCCACACTTTGCAAAAAAATCTGCATTTCTCAATAATTTGGAAACCAAATTTTCACGTAAAAAACTAATGTCAAAATTAATACAAGGCAGTCGGAACACGTTGAATATCAATTAATTTTGTGCAAATTTATTCTTAAATTAGTTAATTTTAATTATTCACCGTTGTCAATCGTGCAGAAATATTCGCTTGCATTTTTGAGGCAGATAATGCAATTGCTATCTCTGTTTTTTTTTTTGGTGTGCTAAATGTGGGGAATGCGCCGGGTGAAGTTACCAACTTTAGGAACAAAAAAATTAGTCGTGTTTATGGCATTAATAAGTGTTATCAGAAACGTTCTAATTCCAAGCTAATTATAATTACTGATTATGAACCGTGCTATTGTTTTTTGTAATAAAGTTGCTCGATTTTTTCTAGTGTTAAAATATTTTCTTCTTCTTCCGGAAACACCTTGACCTCTCATTGACGTCATAATATTTGAAACATTATGTAATTTCTTGCCTATTGACTATACCAACTTTTCAAACATTCTTCATTCTTTTGTTGAAATAATATAAATATTGACGTACAGCCAACATCACCTCAAATAGAATAAAGTAATTAAGACCATTGTTCGCAGATTTACGTTAAAATCACATTAAAAAACCGCCAGATCCTGACACATGAATTACAAAACGATCTTACATAACTTAATTCAGTAACGCAAAACGTAGAAAGTTAGCCACAACATAGAAATAAGTGAAAAGAGCAAAAACTACGTCGATAATAATTATTAAAAATTAGGTTGTCTTCATTTCACAACGCACCTGACGTAATGTTCATCCTTAATAAAGTCAAGTTTATTACAGACATTGCTTACGAAGAACAAAACTAACTTAGAAGACAACAATCTCTGAATCACCGCAATTATTCTCTAAAACCAGTTTTTGACGAGTTTCGAACAATCAAAAACTAATTATAAATTTTACATGCATCCGAATTACATTTTTTGTGTGTTAATGAGCTCCACGTATTTCTTGTGGAGGATAATTTTGTTGATTTTCGGGTGGATTCGTGAAGGTTTCCACTACGTTTTTTCCGGTGACCTGGAGTTTATTCAAACAAAGTTTCACTATTTTTAGCTACTTAATGACAATGTTACTATTAATACAAAATTACAGTAATTTTATCGAAACATACATTTGTTATTACTTTTGCTGTAAATTCAACATAATCTGTCATAGAGAATAAGCAAACCATAATTAAAATAATGAAAGCATGAAGTCATTAGGAAACGACATAAAATACAGGCAAAAATAATGTGCCGTGGTGCTGATAGTAAATTCCAAGCGTGATTTTTTATGAAGTTTCTAAATTATTTTTCTGATAGTTGAACAAATAAACAAATTTTACTTTATTGTATTTTTTCAACTTTTTCTGACGTATACGTTATATTCTTTTCACCTTCTTTAACAAAATTAATATGACATTTGTTATTTAAATTTTGCGTTTATTGTTTTAGTCTTTAGACGTCATGGCAATTAAATTTTTGGAATTGCATATTAACTGTGTCGGTTGAAAAAAATATAGAGCAGAAAACGACAAATTTCCGAAACTTACATTTTTAGGGTAAACGAATAATTATTAATATTTTATAATTGTGTCAAATTACAAAATTATAAAAAAACATACAAATTTTAGAGATTTTTATTTTTAAATCGAACCAAATATTATCAACATTTTGTGCTATAATTTATAATTCTAGTAATTTTAACGCTATAGCAATGAAATTTTAAAAGTGCACAAAGTTTAGCTTGCTTATTAACTGCGCCCAGTTCCAGAATTATATACCAGAAGATTTTTTTTTTGAAATTTGCATTTCTATGTATCAATTCGTTTTGATAAAAATATGTAATTCTAATAGTCTGAACGTTATAGCAATGGAATTTGGGGAGATTCCATTTTTCGATTGATCAATTAACTGTGCCAACGGTCAAAATTATAAATCAGAAAAAAAACTTTAGAAATTGTCATTTTGGAAACGAACTAAAAAGTTCCTACATGTTTTATTAAAACCTGGAATTCTGGTAGTTTTAATGGTACAGCAGTGAAATTTGGAAAGGTCATTTTTCATGGACCACTTATCAAACGTACCAAATACCAAAATTGTTGAGCAAACGAGGCAAATTTTTGACATTGATTTTTAGGATGTACTAAAAATTTTCAACATTTTATTTTAAAATCTGTAATTCTGACGGTTTTAATGCTGTAGTAATCACATCTAAAGAGGTTATTTATGACAATTCACTTAATAAAAGTGTCAAATTTCAAAATTATAAAACGAAAGAGAGAAATTTTTGAAATTTCCATTTTTAAGACGAACCAAAAATTGGCAAGATTTTATTTTAAAACTTTTAATTCTGATAATTTAAATGCTATAGCAATAAATTTTTCGAATAACATTGTTTATAGGTGATTTACTGTATCAAATGACAAAATTATAGAACAAAAAATACATTTTTTTTTTAATTTAGGTCGCACCAAATATTGTCAACATTTTGTATTATAATTTGTAATTTTAGTAGTTTTAACGATATTAACTTGCTGATTGACTGTGTGAAATTACAAAATTATACAGCAAAAGAGGCAAATTTTTGAAATTTTCATTTTTAAGACGCAAAAAAATTGAAAAATTTAAATAAAAGCAATAATTTAAAATTTTAAAATTTAGAAGGTTACTATTTATGCCCTACTTATCAAACGTACTAAATAAATGTTTGACATTGGATTTTTAGGTTGAACTAAAAATTGACAACAATTTTAATGCTGTAGTATTCACATTTACGGAGATTTTTTCTCACAATTCACTTAATAAAAGTGCCAAATGATGAAATTATAAAGTAAAGCAGACAAATTTTAGAAATTTTAATTTTTAGGGATGTTCGTTAAAACTTGTAATTCTGATAATTTTAACGCTATAACAACAAAAAGAATTCTAAATTTGATTTGCTAAATAACTTGCAAATTGCAAAGTTTTAAAGGGAAGAAATCTAATTTTATTTTTTTTATCATACGTTTTTTTTTTTATTATTTAATGAGACTGCAACAGCAAATATTTTTATTTATTGTTTAAATGTTAAACTGATCCAATACTGCTTCATCAGAATCATAACATAAAAAAATAAATAAATAAACAGTTTAGAACCAATGATGATTAATGATCGTGTAAATATGGAAATATATTACAAAGACTCAAACATAAATAAAAATGATTTATGAAAATTAGTTTATTTTGGGTTTCATGTTAGTGCTAGTGTTAATGCAATAAAAAATTCATGACATTTGAATCAGATTAAACTGTAATACAAATGCAACATTGCATTAATCGTTAAAAAAGTTAAAATGAAAAAAAAAAGTTGGAATACATATTTATTGAGATAAGTAAAAAACGCAAATAGTATATACTATTAAAATACAAGTTTGAGAACACATTGATTCCAGCACGCGTTTGCAATTCAGATACGAGCCAGCTTAGCGGCGAGTGGAGGAACAAACAAGTGCTAGAAGAGCTTTTTGAACGCGTGTTTTATACTATTTCTTTTATTTTGCGCCACTTAATTTCTTTTTTTATAAAAGAAATAAAATTTTGAAATTTAGGGAATTTTTTCAAGGTTGGGTACAATGATTTAATATTATTTATTTCATAACATTTGAGGTTAAATTATTAAATACATTGCTCACATTTACATTTTGACATTTGACGTTGACGTTTTACGACCATGCCGCCAACGCGACAAAACTAAAATACACCAGCCATAGTAAAGCATCAAAATTCTCAGTAACGAACCCAAACGAATGCTTTACTGGCTCTAGTAACGACGCAAAATAGAAAAATATGTTTAAAAATTTGGAATTTTGCAATAAAATCTTTCGTTTCCGTTTAAATACCTTCGTTTTCCTCTTGTGTCATTTTAAACAAAGCGCGTCAATTTACCAACCGTACAACACGAAAATCCCTACACACGAATCCCCTAACTTTGACATAACTGTTAAATCTAAACATCATTCAAGGTTATAATGTCCTGTCAAATGTCCAATAAATAATTTAAATCTCACACAACGCCTGAAAAAGCGACCATGAGTGGAAACGGTTACGGATATTACTATGCGTCGAGTGCACAAAACTTTCCAGTGGTCAGTCCACCCCTGATTCCATTTTCAAAAGTCACTGTTTACTTTTTTAGGACCCAAATCAAACGTGGAGTGATTGGTCCTTAGAACAGCAGCAATATAATAATCATTCGGGCACGTATCCCCCAAACAATAGGTCTCATAGTCAGGGTTACTACAATGCAAATAACAGGCATTTTCAGCATCAACAACGAAGGTTTGTTTGTTGTTGGTGTTTACTTGATGTAACTGGGTTGTTGCAGATTTAACAATCAATTAACCCAGCAACCTTGGCAGAAAAACAGTTATAATAAGAGACCTAGATCACAGGACGCCCCTGTGGATAGTGGGGAACCTAAAAGTAAGACTGGAAAAAAGAGGAAAAAGCCTTTGTCTCAGAACATTCCTAGTAAGAAAGATTGGACTTTTGAGGAGGCGGAAATGGCGCTGTCGGTAGAAAAAGAGTACAATAAAAGGTTCAAGAATCACTCTTTAATTATTAAGTTTCCTGATCAAGAGCTTAATAGAGATATAGTTTCAAAGTTCCACCCTAGCATAGAAAACGTGCATTTTCAACAGCCTTCAACACCAAGGTTTTGTTTTGTCACACTCCAGGTAAAATACTGCCTAAAATTGAGTTTTTTCTATTGAAATCTTGCAGGAATCAGCTGATGCAGATGCAGTCATAGAGTCCTTGAATAAAATCAAGTTTGGAGATGGCTATTTAACAGCAGAGTACAAAAAAGATCGTGAAGAAGACCAAGTTATAGGCCCTGAAGACATAGATCCCTGTACTTTATACGTCGGTAACTTAGCTCAGGAAATCACAAAAGAGGACATGGTGAAAACCTACCCCAAAGGACGCCGCATTGACATCGGCTACGCTAAGAAAATGAAATACACAAGATACGCATTTGTTTCCTTCAAAAACGTCAGTGATTCAATCGAGGCCTTTAAAAAAACTCACAGCACCCAAATGTATTCCAAAAGTTTGATTGTGAGATTCAGACGGTTACATGGAACCGTCGGCATGCCAGGGGAATCCAAGCCACAAACGACTGCCAAAAGAACAGAAAACGCAACTCAACCAGAAAGAACTGAGGATAACAGTACAATCAGTGACTTGCCTGATGATAACAGTAGCAGAGTTACAGACACACCTTCTGTAACTTCTGACCTTGACTTAAGTCTAGTCAAGCAAGAAGTTAACAGTTCTGATGATGAAACCGACCATAAGACACCTAAAGACTATGAATCACCCTTCATGGCTGGGTCTATTAACATAGCTTTTGAACAACACAGACCTATGATTAAAAAAGAGATTAAAAAGGAAGTTGATGATGTTGAGAGCTTGCCTGAACCTTTTGTACACAGAGAAAATGACTTCAGGGAACCTAATGGTTCAAAAATGACGATAAAAACGGAACCGACGGTAAAAAGTGAACGCCATGATGAAGGTAATGTCGTACGATCCATCATTCATTTTTTTATTCTTTATTTTTTAGACGATTCTTCCGATGATGACGGTGGAGGAGGACTTAGTGATGTGGTAAATATAAAATTAAATTGTGAAACTTCGCAGTTAATTTTTTTTTTTCAGAATTTCAGTAATCTTTTAAACCAATTAGATCATCATTCCAGTCAAATTGAATCTTTGCGTAAATGGGTTCCTTAATTTTTAAGTATGATGTACATTGTACATGTTTTTAAGTAATTTTAGTCATTTAACGTATATAATTTTAAGTATTGTGGTATTAATTTTATTGTTTATAATAAAAATTGCCGAATGTACAAAAAGTTGGTAGCTCTTTTGGGGTCTTTTTGACAGGCTATTATTACCAATTGTGGATAGAAACCTGCTGTTTTATATTTAATACAAAAAGATATGGTGAAAATTATTTATTTATAAATTCATATAAAAACATAACAAAAATATTTTTTCCGTCATTTATTACGAAATAAAGTAACAACTCAAAATAACTGCATTTTGTAATTTTCAGCATAATTGATAAAGTAAGGAAGCAAGAAAAATAAAAGTAATAAAATATTATCCATGAAAGCTTTTTTCACCTTTTGCAAAACAGTTTTGTTAAAAATAGCTTCATTTCCTTTGAATCACAGTATTTTAACTGGATGCAGCTGCAACTACACTGCATTTGGTGCATATAAATGCGAACTAACAAAACTATTTCCATTATTTATTACATACATGAATTACTAAATACAAGAAGCATCTTATTCCTTACCAAACTGTAACAAACTTAAAGCTTTATTAAGATTCTCGACAGCGGTCTTAACATCATCATAATTAAGCGCGGATGTTGCATATTTACAATATTTTTGGGCTTTCTGTATCTGTTCCGGCCCTGGATTTGCGCCCCCCGGACCAGCAGGACTTGGAGTAGACACGGACGGCGTTACAGGAGTTGTAGGCTCTGGGGGTGGACTAAAAGGCTTTGGTTCGGGGGCTACGCCAGGAGTAACCGGAGAAGACGCCGGCGCCGGTCCCGTCGGTAAATTATACCCTTGATCGTTCGGAAAATCGCGGTAAGAATGTGGGGAAATCACCAAATCGTTCTGCGAGGACTCATCGTCACCTTCTTTCGTTATATCAATGACATTTTTAAGATGTTCGTCGGGGCCACCAGCGGTGGGAGTGTCGCCGGATTTGAGACAGTTGTGGATGTAGGCTGCCTTCCATTTCGCGTATTTTTTCTTCTCGACGATTTCTTCAGATTGTTCCCCAAACTGCTCTAGAATGTCCATTAGAATACCGGCGGTGTAGAAGGCTTTAATCATGTTTCTAAAAGCAAGAAACCAGTCACAGTGAAGCAGAAATTTAAAACTTTACTTATTGAAATTCTCAGCTCTATCTTGACTATCAGCAAACGCAAATAGCTGCATCGCGTATTGCTCTATTATAGCATACGCTACAGTTTCGTTAGTGATGCCTTCAACGTCATGCTGCGACTTTTTGGTTGCTTCCAACCAGTCCATCAAAGCTATCAATAAGTTGGAAACTTCTGGGGGCTTCTTCCCCGGGATCAGCTTCATCGCAGACTGACATGCATACATGCGAGCTAAAAGTTATAATTATTACAAAGACAAAATAGAAAAAGCGATTACCCCAATAACTGACAACAATGTTGCGGGTGTCATGTTCATCTGCCACTTTCAGGACGTGAGCGATAGACTTGATTACCGGAGGCACAGGAGGAAAACCCATAGTTGGGGTTTAATGCGGCTATTTAAAAATTTCAGAGTAGTTTTCGTGTTAATTCACGGATTTAAAAGCATTCTTCGTCGTAACTGACAAACGTTGACAGCTGTCATTTGTGACAGATGAAATGTCAACTTCAAAGCGCGGAACCAAATTTGACGAAATTAAAAAAGACTGTGTCATCAATTTGGACGAATACTCTTAAATTTTTAATCAACTGTTGTTATTAAAAATCAGTGATAATTGTGGTTGAGGTATGTACAAAAAAAATCTGACAGAAATGCATTGGTTGTTCGGTAGGCAACCAATCATGCACATTTTTTTAATTGGCAAAAAATAATTAAGTTAATTTCAAGTCTGTTAGAGCATGATTATAAATTAGGCGGTTCATTGTAGTTGTTTAGATGGTTATCGATTCTACTAAAATTAAAACAGAACAACAGGAAGTAACTGAAATCTAATAATAGCTTTCTGTTGCAATTTAATTCACTTTTTATCTCAAACATGTATTTTTAGCTCATCAATTTGTAGTTTTTAGCATTTGACACATTTATTGTCTCGACTGTTGTTTTACTATACATTATGACCAATTTTTGGGAGTGAGCTGTGGGTGAGTCATAAATTGATGACTCTCGACTCCTCCGCTTTTGCGGTCATTAAAAAAAAACAATTTCTTAATTTCTCTGTGCAATCGAATAATTCCCGTTATTCCACCGATTAGATCTAATGAAAGCATTAGCATGTTACCCTAAAATTAGCGCTAGGTAATTTAATTGGTTCGTTTCTGTGCTAGCAACAATCGACAATCAACCTGCTGTACCAAAATAGGTGTGGCGCCACACTGCCAAAGAAGCTGTCAACTAGTTTTGTAGATTTTCCATTTTTCTAATAAGAAACGAAGAATAATGGTAGTCAAAGTATACATAAGTGGAATTTCCGGCAATAAAGAGGTGAGACACTTTTCCGTTATGTTAATTTTAGGTTAACTCGTTAATTGTAATTTATAAAAATACACCTGTTCTTTGACAGGTGAAGAAACGACAGCAAAGGGTCCTTCTGATTTTAGATTCAAAAAATGTTCAGTATGAAGTTATCGACATAGCTGAGCCAGAAAATGAAGATAAGAAGGATTTTATGCAAAACAATTCCACTTCTTCAGGGGCGACAATCAGTGACCCTAATCCAAGACATCCTCTGCCACCACAGATATTCAATGAGGATGATTATTGTGGGGTAAGAAAGGGGCTATAAAACTTAAACGAGCGACTTTTATTATCAGTTATCTGATAGTTATATTTGGTTGCATTTACAGTTAAAAAACAACCCAAAATAGATTGGAAGAAGTCCATTTTTTGTTTGGTCCATTTGTTTGCTTTGTGGCTTGTTTTAATACAGTGGACAAGAAACGTTTTGTTTTTACACACAGAGTTACATCATCAGGTTTTTACGATGCAGTCATGTTTACATAAAGGGTGGCGTGGGAAATTTGACAGTTTTTGAGTGTGAAACGGGCTTTACTTCATTCAAATGCACCTTAGCCACTTATTACTAGGGGAAATCTGCCTAAATTCCACCAAATTACATTTTTTAAAAACTTATTTTTGTAAAAATAGGGGAAATGTACCTATACTACAGTTTGAGCGCTCTCTAACCTCTGGAACGTTTTTGCAGGATTACGACCAATTTGACATGGCCAATGAAATCGATGAAATGGAGAAATTCCTAAAACTAGAACCCAACGATTCCGCGCCTCTGACATCGAACGCGGAAATTAAATTAGGAAATGGGGAAATCCACCCAGAACCCCCAACAGAAACCAAAGACGAAGAAAAAGAAGAAGAATCAAAAGACGACAATGTGCCTGACAATACCGAAAACAATAAAGAGAACACCGAGTCCAAAGTCGAAAACGGCGACGAAGTCGAAGAGAAAAAAGAGGATGAAGCAGAAGAAGAAGAAGAAGAAGAAGAGGAAGAGGCTGATGAAGAATAATTTTTTAATTTCAAAATCATATTTATTTTTTCGTGACATGTTTATTTGTCCAATGACACTTTCAAGTATTATATTTACGCTATTATCCATGGGAAAGGTCTTCTTTCGCTCACAGAACAAAAATTGTTACACTTTTACATTTGTTAAAGGCGATCTTAGTTTTGTAAATATATTACTTCATTACACTATTTAAATATTGCGCAATATATCATCTTTTGAAAAATCTGTCCATTATTGGTGATAGTGTGAACGCGATAACCCGGGAATGTGAAGTGACCTTTAAGTGAGCTGTGACGAGACGTCGTTAGTTCTTTTCGGTATTTCACGGTTGGCGGTTGTGGCTTTTGACAGGTGTCAAAATGTCCCCTGTTTTAAATGTTTTAAGACTTAACATTAAGCTTTCAAATCAGTATTTAGTGCAACGGTGCGGCTACAAAACCATCAGTTACGTGCATTCCAAGCGAGTCTCCACCCACCTGTTTCCCTTAATCTACCAGTCACATCGAGTAAGTATCTAAAATTTCTAGGTTATGACCAATCAAAATGATACAATTACTCGTTATAAATAACTTGTAGGTCTATGCTAGTAAAGAACCCGAGTCTAAAACATCAAAAGTCAGCGGTGGCATCCTGTCAAAAACCCTTCATCGTTTTAATATCATACCAAAGACCCAAACAGTTCGAGGATGTTTTCACCCAGGCTCCTCCGCTCTTTCTCGAGAATCTCTCCCAATAAACGCCAACAATGTGGTGACAGGCCCACAGATGATCCGTGGAATGTTACAGTATATTTGGCCCAAAGATAACAAAGCTATAAGAGACAGGGTAACATTAGCTGTGGGACTTTTAGTTGGCGCTAAGATCCTAAATGTATCAGTTCCTTTTATTTTTAAGTATTCTATAGACTATTTAAATTCTGCAGGGACTTTAAATTTGAATTCTGCTCCCGAGACGGTGGCTACAATCGCCACAAGCTTACTAATAGGATGTATGTTATAGCCCCACTTTAAAAGAATCTAAAACACAAAGTTGTAGATGGTATATCCAGAGCCGGCGCCGCTGGTTTTAACGAACTCCGAAACGCAGTTTTTGCCAAAGTTGCGCAGCATTCTATTAGAAAGATCGCAAAGAATGTTTTTTTACATTTGCACAACTTAGATTTGGCTTTTCATTTGTCTAGACAGACTGGTAATGACTCAGCATTGCTAAAATGTTGTTTAAAACTTTCATTTAGGTGCTCTATCTAAAACTATCGACAGAGGATCGAGAGGAATTAACTTTGTTTTGTCTGCTATGGTGTTCAATATTGTACCAACTATATTTGAGCTAGCGTTGGTCTCTGCCATTTTGGGGTTGAAATGTGGGGCTGCCTTTGCTGGTGATTATTACAAATTTTGATTTTGTTTAGACTGAGTTTTTTTTGTAGGTATTTCTTTGGGTTGTGTTGGTGTTTATGCGGCTTTTACGTTGGGGATCACACAGTGGAGGACGAAATTTCGAGTGTACATGAATCAGGCGGAAAATGAGGCAGGGAATAAGGCTATTGATTCGTTAATTAACTATGAAACTGTTAAGGTAAATAGGTGATCAGGCAATATTGGCCATCTGACGCGATAATGGAATGTTTAGATTGTAATTGAATGATCGTGTTGACAAAATTGCTTTTTATTAATTTGATAGCAATGCAAACAAACAAGTGTGCCTTACACCATTACAGTTTTTGAAATTTGAATGGTGTTGGTAGCTCTGCCTGCATCTCTTCTGTTAAGGTCAATCATAGTCAAAGTCAAGAGATCGTTTTGCTAGTCCAATAAAAGTTGCAAAGGATAAAATGAAATTTAACAGGAACAGTCGAAAAAAGATGCAATTTAACGTAAAGGTCAAAGTTTAGTATTACTTTAGATGCATTTAGAAATAATCACATATTTTGCGTAATATAGTACTATTAACCTCACTAACTGGACTATGCTACCAACCTATTAAAATGATGCGTGATTTTTAGAGGTTTTTTCCGAAAACCATAGTTAAATGCATAATTTTTTAGTATTTTAACAACGAAAAATTTGAGGCCGATCGTTACGACAGCGTTCTCCAAAAGTACGAAGTTGCTAGTCTAAAAACTAGCACTAGTTTAGCTCTGCTGAATTTCGGGCAGAATGCCATTTTTAGCGCAGCCCTAAGCGGGATTATGGTCTTAGCCGCCAACGAAATCATCAAGGGTAAACCTAGTTTTTCTTTTTTGTTATTATTTCATCTAATTTATCACCGATTCAGGCAATTTAACAGTAGGAGATCTAGTGATGGTCAACGGACTACTTTTCCAACTATCCGTGCCCTTGGGCTTCTTGGGAAGCGTTTATAGAGAAGTCAGGCAGGCGTTGATCGATATGCAGACTATGTTCACTCTTATGACCATGGATACCGCCATTAAGGTACCGCACTTTCCGACTTCATTCTGAAATTTCGCGTCATTTGATTTCTAGAGCAAAATGCACGCCCCTTATTTGCACGTGGACTCTAAAATCTCCGACATTAAATTCGAAAACGTTTCCTTCGACTACGGCCCTGGTAAAGAAATCTTAAAAGATCTCTCCTTCACTATTGCTCCTGGTAAAAAAGTCGCCATCGTAGGTGGATCCGGCTCCGGGTAATTTTTTCCTCTAACCCCCCATCAGTGATAATTTTTTCAATTTAAAGAAAATCGACCATCGTTCGGCTTCTCTACCGTTTTTTCGAGCCTAAATCCGGTAAAATTCTCATCGGTGACCAAGACATCCGCGACGTAGACTTGGAAAGTCTGCGACGCGCCATCTCCATCGTTCCCCAAGACTCTGTTCTTTTCCACGATACCATCAAACATAATCTACACTACGGCGATCTCTCGGCTACCGAAGAAGAGGTCATCAACGCCGCTAAAATGGCTAATATCCATAATTCTATCATAAAATGGCCTCAAGGGTACAACACACAGGTGGGAGAAAGAGGGTTGAAGTTGTCAGGGGGCGAGAAACAGAGGGTTGCTATAGCTAGAGCGATTTTGAAGAACGCGCCGATTTTGATTTTTGATGAAGCGACGAGTTCTTTGGATTCGTTGACGGAACATGTAAGTTAGTGGGAGTTTTCCAGAGTTTTGTTCAAAGGAGTGTTGTAGAATATCTTAGACGCTTTAAGGAGGGCTACCGAAGGACGTACTAGTATATGTATAGCTCACAGGCTGAGCACCGTGATGGACGCCGACGAGATTTTGGTTCTCGAGGACGGGAAAGTGTCGGAAAGAGGGACTCATACGACATTGATCCAGAACCCGAGTAGTTTGTACTTGCGGCTGTGGAAAGCCCAGAACCACGAGGATTTCGGTTTGGGGGCTAGCAGTTCCAAAGCGTAAACAAGGGTAGAACGCTGCGTGTTTTATTTTAACTGTAAATACAGACTGTAAATACTGTACATAACTATTTAACGGCGTAAAACCCAAAGCAGGTCACCCTGTTATTAATAAACGGATCCCAAACAAAGACTTCTATTTTACCCACTTCCAAACCTTTTCATCACCTTAGCAACCGCATTTAAACACAAACATATGATCCTGCAATGCAGTTTTAATTATTATCAGTGAAGTCTGTACATGTTTCTACATTGTTTTTAACTCTTTTGTGTACGTGAAATGGCAAGCAGTAATTCGACGCCCCAGAAAGTATCAGACCAGAGGTAAAGTCATCGTTGCGCTCACCGACAGTTTGACAAGATCTGACGTTTCAGAAGTAAAAGTTGCGAAACAGCGTGCTCGTCAAATTCTAGTTGTTTTTTTAAAAGAAGAAAACCGATCAATCCTTTAGCGAATTCCGTGCGAAGCAACGTCTCTCGCAGCACTGCCAATTCTGTTAGGCAAAGAGTACTGTCGGCGAAATTGTTGAAGTTGAAGAGTGTCCAGAACCAACTGAATGACGTGAATTATCATTTAGCGGTGAGTACAAAATTTGCGGGTGCAAAAAACCCGATCGTGAAATTTTCAGGAAGTCATTAGAGAGAACCAAGCTTTGAAAACCCTTCAAAAGCGCCAGGACCGAGCTTTATCAAAGTAAGGTAGAAAGGTTCATTCGAACATGCGATATCTTCGATTTATCTGTTTCTCTCAAGGTATGAAGGCGAAAACGCGGAGCTCCCGCGACTCATCCAATCTCATGAAGAAGAGATCCGATTTCTAACAGAAAAAAATAAAATACTACGAAAGAGCGTGAAAGAACTTAGCGAGCAACTGAAGCATAAAAGCGACGAGCTGGTGAACGCCCAAGAACAACTGAAACACTACGAAAAACTAGACAAGGACAAACATTTATTGGAACGAGAGAAACTAGAGGAAGAATTGGAAGATTTAAAAATGAAGCTGAAGAAAGCGGACAACGATATCGTGATGTTAAACAGGAAATTGACTTTGGAGAGTAAAACTTCGAAGCAGAGACTCAATGTGGAGATGGCCAAGCACAAGCAGTGTCAGAAGGAGTTGGTGCAAGCCTTGTCGGAAATCGGGCGACTCACTACGTTAGCACAGGTAGAACAATCCACAATCTCCTCAGTGTTTTTCATTTCTTTTGTAGGAAAAAAACAAAGCGCTGCTAACAAACGGAAAAAAACGCTTTTCCAACTTGGTGCACCGACAATCCCAATCTTTGGTTTCCCTCAACGGTAACAAACAAGCTAATTTATCACAGAGTTCCGATAGTTTGAGCCTCGATAGAGCCCCTGTCACGGAAGTGAAATTAGAGCGTCTGTCTCAGCTCCAAGAAGACCCTAAACCTTACAAAACAATCCTAAAGTGTCCCACAGAGAGCATAAAAGCACGACTCTCCGCCGATTCAAGAAAAGACGAAGACGAGCTTCCATCAGTAGACAAATTAAACTTAAGTGGAAGTGAAACTTCGGTGGAAAAAGACGCACACTCAAGACCTGGTTCTCATCACAAGCTCGAGAAGCTCGAGTCAAGTATACACAACACAATCAAGAAGATTGAAAGTAACAGTGAGGACGAATTCGGTAGGAGACTAGGTGATTACTGTTTAAAAGCCGTAGACTCTGTGAAAACCTGCAGTGCTAACATTGAAACCCACAAAGAAAACCTATCGCTGGCCAAGAAAGGCACGAAAAAGATAACAGACACGGTTAAAGACATAGAAAGCATCGAAAAACGATTGAAAGAGGAAGCGAAACTGCTTTCGTTAGAAGGTGCAAAGTCTTCCGGCGATGGTTTTGATTTTGTGAACGAGATTCTGAGGGAAGAGGCAGAGTTCCAGGCGAAGTTTAAAGACAGTAGGAATGGGAAAAAAGAGCCTGTGGTCAGACAGAATGATAAACAAAAACTACTGGCGACGCTAAGAGCGATCGATAACGGTGACAGTGTTGATTCTTTCGACGGTGATTCGCAACAAAACAACCATTTGATGAAGGAGCTCTTTGGAAATGCTTCAAACTGAAGACTATGTTGATAAAAGGGAGGTTTATTGTACTGTTACTTGTTATATAGTATTAGTTTACACTAAATTTAGGGAATTTATACTTGCCTGTGAAAATTGTAAAGTTCTATAGTAAATTTGCGTAATTTGGTGGATGCGCCGGGTCAAAACTACTCCCAATTTCAGGAAGAAAGGCACAAGAAAGTATGCTGTAACAACATCTATTTATTGAATAATATTGACTACAGAACGATTGCGAACAATCGACTTTTCATCTCTATTCTAACAAAAAAATATTTGTTTAGCAAAAATACAGTCTTAAAACAGACATAAAAAAACGTTTTTACAAATAACCGCAAAGTTGGTGAATTATAAAAATAAACAACGACCTCTGTACGAAGAATTCTTGACAGTGATCCAAACGAACTATCTTTAGAAGTATTCAACTTGCATCTGATGACGTTAACACTATAAAACAAACATTAACAAAACAAACTGTTAATACAAAATTATTACGCTAATTTGGCAAAACCGTTCCAAACTAGTTTTTCAACTCGCTGCGTTTCAAGGTCTAAAAACTATTTCATCACATTTTAATAACTTTATTGTCTTTTAAACTAAGGCTGTTAAGAAAGTGCTGAGAACTGACTTAATTTCGTAATTTAGGTGAATGCTCTTAAACAAACTAACCTGATTTGGATATGTTATGGACCAGATTTGTGTTCAAAGAAACGGGACGATATGTTGACTTTACATTAAACTTTGCCACAAGAATAACATTAATACATTTACTGTAATTTGTTAACAATCGCAACAATTTGGCAACGAAAACTAAGCAAAAGAACAACTATCGAGCCGAGAAATTTTTTAAACAGGGCACGGAATTGCGTTCGTGTTGGGTTGGATGATACCACCGGGACCTGGGAGCACGGTGTGACCTTGGTTGAGGAATTCGTCCACTTGTCTTGCAGCCTGGCGGCCTTCGGAAATGGCCCACACCACTAAAGATTGACCTCGGCGGCAATCTATAAAAATTCGTATAGTTACCGTTAACTTTTCCCTCTTCAGGCTTACCTCCAGCAGCAAAGACGTTGGGCAGATTCGTCTTGTAGTCTTTGGTTTGGAAGTTAGAGCGTGCATCCAAGGTCAACTCCAGTTGGTCAGCGATGGCACGTTCCGGTCCTAAGAAGCCCATAGCCAGCAGTACTAAATCAGCAGGGAACACTTTCTCAGTCCCGGGAACTTGGTTCATTTGCCATCGTCCGCTATCATCTTTGGTCCACTCAACATTGACTGTCTTGACTCCGCTGACTTGTCCTTGACCGTTATCAATAAACTCTTGCGTGAGAATACTGAAAACTCGAGGATCTCCTCCGAACCGAACTTTGACTTCTTCGTGTCCGTAATCAACTCTGAAGATTCTCGGCCATTGCGGCCATGGGTTATCGGCTGTTCGTTTGGTACTTGGTTCTGGTAGAATCTCGAAAGTGGTGATGGAGGCGGCGCCTTGTCTCAACGACGTAGCGATACAATCACAGCCTGTGTCGCCGCCACCAATTATTATCACATTTTTGTCTTTGGCATGGGGGCCGGTATGAGTCGCTCCTAATTGTTTCTTCTGCCAGCTTTCAAGGAACTCCATCGCGAAATGGATGCCGTTTAATTGGCGGCCTGGTAGAGGAAGATCTCGTGGCCATGTGGCTCCAGTACAAAGAACCACAGCATTGAATTCTTCGCTGAGTTCTTTGGCGGAGATGTCTTTACCGACGTTGATGTTGGTCTTGAAGGTAATTCCTTCCGCAGCTAGGAGGTCGACGCGTCGTTGTACCACGTTCTTACCAAGTTTCATGGTCGGTATTCCGTACTGGAGGAGGCCTCCGATGCGGTCGTTGCGTTCAAACACTGTAACGGTGTGCCCAGCTTTGTTAAGTTGATGGGCACACGCGAGTCCTGAAGGACCAGAGCCAACGACGGCGACTTGTTTTCCTGTTCGGAACTGCGGAATCTGGGGTGTTATCCAACCGTTTTCGAACGCATGGTCAATGATGGCACACTCTATATTCTTGATGGTGACGCTGGGCTCTGAAATGCCCAAAACACAAGCACCTTCACAAGGCGCCGGGCAAACTCTCCCGGTGAACTCTGGGAAGTTGTTGGTTTGAAGGAGCTGGTTCAAGGCTTGCCTCCATTGATTTTGGAAGATTAAGAAGTTCCATTTGGGGATGATGTTGCCTAAAGGACAACCATGCGAATTGGACTGACAGAACGGTACTCCACAGTCCATGCAACGTGCCGCTTGGACTCTCAGACCTTTGCGCACGTGCCCAAAGTTGTAAATCTCATCCCAATCTTTCATGCGCTTTTCTGCAGGTCGATACATTCCAGTTTCTCTCGGGTACTTCATGAACCCACGAACTTTGTCGAGTTTCTTTTGCTCGATGGCAACGTCCGTCACCGCGTCTTCGATGTCTTGGATCTTGGGTTCGTGGTTCTGGACGTTGTTTACAAGTTCGGTAGCTTTTTGTTTTAAGACACGCTGGTACTCGTAAGGGAACACTTTGACGAACTCTTTGCGGCGTTCTTCAAACTCGTTGATAAGCTGCTCGGCGATGATACTTCCCGTTAGTTCTTTAAATTCTTGAAGCAGCGATTTGACGAGCTCCACGTCTTCGCGATCTTCCAACTTACAAAGTTCCACCAGCTCTGGGTTGCACTTTGTGGAAAATTTCCCATCGACATCCCACACGTAGGCGATGCCTCCTGACATTCCCGCGGCGAAGTTTCTACCAGTGAGCCCCAGAATTAACACGATTCCACCGGTCATGTATTCACAACCGTGGTCGCCGACACCTTCAACGACGGCGATAGCCCCTGAATTACGCACGGCAAAACGCTCAGACGCGATACCACGCATGTAGGCACGACCTGAAGTAGCCCCATAAAGGCACACGTTACCGACGATGACGTTGAGATGGGATTCGAAGGGAGAGGTTTTGGGAGGGTATATGATGATGGTACCTCCAGATAGACCCTTCCCTGGAAAACAGTTAAGTCACGGTGGGTTACTTCGTAAAGTCATGAACGTACCGACGTAGTCGTTGGCATCCCCTTCAAGAGTCACAGTGATGCCTTTGACTAAGAAAGCGCAAAAGCTCTGACCCGCAGATCCGGTGAGTCGGATGTTGATTTTACGGTCGTCGGGAAGACCTTCCTCGGCGTATTTACTGGAAGCAGATATTGATTGTAAAAATCTTTGACTATTTTGGTTGCTTACCAAGAAATGTGGTAGCTGAGTGTCGACGTGAAGGCCCGACACTCGTTGTTGATCTTCATGTCAATATCAACACTCTTTTCCGTGCCTTCAATAACTCCTTTGGCTTTTTCAATAAGCACATTGTCTGCTCGGTTCTCCAACTGAAAATCTTGCATTTTTGTACCACCCTTGATGTTAACCCCCGGTCTCATATGCAGTGCATTTTGCAAAATCAAGTTAAGATTCAGGAGCTTAGCTTTAGTAGAGCCCTTTTCTGAAATCTTCAAAAGGTCGGTGCGCCCTACTAATTCTTGATATGTGCGAACTCCCAGTTTCGCCATCAACTCCCTTACTTCTTCAGCTAACATGAACATATAATTAATCACGTGTTCCGGTTGTCCTGTAAACTTCTTCCTCAGTATCGGATCTTGCGTGGCGATACCTACTGGGCAAGTATTTAGATGACATTTTCTCATCATAGTACAACCCATTACGATTAAAGGTGCCGTGCTGAAACCGATCTCATCTGCTCCTAGTAAAGCTGCGATAACCACATCAAAACCTGTTCGAATTTGGCCATCAGCTTGGAGCACGATTCTAGATCGTAAATTGTTAAGAACTAAGACTTGGTGGGTTTCGGCAATGCCGAGCTCCCACGGAAGACCGGCGTTTTTGATGCCGGTCCAAGAACTAGCACCGGTACCGCCATCGTGGCCGGAAACAACAATATGTTCAGCTTTGCCTTTCGCAACACCGGAAGCTACGACACCGACGCCTACTTCCGACACGAGTTTCACAGAGATGCGAGCTCTGGGATTGGCACATTTCAAGTCGTAGATGAGCTCAGCCAAGTCCTCGATGGAGTAGATGTCATGGTGAGGAGGTGGAGAAATCAGACCAACACCGGTGACGGAATGACGAGTTTTGGCGATGTCAGCGGAGACTTTGTAGCTAAAATTTAAAGCGTCACCAACAAGACACAAAAAGGTAAAATTTGATTACCCAGGAAGCTCGCCACCTTCTCCAGGTTTTGCACCTTGCGCCATCTTAATCTGAAGATCGTCAGCGTGGGCCAAGTAAGATGAAGTCACACCGAAGCGACCTGAAGCGACTTGTTTGATTGAAGATCTCTTCTCTGGATCTAAGTAGCGCTCAGGGTCTTCACCACCTTCGCCGGTGTTACTTTTACCACCGACTTTATTCATCGCGACGGCTAAAGTTTGATGGGCTTCTAAACTAATGGAACCGAAGCTCATGGCGCCTGTTGCAAATCGCTTAACAATCTCAGAAGCGGGCTCTATTTCGTCGAGAGGTAGAGGTTGATCTAGAGTTCGGAGTTCAAAGCGACCACGTAACATGCAGTTGCGCACAGACTCCATGGTGGACTCTTTGAATTTTTCGTAGGCAGATTTGTTTTTATTGATAGCAGATTCCTGGAAGTTCCAAGAATGGAAAAAGATTCTTCGTAAGTTTGTTATTTACCTGTAAGGCAGCGATGCTCGCTGGCTCGTTGAGATGCTTCTCTCCTCCAGCTCGCCAATGGAAGTTCCCGGTGTCTCTTAAGATCAAAGAATCGGTAGCTACACAGTACGTGTTTCGGTGTCTGTCGAAGGCTTCCTGGGCTAAGGTTTCTAAGTTAACACCTCCGATACGTGATGGAGTTCCTGGAAAACTTGTTGTAGTCGGTTTTTAGATCCTTGAGACTCACCTTTGAAGCACTTGTCTATAACATCATCAGCTAGGCCCACGGCTTCGAAAATCTGCGCGCCTTTGTAGGACTGCAAAGTCGAAATTCCCATCTTCGCCATGACTTTGTTAATGCCAGTCTGCATGGCTTGAGCGTAGTTTTGGAAAATAACCTCGTCAGTGAGCGACGTGTCTAGTATTCCTTGGTCTCTTAGACTTGACGCTAGTTCTAGCGCTAGATATGGACAGATGGCGTCGGCGCCATAGCCAAGAAGAACGCAAATGTGGTGTACCTCTCTAGCCTCGGCGGTTTCTACCACTAAGGCCACCTTCATACGAGCGCGCATTTCGATGAGATGGTGATGAACAGCACCTAGAGACAGAAGACTGCTGATGGGGACGTTGTCCTTCCCTGCTTTCCTATCAGAGAGGATAATAATCTGATTTTGTTCACTGGCTTGGTGCGCCTCCTCACAGATGTCTTGTAGCTTCTTCAAAAAGCCCTGAGTACCGCTTTCGACAGGGAAAGTGATATCGATAACGTGCGAGCTCCATTGTCTATGAGTGGTGAGTCTAATAATCTCAAGATCGGCGATGGAAATCACCGGTTGTTTCAACCACAATCGATGGACTTGTTTCGGATTAGGCTTCAAGATGTTTGCTTCGGGCCCAATGGGACATTGTAACGACATCACTACCTTTTCACGGAATGGATCAATTGGAGGGTTGGTGACTTGAGCAAACAGTTGCTTAAAATAGTCGTAAGGAAGTGGAGCAAAGTTCGAGAGACAAGCTAGAGGGACATCGTTGCCCATGCTACCCAGAGCTTCCTTCCTACAAAAACCCAGTCATGAACTGTTCTCCCACTTCTGGTACTTACTTATCGTTGATCATAGGAAGAAGCAACATGTGGATGGTCTCAGTAGAATAACCATAGAGAGAAAGCCGTTTATCTCCAAGTCCACTGGGCTCATACTTCGGTTTTGGGGGGCGCTTCGCCTCTAAGTGAGCTTGTCTGAGCTCTTCCATCGTGATCTAAATCCGTGGAAAGTGTTAGAATACAAGTGTGCTACGATGTTAAAAAAAAAACACAACTACATAAACTACAATTAGCCACAACAAAAGTGTTTTGTTAAACCCAGAAAAAATTAAGAAACAATTAAAAAGTGAAACCATTAACAATTCCACTCACCATCTGTAGATCGCCATTACATGCAAAAATAAATTACGATTAATATGAGACTGCGTATACGTTACGTTACGAGGTGGTAAAAAAACCACCTGAAGTCTTTACAGAACCGTGTTTATCATTACCTTTTCTTTCAACCATTCGGAATGCGGTCTAGACCTCGCGATCTGCTGCTTCAACTCCACGTCTTGTATCACTGACTTTTCTTGAGTGTCAACGAGCAACATCCTCCCGGGTTTCAAGCGACTTTTCAGTATGACCTGAGACGGATCAATATCGTACACGCCGACCTAAACAAAAAGTTAGCATGGAACCAATCGTGGGACAATGTAGTACCTCACTGGCCATGATCATCATATTATCTTTCGTCATGTAAACCCGCGCTGGTCGCAACCCATTTCTATCCAAGATGGCACCAATGAAGCGACCATCGGTGAAAGAAATCAAAGCTGGACCGTCCCACGGCTCCATGATGCAAGCTGCCCAATGGTAGTAGTCGCGTTTTTCTTCAGACATGGTCGGGTCGTTATGCCAGGCTTCTGGTACCATGGTCATCACAGCCTAAATCACTCTTTGTTATTATGAACGTGAAGATGTAGTGTTACCTCTGGTAGTTTCCGGTTGCCGGCGTGCACCAAGAACTCCAAGACGCAATCAGCGGAGCCACTGTCGGACAAGTTGGGCTCAACGACTGGGTACAAACTCTTGAGGGTCTCTCCGTATTCTTCGTTGGCCATAACACCTTCTCTGGCTTTCATGAAGTTGACGTTACCACGCAAGGTGTTGATTTCCCCGTTGTGAGCCAGCATTCTAAAATTTACACTTTACAAAGAAATCCTAGAGAATTACGTGAGTGAGTACCTAAGCGGATGAGCTCTTTCCCAGCTCGGGAAAGTGTTAGTAGAGAATCTAGTGTGAACCAACGCCAAGTAGGTGTCATACAACGGATCAGAAAGATCGGGGAAGTACGTCCATAATTGGTCAGATGTTAACTGTCCTTTATAAACGACAGTTCTTCGACTAAGCGAACAAATATAGAACCTCTTTCCATGAGAGGGAATAGTATGGCTAGCACGCTTGCGGAGGATGAAGAAACGCCTATCCAACTCTTCATCAGGGACCTCACCCTTCACAGTCACAAAAACCTAAGGCAACCGTTGTAAAAACAGAAAAAAGTGGCGTTTTCCCTACTTGTCTCATAAATGGTTCGGTGTTCTTAGCGACGGTACCTATGGAGGAATTGTCGGTTGGTACGGTACGCCAAGCCAACACGGACATATCCATTTCCTCTGCCAAGGACGTGAACTTCGCCTCGAATTCCTGGTGGTGGAGCTTGTCCAGGAAGAAGATGCCAGTTGCGTACTTGCCGAAAGGAGGCAATTCGATGTTTTGTTCATCTCTGGAAAATTACACGATTAGACGCTAATTAACAGATTCGTGAACATGCAAAGTTTCAACACCTTTAATTAATCTGAATTTAAATGCGACACGTGCGCCTTGATGTAAATATTACCAACTGTCTTATCGCATTTCAAGGATATCTGCTAGTACGTCGTTGCAGAAAAATAAACAAAATTGTGACACATTTAAATTGCTGTGAGTCCGAAGTACCAACATATTTCACTTTTATGTTTGATCTTGACCTTTGGAAATAGCATAAGTTTTATGTTCACCTGAAGAAGACTATTTGGAACTACGTCTCGAAATTGCATAACTGGTTTCGTGTTCACACTTACAATTAGATAAAAGAGAAGCGCACTTGTAATTATGGCTTACATAATGGAGTGGCGATAATTTTAGTGATAATGGGTTATTTTGAAGTCAAAGCTTGTAAGAATTGTAGTTTATCAATCACTTGAGAGGTGTTGCATATCCTCGTCTTATCTAATGTAAACACTAATTTTGTCTATTGATAAACAATTCCGGGAAAAAATTGAAGACGATAAAGAATGTACATTATTAAATTTAAAAAAAACATTTTTTTTACATATAGAAGCTATGTGGCGCTACAAGTTGACTTAATCATATTTTCTCTATTAAGTATGTATATGTAAAATGTACGCAAAAAATTCCTTTTTTAAAAATTCAAAAGCAATAAAATGGATGGAAACTTAACCTACCTTGTGCTTTTTAGAGTAAAAAGCATAAAAATGAATTTGAAACATGGATTAAAACATGTGCTTCCGAGAAATTAATTATTATTTCATCTTCTGATAAGATTAACTGGTAAACCATAGGCTGTTTCTAAAGTAATTTATAATGCCCAACACTTTTACCCTCAATAGCATAAGTGGCCCCCAAAATCCAGGAATATTTTTTTTTTTTGTTGGTTATCAACAGTCGATATTAAGAAGAGTTTTCATGCCGACTCTGGATATCGGCTACAACTTAAAGGTTTCATGGGAAGAATTACTGCATGTTACAGGTTACTTCAGGGGCAGTTTGTGATTTAACAGTCAAAACCATAAATCTTATTAGAAGATGAAACATCCTTTAATTTCTCGGCAGCAGATGTTTAGATTCAAGTTTCAATATTATTTTTATGTTTTCCACTATAAAAAGAACAAGCCCTGTCGAGTTTGCTTCTATTTTATTGCTTTTTTTTGCATATATCCATGCGATGTAGGTTTTAATTTTTTTCAGTGTTATATATCTCTAAATAACTAATCTAAACACATTAAACTTTGCATTTTATAGCCTGTTACGTTTTATATTGCCCCTTACTTTATCTACGTTTTTTAAAGATAGACGAAAATTCCAAAATACTTGAGTTTATTTTCTGTTTCAAGACCTCATCTAATCAGGTTAAGAAAAAACAAAAACAAACATTCTAATATTGATTTTTTACGAAATCAATAATCGCTCTTAATGCTACAATCGCAACTTTGATTTTATGATGTTCTTTCGATCTTTCTTTGTTTTAGAGGGCATTCTCAATGAAAGATATCCACATAGGAAACTCGGAAGAATGGGCATTGAAATTTAACATTCAAATTTCGCGCTTTCTGTTTACAGTACTAAACGTAAAATTACTAAATTTATGACAACTTGTACCGGACTGAATGTCACGTTGTCTCAAATTTAAGGTTAATTTATGTCAACAAGTTCAAGGCGCCAAATTTGAAAACTACATTTTGCCGTCCACTTCTTTGACATAGTTCCTTCACTGTGCTTTAGAATAAAAGAGAATGAAATGATGCGATTTATCCTCCTACCTAAGCTTGACGGAATAAAAATCATGTGGAATGGCGGTGAGCACGCCGGCGCCGTCTCCAGTGTCATTGTCACAGGCACAGGCGCCACGATGGTTCATAGAAATTGCAAGACGCTGGGCATCGCGTACTATTTTATGGCAACGACGACCGTCTATGGCAACTATAAAACCGACACCACAAGCTTCTTTTTCAAATTGAGGGTCGTACAAGCCCTGTTTTGGCGGACCTTGCCACGCTTCAGCCATTTAACCACTGCAACAAAAACAACAAAGTTGAAAGTTACCGCTGCAACCTACCACTTACAAAGTAAAAACGATAAATTATCACAAACTTAGTTAAAGTTATCTTTTATAGTGTTATAAATTGGGGCAAAATCTTTATGGTGCCATAAATTACAGGTGTTATAGACTTGTGCTTTTAGAATTGGGTGAAATGCGCGTCGGGCGGAAAATTAACACCTTTTGTAGAAAAAGTGTAAATAATTACAAGCCAAAATTCGGATTAGGTAGTCACGTTTTCTGTAGAATTATCGCGTTATCTTAAACTCAGGTTTAAGAATGAAAGATACTGAAAAGTGGAATTCCTCAATCATCTAATCCAGGCGTGTTCAGCACGTTTTTTATTAATGTTTGTTGTGAAATGTTTCAAGATTTGGCTCTTTTGCGTTGATTATAATTACATTTTTCCCGTTTGGATTGTTTCCAAGCTATTTTTCAAAGAACAGCTGGGATTAGAATGCTATTCTTGCTGGTTAAAACGTGGTGTAGTAATTATTTAAAATTGCTAGACTATGCAAAAATAATAACGCAAACAAGCGATAATTTATGGCGTCAAGCGTTTTTATTGCAGGCAAATGCAGTGCCTGACGCGCTAATTAGAAGACACCTGATTTAGCGAGCTCAAAATTCTAGACTTGTGAGATGTGAGCCTTGTCTAGTCTGATAACCTTCACACTTCAATAAATGTAAATAATTATTTTTTCAGGATCAAAGTTCTATCATTCATTCTTGAATCCTGTTGGCGCCGCCACCATTCCATGTTTCAACCAGAATTTGCCAAATGTACCGTGCCAAAACGACCATGAATAATCACAACATGCCAAATTTGTTTACAAACTATAATCCGGTCGGTGGAATTTTTCTCGAATATTTAAGATGACAATTTAACTAAACAATACATGCGTAGCCGCTTTGGAAAATCGATACCATGCAGACATATAATTCACTGTCTATTGCAGACTTTTCGGTTAAATAATTGATACGGTTAAACCATGCGATATCTTGTTGTTTAGCACGGTATTGATTTTCTGCAACTAGTTTACCACATAACTATAATATCCGTCAATGTAATTTTTTGATATTGAATTTCCGCTCATTTTAGCCAGCACGACCCATTTTTGCTTGGATCTTTTAGAAGATTGTTGGAGTAAAAATAGCCAGGGGCAATGTTTTCTCAGCGGGGAGTGGGTTAACGAAAACAAATAAGACGGAGAATGCTGCAAAATTGCGTTGGTTTGTGGCATGGGCGTAGCGAGGATTTTAAACGGAAAAGAGCAAGTGTAATTTTGGAGAGTTTTTGAGCAGAAGAGATAAAGTTTAAGGGTTTTCATTTTTTAGACGACTTAAAAACTAAAACTTTTATTGACGGTAATTTTGGTTAAAGCATAAAATTCAGGGAGGTTATTAATTTTGATTTGCTTTTTGATTGTAATTTTGGTAGTTTTAACGCTGTAGCAATGAAATTTGGAGAAATTGCTATTTTAATAACTGTCACAAATTACAAAATCAAAGTGTAAAAAAGACAAATTGTAGCAATCAAGTGGAGGTTAGTATTTATGGCCTATGTATTATTTGTGCCAAGTCACAAAATTATAGAGCGGAAAAGAAAAATTTTCATTTTGAGGACAAACTAATTTCTGGTATTTTTTATTAAGAGTTCTAATTCTGATAGTTTTAAATCCATGTCAACAATATTTAGAGAGGTTACTATTTTTGACTTTCTTAAAACTGTGCCAAATTACAAATTTGTCGAAATAAAGGGACAATTTTTTAAAAATTTTCGTTTTGAGGACTAATGAAAAATTTTCAAATTTTTTATCAAAAAACCTGTAATTATGGTGGTTTTAGAGCTATGTCAAAAAAACTGTAAAAAATTATTATCTTTGACTTGCTCATTAACTGTGCCAAATCACAATATTATAGAGCAGAAGAAAAATTTTTTAGAAATTTTTATTTTGAGGAAGATCCAAAAATTTCTGTCATCTTTTATTAAAACCTCTAATTCTAATAGTTCTAAGACCATGTCAATTAAATTTGGTGAGGTCACTATTTTTGACTTTCTTATCAACTGTGCGAAATGAGAAAATTTTATTGCAAAAAAAAAAAATTCAAAAATTTTCATTTTTGAGGACGAACCCAAACATTTTGATATTTTAGATTATCACCAATTCTGGCAGTTTTAACGCTCGGTCAATAAACTTTAGGGAAGTTATCAATTTTGATCTGCTTATCAACTGTGCCTAATCACAAAATTATAGAGTAATGTAGAAAATTTTTAGAAATTTTATTTCAAGGACGAACCATTTTTTTTTTATATTTTAGATTAAAACCTCTAATTTTACCAGTTTTGAAACCATGCTAATAAAATGTAGGGAGGTTACTACTTTTGACTTTCTCATTAACTGTATCCAATTATAACATTGTAAAGCAGAAGAAAAATTTTGTACATTTTTATTTTTGGGAAGAACCACAAATTTCTGTCATCTTTCGTTAAAATCTCTCATTCTAATAGTTTTAAGAACATGTTAATAAAATTTACGGAGATCACAATTTTTGAGTTGCTTATCAAGTGTGTTAAATCAGGAAATTATAGAGTAAAAAAAAATTTTCAAAAATTTTAATTTCGAGGACAAATCAAAGATTTTTCATATTTTACATTAAGACCCCTAAATCTGATAGTTGTAAGGCCGTGTCAATACAATTTAATTATACAATTATAGAGCAAAATTTTTTTTTCAAGAATTTTCATTTTGATAACGAACCAAAAATTTCAGATATTTTTTATTAATGCCTCTAATTTTAATAACTTCAAGACCACGTTAAAAAAAATACGGAGGTTACTATTTTTGCCTTGCTTATCAACTGTGACAAATCACAAAATTATAGAGTAAAAGATAAAATTTTCAGGAATTTTATTTCAAGGACGAACCACAAATTTTCGATATTTTAGATTAAAACCTCTAATTTTGATAGTTTTACATCCATGGCAACAAAATTCAGGGAGGCTATTATTTTTGGCTTGCTTAATAACTGTGCCAAATCACAAATTTGTAGAAACAAAGAGACAATTAAAAAAAAAGTTTCGAAAACTAAAAAAAAAATTTAAAACCTGTTATTTTGGTACTTTTAGGGTCATGTCGAAAAATTTGAGAGAGCCCAATAATATTATAAATCAGAAGGCAAATTTTGTAGACATTTTTATTTTTAGGAAGAACCAAAAATTTCTCTCATCTTTGATTAAAATTTGTACTTCTCATAATTTTAAGGTTACCTCATTAAAATTTAAGAAGGTTACTATGTTTAAGTCGCTTATGAATTGTGCTAAATCACAAAATTAAAAAGCAATTTAGAAATTTTCATTTTGAGTGCGAACCAAAAATTTATATTTTTATAAAAACCTGTAATTGTGATGTTTTAATGCAGCAGCAATTTGGTAAGGAAATTTGATTTGCATATAAACATTAATTAATTTAATTTTCATAAATTTTTAGAATTTCCATTACGCACTTAGGATCCCCACTCTCAAAGTTAAATTTCGATTACAATTCTTGATAGAGCAGCTCTGTCAGTATTGCACATTGCATGAATACAATAAAACAAGTTCCCAGTTTCGTACCTGTCTTCCTCAGTACTAAAAAATCCAATAACACTCACAAAGCACACAATCAACCGATTTGAATTTTCTCAACGCAGATCTTTTATATGTACTAAAGAATATCATAACAATTTCAGTCCCCTCTATTTTTAGAGATAAGTATTACATGTTTAGAAACGAAAACTTATCAGCAGTCGAAATGATGTCAATGTTTCTCTTGTTATGTAACCGTATGAAATAAACTCCACCCAAGTCTCGAGTCTAGACGGTTATGCACTCTCTTTAAACGCAATAAATCAGTTTGGAGGCACCTTTCGAACCGGTCTAAGCAAACTGTACTTAATTAGACACTTAGAGAGCATTCGTCCTTGGCGCATATTTGTCAAGATTTGACTTAAGTAGCTCCGGGGCTGTGTATACAAAACACCAGTTATGCACTTGGTCGAATGCCACTGTTCACTTTTAACATATTTGGCACCCTCCGTTGATTTACTTAAAGCGTAATTAGTGACTTGTCTTTTTGCATTGACGTCAAATAAACCTATCACTAGCATGTTCCCCAGGAGTGATCTCGAATTGATGGAAATTTGTGTCCTTAAATTCTCCGATAGATAATTCAAACAATAACAATAATTACCACGTTGTGAATCGATGGACACGCTAAAAAACCTATTGATAATAATTAACATCAAACAAATCCGCAGGGGGTTCGATAACAACATATTAAATAACAATCATCTTAATCCTCTGACTGATTAGCAGAATCTCTGACGCACTCCAAATTTAGAGCCACGTTCTAAAATGAGACCGGCAACGAATGGGAGGGTCTAAAATTTAATAGGACAATAAAAAAATCAAAAGATGATCCTTGAACTTACTGTACAAACTAAACGGTGCCCGTAGCTTTATTAAATATTACGATCCTGACAGTGTTTTAGAAAGGGAACTTTGGATTTTGGCAGCTTGTCAAAAATATATTATGGACTATGAGGACACTAAATTTAGAGAATTAAAACAGGGCAAGTGCAGCTGTTTGGAATTTGACGTCACAATACTCTTGGAAAAAAACAAGTTTGAAATATTAATTGGGGATTGTTACATATTTTCGAGATAAGAACTTAATGACGTGTTTATACAGGGCGCTTTGTTTTAACGTGGTGCAATCGCAAGTTTTTATAGAATGTATTATATTGAAAAATGAGCACGTTGTCGCTAAGAAGATAATATTTATTTACGCGATAACGGAAATTAATGATCATCGCTTGAGTTTATTGAAGTTCACATTTGAATGAATCATTTTCTAGAGGATGCACCAGTGGTTCCCAAACTTTGGAAGGAAACAACGGTCGGTTTGTTGACTTAGAGCTCCCATTGGTTTAGAGTCTCTGATTTAAAAATGGCCTAAATTCTTTCCAAGGAAATGTATGCATGAATAATCAATACTCTATAAGCGTAGAAAAAAGTCTATGAGGCCTTGTGATTTTTCTACATGTTGGTTGGATTGTCACTCTTGACATAATTTCGTATAAATGATGTCAACTTGAAACTGCTAGAGATATGTTCTGACAAAAGACAGAATTACCAACAGATATAAAATTCCAAAGCCTGTTTAGGCGCTGTTTTTATTTAATCAAGTTGGTGTAGGTAAAAGAATTAAGAAGAATTTAAGTTTGAAACATTTTGTTGTACACCGCGTGACTACTAAATATTTTATTTTGTTGGGTCAGCCATTTTTAAATATCCCGCAAAAAAAAAACTCCAAACTGGTAGTTTGGGACTTTTAATAATAATATCTTCAAATCTTATTGAGCGGGAAATTTAAATTTCGAATGAACGAAAAATATTCAATTTTTTTTTATTAAAAGCTGTAATTTTGGGAATTTGGAAGCTCGGCCAATAAAATTTAGAGATGTTACTATTTTTGACTTGTTTATTGACTGTGGCAAATTACAAAATTATATAGCATAAAAAAATTGTTGAATTTTTATTTTCGGGATGACCCCAAAATTTCCATTTTTTTTTTTTAATATTAAAAGTTGTATGCTGGTAATTTTAATTATATAACAATGAAATTTAGGAAGGTTTGTGACTTCGAGAAACAATGTATAGGAACTTTCATTTTAAGGAAAAAACAATCAATTCCAATTAATTTTCTTAAATGCTTGTTTTACTAATTTTAGTGCTATTAGAATTTAACTTGAGAATGTTACTACCTTCGGCTTGCTTATTAACCATGTCAAATTCCAAATCGATCAAGCAAACGAGACAAACTTAAAAAAAATCATTTTTCGGATGAGCTGAAAATTTCTGATCTGCTTTACTAAAATTTGTAATTCTGATAATTTTAAGTTAGGGTAATGAAATTTGCGGAGGTTACTAATTTTGACTTGCTTATTAACTGTGCCAAATTACAAAATTGTAGAACAAAAGAGACAGTTTCTAGAAATTTGTATTTTTAGTACAAACAAAAATTTTTAGATATTTTTTATAAATACACTAAATTTTGGCAGTTTTAACACTATAGCAATGAAATTTGCAGAGGTTACTATTTTGACTTGCACATTAACTGTGCCAAATTACGAAATTGTAGAATAAAAAAGACAATTTTTAGAAATTTGCATTTACAAGATAAAGAAAAAAATTCGCACATTTTCTATTAAAACTTCTACTTTTACTAGTTTTAACATTATAGCAATGAAATTTGCAGAGGTTACTAATTTTGACTTGCTTATTAACTGTGCCAAATTACAAAATTGTAGAACAAAAGAGACAATTTTTAGAAATTTGCATTTTTAGTACAAACAAAAAATTTCAGATATTTTCTATAAATAGACTAAATTTTGGCAGTTTTAACACTATAGCAATGAAATTTGCAGAGGTTACTAATTTTGACTTGCATATTAACTGTGCCAAATTACGAAATTGTAGAACAAAAAAGACAAGTTTTAGAAATTTGCATTTACAAGATAAACAAAAAAATTCGCACATTTTCTATTAAAACTTCTATTTTTAGTAGTTTTAACATTATAGCAATGAAATTTGCAGAGGTTACTAATTTTGACTTGCATATTAACTGTGCCAAATTAAAAAATTGTAGAACAAAAGAGACAGTTTTTAGAAATTTGCATTTTTAGTACAAACAAAAATTTTCAGATATTTTCTATAAATACACTTTTTGGCAGATTTAACACTATAGCAATGAAATTTGCAGAGGTTACTAATTTTGACTTGCACATTAACTGTGCCAAATTACGAAATTGTAGAACAAAAAAGACAATTTTTAGAAATTTGCATTTACAAGATAAACAAAAAAATTCGCACATTTTCTATTAAAACTTCTATTTTTAGTAGTTTTAACATTATAGCAATGAAACTTGCAGAGGTTACTAATTTTGACTTGCTTATTAACTGTGCCAAATTACAAAATTGTAGAACAAAAGAGACAGTTTTTAGAAATTTGCATTTACAAGATAAACAAAAAAATTCGCACATTTTCTATTAAAACTTCTATTTTTAGTAGTTTTAACATTATAGCAATGAAATTTGCAGAGGTTACTAATTTTGACTTGCATATTAACTGTGCCAAATTAAAAAATTGTAGAACAAAAGAGACAGTTTTTAGAAATTTGCATTTTTAGTACAAACAAAAATTTTCAGATATTTTCTATAAATACACTAAATTTTGGCAGATTTAACACTATAGCAATGAAATTTGCAAAGGTTACTAATTTTGACTTGCACATTAACTGTGCCAAATTACGAAATTGTAGAACAAAAAAGACAATTTTTAGAAATTTGCATTTACAAGATAAACAAAAAAATTCGCACATTTTCTATTAAAACTTCTATTTTTAGTAGTTTTAACATTATAGCAATGAAACTTGCAGAGGTTACTAATTTTGACTTGCTTATTAACTGTGCCAAATTACAAAATTGTAGAACAAAAGAGACAGTTTTTAGAAATTTGCATTTACAAGATAAACAAAAAAATTCGCACATTTTCTATTAAAACTTCTATTTTTAGTAGTTTTAACATTATAGCAATGAAATTTGCAGAGGTTACTAATTTTGACTTGCATATTAACTGTGCCAAATTAAAAAATTGTAGAACAAAAGAGACAGTTTTTAGAAATTTGCATTTTTAGTACAAACAAAAATTTTCAGATATTTTCTATAAATACACTAAATTTTGGCAGATTTAACACTATAGCAATGAAATTTGCAAAGGTTACTAATTTTGACTTGCACATTAACTGTGCCAAATTACGAAATTGTAGAACAAAAAAGACAATTTTTAGAAATTTGCATTTACAAGATAAACAAAAAAATTCGCACATTTTCTATTAAAACTTCTATTTTTAGTAGTTTTAACATTATAGCAATGAAACTTGCAGAGGTTACTAATTTTGACTTGCTTATTAACTGTGCCAAATTACAAAATTGTAGAATAAAAGAGACAATTTTTAGAAATTTGCATTTTTAGTACAAACAAAAAATTTTGAATATTTTCTATTAAAATGCCTAATTCTGGCAGTTTTAACACTACAGCAATGAAATTTACAAGGGATACTAATTCTGACTTGCTTACTGACTGTGGCAAAATACAAAATTTTATAGCAAAAAAGACAAATTTTAGGATTTTTTTCTTTATACTTTTGTAAACAGTAAAACAGGTACCAACCTTGAAGGTGGCAGCGACAAAAAATATTTTTAGACAATTAATAAATGGACTTTTAAAATATTCTGCAGCGCAAACAAAAGCCACAAACTGCCATTTTGAAAATACAGTTTTTAAATTTCCCGCTCAAACATGACTTTAAATTTATAGTTTGGGACCTTCAGAAACTTAATAAGAAAAGTCATGGTTTGCTCTGACCCAAACGAATATAAATACAAGCGGGAAATTTAAATACCCTTTCTAAAGAGATTTTTCAGAAATAAATTTAAAAATATTGTGAAAAAAACTATTCAACATGTCAACTGAAAAAAAAATATTGGTAATAATAATCCAATTTCTTTGACTTATGGCAAAAAGTATTTCTGCTGTTAAAGTTTTGACTACGAAACCCTTGAAAATCATTGTATTATAATTTCCGGTCAAGCAAGTTCTCCAATACGAAACAATATAAAAGAATTCTGCCAGTTAGGGGGGCTTTTATTGTGTATTTAAAACGAAAATAACCTTGAAGGTACATTCTGGAATAAACGAAGTACGTCTTAGTGGTTCACAGTATTTATTTCTTTGAATTGCATTCACTTTTAAAATGATTAATATCATAAAAAAAGACAACATTCGTATGTATGTATTTTAAATATTTGCTCTGATAAAAACGTATTGGAAGATCCATTATGATACACATAAAATCTGTGCTAAAAATGACGTGACCGGATGATAAAAAAACGGCATATATTCGGCCTTGTATTATTTTAACATGTTGGTAGCAGTGTGGTCCCAGAACTGTGAGGAGACACTCTCAACAATGACATTATTGCAAATCCATTAAATTTTAACCTCAAACTATTCAAGACATGCATAGCTACCAACACAATTTAGATTTCAAAGCCTGCTAGTTTCTGTTGTTTGATCACATTTCATAAAACTTGAAATTTATTTATTAAACAGCCGGTTAACACAAAAATAGGCGAAAGTGAAAACCAAAAGTCACTAAACTCGTTAACATTGGTGCCAATAACTGTGACAATCAATAGATTTAAAAGTTTATTGCCAAGACATAAGTGTCACCAGAAAAAAATTACAAATTTTACGTGTTTGTTTTTATTACTCCAAAACTGTAATTAATTTAAGATTAGACTGTCATAAATAACATTGGCGGCTTTTTTGAGTGCACTATCTAAGACACGCGTCACAAAATAATTAACCTACTTGAGTACAGTTTAATTGCACAGTTGTCTAGATCAGCGGTTATCAATCAGTGGCGACAAGAACCGATCTAAAGAAATCAATAAGAAATTGTTTATTTTAACGACGTAAATAATATAATCAATTTAAACTTCGATTATAAATGAGTTACGTGATCGAGACCATGTTCAGAGCTTTACGTCTTTAGGAAACAATAGAATTGCATGAGACTAATTGAATTCAATGTTTATTTCAGCGAAATCAATAAAAAGTAAAATGTTTAAAGCGGTCACGTTGTCAAGGACTTACATAAATTTTAATTATCTTCAAACCGGCATTTAGTTTAGAACAGTATTGAAAAATAACGACCCATTTTCCTCGTGCTAAAACTGCTAATCGGAAAATCTACCGCCTCTGTAAAAGAAAATGCCGGATCCCTCTAATATTGATTTTCCGTGCTTGCGCAACTTTCAGTCATCGTAGCAGAATTATTACACCGAGAAAACGAGACGAGACTAAAATTAACAGTTGGATATTAATAGCCGTGCACGAGGCTCTTTTAGATGAAAAGTTATTTTTCAATTAGTTTAGAAAAAGTTACCTCACCTAGACAAGTTGTGGTTGTCCTTTATTTCGCAGACTTTCCTTATCAGTAATTTGCGAATTTATTGTCTTAGAATGGGGAAAAATTTCTATTCCAACTTTCCAAAGTCTGTTGTTACAGAATACAAGAATAACTTTTCGTAATATGAGAAACAGCACAGGAAAAATAACGTAGCACTTCTATATCGCCTTAGCATCCACCACGAAGTGAAGTAAAACAGACAGAAACGTGAACCATTCCCAACTAAACTTGCCGGTTGATGTTGGCGCATGCTTGACTGTGAATTGTACAATTTTGAGGCAGATTCTTGCGGTGAACTCTATGAAATTTTACCACAGGGTTCAGATTCTAAAAGTCTGTTATCGCTACTGATAAAATGCAGTCGCGACGAATGCAACGTGGGGAAAAAAAATTGTGATAGCGATGTTTGGTTGATTAATTATTGAAAAATACCACGAGGCTTAAGTTTAATTATTAATGATGAAATTTAGAGAGAATTTCATTTTTACGTGCAGGAAAACACGTACCTTTGTGATTTATGTACAGCTGGTCTTTATGGTGTCGCAATTAAAAAAAAAAGGTGGATTAAATTTGAATGGAATGTGTTTTTTTTCAGAATAAAACTGTGAGTTTCTGTTTTGGATACTTTTGTCCCAATTTTCAAAATTTTGCCGGATATGGGAAATTTTTTATGTAGCAAACATTTCTAGTTTTGGGATTTATAGGCCTACAACCAGTAAATTTGGGATTACCATCTTTAATGTCTTTAATAAAATTAACAAAATTTAAGGTTAAGATCTGACAACTTTTGGAATTTTAAATTTAAACGTACTTACTAAATCTGCGAAAACTCAATTTCTAGGAGCGGGAAATCGGGTGCTCTAACTGACATAACTCCTTTATCTATGAATTTATAGCAAGCTTAGTAAATTATAAATCAATATTATAAATTTTACAATATTCGACTTTTAGAGGATTTTTTTTTGTTTTATTACTCTGCAAGCTATAACTCTGTTATCTATGAATTTATAGTGACAGAATTTATCAAACTAGCTAACTTTGACATGCTTATTGGTTGTGTCAAAACTGAAAATTATAGATTTATTGTTACAGATTTGTGGTGAAAAATTCGTCTATATCGTTTCAAGTGCTATAACTCTGGCATTTGTGGATAAACAACTGTGCAATCTAACATGCTTGCTGATATTAACATATTTAAAAATTGTGTTAAAATTCCAAATTATTGCTCAAATATTATAGATTTATTTGACTTTTAGAATATTTGATTTTTTTTGCCATTTCACTTTAAATGCCATAATTCAGTTATCTATGGTTCTATAACGCTTAAATTTAGTAAGTTTGTTAATTTTGACATACTTATTAATTGTGTCGAAATTCAAAATTATAGATCTAATACATATTACAAATTTTAGAATGCTTGATTTTAAGTAGAGACGAAAAATTTTCTTTGTATGATTGTAACACCTGTAACCTTGATATTTGTCGATATATAACTATGAAATTTAAAATGCTTGTTAGTCTTAACATGTTTAAGAGGTGTGCCAAAACTCAAAATTATTGCTTTAGTATTAAAAGATTTAGCAATATATGACTTGTAGAAGATACTCAAAATTTTTACCATATTCTTTAAATGCCATAACTCGATTATCTACAAATCTCTAACGATTAAATTCAGTAAGCTTGTTAATTTTAACATGCTTATTAATTGTGTCAAATTAAAAATTGAAAATTTAGTGTTACAAATTTTAGAATGATTGATTTTAAGCAGGATGAAAATTTGTAACCAATATGATTTTAACACCTGTAACCTTGATATTTGTGAATATATGGATAACTATGAAATTTAAAATGCTTGCTAGTCTTAAAATGCTTTAAAAGTGTGACAAATCTTAAAATTATTGCTTTAATATTATAGATTTAGCAATACTTTACTTTTAGAAAATACGCAAAAATTTTACCATATTCTTTAAATGCCATAATTCGGTTATCTATTGATCTATAACGATTAAATTCAGCAAGCTTGTTAATTTTGACATGCTTATTAATTGTGTCAAATTAAAAATCGTAGATCTAATGTTACAAATTTTAGAATGTTTGATTTTAAGCTGAGACGAAAAATTTTCCCTATATGATTTTTACAGCTGTAACCTTGATATTTGTGGTTATATAACTACGAAATTTAAAATGAATACTAGTGTTAACATGCTTAACATTATTTAGCAATGTTTTTTTTTGAAGATCTTTGCTGTGTCACGATACAATTTAAGGAACTTGCCAAGTTTAGTATGTTTATTATTTGTGTCAAAGCTCAAAATTATTTCTTTAATTTTATGGATTTTGCAAGATGCACCAGTTTACTCTAAATGTTCTAACTTCGTTATCTAATTATCTATAGTGATGAAACTTGGGAAGTTAAATATGCTTACTAATTGTGTCAAAACTTCAAATACTACAGATTTTTCAAGGTTTGATTTTAAGCAGAAACGAAAAATTTTCTCCATATTACTCCAAGTGCTAAAATTCTGGTATTTGTGGATCTACAAGCACACTCACAGATATTTTATTCTCAAGAAGTATTCCAAATTATTACTCGAATATTATAGATTTGGCAATATTTAACTTTTAGATGAAAGAAAAAATTTTTGTCGTGTCCTTTTAAATGCCATAACTTTGTTAAATGTGATCACATTAATATGCTTATTAACTGTGTCAAAACTCAAAATTATAGATCTTATCTTGGAGAATTTGCTCTGTTTGACTGTTTACAGGAACGAAAAATGTCTCACTTCACTCTGGGTGCCATAACTTGTGTATGGCATGTTTATTAACTTGAGCATGCTTACTAACTGTGCCTGAATTTATATTTATAAATTACATGTTCTAGATTAAGGGAAATTTTACTCTTAGTAGGAGCAAAAAAATTTAAAGTATAAGATGTTACAACATTTTACTTTTAGAGGAAGTGAAAAATTGGCACCATATCATTTCAAGTCTGATATTTATGGAACCATAACGAAAGGTTACTAACTTTAACATGCCTAATATTAACTGTGCCATTGTTTAAAATTAGAATTCAGTGTTAAAGATCTGCAAGCATATAAGCAATAAAAAATGAGAAAATAGAAACGCAAGTTATGTCTAATTAAAAAAAAATGTTGAGTTTTGGTTTTAATTTCTTTTTTTTCTGGGACTGTCTAAGACATATAGGCAACCAACAATACTTAGATATGTCCTGATAAATTGATGTCAATATCAATTTGCAGATTACATTGTGTATAACTCAAGGTAAATACATATGCGCGGACTTAAGTAGTTTGATGACACTTTTATTGCAGTGATTAAAACTACCATAAAACGTATTTTGATACTGTCTGCGTGTTCTGTGATTTTAGATTTTTTCGTTTTAATGTCTTATCCAATTTTGTTTCAACAAACAAAATAACTTGAATTGATACTTTATCTCTTGTGTATTTCACTTATCTGTTATCTATTTTCTCTTCGAGGTAGGTGAAGAAGGAGGTCACTTAAAATTAAGGTCAACTTTCACTAGATTTACGTGAAGAAGAATTTATAAGAAAGTGGGCTCAGTTAGTTTGTTACACACAGATAATTCAGTCGTTAAAACTTATAAAAAATAGTAAAAAATCATGTCTCTTTCAAAGCTGAGTTCGGTGATCTTACGAAGAAATTTTTTCCCGGCTGTGACAACAGCTGGATTGAAATTCACTAATAATAAGTGGTTTAGTTCGAGTAGTGCGAGGTGTGCGAAGCTGGCGCAGGAGAAAAAACCTGATTGGAACCGAGCAGTGAGTGAAGCGGAAAAAATTGTTGGATATCCAACTTCTTTTTTGAGTTTACGGTGGTTGTTGAGCGATGAGATCGCGAATGTGGCTTTACATTTGAGGAAGTTGGTGGGGTCGAATCATCCTCTTCTGAAGACAGCGAAGTAAGGACGGTACTACACTTGCTGTGTCTTTAACGCATTTTTTTCTCAGGGGTTTGATCTACAATGGTAAAAACAATATGCAAGCGTGGGGTTTGATTGTCCTTCTCATCTCCAAAGCGGCCGGGCACTCGTCCGACATTCCCGAACTCGAGCAAGACAAAGCTGCTGGTGTTTTACACAGCCAAAGGGCTTTAGCTGAAGTAACAGAGATGATTCGTACCAGTCATTTGGTTCACAAAGGTCTTGTTAATCTTCAACCAGCTTCCGCTGATGGTTCCGCGGATATGATGTTTGGAAATAAAATTGCCTTGTTGAGTGGTGACTATCTTCTTAGTAACAGTTGCGCAGAACTTGCAAATTTGAGGAACCAAGAACTGGTAGAGCTCATGAGTTCCGCTGTTCGCGATTTAGCTGAAGCTGAGTTCGTCGGACCTCGGGACAAGCAAAATAATCCTTTACCGGCAAGACCACGGTCTGATATAGTTGAATACAAACAGTTCACTGATAAGACTTTGGAGCCTTTGGTTGTGAGCGAAGCTCTAGGCAATGCTAGAGCTGAGTGGACGCTGCGCCATGTCTTGAATGCAGGTGGTAGCTCTAAATTCTCTATTTTTCGTTGTTATAATTCTTGCTTCAGGTAGTTTACTGGGTAAATCCTGCCAAGGCACGCTCAAACTGGCTGGCCACCCTCTAGAACTTCAAGAGCAAGGTTATCTTTTTGGTAAACATCTAGCCTTAGCTTGGCAAGCCTCTCTAGATCGTGAGCCTTTTCTTCCTGGAGCTATGGGCTCATTTAGCCTAATCTCAGCCCCTGTTATGTTCACTCTTCAACACGATCCTTCGCTTTATGAAGAAATCGAAAAAGGACAAGAAAATGTTGATGATGTTGACTATGAAGCTGTCAGAAAAGCGGTGTTGACCGGACCTGGACTCGAAATAACGAAGAAATTACAGAATGAACATTCCGCTGCTGCTTTGGAGGTTCTGAACCAGTTACCGGCATCTGATGCACGGACGGCACTTGCTAATATTATTGCAGCTATGCAGGATCTGTAATTTGTAAAATTGAACAATTGTAAATACGTTTAACATTTTTAAATTTGGCGCTGGAGGATGACCAATAGACAAGCAAGGCGAACGTTTAACTTGAGGCGCCAAATGTCAATTAATAAAAGTACTATAAGACACTCTAAACCAATCAAATCAATCAATTTTAATCAAAACTCTGTGATACCGTTTTACCGAGTAAAAGTTAAATTAGGTGTATTTATAAAAAAAACTAAAAGGTTATACTTATGAAAGATTTTTAGTTTTATTACTTATAAATAAATGTTCGGGGATATTCACTAATGATGATGAGCTTTATGTATGTACAATTTTAAATACATTTTCTGTGGTTTGAAGGATTCATTTTTACATTTAACCAAGTTGTGGAGATGCTTGATGCATAAAAAAGAAATCTACGAAATTGTTAGTGAATAACTCTCTATAATCTACATAATTTTAATCACTTTACGAAATATGGTGCGTTTATTTTTGTCGAAATGTGTTTTTATTTATTTTTTTTAATTATGACACCTATCACACTGTTTATTTTTATATAATTTCTTTTATAATCAAGGCAATGATAATTATTAAACTTCGTATTTATATAAATACGTGTCTTTTACTGTTGTGGCGTTTTTGTGAATTTGTTCATAAATGTACAGTTAGGGACACGGAATTTCAAACGACAATTTTCTGACATTTAAAAAAATTCATTATAGTCTATACCTTACTGACATTTTGATTAATACTTTTAAAATTTTGAAAGTTGTCACCTCGACATTTCAAGCCATTTTTAAAATGCCGGTAGTGTTTTTAATTAACAAAGCGCGGGTCATTGCTTTGGTTGAAAGTGGGATGTCTTTGGCCAGGTGGCTGTAACAATGGCAATCTCAAAAGGTACAATATATAGTATCGCTCAAAAATGGAGACGAGAGCAGACGATTGGGCGACGTCCAGGATCAGGCGGACGTCGAGTTTCCACGTTAGCTTAAAATGAGGCTTTGGTTACAGAAATTGAAAGAAGACCATTTATTACAGCGGCTATGAACCTCAGTATGTTCAAGAGGAAGACCAAAGCGGGCGTTTTTCCGTAAACATGTGGGGGTGGATTTCTGAAGGTAGTCCTGGGGTAATGTATGCAGTAGAAGAAGATCGGCTAAACAGTGAGGTTTATATTGATATTCTCGAACGTGTGATGATACCTTCTGTAACGGCGACCTTTCTAAATAGAAATATTATCGGTCAACAGAATAATTGTTCTATCCACACGTCACATCAGGTAACAACATGGTTCGAGCATAACAATATAAACGTCCTTGATTGGCCGAGTCGCAGTCCCGATCTCAACCCCATCGAAAACATGTGGGCCTTGTTGACTCGAAATATAAAAAAAGCAAAGATTGCAACTCCTCAGAAGGGAGGATCTGGTGGCTGCGATCAACAACGCATGGCACGCATTACCTCAGGGTTACCACAGAAATCTATGTTTGTCCATGCCAAGAAGACTGCGCCAAGTAGTTAATACAAATGGGGCCCCCATTAAGTACTAAGCTTTTTTGTATTCCATTATTTAAAATTATTACACTTATATACCAGGAGTATTACATTGTTTAATCAGATAAGCCAACTCTCGCAAGATTTAAACAGCAAATGGTTCAATCTGAAATGAAAAAAAAAAAAATTGACAACTAGTCCGTCTTGTTACTCATGTCACTTAGACAAATACGCCAAAAATTAAAAGTTTGGTTATGAGCAAGTAAAGACTGCTTTAGAATGTACGAAATTTGAATGACAGGTCGTTTGAAATTCCGTTTCCACTACTGTATGATTTTTTTTAATTGATCTTTGAGGTCACCTGGTGAGTAAGTGCGTAATCTTTAAATAGTAGCGTATAATATAATACTTAGTATACTAAAATACAGGTTTGAGAAAGCATTCTAAACGCGTGTTTTATACTATTTTTTCTACTCTGCACCACTTAATTTCTTTTTATATAAAAGAAATAAAATTTTGAAATTTAGGGAATTTTATCAAGGTTGGGTACAATGATTTAATATTATTTATTTCATAACAATTGAGGTTGGGTTATTAAACACATTGCTCACATGAGTGTAATTATTCTATGGCTCACATTCACATTTTGACATTTGACGTTGACGTTTTACGACCATGCCGCCAACGCGACAAAACTAAAATACACCAGCCGTAGTAAAGCATCCAAATTCTCAGTAACGAACCCAAACGGGTGCTTTACTGGCTCTAGTAACGTCGCAAAATAGAAAAACATATTTAAAAATTAGTGATAAGATGTATATTTTTAAACACATCTGCATTAAGATTATTCACAACCGACACAGTTCGAAATATTTTTTTAAAAAGCAGAAGTCGAACAAAAGTCAGCTCCATTATTAGAGACAGAAAAATTACTAAAAAGTAAGTATAAAAATATTCAGAAAAGTTATAATCTTTCAAATATGCAGCGGAAGAAAGCTGTGGATAGACCACACTGACAATTTTGCTTGTTAGCTAAAATTTGAAAATTCAATTTTTTTAATTTAATTTGACTCAACTGTAAAAACATTCAGAACTTTCGAAGATTCGACTAAACTTGCGCCAGAAAAATATCGGACAAGAAGAGTCGCTGAAGATCTGAGAGCGAAGATTTTAATATCAATATATATATATATATATATAAAGTTATAAGAGTTGCTACAGCCGCATTAATTTTGTTTCGTAGAACCTCTTCGTTTTCCGGTAAAGTGTCATACTTAAAGAAGTCTAGTGGATTCAAATCTGGGGAATGTTCTAGCTAATGGTCCTCCGCGATGGATCCAACGATTATTAAAATTTCTGTTTAATCATTGTCTAATATCTACAGTATAATGTGTAGGTGCACTATCAGGTTGAATCCACATGGTATGTTCTTTGGCTAATAAATCTTTGAATATCTTTCCAGTATTTAAAGTTGAGCAATGACCACACGACAACTCAGTTAGTGCGCCATTTATGATACACTTTGTATAATATAAGACATAAAAATGGAAAACATTTGCATCGTTCTGAAAGTGTCTATTCCAAGTCTTATGGAGATTTTGTTATGACACTCCTATCAGTTAATTTTTGTGCATTTTAAGAAGTTTAGATAGCCTGAAACCGATAAGCTTGTAAATATGCCCACTTACATTAAATTTGTACTCTATGTACAAATCACTCTATGTTGACTCATCACCATGAACATTGTTAAAAAACTAGTGACAAAACGTTTATTTTTTAATATATCTGTAAGAACATTATCCACAGACGAAAGTCTTTTTTTTTTCTCGAAAATACAAGACGAATCAGAATCTAGTTCCGTTATTAATGAGGCTGAAAGAGTAGCAGGATGCTCCAATACCTTTCTAAGTCTTCAGTGGATTTTTAACAAGGACATCATTAATGCAGCGTCACGTATACAAAAACTAATTGGGACAAATCATCCTTTATTAAAAGCAGCAGAGTAAGAGTTTTTAGTGTGAGTTTGAATATGACAGTTTTTTAACAGGAATTTGTTGTTGCGAAACGAGCAGCTAACATGGGGGCTCATTGTGCTTCTCATATCTAAAGTCGCAGGTGTCAATTCTAACTTCTCAGAGCTGGAGTATGATAGGACTGCTGGTAAAATGATCATGGCTTTTGAATGTGTTCTGCTAATGATTTGTAGATATCCTTCATAGTCAAAGAATCATCGCTGAAGTAACAGAAATGATCAAAATTAGTCATTTGATCCATAAGAGCTTGATCAATATTGAACCTTCCACTTCTAACTCCTCTAATATGAATTTAGGCAACACCTTGGCTTTGTTATGTGGTGATTATTTACTGAGCACCAGTTTTAACGAAGTTGCGCGTCTGAGAAACTTTCATGTCCAAGAAACCATTTCTTCAACTCTCAGAGACTTGGCTGAGTCAGAATATCTAGGTTTGAGGGACTCTCAGAATCAGCCCTTGCCTTCTAAACCTCTACCTTTACAAAAAAACGTTAATATTGCCTCCAATTCTGGGGTGGAACCTTTTCATCTGGACAACATCATGGGAAACATGAAGGCGGAGTGGACTTTAAGAAACATTTTAAGTGGAGGAAATCTCTTAGGTAAAGGTTGCCAAAGTACGTTAATGTTAGCCAATCATGAACCCCGGGTACAAGAATTGGGGTACAACTTTGGGAGGAGTTTAGCTCTAGCCTGGCAGGCTTCCTTAGAGAAAGAGTTTTTAAAAGAAAAAACTTTCAGTTTGGTGTCTGCCCCTGTGATGTTTCATTTAGAATATGATCCTGATTTTTACAAAGAGATTGAAAAGGGCTTCTTTGATATTAATAACGTTGACCATGATTTCATACGCAAATCCGTAATGGTGGGACCTGGGTTGCAAAAAACTCAAGAGTTGCAAGATGAGTTTGCAAATGCTTCTTTGGAGATTTTAGACAGTTTCTCTGAGAGTGAGTCCAAGGCTGCTCTTGTGAACATTGTCAAATCTTTGTAAAGTAAAAATAAATAAAGTTACATAACACTATCAGCAAGATGTCTAAAGTAATAGCTTCGTTTCTAAAACCTCCCCACTCTGAAAGTTACACTGGCCATTCATTCCGCCGCAGTTCGGCCACAATTTTAGCAGAAAGTACACAGCGTTGGCAAAAACTTTTACATTTGTAGCATTTTAAAACTCGATATTTTTTTTTAAACTCAGTTCTGTTTTCTGAAGAAAAACTTGACAATTACTTCTATGGTCAACCCATTGTTGAACGACAGATATTTGACATTTTTACTAAGTCCAATTTACACTACCAAAATTGGAATGTTCTAGTTTTTTATTAATATGGTAGTACACATATAAAATGCAAAACTATTTTTATGCAACATCTTCCAATTAAAGAAAAAAAATTGTAAAAACGCAATAATGTACAGATATTATTATGCATTTTTATTAGTTCTAAGTAAACATGTAATTATTTTAGTTGTTTTATAACATAATTCTTCTATTAATTATTTTACCTTGAAAAATATAACCTGTCTTTTTAGCGGTATCATTAGCACTACTTAACTTTTTTTGAGAAATACGTGTTCTTTAAGGTACATTTCTACATACTTTAAACAAGGAGGTTGATGATCGTAAAGGAATTTTCCACTTTGAAAATCGATTCTTAGTTTTTTACTTCTTTACTGCAACATTAAGAAAATATTTTTTTGAATCAATTGGTTTTCTACTTTGACCCAACCTCAGATTTATTTCGGAACATTTTTTTTAAATATTTAAAAAAATGAAAAACAATGTTGAGGATTTTTTTATAAATTTAAAAAATAATGTCTACGCAATCACAGCTTAATTTTACGGTGTATACGCGCCTTAGTACAAGATGCTCAAGGCCAGCTTATAAATAGGCCTGTAATTTTACTTATAAAATGAGCGCTTACTTTAAATTTACATTTTTCAGTGAAAACTTGTGGTCAAAGATTAACATAATGAACCTAGTTAAAGAAGTAGTGATAAAATGTAAATTTCAGAACATTTTGGTCAAAACGTATTTCTCAACTGACACAGCCCGATTTTTTTTCCCAAAAGTAGAAAGTCAAGCCAAGTCTACCTCCGTTGTTAAAGAGGCAGAAAAAGTCGCAGGGTACACCAGTTCCTTTCTAAATCTTGGTTGGATATTCAACATCCACATTATTAATGTAGCGTCACATGTCCAAAAAGTGATTGGGATAAATCATCCTTTGATAAACACAGCAAAGTAAGAGTTTTTGAGTGAGAGTTTGGAAGTGATTGAACTTTTTAATAGGAATTTGTTGTTACGAGACGAGCAGGTAACATGGGGGCTCATTGTGCTTCTCCTGTCAAAAACTGCAGGTCTGAACTTCTCAGAGCTTGATTTTGATAAGATTGCTGGTAAAATAAGCATGAATTTTCGATTTATATTACTAATGACTTGTAGATATTTTTCACAGGCAACGAATAACTGCGGAAGTAACTGAAATGATCAAAGTTAGTCATTTGATCCATAAAGGCTTGATAAACATTGAACCCTCCACTTCTAACTCCTCTGACTTGAATTTAGGCAACACCTTGGCTTTGTTGTGTGGTGATTATTTACTGAGCACCGTTTTTAACGAAATTGCGCGTCTGAGAAACTTTCATGTCCAAGAAACTATTTCTTCAACCCTCAGAGACTTGGCTGAGTCAGAATATCTAGGTTTGAGGGACTCTCAGAATCAGCCTTTGCCTTCTAAACCTCTACCTTTACAAAAAAACGTTAATATTGCCTCCAATTCTGGGGTGGAACCTTTTCATCTGGACAACATCATGGGAAACATGAGGGCGGAGTGGACTTTAAGAAACATTTTAAGTGGAGGAAGTCTCTTAGGTAAAGGTTGTCAAAGTATGTTAATTTTAGCCAATCATGAACCTCGCGTGCAAGAAATGGGCTACAATTTTGGGAGGAGTTTTGCTCTAGCCTGGCAGGCTTCTTTAGAAAAAGAGTTTTTGAAAAACGAAACTTTTAGTTTGGTTTGTGCCCCTGTGATGTTTCATTTAGAATACGATCCTGGCTTCTACAAAGAGATTGAAAAGGGGCTCTCTGATATTGGTAACGTTAATTATGACTTCGTACGGAGGACGGTGATGACGGGGCCTGGGTTGGAAAATACTCAAAAATTGCAAGATGAGTTTGCCCAAACTTCTTTGAAGATTTTAGACAGTTTCTCTGACAGTGAATCTAAGACGGCCCTTGTAAATATAATTAAATCTTTGTAAGATATAAAACAATAGGGTGTTTAACGTAACAACCAAATACTGGGTGTTTCTGTGGTATTTGACACAGTGAAAATTACTCCATTGTAAACTGCTCTTAACCTATAATAATTCCATGACACTAATTTCTGTCATTAGGATTCCTTGATAAGTTTACTATGAAGTAGGGTCCAGAACTCGGCGAATGACTACATCACTGTCTCTTCGAAACAATGCAAACATAAGAATCGAATAATGTTGGTATCATGATCATTTTTAGAAAAATAGACATTTTGATGACATTTACCTTTATCAAACAAGAAAAATTTCTAATGTTTGACAATTCTGTCACTCTTTCACATGACATTGATCACCACGATTAATTACCGACCACTACAAATTTCCCACTTTACTGAGAAACACCCAATATATTAATTTTTTTATGGAATACCCTCCAATGATCCAATTATGCTTTTCAGAAAAAAACAAAACTATTATTTTTCTACTTTATGAAATAATTTATATTTGTTTATGTAAACAACGTATTTACGCAACTCGGCTTAATTTTGTAGCCTGTAAGTCGGTGTACACGCGCCTTAAGAACGGGTCCTCAAGGTCAAGTGTCACAAAAATCTGTCAGTAGGAAGTGCATAACCTACAAATATGACGTCCAAAAATGGGATTTTTTTGTGACAAAGTCTAATTAAATGACCTAAAACCATGAACGTGGTTAAAAAAATAGTGACAAAATGTATACTTGTAAATATTCCTGTTAGATCTTTATCCACAACCAACGTAGCTCGATTTTTTTTTCCCAAAGTAGAAGACAAACCAAAATGTAACTCTGTTATTAAAGAAGCAGAAAGAGTAGTAGGGTACCCCACGTCCTTTCTAAGTCTTCGTTGGATTCTAAATGACGAAATTGCGAATATAGCGTCACACATCCGGAAATTGATTGGAACAAATCATCCTTTGTTAAAGACAGCAAAGTAAGAGTTTTTTAGTGTGAGTTTGAGGATGACAGTTTTTTTTAATAGGAGCTTGTTGTTACGAAACGAGCAAGCAACATGGGGGCTCATTGTACTTCTCGTTTCTAAAGTAGCAGGTCTCAATTCTAACTTCTCAGAGCTGGAGTGTGATAGGACTGCTGGTAAAATGATCATGACTTTTGAATGTGTACTACTAATGAGTTGTAGATATCCTTCATAGTCAAAGAATCATCGCTGAAGTAACTGAAATGATCAAAATTAGTCATTTGATTCATAAAGGCTTAATAAACATTGAACCCTCCACTGCTAACTCCTCTGACATGAATTTTGGCAACACCTTGGCTTTGTTATGTGGTGATTATTTACTGAGCACCAGTTTTAACGAAGTTGCGCGTCTGAGAAACTTTCATGTCCAAGAAACCATTTCTTCAACTCTCAGAGACTTGGCCGAGTCAGAATATCTAGGTTTGAGGGACTCACAGAATCAGCCCTTGCCTTCTAAGCCTCTACCTTTACAAAAAAACGTTAAAATTGCTTCCAATTTTGGAGTGGAACCTTTTCAGTTGGAGAACGTCTTGGGAAACATGAAAGCTGAATGGACTTTAAGAAATATTTTAAGTGGAGGAAGTCTCTTAGGAAAAGGTTGCCAAAGTACGTTAATTTTAGCCAATCATGAACCTCATGTGCAAGAATTGGGGTACAACTTTGGGAGGAGTTTAGCTCTAGCCTGGCAGGCTTCTTTAGAGAAAGAGTTTATAAAAGAAGAAACTTTTAGTTTGGTGTCTGCCCCTGTGATGTTTCATTTAGAATACGACCCTGGCTTCTACAAAGAGATCGAAAAGGGGCTCTCTGATATTAGTAACGTTGATTACGACTTCGTACGTAAGACCGTGATGTCGGGACCTGGGTTGGAAAAAACTCAAGAAGTACAAGATGAGTTTGCACAAGCCTCATTGGAAATTTTAGACAGTTTCTCTGACAGTAAATCGAAGACAGCCCTTATCAATATAGTCAAGTCCTTGTAAAATAAAAACAATGTTTCAAAAAGTTTATTTATAGAGTAACTTCACCACAATCTTCAACAACACCTTGCATTTCTTCCTCACTATCTTCCATCTTCTGCTCAGCCTCCATCTCCTTCTCTTTCCTTTCTTTGAGTCCAGCAGCCGGCGACTTGATCAAAGACAAGTCTCTTTGTACTTCTTTCACATCTCTAGCTTCTTCTAACTCTCTTCCTTTTCTTAACCTCTGCATGATATAATTCGCCTGTCTCTTCTGCTTGATACTTTCAACCTTCTTCATCGCTTCCACGGCTTTGTTCCATGTTTCTCTGTTGTATTTCAAAGGCACATGTCTCCTCTTTTCAAACTCAAATGATGGGTCAATCGCCAGTTCTTTACCAACCGTCTTTCTGTAAGCTTTCGTCCATTTGACTTTACGTGGGTTCTTCTTCTTTTTGAAAGCAGCGTGACATTTCGATCGACAAAATTTGAAGATCTGTAAACAAAAAGTGAAACTAACCTAAAATGACAGAATCGACGTTTTACTTTGCAGTCGTTTCGCACGAACTGGATTCCGTGACCCGGGTAGATTCTGGAGGAGCAGAAATAACACGTTTCGATACGCATTGTGTTGTCTTTTAGTCCGAATTTTTTAAAATTATTAGTTTACATACACGTGCGCGAGTTTATGTCAAAAAGGATGACAGCTGACAGGTGACGGACGATCTGTGTTGTGGCGCCATCTTCCATGACGCGGCGCGAGATTCAAACAACCAGTTTTTTTTATCTATATTCATAGTACCAACGATGCACGTACTCACCTGCATCACTTTTTTTTAATTAAATATAGAACAGTGAACACACACTCGAGGACCGCCGCCGATTAATTACTTCGCAACAATTTCACAAGACTGATTTCCTGGTTACACCACCATCGGAACTTGGGCTTTGAAGTTCTTCCACTAAACCTCTCGCTGATCTCTTTATCCAAAGGCTCACAAACTCGAATTAATCAACATATTGTTCCGGCCAGCTCATAAATTCTCTTTAATAAATAATTACACTTTCTTTGTTTCATTACGAGCTGCATCTCCAATTAGAGCAAATTCTTCGTGGATTTATCTTCAGATCATACATCATAACAGCTCGAATGAAAAGTCTTTGTATTCAAATCACAAACTCTGCTTTCATCACTCGTAAACAAAACTAATTTAAAGTAAGATATGTAAGAAAAAGATTACTGCAACTCAGTTTAAGTACTCAAGTTTTTATTTACGTGGCGCTCTGGGTATGATTTGTATGAAAAAAGAACTTGAGGGTCTTAGTTTACGGGTTTAAACGCATTTAAAGCTTGAAGCTGCATTGTAAGTGTCTTCTTATATCAAGTTAACGAAAAGTATCACATCTGGAATATACGAAAGTTCGGGATTCTTGGGTCCAAGCTGTTGAAAACAATGTAACAACTTAAAAATTTTGCATAACAAGAAAAACATGTTTTGAACTCGATGTGACGTCGTGGGGGGAAAGAGATTGGTTTTTATAACACCCGGTAGAAAAAAAAATACTACAGTTTATTGCTTAGTCTTCTCACCTCGCTACAATTACAAACTCTGAAAATAGCACCGAAGCTACCACGAATTCTTTCTGGAAATGAACTAATTTATATTTCATACAAAATCCGATATCTGACGTTGATCCCGGCAGATGAAGCCTTCACCTTTAATCCGACGTACATCTTGTAGACTTCCGGCGTGGATTTCAGTTGACAATTTCCCCCAAAATGCATCCTCACTCTTTATCTATCATCTGTATTTAAGGATTCGCATTTTAGTGGCACTTCTCGAACTTTTATGTTGTAATAAAACGTAGCAAACTATAGATATTTGATAATCTCTACAGACAACGGCCATAAAAGATCTCTTCGTGTTTATACCATTATCAGTTACAATTACCCGGCAAAATTAAAGAAATGCGACTCGCTTCAGAAGTTGGAACATATTTCGAAAAAACAAGATCAGGAAACGGCGTATTAAGAAAAAAAACCTGAAAAGAAAGTCTGCTAACTTCTAAACTGGAATGAAGAAGATAAAAAGTATCGTTGACGAGTATTTGAACGCTTCAGTAACCACATTTTATTTTATAGAACATCTTTTTGTGTTGTTTGCTTAAACTTAAGGCGCTCTTTACAAGTGTTTATTTTGACCGAATGCAGAGATTGTTGCGGGCTTGCATTGATAAACTTTGGAAGTAGAAAAACCGCGGTCCGTCGTATTTTCAGGGATTTGCCGAATCCCATTTCGGCTCCAACTTTAGGGATAATGGGCACTAATTTAATACTAGGTATGTATTTTAATTTCACCCAAATTTGGTATCGATGACCTGCGGGGCGCTGATATTTCAACTTAAAACCGGGACGCTATCGTGAACACAATAAATTTGATAAGTTAGTTAAAGTATCTAAGCTGCTCTCGTAGTTCCAGTTTTAGCTGTGCCTTTAGGGTCCCCTGGAGCAATTTACTTAATTAGCACCACTTACTTACCTATTTGTTACACCTTTTGCTTATAACGGCGAAGAAACCATCAAGAATTTCTAAATATAGCAACCCAACGAAGAGAAAGAAACAGTGGAATGGTAATTAGGACAATAAAACACAGAACTCATTTGTAAAACGAATAAAAATCGGATGATAATGTGGTACGTGGTTTTGCTGAAACTGCTCTGTGACTTATTTGCAAAACATGACAATTTTATCCTTCCCCGGGTAACTTATCATTCTTTATTGCTGTTTTAGTGTAGTTTAAGAAAGGGTTTGCCGAGTACTTAGAAAATTAACCGGTTTATAGCCGACTACTACAAAAATAAATGTGTTTCGAGTAAATGCATGTTGCAAAAATGGTGGATGCGCCGGGTTATTAAAACAGTTTTCTTTTAAGTCAAAGAGCTTAATTTATTCAAATTGCTACCCGAGCCCCGAGCAAAGTTTTCAATGCTGTGTTCGGCAGTTTGTAAACCGGTAAATACCAATAAGGAAAAAGAGCAAGAGTTTATCGCAAATGCGAAAGTCGGCACTTTGGCAATTCCCTACATACAGAATATAAATAAATAATGCTTGCAGGAACTATTCAGAGTTTCAGCAAACAATCCGAACGTGAAAGTTTAATGCTGAATACAAATCAATCAAATTGCCTGTATAAAGTTGTTTGATTTTCCGATTTAAAATGCTTGCATGTTCAATTTGTAGTTAATGAGATCAGTGCCTGCGACAAAATCCGAGATTGTCTTGTTAATTTCTAAAATGAAAACGAGTAAACAACCCTCGTTTTGCATCAAGACGAAATTACTACTTAACGTTATAAATCCTCCGAGGATTGATTTAGGAACACGATTTAGAGCGGCTGCAACATCAATGCCATGTTGTTAATTAGACCTAAGAAGTAATTTGTCCCAGCTTCGATACTGTTTCTCCAGTTTAATAATTTTTCGAAGAATTCCACTTATCTCGGAGCTTTCAGACACTGACGGCTTGTCAATAATTGCTCACTGTGGCGTCCTACGTATGTATCTTGCAAGTTTTCATTACGGTTTTTTCGCCCCGTCAAAAATTTATTCTTTCTGCAGATTTCGTTCAACTTTAAAATTCCAATAAGTCGGAAAGCTATGTGTTTTCGGGATGTTGTTCATTCGACGATGATTTATAAAGCGAGCGCACTGGATTAGGAAAAGAATAATGGATTTATTTAAGTTCTGATTCGTAAAAACGCGCCGCAAAGATATCTGCATTCGCCCATGCTGTGTTTATTTATGGCGCGCCCTAGCACGGACTCATGCTGTGCACTTCACTCATGTCCATGTGGATTTTATTGTTTTGGCACTGTGATAAATATTTTATGAAGAAAAAATCATTTCTATACTTCGAGAACTGCTGCAGTTTTATTTGAGAAACGAATGAAACATTGCCAGCGATTTTTAGAGGAACGGCGGCGAGAGGACTCATGAATAATAATTAAACCGTACTTGAAAATTGCATTTTAAATTATAAAGATCAATTGCTCTGTGAATTTAGAAAATTGAATATCTAGAATTCATTGCTTTCTTTCTTGTCTCAATTTCGATTTTCTGGCACGAATAAAAATACAGTAAAAATGCTATTCTCAAACTAGAATTTGAGAAAATGAAAACCACAAAATTTGATGGTCTGAAAATCAATTTTTGATTTCTACTTGGTATCTAAAAAGTTAAAAATATTTTTTTTTAAATCTATAAATCTATCAATCTGAAAGCATAAAAATTTGAGAATCTGAAACTTGCGATATCGCAAGATCTACAACTTTTTTCATATTTTGAAATCTAAGAATAGGAAAATCTATCAATTGCAAAAAATAACAATTTTGAAATGTGAAAACCTTAAAAAATGAGAAATTGCCAGTCTGAGAACTAAAACTTTTTAGGATTTGAAGACAGTAAAAATCTGGCAGTCCCAACAAATTAAAAATTTTAGGAACAAAAAATCTGGGAAATTAGAGGTTGAATCCGAAAATTTTTAATTTTAAGAGTCTGAAAATGTAAAAAAATGAGCATTGTGAAATGTGGAAAACATGAAAACTTAAACAGTATGAGAACCTGGGAGCCAGACAATATAAAATAAAAGTTCGACTTACATGTTTTGATCTAAAATATTTTTGCATACCAAAAAATTGATTCAGCATTTTTTTTTTGAAAATAAAAAATTTAAAAGTAAATTTAAGATCTATCTATCGACAGCAAAAGTTCGGGATTCTATCATGCTATCATCGAGAGAAAGTGTGTCAAAATATGGGTCCAGAAAAGTCTTAAAAATGTATGGACCCCCATTAATCTTTTATTATCGCATGTGAGGTCATTAATTTGGTCCTTTCTTACGTAGAATTTCACGAGGAATCCAACGGTGCCACGGGAATTCACGTGCGACTTATGGTTCAAAAGTTATTCAAGTTTGAATTTTTAAAAATTTGCATCTTCCATCGAAAGGGCAAAAATTTGGCGATTTCGACGAATTTTCAACTTTTTTATTTGGACAGATATCGAGATGCGGTCAACGCTATCGTGTTTCTGGGATCCTAAATGCTAAGAATCCGGTCTTATCTCGACTTCAAAAATCGTAAATTTTTTCGAAAAAATTTCTGACCCAATCGATGGAAATTTGTTGATTTTTAGAAATTCCCTCATAACTTTTGAACCGTTCGATATATCGGGATGAGTGTTTGCACGTTAGTAGAACTCTGCGGGAGCTACTTGGTGAGGTAAAAAGTTCTAGAATTCTATCGAGTTATCATCGAAAAAAAGGGTGCCAAAGTATGGGTCCGAAAAATTTCTTGAAAAGAGATGGAGCCCTATTAATCTTTTATAATTGCATTTCTGGTGATTAGTTTGATCCTATCTTACGTAGAATTTTACGAGGAATCCAACGGTGCCACGGGAATTCACGTACGACCTATAGGTCCGGAGTTATCGCCATCCGAAGTTTTGGAAAGTTGCATTTTGCGTCGAAAGAGCAAAATTTTGGCGATTTCGACGATTTTTCAACTATTTTATTTGAAGAGATTTCTTGAATGTTTCGTCGTTATCGTGTTTCTGGGGTCCGAAATGCTAAGAATCCGTTGCTAACGCGACCTCGAAAATGGCAAAATTTTTCGAAAAAATTTCTGACTCAATCGATGGAAATTTGTTGATTTTTAGAAATTCCCTCATAACTTTTGAACCGTTCGATATATCGGGATGAGTGTTTGCACGTTAGTAGAACTCTGCGGGAGCTACTTGGTGACGCAAAAAGTTCCAGAATTCTATCGAGTTATCATCGAAAAAAAGGGTGCCCAAATATGGGTCCGAAAAATCTCTTAAAAAGAGATGGACCCCTATAAATGTTTTATAATTGCATTTCTGCTGGTTAGTTTGGTTTTGTCCCATGTAGAATTTCACGAGGAATCCAACGGTGCCACGGGAATTCACGTACGACCTATAGTTCCGGAGTTATCGCCATTCGAAATTTTGGAAAGTTGCATTTTGCGTCGAAAGAGCAAAATTTTGGCGATTTCGACGACTTTTCAACTTTTTTATTTGAAGAGATTTCTTGAATATTTCGTAGTTATCGTGTTTCTGGGGTCCGAAATGCTAAGAATCCGGTGCTAACTCGACCTCGAAAATGGCAAAATTTTTCGAAAAATTTTCTGACTCAATCGATGGAAATTTGTTGATTTTTAGAAATTCCCTCATAACTTTGGAACCTTTCGATATATCGGGATGAGTTTTTGCACGTTAGTAGAACTCTACGGGAGCTACTTGGTGACGCAAAAAGTTCTAGAATTATATCGAGTTATCATCAAAAAAAAGGGTGCCAAAATATGGGTCTGAAAAATCTCTTAAAAAGAGATGGACCCCTATAAATCTTTTATAATTGCATTTCTGCTGGTTAGTTTGGTTCTATCCCACGTAGAATTTCACGAGGAATCTAACGGTGCCACGGGAATTCACGTACGACCTATAGGTCCGGAGTTATCGCCATCCAAAGTTTTAGAAAGTTGCATTTTGTGTCGAAAGGGCAAAATTTTGGTGATTTCGACGATTTTTCAACTTTTTTATTTGAAGAGATTTCTTGGATATCTCGTCGTTTTCGTGTTCCTGGGGTCCGAAATGCTAAGAATCCGGTGTTAACTCGACCTCGAAAATGGCAAAATTTTTCGAAAAATTTTCTGACTCAATCGATGGAAATTTGTTGATTTTTAGAAATTCCCTCATAACTTTGGAACCTTTCGATATATCGGGATGAGTTTTTGCACGTTAATAGAACTCGACAGGAGCTATCTATTGATGGAAAAAGTTCGGGATTCCATCCTGTTATCATCGAGAAAAAGGGTGTCAAAATATGGGTTCAATAAATAAAAGTCTTGAAAATGTATGGACTTCTATAAAACTTTTATTATTGCATATTAGGTGATTAATTTAGTCCTATCTTACGTAGAATTTCACGAGGAATCCGACAGTGCCACGGAAATTCACGTACGACCTATGGTTCAAAAGTTATTCACGTTTGAATTTTTGTAAGGTTGCATTTTGCATCTAAATCTATAAAATGGATTATTGTCAAATAATTACATATTTTGATTCAAGATATTTTTGCAAATCAAAAAATTGAGCCAATTTACTAAAAATCTAACTAACTAGAGATATTTAAAGTATAAAAGTTCTAGATGAGTCGAAATATTCCACTGGATTCGAAACACAAAAAAATCTAGTATGTTATAGAAGGAAATTTAGCAAATTGAAAAAACTCTAGAGCTAGAATGTTTAGAATAAATCTAATAATATTAAACAAAAATAAAATTTAAAAAATATAAATTATTTTTCCCAAATTACAGTTTTTGTACCATAGAGAAAAATTTAAGTAAATCGAGAAGACAATTTATGAAATTTTATTCAAAAAAGTTAATGGTAGAAAATAAATTTTAGAGTTTTTAAACATGTACAGCCATCAAATTTTAGGAAATTACTGTAGCTAGAATGCTTTAATAAATTTAACAATTTGAAATCTAACAAATTAAAAAAAATACAAACTTAAAAAATTAAAACAAAACTTGAGAACCTAAGAACCTAACAATCTGAAAACTAACCGAAAAGCAACAATTTGAGAACGTAAAATAAGTTTTCCGTCGGAAGTGTTTGAAAAATCAAAATCGGAGAAATGTCAATTTCAAACGTTAAACTAAATACAGTAGCACCAACTTAGCAAAATCCTCAATTCTCCACGTCTAAGAGAGTTGAAAATTATTGTTTATTGTTACCATAAATACGAATACTTTCATTAAAATGGTTACATGTTATCACAAGCACCATTTCGTACAAACCAAGGGTGCTGTGGCTAAAGGCAGTTCTGCCAAAATTTAAAAATGACGATTTTGAGTGCTCTGCTTTTTAGAATAGAAATTTGTTATATTTTTGACTCAAATGTCAAAATTTTTTTAGTTTTTTGCAATTTTGCTACAGTTTTTTGTCTTTTAAATTTGCTTATAAAACACAAAAAAAAATATTTTCTTACAATTTTTATCTTTCGTGTCACAAATATGAACGAAATTTAAGTGTTTAGACAAAAAATGTTATTTTAGACACATTTCGGACAAAATTTGGGCTCTTATGTGTTGTAGTTTTGAACGTTTGGAAAGCTTTTGTATTATTTGTCTAAGGGTGGTGGTTCTCGCATTAATCCCATAATAAATGAACAGAAAAGTGCCGGGCGCACACACCATTTACGATTCACGTTTATTTCGCATTGTATGCAGACTTAAAATGGCTGGAATTATTAAAATAGAAAATTTTTCAAAGTTTACCAACATTTAATAAAAAGCTACACCACGAAATATGTTACGTGATTTTTTTTGGCGCAGAAAAGTAAGAGAAGGTCATTTAGTGACAAATTACGGGTGTAAGCTCGTAACTTATCATCCCCTTGAAAGATAACTTCGGAGCTCAACCACAAAGCGTAATAAATTAATAAAAAAATCACATTTATTGATGATGCTTCAGCTGTGCGTGTGTCACATTTAATGTTCCCTGAAAATGAATAATTTATTCACCTCCAGTGTTAAAAAACCTGCGCAAGTTTTTCTCCTTCAAAAAACCAGTTCCGAGTATCAGTCGCTGATTTCTTCCAACAACAAACAAGTCTCTATCATTTAACCAGAGCGTCTCTCATCGTCGCAAACAGGAAACAATCTCTCATCTTTCACTCGTCCCTAAACCCATTACATCCCATTTTTCGGGATCAAAAACCATGGCTGATTAAATTCCTATTACGTTCTTCTGGAATAGGTCCCATTGTCGTAAATTGGCGAAGGCGCCGGGAACCGTTCACCTCACCCTTTCCACTTCTAACATACTTAGGAAGTATTCGGGTGGTTCGTCGCCAGGGGGCGTCGCTCTCAACCCAGACAATATCGCATCGCACCCGATTGTGTTGTGTTTTTCCCCGCAAAATGTGATACATGCCACGGCATACACTACGAATCTGATGTCATAAATATCCGCTTGAAAAAACTTGCTGTCATCACAGAGCCGTACTTTGCTCCTTTTTATCGCTATCACCTCATGAAAAATTTATAACCGTATATGCTCGAGTTTTTTCTTGGACGCCACTTCAAAGACCATATGGAAATTGGATAATGTCACCGATAATGTTTACAGTTCTAATAAAACGGGACACGGGTACGACAAGCACAAAAAATATATTGCGGACCTGTGCAAACAATCGAACGATCGCGAATACGAACGGTAACTATGTATAGTAATACTTCTACAATTTTCCTATTCGAGCGGGAAATTTACAGCCGGATTTATCATTGTTTTTAACTACATTAATCATAAAATTCCAACTTTTAACAGCGAGATATTGATGACTCGTTCAATTTTATCAATAAATTATCCAACGAAGAACTGTTGCATGTTTTCGAATGTGGCGCCGAAACAGCGTCCTATTGTTACATTTTTTCCCTGAAAGCTTTTCCCGAAAATTACTTTCCGACATAATCAGACTAGAAACTTGAGACACAACTTCAATATTTCAAAACTTGAATTAACTCTTGACCATAGCTGAACCCATCAATCAGCAAAATAAAGAAAAGTTTGATTTATAAGCTCATGTTTCTGTGAAATTGACAAACTCACTCAACAACTTAGTGACAGATTATTTTCCAAATCGTTGCGAAACGAAATTGAAGCAACATTTACGGCGTCGCTCGTTTTTAAAATTTGTTCTCCGATAATTAAACATTTATGACTTCTTTCGTCGGAAAATTCGCGAAGGGAGACAATTAAATTAGTTTCAGTTTTTCTAGATTGCTCTATTTTACGGTCTCGTTTCACTTTAATTCTATCTTTTGTGGCTTGGTGCTTAAGCTTTTAAGGCGCATTCACTATTGAGCTTCTTCAAGGTTCAACTAATTTATCTGCAAGAAACCAATGCGGCGTCAAAGACAAATAGCAATAAGCCGTCAAGGTAGGTCGTGAGAAAATCAGAAGCGTGAAAGTGGACAGCCGTCTAGATTTATCTTATCCCTGAGGACTCAAACTGCTCATCTAGAAGCCTATCGCGAACCATCGGATATCACAGCGTCAATATCCGCAGAGGTATAATGAAACTTGAAAAGTAATTAATTTTTCCCAGAAGATTCCGAAAATAGATGAGCGGTTTACCCTTTTATGTATATACAGTGTGGTTCATAAAAACTCAAATATACACTGTCTCACAACACTAAAGAAAACGTATGCAACTAACTATACTACGCCAGCATTGTTGTTAAAACAAGTTCTTCAAGCGAAAGTGACCCAGTTCCCACGGTTTTTACTATGAAGGTCGTTTACCTGGATGAAAACAAAAGCAGGTGTTGACACACAACTAGATGCCGTTATGAAGGTCGGGACTGGTTTTGCGACCTTGAGCACGTGCCGAAACTGGTTTGCGTAAAAACGAGTTGTACTGCGAAGTGTACCCACTGCTCCAAAATAAAGAAAATTTCTTGGAGTATATACGTTTAATGATTTTGAGTTCTAAAATTTTTAAACTTCGTATCGGAGGCACAGTTGGGCGTTTGTCATTATAAAAATATTAAAAAATTTCAAGATTCAGCAGGAATTTAGCTGGCTAGAAGAGCTCTAGAGGTAGAATTTTCTCGTAAAACTGCTAAGTCTAAATAAAAGAAAGATTTTACATCTAACGCTAGAAAATTATTTACAAAAATTACAGTTTCAAGAATTGACAATACTCTAGTATATCAAATCTAAGGATTAAGATGTTTAAAATCTTGAATTCAGAAAATCTACAATATTTAAATCTTAAGAAATATCTAGAGCTAGAAATGATGACGTATGAACAGAATCTAACTAAAATTTCTAACAAAAAATCTAGTAAACTAAAAGTGCTCAAAGTTTAGAAAACTTACCAAACTGAAGTTTTGTTAATCTTTAGAGCTAAAATATAAAGTGGTTCGAATTATCTTTAAAGAATTATCTTGTAGAATTTAAAACACTTTGTTAAAATCAGCAAAAAATTTAAAAAAAAACATATTAGGCAAAAATTAGCAGAAAATTAAGCAAACTGGGAACTAGAAGGTTTAGAAAATTAGAACTTAAACAGCTGAAGTATTCCATTGAATCCAAAAAAGTTCAGAAAGTTTTGAATTCTATAAAGAGAGTACTTTAAAAAAAAATGAATAGATGCAAATGATAGAAGAATTTAGCAAACTAATAATATTTCTAGAGTTAGAATCCTTTTTTAAAACTGACAAATGGGAAAGTCTAGAAAAGTAAAGTAATGTTCTATATCTAGATCTATAAAATTTCGAGTTGTTTAGAGCTCAAATGTAGAAATTTTTGAACAGCTAGAGATAAAAATCTAGCAACTAGAAATGTTTAAAGTTTTTATTTATCCAGAAGACAGAAAATTTATGTAACTTTTACGAAATTTCTACAGCTGGAATCTAGAAAATTCTTTCTATTTAGTAAATTTAAAAAAAATCGAAGAAATTTAATATATGATGTTGCGAGTAGAAGAACTAGCCAACTAGTGAGCATAATTCTAGAAAGTCTAGAAATAGAACAAAAAGGCTTGGAGCTTTTTAAGTGAAATGTTAATAAATATTTACAAATTAGGTATTTACAGTATCTAGAGTATATTAGTAAACTAAGAAAAATATCTAAGAAATTTGATGGACAAAGATTACAGAAAGAATAAAAAATACTGAAAATTTTTAGTACTAAGCTTTCTTATTGTTATTCTTATGTTATCTCAATTTATTTTAAAGAAATGTTTTATTTAGTTTCTTATTCTGTCAACAGAAAATACAGACATTTTCAAAATATACACAATTTTTGGAAGAAAATTTAATAATATATATATATATATATATATATATATATATATATATAAGTTTATGGTACAAATTTGTCTAAATGTGTAGAATTTGGGATATCTATAGAGTTTAAATATACAAAGTTTTCGTAGAATTTAACTTATTGAGCAAAGTTATGAACCTATAATCTAGCAAATTGGATCTACTCTCTCTATAAAAAAATGTCTGTTTTGTAAGAATTCGGTTTTTATATAATTCAAAAACAATTTAAGTAAAAGAATCTAAAAAATTAAATTTCCCAAGTTCAGAGCAAAAAATTTAGCAAACTAGAGTTACAAAATTTATCGCATGGAAAATTTTCAGTAAAATAGCACTACATCTAAAATAGTAGAAAAAATTAGAAAGTTTTGAATATCCAGAAGCAGATTATATTAAAAACTACAAAGGTAGAAATGTAGATTCTTTGCTTGATGTTAAAAAAAAAAAAATTTCAAAAAAATTTCTAAAATTTTTTCAAAATTTCTATATTTTTTGCCCCCATAAAAATCTGTATGTTTGTTTTGATAAATAATTTAAATGTGTCTAAAATAAAATAAGAGGATAAAAATAGAGAGTGTAGTAGACATAGTAAAAATTTATTTTAAATATTCCTTTAGTGTGCAAATTTTACTGTAAATGTAGTTTATTGGATTTTTTATTTAAAATTTTTAGATTTTTATTTACATTTCATTAAACATTTTCTTTCTACAACTTTAAATTAAACGTTTTTCTTCTATTTTTAGGTCTATTCTTGATCACTTGGTGTTTTTAAGATTAAAAAATATATTGAAAAACCCCTACACCAAACACACTAACATATGTTTCCAAATGGTTAACCAATGAATTCAATAACCTACCAGTTAAGCAACCCAGCTTTTCAATCAACAATTCGATGGAATTCATTCTGAAACTCAAGAACATTAAGCTTAAAACTGGTGAGTTATTGGTCTCATTTGATGTAAGTTCTTTATTTCCTAGTGTTTCGGTTCCACAAACCTTAATTTACTTAGAAAATCTGTTGACTGAAAACAACCTCAGTCAACAAGTTATCAAAGAATATATTCACGGAACTCTGCATGAAGCAGAACATTTTTCAATTCAACGCGGAATTTTTCCAACAGCATGAAGGTACGGCGATGGGTAACTCCTTGTCACCTTTCATAGCTGACCTTTTCATGAGCCGTTTTGAAAAGGATCTTGAGAATGAGCTTGAGTATTTTCCCAGAGTATGGTTAAGGTATGTAGACGACATTTTTGCAATTTTCGACACAAACAAGTCTAGCATTGACGACTTCTTAAAGTTAATTAATAATAGGTTTAACACCATAAAATTCACATGTGAAATAGAGAACAACGGTAAACTACCCTTTTTAGACACTCTTGTAATTAGGAATAAAGATAAATTAGAATTTGATATTTATAGAAAAGAGACCTTCGCTACATTACAGAAGACTCACATCATTGTCCTCAACATAAGATGGCGAGTTTCAATTTCTTAGTCCACAGGTTAGTAAATTTTCCACTAACACGGGCTAGATTCAACAAGGAATTGACAACAATCAAAAATGTAGCCAGGTGTAATGGTTTTGACCCTAGAATTGTCAACAGGTTAGTGTCCAAATTAGAACGTAAGAAATCAATTTCAGAATGCTCGACTTTTCGAGAGTCAATGCCAGAAAAGACAAGATTTGCCATGATCCCTTATACACCTTCAGTGACAAAGGGGCTGGAAAAAGTGTTCCAGGGTATTGACCTAAAGGTGGTTTACACCTCTGGATTAAACCTCCAATGTCTTCTCGGCAACCCGAAAGATAAAGTAGGGCCCAAAGAAAAGTCGGGTATTTATGAAATTAAATGTAAAAACTGTGAGCAAAAATATATTGGGCAAACAAGGAGGTCAATTTTGACAAGATTCAAAGAACATGTAGCTCACGCCAAATATGGCAGGTTTGAAAAATCCAGTGTTGCTCAACATATTTTTGACAAAGATCATCGTATAGATGAAAGTTGATTAAAATTAGTTAGGAATGTAAACAATTGTAAATTTCTAGACGTTTACAAAAGTCTAGAAATAATTAAGAATAAGCCCTTTGTTATGAACGCCGATAATGGTCCCATCTCCTCTTCTCCCCTCTTTAGATTGTTAAATACCACCCGAAAAGTGGTATAGGTAACTAGTATATAAGTAATTAGTTTTTAAGGGTAGATAAGTTTAATCATCACTCTGATGATGGTATCATGGATACCGAAACATATGTTACTGTGTTTCAAAAGTGTGTGTTTGGTGTAGGGGTTTTTCAATATATTTTTTAATTTTTTATTCTATTTTTAGGTTTTTTTACTTTCAGAAATGTATCAAATTTCAATTATTTTAAAATTTGTATTTTGCAAAATGTTGAACTTTCGAAATATAACCAAAACTTTCCAGATTCTAGCTCTAAAGATTTTAAAAAAAATTGTACACATTGAATTTTGCCTGTTTACTTGTCTATCTAAGATTTTAAATACGTTTAATTGCAAGATTTGCTAAAATTTCTAGATTGAAAAATCAGTAATTTTTGGAAAATAATTTGCTTTCATCTTTTTTTTGGTTTGATTAAAACACTCTAAACATAGGCGTCCGTTTAACTTTGAATTTTATAAAATTTTCTATTTTTTAACAAATTCAGTTTTATAGTTTTTCATAAACTTTCTCAATTAAATTTTGTAAATTCTCTTTTTGATTATATTATAAATCTTGTAACGTCGGCAATTTTTAGAAAGTAGATATTCAGACCTTTCAGATTATATTCAAAAACTACAAAGTTTCATCATTTAGAACTAAATCTATAAAAATCTAGAAAGTGTGATATCTAAAGATATTGGGATTTTAAATTAGAAGCGACTTTTAGAAAACTTTGAGTTTCATTAAAACCGACAAAGACAAAAATGTTGGAACAACGAAGAAAAGTTTTTTGACATTCTTTAAAGCTGTTCTATGTTATTTATTTTTGATTAAATTTTTTTGACTACACTACCGAGTCCTTAGATCTCCAAAATGCATTAAATCCAGCACCGAACCTCTTCAAATATGTTCATTTGCCCCGTAGCCTTGATTCAAATTTCATTAATTAAGCATTGTTTCGTGTTTTGCGACCAAACCGCAAACACTTTGGTGGCTAACTTGGCAATAAATGCCCTTACTAGGTACAACATTTACCCAGTGTGTAAATACAAGCTTTACCAGACCGCTCAGAAATAAACATTTACAGACTTAATTTGATTTGAATGTGGAATAGTTTAAATGAATTTTAATTCTAAACAGAGTTAAAGCATCAAACTGTCAAGTGTCTCAAGTCAACCAAGAATTCACAGAAAATCGTTAATCGCAAATGTATGCGGAGAATGCGAAGTGTACGTCGCAAATGCATTATGCAGTTGATAACTCCCATACAAGTGAATAATGTAAAGTGTTATTTCGTAATTGTGGCACGAACAAGTCGTGTCAGGTGTAAACATGCAGTACAAAAGCGTAATATTGTCGGTGTGATATGTGCTTAGTTGCAGTTTCCAATTATCCACGTCGGGAAGTCACGACCATAAATATTTTCCGCAATAAAATAAATTCGGCGAACAAACCTCTTTGAAAAATATCAATTTGCACATATAACAATAAATCGGAAACAATTCAATTTGCATGCTGGCTATATATTTCCGCTTCCCCAGTTTAAGATCGAATCTGTGGCCAAATAATAAAATATAGCTTTTAGGCGCTATTCGTCTTCTGAATTTATCTTGTATATTGGTTTACAATACTGCGACCACCCTACATAATTCAATAAGGAAAACTAAGTCCTCTTTAACTCAAACATTACATGCAAAATATTTCCCGAGAATCGGACTTATTTTTATCAATTCAGAGTGGCGCCCCTGTACATGTTTCCATCATCCGGATAATGGAAATCGCAGTTAAGCTTGTGACGAATGCATTTCTCCGCTTTGAAGAATTAAATATTTTTATTCCGTTGCGACCGTTACCTCGAACACTAATTAAGTAAATTCAGGAATGCTCCAATCTCAGATAAAGGGATTTTATTAGCCCTCCTTATTTTTTATTTCGCGCCGGGACGCTCTTTCGGTAATTAAAAATTAATACACTTCTAAACGCTCGCTTAAAGTAATGATTAGCAACGACGCTGTAAAAATTCACACCCTCTTTCAATTTCGTGTAATGGGATATTTTCATTAAAATAAAACATTCTCGTTTATTCTAATCACTCATTTCAGGTGATTTTATTTTCGATGGATTTATATGCGATAATAAAATTTCAAGCTGATGGACATAAGCCGCAAAGTAAAATGTATGGTCTCCATAGTACGTTGTTAAAAAACCGTAAACTTAGAATCATAAACATCATTCTGTATTCCGCACCACAATAGCATAAAAATTTCAGGCACCTTTTACAAGAAAAGTTATTGCATAAAAAGTGAAACGGAAAGTTTTAAGTGGAAAGTTTTACCATTCAGAGAGTTCATGTAAAAAAATTTAAGTAAATAAATACAGGGTGTGGTTTTTTTCGTTTTTATTCTCATACTTTAAATACTCCTAGTTTGGATAATCTTTCGATTTTTTGCACAAAACATTCTACATCGAAAATTACTTTAAAATTTATCAAACGTAAAAATTTCTTTCTTTGTGTTTTATAAATTTTTTTCTTTAATTTTCAAACTTTTTATATTTTTTACCCCCATAAAAATCTGTATTTTTGGCTTTGATAAACAAATTAATGTGCCTAAAATAAAATAAAAGGATAAAGAAATAGTAAAAAAAACATTTTAAATACTCCATCTAGTCTGCAAAATCTCCTGTGAACGTAGTCTATTGAATTTTTTCAAATCTTTTTAAATTTTGTAAATATTTATTTACATTTCATAACATTTTCTCTCTACAACTTCAAATTGAACGTTTTCTTCCATTTTTAGATTTTTCTACTTTCAGCAATGTATCAAACTTCAATTATTTTAAAATTTAAAATTTGTATTTTGCAAAATTTTGAACTTTTGAAATATAACCAAAAATTTCCAGACCGTAGCTCTAAGTTTTTAAAAAAAATTGGTATTATGGAATTTTGGCAGTTTTCTTTTATCTAAAATTTCAAATACGTTGAATTGCAAAATTTGATAAAATTTAGATTGGAAAATTTGTAATTTTCAGAATTTTTTTTTTTGTTTCATCAGAACACTCTAAACATAGACGTTCGTTTAACTTTGAATTTTATAAAATTTGCAGTTATTTTTACCAATTTTAGTTTAATAGTTTTTTTTATAAACTTTCGAAGAACAACATTCTAATTGGCGAGATAGTTTAAAATTGGTATTCTAGATCTTTCAAAATATAAATATTTCTAGTTTCCTTTATTTGTAAACTTTTCTCGTTATTTTTTCTAGATTATCTGCGTGATTTATATAGAAATTCTAGACTTTGTAAAGTCTGTAATTTTTGTAAAACAATTTTCTTCTAAAAAGCATTCAAGCTCTAAATTTAAATTTTTTACTCCTAGATAACAGGAGAAAAATACAAGGTGTGGCAGAAATAGATGCAGTAAATATTTATTTTAAATGCTTTTTGTGTTCTAAATCTATTGTAAAGTTAGTCTACTGAATTTCTTGAAATCTCTCGAAAATGTTCCAGATTCTTTAAATCTCGAATTTAAAATTTTTCTTCTATTTCTGGTTTCTATTTTTTAGGATTTTCTACTTTTAGCATTAAATCAAATATTAAAATATTTTATTAAGACTGTAAAATCTTGAATTTTTGAAATATAACTAAAACTTTAGATTCTAGCTCTATAGATTTCATGAAAATTTTGTAACCTGTAAATTTCGTAAATACTGAAAAATCTGTAATTTTAAGAATTAATCTACTTCTATTTTTTGATTTTACTAGAACCTTTTAGTTACAGTTTCTCTAAAACTTTGAATTTTGTAAAATCTTCTAAAAGTTTCAACACTCCCAGTGTAATATTTTTGTTTATAGAAGAATTTTTATTTTTTAAGTCTACAAAATTATACCTTCAATTTTTTAATTACTACATTTAGTCCACCAAAACATTTTATTTTTGCTACTTTTTTTTTTCAAAGAAGTTAAATTTTTCTAGACCTTCATTTGCTGAAAAATTCGAACTTTTAGTTCTAATGTTCTAAATCGCCTGGTTCGCATAAAATACTTCTAGTTCGTTATATTTTCAGCCATAAATTTTACTTGTTGATTTTTTCAAATTCTTTGCTTGATTTACCAAAATATTCTGAATTTTGCATTATTAGTCATTTTTGGAAAATATTCCATCTTTATTGGTATTCAAAACTTTCTAGATTCTAGCTCTAAACATTTCTTAAAATTTATATTTAAAGATCTAGATGTTAAATTTTAAACATCTCGATTTAGTTTAATAGAATTTCTGCTATGAATTATTTTTCAACAATTTCAAGATATATCTGGAAAATATTTTTGCGGTATTAACCATTTTAAATCTGATTTATTTTTTGGTTGCAAATTTTTTAATAATTCATCTATTAAAGTTTTAGATATTCAAAATTTTTGGACTTTTATGGATTTAGTATATCTAAGCTAAGTTCTATTTTTCTAAATCTATTTTGTATTTTTTTTAGAATTTTTGCTTTATTTATCAAAATTTTGTAGGTTCTGCAAAATTTGTAATTTTTGGAAAATAATCTACTTCTAGCTATTCAAAACTTTTAGATTCATGTTCTAGAGATTTCCTAAAATTCAAATGTCGTACATTTTCACGATTTAAGTTATTGAATTTAATTTAATTTTTGAATTAAATTTCTTAGACTTTCTGTTTGATTTTCTAAAATATTTTAGATTCTGTAATATTTCTAACCTCTGGAAAATAATCTACTACTACTTTCTAGATTCTAGTGCTGAGATTGACCTAAAAATAGTGTTTTATAGGTCTTTATGTTTTTGTCTTTGTTTAGAACAAAATAAATAAATAAATAAAATTTTAAATTTGGGCTTGTCTACATTTTCAAAAATTTAATTTCTGTTTTTCTTATATTCTTATTATTTTGTTTTCCTAATTTCTGTTGGATTTTTTGCTTAATTTATCAAAGAATTTTAGATTTAGTAAAAATTTAAAGTTTTAGACAATGGACGTATATACGAGTAGCTTTCCAATTTTTTAGTTGGAGATATTTAAAATTTTCAGTTTCTTAGATTTTTTTAGTTAGCTAAAAATTCTAGACAAAGAACAAAATTACAAAAAATTTAAAGAAACTTAAAAGTAAATAATCTTTCATGTTTTTAAATTCAGGCAAACATTTTAGGTTAGAAATTTTAAAAATTCTAATATTATCAGTCTTTTATATTTTTAAACTTTAAATCTTTATAAAATTACCCAAAAAACACTTCAAATTGAAGATTATTATCAAAAACTAGAATTTTTAATTTGAAAAAAAAAGTTGGCATTTCTATTATTTTTGCAGCATTTCAGAACTGCTTTATTTGTCCGAATTTTGTTAGTTTCTTCTACATATTTTATGTCAAAATTCGAATTTAAGTAAAATTTAGTGCTTAGCAGTAAGAAAACTAAATATTTAACAGTTCCAACCTGAGCCGTAGAAATGTGCATATTTTCCATTTTCTCCAATTCGTCTTCGCTTCGCTGTCGACTAGCGCAAAATTCAAACATAGAAGTTGGAAAGTTTGTCTTTTGTGAGTAACCTTTTTAGGCGACTTTTGCCGTCGTTAACAAGTTATATTATCTTTGGCATCTCAGTTGGATTTAAATGAGAAGATCAGAAAAGTTTTGCACTCGAGTCCCGTCGCAGGTAATCTGAAATTTCTATAGGGTTTGGAGAGGCGAAAATAGTTCGTCTCTTGAGATAGTCCGAAGCTACAGACCTTCGATCCCCGAGTGGACTTGAAGGACTCCAACTCTCCAGAGAGCTTGCCCACTACACAGCAATTCTCGTCCTTGTTATCCCGGTTTGTTATGGTAATTAATGTATATTTCCCACACACGGTGTAGCAGGATTCTCGCCAGCTGCGGTTACCCACTTCTCAATTTGGTTTTCTAATTACCAAGGGGAATATTATGCTTCACAATATCGCTCCACTGACGTTTGGTTATGGATCTTTCGCATCATTACAACACAATTAATTCACTGATTTGTGCTCGTACAGACGCCGATCTCTGCTTTTCCTGAAAATAAGGAAAAAAGCTCGTGATTGCAGCCACACGCGAGATCAATGCCGCCTTCAAACGCTTCTTTGTGCTGCGACAATCCATCTGGAAATTTTCTCTACAATTCAATACATCGGAATAATTTAACAAGGCGTGCATATCTAAATAAAATTTCGCTGCGAACTCACAACTTTCAACAACCTCCTTCTTTTTCATTTTTAACTAATTTTATACAAGTCTGAAAAATTCTTACTAGAAAATTTCCACGCGGCGCCGTCCGATCTTATTAATAATGACTCAAGAACAAAAAATTTATTTGAGACGCTTAAAGGGAAAAGGTCACCGGCTTGAAAATTAATTTTCTCTTTAGCTATATGCTCCGTCATAAAAATTTCATTAAAATAATTCGATCGCGCTTGTTATAAATGAATAAAAATGTAAATAGAAAAGTGATTTTGGAATACGTGCACTACTTGAATAGTCATAACAAGACCTCCGATGTTTACCCACCGGCACTCAAATATTCATAAATATCAGGGCTGACAACTGAGGTGCTGTGCTCCGATTTAGTTGTTTGTAACACTGGAAGTTTATCTACATTTTGTTACAACTCAAGCTTATGCAAAAAAAATAGAAAAATTTAAAAAATATTTAAATTTAAATTATATATAAAAATGGTGGATGCACCGGGCCATTAAAATTTTTTGAGACAAGCTTCTGCCTCTTTACAAATTGTAAATATTTTTTTTTCTTGATTCCTAGTTTTTTTTGTTTTGATCTGGTGTAAAAAAGTACAATACTTCAAAACAACAAAAATTCAAGATTTGTATATCATTTTTTTCAAGACTTACAGTTTTTCTAAGGTATTCAAACTAAATTTAGAATGTTAAAAATTTTACTTTGTAGAAGTTTAAATTTAAAAATTTGCGTTAAAGCTGATAGTCGGTCTTTTTTTAAATTGCTGAAGAGAGAATTGTAAGTTCATTTTTTTAAAACTTATTTTTGGGGATTTTAGATAGGTAATGATTTTATAGGCTTATTTTAAAATTTTTAGATCTTTTAATTTTTGGTCTATTGATAATAATAATAATAATTAGAATGATAATGAATAATGATAATAATAATAATAATATTGTTTATATTATATTTATATTTATTGAATTTTAATAAATTTTACATGATTTTAAGCTACAATTTGGATTTTTTTTAAAATTTTATCTTTTTTAGTTTTTGACCAATGCCAAAGGTGTGCAAAACTCAAAAATAAATATAATTTGACTATAACTGTTTTTTTTTCTAGATTTTTCAGCATTCATAACGTGTTGAAATTAAATGTACCAAAATTTAGATTTCTAGAATTTCAAATTTAAAAATTTGCGTTAAAGTTGGCCTTCAAATGTTGAAAATGCAGAAAAGAAATTTTGCACATCACATTTTTTTGTAAATTTTGTTAAATTTTCATAAATTTTAGACAAGATTATAGCTATAAGCCAAAATTTTATTTACATTTTTGGTCTTTTCAGTTTTTGATTTATTACTCAAAATCAGCGAGTTTTTTTTTTGTGTTAAAATTAAAGTTGATAGCCGTAAAATTTTGAAAATGCGAAAACAAGATTTGAAAAATACAAAACTAAAAAAAAAATAATTTGATAAGTAAATTTTAAAATTTGTGTTAAATTTAATGATCGTCAAATTTTGACATTAAGGAGAAAAGATTTGAAAGATTTTATTTATTTGAAACTAATTATTGGATTTTACAAATTTTTGACAACTAAAAATAGAAACTTTTGTAAATTTCTAGGTCTTCCGGTCTTAGAAAATTCTAAAATTACCAATTTTTTCACTAGAATTTATAGTTTTTCAGAGTCTCAAAATAAATTTAGAATGTCAAAATACGAAAATCTAACTTTCTAGAATTTCAGATTTAAAAATTTGGAACAAGTTGACCTTTAAATAAATAGTTAAAGTAGACAGCTTAGTTATGAAATTTTTCAAATTTTTAGTTTTTGCAACTTTTTGTTCTATTACGGAGAGCTAAAAAACTAAAAAAAAACGTGAACAATTAGAATATGGCCATTATAACTATAATTTTTCTAACATAATAAAATTAAAATTAATATAAGAAAACTCATTTTTTAAAAATTTTGAATTAAAAAATTAACATTTAAGTTGATAGTCGTAATATTTTAAAATTGCAAAAAACCTAAAAATAAAAAACTAAATATTTTAAAAACCAATTAATGAATTTTAGTAAATTTTAGATGATTTTTAGCTACAACTTGAAACTTTTATAAATTTTTAGCTCTTTTAGTTTTTGACCAATCGCGAAGATGTACAAAAATCGAAAAAATTATAATTTGACTATGACAGACTTTCAATGTTTTCAAAGATCTAATCTTAAATAAGCTTGTAGCCAGAACTCGAGTCTGACTGTACTTTTTTAAAAAAATTTGATACAAAATTCAAAAAAATAGAAAAATTTAATTTTCGTCATTTTTGTTTAAGAGCTTCAGTTTTTCTAATGAGCTAAAATTAAAATTAAAATGTCTTAATATGTTAGTATACCAAAATTTTGGTTTTGTATTTCAAATTTGAAAATTAGCACTTAAATTCAAATTTTGGAAATGCATTAAAGAAATTTAACAAATTCCAAGATTTCATGAAAACTTCGGAATTGTTTTAGAATTTAATATCAAATTTTAATAAATTTTAGATGATCTTACGAGTATAATTAGCCGTAGAGGGCCTTATTATGTTTTTATTCAAATTTCAAATTTTTAACTCTTTCGAAAAAACAGAACTTTTTATTTTTTTGGTTTTCCGTCTGCTGTTTAAGAAATACAAAATCAAAAATATCTTTCTGCAGCATTCAAAATTTCAATAAAAAATAAGAAAAATTTTAGTAATAAAATTAAAATTCGAAAATCACGAAAAATTTGAAATTGATTGACATTTTGTTATTAAGTTGTTTTAGCTAATTTAAATTTGTACTTTTTTGCTATTTACCAATCAATAAAAATTAAGGCGAGAACAATTTCTGATAATTGGTATTAATTCAACAACCAAAAGCTACTGTATAAATCTGTATAAAACCTGCGCAGTTTTTAAGCGTGATACAAGTGGTCTTAATTTAACTGTCTCCACCACGTTAATAATTTCTCGTTCCCATCTCTACTTTTCCATTTAGTAAAACTTTGTTGCCCTAGGATTTCCATTATTCTGCATGAACACAATTGGCCCAACTGTAGAACAGAAATAGTCTAATAAAATGATTTGGAGGTATGAAACGGAATGGTTTTTGCAAGTTTGGTGCTCGCTAACTTAAAAATTTACTAGTTAATTTAAATTAATGATTCATTAAACTTGGTACACTTTCGAGTTAGAGGCAAATGGGAGTTGGCCACACTACAGAAGGGAGCATGCGATCCGACTCTGGTTTAGCCCCCTGACTGAAATTTTCCTTTAGTGATGCGCTGTTTTCCGAGCCGAACAGACGACCACGCTTAATACCAACCGGCGTCGCGACGCTTGTCCACGTGATCGTATTAAACTTGGCCACTCGTCTAGTTTACTTACAACACCTGAATTCTACAAAACTAATTTAAAGTTTTTACGGTGGCGTCATCGTAAAGCAACAACGGACACAGGGAATAAGTAATAAAACTTTATTAAGCTATTTGAGCGTCGTTAAAAGTGTTTACAATTCGACTAATGGCAGATTAAGTGTTACAGCACATTTAACACAACTTAAAATTGAGATAGTTTTGTGTTTTGGAGTTAACCATGTTCTGGTTGCGATTGGTTTGTTCTGTCCTTTTCTTCTTAGCTAAAGGTAAGTGAAGCGTTTGTAAGATAAATTCGTGTCGTTTTGGTGCTGTAACCGACTCATTTCCCGATGGACGCCTTTAGATTTTTATTTTTGTTTCGTGTTCTGGGAGGATGGAGAAATTGGATCAGAGAAAGAAACATAAATAAATTACTTCTGATAAATATTTGACGGGAGAATTCACCGATAATTGTTTCCGGACCGAAATGTATGACCTGTCGTTCTGATTTCATTACGGAACTGGATATCTTCTTAGTTTAGTTATCTCTCTAGATAACGAATTGTCGGTCATCAGCGTTATTAATTGCTGCATTTTGGAAAATTATTTCTAATTAAATACACATAATAAGTAAAAACAGAATAATTTATTCTATCAAAATGAAACATCTCTTATATAGAGGCACGTTTAAATTAATAATTAATTAATTTTATAAACGTTAACAGTGTAAATTAATAGCGGACATTCTGTCATTGTTACATTAATATATTGCTGAATAAATTTTTTAAATTTAATTATTAAATGTCGCCATCAAACTTCGTACAATAAAATTTAATTTTCTAGCACTACTATCCTCAGAGAGATCAAAATTACAAAAACTTTGATAATGTTGAAAGCACAGTTTTTTTTTCCAAAATTTTAGTTTTTCTAGTTTTCGATACACAGGTTAAAAAACAAAAAAGAAAAATTTAAATTTTGGAAAAACCCCACTTTTTTACAATGTTGATAAAATTAAATTATTATGATATCGTTAAAATAAAAATTCAAAGTTTTAGCACCACAGTATGAAAAATTATTATGAAAGTTAAAATGATCAAAATTTTAGTTTGATGAAGAGAGAAATATATATAGAACTCGTCGGTCGATTTTGATAAATTTTATATGATTTTGTAGCTAGAAAACGAGATTTTTCTTTAAATTATTAGCAGTTCTAATTTTAGATCTATTGCTGCAGAAGTATAAATTTGTAAAAACTCGTGAAAAATTTAAGTAAGACCGTTAAATTTTTATTCTTCGTAGCCACAGTATATCTAGTGCATTGAAATTAAAAACGGTATGTTGTAATATGCATACGTGTTAAAATTTAACATTCTAGCACTGCAATCTTGAAAATTAGCTTTTAATTTTTTTTGTAGAATCAAAAGTTGAGAGGTCATGTTTTTATTTTGACAATATTTTAATAAATGTATATAGCTTAGGTAAAAAGTATTGGTGTAATTTTTTAGAAATGTTTAGCTCTAGTTTCCGATTCCTTACCAAAGAAGGAAAAAATAATAAAAAAAGTTGCAAAAATGATCTTTTGCTAGAATTTTTTTGGTGCACTAATTTTAAACAAAAATAACGTAAAACGTTGAAATATTAAAGTTTAAGTTTAACCTTTTAGTACCATTAATTTTCAAATTTCAATAAAATTGTATTCGTCAAATTTTAAGTTTTTAGAAGATTTTTTAGTTCGTTTCTGATCCGTTGATGAAGAAGTAAAAAAAATAGATTGGTCAATTTTTTTTGCTAGAATTTTTTTGTGTTAATTTGGAATAAAAATAACGTAATACGTTAGAATACCAAAATTAAACTTTCTAGCATGACGAGATTTTAAATTGTCAATGAAATTGTAGTCATCAAATTTTAAGTTTGCAAAAGAGAGATTTGGGTGCTTATATTTTCAAAATGTGTCATCGGTTTTTAATAAATTTTAGATAATTCTTTAATTCTTCTTTAATATTTAGCTGGTTTAAATTCTGATCTCTTGTAGAAGAAGTACTAAATTTTACAAAAATTTCAAAAAATTGAAATTTAGATGTCATAATACGTTAGCATTCTAAAATTTATTGTTCTAACATGATAACTTTACTAAAATTATGTTTTAATTTAAAAGTTATCAAATTTTGAGTTCGTAGAAATGAAATTTGAGAGATCATATTTTTAAATTATTTTATCGAACTTTGAAAATTTTTAAATGATTATCTGGCCAACAGCTGCAAGTATGTATGTAATTGCTGCAGCTTTTTTCAATTTTTTAGTTCCTCTAGTGTTCGCCTCATCGTTGAAGATGTAGAAAATTTCAAAAACATCAATTCGAGCTTTCATCGTGTTGTTGAATTAAAAGAAGAATTTCATATCACGTTGGAATACCAAAATTTAATTTTCTAGTACAACAAATTTGAAAATTAGCAGTAAAAACGACAATGGTCAAATTCTGAGTTTGCTCACGAGAGATTTGAAAGATACTTTCAAAACTTATCATCAAAATTTAACAAATCTTAGAAAACTTTTTGAATTTTTTCGCGACCTTAGTTTTCGATTTGTTCAAATTGTCATCAAAGTTGTTGAATTTTGAGTTTGCGGAAGCGATGTTTAAGGAATCATATTTTTAAAATCCGTTACCCAATTTTTAAAATTCTATAAGACAGTCTTGTAGCTAAAAAAAATAAATTTAGTTTTTTTTTCAAATTTTTGGTTTTTTAATCTAGAGATTTATCGCCGAAGAAATTAAAAGCAAAAAAATAATGAGAAAATTGTATGTGATCGACAATGTCAATGTTTGTTTCAGTTAAAATTAAAATTGTAGTGTCACATTAGATTAGGATAAAAAAAATTACGGTTTGTCATCACAGACCCGAAAATTTGCTTTTAATTTCAAACTCATCAAATTTTGAGTTTGAAGAAGAGAGATTTATTTTATTGTTATTACATTATTTTTAAATTCGGTCATAGGAGTTTAATAAACAATTTATATATGATCTTGTAGTCTAACGTTAAAAGTATAGCTATATTTTTTATAAATTTTTAACTCTCCTAGATTCAGATCTCTTGCCGAAGATTTACAAAATTCTACAAAAATTATTAAAAAATTTTGTAAGAGCGCTAGTTTTTTAGCATCCATAGCATATACACACCTTGTCTTAAAATGAAAATTGGAATGTTATAATACGTTAGCATACCAAAATTTAATGCTCTAGCACTACAGATTAAAAAATTAGAAAATTAGCTCTTAATTTGGAACTCCCCAAATTTAATTTTTTTGAAAATCTTTTATTTATTACAAAATTTTAAATAGGCTTGTACGTAACAGTTGGAAGTGGCAGCAATTTTTTAAATTTTTTAAATTTTTTATATGCTTTGTTAACTCCCAAAAAATAAAAATATAAAAATAATAATTTAATAAAAAAAATTTCATTAAAGTTTTTAAAAATTAAAGTTGGTAGAATTGATATTTGAGGGATTATATTCTCAAAGCCTTCTTTCGGAATTTCTAAATTTTAACAACTTAGACGGATTTTCTAATTTTTTATCATCTTAGAAAAAAACTGACAAATTTTAGAAAAATTCATTTTTTTTGCTAGGACTCAATATTTTTAACGTAGGATAATATTAAAATACTAAAATTTACGTCACATTTTCACAAAAAAAAACTATAACGTCACAAACTAAAAATCTGCAACAAAGCCAACCAATTTAAAATTAACTGAAAATAAAATTACAGAAACCATTTTTAGCCGCATTTTATTTTCGTCTGTTTGCAATATTTCGTCGCTGCTATCTATGAGAAAACCTCAGCGTAGCAGCAACATTTTTAGTTTTTCCGCCAAAGCTTCAAAAGTCCCTAAATTAAAAGCAGATATTTGTAAAATGCCTCCAATTCTCGTGCAAATTTTTATTGACGTGAAATTACAAACTTTTCCAATTTATCGACAAAATATTTTGTCTGCTTTGTGAGTCTCAGATTAAAAAAAGTTTTAAAACGAAATTGCAGAAATGAACGTTGTATATGAACGGTTTAACAAGAAACAAGTAAAGTTTCATTGTGGATCTCTTTGATTTCAAAGTGTAGAGCTATTAAGAGAAGAAATTATTACGGATAATAAATCCCTAAGTAAGTACTTAAAGTCCAGAAACAGACAAGTTATTACAGTAATAAATTATTTTGCATTAGAGTTTAAGTGAACTAGTAATCCACAAGAAATAATTCTTGAATATGAAACTGTTTCACTTTCGGGAACTCCGCTTAAATTATACACCACAAAGGTTGGTTTGTTACCAATTCAAATTTTAAACTTGGGACCACTTGACTAGAAAGTGCAATCGTGACTGAATTTTTTATGAGTTCGCACCTCTTTGCAAAAATGCAGAACCCGATGGTTTTAATAGATTTACTACAATGCGGAGATAAAAATCGTTATTTTTTTTAGCTTGCCGTATAAAAGCACAGACGTTTGAGCTCGGAATCGATGAAAACAAGGTAATATTAAAACATGAAGAGATGTAGTGATTGTTTTCATCAAAAAAGGGAAAGCTATAAAAAATCTCCTGGCATCTTATCTCCTAATAGATCACAGACTCTTGAAACCACCGACAGAAGCAAAATTTATATTCCGGCAGATTTTTTTATAAACAGAAAAATTTAAAATCGATGTCGGCAGGAGGACAATGGTTCTCGAGCCAGAATTATTACTAGTTTAATTAAAAATGCGATCGAGGTAAAAACGAGAAAGATAATTTCGTCGCCGTCAACATTGTTGCAAACATTTTCTTACTTAATATTCCGGCAAGTTTTAGAATGACACTTGCAAATAGTAAAAGCATAAGTGCAAGTAAACTCCACGAGTTTGACTGCTTTATCATAAAATATTAACACTGTGTTTGCAACAGTCTAAGTGCCCGTCCGGAATAACTAAACTAACTAAATTTCTCCATAAAAGAAGACCCGTACTATAAGTTATGCATATTCATAACGATTCAACAAATTGCTCCTGTTCAACACAGAAATTACTTCATATGTTTACACTACCCGCGTCCAATAATTACACCGAATAATAACAGTTAATCCTGAAAAAACTGTGTATGTATTTTAAAGCAGCGAAAAATGTTATCGCGTTTATAGCGTCGGAACTAATTTAACAAAGGCTGAGGTTAAAATTTTTCTAACCCGGCGCATCCATCGTTAGAATCTTTTTTTTTCGGCTAGAGATTTAAAAATTAAGAGTCCGTTATTCATTCTAATTAACCGCGGTACACCTCTGGAATTTTTAAGAGGCGCAGAGAGCTTTAAAATTTTGCTACATTTATTTCAATCTCTCTCCGAATAAAGAATAAACGAGAGTTTATATAAACTATGCCCTTGAGAGCTTGTGACCTGTGATGCGAGAACTTGGAAACTTCCGCCCTTTGGATGGACAGGACCGTACTTAAAAACTTATCCCTGGTTTTAATTGCGAGAGCAGGGAGCATGTGATTTTAATGAGATTTATAGTCGGACATTTTTAGACTGAAAGGGAATTTTTGCAGTGCATTCATGCAGTCACTTTATTTTTATTACGTCAAAGGGTAAGGAATCGCTGGCATTTTTCTATTACGACGTTCATGTTAAGCAAAAACTGTTGCCTTAATAAGTGAAATTAGAATAATTTATATAATTTATTTATTTTAAAAATTGATATATTGCTGAATAAATTTTTTTAATTTAATTATTATTGTCACTATTAAACTTTAGAACTACTCCAGAAGACAGATCTGAAGTAGTGTTAATTTTAAAAAATTCTAATTTGTAGCAAAAAGATTCAAAAAATTATAAAAACTTTGGTCACCATTTTTTTGAAGCTTTTCTTTTTTTAATATCAAAATGTTATGATACGTTTGAATAGAAAAAGTCAACATTTTAGCACCATGATTTTATGGATAAAAAAAAGATTTTTGTTGTATTTTTTAGCAGTTGTATTTTTAGATTTTTAGATCTATCGTTGCAAAAGTATAAATTTGTAAATCGAATTGAAATTTGAGAGATCATAATTCTAATTTTTTTTTATCAAAACTTGATAAGTTTTAAATGATTATCTAGGCAAAATTTGCAGGTATAAATGTAATTGTTACAAATTTTCTAAATATTTCAGTTTTACTGGTTTTCAGTTCATCGCTGAAGAAGTAGAAAATTCCAAAAACATCAATTTGAGTTTTTAATGTGTTGTAGAATTAATGGAAAAATTTCATATCACGTTAGAACATCAAAATTTAATTTTCTAGCACTACAAATTTGAAAATTATCAATAAAAACGACGATGGTCAAATTTTGATTTTGCTCACGAGAGATTTGGAATTTTTGGCTAGAATTTTTCTTATGTGTTAATTTGGAATAAAAATAACGTAATACGTTAGAATACCAAAATTAAACTTTCTAGCATGACGAGATATAAAATTGTCAATGAAATTGTAGTCATCAAATTTTAAGTTTGCAGACATTTAGGTGCTTATATTTTCAAAATGTGTCATCGGTTTTTAATAAATTTTAGATAAACTTATGGCTAAATGTCAAAAGTATAGCTGATATTTTTCTTTAGTATTTAGCTCGTTTAAATTCTGATCTCTTGTAGAAAAAGTACTAAATTTTACAAAAATTTCAAAAAATTGAAATTTAGATGCCATAATACGTTGGCATTCTAAAATTTATTGTTCTAACATGATAACTTTACTAAAATTATGTTTTAATTTAAAAGTTATCAAATTTTGAGTTCGTAGAAATGAAATTTTAGAGATCATATTTTTAAATTACTTTATCGAATTTTGAAATTCTTTAAATAATTATCTAGCCAACAGTTGCAGGTATATATGTAATTGCTGCAACTTTTTTCAATTTTTTAGTTTTTCTAGTGTTTGCCTCATCGTTGAAGATGTAGAAAATTTCAAAAACATCAATTCGAGCTTTCATCGTGTTGTAGAATTAAAGGAAGAATTTCATCTCACGTTAGAATACCAAAATTTAATTTTAAGTACTGAAAATTTGAAAATTAGCAGTAAAAACGACAATGGTCAAATTCTGAGTTTGCTCACGAGAGATTTGAAAGATACTTTCAAAACTGATCATCAAATTTTAACAAATCTTAGAATTTTTTGAATTTTTTCGCGACCTTAGTTTTCGATTTGTTCAAATTGTCATCAAAGTTGTCGAATTTTGAGTTTGCGGAAGCGAAGTTTAAGGAATCATATTTATAAAATCCGTTACCCAATTTTTAAAATTCTATAAGACACTCTTGTAGCTAAAAAAAAGTAAATTTAGTTGTGTTTTTTCAAATTTTTGGTTTTTTAATCTACAAATTTATCGCCGAAGAAATTTAAGGCAAAAAAATAATGAGAAAATTATATGTGATCGACAATGTCTAGGTTTGTTTCAGTTAAAATTAAAATTTTAGTGTCACATTAGATTAGGATAAAAAAAATTACGGTTTGTCATCACAGACCCGAAAATTTGCTTTTAATTTCAAACTCATCAAATTTTGAGTTTAAAGAAGAGAGATTTAGTTTATTATTATTACATTATTTTTAAATTCGGTCATAGGAGTTTAATAAACAATTTATATATGATCTTGTAGTCTAACGTTAAAAGTATAGCTCTATTTTTTATAAATTTTTAACTCTCCTAGATTCAGATTTCTTGCCGAAGATTTACAAAATTCTGCAAAAATTATTAAAATTTTTTGTAAGGGCGCTAGTTTTTTAGCATCTATACCATATACACACCTTCTCTTAAAATCAAAATTGGAAAGCTATAATACGTTAGCATGCAAAAATTCAATACTCTACCACTAAAAATAAAAAAATTGCTTTTAATTTGGAACTCTTCAAATTAAAATTTTTTGAAAATCTTTTATTTATTGCAAAATTTTAAAAAATCTTGTAGCCAACAGTCGGAAATGGCTGCGAATTTTTAAAAATTCAAATTTTTTATAAGCTTTATTAACTCCTAAAAAATAAAAAAGAAATAAAAATATAAAATTAATAATTAATTAAAAAAATTAAAGTTTTTAAAAATTAAAGTTGTTAGAATTCAGTCATCAAATTTTGAGTTTGTAGAGATTATTTTCATTATTCTTATTTTTTTTAAATTTTGTTATGGAATTTTAATAAATAATTTATTATACATTTTTAGCTCTTAAAGATTCCGATCTCTTCCTAAATAGATTTACAAAACCTTACAAAAATTATTAAAAAAATGTGTAAAATCCGATTTTTTTAGCATCCATAGCTTATGCATACAGTGTGTATTTTTTTTTATTTTATAGTTTTTTAAATCCTGTTCACCTGTAAAAATAAAAAATAGCTTTCTAGCATTATTATTTAAAAATTATCATTGTCAAGAACTGTAGCTGGCAGTTGAAAATATGCCTGCAATGTTCTTCAAATTTTTATCGGTTCTAGGTTTTTACATATTTATAGTTAAGTAAAAATTCTGAGTTTGTTCACGAGAGATTTGCATGGAGTCACTTTATTCTTATAACGTCAAAGGATAAAGAAACAGTGTCATTTTTCTTTCCGGACGTTTATGTTAAACAAAAAACTAAGCTTTTACGGGTGTTGTCCATGAAAGTGGGCTTTTCCGGTCTCAGAATAGGTTTCTTGAACTTAAACACATTTCGGATTAATTTCTCCCAACAACCCCATTCAGTTTTATTCTACAATAAAAATTCCCCGAATGAAAATTTATATGCGAAGGTGGATTACAAATAAAAGGAAGCAATCTTAGAGTTAATTGCTCCTTTATTGGCGTTCTTTCAGTGATCGCTTTTAATTTAGTGAGACTCTTAAGAATGTAAGAATTGTAAAATCTCCGTATTTTTCGAGCTCTTAATCAAGTTTTAAGAGTTAAACAGTCGAGTTTTTCCCCGGTTTTAATCGTATCGTTTTTAGAAGTTAATATTGATTTGTCAACGTAAAATTGCCACCGACTGCTCAGAATCACATCAGACTATTATTATGGTAATTTCGAATAAGCAATCGCGATCTCTCCAACAAAGAAATATAATTGTGTAATAATACTAAAATGTCAGAAGCACTAAACATGTAAATCACACTATGTAAATCTGGGTCTTTATAGCTTCAGGCTCCCCTAAAATATCCAGCCTTTCCACACCCCCAACTATCAATACAGACTGGAACATTTACATTCCAAATGACGTGCATCGCTAAATCCTTGTTCCAAACTTATAATTCTCTTTGACGATTTATTACATTACACCAAGTTCATTCGTCTCTGGATACCTATGTTGTGAAGTTGCGCCGATGCAAAAATCTAAGTTTTTTCTACATTAAGTGAGTTTATCTCCGCTCTCGAAGTTCCCGAGCGTGTTGAAATCGGAGGACATTGTGGGTCCATAGCGGAGGAGGAATCTGCAAAAGAGTGTCAATATTCGACACGCTTTGAATAATGAAAAAGCGAGACAAAGGAGAGTTTTGCAGAGCCATCGCGAGGCTGCGATTTATTAAACTATTATTCCTATATTGATTCTCTGAGAGGAATAAATCACTTTATTTGGCTACGTTTTCACTCGATATGCTTAATATTAAAACATGAGATTGGGGGTCCACGGATCGGTTATTTTGCTTAATTTCAGACCGTTCTTCACTTCATCAATTGCACCCTGAATTTAAAAAGTCATTACCTGTTTTATTTTTGTCGAATTTTTCCATAATCTGACAGTAAACAACACCGAATTTTCCATGGTCTGTAGGTAAAATCGGTATTTTATTACGAAATTTAAATGAAGATTTGTTTTTAATAATGGCCGGATCTAATGAAGCGCGACCTAATTATTATAAAGTGTATTTGTAAATTTAATATTAGGTTGCATCCAATTAAAATGTAATTGCTTGGTGTGAGCTCCACGACGTAATCTTGACACTACTTAATCGCCGTTTTATAATACTGAATTAATTTTAATTGAAATTCATTTTTTCTACTTTATGTTTTAATTAAAAAATAATACTTTACTTTCTTCATCAATCTGCGGTTTAAGAACAGAAGCTTTATCTTTTTTTTTTTTGTGAATGTTTTTAGGACACTGAATTTTAAGATAATCACTTACTGGAAAAAGTCATGAAGGAAAATAAACATAATTACGTATAAAATTAAAAATTCTCCTTTTTTAGATTTACAGATTTTTTTTTAATGTCGAAACTTAATCACCATAAAATTAGCATGAAAATTAAAAGTCGGCAAATTTCAAGTCTGTAAAATCGTTCCTGGAATCATAATTTTATATTTATTTGAATTTTAATTAATATAATATTTTAATAATTTAATTTTTACTTCTTTTAGTTTTGCCATAGAAATCCAAATTTAAAAAATGGAAAAATTTGAGCATGATAAAATTACCAAAATTATGAAAAACTTGAGATTGACCGTTATTTTTTTATATTTATATGAAACTGTAGAGCTTTGTCAATAATTTGCAGCTCTCCATGTAAAAGTACAAAATTTTACAAAAATAACACAAATTTTGAAAAAAATTGAATAGAATTGTTAATGTCTTAAAACTGAAATTAAAATGCTACAGTTAGTTAGCATACTAAAATTCAATGTTTTAGCACCACAAAATTGAAAATTAGAATTTTAATAAATCTGTGATTTTGTGGCTAAAAGTCAAAAGTGTAGCTGTAATTTTTTTCAAATTTTTATGTCTTCTACTTCTTCAATCGGTGCAAAAGTTTTAAAATTTGAAAAAAGGAAATTTTGAACGTGACTAACTTCGAAAAATCATGAGAAATTTAAAATTAGCTGTCATTTTAGCTAATTTAAATTTGTGTTGTTTGGCATTTAACATTTAACGTAGAAACCTTTAAGTAGACAAAAATGGTGGATGCGCCATATCAATTTTGTTTTTTTTTTTTGTGTAAAAGTTGTAAAAATAAATAATGATTTATCGTTTAAAGTGGGATTTGATTGTGCTTTGTCTTTATTTGTAGCTCCTCAAATGAAAGTAAAATTCAGAAGAATAATAAAAATTTCAAATTACAGATTTTTATTAGGATACCTTAACAACAGGGGGGCACAACTTTTAGCCAAAAACCCCGTTTTTCACTCAAGGACGAAGCACATCGATATCAAGCACCACTTTTTAAGGGAAATCGTGCAGTCGGGCGCGATTGAGATCGCGCATCTGGAGACGGCCGAGATGGTGGCCGACATTTTCACAAAGGGCCTCGGGAAGCAAAAGCATCTTCATTGCCTGAGAAAATTAGGACTTAAAGAAATCACCAACTGGCGCTGCGGTCGTTACTCTAACACTCCCCCTCGATTGGAGCGCTGGTAATTTCTTTAAGTCCTAATTTTCTCAGGCAATGAAGATGCTTTTGCTTCCCGAGGCCCTTTGTGAAAATGTCGGCCACCATCTCGGCCGTCTCCAGATGCGCGATCTCAATCGCGCCCGACTGCACGATTTCCCTTAAAAAGTGGTGCTTGATATCGATGTGCTTCGTCCTTGAGTGAAAAACGGGGTTTTTGGCTAAAAGTTGTGCCCCCCTGTTGTCGTTGTAGATGGTTAGTGCACCGGAGATTTCGACATCAAGCTCCCTCAGAAATCTGGTTAAATGTACGGCTTCGCGAGCAGCTTCGGCCAACCCCATGTATTCTGCCTCGGTCGACGAGAGTGCCACCGTTTTCTGCTTTCTCGACTCCCAAGTGATGGCGGCCCCACTCAGGCTAAAAACGAATCCCGTGTAGGACCGTCGGTCTAAATGACAACCTGCCCAGTCGGCGTCTACGTAACCTCTTAGTTCCAGTGGTACCTTAGAATATGTAAGACCTACGTTCAGAGTACCTTTCAAATACCTGAGTACTCGTTTGGCAGCTGTCCAGTGGGTTTTGTCAAAATGGGTGCAGAACTGACTCAGATAACTCACTGCATGTGATATGTCCGGTCTCGTTGCCACGGCGATGTAATTTAACGCCCCTATCAGTTGTCGATATGGATAGATCTCGTTTTCTCTTGGTGGTTCTTCGGGCCGTTTCAGTTTCACGTCTTTCTCTAGGGGGGTGGAAATAGGGTTGCACCCTTCCATCCCAAATCTTTTCAAGACTTCTTTTATAAAAGTGGATTGTGAAAGTGTGAGTTCTTCCTTTTTGGAGATTTGTATTCCCAAACAGTGTTTCGCTTCACCCAGATCTTTCACGTCGAAATCATCCATCAACTTGCTCCGGAGGTTTTGCAAGTCGGCATCGTTAGAATACGCTACCAATATGTCATCCACGTATATGAGAACAATGAGCACTTCTCCTCCTCGATTGGAGAAGTATACACAAGGATCTGCGTTTGTTGGGCGTAGATCCATATCCTTCAACTTCTTATCAAATTTTCGGTTCCATTGATGACCCGCCTGCTTCAAGCCGTAGAGAGCCTTCTTAAGTTTGCAGACATTATTTTCGTCGACTTTCGCCATCAATTTTCTCGCTTTGGTTGTAATAGGATCGTTCGGTTCACGACGATCGATTATTATTGACAAAGCTTCTTTCAACATCTTCGGTTTTTCCATATATAAGTCTTCGTTGATGTCCCCGTTGAGGTAGGCAGTGGTAATGTCGAGCTGCCTTAACTTTAAGTTCATCTGAACGGAAAGAGCGAGTATTAATCTCATCGAGCTGAGTCGAGCGACAGGAGCAAACGTCTCTTGGAAGTCCAGACCAGGCCTCTGAGAAAAACCCTGTGCGACAACTCTTGCCTTTCTTCTACTGATATTTCCGTCTACCCCGTATTTATTCCGAAGAACAGTTCGACAGCCGATCACGTGTCTGTCAGAAGGTCGATTCACGAAGTCCCAAGTGTCGTTTTTGATTAGACTTTCCACTTCCGTGACGACGGCTTCCATCCACTCATGTGACTCCGGTCCGCTCATGGCCTGATTCCATGGGATTTCTCCCATGTAGGCGAGGTGCGAATCGGCGCTTTCTTCTTCATACGGAATGCCTGAAGTGATTAGATTTGATGCAGTCTCACCCAAAGCTTGAACTTCGTCGTTCGATTCGTGGGTCTCGTTTGCGGTTCTTCGAAGGCCATAAACCTTCTTGGGACGCCCTCGTCGACCGGTGAGCACCTTTTTCGGACGACCTGGACCTCTGACAGATTGTGGTGAGACTTCGTTAGTCTCGCTCGTCGTTGGAACGTCGTTATTTTCTTCTGTGACTTCATCTGCGAAGGGTTCCTCATCAGGCTCTACTTCGGCAATCGTGTCGTTGTGAACGACTTCATTAATGGGGATTACCACGTCGCCTGTGTCGCTTTCGATGCGTGTGTCGAGAGGCCCCTTGTTGATCGCATTCGTGAATCTCACGTCGCGTGAGATTATGACTTTTCGATTAATCGGATCCCAAATCCGATATCCCTTGCAATTGCTATCGTGTCCGATGAAGACGCCTCGAATCCCACGAGGGTCCAACTTTCCCCTACTAGCGTCTTTATTTAAAAAGTAAACCTCTTCCCCAAAAATTCGGAAATGACCCACCGATGGTTTCGTGCCATACCACAGCTCGAAAGGAGTTTTTCCATTAAGCGGCTCAGAAATACATCTATTTCGAATGTAATTTGCAGTGGCCACAGCCTCAGCCCAAAATGTTTTTGGCAAAGCGGATTGAATGATCATACACCTTGCCATTTCCATCAGCGTCTGGTTCTTCCTCTCTGAGACGCCATTTTGTTGAGGGGTGTGTGCGACACTGGTTCGCCTAACAATTCCGTTCTCCGCTAGATATCTATCGAACTGTCTGCCGCAAAATTCGCCGCCTTGGTCTGACTGGAGGCACTTAATCTTTGTTTCCATTTTGGATTCCACCATCATCCGAAATGTCTTAAAGGCATCCAACGCTTCGTCCTTTGCGTGAAGAAATCTAACCTCCGTCCACCTGGAGAAATCATCTGTAAAGGTCATAAAGTATTTGGCTTTACCCAGTGACGTCGTTCTCATGGGTCCACAGATGTCTGTATGGACGATTTCAAGTGGCTTCGAGCTTCTCGTCGTTCTTTTGGGAAATGGGAGTGAGTGCATCTTTCCTTCTAGACAAATCTTGCAAGTTGAAAGTGAATTTTCATTGCCTATGTCCATGTTAAGTACGGCACCCGTTTTAGCCATTTTTATTAGATCAGTTTGATTCAAGTGGCCAAACCTCTCATGCCATGTAATCAATTTGTTACTCGTTGTAGATGCGGCACGTGCTTCTTCAGGGCCAACTTCCTTGACGAAGTACAGGTTGTTAATGCGCTCGGCGATTAGCACTACAGTTCCGTTGTTCGTGATTTGGGCTTCCTTTTTCTTAAATACAACTTCATTTCCAGCATCGACAATTTTTGAAACTGACATAAGGTTTGTTCTTAGATCAGGTACATGCAAGGTATTCAGAAGGTTAATCGAAACAGGTTTCTTACCACTTCCGGTGTTGATTTTAACCGTACCTTTGGCAATTACCTCTGTTGAGCTGTGACTTGCTAAGTTTAGTGTGACGTTTTCGGATTTCGTCATTTCCTCAAACTTTTCAGGCTCGCTGCACAGATGTGAAGTACAGCCACTGTCCAAACACCATCTACCTTTCGCTTGAGTGTAATTGGCAACTTCTTCGACTGAAAATGCGTAAGTGTCTTCGGCTGTGCCCGCATTTTCACGTTTCTCGGGGCATTCAGCAGCTTTATGTCCGACTTTTCTGCATCTGTGACACTTGAATTGAAACCTCTCGTTACCTTTCTTTCTGCCATTGACATGTTGTGTCCTTCTTGCGAACGGTTTCTTGCTCGCGATCAGTGCTTCCTGTTGTTGGCGCCCCGAACTTCGCCTTCGAGTCGCGTGTTCGTCTAGAATCTTAATCCTCAAATGTTCGGGGTCAGGGAGTGTGTCCCTGGATTCGATTGCACAGCGAAAGTTTTCATAACTGTTCGGGAGGCTGTGAAGTAAAATTATCGATTTCAGCTCGTCGCATACATCTATAGATAATTCCGATAACTTGTCGGTCAATTCAAAAAATGTGTCCACGTGCTCTGTAATGTTCCCATCTTCTTCTAGCCTGTGGTTGATGAGCTTCTTCCATAGAGAAGCCTTCCGAATCGGCCCTTTAGACTCGAACGTGTTTTCTAGCTTCAACCATATTTCTCTTGCTGTTTTACAATTCTTCACCAGTTTTAGTTCCGCGTCACTCACCGATAGGTATAAGTCGGCTCTCGCCTTGGAGTCCTCTTCCTTCCAACTTGCGAGTTGAGCCGCGTCATCTGGTTCAGGTTTAGCGCCGCTCACATATCCCCACGTTTTGTTTTTGATCATTATTGCCTCAATACGCAACTTCCACGTGTCATAATTGTCTTTGTTGAGAACGGGAATTCTCGCCACGCTTCCTTCCATGTTTCCTCGATCAAAACACTCTCGCGCGCGTTTTTCCGATTGTACCGATCACGTGTTTGGGAACCGCGTTATTTCAATTCACGTAATTGTTAATTATCTCCTGGGCCCATAACCTGTTGTTTAAGGCTGAGAGTAAACGCAGGTTAAGGTTTTGTAAAATGGAATATATTAACAAAAGGCAGATACAAAGAGCACTGGTTATTAATACAAGATAGTTTGTACGCTGTGTATACAAAGATGGCTTGTCGTACACTTGTAGGGGTGGTTGGGGTAAGCTTTTGGTGACAAACGGTACTACCAACCACGGTACCAACCCGACTACTAGAATGCACCAACTGGCGCTGCGGTCGTTACTCTAACAGTTAGTATACCAAAAATCAAATTTTTAATACCACAAGTTAAAAAATTTGCAATAAAAATAAAAGTCGTCAATTTATGAGTTTGGGTAAGGATTTGTAGGATGATATTTTTAAAACTTGCTCTCAAATTTTTACACAATTTCGATAATTTTGTAGGTAGGAACTAAAAGTGTAGCTGTAAATTTTTTAAAATTTGTACCTATTTTAATTTTTGAACTATCGCTGTATGAATCAAAATTTAAAAAAATTGGAAAATTAAGGTATGACAAAATTTTCAAAATTTATTAAAATTTGAAGACTCGTCGTTATTTGATTATTGTTTAGTCAGTCATTTCAGCGCTTTCTGTTTTTTGGCTTTTCATATTAGTTAATAATTTAATTCATATTTAGGACAAAGTTTTTGAGTTAACAAAAATGGTGGCTGCGCCGGGTCAATTTTTGATTATTTTGTTACTTTTGTATGAAAATTGTGAAAATGAATAATTAACTTATAGTTTAAAACCAAAAATATGGCTTTATAATTAATTTGTAGATTTCCAGAGGAAAGTCTAAAATTCTACAAAAATGATATTAATTTTGAAAAAAAAATATTTAAACTTAAAAAAAAAAATAAGTAAAAAAATTGAGCTTTGACAAAAATTTGTAGAATCAGATTTTTAAAACCTGTTATTAAATTTTAATACATTTTACATTTTAAAATTTTGCAGCATTTTTTTACAGATGTTAAGCTTTTCTAGTGTCTGAACCATCCCTGGAAAAATTCAAAATTTTAAAGAAAAAATTGGAAAATGACTACATTTCTAAAAATTATTATTTTAAGACTAGCTGTTTATTTATTTATTTCAGCATTTAAATTTACGCTTTTATTATTTAATATTTAACTAAAAAAGTGTAACATTTAACGTAATTTTTTCAAAGCTAAAAATAATTTTTAGTTTATTATAATGATTTAATTTTCTAAAATTTGTCTTTTGCTCTATAATTTTGTAATTTGGTACAGTTAATAAACAATACAAAAATAGTAACTTTTCCCAATTTCGTTGCTGTACTTTTAAAATGAGCAGAATTACAAATTTAATTAATAAATTGCAAGCATTTTTGATTCGCTACAAAAATTATAACTAATTTTCAAAATTTCTTTTGATTTATAATTTTGTCATTTATGACACATGTTAAACAAGTCAAAAATAGTAATTTTCCTAAATTTAATTGAGATAACGTTAGACCCATAAAAATTACAAATTTTATTAAAATGAGATTTTTAGTTTGTCCAAAAAAATTAAAAATAAATAGTATTCCTTACTTTATAATTTTATACATTATACTTTATACATTCTAAAGTTTCCAAAAACTTGAGATATCCTTAACTTGTTGCTTTTTAAATTTTAGACTGACTCAAAAATTTACAAAAATATTATCATCACAAAAATTCTTGAAATGTTGACTTTTGTATTTTTTTTGAATTTAAAAAAATTTAAGTGTAGAGTAGACAAAATTGTTGGATGCGAAAGGTCAATTTTTGATTTTTTATTATTTTTTTTAGTAAAAATTTTAAAAAGTAAAAATAAATCATTTTTGAAATTATAGCTCTTCAGATAAAAGCATTAAATGAATTTCACACATATGATGCTAAATTAATAATTTTTTCTTGAATTTATAGTGTTGGAACTGTTTAGCACCGCAAAATTAAAAATCATCATTAAAATTAAATGTTCTCAAATTTTATTAATAATTAATAATATTAATAATTAATAATTTAATGTTAATTTTCAAATTTTAACTTTTTTAACTTTTAAAACATGGTTGCAAAATATCAAAATTAAAAAAAAATAAATGAATAAATTTCCAAAAATCTATAAAATTTTCGGTTTATTATTTAGTCATTTTAGCTAGTTCTCATTTAAGTTAAAACAAATTTAAAAAAAAAATAAAAAATGATTAATGAAGATCATAATTATTTTATTATTTTTGTATAAAAATTTTATAAAAAACGACTTAAAATTTTTAATTAATAAGTTTTTTTTTTAGCTTTTCAATTATTTTTTTTATCTTTGAAGAATTAGGAAATAAATAACAGATTCTATTTTATATCCTAATTAAAAAATAATACTTTGCGTTTTTTATCAATTTGCGGTTTAAAAACAAAAACTTATTTTTTTCGTTGTAAATGAGGGATAGAAATTGAATTTTAAGATAATTGCGTTTTTCACTTGCCGAGTAAAGTCACGAAGGGAAATAATCATAATACCAGTTAACTGCCACAAACCATTCATTAAATTAACCGGCAATTGTTGACCTAATGGTTTTAATCCGCCACCGCAGAAAAAGAAATTAACCTCACTTATGCTTCGATTTTTAACATTGGTGGAGGCGCCGGGTCACGCATTTCTACCAATTTTTTCCCTCGAACTTATTCCAAGTATTATTGAATTTCAAGTCCTTGTTTGTGTTTTCACAGCTGATTTGCTGCTCGAAACAGGTAAATATGATAAATTGTGTACTAAAATTAATTGCATGTCATCTCCAGAAAGCTATTCAAGATGAAGACCGTATTGGAAATGATAAATTTTCCACTATTACCAACCTACTTATAAGTTATCGGAAATATCGACTTGCATAAACATAATTCTTTAATGAAGGAAGTTACTTCATGTTTGAATTAAATTTTAGTCGATCCTTCTGTGACCATAGTTTTAGGACTAATTTGTCGACGAACTAATGGCTGCACACTCATAATACCTCTGTGTCAAAACTTTCCGAACATATCCGGTATGGGATTGTAGAGTCCATTTGTGTATACTTTATGATTGAGAATTTGGCAAACCGTAGTTGGAAAAACGCACGAAAATAGTGGATGCTCTGAGAAAAACTTTCTAGTTTATTTTATTAAAACCGTCCGAAAATTATTAGAATTGTCGGTGTTTCTACTAAATAACTAATACAATCTGTTCGTAATAATTTACAACTGTTTTAAGAGTAAAAGTGAACTTTCAGCTGATAACACCGTCCAGCATTACCCCACTAAATCAGCAACTTAATTTTAAACTTCCGTTACCATAAAACAGGAACTTTCTTCACATTCTACTAAAGTTCATCTCGCTTAATATGATTAAACCTGCAATCAATTAATCAACATTTCCTGGATCAATAAATTTGCAACCCTGTTGCTATTTTTGTTGGGAGCATGACACTTCCCTTCTCTGCTTTCTTGAACTTTTATTTATGGCCACAATTCGTGAGATTAAAATTTATTGACATTCAATAGACAACGATAAATTAATCTGTGAAAGCTTTTTTTCCGTTAACTTTAAGTGGCACACAATAGACAACTTTTTCACTTTCGTTGCGTTATACATCTTTTGTTACGGCAATTTTTGCTGTAAATCCATTAGGACTTTCTTGAAGGGGTTTGACTGATAATAATTGATGTTGACAACCTGAATTGTTTCCGAACAAAGTTATTTAGCGCGAAGACAGGTTTGAATTTTCGGGAATTTTAGGTTTTGTGTCTAGTTTTGTCTATCTCGAAATTATTTCAATCGTTTAGCGTGCAATTTTAAATTAGCGCTTTTATTGGTATAATTGTACAAGTGCACGCTACAAAATAGTCGCGTGTTGTCTTCTAATGAGGTTGGTTATTTTATTTTTTATTATCTACATTATACTACTTTTCCAAGGACAAAAAAAAGCATGAACAAAGTAAATACAAAAGCAATTAGACCAGCCTTAAAAACTGAAACACTTTTTGAGTCTTTCAGAAGTCCAAGAATTTTAAAATTTTTGCGTTTTTTTTTTGCGTACGATTTATGGAATAAATATAATAAAAATTAGATTTGCTACGCTTTAAATTTTTTAAAGGTAAAAAAAAATTACATGAGTTATTATGAAGATTTTTGTAATCTTAGGCGTTATTGTGTATGACAATAAAAAATGGGTTATTTTTTAGTCAAAGTACCCTAAAAATTTTACCTTGAAATATTTCTAAGTTACCGATATCTTAGGCTTTTGGAGACTTTAGAAATTAATTCTCGTACTTTTAATACTACAACAATGTAATTCGGGATTACTATTTTTAATTTGCTTTCAACTGTGCTAAATTACAAAATTATAGAGCAAGAGACAAATTAAAAAAAAATATTATTAATCTAAAATGTTTTAAAATTCGATAACAGGTCTTAAAATTGTGATCTTACAAATTCTTGTGAAAGCTCAAAATTTGACGAGTTTTAAATTTTAATGCTAATTTTCAATTTTGTAATATTAAAACTTTAGATTTTAGTGCACTACTATAATATATAAACTATAATGCCATTCTGATTTTAGTTTTGACATTTTAAAAATTTTGTACGTTTGCGAATTAAAATTTTTCAAACTTTTTATTACTTTTGTAAAATTTTTATTTTTATTTAGAGAGCGTCAAATTATTGCTGAAGCTATACTGTTAATTTTAAATTATACGTTTACCATTCAATTTCACAATTTTTATACAAAAGTTATAAAATACTCAAAAATTGACCTGGCGCATCCACCAATTTTATCAACTTAAAAATACTTATGTTGAATGTTGCACATTTTTAAAATAAATAATAAATATTAAAAAATGAGTAAATAATAATCAAATGATAAAAATTAAAATTGTAATCATTTTTGGAAATTTAATCATAATCAAATTTTTCAATTTTTTTTAAAAAATTTTTACAGCGATGGTTTGTAAACCAAAAAACTAAAAATTAGAAAAAATCTACAGATTTTTACTACACTTTTAGTTTTTAGCTACAAAATCATCTAAAATTAAAATTTTCAAACATGTGGTACAAAAATATTGATTTTTGGTATACTAACTAATTATGATGTCCTAATTTGACACAAAAAATCTGTGAATTAAAAAAAAAGGATTTTTCAAACTTTTATCATTTTTGTGGAATTTTATACTTTTATCTGAAGGGCTACAAAAAAGACGAAGCACACATGTGATTTCTATTTTAAACTATAAATCATTATTTATTTTTATAATTTTATACAAAAACAATAAAAAAAACAAAAATTGATATAATTTTTGCAGAGTGTCAGCTAATTTTAAATTTTTGAATTAAGAAGTAAAAAAGCTAAAAATTTAAAAAAAAATACACTTTTATAATACCTTTGACCTTTAGGTACAAAATTATTGAAATTCAATAGCAAGTTTTCAAAAAATTGATTCTACAAATCTTTTTGCAGACTCAAAATTTGTGGAGTTTACATTTTAATGCTATTTTTTATTTTGTGCTGCTAAAACTTTAAATTTTAGTTTACTAACTTAATATAGCATTCCAATTTCAATTTTCACGTAGTAAAAATTTGATACGTCTAAGATTCTAAGTCTAAGTTACTACTTTTGATTTTATTATTACTTGTGCGGAATCATAAAATTATAAAGCAAGAGAGACAGATTTTAGAAGAAAAAAAAATTATAGAACGCAAAAAATTTCAACTTTTTATATTAAAACCTGCAATTTCAGTAATTTTAAACTCCATAGTAGTAAAACTTGTAGAGATTACTATTTTCATAATTAGCTGCACTAAATTATCAAATTGTGGAAGAAACTAACTTTTTTTTTTAATTTCGTTTTTCAGATTAATAAAAAAACACAATTTTTTACAATAAAATTTGTAATTTTGATAGTTTTAAGACTATGAGAATAAAAATTACCAAGATTGCTATTTATGGGTTCTTTATTAATGGGACTAAATAACAACAACAAACAAAAAAAAATTATAAAAATTTTCATTTCGAGGACAAAGTAAGCACAAACATTTGTCATTAAAACTTGGAACTGTGACAGTTTTAACGTTTAAGCGTTGATATTCGAGGAGGTTACTGTTTTTGACTTATTTTTAACTAAGTTTTTACACAAAACTATAAATTAATTATTTAATTAATAATTAATTAAATTAATAATTTTTTATTTTAGGACGAACTAAACCTTTTTAACTGGCTTTACGCAAACTCAGAACTCTTATAGTTGCAATGTTATAGTCATAAAGTTTAGAAAAGTTACTAGTTTAATCATTATGACAAAGCTTGGAATTAAAAGAAAAAGAAATAAATAAAAAAAATTAGGAGAAACGAAAAATTTCTGCAAAAATTGGAAGGTTAGAAGAATTACTAATTTGAAATTGCTTATTAATTGTGTTATTTTACGAAATTATAGAGCAAAAGAGATAAACTTAAAAAATATTTATCTTTCGGACAAACAGAAAATTGGCAACATGTTAGAACTCTTGTAATAACACTATGACAATAAAGATTTGGGAGGTTACCACATTTATTAGATTGTTAATTATTATTAATTATTAATTTGATTATTAATTGCGTTAAATTACAGAATTATAAATATAATGTCAAATAAACAAAAAACAAATGGACAAACTAAAAATAGTAACTTAAGATACTTGCTATTTTTGTATTATAAAAATATAGAGCAAAAAAAAATCAAAAAATTATTTGCTCTTTCATGATGCTTTCCAATTTTTCTTGATTTATTGACCTACCTATTAATTTTTCTCTTGTGAACTTATGGACTTTCCCGAGTGCAAATGTGCTATCCTCTATGATAAGGTCGTTGTCGATTTATTCTTTTCGCATTCTCATTTCGTCTGCCTGCGCCTTCTCGTCTTAGCTTTGCATCTCGATATTTAATTTTAAATTTAAAGCATTTTCAACAATTTTAGAGGTTAATTAGAACATTTTTTGCAACTGAAAACTCATTTACCATTTTATAAATGATAAAGCTTGGCAGTCTAAAGAAACTTTTTGAATATGCATGTATTGATATATTAATTTAAAATTCATGTTTTTATTACAAAAAAGTCGCATGTTGTCTTTTGATGAGTCTAATATATTTATTATGTTTGTATAAATAATAATTAATCTGTCACAAGCACGGTATAAATTTTCAATAAATTGTGACAGTGTTTTTATAAATTGTTTTAGAATTAGCTATTGATGCGGTCGGTTAAAATGAATTAATCTCTGGAAACTGATGAAGTGTGGTTATTTATGGTATGGATAACTGTAGTAAAAAGCTGATTCCACCTGACATACGCGCCATAAATCATAAATATGTATTGAGACGAACAAAACAAAGCCACAATCTGAAAAGGACGTGAGCTATCGACGCCGACTTCATAAAATATACGCAGTGAAGTTGGCAAATGAATTATGACTAAGAGTAAAGTGGTGAAGAGAAGGAACGCAACGACTACTTCCGTTCTTATGTATAACTTCTGAATGCACAAAAACTAATCATGTAATATGAGCGGCAGCCTCTTGAATAAAAGATATTTTATAGTCTCCGACAAAACTGCTATATTGAAGTTGGACTCTAATAAGTCTGCTGTATGTGTTATGCGCTTAGAAATGGCTTACTTAGTTCTGCCTCTTCAGAGATATATTGCAAAATATTGCACTTTTATGGGACCCTTTCGCCTCTTCTGCCTCGCCAAATAATACATTATTAATTTCTGGGCCGCTTTGTTTTCGCCACCTGATTCCTAACGCTTGGCACACTCTCTCAAAAGACTCGTTTCCTTCGTGCAGACCCAATTAGAAATCGACATAAAAACGCCGCCGCCAGACTTAATTTTATCTGAACAATATTTTCGGATTAATCTTGCTGAAATCTTCGAATTGTATTCTGCGGTTGATGATTATGTTTACGGGAACATGGTCATTTCACCTCGTTAAGGGGACAGTCGACATGGTTGATAGCGATCCGATCAAATCCTTTGGGATCTATTTATGAGTACCGACGAAAAGAAATCGACGACATGCACTTCAATAGTTAGCATCGATCGAGGCTGCAAAAAGAGCCTCTCGTTTCTTGCGCTTTCTAATTCAATTCATTTTACACTGTTACGTGGCATTTCTTGTTGTCAGAAAAAAAATTGGAAGAATATGCACAATTGGAGGTAAGGTACCTTAAATTTGTGCGATTTCTAACTGTAACAATTTTGCGTACGGACCATTGCTATTCATATACAGTATGTAAAAAAAAACAATTTTACAATTTTACAAAACAATTTTATTGTTATTAGATGCAACGTTATTTTTATCGTTTTTTATTCATCAATAGTGACAATAACTAATAAAGCATTTAAACAAATTAAGATAGACAGAAATCAATATTGAAAGTTTAATTTGAATTTCCCGATTTCTAGTTTTGTATTTTTTTCCTCATATTGTGTACAAATGTATGCAATCTCCAGATACTGAACTGAAAAGTTGTTTAAAAGTTTTGATTTTTTATTAACCGATTCTTAGACGTATTCTTCTGCTACTGCTGAAGATTTTCATCCTCGAAATTGTTTTAATCTAAGATTGCCACCGTTTTTTGCCAACATAGTAGCACTAGACCTCCAAAAACAAATTAAAAATTTTGCCAAATTTTGACAAATGTGGCAATTTCTGAAAATATTTATAATCTTAAATCATCAAAAGTACTAGAATACGAGAAAAGAGTTTAGAATTCTAAAATTTGTAGAATGTTAACCAAAGCAGTTCTAAGAATGACTAAATTCACAAAATGTTTTGAATTTTGCAATTTTTTTATTTTTGTAAATTAGAAAAGCATGTGTCATATATTTTTTTAAAACAAATTAAATTTGTAAAAGCTTGTGATAAAATTATAGAAACACTTAATAACTAAAACTTTTGTAATTTTTAAGTTTTAAAACGGAAAATAATTTAAAAACAACATAAAACATCCTGTAAATTTTTACACAAATTTTGTTCTTTTTGAATATATTTTTTTAGATTGTTGAGATTTTTTAAATTTTTTAATAATTGTGTTATAGTGTAGAATTACAAATTAAAAAAAAATTAAGGTATTTCAAAACTTTTACAATTTTTAAAAAATTTCAAAAATTTTAGGAAAAGATATTGAACAGTTCGAACAATTTTGAAAAAAAGTTATTTTCAACAAATATTTGTTAGCAGCAAAATCGAAACATTTTCAACTTGTTTAAAAGTTTTTTCTAATTTTAAGAAATTTATAATTGGAATTTTGATTGTTTTAAATACAAACATTTATACAAACATTTTGACAAACAGAAATTTCTCAAAATATTTTTCCTCAAAACATTAAAAATCAATTTTTTTAAATTTTAGACTAACTTTATGTTAAACAGTTTTAAAAAAATATTAAATTTAATTTATTTTGTTTAAAACAATTAAAAAATCTACGGAGTTTGAAACATTATGAAAAATAAAAAAAACAATCTGAAGAAAACAAAAAAAATGCAAACATTTTTAAAATGACTAAATTCATAAAATATTTAGAATTCTGATATTTGAACTTTGTAAATTAGAAGAGCATGTCAAATAATTTTTTTTCCAATAAATTAAATTTGGAAAAGCTTGTGATGTGTGAATGATAAAATTGTGGAAAAAACAAACAGAGCTTTTGTAATTTTAAAATTCTAAAACTGGAAATAATTTAGAAAATTATAAAACACATTCTCTAAATTGTTTATATTTTTGCATAAATTTTGTTCTTTTTAAATTATTTTTTTAGATTGTTGATATTTTTGGGTTTTTTAATAATTATATTATAGGATAAAATTACAAATTTCAAGAAATTTTAAGGAGTCTAAACACTTTTGCAATTTCTAGAAATTTCATAAAAAAGAAAAGAAATTAAAAAACAATTTTGAAAATCCAAATTACTGAAAATTGTTTTGTTTTTTGAAAATTTTCGCAACTTTATAATTTTAATTTCTATTGTTTTGATACAAAAAAAATTGACAAATAAAAATTTCTAAAAATATTTATCCTTTAAACATTGAAAATCTTATTTTGCTAAATTTTGAACTTACTAATTTGTTTGGTAAAATTTTGACTTTTAATACAAAAATTTTGACAAAGAAATTTTTGAGAATATTTATGGTCAAAACATTAAAAAACTTATTTTTCTAAATTTTGAACTTACTAATTTATTTGGTAAAATTTTGACTTTTGATACAAAAATTTTGACAAAGAAATTTCTGAGAATATTTATGGTCAAAACATTAAAAAACTTATTTTTCTAAATTTTGAACTTACTAATTTATTTGGTAAAATTTTGACTTTTGATACAAAAATTTTGACAAAGAAATTTCTGAGAATATTTATGGTCAAAACATTAAAAAACTTATTTTTCTAAATTTTGAACTTACTAATTTATTTGGTAAAATTTTGACTTTTGATACAAAAATTTTGACAAAGAAATTTCTGTGAATATTTATGGTCAAAACATTAAAATACTTATTTTTCTAAATTTTGAACTTACTAATTTATTTGGTAAAATTTTGACTTTTGATACAAAAATTTTGACAAAGAAATTTCTGAGAATATTTATGGTCAAAACATTAAAAAACTTATTTTTCTAAATTTTGAACTTACTAATTTATTTGGTAAAATTTTGACTTTTGATACAAAAATTTTGACAAAGAAATTTCTGAGAATATTTATGGTCAAAACATTAAAAAACTTATTTTTCTAAATTTTGAACTTACTAATTTATTTGGTAAAATTTTGACTTTTGATACAAAAATTTTGACAAAGAAATTTCTGAGAATATTTATGGTCAAAACATTAAAAAACTTATTTTTCTAAATTTTGAACTTACTAATTTATTTGGTAAAATTTTGACTTTTGATACAAAAATTTTGACAAAGAAATTTCTGAGAATATTTATGGTCAAAACATTAAAAAACTTATTTTTATGAAAGATTTAAAAAAAACACTAAAGAAAAAAAAATATTTAAAAATTAATTTAAACAAACTTTTTTATATTCAGTTGGTAATTTTTGAAGATATTTATACTTTTAAAACGGAAAATTTTGAAAATTGGAACATCTTACTCGTCAAAAATCATATAAAGTTAAAATTTGAAAAAGATCAAAATCTAAAAGCGCCACAAAAACTAGAAACCATTTTAAAACTTAAAACTGTCATCTCCTGATTGCGTACAGATACAAAATGGCGGTAAAAATCCATTTATAAATTGTTGGATCCTCAACAATTTTTTCCGGGCTTTTTTTTGATTAACTAACCTGACAGTTTCGTCCTTTAATGGAACTTTTTTCATTTAATCCCCGAAATCCCCCGAATTAACTGTTACTTTTTCATGTCAACTTTGTTTCAGAATCGTCGTCGTTAAAATCCGTCAGGATCCGAGTACCGGAAGTAGTCAAATCCGGAGAAACCGTGACGTTATCATGCGACTACGATCTCGAGGAGGTGGCTCTATACACAATCAAATGGTATTGGAAAGACGTGGAATTCTACCGTTTTGTCCCAAAAGAATCTCCACCGTTTCGAGCTTTCACGATGAAATACATTAACGTCGATGTAAGTTCGCTTTATGAATTACCGAAGAAATTTCTTTGTTTGTTTTGTATGGTTTGAGTAGAAATTGAAATTGCCATGGTGAATCCGCTTGAAGATGAGCTTGCCGGTAATAAAAGTTAAGTAGCGCAGATTTAGGGATTGTAATAAGTGCCTCTGTACACATGCGAGCTAGGCGACAGGTAATATCACTCCGACCGAGTCTGAAGGAAATCTGAAATTTTCCCGAGTTTCCGTATCAAAACAAGCGCTTTTTATAACAGTCCGGCTCTGTGTGTGCTTTGGAAAGAGCACAATTGCACAAAATGAGAAACAGTGATAAAAAGAAATATCAGCCCGCTCTTTACCCTTTGTCCGGAAATTCTGCTCATTTCCCCTTATGGAGAGGTTTCTGAAATAAAAGTCAAATTACGGAATAGTTCAGAATTTTCCAGCTACATCGTTAAATAAGTTTTTCTTTATTGGTAGTCTCAGCTCCCAGAGCTCTAATTAAATTTGCATTCTACGTTTATTATTTTAATATTTTCAGATGTACTTCCTAGACGTAGTTCACTAATATGATTGTAATAAGACACCTGCTGCACCCGTTCAGCGAAACACGTACTTCAACGTGACTGGAAGAAGAACTTGTTTAGCTTCAGACGGTAATTTCTCGGGAAATCATGCTCGAGAAGCTCCACGAATTAAGAGAATGTCTTTGTGTATATTTTATTACGAAATTGCGCTAGTAACCTCTATAAACCAAGAACATCAAATTTTAGATATTTATATAACAAAACCGGTTGTGCCGGAGAAGTATTTTTGGATAATTGGAGCGAAATTATTTCTAAATGGAAAATAAATTTCCAACTTTATGGGAGTTGAAAATGTATGGATTGTGAAGTTCACTGAATGTGAGGGTAATAATGCAAATTAGTTGGATTTTTATGAAGATTATTAGTCGTAGAGAGTTTGAGTGTTGTAATAAAACCCTAATCCAGGGAAATGGTTTATTGTTCATAACAGTAAAATTGACACCAATTTTATAGCTTTATGGCCGCTTGAATGCCGACAATGATTTTGCACAAAAAAGTGGCTGCATTATCAACGACGATTTCTAGATTTTCTAGAATTTTAGATAAGTTGACTGTTCTTTATTCAAAGAGATTTTCAATTGATTATTCGAGTTTTTTCATTTATAGAATTTTGTGATTTTTGTTTTTATGATCTTTGAATTTTTGGATTTTTTATGTTCTTCTTCACATGCTTTAGATTTTTTTAGATTTATTTGATGTGCCAAATTATTTAGATTTTCCCCACTTGATATTTTCTTACTTATGTTTTTGAATTACTATTGGATTTATTTTTTTTTTATTTTTGAATTTCTTGGAGTATATAAATTCTAAATAATCTAAATTCTAAGTAAATTATAATGCTAAAAAATTAAATTTTGAAATGTTTAAATATTTCAAGAGATTAAAAAATAAAAATAAGAAATGTAAGCAATTGAGAAATTATAGAAATAATAAAATCTAAAGAATTATTTTATCTAGGAATTTTAGAAATTATAAACATTATTAAAATTATTATTTTTATATTTGGTCTAATTTTCAGATCTTTAACATTTTCTGCATTTTCTCGTTTTTCCGATTTTTTTAAAATTTCAAGATTGTTTAAATTAATTTAGGAATTTTTATATCCGTTTTAATGGTTACAATTCGTTCGTATTTAGATGCGTAAAAAAAAACAAAAGCGGTCAAAAAAGACTAAAATATCTAAAAATGCTATTGCTTAAACTAAAAACCTAAAAAAATTTAATATTTTAGAAAATTTTAAAATTCCAAGTTCTAAAACTTAATAAAATTAAAATTGAAAAAATTAAACCTGAAAACTTTAAATATTAACGATTTAGAATTTTAAAGATTTTAATTATATAACGTTCTAAAATAATTAACTTCTGAAAAGCATGTCAAATAATTTTTTTCAACAAATTAAATTTGTAAAAGCTTATGATGTGTGAATGATAAAATTGTAGAAAAAACAACGAGAGCTTTTGTAATTCTAAAGTTTTAAAACTGAAAATAATTTAGAAAATTATAAAACACATTCTCTAAATTGTTTATATTTTTGCATAAATTTTGTTCTTTTTGAATTATTTTTTCATATTTTTTTTTAACAATTATATTATAGGATAAAATTATAAATTTCAAGAAATTTTAGGGAGTCTAAAAACTTTTGCAATTTCTAGAAATTTCACAAATAAGAAAAGAAATTAAAAAACAATTTTGTAAAACCAAATTACTGAAAATTGTTTTGTTTTTTGAAATTTTTCGCAAATTTATAATTTTAATTTCTATTGTTTTGATACAAAAAAAAAATTGACAAATAAAAATTTAGCAACTTCTGAAAATACTTATAATCTTAAATCATCAAAAGTACTAGAATACTAGATTTTTTTTTTCAATTTTAGAATTTGCAGAATATTAACTGAAACAATTTTAAATTAATAAAATAATCTGTAAATTCTGTAAAAAAAATAATTTTGTAAATTATAAAAGCATGTGATGTGTGTGAATAATAAAATTATATCAAAACTTGACAGCTAAAGTTTTTGTAATTCCAAAGTTTTGAAACTAACTGAAAATAATTTTGAGTTTTCAAAAACTATATACATTCTTTAAATTGTTTAAATTGTTTATTTTGCACAAATTATGTTCTTCTTGAATTATTTTTTTAGATTGTTGAGATTTCTTGAACGTTTTAATAGTTGTATTATAGCGTAGAGTAAAATTTTTTAAGAAATTTTGTCTAAACACTTTTGCAATTTCTAACAATTTCACAAATTTTCGGAAAAGAAATCGAAAATGTGATAATGGTTCAAATAATTTAAAAAAAAACAAATTATAAAAAATTGTAGTTTTTGAAAGTTTTTGGTAATTTTTACAACTTTTTACAACAATTTTTACACTGAGTAGAAATTTTAGTAAATTTAAAATTTGAATTTGGACTGTTTTAGTTGTAAAAAATTTTAACAAACAAATATTTCTGAAAATATTTATTTTTAAAACGTTAAAAATCTTGTTTAGATTTAATAATTATTTGGTAAAAAATTTTAAAAAATTTTAAAATTAAAAGTATAATTTTTAAAACAACTAAAAAATCTACTTTTTAATATGTTTAAATATTCAAAAATACAAAAAAAATAACTTGGTGTTTAAATGTTAAAATTTAAAATTAATTTTAACAAACGCTTTTATATTTACATGTAAATATAAGAATCTAAATTTCAAAATCAAATATTACTAAAAATTTTTAATTTTAAAGAATTGAGAATTTGGATATCTTGTAGTTTTTGAGAAATATGCTGATTTTTGAAAATATTTATAATTTTAAAACATCGTAGCTTTTCTGAACTTCTTAAAAATTGTTAGATTGTTGAAGTTTTTAAAAACTAAAATAATCAATAATTAAATTTTAAAAAAGTTAAAATATAAAGACTAGAAATTACTAGAACTAGAAATTTTAAGAAATTTTAACGAAAAAAAAACTCTAAAATTTTAAAGAATAAAATCAAAATTAAAAAAATCAGTAAGTACAAGTAGATAGTCTCTCTCTTTCACTATTATTCATTTATTTTTAGGCTTAGGTTGGTATGTCTGGTTCACAGCGTGTTACTTTTATAAACAGTGCAACAGTATGAAACGAAGATTAGAAAAAACGTGAGCTTGGAATTTATATCGTCGATTTATAGGTTATGCAGGTGCCAATATATCGCCGCTTTTTGTAAAAATGAATTTCCATACAGTTTGTTAATGTTAAATAAAAAGTTGTAAGCGTTCGTTTATTGTTTGTTAACGTCTTAGTGTTGTGTTCCGATAACACAGAAACTGACAGGAGTTTTGCTAGTGGGGTTCTGACGGGTGATCTTAATCACATTCGGTTTCTTGAAAAATAACATTCGCGCTAGTGTTGCACTCTTATAATATAGAAAATATGGAAAATGTGAGTAGTTAAAGAACTCTAAGAGATTTTCTACAAACAAATGCGTGAATTGTAAATTTTCAAGAAAACTGAAAATTTCCATAATGGAAATTTTGTCGTCATAGTTGAAACAAATAAAAACATCGGTAATTATTGTTTGAGGAGGTTCGTGTTAGGGCGCTTTATGAACTTCTAAATATGCAATAGCGTGATACGTATTCATAACAGCATTTCTGGCTTGTTTTATTCAAACATTTTACACCACTCACTACAAAGAAACTTAAACTAACATGTTAGAAGATTATTTATCAAGTATTTATTGCATTTAGATAAGCCTCATGAACTATAATATCTTGACCGTTGCACGTAAACAACAGTCATAAAAATTTTGGTGAATTCATTCTCAAATTCTTTGCATCTCCGGCTTTTATCTCAACCGATTTTTTCCCAGGATTTTGATGAACGCAGCGAACAAATCACTAGAATTTCACAATAAATCCGATCTCGGATATCATAAATAAAAGCTATCTTGTTCCTTTTTTTTCCAGATTTCGAGGTCAGGTCCGACACAGGTAACTCTGCGTGGGGTTCGTCGGGAACTTACGGGAGATTATAAGTGTGAAGTCTCTGCAGACGGACCCTTATTTCACACGGATATCAAAGTGGCTCACATGATAGTCGCAGGTTTGGTTTTATTTTTCTGGCTATCGGGAACGGTGTAATAAACGAGTCACCTTTCCAGAGCTGCCTAACGGTAATCCCATGATGAATATCGAACAGACCAAGGTGGAGATTGGGAAGAAGATAAAGGCAGATTGCTACTCGCCAGGGTCCGATCCCCCTGCTAACCTCACCTGGTACATCAATGACGAACAGGTAAAAAAAAAAACGAAATTTGGTGGAGGCGCCGGGTAATGTTTCAGTCTGCAATTCGTCGGAAACATCTTCTTCAAGTGATGTGAACATGATCTACCGCGTTTTCTGTGTACACAGCTATTTATTATCATATTGGCTCTGAAGTTGACATTCTTTGTAATTTGTGACAGGTAGCGAGTAAATCATCGACGCAGAACTATCATAATAATTCTTGTTCTGTCGGTGTTTTTCCCTGACATCTACAATTGCTCAGTCATGTAACCGTAATCGATTTACGGCGTTTACCGACATGTCCAATTTATGTCTAAGAGATCTCCAAGACGCCGCCAAGCATACCAACAACCCAGCGTCTGTTATAGTTTAATACTCGCTTTTTCAACTTATTTCCTCCAGACTTACAAAATTTTCAACGAGTTGTTAATGGCCTTTTACGTTATTTCAGATTACCGAGGAAAACGAAAGCGTAAAACTCTTCGCGACGGAGATTGAAACGGACAACGCTCTAGGTCTACATTCTTCCAAGTCTCAAATAGAAGTAACGACAAACAGAGCTCATTTCATTTTGGGAGTAATGGTCGTTAAATGTGAAGCAAAAATTTACACGCTCTGGAAGAGGGTTGTAGAAGATCATGTCAGAGATGATACGCCCCAATTAGCACCGGTTTTAGGTTCTACATCGTCTCAAAGTCAAGTTGATGAGATAATAGGTAATTCTATTCTCATAATACGAGGTTTCGGCAAATATTTCAGAGTTGAATTTACGATGTGGGTTGTAAAACAGTGGCTTTATGAAATTTTAATGGAGGGCGAAATGGGAATGGGGTTTGGTGGAACATGGTGATGAAATTTATATTTCGAAAGATAAAACGGTAACATTTTTTCCAAAATTAAAAAAAAACATTTTGGTTTTTGTGGTCGACAAACTTGATCTAAAAACTAAAAAAAAAGAATTTTTTGTAGAAAAACTCTGTTAATGTACGCTTTTAAAAAAAGATTTTAAACGGTTTTTCAGTTTTGTGATTTTTTTGGTATTTCAAAACTGAGGTTTACAATTATCAAGTGTGTAGATTCAAAAGTGAAAAATCAAAAATTTTGTAAGCCTGACTTTAGGTGTTTAAATTTTTTAGAGTTGTTACTGGATTTACTCAAATTTACACCAATTTGTGAAATTTTTTCATTTTTTTGCAACAGCTAGTTTTTGAGCTATCGTTAAAAAAACAGAAAACTGAAATAATTCAAAAAAAATACAATAAGCTATCAATTATTTTCTTGAATTGAATCAAAATATCTTAACCTTCTAATTCGTTCATTTCAAAAATTAGCATTTAGGCTGAAAGTTGATGCCGTCAATTTTTAGAAGACATATTTGGGGCTTTAAATTTTTAAGATCCGTTACTGGATTTAGTCACGTTAATGGCATTTTGTATTCAATAAAGCAGAGTAGATCTATTATTTTTCTCAGATTTTTGTAACCAAAAGCTTTTGATCTAGCTTTGAAAAATTTAGATATTTAAAAAAAAATAAAATATGGTCATTTTTCAGAAGATATATTTCGAACGTTTAATCCATCTATGAATTCAGTTAAGCGTATGTCATTTTGTAGCTAATAACTACTATTTGTGATTATTTTGAAGAAACACGAAATTTAAAAAAAAAAAACAAATAAATTTTGTCTCATTTTTTTTCTTGAAGCTAAAACTCTGTAAATTTGACAAATTAAATATAAAATGACAAACTAAGAATTAATCTGATTGTATTTTTGTTTATTTGAATGTTCTTAGAGATTTCCAAAAAAAACTAAATTTAAAAATGTCTAGAAAATTTTTAAAAATTTAATTTATGATAATAGAATTTTTTAATGGTTTTTAGAAATTTTAATTTAAAGATTTTAAAAACTTGAACAATATGTTGCTAGTAAAATTTTAAATTTTGTATTATTATTTATACTGAATTTTTTTTTTGCTTTTTTTAAACTGCTAATAATTTTAGAGAAAAATGAGAATCTGAAAATGTTAATTTCTGCAAATTTTAAGTCGAAGATTTCTAGACCTAAATATTTTGATGACGGACAAATTTGTCAATTTTGTGAGAATTTTAAAATCCAAAGCAGCAAATTCTAAAACAAACTTCATTACAATTTAGAATTCCAAAAATATCTAAAATTTTAGGTAATTAAGCATTTTTGAATCAATAATTTCTGAGATTTATAAATATCTGTTTTGAAATTTATTATGTTTGGATTTTAGAGGTAAGCAAAATTTTATCTGTTTTTTTTTTGGATTCTTATTAAAATATTCAACGTTGGATTTAAAATCTTCAGATTTTTTTTCTAGGATTCTTGAATTTTTTTAACAAATTCTGAACTTCTCGGAATTAACAAAATTTTCAAAATTACAAAGACTTGTTAATTTCTACAATAGACGCTAGATCTTTTGACGTTGAATGAATTTTTTAGAATTTAATTTTTTTATTGATATAAGTTTTTAATACTTAAAATTCACAAAAAAAATTTTGCTTTTACAAAAAAAATGAATTTTTTTGTTATCGGGAGTTTCCGATTTATTTTTGTTTTAAATTAATATTCAGTTATATAGATGATTTTTAGAAATTACAATTTTTACATTTTTTTAATAATTTTAATTTTTAAATGACTAGAAAATTTAGAAACTTTAATTCTATTAAAATTTTAGTTTTTGAATTATCTGTTTCTTTTAGAATATTTATATTTTGTAAACTTTTTCTAAAATTTTTAAAATATAATTAGAAAAACGAAATAGGTAGCTGAAAATTCAACAAATTATAACACTTGGAATATTCAAAAAGCTGTTGAAATTTTTAATTTTTCAAAATGAATAACACAAGGTTAAAAAAAATACTTTTATAGTTTTCGAAATTATTGAATTAAAATTTTTTCAAAATTTTTTTTGACAAGATTTAGTTAATTTTTCGTTAGTCTAAAAAAACTGAAAGCTTTGAAAGCCTGACATTTTTTAACCTTGTGATATATTTAAAGTTTTTGGATTGAAATCAAAAACTTCGGTCCTGAATAATATTTTTAAAAATAAAACAAAAAAATCTAAATTAAATAAAAATATATGCATGCAAAGGATCTTAACATTTCAAAAATTTCAAAATGTACAGAAGTCCTAGATTTTTGATGTCTGCAAATTCTGTATATATCAGTCATTTATATTTTCCAAAAATTTAAATTTTTTAGTTTTTCGAACTGTTAGAATTTTTTTGCATTTCGAGAACTTGCAACGTTTTTGAATTTTACCTCAAAATTTTAGGCTTTAAGATTTTCTAAAATTCAAACTGAACGTAACTTTCAATCGATAACACATTCTAATTTTCAAAATTTAAAATTTTTTGAAATTTGGGATTCTTCTAAAATCCCAGATTTTTATAAAAAAAATAAGATTTGCCGTTTTGATTTTTAAAAATTATACATATTTTAAATTTTCAAGATGTTTATAAACTTCAGAATTTTTGTTGTTTTAAAATTATAAATACTTTTAGAAATACCCACGCTTTAAAATTGACTTTGTAAATATTATTCAATTTGACCATAAATTGTAAAATTTTAAATTTTGAATTTTTAAACCCTGGTTTTGTACAGAATTGAAAAAATTAAAAATATGTAATTATCTGCTAAGAATTTATTATTCTAAAACGGAACTAATTTAAAAGGTTTAGAATCAAATTTTATTAGAATTGAAAATTCGACTGTTTATGCAACGAGGGCAAATATCGCGATGCGGTAAAAACGAGCGAATTCGTGAAACTTTAAATGTAATTTTGACTTTTAAGAGGCGAAAAAAATTCGGTGTATCGACAAATTAATGTCTCAGATTGGTGGTTTTCTCAGAATCTACTTCTGAACTTTTAAAAAATTGACCACTGACACGAGGACCGGATTCTCGACGTCTCATCAATAAGAATAAAGAATGAAAAATTTTATCAAAAATTTGTCTTAATCTCATTCACGTATTTTGTAATTGTTGCAGAATCCGGCGGCTGTGGCCATGCAGCTCCGAGCATAGTAAGTGCGGTGAACTTTATAGTGTTTTTTTTAGTGGTATTAAGCTAATAAAATGGTGATCGGTAGAAAACGAAGTGTGCCTAAATTTATTTTAAGAAAATTTAACGAGATTTTAGTTGTGTAAGCTAAACTGTGGAACTCTCTAGTCTGATATTTTTGTGTACTCGAACGGTGTAATTTTTTGTTGAGTGTTGAACAGGTATTCAAATCTATCAGAACGAGAGATAAATGTGACATTTTATTCCGAGTCTTTTACATTTCCGAAGGCAATAAAGTACATGACGATGTTTAAAAGAAACAGATAGATCTTGTAAAAAACACTATATAAATTTAGTATGTACAAATGTGATACTATTTAGAATGTAAGACCGAGTTGTTATAGCATGTAGATTTTTTTAATTTATGGGTCAAGACAACATTCGAACTTTGTGACATCTTTTATAGCAGTTTCTGATTCGTGAAAATAGAATCACGATTGTATACAAGAAACGCTTCCGAGTAATTTGATTTGTGTACTAATGCAATTTATGTAGATGTTGAGTTATAGTCAATAAAGTTTAAACCCTTGACTTCTCTGAAATATTGTCAAAAACACTCAACTTCCATCGCGTTTTTATTAGTAATAAAACAAAAACTAAAGTTACTTTTAACGTTCTATAGAAGCATATCGCGAGGGTGTGTATTTGTGATAAAAACGCTTTTTATTTGTGGAAAGCGTGTAAAGAATCAGAAGTTACGGCGTCGAGTGGCGAAATAAATCTAAATTACTGCAAGTTTTGGCGCTTCTGGGCCGCCACGACTTCATTATAACTGTGTCGAGATAAAAATTTATTTAAATGTTGAAAGTCGCACGTTTTACATTCAATGATCCTACACAGAACGCTGTCTTTAATAAAATCCACGGAAATTGCTTATGATTTCCAAATTTATTATTTGACGAGATTAAAACGTGAACTTTCCTTTCAAAATGAAGTTATCAAAGTGAATTATCAAAATTATCGTCATCTTTAAGTTTCACACAGTTGATGCACATCTTTCCTTAACTTAAATTAGTTTGGACTCCGAAGAGACGGTGCTAAGGAGAAAGAATCATTAGGCAAAAAGAGCAGCGGATGTGGAAATTTCAACTTGGGCGGAAAAATTTATTTTCTCCGAAAATTTATTATTTATTTTCCCCACATTAGGTTAATTACAAATGTAAATACTTCTGTTTTCCAACAAAAGAATTTCATTTTCTCGCATCACTTTACCATCGCGGCAATAATAATATTAACCCATCACACTCTAATTACAATTTATTTAATGACCCTAGCGAATTATTGATTTCTTCGGCCTCATTTTAGTTTACTCGACCAGACGAACATGTTCCTACAGAAAATTTCCCGTTTTTTTAAAGACCCGTGCGATGTATATTCAGCAATTAATCCTTTATTTAGCGTGTGTGCGATTTTCGGGCTCGCCCCGTACTCGCTGGTCCGGCTCAAAAACGGAAAAAAAACTTTTAAATTCGCTTGGTTGTCTCTTTTCCGGAACGCAGTTCTCGTCTTTGTACTTTTAGGAAGTCTAACTTTTCATGCAGTCAATGATTTGTGGCCGTTTGACAACACCGATCTCAAACAAAGTTTGAGATGTTTTCAGGAAATTTTTTCGAGTCTTTTGTCGTCGTGCTCGGTGATTTTTGGTTGCATTTTTGCTGTGAAAATCATCGAAGTGTTTAAGAACGTAGAAGAAGTTGATGTGGCTTTCCGGAGTTTGGCAGTTTGGGTCCCATATAAGTATGATCAAAGCTTTGTGGTGAAATCTTAGTTTTGTTTCTAGGAATTTGCACGTTAGTATTATTGTGCATTTGGTTGGGTTGGTACTGGTGGTGATAGTTCTGACTTTGGATTTTGTTTTTTTCTCCTGGCTGCGGTACGATGAGGAGTTGTATTCTTTCGGCGTCACTTTCATGACGATAATTTTGCCGTATTTCATCAATTTGTTGATGGAGTTGCAGTATTGCCACTACCTTAACATTCTGAGAGTACGGTACAAGTTACTGAATGAGTATCTAGAGGCTTTGGTTAAGGAGAGAAATTCAACAGAAGGTGAGTTCTAGAGTGACAATGGTTATGTGTCAGATCTAAATTTCTAGATCATTTAGATTTTTACATTTCTTAAACATTTTTAGATCATTTAAAGATTTTTGAATTTTTTTTGATTTCTTAAGTTTCTTGTTTTTTCAAATTTTTAAAAATTGATTTATTATTAGTTATTAACAATTATTCTCTAAACTTTATAAATTTTAACAAAATGACCCCAATTTTGCCTTTTATTGGTTTTTATATTCTTTATTTTTTTAATTATTTCGATTTTGTAAATTTCCCAAAATGTTTTGTTTCGATACTGTTTTATTTTTTTCTAATTTATAATTTTTTGCTTAGATTATTTGAAATTTCTAAATATTTTAGATTTGAATCACAGGTTACAAAAATAACAAGATTTTAAAATTTTAAGAGCTCCTTTTTCCTAAAACCTCAACATTTTTAAAATTTTAAATCTTTAAAAATGTAGGTAAACATATTTCAAAATATTCTAAAATCTTAAATTTCTTGGAACATTACTGGAAACTGCTACAAATTCTAAGGACCTCTAATGTTTAAAAAAAAAAATATATTAGAATTTCTAAGAACACAATTTTGAAAACATTAAGAATTCTAAATTATTTTTAATTATAAAATTCAAGAGACACTCAAGAAAATCCTAAGAAAAATAAAAAAATTAAGAATCCTTACGAAAATTTTGAAAAAAAATCAAAAGAAACTACAGTTACAGGTCTAGGAATTTTAAATAATATGTTAAACTATCTTAAAATTTTAAAGATTTTGAAACTATTATTAAAACTAATGAAAATTATGAATTAATTATGAAAATTATGTGAAAAATTAGGTTTAGATGTTTATTTAAATTTCTTTCTTGGATTTTTAAGATTTTTAGATTTTTCAAAAATCGTATTTTGGTAAACAAAAAATTGAGAATTTAAGAATCTAAAAAATTATAAGATGTTCAAAAATCAAACATCCGATAATAATTTAGAAGCTCAAAATTTGTTAAATAAAAAAGTGAGTTGAAAAATAATTTCAAACACGGAAAATCTACAACTGCTAGACTTTTTTGAATATTGTTCAAAATTTTAAAAAATGATACAAATTTTAACAATTTTAAAAGTTTTAGAAACAAAATATTTTAATAAACTTATAAATTTCGACAAAGATTTATTATTGTCAATTCACTAGAAATCTTAATTGTATTTTTTTTAAATTATTTTGTAAAAACTTTCAAGATTTTCAAATTCTAATATATTTAAGACGCTCAAAACACCTAGAAAATGTGAAAAAATTAAAACATTGTCAAAAATGTAAAATAATCAAAGAAATGAATTTTCTGAAATACAATTTTTTTTTGAATTCTAACGATTTCGAAAATCTTTTATAAATGTAAAGTTCTATAAATCTAATACAAAAAATTAAAACTTTTAGAACACTAAATTACCTTTTTTAAAAAGACAAGATTAAAGGTCTTAAAAAGTTTTTAATTCCAAAAATTTTGAAAAAATTATTACTTTTTTGAAAAAAAAAAAATTTACACAAATTAAAATTTCTACATTTTGAAGAATAGATGCATTTATCTTTAAATTTGGTAGGGTATTTAAAGACCAAAAAAGGAATAAAATTCGACTTAATTTTGAAAATTTTGAAAATCTTTTATAAAGGTGAAGTTTGAAATTAAAAAAATAAGTTTTTTACATTCTCTAATTCGTGTAGATTCTAAATATAGTTTTGGTTTTTTTTGTTTTCTAAAATTGTTGGTATTTGCCTGATATTGTGTTTGATTTTAAAAAAATAAAAATTTAAATATTTATAAAATTAGGACACCTTAAATTTTACGAATTTTAAGACCAAAGAAAAAAATCCAAATATCCGAAAATTATTTAAAGAATTTTTAATGATTAACAAAATTAGAAAATTAAAAATATTTGATAATTTGACTAATTTTTGAGAAAATTTATTATTTCAAAACCAAAGTATCAAAATTAAAAAAAAAACACAGATTTTAAAAATTAATATATTTTTAGGTATAGTTTATTTTTATTTTTTTTTATCTTCTCAAATTGTTGGTATTTTTTAATATTGTATCCGAATAAAAAAAATGAAAATTTAAATATTTATTAAATTAGGAGGCACCTAAAAAATCGTGAAATTTTAATAACATTTTAATTACGTTTAAATTTCAAAAAATGTAAAAGAATACAAAAAAGAATCTGAAAACAAATAGAAGTTAAAGATTTTTTATTAGGAAATCCAGGAATTATTCTAAAAATATGTTAGAACGTCTAACAATTACATAAGTTTTAAAAAAATTTAATTTTATAAGAATCTTTTATAATTCCAATGTTTTAAATTTTATTCTGTTTTTGATTTAAAATTTTTGTGGATTATCTTAGATTATTGATATTAAAGAAAAAATAAAAAAAAGAAGAGAACGAGAAAAGATCTGAACGATTGAAAAAATAGAAAATTAGAATATATAGTATCATGAGCGATTTTTAAGAAAACTTGTAAGTTCAAAAATAATGGTCAAAAATATCCTAGATCTTTAAACATTGTAGATAATTCAAAAACCAAAATAAAAATTAGATTTTTTATTTTAGTTTAAATTAGTTAAATTTTATAAATTACAAACCCTCCCGTTACTAAAAAAAATCTTAAAATTTAAACCCGCTCAAAATCTAAAAATTTCTTTTTAGAAGAGAGTAGAAGTCTAAAAACGTTGAAAAGTCTCAAAAAGATTTCGAAGATAAGTTTTCTAACAATTTCAAAAATTACAGAAACATTTAAATTTTTGAAGAAAAAGCATTAAAAGTATCGAAATTTTTAAAAATTTACATAGGTAGACATTTTTGAAATACTAAAAAAAAAAATACCATTTTATTGATATTAATGCCAAAAATCGTTAAAAATGAAAAAAACTAAAAAAACGTTAAGAACCTATAGATTTAAAAAATTCTGAAAGTCTGTTTATTGTGACAGGCATAAAAATAGCTAGCATTTTATTTTCAAGAATCTTCAAGCAACTTATTGATTTGAATTTTCGAATTCTTCGATTCTCTTCGATTTTTCACAAACCTCCAAATTCGCTTTTAGTCATCAAACCCAATGCAGTTATCGAGGGATGGACTGAAATACAACATTCAAACAAACCCCAAGAAAAGAAAAACGACCCCAGCAAAATTCCCAAAAACATGATGGCAATTTCCGACCCCAGCTTCATAGTCGACCAAATAGCCGCCCTCCACATCAAACTAACAGATACAGCTCACATGATAAACTACGCTTTCTGTGTCCAACAACTTTTGCGAATCACTGTAGCTTTTATCAGCATCGTAACAGCACTTTTTCTCGTCGCCATCAATTTCAACAAATCGTCACAAAAAGACCCAAAATCCGAGCTTGACTATTTTTTCACATTTTGGGCATTTTCTAACGCTTGTGAAGTCATGGCTATCGTGTGGATCACCAGTGAGACATGCGAAGAGGTAAACAAAGCTAAAAAAATTACTATCACTCTGTATACATTCACAGGCAAACACGTGTCCACGGATCCTTCATAAAATACGTAACAACACGACAAACACTGAGCTGCAGGACACGGTAAATTGAAAGAAAGAGTGTCAAAATAGTTTGTTGCGTTTTCAGATTGAAATTTATTCTCTCCAAATGTATCATAATCGTCTTTCGTTCACGGTGTGTGGTTTGTTTCCGCTGGATTACACTTTACTATACACGGTGAGTAAAAAAAGTTTTTTGGGTAGGTATTAGGTCGTTGTTTCAGATTGTCGCGGGTGTGACAACTTACCTTGTCATTCTCATCCAGTTTAACAACGCCGACTTTGTCAAGAGAAACACGACAAACACAACTTTTGATTTCTCCAACACTTCTTTTGATTCCTCCAACACTACTTTTGAATCCTCCAACACCACTGAGGGTTATTAATCTCACATATTTTTGCTCTCCGTTGATCGTTTGTTATCAAGTTTCATGATTGCATAGTTTTGTACCAAAATCGTTCATTAATGAGAGCTATTAATGAATGATTGCTACGTTTATTATAGGCAACTAGTCAGAATTTTGGTAACTGTCAAATTTTGCCAACTGTCAAATCCTCATTTTTGAGAATTGAAATGATGGAAATAGACACTTAAAACTTCTTTTGAGGCAATATGAAGTCCAAAGATGACTTTAAAAAAATTTTTTTAGCTTATCTGGGTTCATCTTTGACTGTAACAGTTTATTAAAAAAACAGTTTTATAAAAACTAAAGCCTGTAAAGGACGAGTGCTCTTAAGTTTTGTAAAACGAGTTTTGTATGCTATTTTTTCTAATTTGCACATTGAATACAATTTTTTCACAAATAAAATTAAATTTGATAATTTGGGGTATTTTGGAGCAGTTGGTAAATCTCTTATTTCAACGTTGACGTTTTACTTTTAAATCAAATACACTAAACATAATTCTCAATTTTCTCAAGTAAAATTGCACAACTTGCGGTCCAAGATGTATTCAGAAATTTCAGATTCAGACATGCCACGATTACTTTGCTTTCGATGAAAATTTTGTGTATATGGCTTGAAACTATAACTTTAAATTTACACTGACAGTTGACATTTCGTCCAATATTTGTTACCAATCAAAAAAAAAAAATTCCTAGATTTCTGGGTTCATCTTTGGCTGTAATAGTTTATTAAAAAAACAGTTTTATAAAACCTACTCCAAAATTGCAGGATTTTTTGCCTGTAAAGGACGAGTGCCTTTAAGTTTTGTAAAACGAGTTTTGTATGCTATTTTTTCTAATTTGCACATTGAATACAATTTTTTCACAAATAAAATTAGATTTGATAATTTGGGGAATTTTGTGGCAGTTGGTAAAATTTTATTTCACTTTTAAATCAAATACACTAAACATAATTCTCAATTTTCTCAAGTAAAATTGCAAAACTTGCGGTCCAAGATGTATTCAGAAATTTCAGATTCAGACACGCCACGATTACTTTGCTTTCGATAAAAAATTTGTGTATATGGCTTGAAACTGTGACTTTAAATTTACACTGACAGTTGACATTTTGTCCAATGTTTGTTACCAACCAAAAAAAAGTTCCTAGATTTCTGAGTTCATCTTTGGTAGTCATAGTTTATTAAAAAAACAGTTTTATAAAACCTACTCCAAAATATCAGGACCCTTTGCTTGTAAAGGACGAGTGCTCTTAAGTTTCGTAAAACGTGTTTTGTATGCAATTTTTTCTAATTTACATATTGAATACAATTTTTTCACAAATAAAATTAAATTTGATAATTTGAGGAATTTTGTGGCAGTTGGTAAAACTTTTATTTTAACGTTAATGTTTCACTTTTAAGTCAAATACACTAGACATAATTCTCAATTTTCTCAAGCAAAATTGCAAAACCTGCAGTCCAAGATGTATTCAAAAAATTTATATTTAGACACGTCATATTTACTTTGGTATAGATGAAAATTTTATGTATCTGGCTCGAAACCGTAACTTTAAATTTACACTGTCAGTTGAGATTTCGTCCAATATAAGTTATCAACCAATAAAAAGTTCCTATATTTTCGGTTGATTAATGGGTTATTAACGCATTCAAAAAGAGTGCGTTAATAACTTTGTTACAACAGCAAATTATAAAAAAAAGAAAAAAATATGAATGATGTCGGATTTTTCCCCTATTTTTAGTTACATAGCTCCTTTTAAAATAATTTTAAAACTTTATTGATTTTTCTTAATTTCATACACGTCAACAAAAAAATGATGTAATTAACTTTCTTGTCAAAAAAATAATGTAATTAACTTTCTTGTTAATGGGCGATTAATAATTTCGGTTATTAATCGTCATCAACACAAAATATGTTTGTTAAATAACAACAATAAAGTGTGTGAACAAACTTTTTGTTTCCCGTCGAGCTTGAAAAATAAAGGGATCCTCTCTCTGCTAATTGAAATACGAAACGTGGTGCGCTTTCAATTGAATATTCAACGATGTCGTAATTAATATTTCCTTTAATTTTCGAGAGTAATTGGCAAGTTGACACTCGAAATTGTTTTAAAGTTTGCTAGTTTTAATCAGCAAATATTAGCTTGGTCTAGAGTGGTCCAACTAAAATAACGCTGTGATTTATGACTTACTCGACCAAGACTTAGTTTTAGCTATTATGTATAAGTTGAGGTCACACGTGATATCTAGAGCGATCCCAAAGTCTGGCGACCACTGATAATATTGAAATTAGTTGCTCCTAGCGGTATCACACTTTAGGTTGCTATCTATACTCACTTACATTTAAATACCGTCTCAGCAATTTGGACTAAACACCAAAGTGCAGTCGGGAGGGTACGATAAAGATCCTCGGTAAATGCGGCTAGATTCTTGGAGGAAATGAGTCTCTCGCAATTTTTTTAATGGAAGTTTGATTCAAAAGTTAAATCGCAATTTTAATTAGAAGTTAGAAGTATTCATCTTTCACTTATAATAAAAATATTCTTAAGCTAATTGGTTAATATCTTTAAAATTTAATTTAGAAATTGCCATTCAACAGACTTTGCTGAAATATGATAAAATTAATTCACTCGATTTTTGGTTCTATATCTTCCTAGTATTGAATTCTTTGAATTCCTGGTTTTTATTGAACTCTTTAATTTATCCAGATTCTCTAAATTCTCTAAATTTTGCACATTGCTTTTGGAATCCAATTTTTCTTATCTTATGATTTTTTTTGGTTCTTTAATTACTTTGAATTTTTTGTATTTTCTAGATTCCATTTCTTAGAAATATCAATTTTTTTTATACGTTTAATACAAAAACTTATTACGATTTAAGTTAGTTAGTTAGTTAGAAATCTAAAAAAAAATGTTTCAAAGATTAAAAAAAGTCAATTTTTTATCTTTGAATAAACATAAATGTTGGTACATAATTTTTTTTTCTTTTCATTAAAGTTTTTAAATATTTCAGCTTTTAGGCTTTTTGGCTGACAGATGCCCTTTTTGATAAACCTTAGAGATTAAAGCTCGAAATTTTCCAAATTTTCAGATTATCGATTTCAGATTTCAGGTTCGATAGGCGCAATTAATCGTTTATTTTCGATTAGATCGTTGTTATTTTGGTGTTAACAGCCGTAGAATTTCAACACGAATTCAGCAGTGTCGACAAAATTCATTTACAGACTTGACAAAATTAACGAAAACGCGTTGCGGAGCTATACAGGTTCGAAAATAAAAATACAATTGGTGCAAGAAATCGTTTATTTTCTAAAGTTTTTAATTTTTTTCTCTTAAACATGTATCTAAGAAGGTCAACATTTTTAAAACTCTAAACATTATTAAAATTTAAATTTTTTGAGAAGTGTAGAGACAAACATCGAAACTTGTGAAAAAATTTATATTTCCAACAAATACCTGATACACATAAGTAAAAAAAAACTATGTAAATATAAATATTCCAAAAATCCCAAAAGCTAAAAGGAAAAATTGATGATAAGATAATTTATGGACATAAGAACATAGAAAAAAAAACTAAAAACTGGAAATAGGGCTGCCTAAGAACCTACAAGCTTCTAACAGCCTTAATAAAAACTTGTACAACCTAAAGATCTGAGATTACAATTATAAAAATCTAAACAAAATGTGTGTAAAAAGTTGAAAATTTTATTATGTGAAAATTCTAAAATCTTGGAATGTCGAAACTTTTAAAGTCTATGAATTTTAGAACACAAAAAAATGATAATTTAAAAATTTAGAAAACTGAAAACAAAATGTAGAAGCCCTAAAAAGTGAGAGCCGCAAGATCTGAGAACCTTTATAAGTAAACAGCTGTCCTAAGTTCCCAAAAATTGAGAACCTGCAAACTTATTCTTACTAAACTGGGACTCAAAAATCTGTAAATCTGAGAATTTATTACTACAAGTTTTTTTTAAAAACTCTTCGACATTTCAGGTTTTAAAATATAATCTGGAAAAAAAGGAAAGTTTATTTTCGAAGTTCAGAATTCCAAAATTTTAAAGTATCTTCAAATCTGTAACCCAAGAATATTAAAATCAGAATTTAAAATTCTTAAAATCCTCTTCAAAATCGCAAAATTTAGAAATCTCACTTTCTTCTAACAGCCTCAAATTGCCCGTATCTAAAAATCTAAGATCTTAAAATTTAGTAATCTAAAAATGTCAGAAAACAAAATTTACAAATTTCACGATTTAAGAACTTGAGAATTTCAGAATCTTAACCAAGAAAAACCTGAAAGTCTTAGATTCTGCCAACCTCGAAACGTGCAAATCTGTGAATTTAAATATCTGAGATAATAATAAATTAGAAGGTAGATTTTAAGAAGTTAGGTAAGTTGTAAAAATCTTATAATCTAAGAATCTCAAAACTTTAAAAAACTAAAAGTCTAAGCTCAGATTTTCTAAATATTAATTTTAAGAATCTAATTTTTTTTAAATATATCAGAAATCAAAATCTGAAACTCTAAAATCTGAGAACCCAACAACTCAGAGACCTGAGAGGAGTATAATCTAAAAACTTTAATAAAGGAAAAGCTGAGAACCTCAAAACATGAAAACTTAAAACGCCAAGGAAAATTAAAACCTAAAAATTTAACACAAAGTCAGAATCTGGAAAGTTCATGGTTTATTCTTCAAAACCTTGGCAATAATTGCAGTAACTAAGAATAGACCAAAATCTAAGAATATAAAATTCTCAAAATCTGGAACTGATAACCTGAAAATTTTGAAAAATTTGATCTTGGAAATGTGAGCAACCTGCAGCCTAAGAACTTAAAACCCTAAAAATTCTAATAAGAATGAAAACTTGAGAGTTTTAAGTCCTATAAAAGTACTAAGTATCTAAGAATTTAAAAATCGTAAAAATTTATTACTTTGAAAATCAGTTTCAAAACTTAAAATTCTGAAAATATAAAAATCCGAGATTGTAAAACTCTAATATTAATAAAGAAATTGTAAGGCTCTTTAAATATAAAGTCTGAAAATTTTAAAAACTTAAGATTTTAGGACCTCAAAATCTAAAAATTTCATGATCGTACTTGTTTAAGAATCTTAAAAGCTGAAGAAAAACTGATTTAATCGAAACATTTGAGAAAATAGAAAAATATAAAATCCTAAAAAAGTGAAGACTCGTCAGCCTAAGAACCTGTTCTCTTAAAAATCTATTTTTAAGCTTTAATAAAGTGAATCCTGAGATTTTTGTGTCATTAGAAAGTTAAAACGTTGCAACCTAAATATGAACTACAAACTTTAAATATGAACTATTTAAGAATATAAATAATTTAAATTTTTAGATTCTGAGTATCTGGCAAAAGAAATAATTGAGAAATCTAAGAGCTAATTGCTGAAATTTTAAAAATAAAAATTCACTTTTAGAGCGTAAAACGTTTAAAAATAAACTATTTAAAAACCTGATATTAAATAGACTAAAAATTTAGACAGATAGAAAGACCGGGATCTAAAATACTTAGAAATTAGAACGTAGGCACTTTAGAGCCCACGAAGAAAACTTAGTCAAAAAATCTAAAAAACAGTCCTAAAATCTATAAATATAAAAGTTTCAGAATCTTGAAATTTCATAAAACAATTTAAAACACCAAAAACGTGTAAAACCGAAAAACAATATCTTTTTCACTGTTACTACTCACCTTTTGCCAGGTCAACATTTCTGAGACACGTTCTGAGATTTCACAAAGAAAACAAATGTGAGCAAAAATTTCCAAAATTGACCCCATAAAATTGAAATAAGAATTTTTCACCACCTTTTTTTTTGGTTTTATCCACTTAGAAAATTTTTGCTTTATATTAAAAATATTCCGGCGCATCCACCATTTCCGTTAACTTAGTTCTCAACCACAATATTTACCTACTTCTGTGCGTGCGTCCCGTCGCAGTCAATTAACTCACCATTATGGCAATTTTATTGAACGAACGTTCTGCTCATTAAGTCAGTTGTAATCATCGACTGAACTAATTGTAAAATTTCGAAAGACTCGAGCAAATTAATGAAGTTTTGAGGTCTGACATGGAGCAATAACATAAAAGGCTGTTGGTGAAAATCCCTGAAAGCAAGCTATCTCAAATAGAGAGAACTGTTTAAAATGTCGCTGAATTTGCAATTGAAATCGAGTCAATTGAACACCATTTCTATTCAAAATAAACCTTTTCAACGCTTCGGATCTTCGTCTTCTTTCTCGCATTACGAAGACATCTTATGGCGGCACCTTTCATAAATTCTCGAATTATAGTGTGTAAAAATTAGCAGCCATGTTTACGACGAATTCAATTCTCTGGGGAAAAATTACGGTGTTCTTCGAGGCGAAATTAGACGTAATCGCTGATTACAGGCTTAAGAGCTTTAAGAGATCCGTTAAAGTTTTTTAATCAATTTTATCACAATTACAAAACGGGTTCTGGAGGGTTATGGAAAACAATTTTTTCTTCGACTCGATAAGGCTAAAAAAATCTTGTAAATATTTATTCTCGACATTGTTACAACACATAACTATTTGATCTAAGTCAAAACAAAATAAAATCAGTTGTATATCACAAACATCAAAATCTGCAACTTTAATAAAATACAAAAATAAAAAACGTGCACAAACGCACATACTTGGTAACATTTTTATAAAAATAGTAACATTTGTTTTTAGGAATACTTTACGACTTGCTCGGAGAAGGTAATGGCGCATTATCTTCATAAAACATCATCATCATCGCATTTTGCGATCTCCTTTTTTTCTTAGGCTGAAATTTTATTGTAAATCAGTGAGCGAACAAAACGATGATTGTGGAAAATTACTTTTGATGAGTTGGTACTAATTTCATCCCCACTGCTGCTTGATGTAATTCCTTCCTCCAACGTTAATTTCGTCGATAATCCCTCTAATTCCATTTCGATATAAAGCTGGTTTAATTGGTCGTTCACTAGCATCGGCTGCAATCACAATTTTTATAGCTCTATATCATTGGGTGGAGTTAATATCCAAATTTTATGTTTGTTGTTATGTGTTCAAAGAGAATAGTTATATCTGTTTCATTATCACGTTAATTTTAGTTATAGCGAGGGACAGATTTGTATCGAGACACGTAGCAGGAATTTGGAAGGGAATTGACACGTTCTCGTGGACTTTGCACGGCCTTAGGTTTAATTCATTCGTCAAATTAAAATTTTTGGCCCAGATTTTAATTAAATTCACCATTTAAAGCTAAACTGAACTTGCTCACAATTTTTTGTTGGATTCTAAGCACATTCCGAGTTTCGTAAAAAAAAATTTTTAAACTAGATACGAAATTTATTAAGTGCTAAATAATAAACCAGAATTGAGTTCAATGAAGAGTTAATAATTGATACCACAACTGATTTTTTTTGAGATTTTTCCCATTAATGGTTTTTGAATTTTTCGAAAATATGACCAAACTGCTAATCTAGAATAAATATTTTTTTATCTATTTTTCAGATTTTCGGATTTCCGATCTTTTTCAGAATCTTAAATAGTTAAATTTAGATTAAATTGAAAGTATTGAAGTAACGAAAATATTCCTTTAGGGAATTATTTTTTGTTCAACAAAATATTTAACTTGGCCAAAAATATAAATCTAAGCCCATTTTGGGTTAGTTTTTGAAATTTTAGCCTTCAATAAAACTTTAACATCAAAAATATTCTTTTGAACTGAAAAAAAAAGTTAATTTTGAGCAAAAAATCTATTTTTGTTTTTAATATTTCTATAATATGAAAATATTTTCCTTCCATAAAAAATTTAGATGATTATGTATAAAAGACTTTGTTTTTTTGGAACATTTTTTTTATTGTTAACAATTTCAATAAAACAAATTTGGATTCAATTAGGTGGTAGAGGTTGGTACTGTAATTCTAAATATTTTAGGATATTTTTAGTTCACTTATAGTCTCTTGACATTTTTGAGAAAGTAACCAAATTGCAGTTTTAGAATTTATCTCTCTGAATCGTTTACTTTCACCAAAAATGCAAGAGTGAAGTCAAAAAGTGGCAATTTTCAAAAACCAACTTTCGATCAAACTTTAATTTTGAAATTGAATTGTGAGCAAATAAAAACCAAAAAAATTCAAAATTTATTATCTTGGAATTTCAGTAAAATTTTTGTTCAAGTAGATTTCGAACTAAAAATTTATTTTCGTTCTAAATTCTAAAGAATCATAATCAGATTTTGTATTCTATAAAAACTTTAAAGTTTATAAAAATTGTTCTACAGCAAAAAAAATTAATGTTGGTAGTTCGAATTAAACTTTTTTTTTGATTAATAATTATAGACCCTTAAAATTAAATTTTTGCACAAGATGTTAAGCCAAAAACTATATTTTTGCTCTTGATTCTTTCAAATTATAATTATATTTTGTGTTCTATAAAAAATTATAAAATTTAGAAAAAAACATAAATTTTTAATAGACAGTTTTGAAGCAATCTTCTAATGTTGGTAGTTTATTTGATTGATGGTTTTTAAATTCTAGTCCCTCAAAATCGAATTTTTGAGAAAGTATCTAAACTGTTACTCTAGAAATTATTTTTTATCCAAAGCTCTGAACCATTTAACTTGGCCAAAAATGTAAAACAAAAAGTGTTAATGTTGCAAATCTTCACTTTTACAGTCAGAATTCAAGAATTTCTCATATCAAATTTTAATAAAACTCTCACTAAAAAATTTCGAACACTTCAAATAAAGCGAAAAGTTGGTACCATAGCTGTGAACTTTTTGATTAATCGTTTTTGAATTGTCTCGGTAGATTAAATTTTAGAAAAAAAAAACAAATTGCTATTCTAGGCAACTGATTTTTTATATCCCGCTTTGAATTTTTTAATTTGTCCTAAAATATCAAAAAGTGCCAATTTTCGGAATTAAGCTTCCATTAAGACGTTTAATTTTGCAAATACAATTTTAATTTGAAAACTAAAAATTTTTGGAATCTAAAGTTTTTTGTCTCAGATTTTAATAAAATTCAGACCAGATGTAGATTTCAAAGCACAAATCTATGTTCTGCCCTCATTTTTTTTAAATTATAAACGTATTTTAAGTTTTACAAATAATTAAAAATGTCTAAACTAAAATTCATTTCTATCCGTCCACTCCCTAGCGTAAATTTCTAAAATTGAGTGGTGTAAGTTTGTCTTTATGGAGTGTGGGAAATAGTCTGTCAACTGTCATATTACGACAAGAGTAAGGTTATGTTTGAATACAAAATTAAATGTTAAATAAAATTTGAAGGTTAAAACAACCGAGCAGAGCTGCCAATTTACAACGAAAAAAGTACTAGAATGTAGCAGTACCAACCTTACTTTTAATCGAATGGACCCATACAAATGAATTCAGCTATATAAAAAAATTTTATTAAAACACTTAAAGCAAAATTTTTAAATGGTGGTGATCCTAATCAACAGATTTAGGGCTCAGTTCCATTGAAAGAATTTTTATTATAGCCGTGAATTATTGGATTAATGATTTTGAATTATTGGAGTATTTTAAAAAACTTATTTTTTCTAATTTGCATATTAAATAATTTTTTTTACAAATAAAATCAAATTTGATAATTTTGGGAATTTTGTGTGACCTTGATTTCAAAGCTGTCATTTTAAACTTGAATCAAGTAGGCTAAACATAATTGTCATTTTTCTCTAGTAAAATAGCAAAACTGGTGTTCCAAGCTAAATAAAAATTGAACGGTTAGTTTGCTGTCGATTAAAATTTTCTATAACTGGCTCGAAAATGTAAGCTTGGACCCACACTGCCATTTGACACTTCGTTCAACGTGTGGTACCAACCGAAAAAAAATCCTAGATTTTGGGTTTGATAATAGCCTTATTAACGCATCAAAAATGAATGCGTTAACAGCATACTAAAAAAACAAAATTTGCGAAAAAGTTGTCGATCTAGAAAATTACTTTTTATCTAACGCTCCGAAATGTGACAATTTTCGGTTTTTGATTCCGGAACTAAAGGTAAAAATTTTCTGCTTCCGAAACACTTTGTAAATAGACTTCAAGCTACCAGAAGATGTAAACAACTGAAGAATTTAACAAATTTTCTTTCGCCCTCACCTGATCAATTTTCTGTAAAGCATGGAGATCCGCTTCTAGAATATCTTCCAACCCTTTAACCGTCATCTGATATTTATAAATAATATCTGGAGTAATCGAAACGGCTTCCAGCCAAGGTGGATCCCGCTTTCTTATCGGAAGATGTTTGAGATTTTCGCATACCTTAAAACCACTTTTTACCCCAAACTCAACCAAAAAACCGCTCACCTCATCTGGTCGTATGGAATTGCCTTCAGGAGCATTAGCATCATCGTTTGACCCAGAACCATAATCAGTTTTCATAAACGAAGAATACGATGATGAAAAACAGCTTTCATCGTCAATAACATTATTCTGACGATAGAGGGTGCGCTCGTTTGCGTTATTCATCTGCAAAGTAAGGAACTTTTTTAGTGTTTTCGTTTGAACTTTGAAGCATTTTTTTAAATTTGTACAAATGAATTTTATGATTTATGAAGCCAATTTATCTAAAGGTTATATTTCATGTATACTCACGTGAAAGGGCGAGTCATTACCTCAAACCGCATCATGGGTCGCAACAGAAAAGTATTAATACGAAGTAACCTCCAAAAATTTAGTTAGTAGGAAAAGTTGCTCTTTATTAACACAGATGAACGTTCAATTTAGACATTTAACATTACAATGAAAGGGAATCTACAGATGATTAGAACATGCAAACACAGACAGATTAGGTGTTAGTTAACCTTTGAGTGGAAGTTCTCCATGTTAGTTTCCCCATCTGGAGGGCTAACCAAAGGAAAATCAGGCGAGCAAACTGATTGAAGCGTTAAGTCCTTGCGAGAGCACTCTGACATGGCCTGGAAAAAGCGTTGCATCACCAAACTCCCGCATTTTTGCTCTACCTTATTGGCAACACTCGCTGACGCTATAGACCCCAACGCGCTCCCTGGTTCCGCCTTTACAGACGTCGCTTGAGACGCCGGTCTCTGGAACTGAGGCACGGATCCCACACTATGAGGACTAGGCTTGAGTTCCGAGGTCGCGTCGGTGTTAACTTGAGGATTTGATGCTTTATTCTGACCTAAATCAGGTACGGACGCCACTGGAATTGAAAGGACAGGAAGAGGGGAACAAATGATGGAAGGCGCGGGGAAAACAGGGTTGTAGTTGTAGATCATTCCGGGCATGTATTGAACTGTAATTTTTAAAAAAAAAAGTAGGCAAAAAAAAAAGAGAATTTGAAGGGGTACCTTGGTATCTGGAGTCGTTGAGATCACCATGTCGTTGTTGGGCTGGAATGTAGTATACTGGGAACATTCCGGTCGCTAGGCCTCCCAGGGGGTTTTGAGTGGAGGCTACGTTCATGGTTTGAGTGTTGCTCACGGGCGTCACGGTGACGGAAAATGGGGGCCATAGATTCACATCGTTTCGCTGGAAAAATCAAAAAAAGGTCAAATTTTATTTGAGAGAAGTCAGCTCAGGTCAAGATCTCCTCAAACTAGGGTACTCCAATATCGTAAAAAACAATGAAATTTCCTTTGGTTCATCATCATCATCATCATCATCATCATCATCATCACTTGTTCACTTGCTTTCAGCTTTTCATATTTTTAAATTATCAGAATCCCAAATTCTCAGATCCTAGACAATTAGATTCCTAGGTTTTTGAAATTTTAACTTCTCAGGTTATAATTTTTTTTAATTAGATTCATATTGTAAAGAAAAAATCAAAGAATGTAAAAACGTAAAACATCAAAGCCTAATAATTTCTGGATCTGAATTAAAAAAAATCAAATTATTAAATTTCACCGTTTCTGTTTTATTCTTTGAAAAATCGTTCTAATTAAAAATTTGTGTTATAGATTTAATAGTACTATTTTTTGAATTTTCAACCAAAATTCTGTCCAACTGAATAACAAGTCTTAAGATTCTATAAACATTATAACACTATCAAAATCAAAACATGTGACCCTAAACGTTTTGTAAAAATGGTGGATGCGCTGGGTCAAACTTTTGTTTTATTTTTTATCCGTTTCATTTGGTAGTACTGTGAGTAATTACCAAAATGAAATTGTATAACAATATAAAATTTACCAATTGATTTTTTGTGAATTTTATTTGAAGCCTCAAATTCTTAGTGTTTCCTCAAGTTCTAATTCTAAAAACACAAATTTTCAGATTCAATTTTCCCTGGTTACTAACAACGTTAAAAAATTAAATAATTCAGTAACTCTAAAAGTTGCCGTTTCAACAAGTGTGAGAAAAAGTATTTATATATTTTTTTAAATGTACACAATTTTGAAAATTTTATTAATTAAATTAATAAAATGATTATATTTTAAATTTAATTAATTATTTACTTTAAAACTGTGATCGAAAAACAAATTTCTCCTAAGTATTTCAAAATTACCTAAGCATTGTCAAAATAAAAAAAATAGAAAAATTCATTTAGATAGATTCAGGATTGTGAAATCTCAAAATTTTTCTTAAAATTTATACTTCTAATTCTTAAAGCGTAAGAACAAAAAAACCTAAAGTACGATTCTAATAAATTATTAAGAAACTTTTATAAAAATTTAAATAGTCACTTTCTCAATATCTGAATTTTTAAATTCATTTAGACCTGGCAAATTTAAATTCAGTCCATAATTTAAAATAATTTTTTTTTTTCCTTTACAGCTTTATTCTTTTGGAAACAGAGATAATTAAAGATTTGACGACCGTTTTCATAAAATTCTCAAACTTGATAATTTCCATAAAATTTTTGAATTTTGATAATTTCAAAAAAACCTAATGAAACAGATTTGATCTCAGTTAAGAGCTTGAAATTAAAAAAACAGTTTTATAAAACTTATATTAAGAGACGAGTCCAAGTTTGCAGTACGACTGTCGTAGGCAGTGCTTTTGAATTTTATAATTTGAGTTGTTTATGTTATTTTTTCTAATTTTCATATTAAATAATTTTTTTACAAAGAAAATCAAATTTGATAATTAGGGAAATTTTGTGACAGTTGGTGAAACCTTAATTTTGAAATTGCTATTTTAAACTTGAAGTAGGCTAATAATAATTGTCATTTTTCTCAAGCAAAATTAGCATCCCAAGATAAATTAAAATTAAACGGTTAATTTGCTGTCGATGAAAATTGTCAATAACTGGCTTGAAAGTGTAAGCTTAGACTCACACTGGCATTTGATATTTCGTCCAACGTGTGGTACCAACCGAAAAAAAATTCCTAGATTTTAGGTTCTATAACAGCTCATTAACGCACCAAAATGAGTGCGTTAACAGCTTTGTTCCAACAGCAAACTAGAAAAATAAGATTTGCAAATAAATTGCTAATTTAGTGAACTACTTTTTATTAACACTCTGATTTCATTTGAGTGTGGTTCTAAATTTAAGTTTCGATTTTCGAACTAAATATACAAATTTTCTGCTCTCACAAACACTTTGTAAATAGACCTCGAGCTACGAGAAGAATGTAAATAACTGGGAAGAATTTAACTAATTTTCGATCAACCTTTATCTTTCTCGCTCACATGATTTAAAATCAGTTCATAATTTATTTTTTTTATGTTTTTACAACTTCATTTTTTTGGAAACAGAATAATTAAAGATTTGACCAACGTTTTTAAAAAAAAAATAACTTAATAAATTCGATTAATTTTTTGAATTTTGATATCATTCAAAAACCTAAAAACTGGAAAATAAAATTATTAGGATTTTAAAATTATTTTTTTTAATCTCATGACGCTTAGAGTTGTTCTGCTCTTTAGATTATTTTATTATTTTTAAATGTTTAGAATCCTTACGAACATCAGAAATCTGAACATTAGTAAAATTAGCTACTTCAGCTTCTAGTAATTTTTAGCATGCTTGCAGTTCAGATTTTTTTAATCTAACTAAAATATTTTCACTATGACGGAACTCTCGGAATTCGTGGAATTTTTATAAGAATTAACAGACTTACTAAAAATTGTTTAATTCTTTGGACTTTCTCGATAATTAATTTTATTGATATTTAGAATGCTTTTAAAAAGCCATAAAAATATTTAAAAATTTCTTCAGTTTTTACCACTTTTACTAACACTCGTCACGTTCATGTTATTAAATCTTCTTGAATGCAAAATTATATAAAAAATTTAAAAAAAAACGCAAGTGCGAATTTCAAAGCAGACAATAATCAAGGTCCGTAAAATCTAGATAAAAAAAATCAATAACGAAGTTAGTTACGATCAAATGCACGAAGATTAAAAATATGCAAAAACTTGAAAATTTCACTATTTTCAGTTTAAACAAAAAGTCTATAAATATATAAAAACTTGCTTAAAAAATTAGATTGAAATTCAACGTAGTTTGCTAATTGTAATTAAATTCTAAAAAAAATTAACTAACCCCTTGCCGATACGAATTTTCATTGTTAGTCTCATTATTACTCGTCACTTGTTGAGTTTGCAGAGGTTTCGTCCGCATTTGGCTCGTCTGCTCATGATTCCCATTGTTGTTCAAACGACCAGTTTGATGTTTATGTTTGGAAATTTTATGACTTTCACCCTCCCAAGAATGAGAAACACTTCTCTTAATCCCATGACCTTGGGTCCCAACCTCGTTCTTCTCCACATTATTCTTATCACCAATCACTCGTTCCATCTTAAAAAGCGATTTCTTACTCTCCCGATCTCTCGTCACTGAACGCTGCTCTCTATGCCTCTTAATCATAATCTTTTCCATATCTTCATTATGCCTACATTGAATTATATAACTAAACAAGCTAACCTTCATTAAATCACTCTTACTTATATAAAACAGCTTCTGTAAGATGTAAAGGTTTGTATGAGTCATTTGAAGTGTTTGTCGCACTTGTAGTGGCACTTTCCATGTTGGGATTGCTGACGGAACTCAAGTTGCCGGCACTGCCGCTGCCGGAAGCACCGCTGTTTTCGACAGGGGAAAGACACTTCCTGAAAATGGCGTGTTAAGATGAAGGTTGAGCAAAAAACAGGGACGTACTGGGTATTGGGGCAGTCTTGAACCATTTTTACTTCGGGCTCGATGTCGTTAGAAGCGCTTGGACGTTCACTACTTTCGTCGGAAACGGTAGTCTTTGGTTTGCTCTGGAAGAAGCGTTGGATGTTCTCATTGTAGTTTAGCTGGTTGTAGCTCGGGGGGGTCTCAGAGGAGGATTTACTGTCGTAGTAATCGTGATGGGGGGAGATTTCTCCAAGCATCACCGAGTCTCTCTCCTGAAAAAGACCACAAAGTAGGACATGGCGATGAAGATAGTGAAAATTAAAAATTAAAGCTGTTAGTTGCCCTTGTCCCGAAAAGAAAAAAAACACTCAGACACTTACCCTCCTTCTTAGACTTACCGAGATCGTAGGATCGGTATCTTGGGGTAAGTCTAATTGCAAGTTAGATTTACTAACTTCGTCCATGAGATATTCCATGAAGTTCGCGAGGTTTTTGCATCTTCGCGAGACTTCATGTTTGGCAGCCTCCGACGGCCTTGACAACTCCTGCAAAAAGTCAAAGTTTATGTTTTTGTACTCCAAGGCCAATCCCTCACCTTGTTTAATAAAAGTAAGATTTCACCTTGGATCATTTTACTTTCCTTCATGACTTCTTCAGGAATATATTTCTTCTCATCTTCTCGGTTTTGATCAAAGATATCGGGGTTTTTGGGGCCCTATCACAAAATTTAGACACTTTTCTCATACACCTCTGACATAGTTACCTGTAAGACTCTATGCAGCCCGATCACAAACTCAAGTTTTCGGGACCACGGATTCACAAAACTGGACCACTCCGTCTCTATCATCACAAACCCGCCGTTTTGCACGGCGAATCTGTAGGGCTTGCTGCGGAAAACTGAGCCAGCAATTTGGCACATTGTCATCACCGACACGTATATTTCTTTCAGGAAGGATAAGTCTTCGGGATGGTAGAAATCGAAAATTGATTTCCCTAGCATGTCTTGGGGTAAGAAACCAAAATTTGTGACGACTTCAGGGTCTACGTGGCTGAAAATGCAATCAGCGGTGTGTCTCATTCCAAATTTACTAAACTTGATTCTTTCTTCGGGGACTACAAGGCAAAGTTAGTACAAGGAGAGGCGCTCGGTTCGGTACCTTTATAAGAAGAGTAGATTGGGTTTGCTACCACTACTAGAAACATCCCGCCGTTCGTATCCAGAAACTTTTTCGAGTCGGGAGTGTCGTTGAGGTGTCTGAAAGTCACGGTGAGTTGGAACGCTTGGTATGAGACGGCTTTTTCCACGACGCCAAAGCCTGAGGATTTTAGTCCTCGGTATTTTCGCAGACAAACGTATAGGCAGTTTTTTATATCTGGAAATTTGAATAAGAGAGTGGTGTAAGGAAATTAAGGACACTACCTTTGTATTTTCCTTGGGAATCTACTAACGGTAAGGCAATACCTGTAGTAACTTGACTAGAAAATGTTTCCCTGTCCTTGGGATGAACGAAATCTATGAAAGATCTACCTAACCACATGTCTTTCGGGAAACCCAATACTGAGGTTAAACTGGGTGTTGTATATAATACAACACCGTCGTACATTGAGATTACGCAACAAAAACCATCCTACAAATAAAAAAAAAAGTTGGTTAGTCACAAGAGATTTAAAGAAAATTGAGTTTTTTGAGAAATAAAACTCCCTGTCTAAGTTTAATCTTGATTGTTAGTCAATACTAGCACCTACAGCTAAACTTTTAGATCCTATAAATCTTTCACAACAATATACAAATAGAAAATAATTCCAATTAATTCTATTTTAAAATCTGAGCAAACGTCTCTAAATGCTTTGGAGCTCCACAAATGCCAAAGTTTCTGCATTTGTCAAAAAATAAATATGTTGTATAAATGGAACTTCAAGTATAGACAGATCTAAACAATCTTGGCAAACCTAAACTATTTTTTTTAAATAAATAGTTTTTAAATATTTCGAAAAAAAAATGTTTTATACACTTTTGTGTATTTTGCTTACTTTCTGTACTTTTGAATATTTAGAGACATAAAAAATATGAGAATTGGTAGACATTCTATTTTTTTTTAAATGTTACTCATTTTCTGCTATTTAGAATGGCTGCAGTTCTGAGCTCAACTTATTTTTTTATTCTAGCTAAAATATTTAAAATATTTTTAGTTTCTATATGTATAATTAAGTTCAAAACTTTTCTTCAGTTTTTTGCACTTTGACTATTTTTTAATTTTGGGAATTGTTGGAAATCTTTTAGACCATCAAAAGACTTTTTTCTATCTGGAGCTCATAGTTTTACTGAAATAGAAATTCTGAGTAATTGAGATTTTTCGATACCAAATTTTATTCATATTACTTTTCAAGACCATAAAAATTTATTTAACTCAAAGTTTTAAGACTAAATACTAAAGTTTATTCAGTTTGAGAAATTCAAAGATATTTATAATTTTTAAAACTTGAGATTTTTTTTAAATTCCAAATTTTACAATTTAATTCAATTTAAACTCATGCTTCGAAAGACACAAAAATGTTTATAGCAAAAAATGACCATAGAGAAAAAAATGTCCACAGAAAAAAATAAAAAACAAAAATCCTCAAAGGCTTTAAAATTTATATAATTTTTTTTATGTTTCTTGAAGCTTACCTTAAAATTCTGAATTTGCGATTTTGTTAAAAAGTCCAAAATAACAATAAAGAATTCTATTAAGATTAAAACTAAAATTTCTCTTACGCTGGACATCAAGTTTTTACACAAAAATTTAGACAACTTCTAAAACTACTCAAATTTTCTAATATTCCTTCCATGAACGATAAATTTGAAACACAATCAATTTCTAATCTATGATCAAACTTCAAACACACTCCAAAAAGTCTAAAAACCTCGAAAACAGTCAAAAAAATGTAATTGCAAAAATTTGTAATACTTTTATTTTAGAACCTCAGAATTAGAAGCTTTTTATAAAAAAATATATTTTTCCATAGCCAAATTTTGATTTATTTTTTTAAGACGTCCTAAATATTTTCTGTTAAAAAAAATGGAACGAATATTGAAATTCGCGCTCAGGAGCTCAGCACAAAAAAATCAAATCTTAAAAAAATTAAATTAAATAATAATAATAATAATAATATAATATATAATAATCTTACTTAATTTAATCTGAAAAAATCTCAAAAACATTCAAACATTTTTGAGCCCAACAACGAATTTTTTAGAAACTTTTATTTTTGAGATGTGGAATGAAAAGAAAGTGCAGTTTTAGAAATCCTTCGTATTTTACATTGAGAAAATTGAAAATCTTTAAAATTTCTAATTCTAGAGATCCTTTTGGGAACAAAAATTAATATGAAGAATTTTTAATAGTAATGTTTCCAAAAGTTCTCCGAATTTCAACATCCTAAACAAGGCTTATATTAAAATTGATTTTATTCTTCAAAAGGTCAAAATTCCATACTATAAATTTTTTGTAAAAAAAAAATAAAAAATTTTTAGAATTTTTATACATTTGGTTCACATCACGTTAAATAAAAATGGTATTAAAACTTTTATCTCAGAATCTCAAATTTGAAAAAAATGTCAAAGTTGATTGTGAATTTCATAAGGAAACAAAATTTTATAAAAATTATTTTTAAACTTTGTGTAAAACAGATTTACATTTCTAAGCAATTTGATCTCAAACAAATTCAAAAATATTTCAAAATTAAGACTGCCCATTTTTTGTCAACTAAAACAAATAATAAAAATTTATAAATCAATCAAAATTTTGCGGAATTTTTATTTTACTAATTCCAAAATTTTTAAAAATAATTTGAAAAATGAAAATCAAACTTTTTACAATAAAATGACAAGATTTTTTCTAAAAATTTATAAAAAAATATGCAGCTTTATTTAATTTTTTTTGTAGTCTAAGTGTTAAACCCTTTTGAATGACGATCAATTTTTTATTAATAGAATCTCAAGATTTTTTAAAATTCATAGTTTTTTAAGGTGTTTGCAACTCAAAAATCTTCAAAATTTCCACAAAAATTTATAATTTAAATAATATTTATTAGTTCAAAATTTCCACAAAAATTTATAATTTAAATAATATTTATTAGTTCAAAATTTCAATTTTATTGTCGAGTTTCAGAATTTTAATTAAAATTTTCAATTAAAAGCATCGTCTAGATAAAAAAAAATAATTTGAGCAATATAATTTTTTTAAACATTTTAAAACATGAAAGCATCTCATTTTTCCATACAACAAAACAGGCATTTTTTACCTCTGGTTGGCACGACGAGACTTTATTTTTCTCCCCACTCGTTTCCATCGCAACATTCATAATTTCCAAAGGACTTTCACTTTCTTTCTGTTGGCACTGTTGCTCAGTCCACGGCTCTTTATCAGGAGCCGATATCTCCTCTGTATACATAAAAAACATACCACAGAAAATGTGTTTACACCTAAATCCTGAACAAAGCTCCAAGCACACACCCGAATTGTTTCATATTAATACGTACTCAAAAAAAAAAAATTAGTAAAGTTAGTATCTCATGACCTGTATTAGTGGCACAAAATAATTCGGTTTTAGTAAAAAAATCACATCAATTACCTGTTGTTGGTACCACTGGTGATGAATTAATAACAGAATCATTCTTTTCGATAACATCGGTAGCTGGAGTCGCCGTATCAGCAACAGCTACTGGTAGTACCTCCACACCTTTAAACGAGTAGGTAGCGAAAAAAATTACATCAAAACAAGCTTACCCATGATCTGCTCGCTACTGTCTTCTTTTAAAGTATAACAAATCGATCTGTTCTCTGATGGTGTAGCTACACTCGCCGACGAAACGTTGCCACCGATGGAACTCGGGTTGGTCAATTTTAGTTTCTTTTTCTTGTGTTCTTTGTTACGTTTTGGGAGTTGAAATCCAATTTCACCACTAGGACAGCACATATTTAATCACAACACATATCTCATATTGTTCGTACCTTTCATCAGGGTTTGCGGTGCCGCAATATCCGCTACTTCTACTGGAATTACTTCCGCTATGCCTTGACTTGGAACTTGCGCTACAAGAGTGTTAGAAATCTTTATTAAAAATAAAAAAAACTCACCTTCTTTGTGAATTGCTGTTACTGCAGCTGTTGGAATAACCAGAATCTGAAATCTTCGTGTTTGTAGTTCTTGATTCAGATTCCATAATTTTCTTAATTTTTAAGTGCCTGGAACGGAAGAAAGTGCTCAAGTAATTTAGTTTCTAAGTGGTGAATATTGGATTAAAGACAAAACTTGTTTTCTACTTGCGGAAAATTGTCTTAATTAATTATAAATTGTAATTTCTGCTTGCAGGTGGTCATTAGGAAAAAAAAACTGTGGATAATTACTGTTATTATCCCGGTTAATTAAATGCGCAAAAATTGTTTTCATTTAGATTTATCGTGTTCGTTGGTATATTTAAAAAATATTAACGTTTTTTTTTAAGTTTATTAAAATTTTACTTTTGACATTTTTGTTCTTTCACAATATCATTAGTTTTTGAAATATATTCAATGATAATGCTTATTTTAATTAATTATTATTCTGATTATTCCCTTTCACAAAATTTGATTGTCTTTCTGGAGTAGCCAAATTCCTTTCTAATTATAATTATTTAAATAGCAAAAAATGTATTTTTGTAAGTTTGAAATAAGATTTCGCTAAGATTTTTTTTTTGGATTTTTTTTAAAGCAAGTTTTAATAATTTTAAATATCCTTCTTTCAAAATTTTAGTTTTTTGAATTTCAGATTTTTAACTTTTCACAAATAATAAATTTTAAGTTTTACATCTCTAGGTACTTTTTAAATTTAAATAAACAATTTTTAAAAATTAAACCTGATTTCTAATTTTCAATCTTATCGCTTTTAAATTCTCCAATTATCTATCCTTCAATTCTTCAATTTTGTAAACCAAACTTCTAACTTTAATATTTTTTTCCTATACTTTCTAATTATCGATCTTAAGTTTTCCAAATCTTAAATTCTCAAACTGCGAATTTCATAACAAAATGAACCTTTTATATCTAAGTTTCGATTTCTACAATTTTACGTATTTTTCCGCTATTAAATTTTTGTTTCATATTCGTCCGGTTTTTAAAATCGAAACTTACAGTTCAAAACTTTCATTTTTTTTAATTGTTATTAATCTTACAAATAATTAATTAATCTTAGATTATTTTTATAGTCCGTTTTACCGATTTCGACTTTAAGTTTATAATTAGCAAATTTTCGTTTATTAAATGTTTAGTTTTTTAATCGTTTTTTACAATTTCTAAATTTCCCATTTTTAAGTTTTTTGGACGTCTAATTTATGGATCCAAAATTTATTTCTACCTTCGAATGTCAAAACTTCGACTATTTATTTATTTTTTAAAACAATAAATTTTTACGCTTTCAAAATTTTACTTTCTAAATTTTCAATTTCTCAACATTAAGTGCACAAAATTCTAATAAGTGACCTTCAGCTTTATAAACTGCTTAAACTTTTTTTTAAACTTTTAACTTTTATAAATTTTTGTTTCTGTACTTCTGCTGTTTGAGGTTTCTCGTCTTTGCCTTTTAATTTGAAAGTTTTTATTTTTTTATTTCTTTTTTACCTGCAGTTTTGCGTTTTAAATCGACTTTCAGGCTTTTTTAAGTTTCATCAGGAATTCCAGTTTTAATAATTTTTTTTTTATTTTTGTACTAATAAGTTTCCAGGTTAAAATCTTCATTTTCCAAATTAATTATTTTCAATCTTTAATTTCCAGAGTCCATTTCCAAGTCGTTTTTTACAAAATTTAAACTAAGGAGGTCCAAACTTTTCATTTCTTTTTTGTTGATAATTTTCACTTTCTAATTTTCATGTCTTTCGATTTGCCATTTTTGCTCGTTTTTTCAAAACTTTTATTATCAATTTCCAAATTTTTATTGCTAAGAACCTGTCTCTAATTTTCTACTTTATCAAGTAAAAAAAATCGTCAAGTTCAAAATATAAATTTACGATTTCTTTTTTTTTTTGTAGATTTTTTGTTTCAAAACTTCCAATTCTATTTTTGCAGCTTTTTTAGAAACTTTACTTTTAAAGCTTTTTGATTTCAAATTTGTATTTTTTTCTTCATTTGCTAAATAATCAATTATAAATATTTATATTTGAATTTGAAAATTTTCTAAATTTGGAAACTATTTATTTTTCCCAATAATAAATTTTCAGGTTAAAACTATTAAAAAAAATAGAGTTACGATTCTTAATTACCTATTTTTTTACCTTTGTCTTTTGATTTTGATCTCAAACTTTTTTTAAGTTTTCCATCTTAACTGCGGTTTATAAATTTCCAATTTTAAAATTGTACTTTCTAAAACAGTTTCTTTCTACGAAAGTTTGAACAGTTCAACTATGATAAATATTTTTGAAAAACTAAGATTAAAAAAAAACGAAATATTTAACGTTTTATCAAATAGGTAAACTTTAATTTTTTAAATTCTCAAATATAATTTTATTGTAAAATTTATTAGAAAGTTAAAATTTTAAAAGTTCAACTATTCAGAAATAACAATTCTGATTTTTAACAGTGCCACCAACATATACAAGAAATTCAAAGTCTCCCAGATTCCGTTTTTAGATCATTTACTCCTGTTAAAATAAAAAAAAAACATTACTACAATAAAATTTCTCAAAATGGCCTTAAATCTAAAAAGAAATCAATCATATCGACATTATGACACCTGCCCACGTAAATTAAATTATTCCCATTCTCTTGGTACATTTTTTATCGTCGCTTATTTAGGTATCAATAATTTCTATTTCAACATACATCCTGCTTAAGCAAGGATAAAGCACTAGAACTTAGTTAATTAATTAATGTGTTTATAAGTACGATCTCAAATTAATTTTCATAAATTTCCATTCACAAAGTATGTGCATAATTTAAAGGTTAATAGATTCAAAAGTGAAAAAAATTAGTATTAGATTTTAAACCTCATTTCCCTATTTTGTCACATTTTACTTATTCTGTGTTCTATTTTTATTTTATGAACTACAATTTAAAACATGTTGGTATACTCTTCTGAAATAGCAGTTATACCAATAGGGAAAAACAAAACTTACTATTTTTTTCTAATTTTCATCAATGTCCTGTCTTCTTTGATAAGAAAACGCTTAGAGACAGTGCGATTTGACCTTCAAATTACGAGATGAAATCTGAGACGAAATTTCGATTATGAGATGTAACTTCGTAAATTAACCCAACTTTGATCGAGACACTTCCGTCTTCCCAAACTTCTGTTACATAATAGTAAAAAATTGTTGAAACTGGGAATGACAAAGAATTGCAAGTCGGCGTAATCTTTCAATCAAAAGGAAACCGTCAATTTTAGTTAAAATTCGTGAAGTCTAGTAAATAAGAATTATTTATTATACAAGACAAAAAATTACCACTTTAACCATCAAGAATCAATGTAAGATGATTGCAAATTTTTTGACGCTGTCACATTCAGAAAGGTATACTGGGCATTGTTCTGCAGCTACGATGTTGGTAAACAAAGGTGCTGATCTTGTCCCTTAAACGAATAGATCGATGGAATTTATCCTCGGTAAAGTTACTTAAAGTTAAAACATTTAATCTAGTCTTGAGTTAAAGTAAACGAATAAAACACACTTTAAAATCTACTACAGAAAAAAACTAATTTTAATAAACATCAGTTTTAATTGTAAATGTCATTTAGTGGCACCGATTTGCGTAGAAAGTCGCGCAGTACAAGAAATGGATGCTAATTTCATCCCGCAAAAACTCTTCAGTTGAAGGCCACAATTTCAATAACACGTGATAGCTCCGCTTCAATAAGTCACGTGATTTGTAAATACCAGTTGCATCTACTACAATCGTGCATTCTGTGTACCTACAACTCATTCAAATCAAACGAGACGATCGACAAGCAAACGAGCTACTCGTTAGCTCCTCTCATTATCGATAAATATAAACATTCGAAGACGATCGCTTGTCAAATTTCGTTCTAAAGTTATTTATCGATTTAACCGTGTTTTCCTTGCACGGTTACGTGAACGTGGAGGCAAGAATAGACTGAACATACAATAAGCAACGTACTCGTTATATATAAACTGCTGGGCAATTACGGTCTCTATAAGCGGACTTTCAATTAACGTAATTAAAGTTGATATGCATTGTGCTAAAAATGAAATGACTTCATTTTAGTTCTGGATTTAGACGTGTTGGTGACAATTCATAGTTTTATTTTGTACCTGTAGGTATTTATAAAATAATAATCAATACGACCTTGTCACAAGCAATCCACATATTTTTTTCTATTGTTCTAATTTGGTTTATGGTCATGTAATTAAAATGTTACATAATCTACTCAAATTGCAATAGATAGCAGAATTTATTATTTCTGTTGTCCTGGATACCACAAATTTTACCTCGTTTAAAAAAAAAAACAAATTTCTACAAAGAACTATATCCAGTTTTCTCAAAAAATAATTGATGTTGTCTCCACAAATAACTAACAAAATATCTGCGTAAAATTACAAATTACGTAGTTTAAAAATTAACGTCCTGAAAGCTTTAAAAAGCTTAGTTGGTGTTAAAAATATAAATTTATTTAGTATCCAAAAACTGAAAAATTTAGAAATTTCAGAAAGAATCTTAAATCTTTCAAAAATTTATAGGACTATAAAATTTCTAAAGACACTAAATTATAAAATTATCTAAAAAATGGCAAATTTTGAAAACTACAAGTAAAAAAGTCCATGAAATTTCTAAAACGGCTCAAACTTTACATTTCTTAAATCTTACTTTGTTTATCTTTAGTTATAAAAATTCAAGCACTTCTAGAATCTCAAAATTTTTCTACAATGTCAAGGATTTCCAAAGCACCTCAGTTCTCCACCTTTCTAAAATTCCTAAGATCTTCAGTTTCCTTAAAATTTTCAGACTTTTTGAAAACTCTGATCACTAGATGCTATAAAAATCTCCACCTGTAGGCAAAATTTGAAAACTGCAATTAAAAAAGGCTATAGAATATCTAGAATATATATTCTATTTTTTGCAACAATCTCCTAGTCTAAAATCAAAACAAGATTTTTCCCAAATAATTGTAAAAAAAAAACGAAAAAATTCTAAAGATTTTAAGTTTAGAAGTTTTAGAAATAAATTTATTAAAAATAAAGTTTTCAATTTTCTTAGAAAATCTTTTTTTAAATTTCACTCATTCATTTTAAGTATAAGCAAACATTTTTTTTATTATCGGTATTATCGGTAATATAAAAAATTTAAATGACTAGGGATCTTCATTAAACAATCCCTAGACTCAAACTAAACTGATAATTCATGAAAATTCGAGTGTCCTCAACTTGAGTTTTTTGAAAATTTTAGAAAGATCAAAAAATTAAAATGTGTGAAAATTACAAAAAAATCGTAAAGCATTTTTTTATCCTGAAAATTATGAATATTTTGTAGACTACAGAAATTCTAAAAAATCTCAAAATACCTATAAACGGAAATTTTCAGAATTTCTTAATCCAGGAATTGATAAGAATCTTTAAAATTACAGAAATGCTAAAAGTATGAAAAAATTCTAAAATTATCTGCACTGTAAAAAGTGGAGTATCTCAATGTAAAAAAATTCGTATAAAAAGCCCAAAAGTGTTTAAAAATCTTTAGACTCACCAAAATTCTGAAAACGCTAAAAAAATATTTTAAAATTTCAAAAAAACTATATAAATATTTCTAAAACTTCTATTGCTTTTTTAAACCCTTTTAAATAAGGTTCCTAAAAAATCTCCTTGCTTGTTATAAAATTTAAAAATATTTGAACAATAAATGTTGAAAATTCAAATTTTTTTTTAAATTTTAGTCGTTTTCAAATGGAATAATCCCGTAAAATTATGAATCTAAAAATAAATATCCAAATATAAAAAACGCAGGAAAATGAAACTAAAAAAATAAACAATTTAATAATTTTAGAAGTTCACAAATGTAGAAAATGCACCAAAATCAAAAAATAAATAAATAAAAATTAATACGCACGAAAAATTAAATTATCTAATATAAAAGTTTCATAAAAATCTAACTATACTCAAAATTAAAAATCCAAAAAAATATAAAAATCCTAAAAATCGAAATTTTTTTTTTTAAACAAAATTATAAGTTTTTTAAATAATTCTAAAAATGACACACATTAAAAAAACTACAATTCTCAGAATTCAACAATAAAAACCAGAAAATTGTGGCTCTTAGAAAAAAAGAGTATCCTAAGTGTTAGTACAGCTAAATAAAAGCTTTATAGATTTGAAAAACTTTTCTGTTCATAAAATTAAAATTGTAAAGGTTCAAGAATTGTGCGATTTTAAAATTTGTTTTTTTTTTAAATTTTGGTCATTTTCAAGCGACAAAACATCTAAAAGTTAAAATCTGAGAACAAATATTAAAAAGTGAAACCAAAAACTTAAACAAAGCTTGAAAAATAAACTAGCAAAATTTTAAATCTAATTTAAAAATTTAATATTAAATTTTTATAAAACTCTGGTCCAAATTTTTTCTCCGGCTCAACAATTCTAAGCAGAATATTCTCAAATCATCTAAATCAAGAAGTGTACTCTTATGTAGCTTAAGTCTAGTTTGGCCTTGACTTAGTTTCTTAAGTAGAGTTCGCTTACAATTGGTCCAAAAAGTCTTTCCAATTACATTTTAAAAGTCAGAAATAATTAAATAATATACAAGTAGAGTCTGACGAAAAAGGCCTGTCCGACCTTTAGATGAGACATGCTAACATCTGCAGATAAGAAGAGAAAAGTAGCTCATTTTTTAGTCCAGTTTTTTAATTGTAAAGTATAAAAGTGCTGATGGTGGTTACAAAACAATTTTACCTGTTTATGAAACAGTTTTTCTCTCATCAAATCCCTCGATAAATGCCCTTCAGTTAATCCCATTGATCCAAACTAAACCATAATTCACAGCAATGCAATTTTATACCCCGCTAATTTACATGTCGTAACAGAAAATCTCATGTTGAACAACGTGCTATCCACTTAGCTTCGGTTGAACACTTCTGTTAATGCCACTTGCAAAAATATTATGTGACTTGTATCTGCTTTATCCCATCGTCTTTTTATGACATATTTCAAATTAAAAAAAAAAAAAAAAACATTTATACATCAAGTATAGAAATATTTATGGCAGCACCTGACCAGGATTACCTTTCTCCCATTCTTAAGCTAGATCCATAGAAGATCACCTTAACACAGTTGCTATTTTTACGGTCTACACGGTCAGACTCGAGAAAATTATTCTCACTTTTAGTTCGAGATCACGTTTTGGTTTTTATTGCGGAGATCGTGGTAATTAAAAATGTGACAAAAATATGAATAACAAGCGGTGGAAATAATTAATTTACATCACTAGTTCAACAATAGAATATTGTTCTATTTTGTTTACCACACGTGGTACGATAATGTAACACCCACTTGGGGCAAAAATAAAGTTGTCAAACTTTCTAGGCTTCCATCACCTTGTTTCTTTTCACGTTGTATTAAACGTGCAACTAATAAAATGGTTTATTTACGTAACTGCTCATTATGGATTGTATTGGAACGAATGTTGGTACTCTTTGTGGATATATTTGAAAACAAAAGTGGACTTGGAGGCAAAAATTAGAAACGTGTAGATATATTTGTAAGTAGAAAATTTTCACTTTCTATTTCCCAAGTATTTTTGTAGACTGGGGAAATTTTCGGAGAATTCCGGTTAGTTTTCATCAGTTTTTTTGGATTTCAAAGGTCCCCTAAATATTTGATACAAACTGAGAATTTCAAATTTCCCACCGAATTTTAGGGGTCCCTAAACTGATAACAGACAGATGACAAATTGCTGGTTTATTTAACGTCAAACTGAGTAAAAGTGAGGTTAACAGATGACCTTCGCAGCGAAGTTGACAGGTCCTGGCGATAATTTTAGTGATTTTTATTTTAAACCCTAAAAATACGAAGCGCGAAATTTGGAAGCTTGAAATGGAAATAAATCAAATTGTGGTCAAATATTTTAAATAATTTTAATTCTTGATGTAAGTTTTGTCAATTTGACTTCATTTTGCGCATTTCCAAATCAGTCTAAGAATCAAATTCAAACACCGTGCCCGTTTTTAATGTAAAATGTGAAGAATTTATAAAAAATCTCGATATAAGGAATTTTGACATATTTTGGAAACTCTGGAGATTATAAAACTTGAAGATTCAGTCATCCTTCCAAATTCAAAAGCCGTAAATTTAACTGCGTAGTTCCTTTGTTTCGTAAATCTTTTGAAATGGATGCCAAAAAAAATAAAAAAAATTAAGGCCTTTACTATTTTATTTTTGCATTCCCGAATATAATTTAATCCGAATTTCCGCTCCGCTGATATAAAAAAAAAAAAAAACTTTACAAGCATAGAAGCAGTCTTTGGATACTCACGACAAGTTTTGAATACTGGACTGCGAATCATTTCTAAAAAAAGTCACAAACTTTCACTAAGAACTGCATGATTGCGCCGCAAACAAAATTATTTCGTATTACCGCGAGCTAGGCTGAAACTTTACTGGCGCAACGGAACAGAACAGAACGAGACTAACATTGGAAAAGAGTATGAAAGACAAAGAAGAAAATAATATCCCAAGAGAGCACGCAACCGGCGACAGATACTCACGCTGCTGACAACGTGAGCTGTCTTTTGCTGGAGCACGCTTCTCTGCTCTATGTGGATAGTTCAACATCAATTTTGGGGAAGGTGAAAGGTTGCTTTGGAAGGCAACACTTTGTATACATATGCGTTGGCATGTAGGACGACTTCGCAAAATACTCGCTAAATAGTTAGTCTTAAAAAATTTCCAATGGCTTGGGACAAAAAATTTTAAATGGCTACCACGAAAATTCTAACAAAATTCTTAAAACCTTCATGATTCTCAAATTCCCAAATACATTAAAAAGTGAGGTTTTTTTTAAATTAAAGTGCTTGTACGATCTCTTTAAATTCATAAAAGCACAATTTTTTTACAACGGCTTAAAACACCTAATATCTTTATTTTAGAATCTATAAAAAAAATAGTTCACAAAATCTTCAAAACCCTTAAATTTTCAAATTTTATTTTCTCAAGTTTTGTAAGATTCCGTAATTTATGAAGGTTTTCCAACAGTTACAAAAATTCAGGGATTCCAAATTCTTTATCATTTTCCACAATGTAAATTTTTTTTAAAGAATTCAGTTTTGCACCTCTCTAAGATTTCTAGGATCCTCAATTTTTTTAAAATTTCCAAACTGTCCAGAAATCATAGGAAGTTCTTAGGCCTTCCTAAAATTTTTGTATGTTTAAAACGTTCAATTTATTTCAAGTCTTAAGTTTTACAAAATTTCTTAAATCTTCAAGGAATTTTCACAATTATTAAAATTCAATCAAATTCAATAAAATCTTTAACGTGCTCAGAATGCCCAAATTCTGTTTTAGGTTTCACACTTTAGAAATTTTCCACAAATTTTTGAGATTTTTGAGATGACAAAAATTTTTAATTTAAGTTCAAATCCCTAAAAATTTTAGGAATTTCTGTTTCTCAAAATAATTCATTTCTCAAGGTTTGCAAGATTCCATAAATTTCTACAAATTTTGTAATATAATTCCCAAGCTCTAAAAAATCCAAGTTTTTAAAAGTTAAGAATAAGAATTCAAAAATCTCCAAAATTTCTGCAATTGTTAAAATTCTCAAAAATGTTTGGGTTTCTAGCTTTTCTAAGATCCCGGAAATACTCAGGTTCCAGATAATTTTAAAGCCCAAATCTCCAGAAGTTAAAGAAATTTTTATAATGTTGAAAACGTTTACAACTTCCAACTTCTTAAGTTCTGCAACATTTTTGTTTTTTTTTAATTTCCCAAAAAATGTAAATTTCCAAAGCTATGATAATTCAAAAATCTCTAAAATCTTGTAATTTTAAATAATGTATAGCGTATAATATTTCTAAATTGTCTAAAATTTTTCCTTTTGTAAGTTTTTCGCTTAATTTTTATTTAATTTTTTGTCTTTAAAGCAATCTCTCAAGTTTTTTAAGATTTCCAAAAATTTTATAATTCCCAAATTCCAAAGTTTTAAAAAGTTGAGAATAAGAATTCAAAAATCTTAAAAATTTCTGCAATAGCTAAAATTTCTAAAACATCTGTGTATTTAGCTTTTCTAAGATCCGGAAAATACTCAGGTTTCAAATCTCTAGAAAAATGTTCAAAATTTAAAAACTCAAACTTAAAAAATCTTAAAATTTCTAAAACGTCTAAAACTTTTTTAAAACAAATTTTTCCATCATTTTTGGAATTTTTTAATTTCTCAAAAAAACTAAATGTCCAAAGTTATAATACAAGAATTTCTGTAATCTTGATAATTTTAGATAATGTATAAAATTTCCAAAATATCTGTTAACTTTTCTGAAATTACAGAAATCTTCAATTTTCTGAAAATTCGCAAGTTATAAATTCAGATCTCTAAAAATTATAAAAACATCTAGAATCTTCCCACCTTGAAAAAAAAAAGTCCATAAAAATTCTAAAATGTCTAATACTTTTCATTTTATAAGTTTTACAAATTGCTTTAATTTTTAGTCTTTACAGCATTTCTAGAATCTTTAAAAAAAACTTAAAAAAATATGTCATTGGAATTCCCAAATTCTTTAAAAAATCCACATCTTTAGAGATTACAGAAATCTTTAGAAAAATTAAAAATTAAAAACTTACAATGCCTCTAAAATTGTTAAAGCGAAAATAATTCTCAAGATTTACAAGATTCCTTTATCTTCATAATCTTTAAAATTTACTAATGCTTTAGAAAGGCTAAACTGACAGTTATGAAAATTTAAGAATCCCTAGAAACTCCAAAATTTTATAAAATAAAAAAAATGTCAAAAATGTCTCCAAAATTTACAGAAATCGTCATGTGTTTTAAAACCCGCAAATTATTTAAAACTGTAGATCTCTATAAGGTAAAAGAATTTCTATGATGGCAAAAATTTGAAAACTAACTAAAAAAAATAACTTTTTCAAAATATTCCATTTCTCAACATTTGCAAAATTCCTCTGATCTTCAAGATTTTTAAAATTTTAGTCTAAATTTCTAAAAGTTATAAGAATTTTCTAAAATGTCTAAAATTTCTGCCGTTCCAAGACTCCGAAAAACTTTAGAATTTCCAAATAATTTTAAATGTCAGAATCTCCGTAAGTTATAGCAATTGCTAATATTTCTAGTATAAGAATTCAAGAATCTCTAGAACCTTCTAATTTTCTACAATATCTAAAATTTCCAGTACAAGTTTCCAGCCTTCTTAAGTTCCAGGAAATCTTCAAGTTTCCTAGCATTTTCAATTTACCTAAAAAGTTAGAAAAAATCTTAAACGTCTAAAACTTAAAAATCTGTTTTTCCAAGTTTTGCAAGACAGTTTTTCAATTTTTAAAGTATTAAAATTTTGTAGAACGCTCAAAATTTCTACAACGTTTAAAATTCCCAAAATATTTAAGTTTTCAACCTTTCCAGGTTTTTGAAATTTTCAAATCTTCAATTTTACGTATCTTAGATATGATTCCTAAAATATTCAAAAATTCCCAAAAGAAAATCAGACTTTAAGAAACAATAAAAAATAATTTTAGAAGAAAATTTATTTAAAATTTTCTAAACTTCGAAGCCTTCTGCAAGCTCGCTTTTCATCCAAAAACATGTCATTTTGGTCTAAAAGGACAGAAATTGATGGGATTTATTGATCCCCGCTCGCACTAGAAACTAAATAACCACTTTGTGAATTTTATTTTGAGCAAAATGCTTAAAACAAATAACAATACATACATCATTGGTGTCAACCTTACAACTAACGTAAAATTCCATAAATTCGCAATAAATAAAATCGTAGAAACATCAAAATTACATTAAAAACGGAGCCTGAAGAGTCCCAATCGGCGGTTTTATATCGACCATCGAATTCTTATCAATATGCGTCTTTTTATGCGTCTTCAACGCCGAACTCTGTCTAAATGCTTGTCCACACTCATCACAAATATACGGTTTTTCCCCCGTATGAATTCTCAAATGCGACGTTAAATCATTCGACTGTGAAAATGCCTTCCCGCAAAATTTACAAACGTACGGTTTTTCACCTGTATGGGTTCGTTTATGCCTCGCTAGAATTCCCGATCGCGAAAATTTCATTTTACAGACGTCGCATTCGTAAGGTTTTTCTCCTGAATGAATTCGTTTGTGTTTGGTTAAAGAACTGGAGGTGGTGAAGCCGTGGTTGCAAACGGGGCAGACGAAAGGACGAGCGCCTGGAAAAAATCGTCAAATTTGTGAGGTTTTGAAGGAGTGAGGAGAACCTGTGTGTTTCCGAAGGTGGGCCGAAAGCTCTCCTTTACTCGCAAAACCGTTTCCGCAAGTGCTGCAGAGGTGGGCTTTTATGCCGCTGTGTCTGATGGTATGTTGACGGAGATTTCCCAATTGGTTAAAGCCTTTACCGCAGGTTGAACACAAGAATGGTTTTTCGCCGTTGTGGGTGCGCATGTGATCTTTTAAGTTTGATATTTGGTTGAAGCCTGAAAAATATTAACGTTTAATACATGGAGACAAGATAAACGATATTACGTCTAAGATGCATTTAAAAATAAAGTCGAATGCGATAACGTCGTTATTTCTATTACTGCTTATCAGATTTCGGATTTATTTACGGAAATAGCTAAGGAAGTTAATAATTTCAAGTGTTTAGATGCTTTGTAACGGTAAGAACTCGGATATTTATATAACGCTAAGAATTAGATAAATCAGGTGCTTTCGTAATACTGAAAGCCTTCTAATCAATGTGGCTATTCTATCTAAAAATTCCAAATTGATGGAAAACACTTTCGTAATACTAAAAGCCTTCTAATGAATGTGGAAAAATTCTATCTAAAAATTCCAAATTGATGGAAAACATTAAATCTCACTGAAAATTTAAACAACTGGTAAATGGTACCAAGACCACTAAAAGTTCTAACGACTTCAGCAGTCAAATTGTCAATTTTTTTAAAAATTATGAAATCTTTGGAATTCCACAGAAAACTCTAGAAGCTACAAAAATTTTTAGTTTTCAAATTAAAAAAAAAATACAAACTCCACAAAAAATAAGAAATTCTTAGAACCCCAAAAATCGTTCCAATAAGTCAAATTTTTACAACACTAAAATATTTAATTCTTGACCTCCCCAAGATTCTCAATTTCTCCAAATCAAAATTCTTAAAATTGTCCAATCAAAAATCAAAATTTATAGAACCTACAGAACTCAAAGATGTCTAAAATCTCCGAAATTTAAAATTGGACAAAGACTTAAACATGGAACTCTACAACAGTCTACAAAAACTTTCAGTTCTCTACGTTTACAAAGTACAATATCAAAAATTAAAATCTATGAAATTACTAGAATTTCTTCACATTTTCAAAATTCTGGTTTAACAAAATTCTTTGAATCTTCATGATTTCTAAAATTCACAAGATTCTTGGATCCTTAGTCGTTTAAAAATCTTTTTGAAGTTCTACAACGACTTTAAATACCCAGTTTCTTAATTTTAGAATCTCCAAAGCTACTAGATCAGTAAATCTTGAAAAATTTTCGGCCCACGAACAGTTCACTAAATTTATCACAGTCACCAAAATTTCTACTGTATTTAAAAGATTTTGAATATTCTTAAAGCTCTCTCAAAACCTTAAAATAATTTTTTGACGGTAAAAACTAAGAAAATTTTTGAATTCTTAAACGTTCCAAGATTCCTAAAAATAAGCTTCTTAAAATTCCAAAATTAGAGTCTAAAATTTTAAAAACTGCAAATTAAAAAGTTCCTAGAACGTCTAAAACTTCCAAACTATTCCATTCCTTAAAGTTGGTGAGATTTTTTGAATTTTCAAAGATCTTTACAATTCACTATCTCTTTAGAAGCCTAAATTTCTAAGAGTTGTAAAAATTTAACAATCTCTAAAATCTCCAAATATTTCTGCATTGTAAAAATGATCAAACTTTCTTTTTCAATCTTTCCAAGATCCAACATCTTCAATCTCCTTACGATTCCCAAACCATTTGAAACTCCAGATCTCTAGAAATTTTTAGAATGCTTAAAACATCCCAACTATTCAATTTCCAACAAATTATAAAATTCCGGAGAATTCCTAGAACTTCCAAATAATTTGGTTCCCTACTTTTACAAATACGAAAAAATGTTATATAGTATTCTATAAAATTAGTATCATTTTCTTGAATGTCCAAAATCTTTAAGATTCTTAGAATTCACAAATTCTTCAAGTCAAAGCCTCTAAAAGTTAGAATGTATAAAATTTCTCCAATACCAAAAATAAAAATCTTTGCATTCCTAAAAATTATAGTGAATAAAAGAGAGAGGGAACCGAATTTCTTAAATCATCTGAAAGCTATGCTATCTAAAATATTAAAAATAACCAAAATAGCCAAAATTTCCAAAATATCTCAGTTCTCAAGCCCATAGTCTTCAAATTATCTAGGATTGTTATTTAACACAACTTCAAAAATCGCAGAAATCTCTAAAAACCTAAAATGCCATCCAATTTCTGAATTCTAAAACTTTTCAGTTAGAAAAGCTACAAAATTTTTAAGATACGAGAAATTTCCAAAGTTAGAGAATTTCAAAAAAATATACAATTCCCACAATTTTCAATATTCTGAAAGCTCCTAAAAGTATCCAAATTTCAAAAATTCCTCAATTTTCAAGGTTTGCAAAATTCCCAAAGTCTTATATGACTCCCTAGAATTTCTGTAAGACTTCCATAATTTCCTTTTCAAAATTCTTAAAATCTTCAAAACATTCGTCTCCAAATTCTTCAAGATCATTAAGTTCCCAAATTCTGCAAAAAGACTAAAACTTCAAGACTCCTATAACTTCCCAAATTTCTACAGAAACAAAATTTTAAATTCTTAAAGCCCTGATGTCTCCAGATTTTTTTGAATTTTCATGAAAATCCCCGATGTTGTTAAAATTTTTTGGAAATCAAAACGAATGACAATAAAGTCTAAAATTCTTAAAACTCCTAAAAATATGTTTCTAAACATCTCAATATTTCACAATGTCAATTTTCAACCCTTTCAAGCTTCGTAAAATCCTCAAACTGTTCAAGATTCTCTAAATGGTCATTATCTCTGAGAGTTTCTAGAATTCCCAAAATTTTACGTTGAAAATTCTGAAAACTTCTAAAATATCTAAATTTTCAAAATATTTCAGTTGTCAAGCTCCACAAGATTTCTAAAGTTCTTCAAAACTCCTAGATTTCCAAAAAACTAGTAGGAGCCTAAGAATTGCTTAAGTCTCCAAAACTTTTGCAATAGCTAAAAATCCAGATTTCCCCAGCTCCTAAAATAAATAAAATTACTAAAATTTGGAAAAAACACAGAACTCATGCCTTGCAAAACCATAAAAATGTCCTTAAATTGTTTGAAAAATATCTAAAATTACAAATTCCCAATTCTTCTCAGTTCACAAAGTTTTCAAAATTTAAAGATTTTTCAAAACTTACAAGTTTCATAAGATCTCCAAATCATTACAAAATGAAAATCTTTCAAGCATCCAAAATCTGAAGATTCAAAAATTGATCAATTTCTGAAGTAACAAAGTTTTTCTTCTCCAAACTTTTTGGTAGATATTTTTAGAATTGTTAAAATTTCCTAAATTCCCAATAAATTCTTAAATCTCCCAAATTCCTAATGATCTTCAAAACGAACACAATACAAATTTACGAATTCATGTATAAATTTTGATAAAGAATAACTATTAAATTCCTGATAATTTTTCTATTGTGAATATCCTAAAAAATTAGTATTAGAAGTGGCTGTGGAAACATTCTAAAAAACATACTAAATCCTAGCTTCTAAAAACGAGAGTACCATAACCTTTTACATACCTTTTAAACAAATAGCACAAATATGTGGTTTGATGCCTGAATGTATATTCATATGATTATTAAGCTGCTCAGACCTAACAAATCCCTTGTTGCAAGTAGAACAAACATACGGCTTATTCTGTGAATGAATTTTCATATGCCTATTCAAATGCGCCTGTTTACTAAATTTCTTCCCACAAATTGTGCAAACTATACAATCTTTATTCTTCCCATGGTCTTGAATGTGCATATCCAGCTGCTCCTTCTTCCCAAACAACATATTACAATCACCACAAGAATATAAGGCGTTTTCTGTCTTAATTACAACTTCTTCTTGTTCCAACTCTTCACTTGAATTTACAATATCGAAAGCTTGATCGGCCATCTTCATCGCGTGCGCTATTTTATGCCTCAACAACAAATCATTGCGAGAGAAAGCCTTAGCACAGATAGTACATGTGTATGCTTTAATAGCAGAATGTGTCTTAATATGATGAGCAAGAGCGTTTTCTTTTGTGAACACTTTTAAACAATGCGGACACGACAGTTCCTTCTCACTAATATTCGCAGAGATTTCCAGAGATTCCACTTCACTGTCACTTTTCTCAGGCACATTAAAACCGTCAAACTCATCACTCACATCATTTTGAAGTTCCGAATCCTCTGAATTTATTTCCGGTTTGATCACAATGTCATAAATGTCTTTAATGTCTGTGAGAGGCTTCACTTCTACGGGGACGTGTTCAAGGGGGCTTTGACCGAGTCTGCTCCTGAGAACTTTTTCTGACTCTTCACATTTTTGTTTAAATAAATAAAACTTTACGGTGGTTGAGGCGCACGTTCGGCAAATCGTCTCGGGTAAACCATCGCCGAGGGTTATCTAAAAGACACGTTTTGTATGTTTGTTATTGTAAAGTTTACCATTTACCTGTACAGAAGCAAAAGCCATCATCATTTCTGAAAGATGTATCGAAACGCGATTTTCTTCGTCGGATACAAAGATTGATTGGAAATCCCCTGTTTCTGTAAGACATGCACGACATATATTCGGTGGATTTTCTTCCAACATTTTTGAATAGGTTAAATTAAAACGAAATTTAATTAAAGGGGAAACGCTTTGGAAGCTTTGACATTGACACCGTTTTCATGACGGTAACACTGCACAGATGCCGCTAGGGTCGTAATGAAGCGCGGGAAGTTCAAAGTCTAAATTCGTCATCGGTTTCATCAGGTTCTATATTAAATATAAATCTGATGGTTCAAAACTTTTGAAACCTATCGAATAAGTTCTATTGAGTGATTTATTTATGGTTTTTGTTCTATCCCATAACATTGTGATAATATATAATAATTATTATTAGAGCTAATAATGCGCAAGCGCGAATGTAAAAGGGCAGTTGTCTTTGTTGACATTTACGTTTTTGTTTTTTGACATTTGAAATTAATATTAGCGTTCTACTCAGTTCTCCGTGATTTTATTTAAGCGTAGGTAAGTAATATCAACATTATTGTAATATTTTTTTTAACGGGCGTTAGATGCATTTATATACCTACATATAAAAAGGCAACCCAAAAAAAATATGTAGAATTCATCAAAGCTATTATAAATATAGGTACCTACCTAATCTTTTCAGTATTTCAGCTGTTTATCAATTGCAGATAGCAAAAAATGGCAGCAAAACGTTTCGGTGTAAAAACCAGTATTTTAAATGAACTGAGATTATTCCAGTTAATGTTAAAGCAGAAACAGAGAATAAATTACAATGTGACAATCGAAGGTAATGTCGGTAGGCGCCAGACTATTATTTTTGTAGTAGGAAATGAGGTGACATTAGATGGGAACACTTACGTTATATTAAAAGATGCAGCCATAGATCGAGGTTCGAAAATTTCTTTAATACTTCATGGAGTATTAGAGATGGATATTACCTTTGAAACATTACCATTGAAGAATAGATGTTGGGGCCAAATGTATGTATGTATGTTAAAGCATACAACTTACTTTTAATTTTGTACCTTTCTTGTTACAGTTCTGCAAACTGGACCCCGAGCCCTGAGAAAGAGTATTTACAAAGTAGAAACGTTATACATGTAAACAAACAATTAATAAATAAATAGATGAATTAATGCCGTTGTTATTTGTCTGTTAAGTACTTGAAAACAAAAGATAAGATGAATAAAAACGTAAGTGATGTGAAGAAGACTTGAAGAAATTAGCTAGTAGGTAATGAAGCAACTTTGACAAATACAGTTTTCTCATCAATTTTCTTTTAAAGTCGTTATTCTTATAAAACAGGACAGGACTGTGCTCATAAGGGCCTTGTCTGAATTTGCTCAATGCTCAATAAACAAAGTGCTCTGAGGGGGCCTTCTTAGTAGTAAAAAACATAAATATTATTTATTACATTGACATTTTTAAATCACTAAAGTTGATAAAAATAAATTAATCTCCTAATTTTATGGTTATAAAATCATTTTAAAGTCTTAAAATTAATACTATTTTTTTAAAGTTTTTTAAAAACAAAAGTCGTGTCAGTTTTTAATCATAATTAACAAAAATCTCTAAACTAATATTCAAAATAATTAAAAAAGTTATAGTCATGTCTCAGAAATCTATAAAGTGCAAAAAATTGTATGAAAAACTTCTGAAGTCTAGATCTTTGAAATCTCCAAAATCTGTACGTACAGTTTGTAAAAAAAAATTATTGCATAAATATTCTGGATCTAATAAAATTTTGAAAATTCAAAATCTCAATTTTCATGTTACTTTAGATCTTTGTTAGTTTTAAATAAACAGTTCAAAATCTTTAAAATTTTACAAAGTATATCTAAAAATTGAAAATTTTATAAAATTATTCGACGTTATCAAGTTTATAGGTAGGTTTCTAAAGTCTTTACATTATTCAAAGTTCTTAGAACTCTCAACGTCATCAAAATGCAAAAGTTCTAAAAATTATTAGCATCTTTAGAAAAATTTCTGACAACAACAAGGTTTTTGAACATATTCTTAAAATAGATAAAAAAAATCATGTCTTCGAATTTTATGCAATGAATTTTATTTTATTTTATTTTATAATTTTTTAATTGCCCACTTTTTCTAATTCCATTTTCTTAAATTCACACATTTCCGTTTCGTTTTTCGCTTCCGAACTCGAATTTTCGCACGCCACTGTACATCCGCACCCTAGTGTCATAATCACGTGACAAATTTGGATTATGTTGTGCAAACAGGTGTTCCCTCCGTCTGTCAAGCCACCCAAACAACCTCCCAACCCAAAATGAAAATCAGAATGAAAATAAATTTAAACAAAGTGTGTAGATCTTGTCTTAGTGAACGTGGACATTTACGCGAAATTTTCTCAACGAAACTACCAAAAATGATGGAAACTTGCGCCGATGTCCAGGTAAATCCAACAAAGATCTGTTCTGTCGCCCCCTTTAGTCCACCCTGAATTCGTAGGTGTCAGAGCAAGATGACCTCCCCGCGAATGTCTGCGTGACTTGTTTTCACTTGATCGCGAAATTCTACACGTTTAAGAAGAAAATGGAAAGAAGTGAGAGGATTTTGAAGGCTTACATACAACAGAATCAAATGAAACAGAAAGATATTCTAGATATCGCGGTGAGTGAGGCTCAAATTGAGTCGAATACGGATCTGGAAGTTGTGAGTGATGAGGATATTCCACTTAGTAAAAGGCAGCAAAAGATGAGGAGGAGTAAAGTGAAGGCTAATAAAATCATAGATGATATCCTCAAAGATGATAAAGATAACAATTCGGAGGTGAGCGAGGTTGAAAACCGCGAAGAGGTTGGTTTTGAAGGTTTGGTTGATGGGCCCCCACCGTTGGTCCCGTTGGAACCGACGAAAAAAAGCGACACCTCCACGGGGGCTATAATCAGAGACTTACCGGAGGAGCCCCCACCACTAATACCCATAAAACCCATAATCCTCCCTGATAATGTCTTAACCAACCTCGAAAGTCGCATCGAGTTGAATCTCCAATGTACGACATGTAACGAAGAATTCACATCACTGACAGCTTTAAAAGAACACAAACTCAACAATTGCAAAGAAAACACGTTGAAATGCAACATCTGCCGGAAAGAATTCAAAGAACGCAAACGGTTGATCGGCCATCTAAAAGGCCACATGGTTGTGAAAGACTACGGTTGCAAAATCTGCGGGAAACGTTACCCCAATCCTAGCACTTTCCGCGTGCACATGCGGACCCACACCGGAGAAAGACCTTTTAAATGTCAGATTTGCAACAAAGGCTTCGTGCGATGGGCCGGAGTCGTGGGACACATGAAAACCCACCAATCTCACAAACCTTACAAATGCGACACGTGTGGGAAAGGCTTCAAGATTTCCTCAAACCTAGAACGTCACAAAGTCCTCCATTCGGAAAGTTTGCCCTACTGTTGCAACTACTGTGGGAAAACCTTCAGTCAGTCTGATAACCTTCAGCTCCATATCAGGACCTATCATACCAACGAACGTCCGTATTTATGTAACGAGTGCGGGAAGGGCTTCGTTAGCTCGACGAGACTGAACAGACACATGTGGGTGCATACTGGCTACAAACCGTACCGTTGTAAATCCTGCCCGAAAGCTTACTCGAATTCCAACGATTTGAAAAATCACGAAAGGAACCATTTGGGAAACGTTACAGACGATGATAAACCATACGCGTGTAAAGTTTGCGAGATGAGATTTTACCATCCTTGCAGATTAAGTAAACATATGAAAACTCATGAGAGACCGTATTCGTGTTCTATTTGCTTCAAGAGTTTTAGTACTAGTGCGCTTTTGAATAAACACTTGACGGGGAAGAAGAGTATGCACTACGTGCAAGTTGAAGAGGTGCAGCCGGATGCTGGGGTCAATCAAATTTTTTTAGAGTATTAAGATATTTATGCCGCAACTTTTAATAGTTTTAACTATTGCTGTGAATGTAGAGATTTTGTATGTTTTTAAGAAGCCTAAGAAAGTAGTTGACGTGCCATTAGAGGACATTGTAAGAAATAAAAGTTTGAATTATAAAGATCGGTTTTTAAAAAACGGATGTGGGGCGTTTCATTTAGTTCCTGACAAAAACATTTTGTTTATTGTTGAAAAATCAATTCGCATGTAATTTAACTATAAAAGATGTACCCGTTGCAATTCTAATAAATAGAAAAAATTCTTTAAGTATCCAAATTTGGAACCTAAAGCTAAAAAAATGAAATTGTAATTCCAATAAATTTTTAGTCATATCCATACCTTAATTAACTGCTAAATTTACAAGCTTAATCTTTTATACCAAAGCAATTTTAAGGACTTAGAAAGTCTCATTATTCCTCAATCATTTCCAAGTTCGTTAAAGATCAACTTCTCTAAAAACTTAAATTTTTAGACTTAGAATGCCAGTTCAAAATCTCTACAAAATGTGGCTTCTTAGTCTTTATAAGATTCGTAAAATCATCTAGATCTCTAAAAGTCAAAATCTCTCAAGACTTTTTAAAGTACTTCAAGGAAATCTAGAATTTCCACGATTTCCATTGCCTAAAATTTTCTTATGTTTTTAAGATGTTTGAAAATTCCCAAATTTGTGGATTTGTGCACAAATCTAGAATTCTCAAAATCTCCAAAATTTTGAAAATTATAGCTTTTGAATATACAAAATATGTCGCATTCGTAGAATTTTTCAAATCTTCTAGTTCAGTAAAAGAGAGAATTCTCTAGATCTGTAAAAGGTAAAATCTCTAAAGGCTCTCTATAATACACCATTCTACAATATTTTAATTTTTTATGTTTGCAAGATTCCTTAATCATCAAAATCTTCAAATGCATCTAAAACATTTAATTCTATACTCATTACATCTGGGCACCTTCTAGATGTGTATCTATAAGTTTAAAATCCTTAGAATCCCGACTTTGTTTAGAGACAGGACCTCTTCTAATTCTTGAAATTAGAAACTTCCAGAATTCCAGATTCTCAATATTTTTACAGTTTCCAAACTATATTAAGATTCAAGATTCTAGATCTTTAAGAATCAAAGATTTTCTATAACACTACAAGGAATTCTGGAATCGTCATAATTTATAGTCAAAATTTCTATATTTGCATTGTTCCTTAACTATTGAACATTTTTTCAAAAGTTCCAAATGCTCATTCTAAAATCTTTAAAATTACTAGATGTCTATCTAAAATCTTCAAGATCATTAGAATCTCAGCCTCGTTAAAAGACAAGAATTCTTGAAGCTCAATTCATTTAAAACCCAAATTATCTATAATTCTTGAAAATACTGAAACATACAAACTGGTCCAATCTTCAAGCTTCAAAGTTTCACATTTTGTAAACTAATATGAAAAATTAAAAATTAAAAATGAGGAAAATTTTCAACGTATTTTTTCATGTATAGCAAAATTCCTATTTTTTCAAGATCGCCATCATTGTGACATTTATGACCCGAAAGTAGATTAAAAAACAAACAAGAAGATAAATCAGAATCGCTTTCTTATAATTACTAGAATGATAGACAGAGGACGTTCCAGAAATCTCACGCCAAAACAAGTTGGAGATTTGGAGTATATTGATAGCTTGTTTATGAGATTTTAAGTAAAGCTGACAGAGCTACCAACATGTAAAAAAATAGTAGGTCTACTGAGATTCCAGACAATCATTCATAAATCTGAAAATCTGGAAAAACAGTTTTTTTTAAAAACCTCCAAAATATGTCACTGATCAATCTTTATCACATTCATAAAATTTTCAAAATCTTCTAGTTCTGTAAAAGTCAGAATTTTCTAGATCTATAAAAGGCAAAATCTCTTAAGCGGCTCTACAATGCTTCAAGGAATCCTAAAATCTCCATGATTTATAAAAATTTTGATCTTTTTGAATTTTTCAAGGTTGCAGGAAAACTCTTAATTCTATGCTCATTAGAATTGCTATACCTCCTAGATGTGGATTTTAAATTTTAAGATGCGATTAGAATCCTACCTTCATGAAGAGGCAGGACCTCTTAAAATTCTTGAAACACTAAAACTGCCAATATAGTTCTCAATAGTAGAAATTCAAATTTTTTTCAGTTTCTAAACTATTAAAAAATGTTAAAAAGATCTAAAATTCTTGGTACTAAAATCTGTAGAATTAATAAATATTCTAGAATGTCTAAAACTTTTAAAATATGTGTTCTAACACTTCACAAAATTTTAGAATGACAACTTCTTACAATATAGAAATTGCCTAAATTTTTATTACACCGACAGCTTCTCGGTAAAATCAAAATTTTGAAATTTCAAAGTTCAAAATCCAAAGTTTCTATCAAAAATATAATTTGAGTGTATTAAGAATTTTAGCACTCTTAATGGCATAAAATTCCCGAGAGCTTTCAAAACTCTGAATTTATAATAATAATAATGATTTCTCTAATCTTCCAAATTTTCTAGAATTAAAAATCCTAAAGTTATTAGTTATTATTAGTTTTTGGAATCTCCAAAATTTCTCAATAATTAAAAGATTACTAACATTTTCAAGATTTCGTCTTCTAAAACTTTCCAAGATTTATAGCAGCTAAACCATTCAACATGTCTACAATATCTAGAAGAGTTAAATGCCGCAAACCTCTGAAATTGAAAAAAAAAAGTTTTAGAATCTTCAAAATATATCATTTTTTAGTCTTCACACGATTCGTAGAATTTTCAAAATTTTCTATTTCTTTGAAGACTGCAATTTTCCAAAATTTTTAAATCCTTCGATCAGATCCTTTGAAATTTTTGTTAAAAAGTTAAAAACATCTAAACTTTTCATTCAAAAATCTTAGTATTTCTAAACCTTCTAGATATGATTCCAATATCTTCAAGATCCAGAGAATTCTAACATCGTTGAATACACTAAAATTTCGAAAATGTCTTCTAAAATTCCTAAGATTTTACCTTACTTATAACCCCCTGACTGCTCGACTAAATTATTTATTTTAAAATATAAACTGTTTTTATAAATATATCACTTAAAATACTGAGCCTATCTTAGAATACGACATTATTGCTTTTTACTAACAATCACAGATTATGCAACAACGGTATCGGCGCCGGTAAAATGACAGTAAACTGCGTCTTGACACTCCCATCGCTGCTTTTAACTTCAATATCTTGAACAGTGTCGCTCATAAACTCCTCAGCTACAATCTCCGTCCCCAACTCCACAATTTCATTCTTGTACAAAACACAGTTTTCAGTAGTATAATTCTTATCTAAAATAATGTCCTCGGTGGTGACACTCTCCTTCTTCTCTGCTTTTTTCCGCCTTTTGTTAGATTGATGAGTTTTTCTGTGAGTTCTTAGAGTGCTGCTTTGGTTGAAAGCTCGCCCGCAGATATCACAAACATACGGCCGCTCCCCTGTGTGGATTCTTTCATGTTTTACCAACATGGTCTTGGTGGTGAAAGCTTTAGAGCAGCGGGAACAAACGAAAGGTTTTTCTCCAGTGTGAGACCTGATGTGAACCGTCAATTGACCAGTAGTGGACATCCGTTTGCCGCAAATGGTGCAGAGCACCGGTTTATCTCCGGTGTGGGTCCTTTGGTGGCTTTTCAAATCCGTGGATTGGCGGAAAGCCATGCCGCAAATGTGGCACACGTACGGTCTTTCGTTTGTGTGTTTTCTCATGTGGACTTTTAAGACACTTTGGGACATGAAACTACCGTTGCAGATTTTGCAAAGGAATGGTTTGTAGCCGGTGTGGAGTCTCTGGTGGTAGTGGAGGGCGCCGCTCTGACGGAAACCTTTTCCACAAACTGAACACAAATGTGGTTTTTCTCCGGTGTGGTTTTTCATGTGCTCTGCGAGGAAACTGGGATAGGCGAATTCTTTGAAGCAGATCTGACAACTGTGCTTCTTTTTCACGTAGTTTTTGTCGTGGATTTTCATGTGTCTTTTCAGGCTTTCGGCGGTAAGGCACCCTGGAAAAAGAATTGGAGTTGGGAAAAAGGTGTCTTTTACTCACCTTTGCTGCAAAATTTACAAGGATAAGGCTTCTCGTCGGTGTGTTTGTACTCATGCTGTCTCAACAAATACTCATACATAAACTGCTTGCCACAAACCTTGCAACTGAATTTTTTATCCTCATCTCTGATGTGGGACCTCAGATGCACATTCAGATGCAATTTCTTTGGAAACGTTTGTGAGCACTCATTACACTTAAACGCATTGTCATTATGAGTCTTCTTATGCTTACTGAACTTAGTTTTATTATTAAAAGAGGTGTTGCATTCCTCACAAAAATACTTCACGGTGACATTCTTCCCCTCACAACAATCCTCAGACCTCAAAACCTCCTCAATTCCATCTTTAGAATCACAACTAGTCTCCAAAATCTCACTCTCATCATCTTTACAGGTATTCCTCAAAATAATATCAGAGGAAATACAAGTCTGAACTACATCAAAAGCGGTACTCAACTTTTCCAAGCACTCGGTACAAACAGCGTTGGTAAAACCATCTTGCTCAGAAATCTAAAAAACACTATTAGGGGGGCACTTTGTTTTGTCAACATAACCTCTAAATGTGTGATTTGACGTAAGAACTCAACCAGGTTCGTCTCGGTGTTCTGAATCTTAGCATGAAAGAGATCCACACATTCGGTAGCTTCTTTAATACAGATTCGACACAGTTTTGCGAAGTTTTCCATTGTTAGAGTGACATTTTAAAGAAGAGCTTGGGACACACCACATAATCCAAACTCGCGTAAACAGAATGAATCAGTGGCGTACGTGGACGTCCGAAGTTCGCGCTCTTGGTTTCGGGGTGGTGATACTTAACTTAAGTATGACACAATAATGTGTTAACCTCACTTTTAGGTCAGGACGACGTTTAGTCCCGAGCGAACTGTCAAATCGGTGATAATTCTGGGGTTTTTGATTTTATTACCGGGAAAAAATGGGGCGCGAAATTTAATTGGATTTTATCCTACAGAGTGGTGTCCGGTAGGCACATGTAACGAAAATTATGTAACCAAATGGTTTTTATTGTGCATAAGAAAAAACGACAATTTTAGTCTGTTAAAGACGCTTTGCTCGTTTAGAATTATGAGCATGATCTAAAGTAACTAACAACTATACAAAAATATTTGATTTCAAATTCAACAACAATTATATTTCTAAATACTAACAAAAAAATCGAGTCGGGTTTACAAAAAAGAGTTAGATAGAAACATAAAAAGAGATTTCTAAGTAGTGTACAAATAAAATAAATTGATATAAGTTAATTAAACATAAATGATTCACAGTAATTTTCGTCTTGTACCAACTTCAATATACAAATTAAAGCCCAACAATGTCACTGTGTCAGTTCATATTATGCCGAGCTTTCATGTGTAGCTTCAAATGGTACTTCCTCGAAAGCACCGCATGACAAACCGGACACCTCGTGTTCCCCGCATGCACCGGTTTGTGCTGCTGTAAACTATAAGGATGTGAGAAGACCTTGTCGCAGATGTTACACTTGACGGTATCAATAGGCCACAAGTTCTTAGTAGAAGTCACTTGGTCTGTAACAAGACATCTCATTAGTACAAATCCACCTTTTTTTGAAGAGGACCACGTTCCGTCTCGTGAGTCCTCACCTTAAAGATTGTGGCGCGCCTTCATGTGCATCTTTAAATTATACTTTCGTGAAAGTACAGCGTGACAAATTGGACATTCCGTGCTCCCAGAATGTACTGCTTTGTGATGATGTAGACTGTATGGATGCGAGAATACTTTGTTACATAAGTTGCATTTGAGGCAATCTTCTGAAAAATTACTGTGCTTTACTTTTGTGTCCGGGTCCAGAAGCGTCGTCGGGCCGAAGAAATCCGTCTCAACTGGAAAATAACGCAACAATGAGAGTAACTCGCATCTGCAAGACTTGTAAATGGAACATTGGAGGTGGTTTGGAAAAGTCTAAAGTACTTGTTACATTTTACAAGTCTTACGTCTGTGTCTGAACTAAGAAAAGGTATAAGTGCCTAGGAGGTAGGTTCTGCTTTTAGGAAGCTTGCAGATGGATGTTACGAATCCAATTGTTGTCTTCTTAAAAAAATAATAAAACAACTTCAAAATTGGTGTAGACAACTTTATTAACAACCATAAAAATTCAATAAACATGTTAACTACTACTGGTGACTTTAACTCTTTTTGTATCAATTCCTATTCTCTCTGCAGCTTCTTTAATCCACGTCGCGATCTGGTTCTTCCCGACAGGAGAATCTTTGTACCACCCCGTTGTCCCAGTTTTGGTCCAGCTAGGATTCGGCGTTAGAAAGAGTCTGTCTGTTGTAATATTACTGTTACTAGCTCTCCTGTCTAGCAATTTAAGCAGCAACCTGTTAAATCAACCTTTTGATGATATAAACAACAGAGAAAGTGGTACCAACCTTACAGGGCATACATCTGGATTATCGATGTTAGTAACCAACCACTTATTTTTTCTAGAATCTCCTTCCACGGTACTGCCAGGATCATACAACATCCTTCCCGTGAAAACCCCAAACTCATCAAACTCCTCTCGAAAATATCTAGTCAAACAATTCACCGCATCTTGATTTTTCCACCCCAGTTCAAAAGCCGCAACGTGATAAAACTTCCTCTGTAAACCAACCGGCGTGTTCTCATCCCAAATCGCATAAATCTGTAACTTCTCCGTCTCATTCAAAGTCACCGAACGAATTTTCCTCTTTTCTGGAAGCGTTTTCAACTGCCTCCTCTTACTATCCCGCGAATCCCTCGCTTTTTTAAATTCGATATCTCTGAACGGATCGAACGTTAGCTGATACTTCTCATAGAACATTTCTTGTAACATCTTCGCCGTCGTGTTCCATATCGTTTTAACCACACCTTCTTTGTAGTCCGTTCCGTCTGTTTTTTTCATGTTAAAGCCCCAATCGGCGAGAATCTCACTAATTTCGTTTATTGACGTGTTTTGGTTGAGTGAATATTTACGTTCTCGACAGAAACTTCGAAATGCAGACCAGAAGCAACTTCTGCTTCTCAGTGTGTTTCTAGGAATTGTTTTTATCGTTGGCTTGTTTTTTTCGGAGAAACGTGTGTGCTGACGTGGCACTTCGACTTGAAACCATATAAAACTATTAGATACACTGCACACACAAACTGGGGGAGGTGACTATTTCTCGAACACTGACACTAGTTTTCTTAGCACTTAAAATTGGAATTATTAGGGGAAATAGACGGTAGTGATGTCTTGGGCGTGTAAAAGCAAGCAAAGTGGTGACAATTACACGCAGAAGAGGTATTAAGGAATGAAGAAAACTTTTGTAAAAAAAGTTTGTTAAAATTTTTAACTATTAAGAGATTCAAAGCCTATAAATCGCGAATATAATGAACAAATTGCAAAAAAAGAATTTTAGTTTGGTTATTTAAAATGGTGGATGCGCCGGTTTCATTTTTCAAAAATAATTAAATCCGATTTCCAAAACAGACTCTACTGTCATCGTAGAGTTATTTTGTCTGTTTTGTTTGTTCGTACTTGAAAAATCAATGGAGAAAAGTAACAGGACCAGAACAATTAGGAATTCTAGTGAAACATTGGAATCAGGAATTTATAGATTTTTGCACGGGATAATCTAAAATTGCCTAAAAGTATAAACCACCCGTCGAATACCAAACTTATAAATAAACTTACTTTTGAATTCCTCGTCCACGTTTTGTTGCGTCGTCCCTAGAACAAGCAACTTTAGCCAATTATTTCATCTACAATTTTCCTTACCCTTGTCATAAAAATCTTTATTTTCTTGCGTTTGATCTGGCTGTAGCGGGTCCTCTAAAGGATCATCAAAACTAACAATTTCTGTGGGCTCAGTTTTCACCTCTGATATAAACAAAGTCTCTTCTTCCTGTCTTTGTATTTTCTCTCTTTGTGGCTCATTTTCCTGAGTCCTCGGTCTTTTCAAAGTCCTTTTAGTGTCTTCGGCTAAATCAAAGTATTGTTAGTTCAAACACAGAGACACGGTTTTACTTACGAGTTGATTCGATAAACGTTTCGTCAGAGTCGGGGTCTGCGTTCGCACTTTCTTCCTCTTGTTGGGCCCCAAGACCAGGCCCCACTTCAGTAAGTCCACTGATTTTTAAAAATTGCGCTAACTTGAGAAAATCGTCCAATTTTGACTTGTCCACACTCACTTCTCCATTGTAGATAAAATGAAGGATGTCTGTGAGGATTGTGTGGTCAACCCCATACATGATAATCACAGGGTGTTGACAGGGCACCTCTCTGAGGGCCTCGCGGAAATATTTACTACATGCTGAGAGAAGGATTTTGTGGGCTTGAATTTTCTTACCCTGACAGCAAAGTGTCACGTCGGTTAGTTCTTTGGTATTTAAAAGATCGTCGAAAGCTTGGCGGACGAAATGCATGTGGTTCTTCCAATTAACACAATATTCTTTATTAGAAGAGCTCATTTTGAATCGATTCGAGGTCTTTAACTAGTCGATAAAACCACGTAAACAAACGGTTAAGAGGGCACCAGAGTTCAAAAGGTCACCGGTTACGTCACTTATAATAAAACTCGTTTTATACGGGAAATGTAAGTATGGACCGTGGAAATTCGGGGGAAATCACTTTTAATTAGCTTTCGAGAAGTTGCGGTTAATTATAAGTCACTGACTTGACGCACTTGTGACCGTTCACCTATGACCTGAAGTTAGCTGTTGTGACCGGAAGTATTGTTGGTTGCCTAAACTGAAGACATTAAAATAAAAAAAGAAACAAATTGATGCAATTTAAATTATTGGTTTGTATCCCCCACAACCGTTCCGTTATTCGTCAATTTTTTATGTCTTTAAATTTGATTGGAACACTGTTTTTATTTATTTGTACAAAACAACTTCGCTCGTAACCCACAGACCGGCAATATCCCCGTAAAAATCCCCAGTTGGTGTCAACTACAAATGTCAACAATATGTCAAAAATAAACAACAAAGAAATGAAGTTCGAATCGCTAAATATTTACAATGCGAAATAGTTTCCCACCGTAGTCACACAAACCCATCTCCAAGAACTACCATGTCTGTTAGATGATACAGAAATAGGTCATGGAATGTCTCAATGAATTGTTAATGCATGCCATCCTTCAAAATGACTTAAAGTGTCTCAAATGTTACCTAAAACGGGGTAAGTTTTCTGCACCTTTCAAGGTCCACTCTGATTTTATCCTCCAGGTGTCAACATCAACAAAATATGTTCAACTGGCATGACTCTTCTTGGAGTGGCAGCTCAGACTGGGAACCTTTCAGTTGTGAAGACCTTAATAGACTACTCTAACTGTTCCAGTATTGATTTCACTATAAAAAGTGACGGAAGCACAAAGCCAAATTTACTCCATTTAGATCTAAACGGTGAGAGAAAGTATAAAAACATCGGCTACTTTGTTGTGAGGAAAGATGTGGATGAACCTGATTTTGACGAAGGCCCCACTCCAGAAGGAATGGAGGGTCTTGAATGGGACATGGAGGTCAACACTGAACCTCCTCCTGAGCCTGAAAAAGAACCTGAAATGAACATCTACCAATGGTACGCCAGCATTCTCAACAGAAGTTCTCTCGTTCTGAAATCCCCTGATAACGACATCGCGAGACTCGACAGCCACGGAAAAAACGTCCTCCACTACGCCGTAAGATCAGGCAACATGGAACTCGTGCGTTACCTCGTCGAAACTTTCAATGAAATCAGCGTAAATCAAAGCGACGCTGCTTCCGTAAGCCCCTTACACATAGCAGCCTCAAAATGCCACCTACCTCTCGTACGTTACTTAGTCGATAAGGGGGCAAACGTAAACTGCACTTGTCGCGAACGCAGGACTCCGCTGCACGTCGCCGCGCAACATGGATATGTAGAAATCATGCAAGTTCTTATTGAAAATGAAGCAGATATTAATGTTTTTGATATGAAGGAGCGCTCGCCTCTTTCTTTAGCTGTCTTAGGATCTCGAGAGACGGCGGTTCAACTGCTGATTAAGAACGGGGCTAGATTGAACCAGGAGGATGCCGCAGGATTCACGCCGCTACGAAGAGCGGTTTGGAATGACTGCACGTCTATTGCGATGATGTTGTTGAACGCGGGGGCTCGGGTGGTGCAGAGCCATTATTTGTTACATGCGGCTGCTAGGAGTAATAACGCCGAGATGGTGAGGGCGTTGCATGAAGCCGGGGCACTTTTAAACATCAGGGATGATCAAGGGAACACGCCGTTGATGGTGGCGTGCTCTAGGAAGAATCTAACGGTCGTAAAGTACTTACTGAAGCATGGTAGATTCTAAAGCGTTAATTTTGTCAAGTACTCAATTTTTTTTCCACAGGTGCTAACGTGAACGCCGTTAACAACATAAACGGCATGACCGCCCTCCACATCTGCGTCCAAGACATCCGAGAGAAGCGCAGTTTGGAACAACTTATCGACTTATTAGTGTCTTACGATGCCGACATGAACGCAACGAGCTACCAAGGAAGTGTTCTCTTTTACTCAATCATTTTAGAAAATCTTCATGGAGCTAACGCGCTTGTGCGTCATGGAGTGGACGTAAATCTACGAGATGAACGAGCTTATTTTGATAACTTGAGCTTAGCAAAACGTCACGGGAATCTTGATTTAGTTAGACTCATAGTTTTCTCAGGATTTCATTTATCGAATCTCGCTTTTGATTTGAATTCTCTTAAGAATCAACCGGAAGATCCGGTGCACGATTTTTTAGTTTGTGTTAAAAGCACACCTCTGCAACTGAGGGAAATTTGCAGGATCAAAATACGGAAGTGTCTAGGGAGACATTTGATGAGTAAAATTAATAAACTTCCTTTACCAGTTTGGTTGCAAAGGTATTTAGCTTTAGAAATTGTTTGAAGCGGAAATGATCTCTATTTTAGCCAGTATTAAGTGGGGTAAGTCCAGGACTTAAGTATTTGTTGTTTAAAAGGACCATTGATGTAGAGGTGTGGAAAAATAGCGACCTTGAATAGAAAGAAGCCTAAATTTGATAATTTGTAGGTAGATTAACGGTGGGTACGGAATATCAAACCCAATTTTTGGTATTTGAGCACTCGATTTTTAACTACTCATTGTAGCATTCCCTCCTTTTGTTATAATTTCATAGAGTATCTAGTCAATTTTGAACACAAATAGAATCTACAGTTATTGGAAATTTTTTGTGATATTTTTATGTTTTCAATAAAAGTAACTTTTATAGAAAATTCGAGCGAGTAAGGATAATTTTTACCTACAACCCTAATTGCGTGTGTCAGTGCAGCCTTTATTAACTTCAAATATACTCTCCTTACTCTAACATTAACGTACAAAAAATCTCAAAAGGTTACAATAGATTAAGAAGCTCAGTACTTTGAACATAATCCGCTGGTCTTTTCCTATGATTATCCTCCTCATCCTTTAACTTAGATTCAGTCTTGATAAAGTATTCACAGACATCAATATGCTTGTTTATCGCCGCTCTGTGCAGAACAGTCCTTCCATCCGCATCCTTCAAAAGACAGTTCGCTCCTCTCTCCACCAACAACTTCGCCACTTCTAATTTTCCTACAAAACCACGTTTACATCCCGAAAACTCTCTTTCCTTCTATACTACCTACAGTAGCGGCGCGATGTAAGGCTGTCGCTTTTCCTTGTGCTGTGACAGCATCCACGAAAGCTCCCCGATCCAAAAGTAGCTTACAAAGACTTAGATGACCGTTTCTGGCGGCGTAATGAAGAGGAGTATAACCAGCAGCATCACGTTGGTCCACATGAAAACCTTTGTCCAGAAGATGCAAAGCTCGTTCCATGTCGCCATACTGAGCCGCAAACCATAGTCCTCTTTCGAATTCTAATTCGTCCAAGGATTGGGAAAGCGAATTTGGTCCTTTATGTCCGCATTCACACATTGCACAGTCCTGGAAAAAAAATTGAGCTATTTTTAGTGAGCAAATGCAAACAGTTGTTTTAGTGGCCGTTAAAAGGCGGAAATTGGTGAAAATTCGGATCTAATTTCATTGTTACGAGCGGTGCAACGTGGTGTTGGAATTATTCAAATTTATAACTATATGCTAATTATATTAACACCATTAGAGCCGTACCAGTTGCACTTGTCTCTTTATTTAATTTCGGTCACTCTTTTCCTTTTTTTTTTTTTTTCATTAAAAACTGTTAGTCTCAGCGATCATTTTTCTTTCTAAGGAACGGTAAATAAATAAAAAATCATAAATTCTTAACTTTTATTACGTAACTTTTGCCTCCTAGAACCTACCCATATTTATTTTGTGACATATGAGAAGTATTAATCCAGCAAACAGGTGAAAGGCGCTCGTTTCTATTTACTTTGATGTAGAAATACAAGTTTTGTGTTTCATAATAATAAAATATGACTTCTATTACAGTTTTCAAATTTCCCACCAGTTCGTACGTCATCAGTGACAAATGTCACGTTTAATTAAAGCGCGAAATTTAAATTTATGCTTATTGCCCAACTTCTTATTAACGATTTGTTCCACCACGGTGTATTTCTGATTATAGAAACGGCGCGTTACATTGAAAGCGAGATTATATTTCAGAATACAGGGAAAATCGACTCTTATCTGTCGTCGCCTTTTCGCTTTCAGATTTTAATCATTTCCTATTGTTTCCATCGGCTAGAAAACCGAAACTTACAGCAATAAACCTTGATCTGTCTTGGCTAGATAACAAGTGTAATTTACGAGTGTTTTATTGCATCGAATGTGGTAAATTTAATTACATTTTTTGTTCCCATTTCCAGCAGGTCAAAGTGCAGTTTGGAGCAATAAAAAACTATTTTATTCTTTGACTCATGTTTTCGTTAACCGAGTTTTTATTCTAAGACTTCTTACGTCTTTTGGAACGGATAACGGTTAGGAGAAACATAATTTTAGATTTTATTCATTCAGTTCGAAAATATCGATGTAATAATTTCATTTCATCTGTTAGAAGAAAAAATAAGAACAATTATAACTTTTTTATCTGTATTGGTAATGCAGGTTTTTAATCCTAACCTTAAATTTCTAAATATGGTGACAAGCAGAGATACCAACATGTTTCAAATTACAAAGTCTGCTTAGATGCCCCTTTTTATTCCATCATTTGGTTTAAAACGAAGAAAATATGGAAAAACTGAACAAAAAATTGAAATTAAACTGTGAGGCTCTAATTCGATATCTAATTAAGATAATTAATAATTAATTAAATTAATTAAATTGAAAAAATGAGTCCTAAATCTAACCTAAGATTTGCATTATTATAAAAAATCGTTGAATTTTTTTGATAATTCATAAAATTCGGATCAAAATTTGAAAGCCTAAATTCTAAAACAAAAATCTGAAGTTTATAATTTGAAACGTCAACTGCAAGCCTAAAAGTAAAAACCTAATTTCAAAGAAAATTAAAACTGTTTACAAAGTAAAAACCTATATCTGTAGTTTTACAGCAAAAACCTGAAATTTAGGGGGCCAAAACCTAAGACTTCAAAATTTAAGTCAGCGTAAATTCGAGAATGAACGAGAATGTTTTGAAATTCTGAGTCGAGAGAATATATACATTGAAAATTTGAACGATGAGGTTAAAATCTAATTTAAAATATGGAAGATTATAGAAATGTTGAAAATTTTTATGATAATTTACAATTCGGTTGCAAGATTTTAAAGCCTAAATTCTGAAACGGAAATTTAGAAGGTCAACTACAAGCCTGAAACAGAAAACCTGAACTGTGAAGTTTACATCACGTCCAATTTTATTTTTTTCCACTGAAAAAGTTTATGATTTAAAACCTAATCCGAGAAGCAAAAACCTGAAATTTAAGACGTCTAAAACCTAAGATTTCAATCTAGAAGGAGAAGAAGAATTCGATCTAATGTAAATTCGAGAATTTGGAAGCCAAAATTGAAAATAAATTCAAATGTTTAAAACCAAAAATTTTAATTTAAAAATTAAGACATACATTTGAGAATTAAAGTTTTGAAATTATGTTTTTTAAACCTAAACCTAAACTTCAAAACGCCAAGGTTTGAAACCTAAAACCTAAGAAAATCCCAATGCAAAATTTAAGTTGATTTTGCTACAACAAAGAAATCTGAGATTTAGGGAACTGGAACATTTTTTAGAATCTGAGCCTAAAAGACGCGACTTCAGAATTTGATGAAAATTTTCAAGTGTACACTGAAATTCGAAATGAAGTTTGAAAATTCTGAAAATTCGAGTCTAAGTGTCAATAGCGCTAATCTGTTGAGAACTTGAAAAATGAAACCTGAATGTTCTAATTATGAAACTTAAAATTTTTAAATGTAAAGTGCATAACTAATCATTTTAACGAGGACATTAATTGTCGATAAACTGGAAACATTACAGACAAGATAAAAATAAAATTCTATACAAAAGTACTCGATATTTTTACGCACGCAACTGATGGAAATTTCGTCAATATCCAAACAAACTTTAAAGTCTAAAAAGCAATAAAACCATAAATTAATTTCGTGTAACCGTTTTCAATGTAAGCACACAGTAATTGGATTCCAAAATTAGCCCAATAAAAACGAATTGTATTTACACGTGCAGTTTCTACAGCAAATCGTTGTTGCTACAGGGCCGTAATAAATCTGTTTAAACAAGGCCGTACGTACTTCTAGAGCTAAGTACACGTGACATTATTGGATTTCACTCACCTTAGGTCATAAATAAAAATGTTATGAAAGTTTACATAGCACTAATGTTAAGTTTTATAGAAGGTAAAAGTCAACACACGCAATACTTTAGAATTTAAACGTCACGTTGCATTGTCCAAACGATTTCTGTTTCACCAGTGGTTCCCACAACGCGATATCCAAGTTGTCCTAATGCATTGACCACTTGGATGGGCGACGCCTTTAAGAGAATTCCATTGATAACGTCTTTTTTGTAGTTATCGAAGCGTTTGACCAAAGCGACAATTTCGTCTTGATTAAGCCCAAAAACGGAACTATCAGCTGCGTGTAAAGAAGCCTTAACGGCCACATAGGCGTACGTTCCGGACGACATGAGTAAACTCGCTGGTATCTCCATATCACAATCTTATCTCTAGTCTTCCTTTAATTCAGTGGCGGGGGACACGTCAGTAACTGGGGGTTCGGGCTCGGAAAAATCCTTTCTCATAGTCCACATGTACTCGTTGTAGTCTTGTTTCACCGAAGTTGAAGAAGAAGCAACAACTTTGTATCCTAGCACTTCAAGGGCTGTTAAAATCACACAAGGGTGTTGCATATAAACTATAGTACAGTCGTCGCAATAACCCCCAGAAGCAAACCGGTTTAATTGTTCTATATCCGCGGCTTTCAGACCCGAAACTAAAACTCGCCAGGGATAACGTTGTCCATAGGCCGCCAAATTGCCGCGCACTAGGATGTAGGGCATTTGGCACGCCTCCTTTTACTGATAACGAATAATCACTGATAATACACACTTTGCTTTGATATCATTATGACGATATGTTCAACTATCACATTGTTGGACACCGGAAGCCTCCGGAGCTTAACACCGAAAATCAAAAAGCTAAATGAAACGTGGGCATCAACATACCTTGGTTGAAACAGTAACGCAGCGGACGGAGTGGGCAGAGGCGTACGTAGTGGTGGGATAGAGGAGAATTAATTAACTTCACGTCGGCAAGGTTGGGGGTTTTATTGATTTATGGTAATATATACAGCGTGGTTGGAAGAACTTTCCAACGCTTGTTGCCAAACCGTGGAGACTGTTGAACCTCTCAATAGCGGACACCTAGCTACTCTAGCGCAACAAAAATGACTAAATTTCCCAGAAAGTTGATTCCCTCATTAACGTATCAGTTGTCCGTTACTGAGAGGTTCTTCTGTATCTTTAAAAAACCTTTAGTATAGTTGGGAACTTTGACAAGGCACGCCACTGGATTCCTTGTTCTCCAATTATTTTTGTCTATTTTTAGACCACGATTCAGATTCAAAACCTTAAAGTTAGCACCCTCAATTGAAAAAGTCAACAAACAGCTTACCAAAATTAAATTACTGTAATTTTTCTCGGCGCCTGCCACTGACGTGAAGACATTTTTAGCACGAGCAGACGGCGCATCAGCTGCTTTCTGTCAAACTTCAGTCAAACGTCAAATTTTGATAGCGATCGATAACCTCAAAGAATGGAATGTAAAGTGTAAAGTTACTCCAACATAATCTCGAGACTTCTGCATAACTAACCTAACAAAACCATGCAGAACGTCATCAACAGCGTGAAAGGAACAGCTTTAGGGGTCGCCGAGTATTTAACTCCAGTTTTAAAGGTTTGTAATTAGATTTAATGAACAATTAAGTGTGGAATTTCCCCGTTAGGAGTCCAAGTTCAGGGAGACTGGAGTTCTGACGCCAGAAGAGTTCGTGGCTGCAGGAGACCACCTGGTGCACCATTGCCCCACGTGGCAGTGGGCTGGAGGCGATGAGAGCAAAGCGAAATCGTATTTACCAAAGGACAAGCAATTTTTAGTTACTCGCAACGTGCCGTGTACGCGAAGATGCGAACAAATGGAATACTCAGAAGAATTAGAAAGAATTATTGAGTCTGATGATGCTGATAACGGTTGGGTTGACACTCATCACTATGACCAGGATCAAACCACTGCAGCTATTGAAGAAAAAGTGTCTGAAATGACTCTGAGCAATTCTAAAGTATTGATATGATTTAAAATAGAAAGGGGCTAATTCGGTTTGTTTAGGGGGAGAGCATGGAAGAAGCGGCCTTAAATGATCAGAAGAACGATGACGAGGACGAAGATGATGAGGAAGCAGCGGACATGGAGGCTTTTGAAGAGAGTGGGATGTTGGACGATGAACAAGCAACTACTGTAATACAGCCGTCGGCGTCCACATCCAAGGGGGCGGACGAAGACGGGGAAATCATACATACGCGCACATATGATTTGCACATTACGTACGATAAATATTATCAGACGCCGCGGTTGTGGCTGACGGGGTATAACGAGGTAAATTTAGCGCCAAAAAAGGGGGCACTTCCGACCATTTACGCAAATTAAATATTTGAAGAGACGTGTAGATAAACAGAATGCAATTGCGTAATTCACGGTTTCGTTTGGGCGACAACTCTATAAATGTTTACTTTACGGACTCTTTTGCAACTGAAAGATGGATTTTTATTGACTCATCTGTCAATATACGAGGTTTAGTCCGTGAAGTATATTTTGACAAATTAGTCTGTAAAATTCATATTTACGGCCACAAAACGGTCCTTCACTCCATAACGTACATTTTGATAGATGAGTCCATAAACTAAAGGTTTATAGAGTGGCCGCCCAAAATAGCTAAAAATAATAAGTAGTGGTGTCAGCTACAAACAATACTTAATTCATTTTTTTTTTCAGCATCACAAGCCCCTCTCAGTGGAAGAACTATATCAGGATGTGAGCAAAGACTACGCTATGAAAACTGTCACTATGGAGACCCACCCTCATCTAAGTGTCCCCAAAATGGCCTCAGTCCACCCTTGCCGGTAATTTTACCAAAGAGTCACAAGCGAGATTAAAAATTTCAAATTTCAGACACGCGGAAGTGATGAAAAGCATCATTCAAACTGTGACCGAAGGCGGTGGGGAGCTAGGAGTCCACATGTATCTCATAATTTTTCTAAAATTCATGCAATCAGTCATACCAACCATCGAGTACGATTACACGCAAAATTTCACCATTTAAGGATGTAGCGCTTCACTTTTGCCATTTTGTTGTTTGTTGCTTTATATCTATTTTATTACCGAATTGGGCGATTTTTTATTATATTTTTTTATTAAAACGCTTGTGTAATAAATATCTACATCGTGATTGGCAACTTTAAAAATATGTATATGTACCAGTCATAAAAATAAATTATACAAGTTCTAAATACAGCCACATAAAATTTCCTAAAATTTCCTTAATTAAGGCATGTTTAAATACTGCGGATTAATGGAATCTTCAATGTTATACGTTGTTACCAGACACATATTTTGATTATCTTCAGCTACGAATTGGATGTTGCCGACTTTCGCATCGTCGCTGGGCAGAAATTGGATGTCCGTCGACAGCAGCTGGCCCTCAATCGCGGCGTTGATTTTCTGGAAGACAATAAAAGTGAATTTTTTCAATTTCTGAGCGACCACCCCTTTCACAAGAAAGTAAGGTGGCCGTAAAGTATACTATATCGATAAAATTTATCCTTACAGCCGCAAAAGAGTCCGTAAAATAATAGTTACCTCATCGCTGATCGGTTTATTTTTCTCCGGAACGGTGGTCAAACTGATCGGTACTAAGGTACCGTCAGGAAGCAGGCCTTGAATGTTCTCCTGTCCGTCTTCAGTGCTCGTCACCACTTTGACTTGCTGCCCATCTTGGGTGATAAAACTGATGGGATTCCCTTCCGGGTCTACCAACTGCTGCAATTGTATAGTCTGTTGTTCCACGTCTTCTACCTGAACAATCGCGTTGGTCTCCGTGATGCTTTCCTGGGGTTCAATATAAGTGACGATAGCGTCGCCCCCTTCTTTCTCGTAAGTGACAAACAACATTTGTTTATCTAAAAAAACATGGTAAAAAAAAAGCAAATTTTGAGTCGTACCAACCTTTCAAAGCTCTGTGTATTCTTCTATGCTTGGCTAGATTCGAGCTATCCGCAAACGCCTTGGAACAGAAATCACACTTATACGGTTTTTCCCCGGTGTGCACCCTTTCGTGCTTCTTCAAAGTCCACGCTTCCGGGAATGTTTTCGGGCACAGTTGACACTTAAATGGTCGGTCGTCTAAATGCCGCCTCATATGGCACCTTAGAGTGACTTTATGCAGGAAACTCTTCTGGCAGAATTCACAGCGATGGGGACGCTCATCTAAGTGTCTTTTCTTGTGGAGTCGGAACTGTGACGACGTGGTGAAAGCGCGCCCGCAGTAGTCGCATTGGTAGGGTTTTTCACCGGTGTGAATCCTCCGGTGCTCCACTAGATTCCCTTTCTGTGAAAACGACTTCTTGCAGAATTCGCATTGATAGGGACGATCCCCAGCGTGCCACCTCTGGTGGAGCTTCAAAGCGGTTTTATGAGCAAAAGCTTTATCACACTGCGAACACCAGTGACTTCTCTGCCCAGCGTGGACTGTCCTAGTATGGTGGATTAAGTTAGCGCGAGTTTTAAACGCAGAGTTGCATTGGGAACAACGATGGGGGCGCTCGTTGGAATGGACGGTTTGGTGCCGTTGGAGAAGCTGCCGGTGTTTGAACGGTTTATTACATTTGTTGCACACAAATCTGGAAGCTCTTGATTAGTTAAGTTAAAGTTAGAAGGAATGACCGCACCTGCACTTTGTGTGTTCAGAGTCTTTATGGTACTGGAGGCTGCTAGGATGTCTGAAGGTTTTCGGACACGATGGACACTTATACTGGGCGTTGGAATCCTCATCGGTTCCGTTTTTGGGATAGTGTTGGAGTAGATGGAGTTTTAAAGAGTTAGCATATGAGAAGCGTTTGTTGCAGATTTCGCATGAAAAGGGGCGCTCGCCGGAGTGCACGGCTTTTATGTGGACTTCGTAGTTTTGTTTGCAGGTGAAAGATTTGTTGCATGTTTTGCATTGGTACTGTTTTTTATGGTTTGTGACGTCTAGAGGGTCTTTTTCTTTTGGTGTGTTTCGTTGGGGGGATGCCTCTGGAGTTAATTCGAGGGTACCCTAAAAGATTTAAAAAAATAATATTTTGCTAAATTTCAAGGTCTTCATTTGTGATCCCAGAAACTTGAAGAAACTCGCGACGTTTCGTGCAATTTTGTACGTATCTTCAGGAAAGACGCATCGTTTAGTTGCTGAGGTGTCTTCTGAAGATGATCGGTACAAAACTGGGAGAAACAATTTCAACTTACATATTTATCAACTTTTTCCACCACTGTAAACTCAGAATGTTCATTTTCTTTCTGGTGCTCCTCCAACAACTGCTTCTGATCAGTCTCAAAACTGCACTCATCCTCTATGCACTTGTACTCCAATTCATGCATCTTTTTATGGAGTTCATACCTCCCATGGTGTAGAAACTCTTTCCCACAGGCATCACACTGATACTTCCTTTTCCTTCTTGACTGATTCCCTGTGTTTACTAAGTATCTTTGAATTAACACCACTAAAGCAACAAAAAAACTCACCTGCTTTACTTTTAAACCTGGCTTTATTCAAATTCTTATTTATCACAACAGGTTGGCCCAAATCCTCCCCATTTTCATTCTCCAACCTCCCAATGACTTCCTCAACAGTTTTACTAGAATCTTCATTTTCTGGAGGTTCATCCTCATCAGATATTGATTCCTCATCAATGACTCCCTCTTGTTTAAATACTTTATCTAGTTCTTTACCCTGAATGGCCTCTGAGTATCTTGTAGGAACTTTAATTCGTCGCTTTCTTTTACCATCTTCAGTGATGTCATCCTCTGGTTTGTCTTCTTGTTGTTCTTCAGTGTTGTTAGGAGGAGGTTCCTCTTCCTTGGTAGTCTGTGGCGGTTTTGGGGGCCTCCCTCGTTTCCTCCTGGGCTTAGTGAGACCTTCAGCTCGCAGTGACAGCTCATGTTCTGGAGGAAAAAGGGGCCCAGGTGAAAAAACTGAAAGACAGAAATTAAACTAAAGCAGGACCATACATTCTCATACTTTGAATCAAAAACTTTTCCCCCGTCTCATCTGACTGTATCGTATAAGTATCTACGCTTGACGTTGGGTTCACACTCTTAAGAGCCTCCTCTAACTGCACCCTTTGTTTTTCTTGTCGATACAACTTTTCTTGCTGCGTCTTGTATAACCCCCTTAACTTAACCTGTCCTTCTATAATCAAATCCATGAATGAAATAGTGGCCTCAAGCTGTATATTACACCCAGGACATATCTTCGTTGGAAATTTGTTGTCATTTTCGATCTAAAACAACACAATTTTGAATTTACCGCTTAAAACTAACAGTAGGAATCAAAGCACGTCCCTTCCTCATAATTATAACTTACCTTTAGAGGTAAATATTTGTTTACAAGTTGACTTAAATCTTGCTCGTTTTCTGTTGCTGAGAATAGTTCAGTTCCGTTTGAGTTTTCTTGGCCACAGAGTCTACACAAGGCCATTTCATGGATCAAGCCTGTCAACTCCATTTTGTTTTGGGAGTTGTCATTGTCAGTGCTTCTGTCAGATGAGAGCCAATCAGAAAAGGAGAGTGAGGTCATGTGGTATACGTTTGTTTAAAAAAAGGTGGAAAAAATGTTTTTTGTAATTAATTATTGCAAACTTAAACAAAATCAAAATTCGAAGTAAATTTTAGTTTATTTGAAGGAAATTGTCAATGTTTTTTTTATGTAAAAAACATATTTTTTGTAGATTATATTTTTTCCAAGATCTTGCAAGCTTTTTTGGCATTTATATCTTTCTAGAAAAACTGTTTTTTTTTTTTTGTATTAATGTAATTAATTGTGTAATGTAATTAATGTATTAATGACGCCCCAGTATTTTCAATTCTTACTTCAAATTGGGCGAACTGATTTAGAATTATTTTCTTTAAAATTTTGAAAAGTAACTTTAAAATAAGAAATCTGTTTTAATTTCGTGTTAAAATCTAGAACTTGGTTCACACGAACATAAATTTAAGGCTGTTGCAATGAAATTTAATGAAGTTATTGTTTCTGGCTTGTTAATTAACTATAGGAAATTTCGAAATCCTAGAGTAGAATAAAAAATTTCTAAAAAATTTTATTAATGCGCCAAACAAAAAAATTGTAAGATTTTGTATTACAATATCTAATTTTGGTACTTTTAAAGCTGTATTATTGGCATTGAGGTAAGTCACTGTCTTAGCCTTGTACATTAACTGTGCTAAATTACAAAATTTTAGAACAGAAGAAACAAATTTTAGAAATTATTAAATTTGTCAAATCAAATCATCAGCAATTAAATTTGATAATATTAGTGTTTTTAAATTAGTTATTAATTAAGCCAGTTTTTAAAAATCTACAATAGGAGAGACAAATTAAAAAAAAAACTTTTTCGTAAGAACCAAAAATTTCTAACATTTTTTGTTAAAACTTTTAATTCTAATAACTTTAACACTTTTGTAATAAAATTTAGAAAGGTAGTAAAGTTATTCATTTGCTTATTACCTATGTCAAACCTCAAGTTTATGGAACAAAAAAAACGTTTTTTCGAATTTTTTTAGGGTAAACCAAAGATTTTCACCATTTTACATTAAAACCTGTAATTCAGATATTTTCAGAGATGGAGAAATCAAATTTAGTGATGTTTATTATTCTCGACTTGCTTATTAACTGTTCCAAAGTACAAAACGCTAGAGCAGAAGAGACAAATGATGGAACAATAGATTTTAGAATGAAATCACAAGTTTTAAATTTTTTACTAAAATTTTTAATTTTCGTAGTTTCAAGACTATAGCGATAAAATTTGAGGAGGTTACGAATATTAAACTGCTCATTACCTGTGCTGAATTTCAAGACTTTAAACCAGAAGACATAAATTTTAGAAATTTTTAATTTTAGAGCAAACCATAATTTTCTAACATTTTATATTAATACTTGTAATTCCAGTAGTTTTAACGTCCGAGCAATAAAATTTGGAGAGTTTACTATCCTTGACGTGCTCATAAACTGTGCCAAATAACAAAATCCAGAAGCAAAAAAGACGAATTGTAGAAATTTGCATTTTTAGGATGAACTAAAAATTTTCAATATCTTATATGAGAGCCTGTAATTCTAGCAATTTAAACGCTATCGCAATGAAATTCACGAAGGTTACTATTTTTAATTTTCTTACTAACTGTGTAAAATTACCAAACTCTAGAGCAGAAGATGCAAATTAAAAAAAAAAAAAATATTTAAACCAAACATTTTCTGCATTTTCGCTTAAAATCTCCAATTCTCGTAGTTTTAAGACTAAAACAAAAAAATTTAGGAAAGTTATTACTTTTGATCTGTTTATCAACTGTGCCAAATTACAGAATTCTAGAGCAGAAAAAACTAAATTAAAAAAAATTCTTAGGACAAATTTTTCATTTCCAAATTTTCTAATAAAACCTTTAATTTTGATAGTTTTAACAGTTTAGCTATGCTTTTATTTTTAATACGAAATTCTAAAGGAATCTTTATAATAAAAACCAAAACTATTTCATCGAGGACTTCCAAGGTCTGTTTTCAGTGTATTGGAAATCATCGAAGAAAAATGATTGAAAGCTTCTCATTGAAACGTGTAAAAATATCATCGTTTCTATTTTTGGCTATTGAAAAACTTGCTTCTCCTAGTAAACGGTAAATAAAAATAAGTTTAATGAGCTAATAAATCTAATCATTTGTTAAATGAAACTCACTTTGCTAAGCTCACGGTACATAACATACACCCTGAAGCTGAACATACGAGCAACTGTAATTGATTTAGTGAGGGTTCGTAAGAATATGTTGTAGCGGTTTTAGCAGGGAAAATAACAATTCTATGGGAAAACACGAGGACTGAATATCAGATGAAATTGCGTTTGTGGTCGTTAGGAAAGAAATAAAAATTTCGTGTGATGTTTTGAGTCGAAACGTAAAATACGAGAGGAGTTTAGGGTGAAGGCGCCTAAAATGACGCAACGTTTAAATATTTGGAAAACGTTATTAATTGCAACACATTATAATTCCATCGGTTTTGTTTATTTTTAAAATGTGCGAAGACGATGTTAAATTGTCTATCTGAAAGCTTTTCGTGGATGATTTATTAACTGTGAAATAAAATCGGTAACATATAAACAAACAAGAAATGTATAACATTTATTGTACCCCCACAGTACATAAATCACGGTTAATATTCCGAAATTTTTTCTCCTCTCATTATAGAATGACCGAATTCAAAATATTATTTCTCTCCTAAAATATAAATCAATTCCCGAAACCCTCAAATAAACTGTATCTCCAGCGGATAGCGCAAACAAACACCACTTGTGAAAGCAAAATCTCGGAATAATTTGAAATTTATTTAAATCCGGCATTTCAACATCATCTGATCACCCCGTTCAAGGTCCCGTGACCAAATTTGATAAGTCATTTGAAAATGGCAAAGAGGGCGATGGCGAATCCGCCGTCGTTTGTTTTGATTTTTGCTGTGACGTCTTCGACGGGAAAGGGCGGAAAAGCACGAGCATCGACGCTTCGACGTCGGCGCCAATCTTCCAGTTTTGTTGCCGCGAGTTTCTAGAGAGGATGTTTCGATGAATTTTGAAAGAAGCGCGACCGCACCGGCTTTTCTTTTCCAAAAATTTACTATTTTCGATTGCCAGGGCCGGACTTTGACTGCGTGGCGCGAGTGCGGTGGACTACAGAAAAAACGCGAATTTATTTAATTACGCTTAATTTCAGTGGACTCATTAAGTATTTATACACGTGGATTTGTAAATTCGGTGAGTTAGTTTGTGGTGTTTTTTTTTTGTGGCTGCGATGGAAAAAGCGGCGGTAATCTGGCATTTCCGGCTTTGTTGATATGACTTGATGACCAATGGCCTTATAAAGCTTGTTAAAATGAATTAAACTATTGTTTAAAATGATTTAAATCAAAGGTTTTGATTTTTTTACTTACAATTAAATCGCTTGTAATCTTTGTGTTAAACAGTTGGTAAACACACGACTGGGGAATTATCGTGGCCGTGACAAAAGACAGCTTCATTGAGAAAAATCCCAATAAAGGTGTAGTCACTATTGATTTACACTGACCTTTAATTAACCGAAAACACATTTAGTTCTCGTCCTGAAAAAACCAGTTTTCACGCCGTCTCCACAAAAAACATCAATTTTCAGGTAACTTCTTTAACATGCCAGTTGACAAAATTTCCATGACGCTTTTCTAGCTTTATTAAGTCGGGAAAGGCCGAGAAAAATCATTGAAAATGTGTCGTCTAGAGAGTGTCTATTGATCTAAAACTCGTTTCGTTAGTTTGCTAATTATTTCGTTTATTTTTCTTCGCACTGTTTGTGAGTCTAATCAATTCGCATCTGTTAACTACTCAGGTAGTAGATGGTCAGTCAAGTTCATTGCATTACGTGCATCTGTGTTTCTTGGGTGATTAAATGGTATTTGATGGTCACCAAATGTTCGAAATTACGTGGAATTATTAAGGAATTAATTAGGTGCTGAGATTTCGCACAAATCCGGGTTTCGTCGCATGTTTAATGAAGATTTACACTGGCATTGTTAATTTTGTTGAATTTTGTGATGTAATTGAATAATTAGATGAGTTTTCTAACATTAAGTGCAAGGTTGAGTTAATTATAAACAAAGTTTATTAAAATAACTACTAGTGGAGTTATTTGGAGCAAATTGGGGGGATAAAAGCGATTTACTTGGGTACACATTTATCAGTCAAGGTCGGAAATAAATTTTTCCTTTTGAATGGTGGTTTGGACTTTCCAGGGGGAACTTAATTGTTATTGTCTTTGCGAGGAACAAGGAAAAAAGATCGATTTGTCATCATTCGAGGCCGAATTTTAGGGCTTTGAATGAATTTCTTTTTTGAAATTTGGGTTAATTATTTTTAATTGTTCTTTGACTAATCTTTAGGTTTTACGATGTTTTTTGACTTAAGATATCTTAATCTTAGATTTGAGTACTTCATCAAATACTTCTTTAATTTGCAACTCAATTTTTATATCACAGGTGAGGATTTAGAAATATTTAGACTTTGTACTTTTATTTCCTGTATATTGCGATTATTTTTACTTTTTTATATTGTTTATAAAATTTCCTGCAGCATTGTTAATAAAATTAAGTTTAAAATAATTTAAATCTAGCGTTTGTGTTTGGTACTCCTACAATTACCAGCAGGTGGTTTTTTATTTTTACTTTTAGTTTATAGTTATATTACTTATATCTATTATAAATGTCATATTAATAAAAATAATAGTCAAGTAGGTTTGTTTTTTTTGATGTTGGTAGCTTTTTTTTCGAGTTTTATGTTTCAGAAGCGTCACGGTGATTATGTCAAAATTGACATCTTTGCGTACAATGACTGTTTAACCTCAAAAAGAGCAGAGCTACCAACAGATTTTTAAATTCGCAGCCTGCTTACAAGTTCAGATTCAGTTTTTTCTTTTCTTTTTGTATAATTATGTATTTTTTAGTGCTGATCGTTCAAATTTTTATGTTTAAGAAATGTCATTTTATAAGTTTACCAAAATTGGTTAATTTTTTTTTCTTTTTTGGTCATACATGACAAATGTAATGGCTGATTATAAAATGAAAAATAATATTATTGCACTTTTACAAATTTTTATTTATTTGCCACCGAAAAGGTGGCAAAAAAATGAATTTCAATTTTCGAAAATTTTGACAGTTTTATTTTTTTGTTGTTATTTTGCTAAAATAGCTTAATAAACCTGCTTTTTTCTCTACTAACAAAATTGTGGATAAACTTCTAGTTTGTTCTAGTTTGTGTACTTTTCTTAATTAACAAGTATATAAAAATTAAACAAGCAGATTTTTGTGCCGCCCTAAAATTCGGAATATCGTGTATTAATAAAGTAACAAAAACGAAAACGAGGAAATTCTCGAAAATTTCAAAATTGAAAATTCGTCGAAAATTTCAAAATTGAAAATTCGTCGAAAATTTGAAATTTATTTTGTTGTCATCATTTTAAAGTATTAGGTGTTAAATAATACATCAGAATATTTTTCCTAAAGTAACATTTATTTTGCTCTAACAATTTATCAATGCAATTTTCATATTTAGTTTATATGATTTTTTGGATTTTTTTTTCTAATTTGTGCGTGTAGAAATCAATTCGTATATTAAAAACTGAAGCGTTGTAACCAAAACTATTTGTCCGAAATTTGCAGAATGTTTTGTTCTTTACGATATTGAGGTTTTGTTTGATTGAAATCGAATAGAAAAAAATTGGGTGCTTCACTTCACTTGGTATTTTCGTTCAAACTATTTTAAGTAAAAATTTTTGGTTTTTATGGGAAAATTTCTTTTTAAGGTTGATTAATCAAAGTTTTGCTATTTTAATCCAGGAAGGCATAAAAATTTTGATTCTAAGAATTGAAAAATAAAATATTTTTTTGTAACTTCGTATTATTTGTTTTAAAAAAGGTTCAACAAAAATGCCTGACATTTTGTAGACTCGTTTTCATTAAGTTTTTGATATTTTTTTATTTTTTTATTTATTTTGTTTTGTCATGATTTGTATTACTATTTATGTAAAAAAATAATACTAGAATTGCAAAATTTTGAACCAAATTTAGAAATATAAAAGTCGCTAAAATTTGATGCAATTTCTAGATTTTTTTTTTCTACGCGTAAATTCAATAAATTTTTGATATTTTGTTCTACTAAGGTGTAAAACATTTTGTTACTTCAAGAAAAAAAAAATTAAATCAAATTTGTCTCCTGTATTAGAATTTATCAATTTTTGATAACTTAATCTAGAAAGAATTTTGAGGTTTTCTCTAGAAATGTAAAGATTTAAAAAACTTCATTCAGAGTGCTAAATTCTCTTTGCGTTGACATTTAATAAAAAATTGCAAAATTGCAAAAAAAAATTTAAACTGCTCTACAAATCACAGAATCCTTATAACAAAAATCTGAATTGTTTATGGCTGATTTTAATTTTTTATATTTATATTTATATATTTATTTTACATAAAACTTTTTAATTTTCTAATTTGTCTGATTTGTATTACAAATAGAAATAAAAAAAAATGAGTAAAATTTAGAAATATGAAAGTCGCTGAAGTTGATCTAATTTACTAATTACATAAAAAATAATAATAAAAATTTCATAACTGCCAAAAATAGCTTTCAGGCTGTTTATAAATTTTGCTTTTTTATCCTGCAGGATGATTTTGGATTTTTTGGTTTTTAGACTCAATTGCATCAAGTTTTCAAAATCTGAGCTTAAAAAGGCACTGAAATTTTTTTACCTACTCTCATTTGACAAGGCTCTGATTCTGATGGTACTTTTCTTGTTTATCGATTCCATTTTTCCATTTTTGATTAAATTAACGATTTTCTTAATTTTTTAAAATTCAATATTGTGACTTCCAAAAGGATAAATGCACAGAAAAAATTAAGAAGATGGTACTATCTGTTCGATGCAGTCTTTTGCGGATTATTTCCAACCTTTTGAGTACAAAATAAGCAGCTCGAATAAAATAACCATGACGTTTATGCTCCTTTCGTGGACATTCAGAAATGCTCCGCTCGAGTGCTTTAATTAATACTTAATTAAACCAAGACTCTTTCATCGTTCCAAGGAACCAACTTTGTGTGTCGTCCCAGAAAAATTTAATTAGTTGCATCCTGGATTGCGCACTCTAACAAGGGATGTAATTTCCAACTCATCTAACTTGTTCCCGAAGGCCTCTTTTCTTTGGTCTAACATAAGTAATTTAAGGGTGTAATTAGTCGGTTTGTGTACAAAAAAAAACAAACATTTTTAAATCTACTACTCTAACGATTGCAGACTTTTGTACTAATGTTCCCAGTAAATCAAAGCGCGACTGTTGACTTTTATAACAGCTTATAATCAAACACAAAAAGCCACTGAAATTACCAGCAAATAGCATAAAGGCGATTAAACTTGGAGAGTTGCAACAAAAAGAGACCAGTAAGCATCAGCAATTATTTATCTTTTGTCGTGAACCTTGAACTTTTGGATAATACAACTTCATTATCACTTTACTAATTCGTGGGATGTCAAACACGTTGCAATTTCGATTTAGCATTTTCACCAACGGTGAAAAATGGGGCATAGGTAACCGAATTCATTAATCATTCGCATTTTTATTCCGTTTTCCAATGCATACATCAATGAGTAATGGCTTCACCGTTTCAGGAAAAATTAAATTATGCTCCGAAATTCGTTACCGGAAGATGGATGTAAATGTTTTGAGTAGAAAAAATTACATGATTAATATCTATGACGTTTTTAAAGAATAATTTGTCTACGGTGAGCTTAATTATAATTAATATAATTATTAGAAATTTCAGATTTTTTGTGCTTTTTTTTACCCGTTGAATACTTTGGAATTTTTAAAATTCTTTAAATTTCTACAACTTTTGATTTGTTGGATGCGTATTTATTTCGTTTAATGTCTGATTCTTTAGAATTATTTTTTAAATTATCCAATTTTTAGATCCAAATTTTCAAGAATTCTTGATATTCTGAAAACTTCGTTCACACTAAAAAAAATTAAAGCAATAAAAATTTTTGTTTTTTTTTAGTATTTTCAGTTTCAAAATAATTACAAACTCCCATACTTGGAAGAATCCTTAAATTGAAAAATGTCAAAAAATTTAATAATTCAATTTTTTTCAGATTTTGAGAATAATTTTAAATAATCCTTTCTAATTTTTTGATTTCTAGAACACCAGAAAGTCATTTTTTAGATTGTTTAGATATTTGAATTGTTTCAATTATAAAAGTGCCAAAAATAAAACCAAAAAGAAAAATTAATTTAAAATTCACAAAACTACAAAAACTGTTAAGTTATATTTTTAATGTGTCTTTAGTTTGTCAACATTTTGGAAAATATAAACAAAATTTCACTGAATTCTAAAAAGACTAGAAAGTTTTGAAAAACAAAAAATTGAAATATTTTAAATTCGTCAAAATGAAACAAATGATTTCTTCAATTTCTTGATTTTCAAATAATAAATGCGAGTTTTAAAATATTCGCATAAAAATAAATAATTGGTTGGATGTCAATGTAAGAATTTTTGAAATTTCGAAATTTTCAAAAAATTAAGGTTTTTGAACAAGAAACAAATTTTTTCAATTTTACAAATCTTTAAATGAAAAAAAACTCAAAATAACGATTTTTTTTAATGTATTTAATGTCATAAAAGGATCTAAAAAAATATTTTTTGGATTTCTATAAATTTTTTAGTCTTTAAATTTTTAATTTGAGATAATTTGAAACAAGACATCTCTAAAAATGATAAAAATTTCAAAGTTTTCTAAAGTCCAAAGGAGCTAACTTGTAAAAATTAAAAAAAACTCAACAACTGAAACTTTTGTAATTTCTTCTTGAAATGATTTTGGTTTTGGAAATTTCAAAGTAATCAACTACTGAAATACTTTGAAGAATCCTGAAATTGTTAACTAATTTTCTTTAAAATTATTTCTAGGTTCAAAAATTCTAAAGCTATCAAAATTTCTACATTTCGAAAGTTTCGAAAGAATCGAAAATCAGCAGTTTATCATTTTTTTAAAATAAATTTTCCAATTCTCTTATTTGTAAACCCACAAGCTTGAAATTTTTATAAACTAATATCTTGGATTTGTTTAATTAGTGTGAGAAATTGCAAAATTATAGATGAAACAACACAAATTTTAGAAATTTTTGAATTATGCCGAGGAACTTAAAATTTTCTATTTAACAATAAATTTTTGCAAATTTATAATTTTTGTTATTTATCGGGCTAGAACTTGCAGAAATTACTTTATTAAACTTTTATAATAAGTTTATAAAATTACAAAGTTATACACCAAACGATACAAATTTTAGAAATTTTTGAATTTTGAGGAAGAATTTAAAATCAGCAGTTTATCAACATTTTTTTTATAAATTTTTCAATTCTCTTATTTGTCAACCCACAAGCTTGAAATTTTTATAAACTAATATCTTGGATTTGTTTAATTAGTGTGAGAAATTGCAAAATTATAGACGAAACAACACAAATTTTAAAAAATTTTGAATTATGCGGAGGAATTTAGAATGTAACAATAAATTTTTGCAAATTTTAAATTTTTTTGTTTATCGGGCTAGAACTTTAAAAATTGCAGAACTTTTTGTATTTAACTTTTCTAATAAGTTTATAAAATTAAAATGCTACACACGAAACGATACAAATTTTATTTTTTTTGGAAAATTCTGTTACTATTTATTTACATATTTTTGAATTTTTTTAATTTTGTTTTTCGTCGAGTTGTGTCTTTGAAAATTACATAATATGAAATTTTTGAAAAGTAATGTTTTTTTTTTTTAATAAGTGGACGGAACTGCAAAATTGTTGACAAAACGGTATTAATTTTAGAAACTTGTAAATTTTGAGGAACAATTGCAAATCTGCTTATAGATTTAATTATAGATGAAACAACATAAATTTTAAAAAATTTTGAATTATGCGGTGGAATTAAAAATGTAACAATAAATTTTTGCAATTTTTTTTTTAAATTTATTTATTTATCTAGAACTGTCAAGCAAAATGTTTGGATTTTTGCCAAAATTAGACGATTTCTAAATTTCTGGAATGTAAAAATAAAATTGTTTAAATTATGCTCCTTTATAATAAGTTTTATTATGAATGAATTTTTGTCAGTTGTAAGAAAATTTTGGAAAAATGTGCAAGTATCCAATTTTATAAAAAGAAACTTTGTTTTTGAAACACTAGAATATCTATTTTAAATATTATAATATTTTTGATAAACTTGAAACGCTTTAAAAACCTTGAAAGTTTCAAATATAAAGCATAAAAAACTGACTTATTTAAAAATCTTATTTTTTTTTGAGGGTTTTTGATTTTTTTATTTTTCCTCTTGAGATTTTGGCACTTTTTTATTGCTACATGTTGTCGATTTATTTGTATTTCTAGCTTTTTTAGTATTTGTAGATTATGTACATTGTTTATAAAGTCCGCTCTTTAATTATAATTATGAAAACTCGATGTAACTGTTTTCCAATTAAGGCAGAAATGTGACAGAGCATGTGAAATCCGAGCGCAAAAATCGATGTGAAAAGTTATGTGAAATTGTTGCAAATTTTCTCACATTTCCGACATGTGCCAAGCTGAATTCTAAAGTGGCGCTAATTACATTAGCATAATTAACATCATCAACGGACATGAAAATTTGGAGAAATCTGCAAGTTTAGCGTAATAAAAAGGCAAATAAAAGTAACGAGACACTCTTTTAACACACTTTTTAGTGAAATATCTCAATCCCCGTAAAATAATAGCTGCAGTGAGTCAGCGAAGCAGTTTGGAAACTACCACAAAACGAACATTATTTTTATAAGTTCCAAAAATAAGAAATGTGCGTCAATAAACAAATCGAATTAAGTGCAACGCTGGCAACATATCAACTGATTGATGAGAATTCCTCGAGCATCAACAATATCAACCAATTCGATCTCGCTTAAAAATCGAAGAAGTGAAACCTGCGTTGGCTTTAAATTCAATTTTCATTAACACAACCTTTTCACTCGGTGTCGCATTACGTAAATTGCCACAACGTTTTTCTAATAAAACTAAAAGTTCCACATCAGCTTATTACCGCCGAATGGATTTGTATTCCACGCAAGATGCGTGCTTTAATATTTATCAGCACACACAACTTATTACGGCAAGTAATTTTTCCAAAGTAAATTCATCCGTAAGATTAATGGTCTTTTGTTATATCCAAACAGGCTTGTATTATGTCCATTGATTAGACTCGTTTGATATATTAACACGAAGATATCGCTTCCGGCTTGCCATTTTTTTTTGGGTCAGCGATTATGGTATCGCAATGGTGTTATCGATAATTGGAGAATTGTTGTGGCATTTTGGGTTAATTCAGCGATTTGTAATCCCCAGCCGTAATTTTATTGCGGGCTAAAATCGAATCGATGAATGTTTTGCTAATCTAGCTGTTAAAGTGTATCATTGTGTTTGATAGGGAGGTCCCGAGGCGGTACTTACGCAATTAACGGGACTCTCAAATGGGAATGACGATTACAAATGAATGAAAAATTGACTAATTGTGTCATTTGGATTCACGGGACGGGGGCTAATGGATGAAGAAACATTTTTACATAATTTTATCGTTCCCGTACCAAAGGAGGAAACTGCGTGAAGTTTATATTGATTCATTTCGAGACACTTGACATTATTTTCTTTGTTTTTCAACCAGCACTGACGCAACTACGCAATTAAGCCCACAAAAATCCTGGTCGTGGTTCTTTAGTTTTCCAGGGTTCATTCAAACACCAAATTATGACTTATCAAAATTTCCAGGAAGAGGTCATCCGGACACCGAATTGAAGGTCCATCAACAAAGCAAAAAACGAGCTTTATCCTGGCTGTCTCGTAATCGGGACTTTTTGAGCAGAACCTCCACCGTATGAATGATAACAAATTAATTAAGACCATTGTGAAATAATAATACCCTTATGAACGTTGAATAGACGAAAGAGGAGTGCCGCAGGTGAATTTTCACTATAGCGGTATACAATTATCATTCAGTAATCAATTTGTTTCATTTCGGTAATTACCATCAAAACGCATTTTCCAGTTCTACTGTAGGTTAATTCGAGATTGTCATCGATCGGTTTTTGATCCGGGAACCGTACTAAATAATTAAATAAGTTATCAATCGAATATGATTTTCGGAATCAGTTCAATCATATAAATAATTATCTTCTTATCTATAGTCTAACCACGATTGATTGAGTTTCGCTGATGTTTGCCGATTTAATAAAATAATTTTGGTGTGTGGTGTCAAACGTGACCGCCAAAGCGATATATTATTTTCTTTCATAAATAAATAATATTTACATACATTTCCATGATAAGATATCGAACTGTGGGTACGTTGTACCTGCTGAATAACTAAGAGATTTTATACTCGCAGTGGCGCGGGAAATTGATTTTTCTATTGGTTTTAGTTAACAGAATGACTTGATTGTTTCATGTTACTTTGGACGGCTTTGCATGTTGATAACCTCTGAACTAAAACAAATAAGTATCTGATTAACGGTCAGGAGAGTCAGTAGGGAGAGATAATGGTTTGTGTTTATTTGGAAAAGGAAAGGTGACAATTTTTTACTGTGCATGTTATTGTACTATCGTTTCGCATTATGGAAATTTATTAACTATTGTAATTTTTTTTGTTAATGTGGTGATGAAAAGTTTTATGAGGCGTGAAAAAACACGTAGTTGACATAACTGGATATTTATTTGGAAAATTACGAAGATATTTACATTTTTTAGGGTCAAGGAAGTTCGGAGGTGTAATTTTTAGATATATTTTTTAATTCTGATACTAAGATGGGACTTTTTTGAATTTATATTTTAGTTGATAACTGCATAAAATTGCGACACTATAAATTTTTGAATTTTGAGGAAGAATCTAAAATCGAAAGTTTATCAACATTTTTTATAAATTTTCCAATTCTCTTATTTCTAAACCAGCAAGCTTGAAATTTTTATAAACTAATATTTTGGCTTTATTTATTAACTGTGAAAAATTGCAAAACTAGAGACGAATTAACACAAATTTTAGAAATTTTTGAATTGTGGAGGAACTTAAAAATTGCTATTTAAAAATAAATTTTTGCAAATTTATAATTTTTTATTTAGCGGGCTAGAACTTATAGAAGTTACTTAATAAACTTTAGTAACAAGTTTATAAAATTTCAATGTTATACACCAAACGATACAAATTTTAGAAATTTTTGAATTTTGAGGAAGAATCTTAAATGAGCAGTTTATCAACATTTTTTATAAAATTTCTAATTTTCTTATTTCTAAACCCGCAAGTTTGAAATTTTTATAGACTAATATTTTGGTTTTGTTTAATAACTGTGAAAAATTGCAAAATTATAGACAAATTAACACAAATTTTAGAAATTTTTGAATTGTGGAGAAAGTTAAAATTTGCTATTTAAAAATAAATTTTCGCAAATTTATAATTTTTGATGTTTATCGGGCTAGAACTTATAGAAGTTACTTTAATAAACTTTAATAACAAGTTTATGAAATTTCAATGTTATACACCAAACGATACAAATTTTAGAAATTTTTGAATTTTGAGGAAGAATCTCAAATCAGCAGTTTATCAACATTTTTTATAAATTTTCCAATTCTCTTATTTCTAAACCCGCAAGTTTGAAATTTTTATAGACTAATATTTTGGTTTTGTTTAACAACTGTGAAAAATTGCAAAATTATAGACGAATTAACACAAATTTTAGAAATTTTTGAATTGTGGAGGAACTTAAAATTTGCTATTTAAAAATAAATTTTTGCAAATTTATAATTTTTGATGTTTATCGGGCTAGAACTTATAGAAGTTACTTTAATAAACTTTAATAACAAGTTTATGAAATTTCAATGTTATACACCAAACGATACAAATTTTAGAAATTTTTGAATTTTGAGGAAGAATCTCAAATCAGCAGTTTATCAACATTTTTTATAAATTTTCCAATTCTTTTATTTCTAAACTTACAAGCTTGAAATTTTTATAGACTAATATCTTGGATTTGTTTAATAACTGTGAGAAATTGCAAAATTATGGACGAAACAACACCAATTTTAGAAATTTTTGAATTATGCGGAGAAATTTAAAATGTAACAATAAATTTTTGCAAATTTTAAATTTTTTTATTTATCGTGCTAGAACTTTAAAAATTGTACAGATTTTTGTATTTAACTTCCTTAATAAGTTTAAAAAATTAAAATGCTATACACTAAACGATACAAATTTTAAATTTTTTGGAAAATTCTGTTACTTTTTATTTTCATATTCTTAAATTTTTTTAATTCTGTTTTTCGTCGAGTTTTTTGAAAATTAATGTTTTAATTTTTTTAATCAAAATTATTGACAAAACGGTATTAATTTTAGAACTTGTAATTTTTGAGGAACAATTGCAAATCTGCTATTTGCCTACATGTTCTAATAAATATTGTAATTTTGTTATTTTTAGGACTATTACATTGACATTTACCGAGGTTATTACTTGAATAAATATGCAAAGTTGCAAGGTTATACAAAAAATAAAACAATTTTAGAAATTGAATTATGAGTAGGAATCTTAAATTTACTATTTATTAACATGTTATTGTAAATTATATAAATCTGTTATTTGTCGGGTTAAACCTCTGAAAATTGTAGAGGTTACTATTTTGACTTTATTCAATAAACGTGCAAAGTATCAATATTATACATCAGACGATATAAATTTTATAGATTTTTTAAGTTTGAGGAAAAATTTTAAATCAGTAATTTTATTAATATTTTTTGTAAATTTTCCAATTCTCTTATTTGCAAACAAACAACCTTGTAATTTTTATAAATAAATATTTTGCATTTATTTAGTAACTGTAAGAAATTGCAAAATTATAGACAAAACAAAACAAATTTTAGAAATTTTTGAATTATGCTTAGAAACTTAAAATTTGCTATTTAATAATAAATTTTTCTAAGCTTTCAATTTTTGTTTTTGTTTCAATTTAACGTATAAACTTGAAATTTTTAGGAATTACTATTTTTGATGTTTTTAACAACTGTAAGGAATTGTTAAATTATAGACGAAGTGATATAAATTTAAAAAAAAAATGAGTTTTGAGGAGGAGTCTAAATCTTGCTATTAACCAACACGTTTTTATAATTATTCTAGTTTTGTTATTTGTAGAACTATTCTACTGAAATTTTCAGAGGTTACTACTTTAAACTTTTTTAATGTGTGTACAAAATCACAAGTTTATAGACGAAACGGCATAATTTTTTGAATTTTGAGGACGAACCAAAAGTTTGATATTTACCGATACATTTTTCAAAATTTTTTAATTATGTTATTTGTAGGACTATTCCAATGAAATTTTCGGAGGTTACTACTTTTTACTTTTCTAATGTGTGTACAAAATCACAAGTTTATAGACGAAGCGACATAAATTTTAGAAATTTTTAAATTTTAAGGACGAACCAAAAGTTTGATATTTCTCGCTACATTTTTTTTAATTTTTTAATTCTGTTATTTGCAGGACTATAACTTTAAAATTCGCAGACGTTACTGTTTTGAAGTTTCTTTTTGATTATATGAAATTGCACGATCATAAACTAAATGATACAATATTTAGAAATTTTTGAATTTTATAGAGCATCTTAAACCCGAACATATTCGACTATAAACTTGAAATTGGCAGAAAATACTTTGTTAAAACGAGCCAAATTTCAGAAAAAAAAATGAGGTGGAACAATTTAGCAACCGGCAGACTCGTTACCATAAATTTTAACTTTCTTTCGTTTTTAATAAAAATTGTGTTCCACGGATCCCATGGCCGTTTCTCATCAAGACATCATCCGCATAACGTCATAATTCCCTTTTATCGTGTGGTTTACCTTATCTAACTGAAAACGACTTTCCCAAATTAATTAGTGGAAATGAAGGGTTAAGCAATAAAAATTAGAGGTCGCGTGTGACGGAAAGGGCCGCAACGAGAGCCACAAACCGCCAGCGTTTGCGGTAATGAAGGGCACCTGATTTAATGGGTTCGAGTCAGGGTTGAGCATACTCAAGTATTTCCACCTTCTCCCTGTCCTCTACACTCGAAGAAATTAGGTCAGTTTTCCGCCGAGAGGAGATTTCTCCCTCGAAAATCATCCCAGCTTCTGACCTCGACTGAGAAAATTTCATTTTCGGCTTCAGCAAAACTCATTCTATTTTCATCAACGAACTATTTTGGCTCGTTTTCGATTTATGCGAGTTTGTCGCCAGAACAATGGGATTTATGGGAAAATGCACAGTGGATCTTCGATTTTGGCAACGAAGGAGCTAGATCTAACCTTGACTTGGTTTAGTGGGATAATTTTAGTGCGGTGGGTTTCGTGGCGTGCCCTTTTGTGGGGTTTTTATTTTTACTGAGAGTCGTTGCTTTTGTTCGCATTTTATGTGTCAGTTATTCTTAAAACATTCGAGTTAAGTATGCAACTGTAGGAAATCGAAGAAAAATAAAGCACTTCACTGAATGCCAGTAAAGAGCGGATAGAGACTTTTAGAAATTTATTTCTCTTCGAATATCATTACTCCAAACAGACATTTTTGCTCGTAAATGAGCTCTCCACCGTGCTTTACTGGAAATATGTACTTTTCTTTTTTTTACGTTAAAAACAAAACATTTCGGTTTGAAAAGTAGATTAAATTGATTCGATTCATTTCAACCAAACCTGATTGAAAATGGAAGTAAATGCGGTTAGCGGTAACTTTTTGCATTAAGAAAATGCACTCTCCAGCGGCGAATAAAACTTCTTTTATTGTATTCGCGCCAAGATTTTCTAAATTAAATGCAACAGGAAATAAAATTCGCTTTTTATGCTTCTAAGACACAATGAAAAAGTGTACTTTAGTTACTTGAGGCTGAAATAACTGTTAGTTTCAGGTCATATTTCAATAAGCACATCACGCAAGTAGAGCACATTTTCAGATGTTGTAATATTTCTAGTTGATGTAAAGTCTCGTCTTTAGTAAACAAGCTCGTAATTCTGTCGGTGAAAATAAAAATCCGATGCATTAACACGAACGAGAAAAATCTCGGATGCTAAAAGCATATGAAAGTGGAGCTTTTGGAGCCCAACTTTGGGATTACGGTAGTCTAATTTTTAGCCACAATTTTGCAACTTTTGGTTTGAAATCACTTATCCGATTGTTTGACAAGTTTGTCGGAATATGATTGATTGAACGGCTTCCTAATATTTGTGTTTATAAAATCAGAACGAAAATCGCCATCATGCGTTATTGTTTGTTTTGAATTACTTTATGAGAAGTTAATTGAAAGTCAGGGAACGAATTGAAATTGTTGGCGTGGTTTTTTCAAAAAATAACTAAATAAAAGGTATCATTTATTACGTTTCAAACTTAATTGATTTTTCCCTCGCTTTTGTTTATTTAGCTGTGATGATTTGTTTGCATAAGATTGATCCTATAAATAAAAGCTTTGTATTTCACCGAATTTCTACCGTAAAAGAATTCACAAAGTTTTTCAAGAATTTGTATTTTTGAAGAGGAACTTAAAATCCATCAGCATATTTGTAAAAATATTCTAATTTTACTCTTTGGCAGACTATAACTTTGAAATTTGCGGAAGTTATTGTTGCGGAGATTTTTAATAGGTGTACGAAATTTTAAAGTTATAAACAAAAGCAACCAAAATTTGGAAAATTAGTAATTCTGAGGACAAGTTGAAATTTGCTATTATCTAACATGCTTTGTAAAAGCAAAGCCAGAAAATGATATTTTTGAAATATTTATATTATGGACGAAACGACACAAATTTTATAATTCCGCCAGGTAAAAAAAAATTCCGATGCGCGAACAAGAAAAATCACTGATGTTAAAATCATGATTGGTTGAACTAATATTTGAGTCTATAAAATCAATACGAAAATCGCCATTACGCTTTGTTATTCGCTTTGAATACTTTATGAAAAGCTGATTGGTAGTCAATGCCTGAACTGAAATTGTTTTCTTTTTTCGAAATAACCGAGTAAAGCTTATGATCGATTACGTTTCAAAGTTTATTGACTTTTTTTGTTGTTTTTGTTTATTTAGCTGTGATCATTTGTTTGGACACGATTGATCTAATAAAATAAAATCATTGTTTTACCAAATTTTTGTATAAAGGAATTCACAAACTTTGGAAATTTTTGAATTCTGAGAAAGAATTTAAAATTTACAGCATCAGCATTTTTTTGTACATTGTGATTTCACAGTAAGACTATAGCGTTGAAATTTGTAAGGGTTACTGATTTGGATATCTTTAATAAGTGTAAAAAAATTGAAGCTTTTTTCATTAAAAAAAAAACTATTAATTTTGTTATTTTTGAAACCATAATCTTGAAATTTGCCGAGATTATTCTGTTAACATTGTATAACAATTGGGTCATGCCACAAAATTTTAAATGAAACAATACAAATTTTAGAAAATTTTAAATTTTAAATCTAAAATCTGTTAATGTCCAACGTGTTCTTATAAAAGTTCAAGCTTTATTATTTGTAGAACTGTAACTTTACAATTTGCGGAAGTTATTATTTTGGATATTTTTGATATGTGTACAGAATTTGAAAATTATTAACAAAAATACATAAATTTTAAACAAATAATTTATTTTAGGACAAACTGAAATCTGTTATTTTCTAACATGCTTTTGTAAACAGAGTAATTTAAATATTTAAAAGTCTCTAACTTTGAATTTTGCGCAGATTATTACTTGGATTTTCTAACAGTATAAAATTACAAAATGATAATTGAGAATACAAACATTTTAGAAAAAAATGAATTTTGCGGCCGAACCTGGAATCTGCAGTTTCTCAACATGTTCGTAAACATATTTTAATTTTCTTACTTTTAGGACTGTAATCTTGAACCTTGCTGAGATTATTCTGTTGGTGTTTTTTAATAATTACATCAAATTATAAAATTTTAAATGAAACAAGACGCGTTTTAGAAAATTTAGAATTTTATGGGTGGATCTAAAATTTGATATTTTTCAACATGTTCTTTTAAATCTTTGTGTTCTGTAATTTTTAGGACTATAACTTTGAAATTTGCGGAGGTTATTATTGCGGGCATTTTGAATAGGTGTACAAAATTTGAATATCATAAACAAAAGGACACAAATTTATAAAAATTAAAAATTTTGAGGACAAGCTGAAATCTGTTATTTTCTAACATGCTTTTGTAAATAGTGTAATTTAAATATTTAAAAGTTTCTAACTTTGAATTTTGCGCAAATTATTACTTGGATTTTCTAACAGTATAAAATTACAAAATGATAAATGAGAATACAAACATTTTAGAAAAAAATGGATTTTGCGGCCGAACCTGGAATCTGCAGTTTTATAACATGTTCGTAAACATATTGTAATTTTGTTATTTTTAGGACTATAATTTTAAATCTTGCTGAGATTATTCTGTTGGTGTTTTTTAATAATTACATCAAATTATAATATTTTAAATGAAACAAGACGCGTTTTAGAAAATTTAGAATTTTATGGGTGGATCTAAAATTTGTTATTTTTTAACATGTATTTTTAAATCTTTAAGTTCTGTAATTTTTAGGGCTATAACTTTGAAATTTGCGGAGGTTGTTGTTTTGGGCATTTTCAATAAGTGTACAAAATTTAAAAATTATAAACAAAAGGACACAAATTTATAAAAATTAAAAATTTTGAGGACAAGCTGGAATCTGTTATTTTCTAATATGCTTTTGTAAACAGTGTAATTTAAATATTTAAAAGTCTCTAACTTTGAATTTTGCGCAGATTATTATTATACGAATTTTCTAACAGTGCGAAATTACAAAATTATAAATAAGAAGACAAATATTTTTGAAAAAAATTAATTTTGCGGCGGAACCTAGAATCTGCAGTTTTTCAACATGTTCGTAAACATATTGTAATTTTGTTATTTTTAGGACTATAATCTTAAATCTTGCTGAGATTATTCTGTTGGTGTTTTTTAATAATTTCATCAAATTATAAAATTTTAAATGAAACAAGACGCGTTTTAGAAAATTTTGAATTTTGTGGGTGAATCTAAAATTTGATATTTTTTAACATGTATTTTTAAATCTTCAAGTTCTGTAATTTTTAGGGCTATAACTTTGAAATTTGCGGAGGTTGTTGTTTTGGGCATTTTCAATAAGTGTACAAAATTTAAAAATTATAAACAAAAAGACACAAATTTATAAAAATTAAAAATTTTGAGGACAAGCTGGAATCTGTTATTTTCTAATATGCTTTTGTAAACAGTGTAATTTAAATATTTAAAAGTCTCCAACTTTGAATTTTGCGCAGATTATTATTATACGAATTTTCTAACAGTGCGAAATTACAAAATTATAAATAAGAAGACAATTATTTTTGAAAAAAATTAATTTTGTGGCGGAACCTAGAATCTGCAGTTTTTCAACATGTTCGTAAACATATTGTAATTTTGTTATTTTTAGGACTATAATCTTAAATCTTGCTGAGATTATTCTTTTGGTGTTTTTTAATAATTATATCAAATTATAAAATTTTAAATGAAACAAGACGCGTTTTAGAAAATTTAGAATTTTATGGGTGGATCTAAAATTTGATATTTTTCAACATGTTCTTTTAAATCTTTGTGATCTGTAATTTTTAGGGCTATAACTTTGAAATTTGCGGAGGTTGTTGTTTTGGGCATTTTCAATAAGTGTACAAAATTTAAAAATTATAAACAAAAGGACACAAATTTATAAAAATTAAAAATTTTGAGGACAAGCTGAAATCTGTTATTTTCTAACATGCTTTTGTAAATAGTGTAATTTAAATATTTAAAAGTTTCTAACTTTGAATTTTGCGCAAATTATTACTTGGATTTTCTAACAGTATAAAATTACAAAATGATAAATGAGAATACAAACATTTTAGAAAAAAATGGATTTTGCGGCCGAACCTGGAATCTGCAGTTTTATAACATGTTCGTAAACATATTGTAATTTTGTTATTTTTAGGACTATAATCTTAAATCTTGCTGAGATTATTCTGTTGGTGTTTTTTAATAATTACATCAAATTATAATATTTTAAATGAAACAAGACGCGTTTTAGAAAATTTAGAATTTTATGGGTGGATCTAAAATTTGTTATTTTTTAACATGTATTTTTAAATCTTTAAGTTCTGTAATTTTTAGGGCTATAACTTTGAAATTTGCGGAGGTTGTTGTTTTGGGCATTTTCAATAAGTGTACAAAATTTAAAAATTATAAACAAAAGGACACAAATTTATAAAAATTAAAAATTTTGAGGACAAGCTGGAATCTGTTATTTTCTAATATGCTTTTGTAAACAGTGTAATTTAAATATTTAAAAGTCTCTAACTTTGAATTTTGCGCAGATTATTATTATACGAATTTTCTAACAGTGCGAAATTACAAAATTATAAATAAGAAGACAAATATTTTTGAAAAAAATTAATTTTGCGGCGGAACCTAGAATCTGCAGTTTTTCAACATGTTCGTAAACATATTGTAATTTTGTTATTTTTAGGACTATAATCTTAAATCTTGCTGAGATTATTCTGTTGGTGTTTTTTAATAATTTCATCAAATTATAAAATTTTAAATGAAACAAGACGCGTTTTAGAAAATTTTGAATTTTGTGGGTGAATCTAAAATTTGATATTTTTTAACATGTATTTTTAAATCTTCAAGTTCTGTAATTTTTAGGGCTATAACTTTGAAATTTGCGGAGGTTGTTGTTTTGGGCATTTTCAATAAGTGTACAAAATTTAAAAATTATAAACAAAAAGACACCAATTTATAAAAATTAAAAATTTTGAGGACAAGCTGAAATCTGTTATTTTCTAATATGCTTTTGTAAACAGTGTAATTTAAATATTTAAAAGTCTCCAACTTTGAATTTTGCGCAGATTATTATTATACGAATTTTCTAACAGTGCGAAATTACAAAATTATAAATAAGAAGCCAAATATTTTTGAAAAAAAATAATTTTGTGGCGGAACCTAGAATCTGCAGTTTTTCAACATGTTCGTAAACATATTGTAATTTTGTTATTTTTAGGACTATAATCTTGAACCTTGCTGAGATTATTCTGTTGGTATTTTTTAATAATTACATCAAATTATAAAATTTTAAATGAAACAAGATGCGTTTTAGAAAATTTAGAATTTTTTGGTCGGATTTAAAATTTGTTATTTATTAACATGTTCTTTTAAATTTTCATGTTTATTTTAGACATATTTTAGATTAAAATTGAATTTTGTGGACAACACTAGAAGTTGCAGTTTTCCAACATGTTCTCATACTTATCGTTCTGTTAAATTATAAAATTATAATAGAAACAGAGAAATTTTAGATTTTGAGGGAGAACCATAAAGCTATTACTTTCCCAATTTCTCTTAGTGTAGTTATTTGTTAAATTATAATTTTTAAATTTGCGGAGATTAGAGCTTTAGACTTTTTTAGTGGGTCGACAAATTAACGGGATTATGGATGAACCGGGAATTTAATGAACGCGAAAACTCTCGGATATTTAAAGCATACATACGAGTGGAGCTTTAGGAAGCCAATTTTGGAATAAATTTTGCAATTTTTGATTCGAAATCGCTCCTCTGATTGTCTGCCAAGTCTGCCCGAATCTGATTGATTGAACAGATAGCTTCCTAATATTTGAGTCTATAAAAAATTTCATAAAGGTAATCCACCCACTCGTGGCTTCATTCAGTACGAAAATCGCCATCACGGTTTATTGTTCGTTTTGAATACTTCATGAGAAGCTGATTCGTAGTCAGTGCACGAACCGAAATTGTGGGTTTGGTTTTTTCAAAAAATAACCAAATAAAGCGTATCATCCATTACGTTTCAAACTCAATTGACTCTTTTCTGTCGTTTTTGTTTATTTAGCTGTGATCATTCGTTTGGATAAGATTGATCCAATAAAATAAACGCTTTGTGTTTTGCCGAATTTCTACGGTAAAAGAATTCACGAAGTTTCGACTGATTTTTCCATAATGAAGTTGGCAGAATTTGCATCATAATCTGAAAGTAAATTTAATCTTGAGACTTCAGAATTTCCGATATGAGATGGGAATACTTGAGAAAAGCAAGCAAATACAAGCTTTTGAGGCCAGCGGTTGCAGGAAGTTGTGGATGTAATAATAAAATGCCAGAGAAAAAAAAAACGATGTTTGATCATACTTTCATTATTGACAGGGGCAGCGGTTTCTTTTTTATCTTTTTTATCCCAATTTGTTGCTTCCATGGAATAATTTTAAGATTCGGTAATAGCTTTCTTTGAATAGCTTTAATATTTGTTGGAGTGTTTGTAAGAATGTTTCTTTTTACGATGTTAAATTTCCAGCCTTATTTATGTTTTTATAAGTCTATTCATATTTAAAACGGTTTAGAATTTCTCAAGTAGGGCAACAGAATAATAAAAAAACAGTGTAATGGAGTTGAAGCCGAGCCAAATGAACTTAACCGACTCTTATCTTCAAGCGTGTTTTGAATTTTGACTTGGATTTACATTAATCTACATAAATATGGTGGGATATTTTCTACCTACAAAATTATTATTTCTAACTTTTCTTGCCGAAGAAGTACAGTTTGTAATTGGTAAGGTTCTTGGGAAAAGTTCCTGCTAGCGTCCAGTTTTGAACAGTTCTTACGATTTGACGATTATAACCTTGACATTCGTAGTCTTTATTATTTTAGCGAAATTACAACGTTAGATGGAACAAGACAAACTAAAAAAATAATTCTTGAATTTGAATTTGTGATATTCTTAATAGTTTTCGTTTCTGTTATGTAAATTTGCAGCGTTTACTATTTTAGACCTCTTTAAAATATGTACCAAACTACAAAATATAAACGAAACGACCCAAATTTGAGAAATTTTTGAATTCTGACGTCTGCAATTTGTAAAATATTTTAATTCTACATGAGTGTATGAATTTTTAATTTTTGAATGAAAAGAAACAAATTTTTAAAAATATCATTTGCGGATGGAGATAGAATCTGATTTTCTCAACGTGTTCTTATAAATAATTAAATTTTGTTATTTTTGAGAGTGTAATCTTAAATTTTGCTGAAATTTTTCTGTTAGAATTGTTAGATTATTTTACAAAATTTTAAATAAACTAGACAAATTAAAAAAAAGGACTTCGTGGAAGAACTGAAATGCTGTTACTTTTCATCACTTTATTAAACATTTTTTTCTAATTCTGTATTTGTTTGCGTTTGTGGAGATGTCTATTTACTTTTATAATATGTGTACAAAATTACACGATTTTAGAGAAAATGGCCCAAATTTTAGAAATTATTAAATTTTGTGAGTGAATCTAAAGTCTGCTGTTTTTCAACATTTCCTTATAAATTTTTAAGTTTTATTATTTGAAGGAATATAATTTTAAAATTTGCTGTGCTTATTATTCTGGGTATTTTTAATATGTGTACGAAATTTTAAAGTTATAAACAAAAAGACATACATTACAGAAAATTAGAAATGTTGAAGACTGAACTGAAATCTGCTATTTTCTAACATGCGTTTGTAACCAGTGTAATTTAGTTATTTGTAAGATTGTAATGTTGAATTTTGTGGAGATTACTACTTTGCACTTTCTCAATAAGTGTACAAAATTACAAAATTATAAATGGAAAGACATATTTTTTATTAAAATTGAATTTTGTGGACAACACTAGAATTTGCAGTTTTCCGATATGTGCTCATACTTATCGTAATTTTGTTATTTTTGTCTATAATATTTAAATTTGCGAATTTTGTTGTTAATTATGATAGAAATAGAAAAATAAAAGGGCACGTATTTTAGAAAGATTTTAATTTTTTGGATATTATTTGTTCGGTATTTTTTAATAACTGGATTTAGTTATGATGGAACAAGACAAATTTTAGATTTTTTTTTTAAATGTTTGTATAATTTATTTTTCCAGTCCCGATATTTGGAAGAGCATGACTTTTGATTTACGGAGATTGTTATTTTGAACTTTTTTAATGAGTAAACGAATAAACAAGATCATGGGTAAAACGACAAAATTTTAGAATGTTTTTAAAATTTGAGGAGAAACCGATTTTCAGTTGGCAGACACGTTATTTGTATTTTTTTAACTCTGTTTATTTAGGACAATTTTGATATTTGATGACGTTATTACATTGATTTTCTTTGATAACCGTATGAAATTAGAACATTATAGAGGAAACTGGACAAATTTCACAAAATTTTGAATTTTGGCACCGAACTTATTAAAAATTGCAAATTGGTCAACATATTTTGATACATTTTTCAGTTTGATATTTGTAGAAGTATAACCAGGAAGTTGACTTTTTTGCTAAGTTACGAAATTTTGAAAATGTGTATGAAAAGGGAGAAATTTTAGAAAAATTTGAATTTTTTATTAGAAACTTAAATTTTCATGTTAGTCAGGTATTTTCAAATTTTGTGATCTTCTCATTTTTAGGTCTATAGCTTTGAAATTTGGCAAGAGTGGAATTTTTGACTTTTCTAGTAACTATACGAAATCATACGAAAATACATAAAATGGGAGAAATTTTGGAACATTTTTATAGTTTGTCTACATATTTTTATAAAAAAATGTTATTTTTGGAATCATAATTTTGATATTTACGGCGCTTGTGTATTAGCCTTTAATAAATGTATGCAGTAACATAAGTATGGATGGAGCGAAAAAATTTTTAGAAAATTTTGAATTTTGAGGGCGAACTTACAATGTGCAGTTTTGCGCACATGGTCTCATAAATTTTATTCATAGAACCATAAACTTGAAAATTGCGAAGGTTACTGTTTTAAACCCTTTTATATTGTAAGTGAACGAAATTAAAAAAATTTGGAAGACGCGTCATAAATTATAGAAAAATGCGAATTTTGAAACCAAACCAGTTTTCCAACTTTTTTTTTACATTTTGTAATTTCCTTATTTCTTGGGACACTTATTTTTAAAATTGCTGAGGATATTAATATACATTGTTTTTTTTTGTTATATATACAAAATTATACATTTTTAAAAAATATTTGCAATTTGTTGCTGTAATTGTAATTCTGTAATTTTTAGACCTTTTCGGAGCATATTAGTTATATCGTTTTTTTTATAACAGTACAGTGGGGGTCAGATTTTATCATCGCGACGTATTACAAATTTTGTAATTTAATTTAGAAAATTTAGAATTTTTCCATTTCTTCAATTTTAGAATTTATTGTTTTGGCTTTATTACATTTTTTTCATAGTATAATTTATTAGTTGGATAGAAAAATTCCATAACATTGCAAGAGTTTTTAGAAAATTGGTTCAAGATTGTGTAAAATTTTCACTGGTTTGATTGAGACAAAATATTGATCTTTTTTTTGTCATAATGAAATTTAAGGTTTTTTTTGTATCTGCAACGAAACTTTTTTTCTGTTTTTTTCTTTTTCTTTTCTTCTTTTTTCTCTACGATAGGATTTTTTTACATTTGTTTTGAGTTCGATCTCATTATTTTTTCCACGTGTATGTATAATTTTTTCTTTTAATGATTTTACTCATCTCCAAAACTTTCTGTTATTTATTTTGTATAAATATGAAGTATTTTTTTCAGGATTTCATAGGAAAATGAGTCTGTTTATCTCTTCAGAGTCGACTTTCGACACACTTCTACCTTTCGTCATAAACAACCTCGTAATTCCGTCAGCAGAAATAAAAATTCCCACTTGCATTAACACGTCGTGAAAAATCTCAGCATCAAAGCATACTTCGGAAGCATGCTTTGAGTAACTTGCTATGAAATGGACTTTGTTACTTTATGTATTGTACTCCGCCGATAGACCAACATTGTCCAAATGTCGCCACATTTCACATTGAACGTTATCTCTTTTCAATAACTGTTTGCAGTAACAACGAAAAATACCAAACAATATTACGTTATTACATTTTGAAGCTTATTATGAAGCTACATTTCTCTTCGATTCGCAAATAAATAATTGTCAGATTGATAGAGATGAAATTCAATGTCCTTAAGGTTCGTGCAGATTTATCATTTTTTATCGCTCTGAATGCAGGTGTTGAAGCTTTTTATTTCGTTAGTTCAGAGAAACTTAAGCCGATACGTAATAAACGGTTTTTTGTTACTGGCTAAGTGCAGTCTTTGTTCGTACAAAACCGTTTAATTCGCACAGTCAGAGAAATTACTCTGAAGATTTGTGACGCAATTAAACGTAGGAGCAAGGAGATGCAAACATTAAAGTCTTATTAGAAACACATCAAGTCTGACCCTTATTTTTGCCAAGTCAGGGTTGAATAGCAATTATAGAATTACGAATTGTGGTTATCCCATTTGCGTGTTTATATGCTCAATTACTCTGCGTGTGCTTTTGTCTTGTTAGACGTATTGTTCTATAGCTCCCACGCAGGAAAACAATTACCAGAATCTACATTAGGACTGAGAATATCGTGCTAATATCGCTTCGAGATCGATCTCATGTCAAGGTTCCATCAAAAAATTTATCTTTATATCGGCTTAAATTAGGTCGGTGTTGGGAGAGACGTAGTAAATGATCGAATTAGAGACCAGGACAAATATGTGTTTAAGGGAGAAGGATAAAATCATTAACTCTCACATTCACTTTCAAGAAACGGTGGCTTTCTGATAAGTTGTTTGTTGACAAAATCGAGAGGGGCTATCAAAAGTTTGATTACACTAGCTTACAAATAGTTTTCTTTGCCGTAAAAAATATCAGGTCCTCCGTTATCAATTCTATACACCTGATTTGTTGTAATTTTCTGGAATTATTTTTTTTTCTCTCAACATTTTCTACCAACATTTAAGAAATCACTTGAAATTAAGTGTTTCCTAAAAAGCAAGGAAACCTATTTGCATAATGGTTTTCTTGGTTTTTGTAGTGAAAAGTAGTGAAAAAACGTCGGTGTAAATAAGACCCTGTATTTTTTTTATGTCACGGGCTATTGAAGGCTTTGGATTCTTTGGATTTATAAAAATTATCAGTTTCTCTCTGTATTTTTCAATTCGTTTAAATTGCAATTTTTTAATTTGTCGAATGACGCTTTTTTCTCTTATTTCATGGATTTTTGATTAAATTTTCTTAATTTTTGAATTTAGAAACTGGTTTTTCTGAAATTATTCAGATATTACATATATTTTTTTATTATAAAGGCTAAAAATAGTGTTGTATTAACCTTTTTCTTAAAATGTGGAATCTAAAAAATGTTCTTGGATTTTTTAATTTTTTTTCAAAAACTGGACAATTTGTAGTGGCTTTAACTGAATCTCTATTAAAAATGTCAAACAGTACATTTGCGGAATACTATACGATTTCCAAGACGACCAGAATTTTTATTTTTTTTTAACAGGATCTAGATTATTTGTATTATATATTTTTTTAATTCTGTTGCCCTTTTTAATTTTTTTAATATACTTAAATGTTGTATATTTAATGTGTACATTAAGAATAATCCAAATCAAAGCAGTCGTAAATTTCCTTGAACAAAGTTTCAAATTGATTGGCGCCGATAGCTCGTGGTCTCAAACGCTATTGGGTAGAAATTATACTGCGTGAATTTCGATTGTTGAACTTATAGCTACGTGCATCATTTTTACTGTTTGATGGTGGTACACATTCATAAAATAAATAACACCTTCATTTTCTATTGTCAAGAGAGGGTTTATTATCAACTTTATACCCAAACGCGACGCCACTGTCACGCAATGGTGACATAACGTGTACCTTAATAACAGATTAAAAATTAATTTGACTATTTTATCAAATTTACTTTTGTTTTCTGATATTATTGATTATTGTTATAAACTAGTAGAAAGGGAGACTGCAAGGGGTGATGGGGAGGCTTTTTTCAAGGTTATTTATTGATGTCAATAAAACATGTGTGTTAAATGATTTGGTTCGTTTTTTTTTTTATTATTTTGTATATTTACCAGAATGGTTCAAAAATAATGAAGACTCTTATTTTGTATATTTACCAGAATGGTTCAAAAATAATGAAGACTCTTAAAGTTTCTGACAGCCAAGGAGTATAAAGAAAAAAATATTAAAAAAATTAATAGAAAAAAAAATTATCATCAAGACAAGTTGTTTGTAAATTTTGAAAAACACTGAAGACTCAAAAATCTCAAGTTTTTAAGGTTTTAAAAAGTAATTTAGATATAAAAAAATGAATTATAGAACGTAAGAATTTTCTGAAACTGTTTTTTTTTGAAATTATTTCTAGTTTGGGAAATTCAAAAGTTACCAAAAATACCTTACTTTGAAAAAACCTGAAAATGTTAAAAGTTTCAAAAAATGAATATTCGAAATTCTGCGAGATTTTAAATAATTTTTAGAACACACGCAATCTTTCTTTTTTTGTTATTTTCAGAACACCAGAAAATTTATATGCTTGTAGACTTTTTTTTGAGTTTTTTTAGAAACCTTTTTAAAATTTAATAATTCTAATTTTTTTAATTAGCAGTACCTGAAAAATTTCAAAATCAGTTTTTTTTAGAAATTTTAGCAAACGTCACGGTTTAAAATAGTTGTTGTTTGTTAAAGTTAAAGTTGTTTGTGTGCAGATTTCTAAAAATTTCAAAAAAAAAATCTAAAATAATTTCTAAAATTATATTTTCTAATTTTTATTTTTTAGATTCTATATTTCTAAATCTTAGATATTTTTCTCTTTTGATTAACTGGAATTAATTAAAATTCATTAAGTATTGTTAGTTAGTTACATTTTTCAGAATTTATTTAATTTGTGAACCTTTAAGATCACTGAAAATTATGAATATTTTTTTAGATTTCCTGAAATTTTAGAACGCATAGAATTTGTGCGATCTTCAGGATTTGAACCATAGTTATCTGTATTTTTTTATTTTAGGAAGCTCTTTTTAACATACAGATATTTCAAAAATTTTCGTTATATATTAAAAATTTTTTTTTTTTTAATAATTTTTCTTATTTATTTATTTTGTTATTTTACTGAAATTGAAAAATCGTCTTATAATTTTTTTTGGGATTCTTGCTCTTATTTGATTGACTTAATATTTTTGGTTTTAGAATTTTTTCGAAACTTTACAATTTTTAAATTGTTTTTTTTGTTTTAAATACGAAGCCTCTAGTCTCTTTTTTTTAACAATTATATCCAAATGAGAAATTATTATAAAAATATAAAATTTAAATTAAAAATATATTTATATAAATATAATTTTTCTCCAAAAAAAAAACATTTGCTCAAATTTGAAATGTTGTAAAAATAATTAAAATTAAATAAAGTTATTATATTACGGTTCTAAAAAATTTATTTGTAGTAATTAGTTATATGGTATCAAATTTTGATCGTATTTTTCTTCTTACAGAAATCACAGTCAGTTCCCGGATCCAATTAATTGTCACAGGTAAGTTATGACTCTTGCTAATTTCTGAATAAGCACGAGCTCGGAATATGGAAAAATTACCATGTAAATGTTTAAATTGTAGGAAGTATGTAAATTAATATTATATGCAAATGTAGTAAAATGTGCCGTAGGTGGTTCATTAATGAAATCAGAAGGTCTGCAAGTGCGTTCTATGCTAATCTGAGCAGAATATTTAATTTTTTCTTTCAAACAAGAAAAACCACGCGTTTGATCCGTCATTCTAAAAAATCGTTGCATTTGGTAATCACTTCCGTGGATTATTAATGGATACCACAAAAACAGTTTTGATAAATGATTCCAATACAAATTTAAAATTTCTTGACGATTTCCAATAACGAGTTTTCAAAAAATGTTGCACTCAAACCACAGAATGTTACGGCACCAAATGTATTCCTAAATTTGTAAAAGGCCAAAAAACAAGTAATTGGAATAAGCAATGGAGATACAAATTTATGATTTGAAACCAACCTCAGTTACACACCGGTCAGTGATTCCGTCGCTCTTCTTTCAAATTTCGTATTCAATAATTGTACCAATAGTATTATTCAAAATTTATGACAATAATAATAATAAGTATAATTAGAGTAACAGTATTGCAACTGTTTTTATCATTATAAATAAAGAATAAAAATGTTGTAGAAAAAGTATAGTATGCAAGTCTCGCCTTCCGCTCGTGAGACAAACTTTCCCCTCGTGCGGAATGTATCACATTCCAAACTCGTTACAGAATATACTATTCTGTAACAATACCCCAAAGGATTATATTGATATAAATGCTTCACTTCCGGTCCCCGACTTTATTCAAACCCCCCAAGTGTAATTCCATGTTGCTTCTAAATAAATTAATAATTATGACTGGCTGAATCCGAACAATGGCCCGAATGTCAAACCTAGATCGGTGGTTGCTTCTGATTTAATTTAGGCTTATTCTCCACAATGCGTGTTTTAATACTTCTCTTCATTCATCCATTATTGACGCATTTTCGTATATGCAAATAGCCTTAGGTGGCCATTAGTCGACATGGGTCTGGGTTACGTATTCTTGCTCAAATTAGGCGGATAACGGGTTCCCCAAGGATTCCTTATAAATCAACGAGGAAAAAGGATCGTTTTAAATAATTCCGTTATTACGTTACCGGTCGTGGAGTTTATTCATCTGCACACGAGAGTTTAATTTAATTAGATTGAGATGTAGCCAGTTGTTTAATTGAAGACGTTATTTTATGAAGTCGGAACATGCGAAAGCGACGGATATAAGACGTTCGTTATAATAATCTGATTTAATTAGATTATTAAATATTGTTGGTGGTGAATAAAGATGTCAGGTTCAGGTAGAGGCAATCGCAGAATTGGGTGTTTTCGTGTCTAGGTAGATCAGATCTAAGGTTGTTGTCAACGAAGTGCTTTTCAAATGGCGGTTATTAATTTAAATTGAGTTTTACGTGGAATTCGACGCTCGAATTTCTGTAGCTCCGAGATATTTGCCACTGGTAGCTTGGAAAGTTGTTTTTTGCGGGGAGATGATTAAATTTTTAATTTTGCACATTTTCGAGGACTTTTTTTGGTTTTTTAGTAGATTAAAAAAAGACTTCAATTTTTTTTTTCTTAACACTGAATGTTTGGAAAAAATTTTGTTTCTAAAAAAACGTTTGGTTTTCTATTTAGTCTGATGAAATCGATAACAATCTGGACGCAATTTATGAAACTGAAATTTATAGTAAGAATTTAGGAATTTTACTTACAATTATTGAATTGTAGGATAATCTAGCTTTGTAGTAAAATTTGAATTTTTTAAATTTATTTAAAAATTTGTACAAAAGTTGGTATTTCTGTCAGGTGAAATTACAAGAAATTTTGTAAAATGCAGCAAATTTGTAGTGCAAATCAGGAATTTTATTGAGAATTTAGCATGTGAAGGATTAGCAACTTTTCTAAGGAAATAAAAATTAATATCTCTTTCAATTCTGTGACTAATTGAAAGAAATTTTGTTTATTTGATTAACAAAAGTAACAAAATTGCATTTTTTTTGAAATCTGAAGAAATGGGGGAATTTGTTTAATCTGGTGTTAAATAAAAAAATTTTTTTTTCTTAATTCTTTAGATATTTCTTAAATTATTCATTTCTGTGTTAAGTTAGATCAGATCTGCAAATAAAATAACTGGATTTTACTAAACTAAAGTTTCTAGTAAAAATTGGGAATTTGATTTAGAGGTAACGAACTAGAAGATTAACATTTTTTGCAAAAACTTTACATTTTTTAAATTTTTGTAAATATTTGGAAAAAAAAATGTGTTCCGTCGGTCGAAATTCGTACGAGTATAGTCATATTTTATAAAAGTGTGTCAAAAATTAACAGTTCTTTTCGACAATTACAATTTCTTTGGTTACAGATCTAAACATTCATATTTTTCTTAATTTTATAGATATTTCAAAAATATTTCGTTTATCAGATGAAATTTACAAGAAAATAACTGCATATAATGAAATTTAAATCTGCAGTAAAAATTAGGAATTTTATTTCACGTGAACGCATTGTGAGAATTAACTATTTTTGTAGAAAAATCGAAAATTTTATACCTACAGTAAAAAATATAAAAAATAGTTTTTTTCAGTTAGATGAAATTTAAAAAATATGCTGAAGTTAGTAACCATTTTTTTAGTAATTGGAGGAATTGGAGCATCAGATAACTTTGATGTCAAATTTATATATTTTTTCAACCTGTGGATTTTTGAAAGCCACATTTCATGAAACTGGAGCTTTTAAGTAAAATGAGGAATTTCGTTTTAAGTAAACATAATTGAAGTATTAATTATTTTTACAGCATACATCGTATTTTTCGAGTCTCGAAAAATTTCTTGTTTTTGTGCTTTGAACGAATGAGATCTATACGAAAATACACGCACTTCTTGAAATTCAAGCTAATATTTTATATTAAATTAGATATTTTATTTATTCAGGATAATTTATTTTGTAGCAAATTTAAAATTAGTTTTTTTTCTGATTTTCGATTTTGTACGGATAAAATCTTGCCTCATTTTCTTAAAATTCTTTTTTTGTCATGAAATTGGAAGCACCAATTATTTTTGTAAAGAATAAATTTAATATTTCTATTATTTTAAACGGAAATGTTTGGAAAATTTCTTGTTTATCAACTAAAGAAATTCCACAAAAAATTACATTTCAAGAAATTAGAAAAAAAATTCTTCGTCATCAAAATTACTTTATTTAGAAGAAGATATTTAGAAAGCAAACGCGTTTCATCAAATTAAATTTTTTAGATTTAAATTAGATCAAATAAAAAGAGTTTAAAAGATTGTTATAAAAAAAATTGTGCTCCAGACAATTATTATTTGATAGCGGCTTTAATTTTCGTTTTTTGTTTAAACAAATTAAAAAAGTGTGATAATTAAAAATGATTAAATGCTTTTTAAAAATAACAAAATTTTTATTCTGAAGTAGTAGATTTCCGCAAGAAAAAAGTTGACCAAAATGAAAAATTTCAATTCAATTTTATTGCGTAGTTTGTAGTATTTTCGAAAAAATAGTGATCACATTGAAGCCACTTTTCTGAAATTTATTTTATCATCCTAATTTTTAAATTTTGACAGTTTTTGCATACTGTAGATGATGTTATAGAAGTGGCAGCGCAGAGGGATCAAAATGTGTCAGTTTTAGATTGAATAAACGAGAAATATATGTATTCAAAACAAAAATAAAGTCTATTCAATTTGCGTTTAAATATTCATCGGTCGAGTAAAAATTGGAAACAAGGTTATTGTCACCAACGTTATTTTCTCTTCTCTCACGAAAACGTGCCGGATTTTTTGCCAAAGTGATTTGATTGGCGCATGAAAATAAAAAATAGAAACTATATTAAAGCTTTTTAAAAATTTGAAAATCAATAAATGTTGAACGGTGGAAATAAATTCATAATAAATGTAAGTGACGTAAACGACTGCGAATTTTTCTAAATCTAACTATAAAAAATAAAGAATTTTTTAGTGTCCCGTTAAGAAAACTCCGCATCAGTTCAAATCGTCCATTTATTACCAATGCAAATCTTCAAGTCTGACGTCTCCTGTATAATTTCTGGTCGTTACCCGGCGTTCAGTGGCAACGACTGAGTATGGTTTGCTGTCCAGACTACCTTGAGATCGTAACATTCCTTCCAAAGGCCGCATAATAACAAAATTAAAAAAATAACAGGTAAAAGTGTAGTGGGAACGTGCGTAGCGTAAACCATAAACAAACCAATTTGAGTAACCGACAAATTTATGCAAATTAGAAAAACACTCCATCGAAGACCTTGAAATATTGTCTAGGAATTAATAAACATTTATAAAATTTCCTGAGTCATTTCGTTTGTAGGTCAAATATCTCGAAGGAATCCATTATTTATCTTTCAAACTTTCCAAGTCAACAATAGCTTCATTTGCACACAAATATTATTTGTCGGTGTAGCAATAACAAACGAGGATTGAACATAACAAAAATGAGTGTCAAGAAGGGAACACCATCAAAAATCGGGTGTAAAAACCTCCGAAGACACTTCTGGATCCTGTTAATCCCGAGAACGTGTAGGCGCCACTTTTACTGCAAATTACTCTGCTTGTTAAATTACCCAGCCATTACAGACGTGCTTTAATTAGAAAATGCGTACCTAAACACCAACCACAAGCTTTTAACCCGTTATGATGAATGCCAGGAAGAATCTTTTTCCCATTAATTATATTTTCTAAACTTCTTGCGAGTACACGTTCGGGGATTTCGAATTTCCAGTTGGAAAGTCAGAATCGGGATCAGTCCCAAAAGGGGCCGACTGCATACGTTCGAGCCGGAATTTACGCAAATTAAAACGTGTATCCATGCTGTCCCTTAATTAAGTAAGATGATTTGAATTAATTCCGTTATCTGGTAATGACAAAAATGAGCTCCCGGGAGGATCCAGAGAGACAATGCAATTATAATTTAATTACTTCGGTTGACGTTGGGATGGGAAAGTTACCACCTTCGTGGAAATTAACTATAGATATCGAAAGTTAATAAAGAGTGGTAGCTAATGAAATGGGAATTTAATACAACGTGGAAATACTTGAAATGGAGCTGTTTTTAGAAGCTCTTTTAATTAATGAAGTACTGAAATTGATCATTCAAACTATCTCTAAAATTAATTAACTGTCAATACAATCATCGATACAATATCATAAGATTTTTCCTTCAGTTTGAAACTTCGATTCATTATTGACACTTTTTCCTGCTCGGGAGTTTGTCTTTGTCTGCCGACAGTTGGAACATCTGACGTAGGACACGTTCTGTCGGCAATAACTTTACAACCACTAACGTCAAAGTGTCTCATTCCCGATCAAGATCAAAGCTTCTCTAACCGCACTCTATTTATTTATCCATCATACGCTTCGATTGGTAATTACACCTCAACATTATTTGAGATGCTAAAGCTGTTGCTGTCAAATTATATCATATTTAAATTCGCTCCGGGATAACTGACAAAAATTGCTCTCGGGACACAATGAAAACGTACACATGACAATTTCATAATTAATTCAGTTGCTTGAATCTAACGGTTTAGCTGGTTTTGGAACAGGCACGATTAATAAATCACTGAGATTTAAAATGCTTAACGTGGCATTACGACAAATCATTTTTATTTTCGACAAGAATTTGTTATGACAAATATTATAAATTGTGACAATTAATCTTTGGGATGTTTATTTGGATTGGAATTCGTAGATGTTTACGTTCCGTGTGGAACGGGAATTTTCCACAAAAACTGTTATTGTTCTAGTTTCTCTATTTCAAATTTAAACTGTTAGAGAAGCGAGGAAAACTCTGTTTAGAAATTCTCGGAAGCTGATGAGGTCTAAGTGTCGTTGGAATGGACAAAATTTTGTTTCAATCACAAATAAAATTGTGACATTTAACATATAATTATACAATAAAAAGACAACTTGGAGTACAAAATAATATTTACAATAAGAATCCGAAAATGTTCAGGAGAGACACTCACGTACCAAAATATATTAATTTTTTTTATTTTTTTTTGTTTTTAGACAGTCACAGTTTATATAATTAAGTTTTTAGTTTTGAGACAGAACATATTTTTGTAGCAAATTCGGAAAATATTTGTTTTATTTTTGTTGACATTTGAATTTTTTTTTGATTCTGTTCTAACACTAACTACATTCGGACCTTGAAAAGGAAAAATAAATTTTAATTATACACGTTTGGAGCTTTTGTAGATATTTGGATAACTCCTCATATTAACGCTTAGTGTTATGAAATAAAATTAAATTGGGTTTGTCAGAATAAAATTGAAATTCGGAGCATTAATTTATTTTTGTGACAACTTGAAAAATTCGTATTTATAATACTGTCAAAATTTGGAATCTTTCTCGTTTCTATGTTCCTATGAGTGAAATCAACCTCCAAATGGTCGCACTTTGTCGATTTCAAGCTTTTAGAGAAAATTAGAAACATATTTTAGACACGCAGATTTTGAGCAGTTAATTTTGTAACAAATTAGGCGAGGAAACATTGTGTGTTTTGTAACAAAAAAAGTTTTGCAGATATTTGGAATGTTTCTCGTTTTTGTACTTCGACTGATGAAATTTTTTTGAGTGGCGGCGCTTTATGAATTTTGAACGTTGAGAACAGCTTAGGAGTTTAATTTTCTAATTTATAGCATCAAATATTTTTGTAGTAACTTTAAAAGTTATTTTTGTTGTTTTTCTTAATTTGGCGTACACTTATAATTTTTTCTTATTTAGATGTTCATTTGGATAGGATCTACGTGAAGAGCCTTAACTCATAAAATGTATTAAAAAAAAAAACAGAAATTTTACTTCACTGATCGAATTTTGATATATTTGTACCAACTTAAATTTTTTTATTTCTTCTAATTTCAAAGATATCTAGAGAAATTTTCGCCTCTGTGTTTAGTGATAAAAATGTGTAGAACGAAAAAGCCGAATTTGAAAATTTTTAACGATAACTAAAGATTTAAAAAAAAGAGGCGCATCCACCATTTTTACGGCGTTTTTTAAAAATTTGTACCTTTCTAATTTTGTTGATGTTTTTGAAAATTGTTCTGTTTTTGTATTTTAAGTCTACAGGACAATATTAATACACATTGTACATGTTCTATTTATGGCGAATAAAAATCGATTTGAAGTTATTTTTTTGAATTGCCTTAAAATCGATCAAATTTCACGAATAATTTTTTCTAGAATTTTGTGCCAATATAAAATAGCAATTTTGTTAAATTTCTGGAGGTTTTCTAAGTTTTCCCACTCTATTTTCTTCATTTAATTACATTAAGCTTTAATAAAATTGTACAAATTTTGAAAAATTTGATTAGATATTTAGCAATGTAATTTTTTTTTATACGATTACAATATCACAGTTTGATACGGGAGTACTGATTTAAAAGCTCTTGAAAAATATTTTTGATCAAATTGAAACCACTTTTAATATTTTAATTTCATTTTGGAATTCGTCATAATTTTTTAGGTTCGACATTCTTTGACTATTGCAGAATTAAAAAAAATATTGGAAAAGTTTGGAAGAAAATGCAAAGATTTGGGAGAATCGTCTACTAAAAAAAAATTGGAGAGGTGGGTAACTTTTATTTGTTTTCTTATTTACTGGTTTATAAAATTTTCGTGTTTTAATAAATTGTGATCCATATATAACTTTTTTTTTCTTTATAATTTTTTCATTTCTACGTTTAGTCTAATAAAATCGTTTAAATTAAAGCTTTCAGAATAAAATTTAATTTTTAGAATTTCAGAATTTTAGAGAAAATTATTCCGTGTTTATGTTAGATATGAGATTTTGAGCATCATTTATTTTTGTAACAAATTGAATTGAATTGAAAAATCTCTCGTTTTTAAAGTTGAAGCTTTTAGCTAAAAGCAGGATTTTATTACAGGTTTGAAGCATTAGTAATTTTTAGTTACTTTAGTTTTGTAAATATGTATTTTTTTTGTTTGTACTCTCACACTTAATGAAATTTAAACTTAAAAAAAATAGAAATATACTTTAGATTTGCATATTTGCAAATAATCTTTAAAAATAGTAATTTCTACAAATATCTAGTTTTTGTGCATCTATGATCTTTAGATTCGTATTTTCCTAATTCTTTAAATTGTACGTTTCTGTGCTTAAATACATAAAATGTGTAAATCTATTAATATTAGTATAACTATTTTTGTAGTTAATTAAAAAAAATTAGATCAATACCTGTCAATACTTTTTGTAGGTATATGAAGAGTTTGTTTCTGTGTTTAACATTTCAAGAAATTCAAGCTAATAATAAAAAATTTAATTTTGAAGAACATTTATTATTTCCTTTTTTTTTAATTCTGTGGAAATTTGTGAATTTTTTTGTTTTTGCGCTTAGATAGATGAAATCTACAAAAAACAGCCACACTTCATAAAACGCAACTCTTTATCAAATATTAGAAATTAAAATCGAAAATACAAAAATAGCGCATCCACCATTTTTACATAACAAAAAATTAATGTTTTTCTTAATTCTGTGAATTTTTAGAACTTTTTTTTGTTTTTGTGTTTTGATGGATGAAATCTGTAAGGAAATGGTCGCACTTCATGAAATTCAAGCTTTTAACAAACAGTAAAAATTTTATTTCTGGTACCGTCCTTGACACGTAGCAAAATTCGCAGCATTTTTGAAAATTTGTATTTTTACTAATTCTGAGAATATTTGGGTGAAATCGTGTGTGGGTGTGAGGTAACAGTCGCTTCTTATGAAATTTAAGCTTTTAGGACATAATAAAAAATTTATTTTGAAATAGCAGACCTTGCGCATTTGCTAGTTTTGTAAAATTTTTCATTTTATTTAAATTCATTAAATAATTGGCATTGTGTTTGTTTCCGACAAGATATAATAGAAGAAGGCTATATTTTATTAAATTTAAGCTTTTCGCAGAAGTTAGAAATTTTATTTGAAATAATAAATCTAGCACATCCAACATATTTGCTTTTTTTTTAATTTTGTGAATACTACATATTTTTTTGTATCTAATATAATTATTAATATTTTATTTTTATTAATTTTATTAATAATTTATAATTATTTTATTATTATTTTGTTTATTATTTTATTAATTAATATTTTATTAATTTTTATCAATCTTGAAAAAGAATACAAATTTCACAACAACATTTTTCTCTTTTTTTATTTTACAAGAATCTTACTCGCATTTTTAAAATTTAATTTAAAACATTTAGAAAAATTACCAGAAATAATTAATTGTAATTTAAAGTTGTTAATATAATTTTTAGACGTGATTTGTACAGGAGCGTTATTTTTTCAACAGTTATCAGATGATCACGTTTGGACGCTAATATCTTAATATTTCCTAAAATATTGTATCGATTTGATTTAAATTCGTCATACTTAAATTCAGTTTATAGCGGATTTAAACAGGTTCAATTTACCTCCTCTACATTAGCAGCGTACATAAAAAATTAATTTATGAAAATCCCTGGATTTATTTCCTGGTCATTTTCCCAACAAACAAGAATTAATATTAATTTCATTCCGAAATTTCCCGATGGCTCCCTCAAAATTAGTACAATGCTCGGAGTGTTCTATAATTAAACCGCTTTATTACCTCTGAAACTTCGGCCAATGCAGGGCGCATTTAGTTAAGGGCTTATGAGTTTATGATCAAAACTTTCGATAACGTCATTATTTAATTCATAACGTATGCCAGCGACTTCTGCCAATCAATTAAACGCCACATTTAACCCAAAATCACATCTTCTGCCTTTTCCAGGCCTATCAACTTTGACATTTCCCTCCTCTCAACAAAACAAGCCTTAATTACGATCAAATCACTTTGCTGCAGTATGTTATTTTATCAATTAATTAAACTTGACACTAATGTATCCAAAGACCAATGAGTTTGACGCGGAAACCGAGCTGAAAAATAGAATGTCAGCCTCGTTGAGGACGTATTTTTTAACAGGTAAACAGGGCGGTGGATGTTTTAAGAGCCTCTCATTGGCACGCCGCCTATACGTCTATTTTAAGAACGGGGTAAAATTGGTTAAAGTGGGATTTATGGGGGTCTGGAGGTGCAGCCGTCGATGCGAGTTTTAGTTATAGTGATTGTTGTAAGAAAGACACAATATAAAGACAAACGAGCGCAGGGGAACGTTCAAGGATTCAAAGTGAAGTAATCATGATATAAGGAAGTGAGTCACGTCGTGGTATCACTTTTGAAAGAAAAGGCAGGAGGATCCCTACTCGTTAAAGGGATTCCGGCGGCAGCATCTGGAAAATATGGGGGAAATTAGCGCGGGGGCTCGTTTTTCGAATTTCTTTATTTCGAGTGTAGACGATATCCCGTAGTAAATTTTTAATGTTTGAGTTTCTCCGCCCTTTAACTTTACCACCTCATTTATTATTAACCCGACATTTAGATGATATATTAAAATTTAAAGGAGACTTCACGAGCATTTTTTTTATCGATTGTATCCACTTACAAGTCGAACTTTCCCAGTAAATAATATATGCGCAACCACATCCCAAACCACAGAATCAATAAATAAAAGAATTTGCGAATGGAATGTTATCCCGTGTCGCTGTCAATGGATTTTGAAGTGTTTAATATTCATGGAATGCCACCAACTTTACGAGGTTCAAATTTTGTGTATTTTTGTTCATGTCGAGTTACCGTTCCTCGTCCGACACATTTTTCATCTATGGACTGATTTCGCAGTTTGTATTCTCGCGACGTTCTTATCGATCCCGATTCCCCTCACTGGAGAACATATAACAAAATGGGTTTTCTTTAATTGTTAAGAGATGCGGAATTTATCCGATTTTCCGGGGTTGATAAACACAAAAATTCTGTTTAGATCTCAAAGCAAAAAGAAGACGAGGAAAATTTTACAGGCGAGCTAAATGCACGCACGTCGGTGGTGGCACTTCTAGGAGGACCGTGCTATCACAAGAAGTGGTAATGAGCTGCCGGTTAACCTGTCGGAGGCAGTTTGCATAACCGGCACATTAAGGAACACAAAATCGCTAAGAAATCACTTTCCAGAATGTGTTCCTTCCGGGATTGATATTTAAATAAGTCGATATCAGTGGCGCAGCTGGTGAGGGAATTTCGTTCTTTTTGCTCCAAAAAAACAGTGAAAGAATTCTACCTCCACATCACAGTGTAACAATTAAATTTCTATTTGTAGCGACGGTCTTTTCACATTCTCCAAAGTACAAAGCGACAATTTCATCGCACAGTTTACCAGATCAAACGGAGTCTGAAGTGTGGAAACCGACGACAATAATAGTTAGTAATTAATGGCGTGAATAATTATAATAATGTTATGTTAAGCTTGTTCACGATAAGCTCATATTAAGGGCTTTGCTGATGCTAGAATATCTGCAGGTTCTTTAATCCATTATACCTACGGATAATTTACATTTTGCTTACAAACACGCTTGGAGTCTTTTCATTTTGTTACGTGGATTTTCTTCGACAAATTTAATAAAGTCAGTTTGCTAAGCAGTTAGAGAAAGGAGGCGGGCGAGGGTGGCTACATTTGCTGTTAGATGAAATTTTTACTGAGCGGTTGTAGCGGTGAAGAATTTTGTCAAAAAGTGGTGATGATCACGTTGAAACCACTTTAATTTTTTAGATTGAACACTAAAATCGTAGTAATTTTTACAAGTGGTGAGAATATTTACATTTCGCTTTTTAGATTTTAAATTCTTACGTTTGAGTTTTTTGACGAATTCGTGTTAAATTAATTTCTTTCTGAGAGGTCGCTTCAAAAATTTTGAAATTAGTAAAAAAAATATTTCTAAATTTAATTTAGTTGTTTTGCAGGGAATAATGGTCTCATTGATTTTAAATATTTTTACAATTTAAAGTGTAAGGAACCAAACGTTCTAAAATTAATAAATTTTGATGTTAGAAAAGATTTCAAGCATTATAACTCAAATTTTGCTTCAAATTTTAGACTTCATTTTTCGAAAGTTCAGGGATCTAGGAAATAATCTGAGATCATATGTTTTATAATTTTTAAAACTCTGTCAATTTGAAGGTAAAAAAATTAAAAGTTTGGAAATTTTCACTTTCTACTAGAGATGTCAGCAAATGAAAAAAAAAATCATAATTTTTTTAATTTTTATGTTTTAATTTTAGATTCTTCGTATTGTTTGGCTTTCATAGATTTCTTGGATTTTTAGCTTGAAAATTGTTTTGGAATGGTTTATCTGCTTTGTCTTTCTTTTGATTTCATGAAATTCTTGGATTTTTTGGATTCCTTGGATTCTTGAAATTTCTCAGGCAATTGGATGTTTCAAATCTTTTACTATTTTTAAATTTGTAATTTTAATTCTTTGGATAATGCCTTAAATGTTTGTGAATATTCTGGAATTCTGGAATTTATGTATTCGTTCTAAATTGTTTGTTTTTTTTGGTTTCTTTGATTTTTTTACATCTTTTTTATTTTTAATTTCTTGAATAATCTAGTTTCAACATGTTGAAGTCTTTTAGATTTTTATATATTTTTTTAAAAGTATTCGATTTGTGGATTTTTTTACCCTTTGTAGGCTCTAGATTTAAAATTTTTGCAAATTTGTTAATTACACAGATTTTCTATAAATTCTAACGTCTGATTTTTTTACAATTTGTCAACACCGCATTTTTAGACTTTCCTAAAATATTTAGATTATTTGTGTTGTTTAAATTGACATTCGTTGTATTAGTCTTTTTTAATTCAACAATTTGAATTTGAGTTTATGAACAATTACCGCAACAGAGAAAGATCTTAATAATTAAGAAAACATAAAAATAATAAAAATTCTTTATATTTTTTGGATTCTTTTTTAGATTATTTTAATTCTTTACATTGATTAAATTGTCTGGTTTTTAAAATATTACTTCTTTTTTAATTGTTTAAATATTTATGTATTTTTTTCGATTTTTTGAATGTTTGGGATTTTTGTTTTTTTTTTTATGTTTAAACTGCTTTCGATTCTTTTCACTTTTTTGGATTCTCTAAATTCTATAGATTTTTGGATTCTTTGGATTGTTTGAATTGGTCGGCTTTTTTTTCTTTATAAAATTGTTTTAATTTTTCAAATTTATTCGCATTCTATGTATTTTAAAAAAAATTAAATTACATTTTGAACATTTTTGTATATTTCATTTTTTTTCATAACTAATTTGGATTTTTGTGTTTTTTTTTAGACCCGTAATTTTGAGATTAATTAAACTGTTCAAGTTAACTAAATTTATTATATTCTTGTAATTATTTAGAATCTCAGGGCTTTGAAATTTTAAACTTTTTATCATTTCTAACTTTTGAGGTTTAGAAAATCCGAAGGTTCCGAAAGATTTTAAACAAAAAGTAAAATTATAAAATAAGTAATATCTTTTTTATTAATAATTTTTTTAATTCACTATTAAAAAAATTGCAACAGACACAGTTACTTGCGGTGTTATTTCGATTTGTCGTATTTAAGAGAAATTCTTTTAAATATTAATTAAAAATTATGGAATTTACTGAATGAGATTTTTTTCATAAAACTTGAAGCTTTTAAAGTTTTCACTTTTCATAAATCGCATTTTGACAATTTTAATGAAAGGTTACTGATTTATTCATTTTACGACTCTCTTAATTTAATGTTGAAAATTTTGAAAAATTTTATACAAGTTTTACTAAACCTTAAATTAAAAAAAAATAAATTTAATTTAATTTAATTTAAAAAAAAGAATAAAAGGTAATATAAGAATATCGATTAAAGAGAAGGCTTTATATTCTACGAATCAGAAGATTACAAACATTATAAAAATTAATAAAATTTGAAATTTTACAAAAACGACAAACTTGATTATTTTCAAAAAGTGCTAATGAAATTTGATGCGAAGATGTTAATGACATTTTGAAGATTTAAGAAAAAATAAGTTTTGGAACAAAATTTAGAAGTTTTGGAATATTTTTCTTTTAAACATAAATTCAGGCACTATAACTGTAAAAATGTATATTTTTTAAAATTTGATTTTGAAATTAGATTTGTTGTAAGTAACCAAACGTTCTAAATAATTTAATTTTGATTTTAGATTAGATTTTAAAGATTTTACAATTTTTAAAACCCCGTCAAAATACAAATAAAAAAAATCTTAATTTTCTTTTAGATTTTTTTTGTACTTGGATTTTTCAGATTCTTGTTTGATCTTGATATATTTCTTTTATTTTATATTTTTAACTATATAGATATTGACTTTTTATTTTTTTCTTTGTTGCAGGCTTGAAAATTGTTGTTTGCAATGAATTATTTAAGACCTAAAAAATTTTTAGGAATTGTGAATTTCTCGAAATGTGACGGCTTGCCAAGTAGTGGAATTTAAACGAATCATATTTTATATAATATATTATGTTGGTTAGTCACAAGACATTTAAAAAAAAATGAGTTTTTTGAGAAATAAAACTCCCTGTCTAAGTTTAATCTTGATTGTTAGTCAATACTAGCACCTACAGCTAAAGTTTTAGAACCCGAAGTATTTCGAAAAAAAAATTGTTTATACACTTTTGTGTATTTTGCTTATTTTCTGTAGTTTTGAATATTTAGAGACATAAAAAATATGAGAATTGGTAGACATTCTATTTTTTTTAAATGTTACTCATTTTCTGCTATTTAGAATGGCTGCAGTTCTGAGCTCAACTTATTTTTTTATTCTAGCTAAAATATTTAAAATATTTTTAGTTTCTATATGTATAATTAAGTTCAAAACTTTTCTTCAGTTTCTTGCACTTTGACTATTTTTTAATTTTGGGAATTGTTGGAAATCTTTTAGACCATCAAAAGACTTTTTTGTATCTGGAGCTCATAGTTTTGCTGAAATAGAAATTTTGAGTAATTGAGATTTTTCGATACCAAATTTTATTCATATTACTTTTCAAGTCCATAAAAATTTATTTAACTCAAAGTTTTAAGACTAAATACTAAAGTTTATTCAGTTTGAGAAATTCAAAGATATTTATAATTTTTAAAACTTGAGATTATTCCAATTTTATACATTTTAAATCAATTTAAACTCCTGTTTGGAAGGACACAAAACTGTTTATAGCAAAAAATTACCATAAAGAAAAAAATGTCCATAGAAAAAAATGAAAAACAAAAATCCTGAAAGGCTTAAAATGTATATAATTTTTTTCACGTTTCTTGAAGCTTACCTTAAAATTCAGAATTTGCGATTTTGTTAAGAAGTCCAAAATAACGATAAAGAATTCTATTAAGATTGAAACTAAAATTTCACTTAAGCTGGACATCAAGTTTTTACACAAAAATTTAGACTTCTAAAACTACTCAAATTTTCTAATATTCCTTCCATGAACGAAAAATTTGAAACACAGTCAATTTCAAATCTATGATCAAACTTCAAACACACTCCAAAAAGTCTAAAAACTTCGAAAACAGTCAAAAAAATTTTATTGCAACAATTTGTAATACTTTTATTTTAGAACCTCAGAATTAGAAGCCTTTTATAAAAAAAATATATTTCTCTATAGCCAAATTTTGATTTATTTTTTCAAGACGTCCTAAATATTTTCTGTTAAAAAAAATTGAACGAATATTGAAATTCGCGCTCAGGAGCTCAGCATTTAGAAAAAAATCAAATCTTAAAAAGAAAAAAATTAAATAATAATAATAATATAATATATAATAATCTTACTTAATTTAATCTGAAAAAATCTCAAAAACATTCAAACATTTTTGAGCCCCGCAACGAATTTTTTAGAAACTTTTATATTTGAGATGTGCAATGAAAAAAAAAGTGCAGTTTTAGAAATCCTTCGTATTTTACATTGAGAAAATTAAAGATCTTTAAAATTTCTAATTCTAGAGATCCTTTTGGGAATAAAAATTAATATAGAGAATTTTTAATAGTAATGTGCCCAAAAGTTCTCCGAATTTCAAAATCCTAAACACGGCTTATATTAAAATTGATTTTATTCTTCAATAGGTCAAAATTCCATGCTATAAATATTTTGTAAAAAAAAATTAAAAAAGTTTTTAGAATTTTTATACATTTGGTTCACATCACGTTAAATAAAAATGGTATTAAAACTTTTATCTCAGAATCTCAAATTTGAAAAAAATGTCAAAGTTGATTGTGAATTTCATAAGGAAACAAAATTTTATAAAAATTATTTTAAAACTTTGTGTGAAGCACATTTACATTTCTAAGCAATTGACCTCAAACAAATTCAAAAATATTTCAAAATTTAGACTGTCCATCTTTTGTCAACTAAAACAAATAATAAAAATTTATAAATCAATAAAAAATTTGCCGAATTTTTATTTCAGATTCCAAAATTTAAATAAATAGTAATATCAAATAATAATATTATATTCTAAAATATAGATAATCAAATTTTCACGTCGTAGTTTTCCACCAAAAACGACTGTGAACTTCCGCACAAAATTAATTTTACTACAAACAAATAACTATAAATTTCCAGCAGAAAACAATCCAATTCCGACTAAAATTAAAGTTGTAGTTTCCGCAAATGGATAGTAAATTTCGAGCGAGTCGCATCGCCATTTTTTATTAAAAATTGCCGTATTCATAATTTCTAACGCTTCGTTTTTAATCAAACCCTCATTTATTTATAGGACACGAAATCAATGCGAACAATAGATGTAAAAATCCCTCACCTCTTGTTCAATTGTCACGCCACGTTTTCCAGCAAGCCATTCACCCAATCAATTTCCCATCATCCCCCACGTTTTTTAATCATATTATCTCCGAACAAGTGGTGTAAAACTTGGCCCAACTTTATAGAACACGGAAATCCCTTAACGATCGGCGTTCATAACTTCTTGTTTTACCTTGGCCCGAAGTCGCAATTTACTTTTGAATATCTTATAATTTATGAAGCACATCTTTGATCTAGAGAAAATATGCCATGACGAGACGGAAATTACAAAGTACATGGCTTTATCGCAGTTTGATATTGTAAATTACGCCTGGAACTAAGCTCTGATTAACGGTCTGTTTACACTCTTTAATTTAGTACATCGGGAAAGTTTTTCAGTGGTTTTGAAGTTCGAATTTCAGGTTGATTAGTCGCGAGGTGATTAAATTAACTGTGATTTTAATCGAAGTTTGATGCTCGGCTGGCTAATTAAAGAACTAATGAGGTGACGCTTTATTAACTATTAAAAACGCATTTTTGGAACAATCTGCAGTGAATGCTGAAATTACCGCTCGTCTCGTCCTACTAAAACTTTCCAGCTATTACCGAAACCTTCCAATAATTGTGACTAATTACCTAATGGAAATTAGTCTCGGAATTAATTGCAACCTAAACCGAGTCAATAAAATGTTGCGTGATTGTCTCGGAGAGCTTACAACCGCCCCCCGGCACGCAATTTTAATTTTTTATTTCTACCTGTTATGCACATATTTGCAAACGCGCGGTGCGATTATGGGAATCGTTGCACTAGGCGGTAATTTTCTTCACCTCGACTCGTAAAAGACATTATCCACTTAGCTGGAAGTGTTCTTTGATTAATTAAAAATAATTGCTGGCAGCGCGGAAAAATTCGTTTTTCGGTGAATCCCATTCATTAAAATGATACAGCAGAATACCCTCATTAAAACGATCGTTCATTCGTGATGTGGAATTGTCTGAATAAGTGAGTCTAGCCAAGCAATGATGATAATGGACACTTCCTTATCAGCGAACACTCCATTAAATCAGATGTTAAGATGTCTTCGTTCAACGCAACGAAAATCCACTTATCACAAAAGAAACTCGGTCTAATAATAACACACACGAAACTAACGCAATTTTCCTACCTCAATTAATGTTCAGAAACTTAGACCCGAATCGAATTAATCCATTTTAAAACTTTACCTTGTTGTTAATGCAATTTTAATATTAACCGCATCGGTGGTCTTTGATTGTGCAAACTAGGTTAAGCACACTTTTATTAAATCAATGTTCTCTTAGTTCGGAGAGGGAAACGGTGGAAATTAAAAATGGATACAGGGAAACTTGTGGTCCGTTGCGGCTCATTAAAATTTGAAATTTGGTTAATAATACAACCACATCGATCTCGAATACTTAATGTCGAATTTACAAAACACGCGAAAATGGTGGATGCGCCGGGAAAATCCTTTTCTTTTCCCTCCCGAAATAAAAACGACTCTCCAACAAAGCGGTCCCGAATTACGAAAAATCCAGTGTTGACAGAAGTTAAAAGAATTAAAGTCCGGATTACTCCGGTGCGATGGTAAACTAGGAACTGTTTGGTATCCAGGGCGACGCCTTTGACGTCAAGCACGGTGACGCTAAGTTCGACGCGTCTGTTTTACCCGTCGGTCAGTAATTGAAGGTCGGAATTATGATTCCATCAATGGAAATAACATTTATCAGATGAACAATTCAAAACAAGTCCTTCGAAAGGACTTTATCAGTTTATAAACGAACAGACTTACTTGGTAAAGGAAAGTTTTAAGATATTTCTATTTTTATTGAACGGAACTACTGAGCAAATACGTGGATGTTTTCATTTTCCTGGGGAAATTGTATCTAAACAAAATTTAAATTGGAATGAAAACATCCGAGCTTTTGTTGTCGGCACGAATCATCGCGAAAACTACGTAAACAAAAATTATGTTTATGCATTTTGTTCTGTTGGGAAGAGCATTCGAGTTGGGATAATGATGGGATTAGTGCGACGAAACGGTGGGAGGTAGTACTTGGATGAAAATAAATCCATGGCGGAAAATGTCAAAAAACTCTTTTTGGTTTCTTAAAAATTGGTACATTTTTAGAAAATCGTCAACGTTTTTAATTCGACCGTTTTTTTAATTTGTATATTTATAATAGAATTTTACATTTATTTATTTTGGAATATTTGAAGCAAATTTATTAGAAAATTTGACATAACAGTTATTTACGTAACGAAGGTGTGGAGGCGGTGATTGGCAAAAATCGTCTTTATGACAAAAGTGTACAAGATTTTTTCGACGATCTAAATCTGAAAGTAACAAATCTAAGAAAATGAGGTTCGGTCCATAAAGTATCTTTTGGCGGATAAGTCCATAAAATTTATCTTTACGGCTGCAAGAGTTCGGAAAAAGTAAAAAAATCTAAAATTTCTAAAGCTTTCAAAGATCTCCAAAATATTACAAAAAGTCCAAAGCTTTGAAATAAACCAAAAATTATTAGAAAATTTGCATGATTTGAATTGGAATGAAAACATCCGAGTTTTTGTTGGGGGCACGAATCATCGCGAAAACTACGTGAACAAAAATTGTGCATTTTATTCTGTTGGGATAATGATGGGATTAGAGCGACGAACATTGGCAGATAGTTCGTGGATGGAAATGCATCAATGGCGGAAATTGTAAATATTTAAAAACTGTTTTCGGTTTTTGAATTGAAATTCTGTCAATAGTGCACGGTTCAATTTGAAAGCAAAGAGAGAAGGCATGAGCAATTGCGTGGACGGAAATTAATATACGAAAAAGCAGCATAACGTTGGCGTTTTTCACAATAGCGCGTGAATTTAAACTTTTGTTGGTGGTATAACGTGGTTGTGATTAAAATAGGTGTGTTATTTTCGATAATATTCACGCTATTGCAGGATGTGAATTGAAACGAATAGTAAAAAAAATAGGTGAGTTGGAAAATAATTAATGAAGAAATGAAAAATAAAATAAATTTACTTTGTCATAATTTTTTTAGAGGTTTTCAAAATTTTTAGATATACTTTAAATTTACAAAAAATAAAAAATAATAAAAAATTGTGAGTTCTTTAACAAGGGATCAAATTAAAAATAAAATTTTAAAATTTTACATATTTTTTCTAATAAAATGTCAATAAAAATTTGCTGGGTCTCTTTTTCATATTTGAAACTTAAAGGCGTTTTAAGTTTACGACGAGGTCTTTATTTTTAAGCAGTTTTAAAAATAAAAATTAATATTCTTTTGCAAAAAAATTAAAAAGCAAAAAGGACGCTGTTGTGGCAGTTTTGAAAAAAAATGCACATTGTTCTTATTTTTTTGTACTCATCGTACGGAAACAGAATTTTTCCGCTTAATCCCGATGCACGGAAAAACGGTTTTCCCGCACCCCGGTGTTTTTTAGTTTCCGCTGGCGGCTAGGGGTATTTGCGTTATACGGTTGGTATTGCGACTTTTTGAGGACATCAGTCAATCAATTTTTGATAAGTGCATTCATACCGTTCGCGACTTTTCTCGGGCAGCAGACGCGAAACGGCCTCTTTGGCACATTGTTGTACTTCGGAAGGGGTACACATTCATTCTTCGCTCTCACTTATTTTAACAATTTTTGTTAATAATTTTAAAAAAATGACAGCTGCTTTACATTTTAAAAATCTAGGAGGTAGCTACAATAGACAGATCATGTTACCAACCCACCATTAAAAAAAAACTAAGTTACTTAATTTTTTTTATTTCGATATTCGTTACAAAAAATATTGTACCTAACTCTTTCGGAAATAATTTTCCCGCATTCGCACTAAATGCAGCACTCCTTACAGTCGTGCTGCAAACAAAGTGCTCATGCGGGAAAATTAAGTTTCCGAACTTGTTAGGTAAATAACTATTCCCATTTTGCTTTCTAAATTTTTTGGAATTATTGTACTTAAGTTTTCTGAAAATTATTAGTTTTGAACCAATTTTGATAATAAAGGTAGACATTTTGGTGTATTCTTGCCATTTGTAGGATGTGGGCATTATAGTGTATGTAACAATTTTGCAATTTTTGACTTTAAATTTAGTTGAATTTTGGATATTATAAAAATAAAAATAATTAAAAATATATATATAAGATAGAGTGGTTTCGAAATCAGATGTTAGAACCTCAGGACTTTATGGAATTTTGGATTTTATGTTTTTTAAGTTTAATTTTAATTTTTAAAGATGGGGATTTTTTTTCCAAACGTTTACAATTTTTTTACTTTTGAAAGTTAGAAAAATTTTTGAAGTTTTATCTTTTTAAGAATTGTTCTGCTAAATATATAATATATGATCAATTTTAAAAACAAAACTGCATATTTTGTTACTCCAGAAATGAAAACCATAAAAATGAAGAAGTTGAAAAATTTTGCACATTTTTGAAAATAATAATTTTGTAAAATTCTGTAAATTTATAAGACTGGATTTTTTTAACGATATTCTAACAGTTTTAAAAATGGAAAAAATTTAGACGATTTAACGTTGTTTTTTTTAAATATGACAATTTTAAAAAACATTTTTAATTTCAGACATTTTGAAATTTCTATATTTAGCATTTTAACTATTTATTTTGGCATATTTTAAGAAAATTTTACAACAAATTTTAAAAAAATTGACATGATAGTCATTTACATAACAAAGCTATATACGCGGTGGTTTTTTTCTAGTTGGTCTGAAAAAATTTTGAGAAAGAAAAAAACAAATCTAAAGATTCAAATATTTCACAAAAACTTCAAAAGTTCAAGGAATAGAAATATTCTAAAAATTACTAAAAAATGTAAAAACAATCCACTAACATTTATATCTGCATATATTTTAAACTTGTTGCATATTTGGTAATAATTTTTTTCACACCTTCAATTATATCCTTTGAGAAAATATCAAAAATTAAGTTGGCATTATCAATTTGTGAAAATAATTATGTTTAAAGAACTAAGAATAAGCAAAAATGTTGTAAACATTTTTAGGGCATCTGTAAATTTTTGATCTCTAGAATGCGGTCTTCAAAATTTTGAATTTTTTTACACGGATATGGTACTCAAATTTTTAAAACTTTGAAGTCAAAAATAAGTTTTGAGTTAATGTTAAGCAAAGCGTATCTAAGATGTTAAAAAAAATATTAAGCTATTTTAAATTTAATTGAAATTTCTCAAAAATTGGGAAAATTTTGAGAATTGTAAAACAAATTATTAAAATTTTTATATAAATTTTCAAAATTTTAGAATTTAGAAAACTTCAATCCTTTGAAAAATAGACTGCGTTAAAATTTCTTTAACAATAAGAAAATTTTGAAATTTTTGTTGGAGTCCGAAAATAAATGGTTTTTTAAATTGTTTTAGCCGTGCTTCAAAATTTGTCTAATTAAATGCCCAACAATGTAAAATCTTATTATTTCCCTTTTTATTATTTCCTATAACCTGAAATTTGACAGTAGAACGAAAAATTTTCGTATAAAACCTAAATTTTTAGAACTGATTTTTACTAGAAAATTACTACGGATCATTGATCTAAAACCTTCGATTATCTGAACCAGCAACTTTACATTTCAGATCCAAGTAATGAAATTTACTTAGAATCTGAAATTTGGGGAAGAGGCTTTTTATTTAATTGTCCCAAACCTAAACCTAAAGTAATAGACAGCGTAAAATAAATAGTTTGTTACTCGCTAGAACCTGATATTATTTAACCTGAAAATAATGTTAAAAAATTTCTAGTGCAGAATGACAAATCTAGAAATTTGGTTATAGAAATGTGATCATTCGAAGCTGCAAAAATCCCGTCTTCCCAGCTCCGTTCTTTCCCGGATTTAATCCCGATTTTCCTTCCATCCACCACAATCGTCATTTTGAAAAATCGCATTCTAAGAGCGTATTTTGGCGTCTCGCTAAAAGCAGCCATTAAATCAAATGAATCCGAGCAATGCAAGAAAGCTCGCCAAAGATAATACAGTGAAATAACTGAAACGGTAAAAAATCCTTCGAAACACAATTCCTATCTTAAAATCGAGTTTTTCTCTTACATTTTCGAAATAAGATTGAGAAACCCAATAACGCTAACTAATATCAGCAAATCGATAACTTTTGTAGGCTTCGACAACACAATTTTCTACAAAAAGTTCTTGTTATTCATCGGCGACGTTTCAAATCGGAATTTTATTAATGTTCACGATAAGATCGCAATTTAAATTGCCTCTAAAAGCACGTCACTGACAGTGAAAGGAAATTATTCCAGTCGAGATTTCGTGCGCGTTTGATTTGTTTCGACAAGTGGAATTAAAACGACACAATTTTTAATTGCACGATTTTTTTAAGAAATTTCCATCACTCGCTGATTTGCACGACCTGGCACTGCAGCAAATCATTTGCGTTTATTTGCATGTCTCATGAAACCTCAAAAACGTGAATAATTAGGAAAATGGGGCAAAATTTACACTTTAGAATAATGGCTTGATGTTGTTTTAACAATAACTAAATCAAGTGACCTCGAAGAAGCAAACAAACAAAGAGGCGCTAAAATTTTCGATTTTTCGAAACCACCTCATCGCATGCATTGAATTTCCTCCAGCTATTTTTAAATAGTTAGGGGTAATTTCAAGTAGATTAACCTTTCCATTTACGGCTATTTTTACCCGGTGCCGATGCGTTTTCTATTTTTACAACTGTTTCGAATAAATAATAAATTGAAAGACAGCGACGAAACGACAAACCGTGACGTTGAAATTGAAGCCAGTTATTATTAGCTCGGTACGGACATTTGATCCTTGTTTCTGAATAATTTGTTGTTAGCGTTGTTGTTTGTTGAATTATTTTCGAGAGTAAACAGTGACGGATGATTCTGTGTAGAAAATTGGACTTGAAGTGGTGTTACGTTTCGAGTTTACTGCGATTACTTTTGTGTTAACATTGTCGTAAATAGATTTCATTTCCTGGAAGCACGGTCAATCAATGCCAGGATTTCGAAGTGGGTGATTGTTCATTTTATCCTTTAATGAACGATTTTAATCGCGTCGAGTTGGAAATTTGGGGGCTTGTCATGATTGGGTTTTGTTGATCCTTTTTGCTCGTTCCTCTGGGACAAGGAGGCACATTTATTTTATTCTAGAAAACTATCCCAGTCCCTGTTCCTACACATATATAACGCTGTATTCACTTTTTCTACTAAAAGCAGTTTTTCGGGGTTTTGTGACATACAGTAACAGATTTGAGAAAATCACATGCTCTATTTAACGCTGCGGTTATTAACTTCATTTACTTATTTAAATAAATACAGAGATAATCGTTCGTTTCGACAATAAGTTTTATCAAAAATGATAACATTCAAGTGTGCTTATCTTTGTCATCATTTTATAAACAAATTGAGCTGGTTGTCAGTGATAGCAGTGATTTCCAGTAGCAAAGTGGTTAAAGTGAACATTTATAGAAAGGTATGAGTTGGTGTTATTTTAATAATTTGTTAGAAAACTTTTGTGGAAACATGATTTGAATTTGCTCCCTAGTCAGCTAGGGAATTTATAGACATGATGATTTTTTGCATTTTCTGTTATCTCCGGAATTAGGACAGATGTTGCGACGCGATAAATTGGAGTGATGTTTTGAGACTACGAATTTCGTTTTGTGATTTATCAGATTTTGAATTTACAACGAGAATTTTCAAACGCTGTGGTCTAAAATTTGGTTTTAGATTCATTGTAGATCTTATATCTCTGGGATTAACACAGATATCGCGATGCTTTCGTGCTAAAAATCCGTTTTTCAGTTAAAAACAAATATTTACCAAAATGCGCTTCAAAAAAATTTTTTTTCGAGTTTTCTGTGATGTTTAGAACATGACCAAAATGTGGGAACTAGTATCTAACCGGACTAAGAGAGCTCCGTCTAATAAGTAGTTCAGTATTTAGTCTAGGAGTCATAAAAATACTTGTCTTTATTAATTTTGTAGATTTTGGAAAAACTTTTCATATTTGTGATAGTGTTTCTTCGGGGTGAAAATTTTGAAAAATTTTTTCTTATAGAAAACGCTCGTTTTCAAATAACAAATAAATAATATTTAAATAAAAATAATTTTAAATATTATAGAAATAAGCGGCTCTGGAAATTAGGATCGCTGTTCAAAAAAATAATACACTTGTGAATTTATTTTAAAAATATTTTTTCTTTGTTTTATAAATTTGAGTTTTGTAAATTTTTGACTTTTACAGAATGTTAAAAAAATGTTGCCTCGTCAATTTGAAAGTACCTGAGAATTTTTATATTTCTATTTTGAAATATTTTTAACAATTTTTAAACCATTAAATGTTCAGAATTGAATTTGGAAATTTTTCACGTTGAAATAAGGTTTAAAGATTCACTTGCAAAGTACCCAGAAATTACAACTTTTGAGAATTTTGACACTCTGGGAATTTGGTTCTTCGTACATATTTGAGAATTGCATTTTTTTATTTTTGTGAGGTGTGGAACTTTAAGATGCTTTAAAAAATTATTTAGTGTCTACAAATCTGAGAAATGAAAAGTTTGTTCTCAGTTGTGAATAATTTGAACCTTTGAGATAATCTAATGAATTGGTAGTTAAACGTTTTCATAATTCGTGAATTTCTTAGAAATCACTTTCAGATGTTAACAAAAGTTTGATATTATATTTAGGGCTTTTTAATAATAATAAATTTGGGAATTGTTGTTCTGGGATTTTAGATGAATAATGTAAATTTTGAGAAATTTGTTTTGTGAATTTCAAATTTTTTGACAGATTAATATTTCAGAATTTCGTTTCCAATAAACAGCTTAATCATGATTTATTGGGGAATTTTAAATTTCGAATCTTTCGAATAATTTGAAAGTCAGTTTTTCTTGAAATTATTTCAGGACCGAATTCAAAAACAAAACCGCTATTTCACAACATGAAATCTAAAATAAAATGGCCACATTTTATGAAAAATCAAGTTTTTAAGAGAAATTAGAAATCTTATTTTGCAATAACAAATTTAGCGCATCTACTTTTTTGGCAGCATCTTTTTAATTTTTGCAAAAATTTGAAAAAGTCTTCGTTTTCGTGTTGAGATAGAACACATCAACAAGGAAATGCCCGTACTTTATTAAATTCAAGCTTATACCAAATCTAAAAATTTTATTTTGAAAGTGCATTCACAAATTTTGAAGGATTTTCAAAAAATTATATATTTTTATAATACTGTGGATATTTTGGAATTTTCTCGTTTTTGGGTTTAAACAGATGAATTTTACAAAAAGAGAGAATACTTTATAAAATTCAAGTTAATAGCAAAAATTGCACCTGTACTATTTTTGTAGCATACGTTTGTGAATTTTTTTGTTTTTTTGATTCTGATAGATGAAATCTACAAAAAGCCGTTTAGTGAAATTTTTAGCTGTTCACATGAATTAAAAATCTTATATCTATCAGAATTGGCGCCTCCACCAATTTTGCAGCATTTTTAAAAATTCTTATTTTTGCTAATTTGTGAACAATAATTTAAAAATCGTTAGTTAGCTTCTATTTGAACAAGAAAATATCCGCGTTTTATCATTTTTATCTTTCAGTGGAAATTAGAAATTTTATTTGGAATTTTCTAAATCTGCAAAAATTTGGAAAATTTTTAGTTTGCGCATTTGGACAAGATATTTACAGAAAATGGCCAAAATTGCTATATTTAGGCTTTAAATAGCAGTTGCTTTTCTGTAAAAAGACATTTTCTACAAATTCACAACTTTGTAGCATGTTAGAAAGTTCGCGTTTTTTTAAATTCTGTGATAATTTGGGAGATACCAAGTTCTTACGTTTGAACAAATAAAATTTTTTAAAAAATAGCCCCATTTTATCAAATTTAAGCTTTTCGCAGAAATTTGAAATTTTGTAGAAACATAATGAACGAATTTGATTTCTCGTTCGAGAATTAATACAGATCTGGCAACGCGATAAATAGTCCGTTTTGTGATTTATGAAATTTTGAACTTCCAACGAAAATTTTTAAAACTTTGCTCTAAAATTTGGTTTTAAATTGAACTAAAATTTGAAACGTTTATAGAATTTTTTTCTCGTTTATCGCTTAATCTATCATTGAGAAAACTAGCGAAAAGTGATAAAATTTTTCAATTTGTGGTCTTGACTACTGTAAATGCGGTCGTATTTCTATAAAAAGTTTTACCGAAAATCTGCTTGTAGTTTTTAATATTGTCCACCGATCGAGACTAAATTTCATCGGTGATTGAGACATTGTTTGTGACAATAAATTAATCAATACTAGCTCAGTTTCTATAAATACGGGCCTATTTTAATTGGGCTGCTAAATGCCACAATTTAAGCTCTGCAATTATTAAAATTTTGATTAGCGTCTTCATCATTTCTAGCATTCTCAAAACCACACATCAGCGTCAGACGTTTCTGTTGAAATTTTAATGAAGGTTTAATTATTCGCCATTTTATTACCATGAAACTTCGAAAATTACTTATAAAATAGGAAATTGAAACCTCCCCGACCGATAGTAAATTGTCTTTCCAACTTCTAGCTCCCGCTACTGTTTTAGGTGGTATAAATGGCGCGACACGTGATATCCTTTTATACTAACATAAAATGCAATCTTAGAAAAGAGGTGCTCTAGATTTTATAAGTCAGTCGTTATATTTAATGTCGAAATGGCCATTATCTAAAGCGAAATCCAACTCTCTTTAAAATACACTCTGCTCCAAATGTTGTACTGTAAATTTCATCTGGTCTTTCTGTTCCAGATTATAATGCCCGGAAGAAGCAGGTAAGTAGTAAATCTGAGAGCAGTCACTCGCATATTTATAACGAAAAAATGTGTGAAGCTTTCGTTCTTGTAATGAAAAGCAAACATCCGCCGCAGTGTTTCCAATTACAATATTCATAGGACTCTAATTAAACCCGGTCTAATTTTTCTCGGTAATCCTTCAGGATTATCCAGACACTTTCGCGCGATAATAATTAGAGGCAATGCGGCTTGAGCCAAACTGCCGGATTATCGATAATCCATCTAGCTCATGATCGAGTCAATTTTCTGGAAACACGATAAATGTAATCTAGCTTTGCGATAATAACTCGAACATTTATAAGGGGTATTATATCTCATATAATAACGCGACAAAAGTCGTTTCATTACATGTTATTTGTCAGGCAGTAAAAAAATATCGCCGCCATGAACGTTGTTATTGAAAATGCTACGTTATGTGCGGTTTATTGTCCTTTATGTAAGGAAATTTATTTATACGTTCTAATGAAGATTTAACTTCTCGACTTGAGTTACCATGGTAACATTTTCCATTTTGTTTCATTCTGTTTTAAATTAAAAATTAGGAGTTTTGTTAGAAAATAGTGTAATTGGCGTAATAGCCAATTCGTTTTTGTGTTTAAATAGATAAAATTTACAGGGAAATATCTGCAACTCATAAACTTTTGGTTTAAAATAGAAATTAGAAATTTTATTTCGAAATAATAGCTCAAGAGCATTTCCCATTTTTGCAACTTTAAAAAAATATTTTTCTTACTTGGCTGGATATTTGGACAATTTATAAATTTATAAAAATTATAATTTTTATTTGGAAGATATTAACTGTTTACGTAACAGCTTGAACAATTTGTTTAATTAATTTTTAATTTCCTATTTTTTTTTAATTTGCACAAAAATAATGGTATCCTATGATATGTAAGCTTCTAGGAGAAATTTAAAATCACATTTGGGTAAATTAATAATTTTTGTATTACGTTAAAAACTGAAAAAAAATTTTTTGGTTTCTGTGTTGGGATACGCAAAAATTAAAAAAAAAATCGCATTCAAGTTTTTAGAGAATTACAAATTGTTTTGTAAAACAACAAAATAATTTTTAAACAATTTAAAAAAAAGTTTTTTTTTTTAATTCTTGAGATATTTATGAGATTCTGTTTTTGTTGCTTTATAAATAAAGTCTGGAAGCAAAAGCTTTTTTAATTTTTTTTGTGGAAATGTCATTCGCAAATTTTGTTGCATCTTCTAAATTTCATATTTTCTGAGATTTTCTTGTTTATATGTGTGGACAGAGTAGATTGACGAGAAAATAATCACACTTCATGAAATTCAAGCGTCGAATAGAAATTGGAAATTTTATTTCGGAATAAATGTTCTAGCGCTTGCACCACTTATGCAGCATGTTAAAAACATTTTTTTATTTCTGTGCATATTTAAATTTTGTTGGTCTAATCGCTTAAAAACTGCAAATAAAATAACAGCATTTTATGAAATTAAAAAAAAATATTAATTTTTTTCTTAAATATTTAGATATCTTTATAATTTTAAATTTTGGATTTTTTATGCATCCAAAATGTAATGGTCGTATCTTATAATATGTGAGTCTAGAAAGAAAATACAAAGATTCAATTTACATATTATTATACTTGGACTCATGAATTTTTATTATTTAATTAATATTTTTTTTAGGTAATAGTTGTAGTGATTAGACAAAATAAAAAAAAATGGCACTATTGCAATGTAGTGCAATTTAAAAAAAAATGTTTTTTTTAATTGTGTAGATTTTTAGAAAAGTTTATTTTTCTGTTTATACAAATTAAGTTATTTATTGTTTTATATAGATTTATTTTTAGATGATTGGACTTCTCTTCTAAAATTTTTCTTAATTTTGTTTATGTTTGGGAAATTCTTTGTTTCTATGCCTAAACAAATGAAAAATAGAGTAAAAAAGTCTCGTTGTATGAAATTTTTGAAAGAAATTAGAATTTTAATTCAAAATAAGAGACCTGGCGCATCTACAATTTTATTGAAAGTTAAAATAATCTAATAATTGTTATTTTAATCGAAAAACAAAAGAAAAATTACAAAAAATACTTAGATTTTATTAAATTCAATTTTATATAAAGGCTTAGAAATTTTATTTGCAGTATCACCAAAAATTAAAATAAAAATATTTTTCCGGATTTTGTGTTTTTTGCTTTTGTGTTTAGTTAGATAAAATCTGTAAATTATATATATATATATATATATATATATGATGAAATCAAAGATTTTAGACAGAATTAGAAAATTTAATTGGATACAATATACTGCTTAAGTATTGTTAAAATTTTATTTCTGTTTTTCTTTAGTAACGTTGTAATTTCCGCACTTATACAAATGAAGTATAGAGAAGTACAGCCATTTTTTAGGAAATTAAAATTCTTAAAAAAACAGAATTTTTATTTATTTTTTAGATTTGAAGAAAACCATTTTTGGGGGAAAACGTAAAAGTCCGCATTTTTCTTGTTTTTTTTTTAAACATTTTAAAAAGACATGAAGTTTACCCGAAAACGTTTTGTGAATTTCAAGCTTTTAGTAAAAATTAAAGCGCATTTTTTATATATAAAAAAATTAGCTCTAAAAGCAAATTAAAAATTTCTAATTTTTGTATTTCATTGAAAATTTCGTATTTTGAATTTTATGAAATTCAGAAAATTTGAGTTTGTTTTTGTTTAGTCAAATGAACTACAAAACAAAACTACATAAAAGCATCCGCACTTCACAATTAGAATTTTTTTGGGAAATAGAATAAGAGCATTTTCACTAATTTTATATTATTTAAAAAAAATGTTTATAATTTTTAATTCTGTGAATATTTGAAAAACTTATAGTTTCTATCTGTAGTCGTATAAAATCAACAAGAAAATAGCCGCACCTTATTAAATGTAAGCGTTGAACAGAAATTAGATTTTTTTGGAATAAGAGATTTGGCGCATCCACCATTTTTTCCATAAAAAAATGGTTTCCTCTTTGTCTAGCCGCATAGAAACTTTAAAAAAAAATGTTTTTCGTTAATTTTGTAAATATTTAAAGATAAAGAATTTTTATTTAGTTATAACAGATTTAGAGATACAATACAGTTCCATTTTTTTTTTTTTTTTGATAGATTGAGGACCTTGCGTTTCCACGAAAACAGTATAGCATTTTGTGAGTTTCAAGTTTTCAGTAAAATTTAGAATTCATTTTTATTCACGATTTTCCAGCATTTTGTAGTTCCCATGAATGTTGTTATTGAAACTTCTTTGTTGTGTGCGGTCTATTGTCCTTCATGTGCGCAAATTTATTTATACGTTCTAATGAGGATTTAACGTCTCGGCTTGAGTTGCCATAGTGACATTTCCACTTTGTTTCACTAACGTTAAAGTCTTATTAAACCGTTAAATATAATCTTGAAACATCACGGTAATTGAGTCGAAAGGGTCCACGGCTTATACGTGTTTAGTCTTAATCAATTCCTGTCGGTAATTGAATCCAGAATTCCATATTTGACGGATTTAGCTATAATTACAAGCGAAATATTGCTTCAGACAAATAGAGTTTTTGTTGATAAATTGTGCGCGTTCACCATTTTTACAATAATTCGATACGTCAAATGTAAAATTTTCCCCGTAATTACTACAGGTCATCGATCACGTTACGGCGCTCATAGCTTGATGGACATCAACTTCGATTACATTTCGTTAAGAAAGAAATTAGTGAGACCATTAATCATTTGTGACAATAATTGCTACTTCTGCCCCCTTAAGAATTGATTACTTAATCTAGCAAGACAAACTCGAAAAACTTTGTGTTTTAATAAATGAACAAAGCCAGAAAGTGGCTTTTAAGAACAAGTCTTTTATTTTTTACACGGAGGATGTAAGATACCTTTGGGAAATTCGCATGCATACCCTCCATTTCTTTTCCATTTTTGTGATCTCACAAACTAACTGCGTGTTTAATTCTTCGTTTACTAGGTCAAGACACAACTACACCGCGAATAACACGAAACATTAAATTTAAATGTATTTTTAATTACTCTCGGAAAGCTCCGTAATATTTTTTCTTTATTTCCTGATTAAATTTTTCATTCCACGTCTTTTATAAGAAAGTAAGCTTTACTAAATTAAATTCGCATGGTGTTATTCCTTCGTACCTTTTGTATTTACGTCCCGTGAATCGTGATTAAGGTTGATTTCAGTTAAGACGATGTGAAATAGGAAATTAAAAAAATCTGAGAGGTGTGAGACACGAAAGACGTTGATCGAAAATTTGACCTGGGGGCTTAGATTTTTGTTATTAGAGTTCGTTGCGTTATTCCAATTTTTTACTCGAGGCTACATTGGGTCACAAACGGTGTACTTTAGCAGAGAATTTTTCTCATTTGTGGCATGCGAAAATTGCTTTCAACAAACTTGAAACTCTTAGATCTCGTAGATCCCGTTCAGTTGGTGTCATAAAGATAAATTCTTGTCATTTTACGTTTTAGGTAAACTTTGAGTTTACCACAAAAATCAACGATTTTTCAAGAGTGTTGATCATTATACAATTAGGAAAAATTGGAGGCTTTTAGAAATGAATAAAAAATTTAATTGATTGAGCTTTAGCTTGTTTCTTCTAACTTTATAAAATTGTTACTTTCTATAAAAATTTTATTTGGACTTTTTGTCTATTTGCGGCAGGAATTTTTCTCGAAACAATTTAATTTTGTTAAAGATATTTGCTTAGACGGTTAAAATCTACAAGAAATATCAGTGTTATACCAAATTTAAATTTTTAGCAGCAACCAGAAACATATTTAAAAAATGGCAATGTTGAGGCACCAATTTTGTTTTACAGAAATTTGGATTGGAAAAATGGATTTTTTTTCTATAAATATTTAAGGAATTTCTGGTTTTTGTTTTTTGTATTCCCGGAAATAAGGCAGATTTTTAGAAATTTGTTACGGTAATTTAATGCGTGCAGACTTCGATGGTGTTTCTCGATCAAACTATGACTTTAAAAAAAAATGTTTCACATCAAAAAATTGTTTAATTTGGGCTTGTTTGACGTAAATTTGATGTTTTCTTAAGCGTTTGATAATTTTTCCATCAAATTATGTGCAGATAGATGAAATTTCAAAGAAGGGAGCCGCATTTTCAGAATTTTCAGTTTTGAATAAGCTTTGAAATAAGGGACCTGGCGCATCCACCATTTTTGTGACGTCTTAAGAATTTTTTTTTTGTTACGTTTGTGGACGTTTGGAAAAAAATTGTTTCTATTTTTAATTGCATGGAAGCAACGAGAAGATGGCAGCATTTTATGTAAGTGAAAAAAAAAAAAAAGAATAAGAAAAGAAATTTCCTTTAGAAATAATTCTGTTATTTGTGATATTTAAAAAAAGATGTTTTTTTTTGTTAACTTAGACAAATATAAAAATTTGAAAAAAATTGATCGAATTATTTCTGCAGCCTTCAGAAAATCATTTTTTTAATTTTTTTTTTTTAATTTTATAAAGAAAATGGATGTGTGTATTCACATGGTAATTACAAGATAATAATGGTATTTGATTAAATAGAAATTATTAAAAAGCATTAGAAATTTTATTTAGAATTGCACTTGGGGCCATTAACTTTGTAATTAACCAATACTATGATTTTTTTTTTAAATCTATAGATTTTGTAAAAACAACAAATTTTGTGTTTAGTGAGACTAAAAATCTACAGTTAAAAGCCTCACTTTATAAAATTAAAGTTTTCAGCAACAATTAGAAATTTTGTTTGAAAATATCTGAATTTGCTTTCACTAGTTTTGCAGTATTTAGAAAAGTTCCAATATTTTTTAAATCTGTGAATATTTGAAAAACTTTTAGTAGACATATGAGATATACAAGAAAATAGCTATATTTTGAGAAATTTTATATAAAAATATTTTTTTATATTATATATATTTTATTATTTTTTATGTATATTTGGCGCATCCACCATTTTTCCATTTTTGCAGCAAATAAACTTCTTTGGATGTTGAGATTTTTGTTTTTGTTTTTGTGAGTAAACGCATAGTAACGACAAAAAAATAGTAGGATTTCACGAAATTGAAATTGTTAGAAATAATTAGAAATTTTATTTAGAAATTACAGACTCGGAAACTGTTTTTTTATATTTTGAATATATTTTTATTTTATTTTGTAAATTTTTTGAAACTAACAAATTTCATGTTTAGTCAAACCAAAAATATACAGTTAATAGTCTTACTCTATAAAATTTAAGCTTTTAGCAACAATTATAAATTTTGTTTGAAAATACCTGAATTTGCAGAATAAAAAAATTTCCAACGTTTTTAAAATCTGTGAATATTTTAGAAACTAGATAGTAGACATATGAGACTACAAAAAAATTGTTATATTTTATAAAATTCAAGCTGTATATAGAATTTTTTTTTTGAATTTATGTTTGGCGCATCCACCAATTTTGCAGCATCAAAACTTATTTTTTTCTTTACTTCTCTGGATGTTAAGAATATTTTTATGTGTAATGACATGGTAATCACAAGTAAATAGAAGCATTTCACGTAGTTAAAATTTTTAAAGAGAAATAGAAATTTTGGAAGGTTTAACCGTTTTGTCATGTTCAAAATAAAAATGGATTTTTGATATTTCTATAAATATTTTTAAAATTTAAATTTAACATTCAGACAGATCATAAATTCATAGAAAACAGTCAGATTCTATGACATGTAAGCTTTTAAATGTAAATATAATTTTTTGTTTAGATTTACCTTTTTTGGGTAATTTTTTTTATTTTTTATTTTGATGGATTTTATAAAAAAAAATTATTCATGTTTGCTCAGGTTATGTTTATGAGAAAATAGTCTCATTGAAAGTTTCTAGAGAAAATTAGAATTATTGTTGGGAGATAATAGAATTTTATTGGAACAATTTAAAAAATTGTATTTTTTTTAATTCTGTGGAACTTAAAAATATTGCTGTAGATTTCACGTGTTTTAACACAGAAACGAAATATAAATAGCCGCACTTTATGGAATTAGGACTTCCAGTAGAAATTAGAAAATTATTTTTTTGTAAACAACAGAATTGGTGTTTCTGCTTATTTCGCATTATCTCTAAAAAAAATTAAGTATTTCAGTTTTGAAAATATTTGAAAATTTTTGGTCCACACATGTTAATACATTTACAAGAAGTGGATCGCATTTCATAAAGAAAATTTGAAAGGAAAAAAAGAATTTTGGAATAAGAAAGTCGGCGCATCCACCATGTTTGCAACATCTTAAATTTATATACATTTTTTACTTTTGTAAAGATTTGCGAGAATGCGTTCATTCAATTTAATTTTCAAAAATAATTAGTTTTTTTATTGGTAACACTGTATTTTTGGATTAAATTAAAAATTGGTTTTATTTCTTAGAACACTTTTTCTTTCGGTATTTACATACATTATCACATTTTATTTTATCTAAATTCAAGATTTAAAAAAAATGAGAAAATGTGTACAGAATTTAGAACATTTTCGCAGCAAACTTAAAAATTCCTACTCGTAGTTTTTCTATAATTAGAAATTGTTTCTGATTTTAGTTGTGAAACGAGGAAAGACGTGAGTAGCTTGTAAATTGAAAATTTTGGTAAATATTTGGAGTATTTTTTGGTCTAGTGTTTAGTTAGACGAAATCTACTAGTATCAAACCATTTAGAAAATATTAAAATTTTGTTAAAATGTAGCGCACCTAAAATTAGCAGGAATGGAATTGATTTTCACAATTTTTTGCGAATTTTGGTTTTGGTTTCAGATCTAATTTTTTAAAATCGGACGCGATTATTTTGCCACAGATTGGATCTTGTCGAGTCATGAAATCGTTCGTTTAAAAAACTACGTTGTTAATTTCCCATTTGCTTTCCAAGCTTTAAGTCCTCACGAACCCCGAATTCATCTTGTAAATAGAGTCGGTAATTTGTCAACTGATCTGAACTTAGCTAGCAAAATAAAGCAGGTGGTAGCGATGATAGAGACGCCTCCATACTTCCAGCTTTGCATACTTATTAGGGAGAGTATGAAGAGCATACCAATTACGAACCTGTATCACCGACGTAAATCCCCTATAAACAGCTTTCATTATTCTTTCACAAAACAAGTTTTTACATTTATAACGAACCATTACAATATTCCAGAAATCTTCACAGATATCAGAGGTCAAAAAAAGACACTTTATACGATCCCTTTCTCAAGAAGCCCGAATAAATTTGATTTATGTCCTGAAAATTTACATGTGGGCTCAACAAAGAGGATCAAGTTCGGGTGCGACTTCGACTTCGAGCGCATGTTAACAAAAATTAAAATCAAAGGAGAGGTGTCGTCACAAATTATGTTAAGGTAGAGCATAAAATTTGATATAAATGTCATTTGATAGGATCTAAGTTTGGTATTTTATTACGTCAGGTGACAATTTTACCGTCTGAATAAATCAGTGACGGAGGTTTTACTGTGACAGTCGGATACAATTCATGTTGAGCAAGTTGGAAGTTTACGAGGAGGTTCTTCAAGGATGAATAATTACGACAGCGATGGTGGAAAAATGATAAACAATGTAAAGAAAATAGAGGAATGAGAACTATTTTTTGAGTAAATAAATGTCAGGTGTGAATCAAATCGATTTTTATGTAAGTGAAATTTTTAAAAAGAATAAGAAATTTTTTTTAGAAATAATTGTAATATTCTAAAAAATAGATGCTAATTTTTGTGTAGGCAAAGAAGAAATTTACTAAAAAGTGGTCGCATTTATAAATTGTTAGGTTTTAGAAAAAAATTATATATACCATTTGGTGGCATATATGACAGAATTGTCGTATTTAAAGTTTTTAGGAAAATATAGAAAAAATATTGCATTACAACAACAGAACTTTTTTAGAACTTTGTGAAACAGAAATTGTTAGAGAAAATTAGAAATTTCCTTTAGAAATAATTCTGTTATTTGTGATATTTAAAAAAAAATGTTTTTTTTTCTTGTTAACTTAGACAAATATAAAACTTACTGGAAAATAGTCGCATTTTGTTATTTGTCAGCTTTTAGAAGAAATTTGGATATGCCATATTTGGATACATGACATTTAAAAATTAGTAATGTTTTTTTATTTTTGCTTGGTTGGATAAAATATGACAAAATAGTTAGTCGTATTTAAAAATTTTAAAGAAAAAATAGAAATATTATTACATCATAATAACACAATGATTTTGAAGGAATTTGAAAAAAAATGATCGAATTATTTCTGCAGCCTTCAGAAAATCATTTTTTTTTTAATTTTTTTGAAATTTTATAAAGAAAATGGATGTGTTTATTCACATGGTAATTACAAGATAATAATGGTATTTGATTAAATAGAAATTATTAAAAAGTATTAGAAATTTTATTTAGAATTACACTCGGGGCCATTAACTTTGTAATTAACCAATATTATGAATTTTATTTTTTTTTGAAATCTATAGATTTTGTAAAACAACAAATTTTGTGTTTAGTGAGACTAAAAATCTACAGTTAAATAGCCTCACTTTATAAAATTACAGTTTTTAGCAACAATTAGAAATTTTGTTTAAAAATATATGAATTTGCTTTCACTAGTTTTGCAGTATTTAGAAAAGTTCCAATATTTTTTAAATCTGTGAATATTTGAAAAACTTTTAGTAGACATATGAGATATACAAGAAAATAGCTATATTTTGAGAAATTTTATATAAAAATATTTTTTTATATTATATATATTTTATTATATTTTATGTATATTTGGCGCATCCACCATTTTCCCATTTTTGCAGCAAAAAAACTTCTTTGGATGTTGAGATTTTTGTTTTTGTTTTTATGAGTAAACGCATAGTAACGACAAGAAAATAGTAGCATTTCACGAAATTGAAATTGTTAGAAATAATTAGAAATTTTATTTAGAAATTACAGACTCGGAAACTGATTTTTTATATTTTGAATATATATTTTTTTTATTTTGTATATTTTTTTAAACTAACAAATTTCATGTTTAGTCAAACCAAAAATATACAGTTAATAGTCCTAGTCTATAAAATTTAAGCTTTTAGCAACAATTAGAAATTTTGTTTAAAAATACCTGAATTTACATTCACAAATTTTGCAGAATAAAAAAATTTACAACGTTTTTAAAATCTATGAATATTTAAGAAACTAGATAGTAGACATATGAGATTACAAAAAAAATTGTTCTATTTTATAAAATTTAAGCTTTATATAGAATTTTTTTTTTTAGAATTTACGTTTGGTGCATCCACCAATTTTGCAGCATCAAAAATTATTTTTTTCTTTACATCTCTGGATGTTAAGAATGTTTTTTTTTTGTTTTTATGTGTAATGACATGGTAACCACAAGAAAATAGAAGCATTTTACGAAGTTAAAATTTTTAAAGAGAAATAGAAATTTTGGATGGTTTAACCGTTTTGCCATGTTCAAAACAAAATGGATTTTTGATATTTCTGTAAATATTTTAAAAATTTAAATTCAACATTCAGACAGATCATAAATTCATAGAAAACAGTCAGATTCTATGGTATGTAAGCTTTTAAATGTAAATATAATTTAGAAATGAGAGCTATTTTTTAAGTAAATAAAAGCCAGGTGTAAATCAAATCGATTTATTTTTAAACTTGGAATGATTGGCAAGTCGACACTTTATTTAGTAATAAAATTAACAACTTCATTTATTAAGTCTTGGCACCAGCGTAATAAAAACTTCCCCAGAGCGTAAAATCCATAAATCTAGAAAGGGTTAAGGGAATCGGTGGTACACTAAATTAAAGACGACCGGGAGACATAAACATAAATCGAGTTTATAGCAAAAATTCGCCCTTTTAATTGCCGAATGTACCGTGAAAATTTCGCATTCCCTCTTGATGAAATACCGGTGTTTTAATAAATCATCATCTCATTTTCACGTGTACAAAGAAGTCTTTCGTTGATTGTTGGATCACTCGGAAAGAGCTCTGTAAAGCAAAGAATGCAATAGGTGGCTCTAAATTCCGTCGAAATTCCGTTTGAATTTTTAACTCGCTTTGCCGCTTTGGAATAGAGCTAAATATTTTTATTCGGATTTCAAACTTGAGCTATTTCCCGGGATGGAAAAGTTATCCTTTGAATTAACGCTATTGCTGTTGTAGACATAACCTTGGAATTCAACCACATTCTGGTTGCCCCAATATCACAACATATTGTCTTTATCGATTGAGCTCTAATAATTCCCGATCCGAACGTACTGGAGGTGTCGGTTTGAAAATTACACGTTTTAGTTTCGCTTCCGGTTTAGTGTGTCGAACGTAAAAGTCCGGTAAAGTTGAGCATTTTTAATTTATTTGAAGCACTACTGGTAATTTATATGGTAATTTTCTCAAAGCTTTGTCAACGCGATATGGCGGTTACAGAAATAGACGAGCGTCAAAATTAACTTTGACTAATTTGGAAAGTACATAACATATCTATTATATCACAAATATACATAGCAATTAAGGAACGTATCCTGCGCAATTACTTCTGTGTATTGATGTACCAATAAAGGTAGTTTGCACGTTTTCGTGCCTTTGATTCTATTTTAATGTCGATGAGACAGAAACGAGTCTAATTTATTGCGCCATGCTTCAAGTTATTGTTCAACGACAGAAGAGAATATATTTTTTGATCTTTTCTCTTGCAAAATGGCCAAAGCGTGCTCAGCTATAATGTTTATTTTACAACCCAACTTTTTCTATTGTGAAACACTGAAATTACATTCCTTTATTGTTATATCGATTAGATCGTGATTATTTATTAATGCGGCATTCACAGACGCGCAGTACAAAGTAGGGTAAACGTGGTACATAAATTAATATATGGTTCAATTTACTTGTTGTTCCGTAATGAAAGATGTACAATTTGTGTTAGAGAACGGTAAAATGGAGGACTGAATGGCGAAGGACAGCAATGCTGGACAAAATAGAGGGCGAAAATCTGAGGTCATAAATTATATTTTCAGTAATTTTTAGAAATAGAAAAAATGGTCATCAGCTCAGCCATCAGTGGGTTACGGTGAACATGAGTACTTAGTAGTGTATCTAAAATCAATTAAAAAAAAATTCGGAGATCGCTAAATGAGTAAATTTGTTTTATCGATTTTTTTTTAAATTTCTATAAAAATTTCATGAAATCTAATCTTAAAATTTTCTGTAGTTATCTAAATAATAAACGTTATAGAACAGTTTGAAAAATAAATTAAATGTTTTTTATTTTATTTAAGGGGGTACGCGTCTGACCACACGTACCCCCTTAAATAAAACCTAAAAAAATCTTGTTTTTTTTAAGTCTGTGGGTTTTGGGGAAACTATCTGTATTTGTGTTTAAACAACGTAAAGTCTACAAGAAAATAGCGACACTGTATTTTTTTTTTAAACAACAATTTTCCTCATTCACCAATTTTGCATCAATTTCCTTTATTATATGCATATTTGGAAAAGTCGTCGTTTCTGTGTTGAGACAGAAGAAATCTAAGAAAAATAGCCGCACTTTGTTAAATTTACGCTTACAGTAACATCTAGGAATTTTAAATCATTTGTAAAAATTCATATTTTTCTTAATTCTGTGGTTATTTGGAAAATTTCTTGTTTCTGTGTTAGGGCAGATAAAGTTTCCACAAAAATTGGTGCATTCATTAAAATGCAACTTTATAGCAGAATTATTACTTATTTTAAAAATAGCTGTGTTGGCGCCTCCACCAAATTTATTGTATTTTTAAAAATTCGTATTTTTCTTGTTTCTTGGGACATTTGTGAAATTTTTGGATATTTTGAAAAAATTTGGATATATCAAATCTTTAAAAATGACTGTTCCTCATGAAACTTTAACTGTCAATATAAATCAACAATTTTATTTTGCATTAACAGACTTTTGCAAATTTTGCAGCATTAAAAAAAAGTTTTATTAATTTCATGGATATTTGAGAAATACTTCGTATTTATATGTAGACCGAAAAATCCAAGTTTATTGCAGAAATTGTATTCTAAAGTAAAAAAATCATTAATTTTTTTTTAATCTTATTTTTGTAATTTAGCTTATAATTAAAAAAAAACTTTCGGTTTCGTGTTTAAACATGTGTCTACATGAAATTAACCAAATTTCACGAAATTTAAGCTTTTAGCAGAAATTAGAAATTTTATTTTTGAATACGAGGATTAGCGCATATGCTACTGTTGTAGGTTTTTTAAAATTCATAATTTTTTCTGTTCTCGGAAATTCGGAAAATTTTGTTATATTTAAGGTAATAATAGCAATTGTTTTTTTGTAAAAAGACATTTTTTACATTCACAAATTTCGCAGCATGATCGTGTTTTTTACAAAATTTGGGGGACACCACTTTCCATACTTGGACAGATAAAATCTACAACTAAATAGCAACTTTTTATAAATTTTAAGGTTTTGACCGAAATTACAAATAGATGTGGCGCATGCACCAATTATGCGTTGTTTATTAAAAAAAATATTTACCAGAAAATAGTGGCAGACCATGAAATTTAATCTAGATTTTTTTTTCTGACTAACAAACGTTCAAATTTTCCAGCGACTTTTTTATTTTGTAGATATTCGTGAAACTTCTTTTTTTTTATTTGAACATGTGAAATGTACAAGAAATTACCCGCACTTCGTGCAATTCAAGTGTGCAACAGACGTTGGAAATTTTATTCTGAAATAACAGACTTGATGTATTCATAGAATTTGCTGTATTTTAATGTAGAGTATATTTGGTAAATTCTTCGTTTCAGTGAACGGTGAAATTTATTTAGAAATAGCCGCACTTTATGTAACTGACGCTTTTAACCAGAATTAGAAATTTTATTTCACAATATCTTTAAAAATTCGGATTATTTTCCGTAATTCTGTAGATTTTTGGGAAATTTTTATTTTTCTGATGAGAAAGTCATAGATCGTTATAGAACAAAATAACTGAAATACAAGTGATTCAAAAAAAGGAAGAATTCGTGAAAATTTTAAATTTGCGAGGTGAATTAAAAAAAAAGCATAATTTAGAAAAGGTACAATTGTTTTATAGATCTACAAAATCTAATAATTTATTTTAAATTTATTATTTATTAAAAAAAAAGTGTATTCAAGATGCAGAAAATGTAAATCCAATGTAAAATTTAAAACTAATCTAAAACTGTAGATTTAAATTATTTTAGATTAAAAAAAAATGTCAAAATTGTTTCAAAATTTCGTCTATATTTGAATACATTTAGTGAAAAATATTACACAAATGCAGAAAAAAATAATTTAAAAAAAAGTCCAAACAATTATTTTTTTCTTTTAGATTTTAGCACATACTAAGCAGAAATATAGATTCTAGAATTGGCAAAGCATTAAGAGTACTAAAGAATCGAAAGAAAATGAAGGAAAATATAGGATTAAAGAGCCTAAAGAATCCTAAAAATGAAAAAAAAAACAAACATTTAATAAAAATGAAATAATTCAAAAAGGTAACATTTCAAAAATTAAAATTAAAACAAGCAGTTCAAAATATCGAAGAAAAACAAAGGTTCGAAACATTTTGAGAATCGAAAAATTCGGCATTAAGTCAATAATCTAATTGTGCAAAATAAAGAAGTCGCAATATTTTTGAAAATTGTAACACAAATTAACAAAAAAATTTAAACGATCGTAATAATTTGAATAAAGCAATCTAAAGCAGTCTAAAGAATTTAAATAATTTAGTGATTTAAACTATACAAAAATCTAAGGAACTCTAGAAATGTAAGAGAAAATTATATGATCTAGAATTTGTGAAACATCAAGAGGAGAAATAATCTAAAAATAAATTATTTTTTTTTTAGATAGATCGTATATACAACAAAATAACTGCACTTAGTATTAACTTTTTTAGCAGAAATTAGAAATTGAAATTTAATTTCGACATTAAAAATTTGTTAATTGTTAATTATCTTTGTTTAAGTGTGGAAATAAATAAGATTTAAAAAAATAGCCGCATTTTATAAGTCAAATTTTGAATAGAAGTCAGAATTTTTTTTCATTCGACAAAACTTGGCGCATCCACCATTTTTACAATAGCTTAATAATTCTTATTTCAGATGATTAAAAAAAATATATCAGTGTTTAGTCCCATAGAATCTATACAAAAGTGGACGCATAGAAAGTTTGAAATAAAATATTTTTGGTACAATTTTGAAAATTTAATTTTTAATTTAATCGTCGTTTACCCAAACAGATGTTTTTTAGCAAAAATAGCTTCACTCCATGAATTGTAAACTTATTAATTAAATTTTAATAACAACCGTAAGTTTTTGTTTCATTTTTTACCAAAAGTTAAAATTTTAACGTCATTTTAACTTTGATTAAAATTTTTCCACGTTTTTTAATGTAATACCAAAAACTCCACCGTATTAAACCATCTCGATTCCAAATTACCGCGATTTTCTGCGCATTTAATTAACTCAACTTTTGTGTTATTCATTTAACGACATTCTGACATGTTTGTGCGTTCTGTTTGCCGAATGAATAATAAAAGATGTGTGTTCGTGTCGTCCGTCAACTTGTTCATAAAATTGTGTAGTATCTCCAAACAAAACTGTTACTTTTACGAAATATTTTTCCACAGGTTTTATCGAATAGACGCCAATGTGTTTATTTATATTTTTGTGGAGTCCACGGCATTGTTGTTTGTTGAATTTGTCGGACATTCTTTCGAGACCGGAAGAAAATAATAGAAAACGTATAATCCAAAAATCCCGGATTATTCAAATCCCACTTGGTTGCCTAAAACGACGTTGTTTAACTTCAACCCTGCAGCCTTTGCCAATACGAGCGTTGTTTACTTTTGTTTTACATTACAACGTATCCACATGTTGTTTTTAATAAATGCTTGGGAACCGAGTTTTGTATTTTATTGTGGTTCCCTTTGGTTTAATGTAGCTGCGTTTTTATGCGAGTGATGACAATGGAACCGCAATTAGTAAAAATTCGTTAATAACGAATCAGCGAGCGCTTTCATTGTAACACTTTCCGATAATTATCTGAAGGAATTTAGATATTCGCTATGATTGTGGAGTTGCAAAATTTGATTACCGAGCTCGTATTTCGTAACTGCCAGACTTCATTTCTCATCCAATCTACGTTACTTTATTAATTAATTTCTCATTGCTTTCTTTTGAACGGCTCTGCTACATTTTTCATTTCCTGCAAACGAAACTTAATTTTTTCGTTTTTTTAAGTCTGATTGTAGTGACGCTTTAATCACCTTGATAACTAAAAGAGCAGACGCTCTAAATCCGCAGCTTTTACCAACAGGTAACCGAAAATCCCCAGACGTAGAAAAAACCAAAACAACTCTAAATTAATAATCCTCTTGTTTCGCACAAAGTAAAATCGTCGTTTTGTTAGAGTAGCTTATTGATTCTCGCGTAATTTAAATAGACCGCTGAAGGCACTTTCGGCGCTATTTGGTAATGTAAATGAGTGAGATTTAGTGTCTGAATTTGTTGCAGAAATGTTGCGCCAGGGGCTATCCAGCGGCTGAATTTGAGCTGGAGGAGAGCGACGTGGGGGCCGCTTAAGCGATGAGCCGGTGGCCGAGTCGCTCATGGACCTCCCCACGACGGTGCAGGTGTATTTTAGCGTGGGGCAGCGCCACGAGGCAGCGCTTTTCCGCTCCGACTCGCCTGCGGAACAGATTAAAGGTAAATAAAATTGTACAAATTTGCAAAAATTGTCTTCTGTTTGCAAAAATCTCTCTTAAGGAAACATCGTTTTTTTAATGAGGCGAATGAAAAATTCAATACGTTTAGTGGTTTGAAATTCTGCAAGAGATAAAAGTAGTCTAAAAATAAAATTTAAAATTATTAAAGAAAATATAGAAATTTGCAAAATGTCAATTGATACGAAGAAAACAAAATCCGTGAAAATTTTAGATTTGCAAAGCGACTTAAAAAAAGATGAAGATATAAAAAGGTATAAATGTTTAAAAGATCTACAAAATCTAACAATTTAAAAGATTATAATTAAAAAACTAAATTAATTAAAATGAAACTCTAAAATTCAATAAATCTTTAAAATGCAGAATTTTGCACATTTTTACTATTTCTACGATTTTACAAAATTTTCGCATTTTTTCAAAAACTAAACAATTTCTATTTGTGTATTGCAGATTTTGAAACTGTCCACTTTATTTTTTCAAACTGTTTATTTATAGTAAAAAATAAATTAAATTACGAAACTGGCCAAATGCTTTTAAATCCATTTTTTCCATTTTTAGAACATTCAGGAAATTTCTTTAAAAATTCCAAAATTCTATAAATTTTTACAATGCAGAATTTTGCAAATTTGTACAATTTTTAAAATGTGCAAGATCTCAAAATGTCTACAGTTTTACAAAATCTTTGCATTTTTTCAAGAAGTAAATAATTTCTGTTTTTAAAAAGTTCAAAATTCAATAAATTTTTAGAATGCAGAATTTTGCACATTTGTACAATTTCTAAAATGTGTAAAATTCCAAAATGTCTACAATTTTACAAAATCTTTGCATTTTTTCAAAAACTAACAATTTCTGTTTTTAAAAAGCTCAAAATTCAATAAATTTTTAGAATGCAGAATTTTGCAAATATCCACTTCAATTTTTAAAACTGTTTATTTATAGTAAAAAATGTAAATTATAAAAATAGCCAAGTGCTTTTAAATCAATTTTTTCCATTTTTAGAACATTCACAAAATTTCTTTAAAAATTTCAAAATTCAATAAATTTTTAGAATACAGAATGTAGCAAATTTGTACAATTTCTAGAATGTCTACAATTTTACAAAATTTTTGCATTTTTTTCAAAAACTAAATTTCAGTCTTTAAAAAGTTCAAAATTCAATAAATTTTTAGAATGCAGAATTTTGCAAATTTGTACAATATCTAAAATTTGCAAGATCTCAAAATGTCTACAATTTTACAAAATCTTTGCATTTTTTCAAAAACTAACAATTTCTGTTTTTCAAAAGTTAAAAATTTAATAAATGTTTTAGAATGCAGAATTTTGCAAATTTGCACAATTTTTAAAATGTGCAAGATCTCAAAATGTCTACAGTTTTACAAAATCTTTGCATTTTTTCAAAAACTAAACAATTTCTGTTTTTAAAAAGTTGAAAATTTAATAAATTTTTAGAATGCAGAATTTTTCAAATTTGTACAATTTCTAAAATGTGCAAGATCTCAAAATGTCTACAATTTTACAAAATCTTTGCAAATTTCAAAAACTAAACAAGTTCTGTTTTTAAAAAGTTCAAAATTCAATAAATTTTTAAGAACGCAGAATTTTGCAAATTTGTACAATTTCTAAAATGTGTAAAATTCCAAAATGTCTGCAATTTTACAAAATCTTTGCATTTTTTCAAAAACTAAACAATATCTGTTTTTAAAAAGCCCAAAATTCAATAAATTTTTAGAATGCAGTATTTTTTAAATTTGTTCAATTTCTAATATGTGCACGTTCTAAAAATATCTAAGTTTTTACAAAATTCTCACATTGTTTCAAAAACTAGCCGATTTCCATGTTTTCGTGATGATTTTTAGAATATCCATTTATTTTTATAAAATTGTTTAATTATTTGATGCTTTTTAAATTTAAATTTTTTGGTCGTTGTTATTTTTAAAACTGCCTAAAGATTACATTTTTTTTTAATTTTAAAATGCAAAAAAAAAATTAATCGACTGTTTTCCATTTTCAGAAAACTTGATGACAAATTACAAATTTCAAAAAATGTGTAAATTCCCAAAATATGTACAATATTAAAATTGTTTAAAAATTAACGATATGTTCAAAAATATTAATAAAGAAATGAGCTTCTGAAAATTCTTTTAGATTCTTTATATTCAATAATTTTTTAAAATTTTATTTTTTAAAAGTCTTCGAGTTTTGTATACATTGCAAACTTTTGTGTTTCTGTATATTTCTAATCTGTCGATTTTTTAAGTTTTATGACACTCTTTTAAAAGTATCTCTATTTTGCATCTCCAGATTATCTTGGTTTTCATCGTCTCTTTAGATTTCTTACTTCTTTGTAGCAAAATGATAGTTGATGATAATAATAATTTACAAAAATCGAACGGAACATCATGCAAATATTTATTAATTTTTTATTAAAGCAATTATCCCACAAACAAAAAATAAAAGCCAAAGACCAGCATACCTATATGCATTTTCATAAAGTCCACTAATCCAATTATTTCCAGCAGTGATCATTCACACCTATCTTCACAATAATCTCCCTCACAACAATTTCATTTAATTCCAGTTGAAACTATGAATAAATAAATTACCGCTAATTTAGTAAACATCAAAGTTTGAACAATTCAGCCGTGAAAATGCGGCGACAATTATTTAACTCATTAAAAAAAATTCATTCCTGAGTACGAAAATCGTAATTAAAATGAATTTTCATCGCAGAACTTTCCATGATAGGTTTAATAAAAATCTCAAGTGCTAATTATTCAGTTTCTTACGTCGAAAAAAGTAGAAGCTTCACTTCTTATTACCTTCATAAATAAAGAAATTTTATCAACTTATAACCTCGAAAGTGAAAACCAATAACTCCACGAGACAGAAGGTTTAATGGAGTAACGGAATCATAATGTGAAAGAGGAAACAGAATAATGAGACGCTTTGAATATTCATTTATATTAATTTGAGAAATACAAAATGAAAATAAAACGTGAAACTTTTTCGCGGAACTAAATTTTTCGAGTGTCTTAATAACTTTCGAGAATTATTCAGTTTAATTAGCTCCGGGAATCGATAGCTGTTGCTTTCCTTTGGAGCGAAGCACTCAAATTTTTAGTGTTTGGTATACAAGAAATTTAATGCTAACGAAGGAAAGTTATGAGGGCTGTAATTATATCGAGGTACTAAACTAATGTACGCTCAAATTTCAAATTTTTGCTTTGTTTTTGACTTGGGTGGTAAACATCCCCACACAGTTTAAAAACAAATTCGCAGCGATGTCGCGTCAATTAAAACGAAGCTCACCAAAATCCGTCAAATGAATATGAATAAGCTTTGGAAATGTTTCGAGATTTTGTTGCAGTTTGCCCTAATTCGATTGGACTTAGTTCGTCATTCTGTGTTAAACCCATCAAGCTTATGATTTGTTGGCACAGCAAAAGCTGAAGATTATGGAATAAATTATCTGAATAATCCGAGTGAATTTAAAGTGGATAATTTTCAGCGCCAATTCGAGCGAAAATGTGAGACAGCTCAACTAAAAGACACCAAGAAAATATTGATAATATTTGCGTTGTAACGTGCACGAAATACTCTTTGAAACAAATGTAAGTTTTGTGTGTCTCTGTCCGAGTAAAAAAGTCTTCACGGATCACAATCTTCGTGGTAACTTTGCGAAATTTTGTGGAATAATATGAGACATAAACATAAAAACAAATCACCTCTTACTCTTTCTTTATTTTTCTTTCGTCATTTATGAAGACGTTTTGACAAAATTACCGAATATAAAAGAGAGGACAAGATTAAAAACTGCAAGCTACAAAGAAATCGGAACGATTCGTTTCGACCCTCTTCGAATAAATTACAGACCTCTGAAGTTGAAAAATTCAGGGAGGGTGCCCTCATTATTCGAAATGTTCGGTTTATAGTTAGATTTCAAGGAATATGAAATGAGAAATTTGAACAAAAAAATGACGGACGGTTTTTCTAGTATAAAAATCGAATTCTTAAAACTCTTAAAATTATTAAATGTTTAATGGTTTTTATAGTCCTAGTCCTGGTCCTTTTATACTGATTTTCAGGTATTCTACAAATCCCATAAATTCTTTACTTTTTTTTATATTTAAAATTATGAGCTCTATTTGTTGACATTTTGAAAAATGTTCTTACAAATTTTGTTTTGTTTAGACTTCGCCGTATTTTTTCAATTTTTTATCGTTGAGAATTTGCGTTTTTACTACAAACTTTGAAAAATTCGCGAAATCGAAAAATGTAAAAAATGAAAGAATCCAAAAATTAAAAAAATTTAAAAAAATAGATCTCATCAAAATGGTCTAAAAAAAACACGGAAAAACATGACAAAATAATACGAAAAATGTAACAAATATAAGAAATAATATGAATACAAAGTGTCAAAAAAGTGTAGAAAAATTATAAAAATCCAAAGAATCCAAAAAAAAAATAATAAAAAAAAATTGAGAATCAATCAGTTTGTATCGTCGCTCTGATGATGGTGGCTTTCCTACCGAAACGTCTGTCAGCTAATTAACTTTTTGGTGTGCGGGTTAACTATATTTTTTTATTTTTCAAAAATATTTAAATTCTTTGTTTAGTCCAAAAATTGTTGTTTGAGTGCTTCATGGTATATTAGGTATATTATTTTTTATTACAATCCATAAAAATCAGAACTGAATAATTTAAACAATTTAAAATGTATGAAAAAAAAATTCGGAAACCTAACAAACACATAAAATAAAAAAAAAACAAAGATTTTAGAAAAAATATAAAAAATTTAATGACATAAAGTCTAAATAATTCAAAAAACTTGAAAAAATGGTAAAACCAGAAAAGTGCAAAATATCCAAAAATTTATTCACAAATCCAAAAAGTGTAGTAGTGCAAAATATTACAAAGATTACAAAAATCTAAAACAGATCCAAAAATTAAAAAAACGTAAAAAATTATCTCATCAAAGTCGTTCAAAACAGCAAGAAAAAACGTAGAAACTTATAAAACAGTGAAAATTTGGAAACTTTAAAGATCCTTAAAAACCAAAAATTTAAATTATTAAATAATAAAGATTACAAAAAATATATAATTATACGAAAAATTAAAAAATCCAAAACATTAAAGGTTAGTAAAATTACTTTTAGACAAGATCCAAATGGTCCAAAAAAATATTCTAGAGAAACTAAAAAAACTAAATATATAAAAAATATTTGAAAAAATATAAAAAAATTGAAGAACATACAAAAGCTAAATAAATATAAATATAAAGAATATAAAAAGCTAAATCATAAAAAAATGATAAAAATGCATAATTAGATGATTTTAAAAATAATAAAAAATCTAAGAATCAATAAAATTTTAAAAATTCAAAAAAACTTCAAAATGCAAAGAAAATATTCTGGTTAGGAAATTAAAAAGGACAGAGGATGGAAAACTATAGAAACTTTTTTTTTAAATACATAAAAGTTAAGATACTTGAAAGCACAGAAAAGGAAATGATACAAGAAGTGTCAAAATATAATCAAACAGTAGAATTGGTAAATATCATGCAGTTCTAGAAAATGTGAAAAAGGTACAGAATCTTAATGATAAAATATACAAACAACTGAAAAAATATAAAGATATGAAGTGTTCAGAATAAAAAAAAACAAAAAAAAAATTTAAAAAAATTAAAAGTAAAAAGTCCAACGGGTATTAAAAAAACTCTTAAAAATAATCAAAAAAAAATCTAAAGCATTAAAAAAAGGCTAAAAGGTAATAAAAGATTACATAATCTAAAAAATCCAAATTATTAAAACTTTCGCAGTTTTTGTCTTTTGCTTTCATTTTTAAAACTAGAAAAAAAATAACTACTGTAACTTTTGCATCCACCACTTTTGCCTTAAAAATTGATTAGTAATTTCAATTTTCCCAGTTTTGTAGCGCTCTATTATTTTATTATTATTTATTATTTTTATTGAAAAATTACATTAATTTCATCTCATATTTCCTAGATCAAATTTTTCGCTAGTTTGTGAAAATCTTGCTTTTTTATTATTCACAAAGGTACCAGAAGCGTTCGTAGAAAATTTGAAAAAACAAGAAAACACGAAAAATGTAACAAAAATAAGAAATAATATGAATACAAAGTGTTAAAAGTGTAGAAAAATTATAAAAAATCTAAAAAAATTAAAAATCAGGAGAATTAACTAGGAAATTTTATAGTTCCTAAATGACTTTACGTTATATTCTTCAGATATTCCTTTTTTGATTTTTTCTTTGAATTTACTATTTATTTTTTTAATTTTCAAAAATAATTAAATCTTTTGTTATTCCAAAAAATTTTGTTTTAGTGCTTTAGATTTTATAGGATTTTAAAAATTTTTGTTTTTTTTTATATTATAATCCAATTATTTCAATTCCATAAAAATTAGAACTGAATAATTTAAACATTTAAAAAAATATGAAAAAAAATATGAAAAAATTTAACGAATACAGAAAATCAAAAAAAAAACAACAAGAAATTTAAGCAATCAAGAAGTTGAAAATTTTAGAAAAAATATAAAATATCTAAAAACTTATAGTTTAAATAATTTGAAAAACTTGAAAATTTTAAAAAAACAAGTGCAATTCATTTAAAAAAAAACGTTAAACGGGATGAATAGATGTGAAGCAAAAAAAATCATAAACAATTTATTCAAAATCCAAAAAATCTAGTAGTGTAAAAAATTACAACAGATGCAGATATTCTGACAAATACTCAAAACCTTAAAAAAATGAAAAATCTAAAAATTTAAAATCCACTAAAGATACAAGTGTTAAAAAAATGCAAAAAGGTAACTGTTCAAAAGTTCTAAAAACCTATAGATTTTTGACAAAAAATTGAAAACTCGTAAGATTATGGAAAATAATAATAAAAAAATGTAGAGAATCTAAAAAAACAAAAAGAAAATAAAGAAGTAAAAAGAATAGTTAAGAAATGTCTAAAAAAAATATTTTTTTTATCTTTTTTATAAATCTACGCATATTTCGCAATAATTTTATATTTTTCAAGCAAATTCTATTCATTATAAATTTTTGCCGTTTTTTATTCTAGTTGCTGATATTAAAAATACTCATCCATTTTATTCTTAGAATTAGATTTAAAATTAAGAAGAAAACCCTAGAAAAAAAATTTTAGATTTCATTTTTGGAAAACTGCCTCTCCCTGTGAATGTCCAACACCTGTGGCTGTGAACTTTGTTCGACCAGGTCCCAAATGAAAATTTATTGAATTCAAACCCGACAGAGTTCATTCATAATTGCCAACCTTTCGATCGTCTTCCATAAAACATCGCTTTTTTGATAGCGAATCGATAGTTCTTGACGCAGGAGTCGTATATACAGACATTACTGTCGAAAACTTTTGAAATATCGCCGCCTTTAAGAAACTCGGAACGTATCCCTTTCCAAGTTCGGTTAGTTTACGGCTCGTTTTCCACATCAAGTTAATCCCTAAATGGGTGTTACTTTGACAAGAGTTCAAAGTTTGGCGTTAAAAAGTGAGCAAGAGGCTGTGGGTGAAACAATACAGCTTTCACGAGCTCTCTTTAACGATGTTACACGTCGAACTTCCATTTCCGGTATGAGAGTTACCGGGAGCATCGGTCAAGGCCGACACACAATATGATCAACCTATTTTTAGGTAGTTGACTACGAGGTAGCTAATCACATTGTCCGAGGTTCTGAATCGGAAGAGACTTTTTGACACGAAAAAAAATATTTCATCTGCTCGTTGACGACTCCAATAAAATCTGGATCAGGAAACGAGGTCCTGATGGCCTCTGAGCCAATCAGCGCCAATTCTTCAAAGCGATACATTTCATTTCAGACTATTTTCTCATCATTTATCTGAAAAGATCACATCTGAAAGTTGTACAATACGATCACCTCGGGCCCTGGCTGGCTTTGCGAGATGCGGCATCGGAAATGGGAGGAAAATAAAGTGGAGAAAAAGTAAGAGGCAGATGAGACGGGACAGAATGGCACTCGAGCGAAAAATCCTTCGGGACTCTAAATCGATATTTGTATGTGTGAGGGATCTTGACGCACTAGGACGTCTCCTAAACTGCACTGGACCGAAATCAAATCAATTGTTACGTTTGCGTGGATTTAGGGGCCATGAGGGAAAAATTCCGGCAAAGATTGGGAAAAGACATAGTTTCAACAATTTTTCAAAAAATGGGTCTCATAGAAAAAAAGAAACTTGGATGCTTTAAACCCTTTTAAATTTTTGCATTCTTTGCATTCTTTAGATTCCGTGAAAGTTCACTTGCACTTCGTAAAATTATTGGAATTTTCCAAATTTTTGATTCTTTAGAATCTTCAAGATCAATAAATTATCAAACTTATGTTGGTTCTGTACGAATTGTAGTTTTTTAAAACTTTTTCGTTTTTTTTAAAGAAATTTTGTAAACTGCTTGAATTTTTTTGACCTTATGAAATTTTTTTCTGTATTGTATAAATTGTTTTTTTTATTAGAAGAGAATGTTTTTGCAAAAATGCAAAAAATTTAAAATGTAAGAAACTACGCAGCGAAGGCAGAGGTTTTTAGATCAAAATCTAGATTATGTAAAAAAAATTAAACCTTTGAAAAATCGTAGCCCCAAAACGTCTAAAAATTTTCTAAATTACAAAATTTCCTGTTTGAAAATTAAAAACAATTAGATTTAGTTATCTACATAATTATGAAATTTACAAAAAAAGGAACAAAAAATGAACTTTTGAATTCTCGTTGTTTAAAGTTTTTGTTGAAAAGTTCAAATTTTTTAGTGTTTTGTAGCCTTTGAATTACTTTGACGTTGTAAATTTCAGTGCACTTTCTGGTTTTTTAAATTTTTTAGATTTTTTTTGTTTGGATTATTTGCATTTTTGGATTATTTAGGTGTTCTAAAGATTTTTTTCTATTTTGCGTCGTTACTAGAGCCAGTAAAGCACCCGTTTGGGTTCGTTACTGAGAATTTGGATGCTTTACTACGGCTGGTGTATTTTAATTTTGTCGCGTTGGCGGCATGGTCGTAAAATGTCAACGTCAAATGTCAAAACGTGAATGTGAGCAATGTGTTTAATAACTTAACCTCAATTGTTATGAAATAAATAATATTAAATCATTGTACCCAACCTTGATAAAATTCCCTAAATTTCAAAATTTTGTTTCTTTTATATAAAAAGAAATTAAGTGGTGCAAAATAGAAAAAATAGTATAAAACACGCGTTCAGAAAGCTCTTCCAGCACTTGTTTGTTCCTCCACTCGCCGCTACGCGGCTCGTATCGGAATTGCAAACGTGTGCTGGAATCAATGCTTTCTCAAACTTGTATTTTAATATACTATTAATCTCTTGGATATTTTATTTTCCTTATTCTTTGTTTTGGATTATTTAGATTTTGTAAATATTTTGATTCTTCAAATTATTTAGATTGTTCGAATTTTTTACATTTTTTTTTGTTCGTTTGGATTTTTTAGTTGTTTCTGTTAACTTGGAATTTAAAATTCCAGTTTGTTTTTCTTTTTAATTTTTTTAATTATTTTGAATGCTTACCATTTGTTTTGATTTTTACATTTTTTGGATCTTTTAAATTTCTGGATTCTTTGGATTCTTTAGATTCTGTGAAAGTTCTTTTGTCCCTTATAGATTTTTTCTTTTTCTTGCTTTCCTCCATAGATTCCTTAAATTCTTCAAGATTTGAAATCGCTTTCAGAAAATATGAATGCACTCTGTCGATTATTCCGTTCTTTATTCGGCTTCGTAAAATTCACGGAATTTTCCAAATTTTTGATTCTTTGAAATCTTCAAAATCAATAAATGATAAAAAATTTATAGGTTCTGTAGATACTGTATATTCTCAAATTTTTTTCTTTTTTTTAAAGAAATTTCTTGAATTCTTTTGACCTTGTGAAAAAAAATCTATTCTTTAAATTTTCTCTATTCTCTATTTTTTTTATCAGAAAAGAATATCAATGCCAAAATGAAAAAAATAAAAATCTGAGAAACCACACAGCGAAGGGAAAGAGGTTTATAAACCAAAATCTAGATTATTAAAAAAAATAAGCCTATGAAAAATTATAGCCCCAAAACGTTCAAAAATTCTTTAAATTTCAAAATTTTCTGTATGAAAATTAAAAAAATTTAGATCTAGTTATCTGAATAGTTCTGAAATAAAAAAAATATATATATCTTCTAATATCCTCTTAATTTTCAATAACTTTTAAATTCTCGTTTTTTAAAGTTTTTGTTGAAAAGTTATTTTCTTTTTAATCTCGTGGATATTTTACATTGCTTATTCTTTGTTTTGGGTTATTTGGATTCTATAAATTTTTTGATTCTTTAAATTCTTTAGATTGTTCGAATTCTTTAAATTTTTTTGTTTGTATGAATTTTTTTGTTCTTTCTGTTAACTTGGAATTTAAAATTCCCAGTTTGTTTTTCTTTTTAAATTTTTTAATTATTTTGGATGTTTACCATTTGTTTTGATTACTACGGTTTTTAGAATTCTTTACATTTTTTGGATCTTTTAAATTTTGGGATTCTTTGGATTCTTTAGATTCTGTAAAAGTTCTCTTGTACTTTATCGATTTTTTCTTTTTCTTGCTTTCCTCATAGATTCCTTAAATTCTTCAAGATTTGAAATTGCTTTCAGAAAATATTAATGCACTCTGTCGATTATTCCGTTCTTTATTTGGCTTCGTAAAATTCACGGAATTTTCCAAATTTTTGATTCTTTAAAATCTTCAAAATCAAGAAATTATAAAAAATTTATAGGTTCTATAGATACTGTAGATTCTCAAAACTTTTTCTTTTTTTAAAAGTTTTGTAAATTTGTTGAATTCTTTTTAATTTGTGAAAAAAAAATCTATTCTTTAAATTTTCTATATTCTCTAATTTTTTTAATCAGATGAGAATATCAATGCCAAAATGCAAAAAAATTAAAATTTAAGAGCGAAGGGAAAGAGGTTTATAAATCAAAATCTAGATTATTAAAAAAAATTAAACCTATAAAAACTTATAGCCCCAAAACGTTTAAAAATTCTTTTTGGGCCTCCGTTCTGAAATAACACAAATTGCATTCGTCTAAATCCGCTTGAAACCGACCGTTTCGCGGCCTAGACCTGCAAAATGCACGGCCAACTACAGAACACAGAGTTTGAATCGTTTGAGTTTTGACATGCGTCGGCCGTATGCTCTGCCAGCGTCTGCGACGTTCGATATTCGATACATACGATCGATGTTGATAGAAGAATATATCAAATAATTTCTCGGAGCTTCCGTAAAGTGCACTGGTGTTTCCATTTTGTAAATCGTAATTATTTGTCAATGTCAAAAACTAAGACTTACTTGATTTTTAATTTTATTGAAATTTATACGAAAATATTAACTTTTAACAAATTTAATCAATTGTCGGCCCAAAAAATAGTGTGTATCACACAGCCAGAAACTTATTTTGCAACAATTCGCTATTGCAGGCTGCGGCCTTCGGCCTTAGCCTGCAAACTACGCTCATAGTTGCAAAAAGTCAGTTTCTGGCCTAGTGATACAAATAACTATTAAATTACACAATTTTTTGTGTGAAAATTAAAATTTTTTAGATCTAGTTATCTAAATAGTTTAAAAAAGGAATATATGTCTTCTAAAATCTTCTTAATTTTCAATAACTTTTAAATTCTCGTTTTTGTTGAAAAGTTCAATTTTTTTAGTGTTTTGTAGCCTTTGAATTACTTTGATGTTGTAAATTTTCGTGCACTTTCCGGTTTTTTAACTGTTTAGACTGTTTAGAACCTTAAGATTATTTGCATTTTTGTATTATTTAGGTCCTCTGAAGATTTTTAATTTCTTGGATATTTTACATTGCTTATTCTTTGTTTTGGGTTATTTGGATTCTATAATTTTTTTGATCCTTCAAATTCTTTAGATTGTTCGAATTCTTTAAATTTTTTTGTTTGTATGAATTTTTTAGTTTTTCCTGTTAAGTTGGAATTTAAAAATCCCAGTTTCTTTTTTTTTCTTAATTTTTTAAATTTTCTGAATGCGATTGTTTTGATTACTACTTTTTTTAATTCTTTACTTTCTTTGGATCTTTTGAATTTTTTCAATTCCTTACATTCATTGAATTCTTTAAATTTTTTAAATTATTTAGATTCTTTAGATTTCTTGATTCTTTAGACTGTTTAGTAGATATTTTGAATTATTTGTATGTTTTTTATTATTTGAATCATTTAGAAGTTTTTTTGTCGTTTTTTGTTTACACGTTCTGTCCCTATATTTCAATGTTTTACATTTTTGAATTTTTTTATTTTTCAGGCATTTGAGATTTGTTAGCAATTTCAAATTAAATATGCAATAAATATAAAATTTTCTGCAGATTAATACGCTTTATTTGTTACAAACGATTACAGTAATACATTGCGTCAATAGTCTGGATTAACATGGTAAAAATAATCCATAATTATTTATAAGCTTACAAAGGAAATTAGGACACTAAAATTACGTTTTGTTGAAAACCGTGTACGAATTTTTCCAAAATTTTTGCCAAATTCTGGAAATGTTCAGAGTTTTCAAATTTGAAACAGTTAAGAAAAATTTCTAAATCTGCATACAATTTATAGATAACCAATTTTTTTGTAATCTACAAATTAAGAAATAAGGAAAATATTTCATGATTTCACTTATTTTCATAATCTTAAAAAACTTTTTATTTGCACATTTTAAATAAAAAATCGGAATATTGAAAATCCGAAATATTAAAAATCACAAGTTTCAAAACTGGGAACACTTGTAATTTTTATTATTTTGAATTTTCAATATTTTCGGAGATTTTTATTTAAACAATTTCAGATAACAGATGATGTAAAAACTAAAAGGGACAGAATAATGTTAAAGCAACTTGTTTGTATTATTTACACTTTTTGCAACAATTCGCTGTTGATCAAATTTTCTTAAATATTATTTTTTCTGAAGATTCGTAACCAAAAAAGTGGGAGTTCCAGACTTTTTAATGACTAAAAAAGCGTTTACCGTCAACTTTTCGAGTGCATAAAGCAACTCTTTTGTTGTAACTTTTGACAGGGTGTGATAAAAGGGTAATTCCACACAAAGCCGCTTACAACGAAAATCTGCAGTCATTCAATAGATCATTATCCGACCGACACAACTCTCCGAATTTTTCAAACTTTCCAACAAAGTTTGAATAAACACAGAAACACAACGCTATCAATCAATAACACTAATTCCGCATGCAGATAATCCCACGATTCCACGAAAATTTCCAAAGCGATTTGTTTATTTAAAAACTGCACCATCGTTCTTTGGTATGATTTTCCAGTACGTGTTTTGTTGAGATTGAGATTCTCGAGTTTAATTTCGGAACTTAATGCTTCACAAGTTAAACAACCCCAAGCTGAATTTCATCTTGTATTTGAAAAGGGAGAGCGAAGTTGCACGTTTTCCGCGGTAGACATTTTAGGAACATGGAACGAACGCATTAACGTGTTGTAAATCGGATAATGGTGGTTTTGTTAGGAAAAATGATAATAAATTATTGATTGTGAGGGGAGTGAAGCGCGCATTCAAAGATCATGAAGGCGAAGTTAGATTATTAAAATTATTGCTGGGAGAATAGTGAAATTCGTGCGGTTAGCCCGGCGCATCCACCATTTTTAACTGGTCGAAAAAACTCCCGGTTTTCATTGGAACCGACAGTTTCTCCTATCTTCGTTCTAATTACGGCACTAACCCGAAACTTCCCTCAGTAAAGCCTTCATGAAACTTTTGACGAATAATAACGAAAACTCAATAAAGCAGTTAATAAAAACTTAATAGCTGTCATCGCGTATAAAACGTTAGATATTGACGCTTCGAGCTAGTGTTAATCTAGTTACTAACGTATTGCACAATCATAAACTCGGCTGTTTAATTAGATCCACACCTAGCACAATAGGGGTGCGTATGTAATGTCTTTCGGGTTTATTATAGCGCTTCGGGCACTTTCATCCCTTAATTATCCGGTTGACCCTCCAGCTTTCTTAGTATCGATTGACCTAACGGAGTGATGAAAGTAGAGAAGCTGCTACTTAATCTCTCTTCTAAATAAAGTACCGATTGTTACACGTGTTGTGAAATCCATTATCGTGAGGATTTTCTAGGCAAAGTGCCGTTTGCGAGTGTTGAAATTCCAACGGAGCCCCACTAATTTATCGGCACTTAAGACAACTAAAATCATCAGCCCTAAGTTTGGGTATAAATCATTTAGGACCGGGTATATTATGCTCAGAGCTATCTGCATTCACATCTCGTTTAGGCTTAAGGAATTTTCCCGGGGTGTTCAGCTAAAGGCTTTTCCACTTTTTAAACATGTTCAGCCCGACAAAGTGTTCCGTTCATTAATTTCTAGTCTTCCACATAACTTGTCAAGCTCTACAAGATGAAAGGTTTTCATCAGTGATGTTTCATTTTAGTGTAATTCTGTAACGAACGAAATTTTGTTAAATCACTTTTGTGTAAAGAAATTTTTAAAAAAAAATTGAGATCTCTTGAATTTTGGAAATCGTATAGATTTTGCAAAATTTTGTGGGGTCTAACGGGACCGGAGGTCCAATAAATACTATATTTTTTTATTTTTTTTGTTCCATTGAATACTTCGGAATTTGTAAATTTTTTGGATTTTTCAAATTTTCTACAATTACTTTTGTGTAAAGAAATTTAAAAAAAAATTGAGATCTCTAGAATTTTGGAAATAGTACAGATTTTGCAAAATTTTGTGGGGTCTAACGGGACCGGAGGTCCAATAAATACTATATTTTTTTATTTTTTCTGTTCCATTGAATACTTCGGAATTTGTAAATTTTTTAGATTTTTCAAATTTTCTATTTATTTCTTTTAATATCTAGATTTTAGATCCTTTAGAATTTTTACTGTTTTTAGAACTAATGGTTTTAAAATTATTTTTTTTTGTATCAAAGATTTCAAAAATTTTTAATATTCTGAAAACCTGATAAAAAAACTGTAGCAATAAAAATTGTTGTTTCTAGTATTGCGAATTTAAAAATAATTATAAACTGCTATATTTGGGTGAACCTTGAAATTGAAAAATTTTAAAAAGTTTTAGATTTTTAATGTCGTTTTTTTATTTTAAGAACACGAGAAAGTAATTTTTTAATTATTTGATTATAAAAATGCCAAAAATTAAACCAAAAGGAAAAATTAAATTTATAAAATTGTCAAATTATTTAAGTCTAAATTTTTAATGTGCCTCTAGCTATTTCTATTATTTTGTGAAATATGGACAAAATTTGTTTGAATTTTAAAAAGATTAAAAAATTTGGAAAAAGAAAAAATCAAAATATTTTAAATTCATCAATTTCTTGAATTTGTAATTATAATTGCAAGTTTTAGAATTTCTAAATTAAAAAAATAAATTCAGTAAAAACAAAAAAAAAATTAAATAATTGGGTGAATCTTTTATGCAAGTTGTAGAATTTCTTGAACTTCTTGTCTTTTAAATCGAACAATATTTTTTCCAACTCTAAAAATCTTTAAATTAGAGAGAGACTAAAAATAGAGAAATTTTCTAATGTTTTTGTCTAAATTTGAAGACTGAAAAATGGATTTTTGGATTTCAATCTATATTTTGTCAGAAACTTGAATTTTTAATTTGAAATTATTTTAACAGGGGCGTTCTCCAAATATGATAAAAATTTCAAAAGTGCAATGGAGCTATCTAACTTGTATAAAATAAGAAAAATTGAAAAATTTTAGTCCTGGGTAACTGAAACTTTTTAAATTTTATCTTGCAATCATTTTAGTTTTGGAGATGCAGAGAGAAGAATCCTGAAATTATTAAAATTAATAACTGATTTTCTCTAAAATTGTTTCTATATTTAAAAATTTAAACTTATTAGTGTGTTTTTGATGTTTTGCATTAAGGATTTTTTTTTGATTTTTTAGTTTCTTTGTAGCTTTTAATGTTTTGCTATTCCCCAATTTTTAAAAAATCGTTAAACTTTTTTTTTTTTGATTTTAACATTCCATTTTCCAGAGTTTTCAAATTGAATATTAAATCAGATTAGATATAACATTTGGGAATATTAAGATTTCAGTGCTTTGTGAATTTTCTGTTTAAAGAAATTTAACATTTAATATGAAAAAATCTAAAGGGATAAGTAGTTAATTATGCAATATTTTGGAAAATTGAACTCATTTTTGAAATTTAGCTTACACGTTTCTGTATTCTAAAAGTTTAGTAAACTTTGGAAATTAATTTAAAAATATGAAAACTAAATCGTGTAGTAATTGCAAAATTGCAAGCATTTAAAAAATATATTAGACAATGTTGTGTTTAAAATGTTGTAACATTTTGCATTCTACAATTTTAAAATGTCTTAGAAATTTCAAAGAAATTTGAAAAGTTCTAATTGTAAATATCTAAGTAATGAAAAAATGAATTTTGGTTTAGTTTATGATAATTTTTTATTATTTTTTTTTGATAATTTTAGATTTTTTTTGGGTCTGGCTAGTTTTGATAATTTTGGAATTAGAATAAAATTGTAAATATCTACGTTATTTAAAAAAATTGAATTTTGGTTTAGTTTATGTTAAAAATATTTTTTTTGATAATTTAAAATTTTTTGAGTCTTGTTAGTTTTGATAATTTTGGAATTTTCAATTTTAGAATTAAACCAGTTTTTATCATTAAAAAATTTTCAGAGTACTTAAAGTAATAAAGCATAACTTTTTTTAGAACCTTAAAAACTGGGAATTTTTATTGTTTTCCGAATTTTAATTTTAAAAACGTTTTAAATTCTCAGGATTCGAATTTTTTAAATATATCAACTTTTAGAACTTTTGGTTTCTAGATATATAAATAACAGTAGAAAATTTTGTATTAAAAAAAAAACTTTGAAATCTAGTTTTTTGCAGTCGACATTTAAGAAAAATTATAAAAATTTAAAAAATTGATCAAAATTAACATTTCAATGGTTCTAAAAATTAAAATCGACATTCTGGTGCGTTTCAAATTAAAAAAATTACAAAAGAAAACAATTTTAATATTTTTGCTACTTTCATAGTAAAAAATATGTGATAATAAAATAGAATAAGAAAATTTCTAAATAATGCTATAAAAAATTGACATTCTGGTGTTCTTGAAAGTGAACCAAATATTGAAAAACTGTTCCCAAGGACTTTTGTTAATTTTTTTTGGAAATTTTAGAATTTCAATATTGTGACATTTTTATTAACTGTTTTATTAATTTTTGATTAGATAAAATCTGTTTAAATTTTTTTTACAATTTCTATGCAGTTTTCAGGTTCTCACTTAAGAGTTGAAAGACTTGTGTCATGTCATGCATATGTTTCGTATTGTTCTACTTTTTAGATTTTTTTTAGTTTCTTTGCAGCTTTCAGTACTCTTGTATTTAATACATTTTTTTTGAATTCTTTAAATTTTTGGGTGTCTGATGTTCAGAAAAGAAACTTTTTAGAGTTTTTAAAGAGAATACAAAGTAGACACCATTAAACACTTGCGATTTCAACATTTTTTCAGCTTTTCATTTAAAAAAATTATAAACAGATAATAATTTAAAAAAAATGAAATCTGCATTCACCTAAAGACTTTTCCACATTTGAAACCTGTGCAGCCCAACAAAGTGTTCCGTTCATTAATTCCTGGCCTAGATGTTTACACACATAACTTGTCAAGCTCCACAAGCTGAAAGCATTTCGCTTCGATCCCCTGCGGTTAATCACAGTAAAATCGCCAATGACGTTTCATTTTTAGTCGTGTGATCCTGTAATGTGTATGTATTTGAACGAAACATTGTCAAACGGCTTTTGTGCTTAGTGACGGTCGAATGAACGCTTTCACCGAATTCTTGCTCTGTCTCAGCCATGTGCGAGCTTTGAGGAAAATTTGCTGAAAGCTGCGGCCGCGGGCTATTGTGACCACCGAGATTTAAGTTATTAAATATAGTTCGCGTAGGAAGAATTTTGCTTTAAAAGACGTACTTAAGTTCTTGTTTCGTCAAAGTGCAAGTTGTGAGGTTGTTACGTGCCGTAAGATCTTATTTTAAAGGTCTGTCTCACTACTATAAAGGCGAATATATTTGCCTTTGAATGAAAAGTTTTAGGTCGCATCTCTCTGTGGATAAGACGTTTTATGATATCAAAGCATGGTCTATTAATTTTCCTCGAAAGTTGTTAAGATGCAATACCCAGAAGCAATCTTGTTTGTGACAACACTTAAAATTATGGATGCTATTTCAGCGTTCCTCTAAAGAAACCGAGGATGGTTTACAGCAAAAATGGGTTTAATTGAAACATTACGATAGGTACGAAGCTGGTTTTATCGTTTCCAGATTTTTGCCTTTTTTTTTAAAAGTAGGTTCTTAATTTTTACCAATTTATAGCTTTGCAACTAAATTTTTATTATTGGAAATCTTCTAAAATATTGCTCCGATTGGGATGAAATTTGGAAAGTCAATGAATTTTATTGAGTTTCTTCGATTAATGTCTATCTCAACCAGCTGGAAAAGTCGTAACAAATTTGCTGATCTAAGGCGGAAGTTCATACAGAATCGGTATTCACAGGAATTCAATTTAATTGAAATTTGTAAATTTTAGAAAAAAATATTTGTTGCTTTAATTTTCCATCATTCTATAAATATCAGGGAATTTTCTCTCCCTGCGTTTAGTTACATTTAATGTAACAATAATAATGTAATAATTTACAGATTTAATGAAATTCAAGCTTTTTACAGATGTTAAAAATTTTATTTCAAAATTATATCCCTGGCGCATCCACCAATTTTGCATATATATATTATTTAATTTGCCATGCTACAGACGAAATTAAGCAACAAAGCAGTGACTTTTGATTATATTCAAGCTTTCAGTAGATTTTTTTAAATTATTTGTCTTTGGAGTTCACCACTTTTGTAAAAAATTAAAAATTTTGTAAATTTTTATTCTAAGGATAAGCTCAGTTTTTTTTCGTTTTCGTAAATGCGCATATTATATTTACAATAAAATGGCCGAATTTCATGAATTTTAGATACAATTTTTGTAGCAAAAAATATCGTTTTTTTTTTTTTCTAAATTGTATTGATATACAAGTGTGAAATTTAATTTGCGTTCATTTTTTATTATTTTATAAATATATTATTAAAAAATAACCCTATTTAATCCAATTAAAGCTTTTAGCAAATATTAGAAATTTTATTTTAAAATTATAGACCTGGCGCATCCACCGATTTTGTATCATTAAAAAAAACTTTTAAATTTGTAGATGTTTGGAAAAGTTCTAATTCCAATGCTTAAATATATGAAATCGATAAGGTATTTTATAAAACCTTAAGCTTTTAGTTTAAATTAGAAATTTTATCACTGTCGCATTTACCAATTTTGCTGAATTTTTAAAATTCTCAATTTTTTGATTATGTGGGTATTAAGAAAGTTTTTGTTTCTGTCTTTAAACAGACGAATTTTAGAAAAAAAACAGCTGCTTGTGATTATATTCAAATTTCTAGTAATTTTTTTTTGAAAGAATTCATTTTCAGAGTTCATCACTTTTACAATCAATTTAAATTTTGTATTATTTTTAATTCTAACGAAAAGTTTTTTTCGTTTTTGTAATTGGGCATACTATATTTACAATAAAGTTGCCGAATTTCATTAACATTAGGTGTATGACAAAAGTTAAAATTGGAGCATCCACAAATTTTGTAGCACCTTAAAAAATTCGTATTCTGTTTAAATTGTATGAATATATTATACTTTTGTGAAATTCAATTTATTGCTTCTATTTTCTATCATTTTATCAATATCTTATTAAAAAATAGCCACATTTAATGAAATTCATGCTTTTTACAGATATTAAAAATTTTATTCCAAAATTATATCCCTGGCGCATCCACCAATTTTGCATATATATATTATTTAATTTGCCATGCTACAGACGATATTAAGCTAAAAACAGTGACTTTTGATTATATTCAAGCTTTCAGTAGATTTTTTTTAAATTATTTGTCTTTGGAGTTCACCACTTTTGTAATAAATTAAAAATTTTGTAAATTTTTGAATTTTTGAACGTTTTTTTTTCTAAATTGTGTTGATATACAAGTGTGAAATTTAATTTGCGTTGATTTTTTATTATTTTATAAATATATTATCAAAAAATAACCCTATTTAATCCAATTAAAGCTTTTAGCAAATATTAGAAATTTTATTTTAAAATTATAGACCTGGCGCATCCACCGATTTTGTATCATTAAAAAAAAACTTTTAAATTTGTAGATGTTTGGAAAAGTTCTAATTCCAATGCTTAAATATATGAAATCGATAAGGTATTTTATAAAACCTTAAGCTTTTAGTTTAAATTAGAAATTTTATCACTGTCGCATTTACCAATTTTGCTGAATTTTTAAAATTCTCAATTTTTTGATTATCTGGGTATTAAGAAAGTTTTTGTTTCTGTCTTTAAACAGACGAATTTTAGAAAAAAATCAGCTGCTTGTGATTATATTCAAATTTTTAGTAATTTTTTTTTGAAAGAATTCATTTTTGGAGTTCATCACTTTTGCAATCAATTTAAATTTTGTATTATTTTTAATTCTAACGAAAAGTTTTTTTCGTTTTTGTAATTGGGCATACTATATTTACAATAAAGTCGCCGAATTTCATTAACATTAGGTGTATGACAAAAGTTAAAATTGGAGCATCCACAAATTTTGTAGCACCTTAAAAAATGCGTATTCTGTTTAAATTGTATGGATATATTATACTTTTGTGAAATTCAATTTATTGCTTCTATTTTCTATCATTTTATCAATATCTTATTAAAAAATAGCCACATTTAATGAAATTCAAGCTTTTTACAGATATTAAAAATTTTATTCCAAAATTATATCCCTGGCGCATCCACCAATTTTGCATATATATATATATATATATTATTTAATTTGTCATACTACAGACGAAATTAAGCAAACAAACAGTGACTTTTGATTATATTCAAGCTTTCAGTAGATTTTTTTAAAATTATTTGTCTTTGGAGTTGGCCACTTTTGTAATAAATTAAAAATTTTGTAAATTTTTATTCTAAGGATAAGCTCAGTTTTTTTTCGTTTTCGTAAATGCGCATATTATATTTACAATAAAATGGCCGAATTTCATGAATTTTAGATACAATTTTTGTAGCAAAAAAAATCTTTTTTTTTTTTTCTAAATTGTATTGATATACAAGTGTGAAATTTAATTTGCGTTCATTTTTTATTATTTTATAAATATATTATTAAAAAATAACCCTATTTAATCCAATTAAAGCTTTTAGCAAATATTAGAAATTTTATTTTAAAATTATAGACCTGGCGCATCCACCGATTTTGTATCATTAAAAAAAAACTTTTAAATTTGTAGATGTTTGGAAAAGTTCTAATTCCAATGCTTAAATATATGAAATCGATAAGGTATTTTATAAAACCTTAAGCTTTTAGTTTAAATTAGAAATTTTATCACTGTCGCATTTACCAATTTTGCTGAATTTTTAAAATTCTCAATTTTTTGATTATGTGGGTATTAAGAAAGTTTTTGTTTCTGTCTTTAAACAGACGAATTTTAGAAAAAAAACAGCTGCTTGTGATTATATTCAAATTTCTAGTAATTTTTTTTTGAAAGAATTCATTTTCAGAGTTCATCACTTTTACAATCAATTTAAATTTTGTATTATTTTTAATTCTAACGAAAAGTTTTTTTCGTTTTTGTAATTGGGCATACTATATTTACAATAAAGTCGCCGAATTTCATTAACATTAGGTGTATGACAAAAGTTAAAATTGGAGCATCCACAAATTTTGTAGCACCTTAAAAAATTCGTATTCTGTTTAAATTGTATGAATATATTATACTTTTGTGAAATTCAATTTATTGCTTCTATTTTCTATCATTTTATCAATATCTTATTAAAAAATAGCCACATTTAATGAAATTCATGCTTTTTACAGATATTAAAAATTTTATTCCAAAATTATATCCCTGGCGCATCCACCAATTTTGCATATATATATTATTTAATTTGCCATGCTACAGACGATATTAAGCAAAAAACAGTGACTTTTGATTATATTCAAGCTTTCAGTAGATTTTTTTTAAATTATTTGTCTTTGGAGTTCACCACTTTTGTAATAAATTAAAAATTTTGTAAATTTTTGAATTTTTGAACGTTTTTTTTTCTAAATTGTGTTGATATACAAGTGTGAAATTTAATTTGCGTTCATTTTTTATTATTTTATAAATATATTATCAAAAAATAACCCTATTTAATCCAATTAAAGCTTTTAGCAAATATTAGAAATTTTATTTTTAAATTATAGACCTGGCGCATCCACCAATTTTGTATCATTTTTTTTTTTTTTAATTTGGAAATATTTGGAAATTTTTTAATTCCAATGCTTAAATATATGAAATCTGTAAGGTATTTTATGAAACCTTAAGCTATTAGCTTAAATTAGAAATTTTATCAGTCGCATCTACCGATTTTGCTGAATTTTCAGAAATCTCAGTTTTTTGATTATATGGATATTTAAGAAAGATTTTGTTTGTGTCTTAAACAGACGAATTTCAGAAAAATACAGCTGCTTGTGATTATATTCAAATTTTTAGTATTTTTTTTTTTTGAAATTATTTATTTTCACTTTTGCAACCAATTTAAATCTTGTATTATTTTTAATTCAAATGATAAGTTTTCTTCGTTTTTGTAATTGGGCATTTAAAATTTAGAAGAATCGCCGATTTTTATTAACATTCTTTGTATGACGAAAATTAAAATTTTTATTTTGAAATCAGCCTTGGAACATCCACAAATTTTGTCGTACCTTAAAAAATTCGTATTCTGTTTAAATTGTATGGATATACTTTTGTGAAATTCAATATATTGCTTCTATTTTCTATCATTTTATTGATATCTTATTAAAATATAGCCACATTTAATCTAATTCAATCATTAAGCAAATATAAGAAATTATATTTTGGA